>CM057049.1:18738661-21138661 GCA_029948455.1 Solanum rostratum
CAGAAAGTTCAACCCCTACAACAATCAGATTGACAACTTGCCTTGGAAGCTTATATGGAAAGTCAAAATTCCTTATAAGGTCTTCTGTTTCACGTGGTTATTGGCTAAACAAGCTGTGTTAACTTAAGAAAACCTCATGAAGAGAGGTCTCCAGCTAAGCCTGAGGTGCTTCTTGTGTAAAGATGAGGCTGAGACAGTTACCCATTTATTTCTAAACTGCAGAACTACAAACCAAATCTGGAGAACATTCACAGATATAAAGGGTTTGAACTGGGTGATGCCACGGAAAATAGAATAGGCCCTGAAGATTTGGAGCAGCTATGCCAATATATCTAGTCACAAGGAAAGGTGGAAAATGATACCAGCCAGTATCTGGTGGTCTGTTTGGACAGAAAGGAACCTCCGATGTTTTCATAATAAGGATAACAGCCTCCGAAAGATGAAGGTGCATTGTTTAGCTTTATTTCTTTTTTGGTGTAAACAGGAGTATAGGGTAGATCTAGAATCGGTTATTTGACACTGTAAAGTCCTTGTAAGTTTTTGTCCATAGGATCTTAGATCTTCCTGGTACTTTTATCCAAATTGTAATTAGGAACGTGTAACTAGTTGTGGCAGGTTCCGCTTTTTCTTTGGATTTTAATACAACCGTTACCTTCTCAAAAAAAAAAAAATATAGATCAAATAGGAGACTTGTAATTGCTACTAATTTTTTTGGAGGTGGCCAGCATTAAGGGCATGCTGAAGAATACAATTGTACCAATTTTCAAAAAACAAAAGGGGAAAAACATCTCCTTTTTAGAGAGAGGTGAAGGAGGCAAAAGCCTCAAGGAGATATAACTTTTTTACAAGCAATATTGGAAGGATTTTAGTAAATGCATATATTTTTTCCTATCAAGGCTTTGAACAAGAAAAAGACCATATTAGTCACATCAAATTAGCGCAAACGTGAAGAATTGAAGTAAATACCCTTGCGTTCGGCATCCATATTTGTTAGAGAATTAAGAAAATTGACAAATACAATGTAGCTTGAATAGTCAGAGGGACTTCTTTAGGATATATTGATATCCTTCAGAGAGCCCTCAGACCTTCACCTCCTGAAAGTCTTTCTATTCTCTCACATTAATGAAAAAAACAAGCAAAATAACACATAATTTTCATATGACCACTATCTTTAATAGTTGATTCTTTCTTCCTCAACTTTTAACCTCTCAGTTCTTTCACTCATCCTGAATCGAGAATACAAAATTATCCTTCCCCAAATTCAATAAATTTAGTTACCACGAAAACCAGCTTGTATAGCATGCACAAAGGCAGGATCTGGTCCAATCACTAACTCGTTGAACTTTGGACTTACAAAAGGAGACAAAGTATCATCCATATTCTGTCAGACAACTCAATATGCATTATTTATCCTTGACATAGATGTCTATTACCGTAAATTATCCTTGTCTTTTACCAAGAATTTTGTGTTGCCTTTCAGGCTTTCACTACTCAAGTACTTTCTGTGACAAGGGATCTTTCCTTTTCTTTTCTTTCTCTCTTGATCTGCTATTAATAAATCGTATAAGCTGAAATAATTTGGCCTTTTCTGATTATTCTTTCTTTTCTTTCCCCCTTGGTGCACCCATGAGGTTCTTGTTTGCATAAATGAGAGGGTGACTTCCGTAGAGAACCAAATTTAATGTAGGTTTATCTACCTTATGGTATACTTCTTGTACAAGGGAATTCCCCCAAGATTAATCAGATCATTTACCTTTTCAAAAATAAGTTCAAATCAACCAAATCATTATGTCCATATCCCTTCATAACCAAGCTCTTTTTTCCCACTTTCCTTTGAACCATCATAGGTGCCTGACCTTTATAAGGTTATAATGAGAATTTCACCATGGCTCCATATTGTGTAAGACTTCACTAGCAATTACACAGACTCAAACAGCAAAGTAAGCCTAAAGAATATATTATCCCCATAGCAATCCAAAGTCGTAGTCACTACTTTGTAGAAAATAGCCTACAGATAGCATCTACTTCCTCAAAGAGTTTCCTTACTCAATGAACTTTATATATTTGATACCAAGTCCTAAGTTCCATGATTGACTCTTTGCAAGGCCACTATTCCATTTTTATATTCCTTGGCAATATAATGAAAAGAAAAGAAAAGAAAAATGAGCTAGGGAAATAAATGTCTTTTTATATAAATTTAGATGCTGTAAATTTCAATTCTCATCCCAATAGTCATGCCAAGTCACTAAACGACACTATTTTGGACCAGAGGGGATAAAAATTCAGAACAATCCTCATACATCAGAAGATTGAATACGATAGGATAACTAACTTGTTATCATTCCTGCCCACCAAAGCGGTTCCATCAAGTAAGAATAGCCTCCAGATCCTGCCATAGCATGTAAAAATAAGTAAAAGCACATTGCTACTAGGTATGTAAATTGAGTAACTTTTAGAAGCTAACTTTGTTATTCAAGATTATTATGTAAATTAAATTTTTAAATCCAAGATCAAAGATAAGTAAGATTTTAAAAAGGCAACCCATTTCTTATCCAACAGTTTCATGAAATATTTGAAAGCCAGGCACCATCACTAATCCATTTTTCTTCTTTTTATTTTTCCCTTCCTTTTTGATAACTGAGAAATCCTCAAGGACCAGTGCCAGACCATTCATAACTTAACAAATAATTGGTCCATCCTTCTAGCCTTTTCCACTTAAATACCAGGCTTTTGTCTATGGAAGGATTTGAACCCATGACATGTGCCTAGCCCAGACCAACATGTGTTCAGTCTTACCACTAGGCCAAAGTACTAGAGACAAAATTAGTTACGCTGGAAAATCAGGGAAGAGAAAGGTAACCCTATGTTTGGACCCGTTGTATTGTATTGATTGTATTGTTAATTTAAATACAATGTTTGTTCTGACTATTTAAATTTTATTGTATTGTATCGTTTATCCATCGTTAGGTAACAACGAGAAGACCCATTTTGTGAAACGATCGATTTGGTGTGGCTGTGTAGATACTTTAATATCTTCTTCTCATTTTTTACTTTATTTATTATTTAATAATTTTATTCTATCATTTACCCTATCTTTTCATAGTATCTACCACGTACCCTACAATTTCTTGTAGGTTTATCATTCAAATTATGAATATATGACATTACACAACGACGGAGAACAATACAATCTATCCAAACATTATATTTCATTAAATACAACCATCCAAACAAAGTGTAAAGGGGAAATGGGACACTTCATTTTCTTCTTATAAAGCACTTTACATCTCGAAAATTGCTGATGGAAACAGAAGGATTACATATGGGTTAATCTAATAGACAATTCTACTGCAGCACACATTTGACAAAAACAATGAAATATTAGATGAAAAACGAAGCTAATGCCAAAACAACCTCACCCCTATAAATCACAGTCGTATCATGAACCCACTTATTATAAGGACCAATAAACTAACATAAAAATTGAAATACAATGGAAGAGGTTTAGTTACATCGCATGCACTCTTACACTTTCCATAACCTTCACAACTAGCTTATGGAGCACTAGCTCTAGATAAAGCATGAGAGAATCCATGTCAAGAACAGGCACATGGGCAAGGATATGAGATATGCCCGAGACTACTAACGATATGGGAACATTTTTCAGAAGAGAACGTAATGTTGTAGTATGCTCATATAATACTTTCTTCAGAAAGAATCTGAAAGTAGATAGAACACCACATTTATGAAATCAATTTTAGAATTTCTTGTCTTCCAAAAGCTATGGATGAAGAAACAGATGAAATCTTCTCAAGGAAGGAATAAAACAGATGAGATCATGAACATATACTCTCAAACAAATGGTGTACCCATGATTTTTTGTAAGCAATGTCCACATATAAAGAATTGAACATACAACTATATCGACATGAAAGATGACAAGTTTGAGAATAACAACACCAGCAATTTCAATCACCCAGATGTTGCAAATTACAGAAACAGATAAGTAACTTTTTTTCAATATTATCATCTTAAATCCATATATGCTATTTTAAAATAATTACTTTTCAAGCATTGACTATTCTATTTTACACTTTGTGGTTACGAAATGTTAGTTGGCTTGTTGGTGTAATAAGCTTTTTTGGCTGGAGGACAGGGTTTGATTACTACGGCCTGTGTTTTAGACAAAAGAGGCATGTATTTTTTAGACAAAAGAGGCGTGTACTTTTTAGACGAAAATATGTGAAACACGTACAAAGCAGGTTTAGAACCCCGAACTCGGTCACGCAAGTTGAGGCCCTTGACCATCAAAACATTGTTTTGCACATCTCTGCCTCTCTTTATCTCTCCCGCTCTCTCCACCTGTCTATCTATCCACCTATTTATCTCTTTCTCTCTCTCTATATATATATACACACACATACATACACACATATACATACACACACACTATATTCTAAAAGTGGGAACTAAAAAAAACTACACACACTCACACTCTATTCTAAAAGTGGGACTGAAAAAGCTAAAAATTGAATTACCAAAATGTCCTTCAATTATTAAACAACATTTTTGTCCTTTGGTGAAACATTATTTTTCATAAAATTTTTGTACAGAAAAGTAAATATACATTCAAATAAATATTAACAAAATAATTAGAAAAAAGAACGTGGTTCATTTAATGGTAAACTCTAGCAAGCTTTTCATTTTCTTGAGAAAAATTTATCCAATTTGAGAGCAATTTATTTTGTTAGAGTAATAATTAATTATAATGACCATCAACCTTTATTACAAGCAATGATTCTATTTATTAATCCAAGATTTCATGTAATAACTAAAGGACTGATTCATGAACCAATATAATTCAATTCATATTCCCTGCCTATATTGCTCGGACTCAAAAATGTTGTCGCGTTGTGTCATATACTTCAAAAATGCACTATTTTTGGAGGATCCAACATGCACCAATCAATATTTTTGAAGAGTCTGAGCAACATAGTTTCCTACGTCCTTAAAATACTTTCTTTATTATTAAAAAATTAGAGCTTTGTAAAATTGGAATTTCGCCGTGAATGGGAAAGAAAGAGTTAGAAATACTAAACATATGTATGTATTTTCCTCTATTATTTCCCATTTTCACTTGGGGTCCTTTTTTCTTTGCCCATTTATTGTAAGATTGCTTGATATGTTTTCTTAGAAACTCAAGTTTGATTTTTCCAACAAACATTATTCATAATTTTTATCTAGAATCTGAGCATGTGTCCATTTTTATTCCCCGCCCAGTCCCATAACTGTATATTTGTTTTCGATGGTTTGAAGAAAAAAATCCGCCTTCTCGTCTGTTTCATTGTTTTTTGGGGTAATTAAACCTATAAGCCTCTCATTGAACTTCAAGTTTATCATTTGTTTTGTAAATAATTTATTCTTTGTTATTGCAATCAACACAAGCATTTTAATTCATCGAAGGAAAGAGAAAATAAAGAAAACTGATGGTATGATAAACTTAGGTTTTCTTTACATGGATGAATAAAGGTATTATAACATTAAATTACTCCACGTAAGGGGTCACATCTTTTAAGTATTTTTATTAAATTATAACTCAGTTTAGCTAATAATGAAAGGGATCTTCTTTTAACCTAAGAGAGCTCATAGAAAATGGACATTGATATAGTCAAGAAGTTGATTTCTTACAAAAATCCAGCACACAGATAGTTATACCCTTCTGCAGAGAATGAAACCTTAATTATCAGGAGAATATCAAAAAGTGAAGCCTTTGTTGTTTGATAGGAGGTGTGATAACCTAAAGCTGTGGGACCAAACTAACCATATACATCTAGTAATTGTTGTAATAAGGTAAAAGTAAAAATATCTCAACTGAGGATATACATCTATTATATGTGAACCTATAGGACCAAACTTACCATATATATTTATTTATTTTTCGAACTTGGTAACTTCAACAAACTTAGGATATATTTATTCTAACTCTTTGTGAAGTGGACAATTAAACCAAAACCAATGAGAAAAAGACAAGGATAATATCAATGTTCTCTACAATCATCCACAATGCCTGCCAAATAATGATGAATTTGCTACGCTCAGTTCTAGTTTTCTACTACTAATAGAACTGAAGAGATCATAAGGATATATTTCAAAGCATCTCATAACTTAACATGATAATAGGTTCAAAGCCACATAAAGATTTTTATTTTTTAGTGCCAAAAGATTTGTCGTCTAATCCAAGTGTCAACAGTTTTTGATTATTAGTCGCAATTATTGAATGGTATGTAGAAAACCAAAAAGAGTGTCATAAAGCAATGCAGAACCGGAAACCTTTACTGCCTAATTATATCTTTGAGTTGTATTATATTTACTTATAAGGTAACAAGAGTATCACATTGTTTACATGCTGAACAAACTTTTTTGGCGAAGTGATGTCACAAATCTTTCATCTTTTCAGCAATTTCAGTTATTGTTATTTGAAAATTTTGTGTATGGAACAATGAACCCAAGAAAAGATTTCAGTAAATTCAGCAAACCAGAAAGTAAAACAGAAAAAAGAAAGAGGAGATAAGCTAGCACCAAGAAATCAAGCTGTCCCCAAAGTAATCCATTCCACCAATTAAAAATATATATAATAAGACATAAACAATTGAACCAAACATAAATACCATTTCCTGAAGTCATAGAGTCATGAGAACATAAGAAAAAAGTCACACCCAAGAGTGTGGTCAAGTAGTCAATGAAGTAGATTGAGCACCAGCAGAGACAAAACACCAGGTTATTTCTTCTCAGTTGTTGATAGAGGCTGGCGGGTATCCGTGAAATTAGTTTAATTTTGTAGGCCTAAGCTATCCCAGACACCACGTCGTTAAAAAAAAAGAACATAACAAAAAGCCTATGCCCAGCTGAATTTCAAGCATTTCTCATGTACTGGACCAATAAATTCAGAAAGTGCATTTCCTAAATTCCAACTCAGTTCATAAAACAAACAAATTTCCAGCATTTTAATTTCATCAAAAAGACTAATAAGATATTTGAAGAAAAACCCAGTTCAATTTCAGCCATTTCTAATGCATTGGACTAAAGACTATACAAATTCCAAGGAAAAAGAAGGGGTACATAGTAATTCAAAAAAGAAAATGGAACAGTAATAAGTACCTGCCCTTAGGCCAGATGCAGCAGCTTTTTGAAGTCCCTTTTTCTTGATGATAAAACTGGACCCAATAAACAAACTAGAAGAAATAGCCAAGCACAAGCCATTAACATTATCAGAGGAGATTGGTTGAGGGTCCCCAAAGCTACCTGTCTGCTGTGAACTCCCCATATAGTTTTTTCCTTCAATAATAGAAAAGCTTTAGTAGTAACACAGGAATTGATCTCTTTTGCCATTCCATCAGAAACCCATTTTTTCCCATGAACAATTCACCATCAATTCTTAGGTAAATTGGCACAATTAAATTTCCAAAACCCCAAATATGATCAAGAAAGGCAGTGACAGTGGTTGATTCTTTCAAAGAAACAAAGTGAAGAAGCCGACAAGAGTCTTCGTTTTCTGTTTCTTCTTTGATCGGAGGTTCAGCCTTCGGGAGAGAGATCGGTCTTCCTTTTACCCTTTGTTATGTCAAAAATAATAATAATAGTAGTTCAAATAAAATGCCTAATGGAATAAAATGACTATTGTGATTTTATATAAACCTTTTATGTTATGGAAAAAGAAAATAATCTAGTTTGACTTTTCACGAAATTTAAGAAAACAATTTTTTTTATTTCTATTATAAATATATTTTATTTGTAGTAAATGTTTATTATGGAAATTCCTTTAAGAGTTAAGAATTTTACTTAGAAATCAAGTCAGTTTTTCCCTTATAAATATAAGAATTTTTTCATTGTAAGATACACGTGAATATTATTCAAAAGCAATAACACGTAATCAGTACGAGACTCTACCATCTTAAAGATTCAAGGCTAAGGTATTATTTATTTATTTATTGACATGGCTAATCTTATGTCACGCCCCGGAAGGGTACTCTAGACGTGGTCGGCACTCAAAGACTATTGCTAGCCTCCAAGCGACCCACTTGACCTCATCACATTCATTTAATCATTAATTCAAATGTAATCAAAACAAATCAATATGACTAGTATGAAAAAAAAAACAGTCAAACAATATCCAAATCATCAATCCCAAATCTAATGAAGCCTCTATTTGAACTGTCTAGATGGGACCATGACAGGCCATAGCTACCTCAATCAAAAAAAAAAAAAATACCAACTCAAGCTAGATAAAAATATAAATGAGCATCCTCCGGAATTAGGGGAGGACTCACCGAGCAACTGAATGCGAATAGATCCTCAATGATATGTCTGTTGATGATCCCTAATACCTGTCTTTGCATTATAAAATAATGATGTCCAAATGGACGTCGGTACGTAGAATGTACGAGTATGTAAAATGGCTGAATGAGACAAATTACAGGTAGAACAATAATCAACCCAGAAATACTCAATCAAAATGTCAAATGTCTATCTAAATCAAGAATATAGAATAGATAATGGCCAATCAATACACATCCAATCTAGTCCAAATCCAATCTAAGCCAATCAGAGTACTATCAGTATAGAACTTATCTGTGAGTTTCTCTGACAACAATCACTTATGAACTAGTGATCGTACAACAATCCTGTTGATGTTGCCACAACCATTCAATACCTTGTCAGCGTAAAACAAATCAAATCCATGGTGGATCCGATCAATCGAGCCCTCTATTGTTTGAAGGACCTATCAAGAGGAAACATTTGACTTAATGGTTTCAATCCTCTCTTACGTTTGGCGACGTAGTTAATGAGTTCGAGCCTGACCTACTCTCACTCAATTTGGTGCTCGATACTCCTCCCAAGATTCAATGCTCATAAAGAATCCACCTCAATCAATCCAATCGATGAGTCTCATAAAGACTCTTATCAATCCACGAGTTCTGTCACAATCGAGCCTTTCGGCCTATTAACCATCTAATTGATTCTCAATCACATCTTTCAAGAGGGTTTAGATAATCACATAGGAGGATTTTCAATTTAAACCAATCTTTAGAGATCAAATTTTGAAGACTCACAGGACCATTTTGTTCTATCAACCTATCATCATGCTCATATCACAATCACAGTCAACATTCTCAAATCAACGCTATAAACTCCAATCCTAGTTTCATTCATACGTTTATACTTAAATCATATCTAGGGTTTTTTAAAATAGAAGATTTAAAACATGCTTAAAGAAAACAAGTTCATGAAAACAATCAGTTATGCAAAGATATATAAGAAAAGGTTTCTCATTATGTAATTTTCAAGAAACTGACTCATATGGACTCAATACTTTCATCTTTCAATCCATCTCAATCAAGGGGGCACACGGAAGAACAAATTCATGCTTTAGGTTAGCCTTACATACCTAGAAGAGAAAAATCTCTTAAAGAAATCTTCGGTTTGCACTTGAAGATGAAGAACCGTAGCCATTCCATTGGGAGAACTTTGAACGCAAGATTTTAATCTTTCTAAGGGTTTATGAGAGATTATTAGGCTATATGATAGGCTTAGAGAAGTTAATTGAAAATAACCTTTTGGGAAAGTCAAATAATCATCAAAATTGAAAAAACGACCTTTGATGAGTTTTGGCGGCCAAAATGGTGGTCTAAGGGTCCTATCGCTGAACCATTTGGTCGTATGCCAAATTGGGACCTTGGGACGTCCTTTTTGATAGATTCTAAGTTTTCTCGAAGAATTTCAGTGGTCTAAATCAGTGGATCGACTGAATTATTTAGCGAATCATTGAAATTTGTAGATTCTGCAAGCTTCAGTAAAACAGTCATAACTGTTTACTCCAAACTCCGATTAAGACGAAATCAGGTGAGTTAGAAAGATAATTCAATTATCTACAATTTGATGTATTATGGGTTACCTAACTCATTATGTGCTGAGATATATGACTATTTGAAGTTGACCCTTTTATGAACTCACACCGAAACTTAGCCGATTGAAATATTTTGAACTTGTCTTGATCTTGGATGTCCCTTATGACCTCAAACAACATCCATCACACTTCAAATACTGAGTAAAGCACCTTAACATACCTTCACAACCTTTAAGTTTTTGGATCACCCAATTCCATAGAATTCCATATCAAACTCAATTGGTAAGAAAAGTTTCATCTTAACTTTGTGTTAAAATATTTTTGTGACTTTAATTCATCTCAAATCCATCATCCCACGGTAGAATAGGCTTTAATACCTATATTCAACATTAAAACCACTTAGTATAATCCCATACGCATAAGAGGGAAGTTAGGATCTTAGCTTAGAAATTTCTCAAGTATTACAATATCTCCCCTTTGGGATCATTCGTCCTCGAATGATGGGTAATTAGAGATGGACTCGAGGCACGAATAACAATTGAGACTCTATTAGATCAATGAATCACAATCAACCAATCACCATCATACCTATTAACCAATCTGGGCAGTCACAAATTAATCTCAGAATAGAAAAGTCAGTTCGGATAAAAAATAGAGATATTACCTTAGACATACTCAATATCAGGCATGAATGGAATATCGAAACTCAATCTATTTGAATTATTTAAACACCTCTACAATCAGTTATTCAAACTAAAGAAGGAATTTATCAACTCTAATCGAGAATGAGACCATCGTGATTTATAAGACTCCATGGATAACTCTCAAGCTTATCACCTCATCTTAACTACGCTCTTTTTCATGGCACTACACTCTATCAATTGAAGCTTAGAGTTCCTATTCGAATCTCCGCCTAACCACATCCTCTTATTCTATTCAAGCCTAATTCTAGGCCCCAAAGTTCTATTCTTAAGATGATCATATTCATACAAAGCTAATCCTCAAAACTCAAGATTTATACCTCAATAGGGACTTTCATTAAAAGATCACTAGTCCTTTACACTACTTCACTACTCTTACTTGAAACCCTTACCAAGAGGGCATCAATAGTCTATTACCATTACTTGCATAATAACAACCACACATTCAAGCCTATTACTCTAACCACTTTAACTACATCTAAGAATTATCAAGCCTACCTCCATCATTGAATGAGTTCTCACTCAAAGACACACCAACATACTCTTACCTAGAGACACTCTAACCTACTCTTACCTATCTATTGCACATCTTAAGGTATCATCTCTCCCCTCTTCCCTATCTCTATCCCCATATGGAGCAAGTACAACATCATTATCATAATAAGGATACATAAACTCCTATCCATGTACTCTCTCTCTCAGTCTAGTACTATTAACATTATTATCGGACCGGAAGGAACTCATCATCTCCCCTTTTGGCAAAATCCAAAACTACTACCTTTCCATACAAGAATAAGCATGATTTAACATCTAAAACTTGACACTCCAAGCCCTACCATCTATAATGGCATGACAAGCCTAAGGCTAGCCCATGCCTAAAATGACATCGAAATCAATCACATTCAACTCGATCTGAGCACATGTGGTACCTCTATGGTGGACGGGAGTGGTACAATCATTATCGGCTCACTCAATTAGGATACACTCATCAATAAGGAGTGGGTTAGAAAAGGTGTTGCACCTGAATCAAATAAATAATAGTTATCATAGGGCAGGACTAAAAAACATACCAATGACATTAACTGATGGGTTCTCCTGATCTTGGAAATTCTTCATGGCATACAATCAATTTATGCCTGATGTAGTACCCCTCTGATCCCCTCTAGATGGTGGTGTTGGCATAGATGATTAGGCTTTGTTGGACAACATTGGACATTCCCTCTGAAGGTGACCCACATGTGCCGCAAGATGTCTTGCCGTGGAACCTTGAGCCGCACTAGCCTGTGACTCAGATCCCTGAGCTCTAAAGTTATGAGACCCCTGTCCATTCCTGGGTGCAGGTGCACTAGTAGATGAGGCCCTATTTGAAAGCGACTCCCATTTCCATTCTTTTTTGGCCTCTTAAACTCAGGTAGATGCATCCTCAAGAACTCAGGACCTTATATGTGTTTGGAGCATCCTACATGTTTGCTCCTTGTCTAGCAACCAATGTTGTCACAGCCTAGGCCAAAGTCTGGATAGCTTGGATAAGCTCAGCATTGCTGATGTCAGCTTGTGGTGGCTACACGACAGGGACGGCTGGGCTTATGGGTTCATTCTGATTCTGGGGTTAGGTTGATTAGCATTCTGTCTAGCCGAACGACCTCTTCCTCTAACAACACTTCTTGGAGGCATGATCACAATTCTACAAACACATAGCACACGAACTAGAAAAGAGCTTTCATAGAGTTTAACTCAATTGCACGAATCAGAATAAGAAAGAAGTATAACAATTCCTAATGTCCTATAGCCTCCTCCTTATAAAGTGTGGTGCACAACACTTCCATAAAAAAGATTCTACCAGACATGGCTTTATAGACTCCCTAGACTCTTGAACTTTGTGCTCTGATACCAAGTTTTTCATGCCTCGGGAGGGTACCTTAAACGTGGCTAGCACTCATAGAACTATTACTAGCCGCCAAGCGAACCAGTTGGCCTCATCACATTCATTCAATCATAATTCAATGAATCAGTGGAAGACTAAAATAATAAAAGGTGGACAATTTCATTAAAATGTAATCAAAACAAATCAATAAGACTAGTATGGAAGAAATTTGTCAAACAATATCCAAATAACCAATCCTGAATCTAGTCTATGAAGCCTCTATCTAAACTATCTAGATGGTACCATGACAGGCCATGACAATCTCAATCAAAGAAAATAAAGTAATAATTTAAGATAGATGAAAATATAAATGAGTATCCTCCGGAAGCAGGGGAGGACTCACCAATCAACTGAATGTGAATAGATCCTCAACGATGCGTCTGTTGATAATCCTTAATACATGTCTCTGCATCATAAAATGATGTAGTCCAAATGGACGTCAGTACTTGGAATATACGAGTATGTAAAATGGCTAAATGAAACAGATTACAGGTAGAAGAATAATCCATGCCAAAATACTCAATCAAAATATCAAATGTCTATCTAAAGCAAGAATATAGAGTAGACAATGACCAATCAGTATAGATCCAACCAGTCCAAATCCAATCTAATCAATCAAAGTACTATCAGTATAGAACTTATTTGGGAGTTTCTCTTATCCGACAATAATCACTTATGAGCCAGTGATCGTACAGAAATCCCATTTATGTTACCACAACCATTTAATACCTTGCTAGAGTAAGAACAAATCAAATCCATGGTGGATCCGTCAACCGAGTCCTCTATTGTTTCAGGGACCTATCAAGAGGAAATATCCGACTTAACAGTTTTAATCCTCTCCCACATTTGGCGACGTAGTTAATGAGTTCGAGTCGGACTTACTCTCACTTAATTTGGTGCTCTATATTCCTCCCAAAACTCAATACTCATAAACAATCTATATCAATCAATCTAATCGATAAGTCTCATAACGACTCTTATCCTATCCAATCACTGAGTTTCATAAGGACTCTTATCAATCCATCAGTTCTGTCATAATCGAGCCTTTCGGCGTATCAACTATCCAATCGATTCTCAATCGCATTTTCAAGAAGGTTTAGACAATCACATAGGAGGATTTTCAATTTTGACCAATCTTTAGAGTTCAAATTTTGAAGACTCATATGACCATCCAATACTATCAATCTATCGTCATGCTCACATCACAATCATAGTCAACATTCTCAAATCAAGGCTCTAGACTCCATTCCTAGTTTCGTTCATGCATTTATACTCAAACCATATCTAGGGTTTTTGAAATAGAAGATTTAAAACTTGCTTAAAGAAAATAAGTTCATAAAAATAATCAGTTATGCAAAGATATATAAGAATAGGTTTTTCATCATATATTTTCATGAAACTAACTCATGTAGACTCTATACCTTTACCTTTCAATCTATCTCGATCAAGGGGACACATGGAAGAACAAAACCATACTTTAGGTTAGCCTTACATACAAGTAAGAGAAAAATCTCTTGAAGAAATCTTTTAGTTTGCACTTGAAGATGAAGAACCCTAGTCTCTCCTTTGGGAGAACTTTGAACGCAAGATTTTAATGTTTTCAAGGGTTTATAGGTTAATGAGAGGTTATTAGGCTATATGATACATTTAGGAAAGTTAACTAACGGTAAAAGGTCTAAAATAAACTTTTGGGAAAGTAAAATAATCATCAAAATTGAAAAAATGACCTTTTGATGAGTTCGACGGCCATAACGACGGTCTAGGGGTCCCATCGGCAAACCATTTGGCGGTTTGCTGAATAGGGACCTTGGGTCGCCCTTTTTGACAGATTCTAAGCTTTATCAGAGCATTTCAGCAGTCTAATTGGCGGATCGCCAAAAATTATAGATTCTATAGGCTTTAGTAAAACGGTCATAACCTTTTACTCCAACCTCCGATTAAGGCGAAATCAGATGCGTTGGAAAGCTAATTCAATTATCTACAATTTGATATATTATATATCACCTAACCCATTATGTGTTGAGATATATTACAATTTAAAGTTAACTTTTTTATGAACTCACACGAAACTTAGCCGATTGAAATGTTTTGAACTTGTCTTGACCTTGTTTATCCCTTATGACCTCAAACAACATCCATCACACTTCAAATACTCAATAAAGTGCCTTAACATATCTTCACAACCTCGAAGTTATTGGATCACCCAATTGCATAGAATACCATATCAAAACTCAACCGGTTAGGAAAGTTTCATCTCAACTTTGTGTTAAAAGATTTTTGTGACTTTAATTCATCTCAAATCTATCATCCTACTAGAGAATAGGCTTTAATACCTATATTCAAGATTAGTATCACTTGATATAACCCCATACGCATAAAAGGGAAGTTTGGATCTTAGCTTAGATATTTCCAAGGCATTTCATACAAAACTTGAGTTCGTTGCCTTTCAAAGTTTGAGCAAGAACTACATTTCATAGGTGTTGGATGTTGAAATCCATTTGGATGATACGGGTCTTGGAGACACCATTAAAGATTAAAATATAGTATCAAAACAAGACTGTTCTAAAGCTATTATATTCTTGCGTCATCATCTGGACGAAATTTAAAAATTGAATATCTTACCGTCAAGGATCCACTTGTTTTGTTGAAAATCCTCAATGAAAGATATGATCATTTGAAGATGGTTATACATCCAAAGGCACGATATGATTGGATCTTTAGAGGCTAAAAGGCTATAAGTCTATTCATGGGTACAATTCTATTGTTTTCAGAATCACCAAAAAGGTCTATGGGTAAGACATCGGGTTCAAGTTCCAATGCACCATATGCATGATACTATGATTGCTAAAGCAAAATAATGTGCTTTTAGTGAAAAGTTATAAAATATATTCCATTAAATTGCTCCATTCTCTAAATTGAATATGTTAGTAGTGCATAATGTCTGAAAGAAGACAAGTGATTGAATAATGCACGTGAACATGGAATGAGGTACTAAGTTATAATAAATTGATATGCTAATATGATTGTGTTCCATTCTTGAAGAATGAAAACTTTTTTGATAAATGCTACATATCCATTCTTTGAAGCGAATGTGATAGTATTCAATAAAACTTCTCAACATGAATGTGCACTTTATTATGATAGGATCACGACTCATCTCCAAAAGAGAGATAGAGTAATTGAGAAGAACTAAATATGAAAATTACTCCCTAAGTAATAAATTTGAAATTCGCTCATGTAATAGTAAATAAAAAATTTACTAAGGGTTACACCCGGTAAAATTATTAAAATACCCATGGATGAGAGACGCTCGCATAATGCTTCTTCCCAAGTTTTGCTAGCAAATTCGAGGCCAGATACAATCAGCATGAAAAATGTGTAAGAAAATGGTCCTGGTTGATTTAGAGCAATCGAATCAAAAAAAAAATTTCGAAGCAAAAATGCAATTCCAGAGAAGTGCACAACATGTCCGCATCGCAGACTTATTTCAAACTTACACTTGTATGTGATCCTAATATATTCTAGGGATTAGAAAACTTGATTGAAATTTTTGACGAAAATTCCAAAATTTGACCAAGTCCACGACACTGACTTGGTACGCCGAAGGAAAAAATTTCAGTTTTTCGCGAGGGGCATTCTAGCCCTTTTCCAAGTCCTTCTAAACTTAAAACATGATCAAAATAGCTCATTTTGAGCATAAAATGGTCTTAACACCCATTCTCAAGCTTTTCTGAAGTTCTAACGAAAACTAGGGCTAAGGAGAAGAGAGGAAAAACAAGGGTTCAAGGGAATTGAGGATGAATTCTTGCAAAGTTAATTGTCAAACTCCATACCAGGTATGTAAGGCTAAACTAAAACATGGAATTATCCTTCCATGTGCCCCTATTGATAGTAATATAAAGATTGTAAATATATTGAGTCCCCATGCATGTTTCTTGAATGTTTTCTTGTAAATTATATACATTCTATGTATTTTCATATGTTGATGATCATCATAAACTTTATTTTACTAATTAAATACTTTTCATGAGTTATTTCACAGACCCTACATATTACTTTGTAAAAGAATGCATGAATGAACCTAGGAATTGACTCTAGAGCCTTAATTGAGAATGATGATTGTGATTGTGACTGTGATATGAGCATGATGATAGGGTGATAAAACTTGATGATTCTAAGAGTTCCCATGATTGAACGTTAAAGATTGGTTTAATTGATGGTCCTCTTAATGATTGGTCTAAGGTCCCTTGAAAGATATGGTTGAGAATTGAGTTGAATAGATTATTGATAGGCCGAAAGGCCCGATTGCAATAGAACTGATGGATTGATGAGAGTACTTATGTGACAAATTGATTTGATTGATTGCTATGGATTGTCTTATGAGCATTGAGTCATGGGAGAAGTATCGATCACCGAAATGAGTAAGCGTAAGCCCAACTCAAACTCATTAACTACGTCGCCAAGCATAGGTATGGATTGAACTATTAAATCAAATATTCCCTCTTGATTGGAAGCCTCTGAAATAACAATGGACTTGATTGACTAGATCTATCATGGATATGATTCGTTCTTTACCTGGCAAGTATTGAATGACTGTGGCAACATCAGTGGGATTATTGTACAATCATTGGCTCATAAGTTATTGTTGTTGGATAAGAGAAACTCAAGATAGGTTCTATATTGATAGCACTTTGATTGGATTGGATTTGATTCAGACTAGATTGGATTGTGTTGATGGGTCCTTGTCTACTCTTTATCCTTGCTTTAGATAGACATTTGACATTCTGATTGAGTCTCCTTATCTCTTGATTTGAGTTATTTGATCAATCAATCAGACTCACCTCAAAGGGACTCACCTCTCACATCTCACCTCATCTCGACTCAGAGTACTCAAGGTAGGTATTTTCTGGGAGTTTCTCTTATCTGACAACAATCACTTATGAGTCTGTGATTGTACAAGAAGCCGCCATTGTTTCCACAATCGTTCCGTACTTGCCAGGAAGGGAACGAATCGAATCCCCTTAGAAAAATAACCTCAACAAGTCCTTTATTGTTTCAGGGACATAAACTCAACTCAAGAGGGAACTACAATGTAATGTGACAATTCTAATCCTCACCTACGTTTGCAATGTAGTTTGACGAGTTTGATTTGGACTAACTCTCACTCTTTTGGTGCTCGATACTTCTCCCAAGACCCAATGCTCATAATACCTCCATCTCAGCCAATCTCATAGGGATTTTAACCTCATCATCGATCAGTATCTCATAGGGACTCTAATCCTATCATCAATCAAAGTCATAGGGAGTTTAACTCATAGGGACTTTAACCCTTTTATCAATCAATCTCAATCAATAGCTCAAGGCTTGGAATAATCGGTAGACAACATTCGAATAGACTATCATTGGAGTTCATTTATGGAGACTCATAGGACTATCAAGCTCTATCAACTCATCATCATTCTCTCACCATAATCACAATCACAATCAACAATCTCACATCCAGGCTCTAGACTCAACTCCTAGATTCATTCATGCATGCTTTCAAAAGTTAACATGTAAGGTTATGCAATTTCTCATGAAAATATCCAATTCAATAAATTAAGTTTATGATCATCATCAACAAACGAGAATACATGTAATTAGATATAATTTGTGAGAAAACATTCAAGAATCAATTTAAGAAACATGTATGGGGACTCATGGGCACTTAACTCCTCTATGACCAGTTATGGGGCACATGAGAGGACAATCTCATTCTTTTAGTTTAGCCTTACATACCTGGGATGAAGCTATCAACAATCACCTTCAAGCACTCTCTCTTGAATTCTTCCTTCTTGCGTTCTTCTCCTCTTCTCTGAAGTCCTAGTCTCGTCCAATTGTTTAGAAAGGACTTAGAATGGGGTTTTAGACCCTTTTTATGTTCAAATGACCTTTTTTATCGTGTACAGGGTTTAGGAGGGGTTGGAAATTGTCCGAATGCCCCTCACAAATTTTAGAAATTTTCAGCTTCGGAATAACCCAGTCCGCATTGCGGACTGATCGCGTACAAGTGTACTTTTCTCCAAAAATTTCCCGAACGAGTTTTTCAATCTCGTCGAAAAAGTTAAAAAAAACAAGTGTAAGTCCGCTATAGAGGCGTGGCGCACCTCTGTCGCGCATCGACACTATCTTTCGTTCGGACCAAAAAATGATCTTTTGATTAGATTACTCTAAAAATCAACCAAGACCATTTTCTCACTCGATGCTTTGTGCTGATCGCAAATCCGGCCTCGGATTTACCACTTGAGCATGGAAAGATACATTACGTGCATACCTCTCTTCTAGGGGTATTTTGGTAATTTTATCGGGCATTATAGGGTCGTTAATGGTCATGTGATATGTGAAATAGACGCATCAATAAGATAATTACATGTTCATTCGTTTTCAACCTGAAGTTTGACATTCTTAAGATTGTTTGTACAAGATAATTGAGTTAAGAGCACAACCTTTAGAATATATAATCACGATAGGCGGAATGACCTAATAGGCCCTTATACTTGGTTCCATTTGTTGCCTAGGCCCTTATACTCAGGACTCTTCTAAGTAAACCCTTGTACCCACTCAAAAGCTATATTTTAAACACCTCTTTTGACCTAGGACTAGTGCGTGAGTTTCAAACGACTACACGTAATTTTCACGTTATATAATAATTCCACGTATTTTTTTAGAGAAAGCAATGAAACCAAGTTCAATAGGTTTCAACATCTTTATCTTTGTGAATCTTTAAAATCAGAAATCCTAGAATTGTTCAACAAAGAAAAGAAGGATCGAAGCAAATCCCATTTTTGGTAGTGAACGAAGATGGGGAAGCAACCGGTGAAGCTGAAGGCTGTTGTATACGCTTTATCGCCATTTCAATAGAAAGTAATGACTGGGTTATGGAAGGGTCTTCCTTGTATATGCAACACTACCTGGAAAAGGAGAAGTTAGAACACCGATACTAAAGTTGTGTTCTTCATTTGTTTGGAAAAAGACCTCAATTTCATTTTGCAGTTTTCAACAAGAAATAAGCTTACTATTGTTGCATTTTTGGAATTTCTCATGTTGGAGAGGAGATATTTATTTGTATGGCCCCTATAAATTTCATTTAAAATCTCTGTGAGGGTCTTTGGAAAAATCTTGTGCATCCTAAACCTTATTCAGAAATGGAGTCTGAAAAAATAATTTGTAATACATTTTATTGACTTGTTGTATGATCCCATTGCACAACAAATTGTTCTAGTACAAAATCAAGGGGGCTTGAATGACTATGGCCAACAAGAAGAAATTTTAAGAGAAGAAATTTGGAGAAACAAAAACGAGAAGAAAATTGAAGAATTTTAAGAAATAGAAATGTGGATTAATAATATTTAGGTATTTAGGGAAGAAGATGACTGTTAAAGGGCTTTTTAGAAACCCTTCATGCTCCTAAAGGGAGTGAATCACACGCACTTGACCTGGTTTGCCACTTAGGATGCCAGGTAAAAAAAGTGTTTAAAATCTAGCTTTTGAGTGGGTACGAGGGTTTGCTTGGCAAAGTCCTGAGTATAAGGGCCTAGGTGACAAACAAAACCAAGTATAAGGGCCTATTAGGTCATTCCCCCAATCAAGATAATTCATCTTGATAATATTGATAAATATTTAAGCTGATTGATATTAAATGCCTTATATAAATAGTCAATCATTGCTTATGAGAACAAAGCTTCCTGGTCTAAAATATGACAAATTGTAGACAAAGATATTTATCGATCTAATATATTATGATCAGTTTCCCCCTTAATTGATATATGGTTAGGGACCATATGATTTTCATCTTGATATGCGGTATATGGATTAATAAATATATCATGGTACATAAAAGATGGATTCTCCAAGATAGATTGGAATATATGTTAGTTTGTCTAATGTAAGGGGGAGATAATAATAAAAAATCAAGAGTTGGAATGCTCTTATTGAATGTCCCTGAACGACATAGTCTATGATAACCATTGTAACACCTGCTAAAATTATCAAAATACCCCTAGAGGACAGATGTGCGCATAACGAGTCTTCCTATGCTTCGATGGCAAATTCGAGGCCGGATATGCGATCAGCATGAAAAATTGAGTGGGAAAGTAGTCTCAGTTGATTTTTAGAGCAACCGGATCAAAAGATAATTTTTTGATGCGAAAACTAATTCTAAAGTAAGTGCGCGACAGGTGTGCGATGTGCATCTGCCGTGGACCAACACTTAGATTTTGTCCAAAAATTTCCACGGGATTTGAAAATTCATTTGGAGAGTTTTCGGCGAAAAACATCAAAAATGGTACAACTCCGCGGACCCCATGTCCCGAGATGAACCTTTTTTTCAATTATTTCGTGAGTTGCATTCCAGACCTTTCACAACCCCTTCCAATCTTAAAATAGGATCAAAATAGGTCATTTTTTTAGTATAAAAATGATTTTTAACCCATTCTTAAGCCTTTCAAAACTTCTAACAAAAGACTTAGGGCTAAGGAGAAGAGAGAAAAGCGAGGAGTCGAGGAATTCAAGGTGGATTCATGCAAAAAGATTGTCTACCTTCATCCCAGGTATGTAAGGCTAAACTAAAACATGAGATTGTCCTTTCATGTTCCCCTATTGATGGTAATAAAAGAGTTGAGAGTATGATGAGTCTACCTACATGATTTTTGAAAGTTTTCTTGTAAATTACATATATATATATATACACAAACACACACATACATATATTTATGTACTTTAACATGTTGATGATCATCATAAACTTGACTTACTGATTTAATGCTTTTACATGAGTTATTGCAAAAAAACCTATATGTTATTTTATAAAAATAACATGAATGAACTTAGTGATTGAGTCTAGAGCCTTGACTTGAGTATGTTGATTGTGATGGTCATGTGAGTATGATGAGGAGTTAGTAGAGCTTGATGGTACCATGAGTATTCATAATTGAATTCTAGAGTTTTGTCTAATTGACTTCTTCCTAATGATTATTCTAAGTCTTTGAATTCTTCAATGAGAATTGAGTTAATTGAGATGAGTTAAAGTCCCTGAAAGCAATAAAGGACTTTAGAGTTTGAGTTAATGAGATGATGAGAGTCTCTATAAGACTAACTAAGATGAGTAATTGATATGAGGACTCTAATGAGCATTGAGTCTTGGGAGGAGTATCAACCATCAAAAGGAGTAAGGGTGAGGATTAAACCATCACAACAATGGTTCACTCTTAAGGAGAAGTCCCTGAAAGTAATAGA
Organism: Solanum rostratum; assembly: GCA_029948455.1. Lineage (NCBI taxonomy): Eukaryota > Viridiplantae > Streptophyta > Magnoliopsida > Solanales > Solanaceae > Solanum > Solanum rostratum. The sequence goes on from CM057049.1 coordinate 18,760,464, forward strand.
GGACTTCTGGGGCCATTTCTATTATGGATTTCCATTTTGGACTCTACTTGTTCTTTCCCTGGCAAGTATGGAATGGTTGTGTCAACATCAGTGGTATTTTTGTGCAATCACTGGCTCATAAATGATTATTGTCGGATAAGAGAAACTCCCAAATAGGTTCCACTCTAATAGTACTCTGAGTTGAGTTGAGTTGAGTCTGACTTGATTGAGAGGTTTGATTGGTTGATGAGTCACTTGTCTACTCTTTATCTAGCTTTAGATAGACATTGGACATTCTGATTGAGTATCTTCTGAGTTGATGTTATTTCTATATTATTCTACCTGTTTCTGTTTCATTCAGCCATTTTACATACTTGTACATTCCACGTATTGACGTCCTCTTTTTGGAATGCATCATTTTATGATGCAGAGGCAAGTACTAGAGATCATCAACAGGCGTACCACTGAGGATCTAAACATTTAAGCTAAGCTGGTGAGCCTCCCTTACTTCGGAGGATCATTGAATTTATTTTCATCTTGCTTACTAGAGTTAGACTTGAGTTAGCTTTATTTTATTTTGAGGTAGCCATGGGTTTGTCATTGGCACTACTTGATAGTGATAGAGGCTTCATAGACTAGAGTTGAGTATTGATGTTAAGACTTATTGAGCTAGTTTCCTTTCTACTAGTCATTTTATTTAATATATTATTTTTGAGACTTAGAGTACCCATTTATCTTGTTTAGCCTTTCGCTGAGTTTTCTGAGTTATATTGAATGAATGGATGTGATGAGGCCAAGTGGTTCGCCTAGGGACTAGCAATAGTCTCTGGGTGCCGGCCATGTCTAGGGTACCCTCCTGGAACGTGATAAACTTTGTATCAGAGCACAGAGTCCAAGTGTCCTAGGGGGTCTATGAAGCCGTGTTTAGTAGAGTCCATATTATTGGTGTGAAGAGCTCCACATCTATAATAGGGAGGTTATAGGACATTGAGAATTGTCTCACTTTTTTCATACTCGAAATCGTGTGTTAGAATTGAACTCTATGAAAGCTCTCTTATAATTCATACCTTACACATTTACAAAATTGATCATGCTTTCAAGAAGAGATGATAAAGGGAAAGGGAGTCCAGTTAGATAGAATGTTAACCAAGCCGAACCCAGAATCAAGATGAACCCATAGGCCCAGTCGTCCCTGCTGTGTAGCTATTACAGGTTGACATCAGCAATGTTTAGCTTTACCAGGCCATTTAGACTTTGGCCCAGGCTGTGACAACACTAGTTGCTAGACAAGGAACAGGCTTGCAGGGTGTTCCAAATACATCCAAAGTTAGTGAGTCCTTGAGAATGAACCCACCTGAGTTTAAGAGGTCGATGAGGAACAGGAACAGGAACAGGAACAGGAGTCACCTTCAAGCAGGGCCTCATAACTTTAAAGCTCAGGGATCTTGGTCACATCCTAGTATGGCACGAGGTTCCCAAAGCAAGACACCTTAAGGCACGTGTGGCAAACTTCACTTGGGAGAATGCTGTGAAGGGAGCGATGGATGTTACAAGTGTGACAAATTGGGTCACCTTCAGAGAGAATGTCCTAAGTGGGCCAAAAAGGTCCTAGCTTCTACACCAGCACCACAAGTTAGAGAGGATTAGGAAAGTTCTCCAGATGTCACCCAAATATCATGACGGGTATGATTCGAGTCGTTACTTTCTTTTGATGTTACCCATGAGAGAGAGAGTTATATCTCTAAAAGTTTAATGTTACCCTCCCTAGGAGTGAGATTTGAGATCTTATAAACCCTGAGTGGAATTGAATCATCATAGAGTTAGGATGATGATGGAAAGAAAGGGATGAGATAGGAAGAGTGATGGTTGATTGAGGCTTATAACAAGATTTATTATCTAGTAGGTATGTAATAGGGCGATGAGTTGATTTCCATAAGTAATGACAAGAGACTAGTAAGTACCCCTTGATTTTCATGATGAGGCGTAAAGGAAGAGGCATTGTTAGAATGTGTTAGAGTGTGTTCAACCTAGAGAGAGGTTTATATTGATGTGTCAAAGTATTAGTGAGGGTGAAGTATAGATGTTGAATAGGGGGAATAGAGTACTTTTGAGGTGATACATCTAAACTAGGCTCATGATTTTGAGGGAGAGCCCTGTGAAATTCATAGAGTTATAAGCTTAGCCAGATATAGAGGTAAAATGAATGGGTGAGTAGTACATGAGTGGTGAAGAGGGGATATGTTGATCGATTATTGGCTATGAGATTTTAATAAGCCTATATTCCTAATTTTTACCTGGTAGTTATGGGCTAGTATAATATGAGGGAACTGTGTGATGCGCATATTATTAGACCCTAAGCTTGAATTATGATGAGTAGTGTGCAAGAGGGGACAACATTGTACAATGATAGTTTTTATTGGAGATTCATCCTAAAAGGTTCACCATAGTGTGTATTTGAGATTAAGGTGTTGGCTTGCAAGGAGTGTGATGCTATGAGTATGGTATAAGTTCCTTTTGATGGAAATAGAGAGTTGAGGATGAATATTTGATAGAAGAGGCTCAAGATGTGTTTTTATGATAGAGTAAAGTTGTGTGAAACTCAAATGACTGTTATAAGAATTTAGATAATATATTTGAGTTGTCAATGTAGAGTAGGCTAATGTAAGTATTCCTTGTCATCCTGAGCAACTAAGTTTATTGGGGCATATGAGTAGATAACGATGAGTTTTCCATGATAGTCTATTTCTCATACAAATAAATTTATGAAAGCACAGACGTTGAGCATTAGTAGGCAAAGAAGAGGTTAGATCGTAAGAGTTCTAGAAAGTGGTTATGTACGCCAATAAGAGTAGTAAATATAGAAAGGTTTCCATAGAGACAAAAGGAAGCTAAGAATGGTATCTTCGAAGAGGGTCTTAGTGGCCATTTTGTATATGTGACTGTAGCATAACTGAAGAGTTTAAGATGTTCTTGCTGATAGTGATTCCTTGACCATGTAGAGATATGAGCTTATAGCCTAGTAAAAGGAGTTGATTTGTAAGACTAGAGAGATAACCTTTGAACTAAGGGGCCAATGATAAGATGATAAACCTAAGTAAATCTTGAGTTTTTGATAGAGATGGGTTGATCGAGATGTGACATTAGTTCCTTGCCATATCAGACGTTCCTTATTCTTCCGTTGAGGTGATGCACTATTTTCGTCTGGTATATGACTGTTATGCCTATGGCCTAGTCCCATGTACCACATGTTGATTGTTATTCATGTTGAGTTTCGAGGATAAGGAGCGATACTTCAATAGTTTTGATCTTATCTAATGGATCTAAGAGTCTCCATTCCCGTGTTGAGTGAGACGTGACCTGAGTTTTACACTATGCATAGTTATGTGAACTCAGAATGACCCTGGAGAGATGAGGGGATCGTCTTCTGATAAGATTTATTGACTAAATCGTGCTAATGATATTTCATTCCAAGCCCTTTCTAGTGATTTCATCTTTCAGTCTTAATAATAATGTTGATGATATTAGAGGAGTGATGGTTGACGAGAGAGAATGAGTGTTCTTGATTCTGATAATGAGGTGATATAATTTTTTTAAGGTTATAAACGTGGAGGAGGAGTTAGAGAGATTGTGATGAGTCCAATAGATAGTAAAGGGATCCCATGATAAGAGTTTATGCGATCAAGGGTGTAGATGTACTATGGTAAGTTGAAGATCCTCTAGTGATATTGACCATAAAAAGGCCATAAACTAGTTAGAGTGATAGGCTTAAATATGTGGTCACTATTATGTAAGTGTATTAAGGTGATGAGAACGAGTAATATTCTAAGAGTATAGGTCACTATGGAGATATGAAACATAGATTTCGAGGGGTTAGATTGGTGTAAGTATGATCATCCTAGTACTAGCACCTTGAGCCTTAGAGTTAGGCGTGATCAAAATAAGATGATGTGGATAGGCAGAGAGTTAAGTAGGAGCTATAGGCTTAAGTTGAAGGAGAGTAGTGCCATAAAAAGGGTCGTAGTCGAGATGAGGTGTTGTGCTTGAGAGTATCCATAGAGCCTTGTGGATCACGATGGCCCCATTCACGATTAGAATTGACGACTTCTTTCTCCCGTTTGAATGACTTGATTATCGAGACATTTAAACGATTTGATTGAGTTCTAATGTTCCATTCGTGACTTATGACGATGATGCTGAAGGTAATGTCCATACCCTTGACTTGATTCGATTTGTCTATTCCTCAGTGATGTGTCCATTCCTGAGTTGATGTGTCTATTCCTGATTCTGAATAGAGATTGTTAAGATTTACGAGGAGTCGAAAATTTGAGTTATTGAGTGAATATTGAGCATTGAGTCTTGAGTATATTCGTGCCTTGATGTCCACTGTTACTCATCATTTGAGGATGAATGATTTCAAGGGGGAGATGATATAACACCTGGTAAAATTACCAAAATACCCTTAGAAAAGAGATGTGTGCATAACGTGTCATCCTATGCTTCGATGGCAAATTCGAGGCCGGATATGCGATCTGCATGAAAAATTGAGTGGGACAGTAGTCCCGATTGATTTTTGGAGTAACTAGATCCAAAGATAATTTTTTGACGCGAAAATGATATCTAGAATAAGTGTGCGAGAGGTGTGCGACGCGCACCTGCCGCGGACCAACACTTAGATTTTGTCCAAAAATTTTCTACGGGATAAGAAAACTCGTGCGGAGAACTTTTGGTGAAAAACACAAAAAATAGTACAACTCCACGTCGCAGACCCCATGTCCCGAGATAAACTTTTCTTCAGTTACTTCGTGAGGGGCATTCCAGACCTTTTCCACCCCTCCCAAACTCAAAATACGATCAAAATAGGCCGTATTGAGTATGAAAAGGGTTTGTGACCCAGTTTTAAGCCTTTCAAATAAACTTCTTACAAAAGATCTAGGGCTAAGGAGAAGAGAGAAAAGCGAGGATTCGAGGAATTCAAGTTGGATTCGTGCCAATTTGATTGTCTACCTTCATCCAAGGTATGTAAGGATAAACTAAAACATGGGATTGTCCTTCCATGTGTCCCGTTGATGGTAACAGAGAAGTTGAGAGTATGATGAGTCTACCTACATGATTTTTGAAAGTTTTCTTTTAAATTATATATATATATATATATATATACTTTCATATGTTGATGATCATCATAAACTTGACTTACTGATTTAATGCTTTTACATGAGTTATTGCAAAAAGTCCTAACTATTATTTTATAAAAATAGCATGAATGAACCTAGGGATTGACTCTAAAGTCGTGACTTGAGTATGTTGATTGCGATGGTGATGTGAGTATGATGAGGAGTTAGTAGAGCTTGATGGTCCCATGAGTATTCATAATTGAATTCTAGAGTTTTGTCTAATTGACTTATTCCTAATGATTATTCTGAGTCCTTGAGTTCTTAAATGAGAATTGAGTTAAAGTCCCTGAAAGCAATAGAGGACTTTAGAGTTTGAGTTAATGAGATGATGAGAGTCTCTATAAGACTAATTGAGATGAGGAGTCTTATGAGAATTAAGTCTTGGGAGGAGTGTCGAGCGCCGAAATGAGTAAGAGTGAGTCCCACTCGCACTCATTAACTACTTTGCTAAGTGTAGGTGAGGATTGAACCATCACACAATGGTTACCTCTTAAGGAGAAGTCCCTGAAAGAAATAGAGGACTTTTGAGGCCGTTTCTATTATGGATTTCTATTATGGACTCTAGTTGTTATTTACTTGGCAAGTATGGAATGGTTGTGGAAACATTAGTGGGATTGTTGTACAATCACTGGCTCATAAGTGATTGTTGTCGGATAGGAACAACTCCCAAATAGGTTCCACATTGATAGTACTCTTAGTTGAATTGAGTCTGAGTTGATTGATGAGTTTGATTGGTTGATGAGTCACTTGTTTACTCTTTATTCTTGCTTTAGATAGACCTCTTACATTCTAATTAAATATCTTCTGAGTTGATGTTATTTCTATATTATTCTAGTTGTTTCTATTTCATTCAGCCATTTTACATACTCGTACATTCCATGTACTAATGTCCCCTTTTTGGACTATATCGTTTTATGATGTAGAGACAGGTGCTAGAAATCGTTAACAAGTGCATCGTTGAGAATCTAAGCATTTCAGCTGAGTTGGTGAGACTCCTTACTTCGGAGGATCATTGAATTTATTTTCATCTTGCTTACCAGAGTTAGACTTGATTTAGCTTTATTTTATTTTGAGGTAGTCATCGGTCTGTCATTGGCATCAATTTATAGTAATAGAGACTTCATAGACTAGAGTTGACTATTGATATAAAGACTTATTGAGCTAGTTTCCTTTCTACGAGCCATTTTATTTAATATAGTATTTTTGAGACTTAGAGTGCCTATTTATCTTCTTTAATCTTCCGCTGAGTTTTCTGAGTTATATTGAATGAATGGATGTGATGAGGCCAAGTGGTTCGCTTGGGGACTAGCAACAGTTTTTGGGTACTGGCCACGTCTAGAGTACCCTCCCGGGATGTGACATGTATGAAACTTGTAATTGATCCCAAGTAAGATAATTCTTTAAGAGAAAAGGAGCAAATTATCATAATGGTCATCATTAAGAGGCAATGTGCTCTTGAAGAGTTTATGACATAACACTTCATGAAACCTCATGAGGGGTAGCTACCTAAAAATAATGAAGTGAAGAGATTTCAACAAGTTATGTCGCATTTCTAATTGACAAAAAAAGAATATTTTGTTAATGATATCTTTGATACAATATAGCACAATATTGTAAAAGGTTAGGAGAAACCAAATTCTATGGTATATTAAAGCATGCTCTAATTTTCAAGTGGAATGATGCATCTTGGTACGCATAAAGCTTATTTGACTTGCATCTAGACATTAGAAAACGTTATGCATTTAATATTGAATATTGTCACGGGACAAAATTGATATAAAAGTATTTGAAGGATTTGAAATGCATGAAGGATTTACAAGTTCTTGAAAAACTTGTTTATAATCCTCATATGGATTAAATTAATCAAGAATCTTTTATGTTGTTATGCAAGTTGATAACTTAAATTGAAACTCTTGAAGAGTTTTCAAAAAGCAATAGATTATATTACTAATGAAGATGAAGTGAGAAACTTGAAAAAACTCTTTGATCCTAAAGGGAGGATTCATAAAAGGAGATAGAACAACGTATATTCCGCCAAAACTTTCTATACACAGGAGCTCCAAAAGAATGATGATACAAATGTGCAACGTATTCTTTCAGGTGACAATGTGGTTGATTTGTTCCAGATCTCTACCAACTACAACTTTCAAAAAGATGGTACACATGATTAGGCTGCGAAGATTCTAGTTTTTGAATTGATATTCTGAATAACGGGAGTTCATACGCGATGTACTCTTTTTCCGTCATAAGGTTTTGTCCCATTGGGCTTTCCTTGTTAGGTTTTTAATGAGGCATCCAAAATGCGTATTAATTATTGGATATTGTGCACTCTTTTTCCTTCGCTAGATTTTTCCCACTGGGTTTTATCTAGTAAGGTTTTAACGAGACACATAATATAGCTAATGGACATTCAAGGGGGAGTTTTATAGACATATTTTAGTTGTAGCAAATGTCTATTATGTAGATTCCTTTAAGAGTTAGGAATCCTACTTGGAGACCAAGTCAGTTTTTTTCCCTATAAATGTTAGGGCTTCCTTCATTATAAGATACACCTGAATATTATTCAAGAGCAATAAGAAATCTTCTCTCTACTTTCTTCTTCTTTTACTTTATACTTTCATAAAAGATTTGTGATTATAAATTAAAGTTGTGTCAAATGTATCAAAATATTATTTAATCTTATGACCTTAAATATGTCACGTGAAAAATTAAAATTAAAATATTGTCAAAAAAGAAAAGACATTATTTTTTTAAACATACTAAAGTAGAACGTATGCCATTCTTTTTTAAATGGAGGGAGTATCAATTATTCAATTTAAAAGTATACATTTTTCATTAGGGCATATTTGGAAAGCCACCTTGGTAATTAGATTGTGGTGTAATTGGGTGTAATTACACTGTCTGGCCTGTTTGGTTGGATAGATAATTATTTGGTCGGCAGCTAATTGCGCGTAATTGGTAGGGTGTAACCACACTCTCTAGTTCATAGGGGAAGACTGTGAATTACAAGTAATTACATGGTGTAATTACAAGCTGGTTACTTTTTAATTTCTATTTTATTCTTTTGTTTTAACTTATTTTTTATTCTTGTAATTTTAAATTCTTTTTATTTTATTATTTTAATATTTTTTGAAAATATATTTTATTTTATGATATTTATTTTTCATTTCATCCTCATTCTCAACCTTTACTTCATGTGATTCCATACAATTTTTCGCACTATCTTTTTTGTTTATTTATTCTATTATTTTTCATTAACATGATTTTATTAGTATCTAATTTTTAATTCAAATTTAAGCTCATTGTTGAATAAAGTAATAAAATTACATTATTTTCTTAAATTATATTTATGTACGTTATGTTGAAATTTGAGATAAGAGTATTATGTTATTTTTTTTTAATTTTGAATTTAAGACTTATGTTGTATTTTTATTTTCATTTGTGTTGGTAGTATATGACTTGATATTTTACATTACAAGACATTTTTTTTAGTTAGATTTGATATATTATCTTTTTGTCAAATGTTTTAATAATCTTGCTATGACACTACATTTTATAATATTTATGTTTTTGTCAAACATTGCATTTCATATGTTTGTATAAACTTATATTTTTATTTTTTATGATTAATTGTAACACCCCACAACTTTATTCTTAGAATCCGAATTTTTTTGTCATAAATGTATAAGTTTGAACCTAGAGATGTCTTACATGTACCTATGTTTTAAGCCTCATTCTTATATGTAGGAAGTGTATTAGAAATGGATTAGGGTCATAAGAGACCTATAGTACTTAGTCGAGTTCAAAACTTTCCTATCAATTAAGTTTTTCCCATTAGATTATACAAGAGTCAACTTTAAATAACCATAACTCTCAGCACTCAAAGAATTAGGTGGCCCATGACCTATCAATTTAAATATCTTTGAATTATCTTTCCAACTCCACCAATTTTTTTTACCTCATTTCGAATTCAAAGTAAAAAGTTTTGACCGTTTCAGAGAAATCTATTAGTGTAGAGTTTTCTGGATCACCATCTACGAATCCTTAATTATGGGTCGTGGATGAGTTGACAATTCGTAAACGTGCCTTCGTAAAAGCTTTTTCAAGTTAGTTTTTGAGTCCCAAACTTTATGGACCCAACTACAAGTCGTAGTTTGGGCTTGTAGAATGGATCCCAGGACCTCAAAATCCGTGCAAATTTTTACAAATGGGTCTTACGGACCGTAGTAGCTTCTACAAGCCATAGATTGACCAATAGACGACCTGGGTAGCATTTTAAAAAGGGTTATTTTGATCTTTTCTATATTTTCAAAGCCTAAACTTGACGGTTTTACACCTAATTAACTAAGCATAACTATTCGACCTTTTTATGCTAAAACACATTCTCAGACTTGGAGCAAGGTTTCAAGGGGAGATAAAGCTAGGGTTTCAAGAGAATCTAGCGAGTTTTTCTAATCTATTTTAAATTCAAATCTTCCAGGTATGATAAAGCTAACTAAAACATGAACCATGTTCTTTCATGTTCCCAATAGATAGGATTTATCTAATTATGAATGATTTGAGTTTTCATGAATATTTTCTTGAGTTTTTTCTTAAATCTTATATACTTCTACATAACCTTGCTTCAATGATTATTTTTATGAATTTAATACTTGTAATAAATGATTATATTTTTACATGAACCCTAGGTTGAATTCTTGCATTTATTATACATTGCACTTGAATAGGTATACATAAGTATGTTTTGAGCCTGAAAAGTCTATAAAAATTATAAATGTCTTTATTTTTGTACCTTTATAGATGTCTTTATTTTTGTACCCAAATATCTTGAGTTTGAATGATGGATGATATAGATTAATGATCAGTCATGAAACTATTTTCGAAAAATGTTCCTAACAAAAGAGTTGATGGTCAATGTAATGAATTGAATTTGACACGTGCCTAATGACACCTATTAAATAGTTAACCAAAGATTTTGAATTGAAGTCTTATGCATATTGAGTCTTGGGAGGAGCATTGAGAACCGAATTGAGTGAGAGTAAATAATAACTTAAACTCAATAACTACATAGCCGTCATAAGAGAGGATTGATGTCACACCCCGAGTTCACACCCTAGATATGGCCGACACCCAGAACCATTTCTGGTCCCAAGCAAACCACTTGACCTGGCTACTTTACTCAGCGAAAGACTTAAATGATAATTAAAGGCATAAATATAACAAGACAAAGATACTGCAAATATTTGAATAAACTAAATAGTGGAAATGTCTCAACAACAACTAAAAATAAGATCTGAAACTCCTGACATACAATCTATGGAACCTCTAACTGGAATAGTATGAAACAACTACCGCGACAGGCCCGCGGTAACTACAACTAAAAGTAACTACTAAAATATAAATGAAGTCCCGAAAGCCTCTGACTGGTAAGAGGCCTCACTAATAGCTGAATGAATAGTTGGTCCTCAATGAAGCGTCTGCTGAGGAACTCTATCACATGCATCTACATCATAAAACGATACAGGTCCAAAGGACGTCAGTACGTGGAATATACGGTATGTAAAATAGCCAAAATCAGGAACTTAAGATAAGGCACTATACTCAATGTAACTAAAACATGTCTCAAAATAGGATAACATGAGTAATAAGTAAAGTTAAAGTGCATGATGAAAGTAGAAACATATGCTGAAACTCTATAAATGAAAATTAGTTTACTTTAGCTTGGAGAGTTTCTCTAACTGAAAACCACCACTATGAGATTCGTGATGATATAGCATCTGGCCCACGCTGTCAGAGCCATCCAATACTTTGCCAGGGTAAGGGATGAAAACTAGGGGAATGGATCCATCCCAAAACTGGGCCATCTTAGTAGCAAGTGAGGAATTGTACCCTTGGTACACTCCTATCCTACACCGACTACATAGTTTATGAGTTCAAGTTATTATTAATCTCACTCATACCGGTGCTCAACACTACTCCCAAAATAACTTTTTATAATACTCATAACTTTAAGAGTAAAAGTTCTCAAAATGTCTCTTTAGTCTTTTGGGACTTAGCCCAACTTTAGTTTTTCTTAAACTTTTCTCAACTTGTCTCTTTTCTTTGTCTGAAAGTTGTCTCAATGCAAGGTGTCTCAAATCATAACTTTATTACTCAGCTATCTTGTAAATATAGAAGCTGTAAGTACTCCTTAAATTTAACTCAAAATTGTGAATATAATAGGTTTTCATGAAATACATATAGGGTTCTCATAATTACAACAATAATTGTAAATCTTGTCTAAATAGCTTAATTTAGTACTAAAATTAGTAAAGGCCATGATTTTTATCAAGAAAAATGCATGAACAAGTATTTTGATGAAATCAACTGGTAATGGAGAAAAATCGATCTCAAATCATAAGCTTGATCTTGGGTAGACACTAGTAGTTAAAGATGCTAAAACATATGTAGGATAACTTTTGGAAGGCCTTACACACCTGGGGAATGATTTTCTTGAAGGAACTAAAGAAAGTTCTTGAAAGCTCTAGCTTTTGCCTCTTTGAAACTATGTTTTGAGTTCTTGGAGTGTTTTGAAGTTAAATGATATGAATTAGTATGTTCTAGGGTTTTAATAAGGTGAAAACTGATAAGTTTAGGCTTAAAAGGGTGAGAAAAGACGAAAACACCCCTCTTTAAAATTGTAGGTCGGGTTGTCTACGAGTCCCTCTACGGCCCGTAGAAGCTTTTATAGCCCTAGGGAACCTTTCGTAAACTTTTAGGCAAATTTTGGGGTCTCTGGATCACTTTATGAGTTCCATTCTACGAACTGTAAAGTGTTCCATGACTCGTAGATTGGTCCATAAAGTCTGGGAACAAAAATTTGAAGTTTTAGGACTTTTTCCATGATTTAGAAAACGGGCCGTACTTTGATTTACGGCCCGTAAAGTGGTTTCATAGAATGCACTTTGCTCAGGTAGTCTTCAATAAAACGGCTGTAACTTTTGATTCCGAACTCCAAATGAGGTGAAATCAGTTTTGCTGGAAAGCTAATTCAAAGGTCTTTCATTTTGTATGCCATGAGCCATCTAATTTTTTGTGTGCTAAAATTTATGATCATTTAAAGTTGACTCTTGCATAATTTAAGACTAGAAACTCAACTTATAGGAAAGTTTTGAACTCGACTATGTACTAGACGTCTCTTATGACCCTAGTACGCTTCCCACATATAAGAGTGAGGCCTAAAATATAGGTATATGTGAGGATAGAGTTATGGGGTGTCACAATTGAATCGCAAAATCAGATGTTTTTCTCTTTTCCCAAAAGAGGGGTTAATATTATCTGATAGTGGATCCACCGATGGGATGTCTCTTACCTTAGAAAGGTATTGGATAGACGTAACAACATCACTTCATTGTATCATTACCGGCTCATCGGTGATAGTTGTTGGTTAGAGAAACACCTAACTTAGTATATACTAGTACTCAATGTGAATGGATTGGATTGTATATTCTTGAGTGTTTTGTGACTTTTACTGAGTTTCATTATTATTTTGAGTTGAGTAAGTACATTCCACGTACTAACATCACTAGGCACTGCATCATTTTATGATGCAGATACAGGTGCTAGAGATCATCAATAGGTGCTCTGTTGAGATCCATTTCATTTTCTAACAGTGGTGAAAGGCCCTACCTTCTGGAGCCATTCTATTTTCTATTATGTTCTTACTTCTTTCTAGAGTATTTCTTTCCTTGGAGGTAGCCATGGACCTGTCATTGTTACCATCTAGATGTTAGAGTTAGAGGATTCATAAATAGAGATCGATCGTTTTGATGTTCTTGTTCACTTGACTGTCCCATGTCGAATTGTTCCTATGTTAGTGGACTGAGTTGGATTTATATTGTTGGTTTAAACTATTGTTTCATTCAATGTAGACTGAACAATTCACTAAACTTCTCTTTATTCTTCTAAATTGAGTGTTTCATTGTATGATGGATAATATGATCAGGCCAAGTGATTTGCTTGGGAACCAGTAATGGTTCTGAGTATCGGCCACGTCTAGGATACCTTCCCAGGGCATGACAAACTATTTGTAATGACCCAACCCACTAATGATATTGTCCTCTTTGGGCCTAGGCTCGCATGGCTTTAAAACGCGTCACTAGTAGATAAGACCTATTTACTTATATATTCAACATCTCTCCTGTGTTTTGCCGACTTGGGCTATTCATCTTAAGATAGGTTATTACATACACCTTCTCTTTGGACTCAACGTCCGTACTAAGGTTTTCCTCACAGTATAGGATTCGCCTCGACTCAGTACTGAGGTTTGCCCCACATTGTCATGATTTGCCTAAACTCAGTTGAGTAGTAACCCACATTGACAAGGCTGACACAGGGGTGACTATGATACCATTTGTAATGACCCAGCCCACTAGTGATATTGTCCACTTTAGGCTTAGGCCCCCATGTCTTTAAAACACATCACTAGTAGGTAAAGCGTATGCACTTAAGATGAGAATATATCTCTTAATATGGGTTATTACATCAATTTAATTAAAATATACCAATTTAAAAAATATAAATTAGTTTTTTTTTATAATATTAGTTTAAAACATATGTTTATGAATCAATATATTTTCAAAAGATAATATACTCTTAATATTTAATTTAATATTATTTGTAAATATTCTCTTTTGTTTAATATAAATTTTTAATTATAGATAATTAACTTTTGTTTTAAAATTTAGTATAACTACACTTGCACAACCAAACATCACACTTGTAACTACAGTGCAGTTACATTGTGGCAAACAAATAGGACATAATAGTTACTAGACCTATGTAATTAGTAGACTGGTAATGACTACCCTAGTAATTATACCTATTTTAATTACCAGGTGACTTTCCAAGTAGACCCTTAGTGTATTTCTAGGCTTAATTTTAGGCATTATAAATTTATCAATTATTTTTCTTTTCTTTTTTCTTTCTTATAATTAGTGTATAATTTCAAGTTACGGTCATTCTTTCCTCTTTCATAGATATTTATTTTATTGTCCAATTAAATTAATCATTCTCACACTCTTCTTTTCCTTTTTCTCTCTCCATGGATCCAAATTAAATCAAAATTCTACTTTGTCTCCTTGCCCAAATCTGCAATGACCTGTCCCATCATTATGGATAGATCAATGGTGATAGAATTTGAGCCAGAAAACTCCTAAATACTTCCTTGAAAATTTTGAGCTTAGGCAAGACTTGGAAGAAATCTTAATCAAGTGAGATGTGGATAATTTGGTAATGGATTGGGGTTTGAATTATGAGTTGATTATTGAATGTGATAGTCAAGATAATAAGAAGTTGGTACAGCTTTACGTAATCGAATTCGGGCAAGTAAAACTCCTGGAATTGATCTTGGCATGAAAAGTTGATTTTAGAATGTTAAAATTTGAGGGTGTGTTGCAAAACAGAGGTTTGGAACATGAATTATGAGTTTTTGTTTTCGTGCAATTCATCATGACAAAGTTATTACTACTATTACGGGGCCGCCATGTCGCGTTGAGTGCCGCCATGGCAAGACAATCATGGATTAAAGTTAGAAAATTTCAAAACCATTTTATTTTCTACTTTTATGTTCTTGAACAACCAAAGATGATTTAGCGCGGATTCTTTTCACTTTTTCATCAACTTCTTCGGCAAAGGTGAGTTAATTATTCCTCTGACCTGTAACTTGATTTATGGACCTTAGGTCATTGTTAGTTGATTTCTTGTATTTCTTATTTTCTTAGACCAAGAATGAGCTAAAACATTAGAAAAAGGGAAAGCTCTAGTCCATTAGAGATTTTCAAGGCTTGTTTCAAGGTAGGTGATGGCTTATTTTTCATTTGTATTATATGTGCTTGCAAACTACAGTGTTAGTTAGGGGTGAGTGTTCAGTTCTTTGGTTCGGTGTAGTTAGAGTTTGATTTGATTTTTTGGTATTCAATTTTTAAAAAATATGCACGATACTCCAAATCAAGCTAGATTGGTTTAGTTAAGTTTTTTCATTTTTGTTTTGATTTATTTTGTTATTTTTTAAAATAATTTTTGGTTACAAATTTAAAAAAATGAAAACATGGAATGACGTCTAGGTCTAACCGGAGAAAACTGAAAAATGCACCACACATCAATGAGGATCATCCTAGACATTCTTCTGCCCAACATAAATAGAAAAGACTTACGTATAAAAGTGTTACAAAATCCAAAATGACAGGGACCTCCCAATCTAATAACAAGTAACCATTTATAAAAGTTATGTCCTCAAAAGACTATCAAACAATATCAATATTAACTGGAAGACATACCAATGCTGAGAAAACTTGTAAAAATGCATCAATGGAGTAGATTAAGTAAGATGTGCCGGAGAGAATAGAATAAGAACAACCAAAGTGCAGTCAATCTTATATTACTTGAACTACAGCTATAGAGAATGCAGAACGCACCACCAAATGTCTCTAATTTTTTTAAAAACAAGTTCAAATGTCTCGAAATATTTTAATACACAACGCATCAAATTTAAAACACCACAAAATAGTAGACATGATCACTACACTCTTCTTCGTTGTCTTGAAGTCCTGAACTACCACTAAATATTTTCAATGAAATAAACGATCTTGACGACTTAGAAGACATGGTTTAATACTTGAACTTGTACCGAATTAAAAGACTAAACTAAAAGGTGGAAAGTTAGAAGTTAGAATATAATTTTCAAGAAAAAAAAGATACCTGATATCAAACAAATAAAGTATTGAAACTCACCATTAGGTATTAAAACACTAGTAGAAAAATAGCAAATTGCTTTAATATATCAACAATGCAAGGATCCCTTTCATTGTTTGTCATTTCTAAAGATTATTTAAATAGGTATCAAGCAACATAAGTAAGTAGATTACTAAAAGACACAAAAAATATGAAAACCTACCAATTTCAAGTTTCTCAAGATACTCAAACTTTCTTTCACATAAATATAACTTGTCTCTTTTCTAAGCCAATCTTGAGCACAAGCAAAAGATTGCACACATTTAGGAGTAAAAGAACTTCTAAATCGATCAAGACAACGACGACCGATACTAAATGCACATTCTGATGCCACACTCAAAATGAGAATAGCCAACACATCATCATGTTAAGGCTCCTCATCTTAGCACCCCACTTCCACAATCTTCCATATGTTTCTTCAAGTAAAGCTTAGTTCTCAAAGCTTTTGTTCTCACACTTTGATAACCAGAAATAGATGTATCAGATGTAACCGATGAAGTAGATCAAGATAGAGATGGTTGATGCTGAGATCCTTTTAAATATTTTGTAACACCCGGTAAAATTACCAAAATATCCCTAGATGAGAAATGCTCGCATAACGTATCTTCCCATCCTCCGGTGACAAATTCAAGGTCAAAATTGCAATAATCACAAACAATTGTGTGGGAAAATAGTCCTGGTTAATTTTTAGAGCAATCAGATCAAAAGATAATTTTTCGAGGCGAAAACATAATTATAGAGAGAGTGCGCGACATGTCTGCATCGTGGACTTGTCGTGAATTTACACTTGGATGCGATTCCAATATTTTCTACTGGATTAGAAAACTTGATCAGAAAATTTTTGGCAAAAACCCTGAAAATCAACCAAGTCCACGATGCGGACTTGGTACCCTTAAGTGTATTTTTTTCAATTTTTTGTGAGGGTCATTCCAGACTTTTTCCAACCCCTCCTAAACTTAAAACACGATCAAAATAGGTCATTATAAGCGTAAAGGGGTTTTAACACTCATTCCTAAGTCTTTCGAAGCTTCTAACAAAGACTAGGGCTAAAGATAAGAGAGGAAGAGCGAGGACTTAGGAGAATTCTAGCAAGATTGGTTGTCCAACTCCATACCAGGTATGTAAGGCTAACCTAAAACATGAAATTGTTCCTTCATGTGCCCCTTGATTGAGAGAGAATGGTAGATTTACATATTGAGTCTCTATACATATTTTCATGAATGTTTTCTTGTAAATTTCATCTATCCTATGTATTTTATAACGTTGATGATCATTATAGACTTGATTTTATTGATTAAATACTTTTATAAGTTATTTTAGAAACCCTATATGTTACTTTTTAAAATATTGCATGAATGAACTAGGGATTGAATCTAGAGCCTTGAATTGAGAATGTTGGCTATGATGGTGATCTGAGCATGATGATACGATAAGAGAACCTGAGGGTCCTGTGAGTATTCATAAATGAACTCTAATAATTTGTCTAACCGATTGTTTCCCTAATGATTGGTCTGAGCTTCTTGAGAAATTGATTGAGAATTGAGTTAATGAGATGATTGAGATAATAGGCCAGAAGACCCGATTGAGATAGAGCTAATGGGTTGATGAGAGTCTTTATGAGACTAATTGAGATGATTGATTGAGATGGATGTTCTTATGAACATTGAGTCTTTGGAGTAGTATCGAGCACCGAAATGAGTAAGAGTAAGTCCAACTCGTGCTCATTAACTACATCACCAAGCGTAGGAGAGGATTGAACCATTACATCAGAGATTCCCTATTTAGTTGAAGTCCCTAAAATAATAGCGGACTTGAGAGAATAGATCCCCTTATGGATCTAATTCATTCTTTACCTGGCAAGTACAGAATGGCTGTGGCAACATCAGCGGTATTGTGGTATAATCATTGACTCATAAGTGATTGTTCGTGGATAAGAGAAACTCCCAAATAGGTTCTATACTGATAGTACTCTGATATGCTTGAGTCGATTAGATTGGATGGTATTGATGGGTCATTGTCTACTCTTTATTGTTTTTAGATAGATAATTGACATTTTGATTATCTTCCTAGTTGATGTTATTTCTATATTATTCTACCTGTATCTATTTTATTTAGCCATTTTATATACTCGTACATTCTGCGTACTGATATCCATTTGAACTACATCGTTTCATAATGTAGAGAAAGGTACTAGAGATCACCAATAAACACACCATTGAGGGTCTACTGCATTTAGTTGAGTTGGTGAGCCCTCCCTTACTCCGGAGGATCTCATTTTGTTTTCATCTAGCTATTAGAGTCAGACTTTAGACCAACCTTATTTTTAAATTGAGGTAGCCATGGATCTATCATTGGCACCAATTGATAGTGATAGAGGCTTTATAGACTAGAGTTGAGTTATTGATTAGATATTATGTTGAGCTAGTTTCTTTTATACTAGCCGAATTTATTGATATGGCTATTTGAGATTCAGATTGTCCACCTATTATTATCATGGTCTTCCACTAATTGTTAAATATGTGGATTGAGGAAGTGTGACGAGGCCAAGCGATTCGTATGGGGACTAGCAATAGTATCCGAGTGCTGGCCATGTCTAGGGTACTCTTCGAGGGTGAAAAACTTGGTATCAGAGCACAAAGTTCATGTGTCCTAGGGAGTCTATGAAGCCGTGTCTAGTAGAGTCTTATTCATAGGTGTGTTGTGCACCATACTTCATAAGCAGGAGGCTATAGGACATTAGGAATGGTTACACTTTTTTCATGTTTAGAGTCATACGATGGATTCAAAACTTTATGAGACTCTCTTGTAATTCATGCATTACGATTTTTAGAATTGTGATCATGCCTCAAAGAAGAGCTGTTAGAGGAAGAGGGCATCTATCTAGACAAAATGTTAACCAACGTGAGCCCTAGGGACATGATGAACCCATAGGTCCAGCTATCCCAGTTGAGCAGCCACCACAAGATGATATCTCGAATGCTGAGCTTTGCCAGGCTATCAAGACTCTAGCCCGGGCTGTCATAGCACCTACTGCTAGACAAAGAGCAGGTAGAAAGGATACGCAGGACACGTCCAGTGTTCATGAATTCTTAAAGATGAACCCTCCTGAATTCACGGTGTCTACACCCAATGAGGATCCTGAGAACTACATTGATGAGATTTAGAAAGTGTTTCAGGTGATGCATGTGGTTGATATTGATAAAGTTGAATTGGATGCCTACCAGCTCAAAAGGGGTTGTTAAACTTTGGTTTGATCAATGGAAGAAGGGTAGAGGAGAGGAAGCCCCAATGCTGACTTAGGTAGTGCTCGAGGAAGCTCTCTTGGGGAATTTCTTTCCATGAGAACGGAGGGAGGCCAATGTAAGAGAGTTCTTGAATATAAAACAAGCTCTATGACTGTGCAAGAGTATGTACTTAAGTTCACCCAGCTATCTCGCTTTGCTCCTGACATGGCTACTGATTTGAGAGGGAGGATGGGGTTCTATGTTGACGGGCTGAGCAAAGGGCCTAAGAAAGATGGAAGGAGAGCTATGCTTGTGAGTGATATGGAAATTGGGAGGTTAATGACTTATGTACAACAAGCTGATAAGGAGAGACAACTAGACAGGGAATAGTACATAAATAAGAAGGTCAAAACATCCAACCATGAGGTTGGGAAGAGAGGGAATGGGAATGGTAACATGTTTTTTTCAGGGCCAACACCATCATTTTCTAGTGCACCTATGCCCATAAACAAGATTGAATAGAGGTCTCAAAAATTTGGAGCCCAGGAATCTCAGTCACAAGCTAGTGTGGCTCAAGGTTCATGGGGTAAGTCACCGTGTGGTAAGTGTGGCAAATTACACTTGGGAAAGTGTCGTGAGGGGAGTGATGCATGTTTCAAGTGTAGCCAATTGGGTCACTTTCAGAGAGATTGTGCAAAGTGGGTTAACCGAGCTCAATCCTCTACACTAGCCCCACCAGCTAGAGGAAATTAGAAAGGTGCCAAGTCAGTGGAGCCACAAACCCGTTTGTATGCCATGGATAGTCGCCAAGATCAAGAGAACTCCCCAGATGTTATGATGGGTATGATTCAAGTCTTTACTCTTGATTGCCATGTTTTGATGGATCTTGGTGCCACATTGTCATTTGTGTCTCCTTATGTGGCTAGTAGATTTGATAGAATTCCTGAGTGTCTTTTTGAACCCTTTGATGTTTCTACCCTAGTGGGTAAGTCTATACTAGCTGAGAGAATCTATAGAGACTGTATAATGTCTATCCATCATGAGGACACTCATGCTGATTTGATTAAGCTAGAGATAATTGATGTTGATGTGATCCTTGGCATGGATTGGCTTCACGTCTGTTATGCCTCCATTGATTGTAAAACCTGAATCGTTAATTTCTGATTCCAAAATGAGCCAATCCTAGAGTGGAAAAGTGGTTCTGTTGTTCTGATTCCAGAATGAGCCAATCCTAGAGTGGAAAGGTGATTCTGTTGTGCCTAAGGGAAAGTTTATTTCCTACCTTAGGGCCAGAAAGCTAATCTTAAAAGTTTGTATCTATCACCTCATGCGAGTCAAGTCTAATGATGTTTTGCCTCCTATCTAGAGTCAGTCCCGATTGTGAATGAGTTTCCTGAGGATCTGCCTAGAGTCCCTCCTGATAGGGATATTGACTTTGGGATCGATGTCCTCCTCGATACCCAACATATCTCAATTCCACCTTATAGGATGACCCGTACTGAGTTGAAAGAATTGAAAGAGCAATTGAGAGATTTGTCAAAGAAGGGCTTTATTAGGCCGAGTGTTTCTCCTTGGGGTGCTCCTGTCCTATTCGTGTGAAAGAAAGATAGGTCTCTCAGAATGTGTATTGATTATAAGCAACTGAACAAGGTCACGATAAAGAATAAATATCCTTTCCCCAGTATTGATGATCCGTTTGACCAACTTCAGGGTGCCTCTTGCTTCTCAAAGATAGACATCAGATCAGGTTACCATCAATTGAAAGTAAGGGAATGTGACATTCCAAAGATAGCCTTTAGGACTCAATATGGCCATTTTGAGTTTTTGGTCATGTCCTTTGGGTTGACAAATGCACCTGTAGCCTGCATAGACTTGATGAATAGGGTTTTCAGACAGTACCTTGATATGTTCGTGATCGCATTCATTGATGTCATTTTGGTGTACTCGAGAGCTGAGGAAGAACATGCCAATCACCTTACAGTTATCCTCCAGACTCTCAAAGATCATGAGTTGTATGCAAAGTTTTTGAAGTGTTAGTTTTGGCTTAAGTCAGTGGCTTTTCTAGGCCATATTATTTTGGGTGACTGCATTCAAGTAGACACCAATAAGATTGAAGTGGTTATGAACTCGACCAGACCGACCTCTCCAACTGACATAAGAAGTTTCTTGGGTTTGGCAGGCTACTACCGAAGATTTGTTGAGGGATTTTCTTCCATATCCACGTTATTGACTGAATTGACTCAGAAGAAGGTCAAGTTTCAGTGGTTCGATGAATGTGAGAAGAGCTTCCAAGAGTTGAAAACAAGATTGACTACCACACCAGTTTTGACCCTACCTAATGGGACAAAAGACTTTTTGATATATTGTGATGCATCTAGAGTTGGATTGGGTTATGTGTTGATGCAAAGGGGAAAAGTGATGGTCTATGCTTCCAGACAGCTTAAGGTTCATGAGAGGAACTATCGAACCCATGATCTTGAGTTCGAACCGATGGTATTTGCACTTAAAATTTGGCGCCACTACTTATACGGAGTACATGTAGATGTGATTACTGACCACAAGAGCCTACAGTACGTCTTCAGTTAGAAAGAGTTGAACCTGCGACAGAGGAGATGGTTGGAGTTGCTCAAGGACTATAACATGAGCATTATCTGCCACCTAGGTAAAGCTAATATTGTTGTTGATGCTCTTAGCAGGTTGTCAATGGGTAGTACGACCCATGTTAAGGAGGGAAAGAAGGAATTGGCTAAGGAAGTGCATAGATTGACCCAATTAGGAGTTCAACTTGAAGAGAATGATGAAGGAGGAGTCAATGTCCAAAATGGGTCTGCTTCATCTTTAGTGGCAGAGTTGAAAAGGAAGCAAGACCAAGATCCTGTTATGCTTCAATTAAAGGAAGTTATCCACAAACGGAAAGTGATGATTTTCTCTGAAGGGCCAGATAGTGTGTTGAAATACTAGAGTAGATTATGTGTACTAAATATTGATGGTGTGCGAGATAGAATTATGGCTGAAGCCAAAAGCTCTAGATATTCTATTCATCTCGGCTCCACGAAGATGTACCACGACTTGAGGGAAGTCTAATTGTGGAGTGCAATGAAGAGGGATATTGTTAAGTTGTTTCCAAGTGCCCAAATTGTCAACAAGTTAAAGTTGAGCATCAAAGGCCATGTGGATTGGCTCAAAACTTCAAGATTCTCGAATGGAGGTGGGAGATGATCAATATAAACTTTATTATCGGCTTGTTAAGGTCCCGAAAGCAGCATGATTTGATATGGGTGATTGTGGATAGGATGACCAAAGCAGCTCACTACTTAGCAGTTAAGACGAGTAACACTGCAGAAGAGTATTTCAAGTTGTACATCCGTGAGATTGTGAGGTTGCATGGAGTTCCCATGTCCATTATCTCAAACAGAGGAGCTCAATTTACATCCCAATTTCGGAGATCTTTTCAGAAAAGATTGGGTACTAAGGTGAATCTGAGCACCGCCTTCCATCCTCAAATAGATGGCCAAGCAAAGCATACCATTCAGACCTTGGAGGATATGTTGAGGGCTTGTGTCCTTAACTTTAAGGGAAATTAGGATGTCCACCTACCTTTAATCTAATTTGCATATAACAATAGTTCATGCAAGTATCCAGATGGATCCCTACGAGGCTTTGTATAGGAGTAGATGTAGATCACCAATTGGGTGGTTTGAAGTTAGAAAAGTCAAGTTGTTTGGACCCGATCTTGTCCATTAATCTATGGAGAAGGTGAAGGTTATCAGAGAAAGGTTGAAGACTGCACAAAGCCTCCAGAAATCTTACACTGATGTAAAAAGAAGAGACTTGGAGTTTGAGGTAAATGATTTGGGATACTTGAAAGTGTCACCAATATAGGGTGTCATGAGGTTTGGGAAAAAGGGGAAGCTAAGTCCTTGTTACATTGGCCCCTATTAGATTGTGAAGAGGATTGGGAAGGTTGCTTATGAGTTAGAGTTACCTTCTGAGATAGACGTGATTCATATAGTTTTTCACATCTCGATGTTGAAGAAATGCTTGGGAGATCCTTCATTGGTGATCGTTGTTGAAAGTATTAGTGTGAAAGATAGTTTGTCCTATGAAGAGGTTCCAATCCAAATCCTTGATCATCAGATTCAAAAGTTGATGTAACGCCTGGTAAACTTACCAAAATACCCCTAGAGGAGAGATGTGCGCATAACGCGTCTTCTGATGCTTGGATGGGAAATCTAAGGCCAAATTCGTGATAGGTATGAAAAATTAAGTGGGGAAAAGATCTCAGTCGATTTTTAGAGCGACCGAGTCAAAAGATAATTTTTTGTTCCAAAATGAGAAACAGTCCGAGTCTGCGACAGAGATGCGTCGCGAACCCATCGCGGGGGCGCACTTATGTTTTTTCTAAATTTTTCAACGGGGTTGAGAAAACTCGTCCAAGAAAATTTTTGCCAAAAATGCACCGGCTGCGACTAGTCCGCGTCACGGACTATGTCATTTTACGGTTGGAAAATTTCTAAAATTTTAAAGGGAATTCTAGTCCGTTCCTAACATCTTCTAAAACCCATATATGATTAATATAGGCATATTCATGAAGAAAGGGTTAAAACCCCATTTTAAAATCCTCTCCTAGAAAAATTCACCAAGTTAGGGCTTAAGGAGAGTTGAGGTTGAAGAGTTAGGAGGAGATTCTATGAGGAGTTATTGTTAGCAATCATCCCAGGTATGTAAGGCTAACCTAAAGTATGAGATTGTTCTTCCATGTACCCCTTTTGAGTAAATTGAGTCCATCATTGAAGATGATGAGTGATATGTGAAAATCCTTGAGTATTCTACTATGATTCTTGTTAATTCATATATCTTACATGAATTAATGATCATCACAAACTATTTTGCTGCACAACTTGTTTTCACGAAAGATTTTTACAAAATTCTAGTCTGCTGTTCTAAAGAATGCAAGAATGAGCTTAATGAGAAAGAGTCTAGAGCCTTGACGATGATGATGTTTGTGATGTTGTGATTGTGGTCCAAATTGATGAGAGTCTTGATGATGATGTTGATGAGAGTGATGTTCATGAGTCTTAAAACTTGAAACAAAATTCTATAAGAATATTTCGAGTCCACGATGTTGATGTTGATGCTGATGAGTTGATGTTGATGATGTTGATGTTGATGTACTATGTCCCTATGGGACCAATGATGATGATGTACTATGTCCCTATGGGACCGATGATGATGATGTTTTATGAGCATGTCGAGTTGTGGGAGGAGTATTGAGCACCGAAATGGGTAAGCATGAGTCCCACTCGAACTCATTAAATATGTGGCCCGCATAAGAGTGAGGATCGAACCATAATACGGATGTTTCCTTTGTCCCAAAAGAAAACTGATGTTATTTCTTGTGGATCCATTAATGGTGATGTCCTTTACCCTGGGCAGGTTACTAGATGAATGTGGCAACGATATCACTTCGTTGTATCATCACCGACTCTTAGGTGATGGTTGTTGGTTTGAAAAACTCCCAGCTAGGTTCCATTTATATAGAACTTTGATGTTGGTATGATGGTATGAGTCTTGAGGGATGTTGATGTTTTATTATCTACTCATTATCCTTGTCCTAGACAGGCATGAATCCATTGATGTGAGTTGAGTTAGGTATTCCTTGAGATGAGTCTGACATATTGATGAGATGTTGACGGGTCATTTGTCTTCTCTTTATTCTTGCTTTAGATAGACATTTGACATTCTAACGGAGTATGATGTTGAGTTGATGTAGTCTCTATACTATTCTATCTGTATTGTTATATTTGACCATTTTACATACCATACATTCCACGTACTGACGCCACTCGGTGCTGCATCATTTCATGATGTGGATACAAGAGGTAGAGGACTTCAGCAGACGCATAGTTGAGGTTCAGACATTCTGAGTTCAGTTATTGGTGAGCCCTCCTTGCTATTCGGAGGAGCCCTTTATTTTATTTTATTGAGTTGGGTAGCAACGGCCTATCATGGTACCTTCCTAGACTGTCTAGTTGATTTGAGTTAGAGGCTTCATAGACATGAGTTGAGGTTTGTTGTTGAGGTCTTTTCTCTCTTCGAGTTGAGTTAGTAACACTATTTACTTATCGTTGATGTTGAGACTGAGTTTATTGGCCATTATCCCTCCTTATTGATGTAGAATGGGTGTAGCTCACTACCATATTCTATTACTTCCGTGATGCTTGATGTTGAATGACTGTCCTGAGATTGAGTGGTTCGCTTGGGGACTAGATATAGTCTCTGGGTGCCAGCCCCGCCTAGCGTACCCTCCCGAGGCGTGACAAACTTGGTATCAGAGCACGGAGTTCAAGAGTCCTAGGGAGTCTATGAAGCCGTGTCTAGTAGAGTCTTGTTTATGTGTGTGTTGTGCACCACACTTCATAAATAGGAGGCTATAGGACATTAGGAATGATTACACTTCTTTGATATTCCGAGTTCGTGCGATGGAGTTTGACTCTATGAAACTTTCTTCTAATTCATGTGTTGCGCGTTTGCAGATAGGGATGGGCATTCGGTCGGTTCGGTTTGTGAAATTTGGTTTGGTTTTTCGATTTTCGATTTAAGGAAAATATAAACTGAAACTGAACTGAAATAAATTCGGTTTAGTTCGGTTTTTGCAATTTCGGTTCAGTTTATTTTGGTTTAATTTTTCGGTTTGAATATTATTTTTGACTCTTTTTTTTCGATGAAAAGTAATTGATTACATACAAGAAAACATTACTACAACTCTATAAAGATAAGCTACTCTATATTAGTAACCAATTAATGAGGCCATTATTTAAAAATGTGAACAGTTACATGTATTGAATTACTATTTGAAGTGTCATAACCTATAAATCAAAAGTCTACCATTTGATTCCTTCATTCCTTGACATATATGTTCTAGGTTAGCAATTAGGATTTAGGAATTTTATTTTTCACTAAAGTAAAGTAATATTGTTTGGAACTGAAATTGGGCGTTCAGTAAAGTATATGTTGCCCGATTGGGCTTGGAAAATTACTAGTTCATGTTGGACCTACACTATATGTATTATAATTTATAAGTTATAACATATGTAGGCAGCCAAAACTAATAGGTAGTCGAGCAGAGGCGAGTTCTCTGGAGCTCCTGTAATATTCTCAGTGAACTTAACCACAATATCATCTCATTTCTGGCCAAGAAGGTATGGCAAGAATCTATACGCACATATATATATATAATGTATGTATGTATGTATTCATATTTTTCGGACTTGTCGAGAAAGATTAGCTATTTTGCCACTGTAGCTTTGATGTTTCTAAGACATATTATCTTAGGATGTCTGTATACTCTTTATATATACAATGACACTCTTCCAAAGGTTGTACTATAGCATTTTTATTTTTTCATCAAAGAAGAAGTTTATCTGGACATAAAAAAAATTGGTTTTTTCGGTTAACCGAAATAAAAAAATTAAAACCGATAACCGAACCGAATTATCAATATTTTAAAATTTAAAACCAAAGCCGACTGAATAAATCTATTAACCGAAACCGAAATTTAAAAAAATTCGGTTCGGTCGGTTTTTTCGGTTCGAACCAAATAATGCCCAGCCCTATTTGCAGATCATGCCTCCTAAACGCACTACTGCCCAGAGAGATGCCTTACCCCTAAATTCTTAGAATCCCCTACTAGAGGTCCCTACCCAACCTGAGACGAGGAGACGGGGTCGACCTGCCAAAGCTATTGAGAACCCACAAGCACCACCTGCTCAGTCAGGCTCCATTTCGGAAGTAGACGTCAGGGGAGCCATTGCTATGCTCACTCAGCCGGTGGCTTCCCAGAGTAATAGCCAAGGTCCCCAGGCCCCTAGCTCCAGCTCCCAAGAGCCTACGACTGCGACCAAGCTTAGAGATATCTTGAGGATAAACTCGCCAGTCTATACGGGGTCGTAGGTTGAGGAGGACCCACAAAATTTTATTGATGAGATATGCAAAATTTTGAGGGCTATGCATGCTAATGAGGTTAAGGGAGTTGAGATGGTCTTTTATCAACTTAAGGATGTTGCTAATGTCTGGTATGACCAATGGGAAGATGGTAGAGGTGAGGATGCTGAACCTGCTAAGTGGGAGGAGTTTGAGAGTGCTTTCCTCGATCACTTTTTTCCCAGGAGTTGAGGGAGGCGAAGGTTGAAGAGTTTGTGAACCTGAAGCAAGAGGGGATGACGGTCAAAGGAGTACAACCTCAAGTTCATTTAGCTATCCTAATAGGCCCCAAAGATGGTCCTCGATACGAGGGCGAGGATGAGAAAGTTCGTGTCTGGATTGGGCAGGCACATAAAGAGGGAGTGTAAGGCAGTGTTGCTGATTCCAGGTATGGACATTTCTAGACTTATGGTCTATACCCAGAAAACTGAGGAGGACAAGAAGGAGAAACAGAGCAAGAAGGCCAAATTGACAGGGTATGAGCCTAGCCAACAGAAGTTGAATAAAGGTGATAGAACCTATTTTTAGAAGAGGTCTTCTAGCCATGCACCTTCGATGGAAAGTGCGCCTGTTCAGCTGAACAGGTATGATCAGAAATCTTATGGTCACCAGAATTTCAGAGCTCAGGGTCCCCAGTCCCAAGCAAGTGTAGCCCAAGGCTCGAGAGGGAAGCCACCTTGTGGAAGATGTGGCAAACTTCACCTCGGTGCGTGTTGTGAGGGCACAAATGCTTTTTATTTATTCGGACAGCCGGGCTATTTTCAGGGTGAGTGTCCTATGAGGAATGGGGTGATGGATGTAACAAAGCTCATTCTTCTACAGCGCCCCCTGCGGGCGGTCATTAGAAGGCTACTACTGCGGGTGAAGGAGGCGAGACGAACCGTCTGTGTGCGATGGGCCATTGACAGGACCAAGAGTTTGCACCAAATGTTGTTACGCGTATGCTCCAAGTCTTTTCTTTTAATTGTTATGCAATGGTTGACCCGGGTGCCACCTTATCTTTTGTGACTCCCTATGTAGCCAATAAATTTGAGATGTTTCCAGAGTGTTTGTTTGAGCCTTATACTCTGGAGAGTCTATCCTAGCTAAGAGGGTCTATAGAGGTTGTGTAGTATCCATCTATCATAGGGATACTTTGGCTGACTTGGTAGAGTTCGAGATGGTTGACTTTGATATAATCCTTGGTATGGATTGGCTCCCTTCTATTATGCCTTAATAGATTGTAGGACCTGAGTTTTCAAATTTCAATTTTTGAACGAACCGGTCCTAGAGTGGAGGGGAAGTTTTGTTGCACCCAAGGGTAAGTTTATTTCCTACCTGAGGGCTAGAAAGCTAATTTCTAAAGGTTATATTTACCACCTTGTGAAAGTTAAACTTGATGATATTGAGTTCCCTACTCTTGAGTCAGTTCCGATTGTGAATGAGTTTCCTGAGGTGTTCCTTGAGGATATACTTGGAGTCCCTCCTGATAGGGAGATCAACTTTGGTATCGATGTTCTTCCCGATATGCAGCCTATTTCAATTCCATCATATAGGATAGCCCCCCTCCCCCCCCCCTCCCCGAGTTGAAGGAGCAGTTGAAAGATTTGTTAGAGAAGGGCTTTATTAGGCCAAGTGTTTCTCCTTGGGGTGCTCCTGTTCTGTTTGTACAAAAGAAGGATGGGTCTCTCAGAATGTGCATAAACTATAGGCAACTGAACAAGGTCACAATCAAGAATAAATATCCTCTCCCCAGGATAGATGATCTATTTGACCAACTTCAGTGCCTCATGCTTTTCAAAGATAGACCTCAGATCGGGGTACCACCAGTTGAAGGTGAGAGAATGTGATGTTCCAAAGACGGCCTTCAGGATGAGATATGGCCATTTTAAGTTCTTGGTCATGTCATTTGGGTTAATGAACTCACCTATAACTTTTATGGAGGAGTATGCCAAACACCTTAGAATTGTCCCTCAGACTCTTAAGGACCATGAGTTGTATCCGAAGTTCTCGAAGTGTGAGTTTTGGCTCAAGTCAGTGGGTTTCCTAGGCCATGTTGTTTTGGGTGATGGAATTCGAGTAGATGCCCAAAAGATCGAAGCGGTTAAGAACTAGCCAAGACCAACCTCTCCAACCGACATAAGAAGTTTCTTGGGGTTGACAGGCTACTACCTCAGATTTGTTGAGGGGTTTTCTTCCCTATCTGGACCATTGACCAAGCTGACCCAGAAAAAGGTCAAGTTTCAGTGGTATGAGGAATGTGAGAAGAGCTTCCAAGAGTTGAAGACTAGATTGACCACCGCACTTGTTTTGACTTTGCCCGGTGGGACGGAGGATTTTGTGATATATTGTGACACATCAAGAGTTGGATTGGGATGTATATTGATGCAAAGAGGGATAGTGATAGCCTGTGCTTCCAGGCAGCTTTTAAAGCTCATGAAGGGAATTATCCGACCAATGATCTTGAGTTGGCGGCGGTAGCGTTCACACTTAAAATCTGGCACCACTACTTGTATGGAGTGCATGTGGACGTGTTTACTAACAATAAGAGCCTGCAATATGTCTTCAGTTAGTAAGAGCTCAACCTGGGACAAAGGAGGTAGTTGGAGTTGCTCAAGGATTACGACATGAGCATTCTATATTACCCAGGTAAAGCTAACATTGTTGCTGATGCCAAAGTAGGCTATGTGTTCCTGATGTTGATGGTATCCGCAAGAGGATCATGGCTGAAGCCCACAACACTAGATACTTCATTCATCCAGGCTCCACCAAGATGTACCACAACTTGAGAGAAGTCTATTGGTGGGGTGGAATGAAGAAGGACATTGCTAAGTTTGTTTCAAAGTGCCCGAATTGCCAGAAAGTGAAGGTTGAGCATTAAAGACCTAGTGGCTTGGCTCAAAACTTTGAGATTCTAGAGTGGAAGTAGGAGGTGGTGAACATGGATTTCATCACCGGCCTACCGAGATCTTGAAGGCAGCATGATTCCATTTGGGTGATTGTAGATAGGATGAATAAATCAGCACACTTCTTAGCAGTCAAGAAAACTAATACTGCGGAGGAGTATGCCAGGATATACATCCAAGAGATTGCAAAGTTACATGGAGTTCCCTTGTCCATTATCTCAGATAGAGGATCTCAATTTTTACCTCCCACTTTTGGAGATCCTTCCAGAAGGGATTGGGTACCAAGGTAAATTTGAGTACAACCTTTCATCCACAGACAAATGGTTAGGCAGAGCGCACTATTCAGATGGTAGAAGATATGCTGAGAACCTGCGTCCTTGACTTCAAAGGAAATTGGGATGACCATCTACCATTGATTGAATTTGCATATAAAAATAGTTATCATGCAAGCATTCAAATGGCCCCCTATGAGGCCTTGTATAGGATGAGGTGTAGGTCACCCATTGGGTGGTTTGAGGTTGGAGAAGCTTAGTTGATTGGGCCTGACCTTGTCCACCAGTCCATGGAGAGGTGAAGATTATTAGAGAGAGGTTAAAGACTACACAAAGCCGTCAGAAATCTTACACCAATGTGAGGAGAAGAGACTTGGAGTTCGAGGTGAGTGATTGAGTATACTTGAAGGTATCACCCATGAAGGGTGCCATGAGGTTTGGTAAGAAGGGAAAATTAAGCCCTCGCTATATCAGCCCTTATCAGATTGTGAGGAGAATCCAAAAGGTTGCTAATTGTGAGCTAGAGTTACCTTCTGAGTTAGATAGAATCTATCCGGTGTTCCACATCGTTATGTTGAAGAAATGTTTGGGAGATCTTTCCTTGATAATCCCTATTGAGAGCAATGGAGTCAAATATAGTTTGTCCTATAAGGAAATTCCCGTCTAAATCCTGGATCGACAGGTTCGCAGACTGAGGAACAAAGAGACAACCTCTATTAAAGTTTTGTGAAGGAACCAATTTGTTGAGGAAGCCACGTGGGAAGATGAGGAGGAGATGAGAACTAAATACCCACATCTATTCGTGCCTGATGACGAGAATATCGAAGGTAATATTCCTATTCTGAACTTATTGATGTTTCTATCCTGAGTTGATGTGTATATTTTGATGTTCCGAGTAGATGTTATAGAGATCGATGAAGAGTTGAGAAGTTGAGTTGTTAGTATCGAGATGAGTTTTGAATCTATTTGTGCCATAATACCCCTCCCACTCATCATTCGAGGAAGAATGATCCTAAGGGGGAGATGATGTAACGCTCGATAATATTACGAAAATACACCTAGAGGAGAGATGTGCGCATAACGTGTCTTCTGATGCTCGAGTGGAAAATCCAAGACCGGATTCGTGATCAGCACAAAAAATTGAGTGGGGAAAAGGTCTCGGTCGATTTTTAGAGTGACCGAGTCAAAAAATGTTTTGTTCCAAAATGAGAAACAGTGAGAGTCCACGACAGAGACGCATCATGAACCCATTGTGGAGGCATACTTATGTTTTTCTAAATTTTTTGACAGGGTTTAGAAAACGCGTTCAGGAAATTTTTTGCAAAAAATGAACTGGCCGCGACTAGTTCGCATCATAGACTATGTTATTTTATGGCTGGAAAATGTCTAAAATTTTGAAGGGCATTCTAGTCCATTCTTAACATCTTCTAAAACCCATATATGATTAATATAGGTCGTATTCGCAAAGAAAGGGTTAAGAACCCATTTTAAAATCCTCTCCTAGCAAAATTCACCAAGTTAGGGCTTGAAGAAAGTTGAGGTTAAAGAGTCAGGAGGAGATTCTACGAGGAATTATTGTTAGCAATCATCCCAGGTATGTAAGGCTAACCTAAATCATGAGATTGTTCTTCCATATTCCCCTTTTGAGTAAATTGAGTCCATGATTGAAGATGATAAGTTATATGTGAAAATCCTTGAGTATTCTACTAAGATTCTTCTTAATTCAAATATTTTACATAAATTGACGATCATCACAAACTATTTTGCTGCACAACTTGTTTTCATGAAAGATTTTTACACAATTCTATGTCTGTTGTACTAAAGAACGCATGAATGAGCTCAGAGGGAAATAGTCTAGAGCCTTGACGATGATGATGTTTGTGATGTTTTGATTGTGGTCCAAATTGATGAGAGTCTTGATGATGATGTTGATGAGAGTGATGTTCATGAGTCTTAAAACTTGAAACTAAATTCTACAAGAATATTTCGAGTCAACAATGTTGATGTTGATATTGATGAGTTGATGTTGATGTTGATGTACTACGTCCCTATGGTACCGATGATGATAATGTACTATGTCCCTATAGGACTGATGATGATGATGTTTTATGAGCATTTCGAGTTCTGGGAGGAGTATTGAACACCGAAATAGGTGAGAGTGAGCCCCACTCGAACTCATTAACTACGTGGCCCGCGTAGGAGTGAGGATCGAACCGTAATACAGATGTTTCCTTTGTCCCAAAAGACTAATGTTATTTATTGTGGATCCGCTGATGGTGATGTCCTTTACCCCAGGCAGGGTACTTGATGGATGTGGTAACGACATCGCTTCGTTGTATCATCACCAGCTCATAGGTGATGGTTGTCGATAAGAGAAACTTCCAGCTAGGTTCCATTTTGATAGAACTCTGATGTTGATCTGATGGTATGAGTCTTGAGGGATGTTGATGTTTTATTATCTACTTATTATCCTTTCCCTAGACGGGCATGAATCCATTGATGTGAGTTGAGTCGAGTATTCCTTGAGATGAGTCTGACATATTGATGATGTACTGATGAGATGTTGATGGGTCATTTGTCTACTCTTTATTCTTGCTTTAGATAGACATTTGACATTTTGATGGAGTATGATGTTGTCCCTATACTATTCTATCTGTATTGTTATATTCAACCATCTTACATACCGTACATTCCACGTACTGATGCCACTCAGCATTGCATTGTTTCATGATGCAGATACAGGAGGTAGAGGGCTTCAACAGATGCATCCTTTAGGTTCGGAGATTCTGAGTTCAGTTATGCGTGAGCCCTCCTTGCTATTCAGAGGAACACTTTTCGTTATCAGTTATTTTATTTTATTGAGTTGGGTAGCGATGGCCTATCATGGTACCTTCTTAGACTGTCTAGTTGAGTTGAGTTAGAGGCTTCATAGACATGAGTTAAGGTTTTACATTGAGGTCTTTTCCCTCTTCGAGTTGAGTTAGTAACATTGTTTACTTATCATTGATGTTGAGACTGAGTTTATTGGCCATTGGCCCTCCTTATTGATGTAGAATGACTGGTGTAGCTTACTACCGTATTCTATTACATCTGCGATGCTTGATGTTGAATGATTGTTCTGAGATTGAGTGGTTCTCTTGGGGACTAGATATAGTCTCTGGGTGCCAGCCAAGGCTAGGGCACCCTCTCGGGGCGTGACAGTTGAGAACCAAGGATATAGCCTCAGTGAACGTCTTGTGAAGGAATCAATTTGTGGAGGAAGCCACATGGGAAGCTAAGGAGGATATGAGATCTAAATACCCACATCTATTCGTTCCTGATGATGAGAATATTAAAGGTAATTTCATTGCTCTTGTATTTAATTGATTTGTTCATCCCTGAGTTGATTTGTCTATTCTTGAGTCTGAATAACGATTGTCTAGATTGTTGAATAGGTCGATAGCTTGATTAAGTATGGAGAAGAGTCTTGATTATTATTCGTGACTCGATGTCTACCTTTGTTCTTCATTCGAGGACGAATGATTTCAAGGCGGAGATGATGTAATACCTAGTAATTTTATCAAAATACCCCCAGATGACATATGTTTGCATAACGTGTCTTCTCAAGCTCTGATGATAAACCCGAGGCTGAAATTGCGATGATCACAAAAAATTGTGTGGGAAAATAGTCCTGGTTGATTTTTAGAGCAATTGGATTAAAAGATAATTATTTTATGCAAAAACGCAATTCTATAAAGAGCGCGCGACATGTCCGCGTCGCGGATTTACATTTGGATATGATTCCAATATTTTCTATGGGATTAGAAAACTCGATCGAAAATTTTTTGGCAAAAATCCCCAAAAATCAACAAAGTCTGCAACGCAGACTTGGTACCCCGAGGTGTTTTTTTCCTTCAGTTTTTCATGAGGGACATTCCAGGCATTTTCCAACCTCTTCTAAACTTAAAACACGATTAAAATAGGTCGTTTTGAGCATAAAAAGGGTTTTAACACCCATTGTTAAGTCTTTCTATGCTTCTAACAAAAACTAGGGCTAAAGAGAAGAGAGGAAGAGTGAGGATTCAAGAGAATTGAGGAGAACTCTAGCAAGATTGATTGTCCAACTCTACACCAGATAGTAAGGCTAACCTAAAACATGGAATTGTTTTTCCATGTGCTCCTTGATTTAGAGAGAATGGTCGATGAACGTATTGAGTCTCTACACATATTTTTCATTAATGTTTCCTTGTAAATTTTATCTATCCTATATATTTTCTAACGTTGATGATCGTCATAGACTTGATTTTATTAAATTAAATGCTTTTATAAGTTATTTCACAAACCTTATATGTCACTTTATAAAAGATTGCATAGATGAACCTAGGGATTGAGTCTAGAGTCTTGAATTGAGAATGTTGACTGTGATGGTGATGTGAGCATGATAATAGGATGAGAGAACCTAAGGGCCATGTGAGTATTCATAAATGAACTCTAATAATTTGTCTAATCGATTGTTCCCCTAAAGATTAGTTTGAGCTTTTTGAGAGATTGATTGAGAATTTAGTTGATGAGATGATTGAGATGATAGGCCGAAAGTCACGATTGAGATAGAGCAAATGAGATGATAAGAGTCCTTATGAGACTAATTGAGATGATTAATTGAGATTGATGGTCTTATCAGCATTGAGTCTTCGGAGGAGTATCGAGTACCGAAATGAGTAAGAGTAAGTCCAACTCGTACTCATTAACTACGTCGCCAAACGTAGGTGAGGATTGCACCATTACATTAAAGGTTCCCTCTTGAGTTAAAGTCCCTGAAACAATAGTGGACTTGAGAGACTAGATCCCCTTGTGGATCTAATTCGTTCTTTAAATGGCAAGTATGGAACGGTTGTGGCAACATGAGCGGGATTGTTGCACAATCACTGGCTCATAAGTGATTGTTGTCGGATAAGAAAAACTCCCAAATAGGTTCTATACTGATAGTACTCTGATTTGCTTGAGTGGATTGGATTGGATGGTATTGATGGGTCATTTTCTACTCTTTTTTCTTGCTTAGATAGACAATTGACATTTTGATTGAGTATCTTCTGAGTTGATATTATTTCTATATTATTTTGCTTGTATCTTTTTTATCCAGCCATTTTACATACTCGTACAATCCACGTATTGGCGTCCATTTGGACTGCATCATTTCATGATGCCGAGACAGTTACGACAAATCACCAACAGATGCACCGTTGAGGATCTACTACATTCAGTTGAGTTGGTGAGCCCTCCCTTACTTCAGAGGATTCTCATTTTATTTTCATCTAGCTATTAGAGTCTGACTTTAGACCAGCCTTATTTTTGAATTGAGGTAGCCATGGGTCTGTCATTGACACCAATTGATAGTCATAGAGGCTTCATAGACTAGAGTTGAATTGTTGATCAGATATTATGTTGAGCTAGTTTCTTTCATACTAACCTGATTTATTGATATGACTATTTGAGATTCAGATTGTCAATCTGTTATTATCATAGTCTTCCACTGATTGTTAAATATGTGGATTGAGGGAGCGTGATGAGGCTGAGTGGTTTGCTTGGGGACTAGCAATAGTCTCTGAGTGCCTGCCACATCTAGGGTACCCTCTCAGGGCGTGACAATTTTGTCAAATACTCTTCAAAAAAAGTTTTCATATAATCATTCACTCCTTTATCTACTTCTTTTCCTATTTTCTCCCTAAAGAGTTCTTCAAGTCCAAAGATAACATACATAAATTTATTGCGAGCATCTAACACAGAAGCAATATAAATCATTAGATTCATCTTATCAAGTCATAGTTTTCAAATTAAGATCTTCACTTGCCAAATACATTTTCAAATACACATCAAACTCCCATATATACTAAAAATGAATATTACATATAACATAATGCGAACATGAAATCTTTATGGTAAGCTCATAAAACTTTTCAAGAAACTTTATCACATGTCTCACATTTGGCCAATCATCACATGCAAGTGTACCTACAGTACTTCCATCTTCACAAACATGAGTAGTTAGATAAGTTTTAAAGTTCTCATAAAAAAGATCAAATCTATCAAAGGCCTTCTCAAAATATTGTGTCATTTCCAATACCAAGTAGGTGGAATTCCACCTAGTAGGCACATCTAGCAAATAAGTTTTGCTACATTCTATCTTCTGAATTAACAACATTTTACAAAGTTTCTTGTTCTTACTGGAGATGATCTAATATATCTCACCATTTGCCTATTCCATTTGATCGAAATATCAATTTTCTTCAAACCTTCTTACACAATTATGTTAAGTATGTTAGCCGTACATCTCACATGAAGATGATTACTACCCATCATATTAGTTCTCCACATATCTAACTACTTAGACGTTTCTGTAATCGTAACACTATTTGAAGAAACATTGTCAATAGTAACACAAAACACATTGTCTAAGTTCCATTCAAGCAAGCAATTATCAATAGCCTCTGCCATTTGCTCACCCTTATGACTAGAGATAGAGCAAAAATTTACTATTCTCTTATGCAACACTCAATAATATTTATAATTCTAATAAACCTCAAATTAAAATCAAATTAACATTAATGCTAACTAAAAAAAATCAATTCAACACTAAGGATGACAATAATGTAGAATATTTATTTTTTTAATTTTACATTGACTTAGACAACTAACATACATAACCTAATTTTCGTTTTTCTCTATTGTTTAGTTATGTAACTAATGCTTATTTCACTTATATTGATATGATTTAGTACTTTTAAATTATGATCATTTTTATTTTGACTTATTTATTTGTAATACTTATATATGCGATTTAATTATTATTATTTTGTTGAATATATTAGTGCCACATGATCATTCATATCATGTTTTATGTTATTCTCTTAGGGCTTATTTGGGAAGTCACCCTGATAATTAAATTTGGTGTAATTGGGTGTAATCATACTACCTAAGCTGTTTGATTGACCATGTAATTTTTTGGTCAGCAAGTAATTGATAGAGTATAATTACATTTTCCAATTCATAGGAGAAAACTGTGAAATGCTGGTAATTACATAGAGCAATTACAAGCTGGTTACTTTTTATTTTTTTTCTTTCCTTTTATTTTTATTTTTTCATTTTTATTTATTTTTTATTTCTATTATTTTGAATTTTTATTAGCCTAATATTTTGTAAAAATATATTTTATTTTATAATATTTATTTTTTGTTTCCTTCTAAATCTTTACTTCATGTGATTCCATGATATTATCTTCTTTTTTTTTCATTAGCATGTTTAGTTAGTATTCTAATTTTTAAATTAAAGTAGGATTCCCTGTTAAATAAAGTTATAATCTTATGTTTTTTCCTTTTAAATCATATTTATGTATGTTATGTAAAACATTGACATAAGAGTAGTATGCTAAGTTTTTTATTTTGAATTTAGAACTTATTGTTGACACCCAATTTTGACCTTCCACAATATAAATTAATCATCGATCTTTTAATTTTAACAATTTGGAATAACTAGCTTTCAAAACTGCAAGAAATATTTTTAAGTGATTTTTAGGTTCAAATCTTTTAATTTTAGTTATGTTTATATATTGTGTATTATATATATTCATTTCAAGTATTAATAGTTAAGTATTATATTTCCGTTAATTATTCAGAAAATTCTCAAATAGATTTTATCTTTAATCATTGTACTTTAACTATTTTTAGGATTAATTACCCCGTGATATGATTTAATTATTCTAAGTTGTTGATATTAAAAAGCTCTTTAATTAATTTATATTAATTCATCTCGTGGTCAAATTAATCAATTGATTCAAATTGATCATACTTTAATTGGTCATATTTGTAATTAAATTGACTAATTTTTAAATTTTCCCCTTAACCCATTCCTTAATCCAATTCTATCCAAATTAACCCCAAATTCCCATTTCTTTTAACCCTAGTTGCAACTCAACTATTCCTAGGCCCAATTCCCTAACCCAACTGCCAACCCCCAACCCAATTCGTCCCCGACCCAGTTTTCCCGAAACCTAACCCAATTCCACCCTGACCCGGCCCATGAACCTCATATACCCCCCCCCCCCCCCACACGTGCCTCTTGCCCCTTTCCATTTCCCTCTCCCCTCTACTCTCTCCCTCTTCTTCTCTGGGTTAAAAAAACAGAGCCAGAACCAGAAAACCAGACGACCAGGCGGCCAGGCCACCTATTTCAGGCAAAACGCCAAGTGAACTAGTACACCACAAATTCCCCTCACCCTCTTCCCCTCGTACGTTCGCATCAGGAACCCTTGACGTGTCTCACATCTAAGCCATCGATTCAAATCGATGATTGAGATGTGAGACTTGTAGAGGGATTCCAACTTGAGGATTCAAATTCAACTCAAAATGTCGAATTGGCCCCCAGGTTTTTCGCACATTTGTTGCCCTAATTTTTGGGGGTATTTATACCCCCTTCGTTCACTGTTTAAAGGAGGGGATTCTGGAACCATAGAAGACGACTTTAAAAGAAAAACATACAGATAAGACTTTTGTTTGAGAGAAAACATTTAGGAAAGGTCAGTGGATCTGGGTTGGAGTTCTTGATTTGAAGTTGATGGAATTTCAATGTTTGTGGTGTTGAAGTTTGTTGTTTTTTTGGCTTGTCTCGTCTCAGTTCGTTTCCCTCCACAAGATAATACTCTTACATTCCCACGTTCTTCATGTTTGAATGTGTATGCTGGTCGTGTTTTCTTTGAGTATTTTAGTACGGTTTGTGTTGCTGGTTGTTATTTGGATATTAGTGTTGTGTGAACGTCTTTGTTAAGCACTGCAGTCAAGTATTTTCGGCCGAGTATTCTGATGTTAATCTAGTTTAAACATGAATACAACACTATCGACTTCACTAGTCGTGACTCCATTTTTATTACTTATCCCTATTTGGCATTGAATAAAGGGTTTAAACCAGCCATTACTTACTCATTCTTGAATTTTTGTTGATGAGTTTGTGCGTTTTAAGGCATTCCAGCATTTTGTTACCCTCTTTATTTCCAGTTTTGAAGCTGTCTGCTGGTGGTCTCATTTCCGCTTGTATATTTTAGAGTGTCTTGTTGTGTTTAGATGTTGTAAAAACATGTTTTCATTCGCTTATCATGTTGATCTACTATTCAAGTCTGGCTTACATCTGATTCTTTCCTTGTTTTGATGACAACTAGAGAATATCTTTGTTTCAAGGGATATTAGATCCTTTCATGAGTCGTCTAGTTTGAAAGGAAAAGCAGTTTGATCTTTCCGTTTTAGTTGTCTATTAGCAAAGGGTTTCTAAAATTCTATCATCCTCCTATTTCTTGGTAGTGTCCGGTTTGTTATTATTAAGAAAAGAAAAACTAGAATGTTTAAGTTTCGAGTTTGAATGTCCGCTGTCTTAAATCACCATATATAGTGGGTGTGTGGTTTTATCAACTTTCGGCCTTTTTCTCATGAATTAGTTGTTGTAGAAGTGATGTCATCGTATTGCTCTAAATTGTGACAAGTTGTTTTGTTTATTTGCTTATTGTGGGTTTTGAATATGTAAAATCTAGGTTCGTGTGAGTGTGGTTCTCTTGTTCAAGTTTGGTATTAATTCATGGATGTAAGAAGTGCCCAAAGTACAAGATATTTATTTCAAGTCGCCGTAACTTTTCATTTAAAGTATCACTCTATCATTTCCAAAACATGAGCATGGATTTTTGGTTATATTAAACCGTTGCATATATGCACATTTCTTAACACCTTGCACCTTGAAATCTAGAGTTATTATTCATGTATTTTTACCCTTGTGTTGCATATGACGATCGTTGAGTCGTTCCTCATCGGTTCAATGTACGCATTCGAGAGTATGCTAGAATACAGGTTTCAAAGGCCAAAAGTTGATGTATATACATCAGTATCCATGATATATACACTGGTATACAATCCGTGTATATGATAGGATAAGAGCAAAGGAAAATGGGTCAGAGGCCTAATCTTCAATAGCAAGAGGAATGGGCCTGGCCCACCCAATCTTATTTATTTATTTATTTATTGTTTTTCATATATATATATATATATATATATTTGTTTGTGATACTTGTTATTTTGTTTCTAACTCTAACTTTTTGTGTTCTAATCTAATTAAATTTCCCCAAAAGTCAGCCATTTGTATTAGTTTTAACGTCTTTGAATTTTCGGTGCCAAATATCACTTTTTTTAGGAAATTAAACTTTATAGATTGTCTTTAAAATACTTCAAACATTTTCCTTGAAATAATCCTTGAATGTTTTCTTCTTTTTTAATACTTTATATATTTTAGTGGTTGCTTTAAAATCAATTCTAATAACTTAGTCTTATTTGCTAATTTTGTTCGGATTAAATAAAATTTGAGTAGATTTAAATGTTTTATTCTCTCGATCATTTTTTTTAAAAAACAAATTCACTTAAGACCTTTTCTAGTTATTAATTTGAATTGATCATTTTTTTAACCGTGCGTTAGTGGCCATTTCGAGTGCGAAAATCTTCTCGAAGTGGAAATATGAACCCGAACCTTTTTCTCTGGATTTTAAAAGATTTCTTTTCTGTTTGAGTCTTTTAAAATATTTTAATAGTTTTCTTGATTTTATTTAAAAAAATCAAGTGACGACTCTCTAAAATTTTGAAGATTCGGTTTACTTAAATCAATTGAGTAATAAATCGAATTTTAGAAATACGAAGCCATTTTTACTAATAAAAGAAATGGCGATTCTGCTGGAGATTTTAATTAGGTTCTGACCACTAGATTAGGTATTTTAACTAACTTTATTAATTGTTTGAATATTTGTTTGCTTGTGTTTTATTTGTTTAAATTTTAATTATTTAAATGTCATATTTTAAGTTTTAATTATTTAAATGCCATATCATGCATAGCATATTCCGCCACTTGGCATTTTTTATTTTCCACTAAAATGACGGTTATGCGGGTCGCAGCCGTTTGATCCAAAATTTCCATCGGGGTACCCTGACGAAATGAGTCAATCTTGCGGGGTCGACGGTCGTTAACTTCCCCAGCCCAGATTGTCCGCCTGGGTTGCCTTTTCACAGTCAAAATTAAACCCACTCTTAGTCCACCTAGCGTAGAGCGATACCCAAACCTTGTAGGAGCATTAACCTAAGACGACCCAATACGTAAGGCGTGTTGGACCCATTAGAAAGACCACCTTGAGTCCATAGTGGCCCCCGACCCAATTGGACGATCATATTTATGTGTTTAAAATTTGAAGGTTGTATATGCTATTTGACGAGCCATTATCCCTTGGGGTGGAGTTTTTTTCATTTTAAATAGACAAATTGTTAAAGACAAAGAAAAATGTCCAGAAACGTTGAGAAGTTTAGTAGGAAGGATTCATTTTGAAGGCTTAGATTAGTATTGTGCCCCTGCGTGGGACTGATGCTTTATATACCCTTTTACCTATTATGTATCCCCATTTAATTTATTTATAAAAGTTGTAATTATTTTTTGGGGCAATGGAACGTTTCAAATGGTGTAATACATTCTTCAAGTCGTTAGGCCTACCCTTGGCATAAAGGGTCACATATATATGTTAGGACGCGTTATATTTCTTTTATGTGCTAAAAATAATATATAATTTATTTTATTTGTGCCGTTTGACTTATGTGTTGAATACATATGTTTTGCCTCGAACATGATTGGTCCATTATTTCATTCCAAAATCTTAGAATACATTAGGCATATAAACTCAATTTTTTGAGTCTTTTTAAAATGTTTTTGAGTCCATTGTTGAAATGCCTAAAATCACTCTTTATATTCAATTGGGTTATCCCTCAAATTCACGGTGACCTTGTTATCCTTGGAACAAAATATATTTCATACAAAATAGCCGAAATTACCAAATACTCCCCGAGTTTCAAATCAAATTTTAAAACATCTTTATGTTCAGTTAATTTTTTTAGGAAGTTAGTTTGTGAATATTTTATTCCAATCATAAAATTTATTCATTTCAGTCCGTTAAACGATCAAATTTTGTCCATTTGGTCATTCTTTTATAATATCTCATTCTTCGAATTTTTGGCTAATCTGTTTAGGCAAAACAAATGTTATTGTTGCCCTTATTAATTATTATGATTAATGGACAGAAGAGAGATTGATTTGTGTTGGTTATCAAACTTGCTCACTTC
This sequence comes from Solanum rostratum, assembly GCA_029948455.1. Lineage (NCBI taxonomy): Eukaryota > Viridiplantae > Streptophyta > Magnoliopsida > Solanales > Solanaceae > Solanum > Solanum rostratum. Next base: position 18,802,906 of record CM057049.1, read on the forward strand.
GCCAAAGAAAAAATTTTCACGTATTCGCTCGCAGAACATTCATATTTCACATGGTCTGAGGCCAAGAAAGTTACTACAAACTCATCATTTCTTACTTGGACTACTAAGAAAATTCATTCAAAAATGGACTCTAATTTGATCAATACCATCACATCATCTGAATTCCCTGCTTTATCTGTCGCGGCTGATACCCGTAAATCACACTTGGAAGTCATTGCTCGTCTAGAATAACAAGTTGCTGAATTAAGTATCATGGTGACACCGTACCAAGCTGCTTTCAAGAACCTACCTCCAGATGCTCGCCAAAAAGATCATGTGATACCTCCGCTCCCGACTTCAAATGAGTTTGATCAAGAAATCCTTTTGCCACATCTTAGCAAATCCAAAATACTTCATTCACTCGTCCAACTCAGAATGCTCCCCTTGTGTACACCTTTGCTCCTTCAAAGGTTCCAACTGTGACATATCATGCTCCACCAGTCTATACTCATACTACTACTCCACCTATTATCAAGGTTCCAGGATTTTACCATTAAGATGTTGATCATTATGTTGAAATTGAAAATGATGCAAAAGTTGTTGATGTTGAAGCAATGAATAGGAAGATGAAGATCTTGGAGGATGTTGTGAGAGACCTTCGTGGACTTAGTGGTAATCAAAGTGTGAGATATGAAGAGTTTTACACATTTCCTGATGTTGAGCTGCCATCTGGTTACAAGATCCCAAAATTTGAAAAGTTTGATGGATCAGGAAATTCAATCTTTCATCTGAAAGTCTATTATGAAAAGTTGATTGGTGTTGGAAGTAATGAAGGAATAAGAATCAAATTTTTCAATCAAAGTCTGACTGGAAGAGCTTTGGAATGGTACTCTAAGCAAGATTTGACCAAATGGCGCACTTGGGATGATTTGGCTAATGCTTTTGTGGACCATTACAAGTTTCATGTTGAGATCGCCCTCGATAGAATCTCCATAACAAAGCTAAGGCAAAAATCAACAGAATGATTCCGAGAATATGCCATACATTGGAGGGAAGAGGCATCTAGGGTACATCCACCAATGGAAGAGGCAGAGATGATCACCTACTTCATTCAAGCTCAGGACGCTGAATACTATAAACGAATGGTGACAATGGGTGGAAAGACGTTTGCTAAAGTTATCAAAGCTGGAGAAATGATTGAGGATGGTCTTAAGACAGGGAGAATTACAAGTTTGACATCATCTCAATTCAGTAACCAAGCCTTCCAAAATGGTTCATTTAGAAATGGAAAGAAGAAGGAAAAAGAAGTTATGACAGTAATGACTCGGGGATCTACCTCATATAATCGTGTGCCGCCTCCAGGCTATCCCACTGCACAATACCCTATCTACAACACGCAAGCAGCATATTGTACTCCACGGCCGATGCAAAACAATGCACCTCATCCTAATTTCGAGAGAAAACCCCCTCGAGTCTTCACTCCATTGGCTGTTCTTTTCGAGAGGTTGAAGACGGCGGGATTACTCCACCCAATAGAAGCTAAAGTTGTGAATACTTCAGCCCATTGGTATGACCCAAATAAGTATTGTGCTTATCGCTGGGGGTTGTTGGGCATGACACAGAGAAGTGTATCACCCTTAAGCACAAGATTCAAGACCTGATTGATAACAAGGCAGTTGAAGTTGCCCATGCTGCGAATGTAAAAAACAATCCACTTCCTGAGCACAAGGAGTAGTTAATGGCGAAACCAGATACAAAGAAGAGATGACATTTTCTAGAGGTCATGTTTTGGCATCTTCCAGTCCTGCATTTGAAGTTTAGTATTTCCTTTCCTTGTAATCGCATTTTATTGCTTTCTATGCATTGTAATAGCACATTATGGTTTCACTTCCTTTGGAATGTTTTTCCTTGTATGTGAACTACGTACGACCTGATTTCCCTAGTGGAATACGTGCGGCCTTTATCGGCTTCGGTCACGTTATCTAAAAAATTTCAATCCTTTTTTATCTGTGAACTACGTTCGACCTGATTTCCCTAGTGGAATACGTAGGCGGCCTTTATCAGCTTCGGTCACGTTATCTAAAAAATTTCAAACCCTTTTTATCTGGGAACTATGTTTGACTAGATTCCTGTATCAATGGGATACGTAGGTGCCACACCGACTCGGTCATATGCCTATAAGATTTTCATTCCTTTTTACAAATGGAAATTGGGGCAGAATTTTGAGAGGATCTCAAAATTCTATTGAAGAATCTTTCCTCCAACGAGTCAGAGTTAGAGTCATGTCAAAGTTGCAAATGGGGCAAATTTTTTGAGGTTCTCTCAAAAAATCAATCGGAAAACTTTTTCTATGTTATAAAATTGGGGCAGAATTTTTAGGAGGGCCCTCAAAAATTTTGTCAAACTTGCATTTCAAGACGAATTCAACGTGTAAATCAGATAACTGAGAAGAATCAAGATGGCAAGACAAAACCAACATAAGTCGGTCTCTCAAAACTAAGAATTTTTCTTTGGATGCAGGAACTATGAAGTCGCAAAGCATCGTTAGACCTATAGTAGCCTCGTCATGATTCAGATGACTTTTACTTTTACCCATTTCCTGGATTTATTCTCAGTATTCTATTCATTTCCTAGATTCCTTCGTATTACTTTATTGCAATTTATAACACATTTTCTTAATGTTACGGGTAAAATAGCCTAGCACAATGGCCAAGATTACGACATTGTATCCCGATCAATACGAGCTAAGCAACTTCACTATCTTTTATTATTGTTACTTATTTTAATAAGTTAATTTTGTTACTACTTAGATTTAAACTCCACGGGTATCGTTATTAGAATTTGAGAAAAATTTCAAAGACTGTCTCAAATTTTAAAAGACTTAAGCAAGATGTTCACGAGGAAAGGACATAAGATAATTTGTTAGAGAAGTTATTATATATGTTAAGGAGTTCTGGCGCCAAGAACTCAATTCAATAATTTATCTGTTATTTTTCTAGTCCTTCGATATTTCAATTTTCTCAGCTTTTGTTGACATATTAATTTATCCTTTGAAAATTCTATAAAGTTTCAAATTTGGAGTGTCACTTCCTTCAATATGACATGTTAAAATCATTATTGAAGCGTTACTGACTTCAGTGTGACACATTATTGTATTATTGGAGTGTCGCTGCCTTCAGTGTGACATATTATTTTATTATTGGATTGTCACCTCCTTCAATGTGACACGTTATTTTATTATTGGATCGTCACCTCCTTCAGTGTGATACGTTAAAATTATTATTGGATTGTCAGCTCCTTCCGCATGACATGTTAATTGTGAGAGTGTTACTGCCTTCAATGTGACACATTTATTATTGGATCGTCATCTCCTTCAGTATGATACGTTAAAATCATTATTGGAGAGTCACTGCCTTCAGTGTGACATGTTATTGTATTATTGGAGTGTCGCTGCCTTCAGTGTGACACGTTATTTTACTATTGGATCGTCACTGCCTTCAATGTGATACATTATTTTATTATTGGATTGTCACCTCCTTCAGCATGACACGATAAAATTATTATTGGATCGTCACCTCCTTTAATGTGATGCCTCGACTTATTATTGGGTCATCACCTCCTTCAGCGTGACATGTTGATTTATTATTGGGTCATTACCCCCTTCAGCGTGATATGTTGATTTATTATTGGATAGTCACCTCCTTAAACATGACATATTATATTATTATTGGAATGTCACTGCTTTCAACGTGAAAGTTAAACTATTATTGGAGCATCACTTCATTCAACGTGATAGTTAAATTATTATTGGAGTGTCACTTCTTTCAATGTGACAATTAAATTATTATTGGAGTATCACTTCCTTCAATGTGATAGTTAAATTATTATTGAAGCGTCACATCCTCCAACGTGATACGTTAATCTACAAATTGAATTCACATTTATGCTTCATTTACTCCTAATAAGTTTTGTCTCAGTCTTTATCGAGAGCATCTGCGAGGATGAATTCTCAAGCAAACCACAGGTGTGGATATCATCAAATAGGACGCAGCACAACGTGGAACTTTTTCTTAGCAGCGAACTGGGACATAGTCTGAAGAGGGGCGTCAAACTCTTTAGACGCGAGTTGAGAAGAGACTCCCACCACAATCCAACAACACCCCTGTTAGAAGGCATATGGGTATTTTCTTTGAGTTCGTTAGTTTTCAAGTTTCGCATCCGAGTGATCTCAACTCTCACGAAAGCAATGTTTCCAATCCGAGTGTCAATATACCAAGAATTTTTGAAACTTATGTTCGTGTAAATTCTTAGTTATGGGTGTGAAGCGCATCACATTTATGGTTAAGAGGTTGCAAGCCTCTTTTTCATAATTCCATTCGTTTGTCACTCCTCCTAAACCAAAGGTTATCTCAGAATAAGAGATGTCCTTTTCAACCGGTAGAGTCGAACTACAAGCAACTTGATTCCTAAGTCCAAGGATATGTAGGCGGGTTCTACTTTGAAAACTCGGCTGTATTCTAACATTTGCTCTTAAAATCTCATTCCCAAGCATTTCAATTTCTCCATGATAATCAAGCATTTTGAACTATAAATGGCCTGAATTCACATGTAACCTGATATATGTAGGAAACCCAAAACCAGGGTCCGACCACAATCTCCCAAAGTCTGTACCGTTCTTTTAAAGAGGTGAAATAGTGATTGGTCAAAATTGAATTTGTCAAATTTCTTTGTCCGTGATCTCTTTCATCGATCCTATCCAAAGAAAGGGGCAGCTGTTGACACCCAATTTTGACCTTCCACAATATAAATTAATCATCGAACTTTTAATTTTAACAATTTGGAATAACTAGCTTTCAAAAATGCAAAAAATATTTTTAAGTGATTTTTAGATTCAAATATTTTAATTTTAGTTATCTTTATATATTGTGTATTATATATATTCATTTCAAGTATTAATAGTTAAGTATTATATTTCTGTTAATTTTTCAAAAAATTCTAAAATAGATTTTATCTTTAATCACTCTACTTCAATTATTTTTAGGATTAATTACCCTATGGTTTGATTTAATTATTCTAAGTTGTTAATATTAAAAATCTCTTTAATTAATTTATATTAATTCTTCTCGTGGTCAAATTAATCAATTGATTCAAATTGATCATACTTTAATTGGTCATATTTGTAATTAAAGTGACTAATTTTTAAATTTTCCCCTTAACCCATTCCTTAATCCAATTCTATCCAAATTAAATCCAAATTCCCATTTCTTTTAAGCCTAGTTGCAACCCAACTATTCCTAGGCCCAATTCCCTAACCCAAATACCAACCCCCAACCCAATTTGTCCCCGACACAATTTTCTCGAAACCCAACCCAATTCCACCCTGACCCAGCCCCATGACCCTCATATACTCCCCTCACACGCGCCCCTTCCCCCTTTTCCCTTTCTCTCTCCCTGCTACTCTCTCCCTCTTCTTCTCCCTTTAAAAAGAATAGAGCCAGAACCAGAAAACCAGAAGACCAGGCGGCTAGGCCACCCATTTCAGGCAAAACGCCAAGTCAACCAGTACACCACACATTCTCCTCACCCTCTTCCCCTCGTATGTTCGCGTCAGGAACCCTTGACGTGTCTCACATCTGAGCCATCGATTCAAATCGATGGTTGAGATGTGAGACTTGTAAAGGGATTCCAACTTGAGGATTCAAATTCGACTCAAAATGTTGAATTAGCCCCCTAGTTTTCTGCACGTTTGTTGCCCTAATTTTTGGGGTTATTTATACCCCTTTTTCACTGTTTAAAGGAGGGGATTCTTGAACCAGAGAAGACAACTTTAAAAAAACATACAAATAAGACTTTCGTTTGAGAGAAAATATTTAGGAAAGGTCAGTGGATCCGGGGTTGGAGTTCTTGATTTGAAGTTGATGGAATTTTAATGTTTGTGGTGTTGAAGTTTGTTGTTTTTTGGCTTGTCTCGTCTCAATTCGTTTCCCTCCATAAGGTAATACTCTTACATTCCCACGTTCTTCATGTTTGAATGTGTATGTTGGTCGTGTTTTCTTTGAGTATTTTAGCTCGGTTTTTGTTGCTGGTTGTTATATGGATATTAATGTGCGCATAACGCGTCTTCTGATGCTTGGATGGGAAATCCGAGGCCATATTCATGATAAGCACGAACAATTGAGTGGGGGAAAGGTCTCGGTCGATTTTTAGAGCAACAGAGTCAAAAGATAATATTTTGTTACAAAATGAGAAATTGTCAAAGTTCGCGACAAAGACGCGTCACGAACCCATCGCGGGGGCGCGCACGTATGTTTTTTCCAAATTTTTCAATGGGGTTGAGAAAACTCGTTCAGTGCATTTTTTGCCAAAAATGCACTGGTTGCGACCAGTCCGCATCACGGACTATGTTATTTTACAGCTGGAAAATTTCTAAAATTTTGAAGGAAATTCTAGTCCATTCCTAACATCTTCTAAAACCTATATATAATTAATATAGGTCATATTTATGAAGAAAGGGTTAAAACCCCATTTTAAAACCCTCTCCTAGAAAAATTCACCAAGTTAGGGCTTGAGGAGAGTTGAGGTTGAAGAGTCAAGAGGAGATTCTATGAGGAACTGTTGTTAGCAATCATCCCAGGTATGTAACGCTAACCTAAAGCATGAGATTATTCTTCCATGTGCCTCTTTTGAGTAAATTGAGTCCATGATTGAAGATGATAAGTGATATGTGAAAATCTTTGAGTATTCTACTAAGATTCTTCTTAATTCATATATTTTACATGAATTAATGATCATCACAAACTATTTTTGCTGCACAACTTGTTTTCATGAAAGATTTTTACAAAATTCTAGTCTGTTGTACTAAAGAATGCAAGAATGAGCTTAATGAGAAAGAGTCTAGAGCCTTGACGATGATGATGTTTGTGATGTTGTGATTGTGGTCCAAATTAATGAGAGTCTTGATGATGATGTTAATGAGAGTGATGTTCATGAGTCTTAAAACTTGAAACAAAATTCTATAAGAATGTTTCGAGTCCACGATGTTAATGTTGATGCTGATGAGTTGATGTTGATGATGATGTTGATATTGATATACTATGTCCCAATGGGACCAATGATGATGATGTACTATGTACCTATGGGACCGATGATGATGATGTTTTATGAGCATATTGAGTTGTGGGAGGAGTATTGAGCACCGAAATGGGTGAGCGTGAGTCCCACTCGAACTCATTAAATATGTGGCCCGCATAGAAGTGAGGATCGAACCATAATACGGATGTTTCCTTTGTCCCAAAAGAAAACTAATGTTATTTCTTGTGGATCCACTTATGGTGATATCCTTTACCCCGGGCAGGGTACTGGATGAATGTGGCAACGACATCACTTCGTTGTATCATCACCGACTCATAGGTGATGGTTGTTGGTTTGAAAAACTCCCAGCTAGGTTCCATTTATATAGAACTCTGATGTTGATGTGATGGTATGAGTCTTGAGGGATGTTGATGTTTTATTATCTACTCATTATCCTTGTCCTAGATGGTCGTGAATCCATCGATGTGAGTTGAGTTGGGTATTCCTTGAGATGAGTCTGACGTATTGATGAGATGTTGATGAGTCATTTATCTTCTCTTTGTTCTTGCTTTAGATAGACATTTGACATTGTAATGGAGTATGATGTTGAGTTGATGTTGTCTCTATACTATTCTATCTGTATTGTTATATTCAACCATTTTACATACCATACATTCCACGTACTGACGCCACTCAGTGCTGTATTATTTGATGATGATGATACAAGAGGTAGAGGACTTCAGCAGACGCATAGTTGAGGTTCAGAGATTCTGAGTTCAGTTACTGGTGAGCCCTCCTTGCTATTCGGAGGAACCCTTTATTTTATTTTATTGAGTTGGGTAGCCACGACCTATCATGGTACCTTCCTAGACTGTCTAATTGATTTGAGTTAGAGGCTTCATAGACATGAGTTGAGGTTTGTTGTTGAGGTCTTTTCTCTCTTCGAGTTGAGTTAGTAACACTGTTTACTTATCATTGAGGTTGAGACTGAGTTGCTTGGCCATTAGCCCTCCTTATTGATGTAGAATGACTGGTGTAGCTCACTACCGTATTCTATTACTTCCACAATGCTTGATGTTGATTGACTGTCCTGAGATTGAGTGGTTCACTTGGGGACTAGATATAGTCTCTGGGTGCCATCCACGCCTAGTGCACCCTTCCGAGGTGTGACAAACTTGGTATCAGAGCATAGAGTTCAAGAGTGCTAGGGAGTCTATGAAGCCGTGTCTAGTAGAGTCTTGTTTATGTGTGTGTAACACCACATTTCATAAATAGGAGGCTATAGGACATTAGGAATGATTACACTTCTTTGATATTCCGAGTTCATGCGATTGAGTTTGACTCTATGAAACTTTCTTCTAATTCATGCGTTGCGCGTTTGCAGATCATGCCTCCTAAACGCACTACTGCCCAGAGAAATGCCTTAGCCCCAAATGCTTAGAATCCCTCACTAGAGGTCCCTACCCAGCTTGAGACGAGGAGACGGGGTTGACCTGCCAATGCTATTGAGAACCCACAGGCACCACCTGCTCAGTCAGGCTCCACTTTGGAAGTAGACTTCAGGGGAGCCATTGCTATGCTCACTCAATTGGTGGCTTCCCAGAGTAATAGCTGAGGTCCCCAGGCCCCTAGCTCCAGCTCCCAAGAGCCTACAACTGCGACCAGGCTTAGAGATATCCTGAAGATAAACTCGTCAGTCTATACGGGGTCGAAGGTTGAAGAGGACCCACAAAATGTTATTGATGGGATATGCAAAATTTTGAGGGCTATGCATGCTAATGAGGTTAAGGGAGTTGAGATGGTCTTTTATCAGCTTAAGGATGTTGCTAATGTCTGGTATGACCAGCGGGAAGATGGTAGAGGTGAGGATGCTGAACTTGCTAAGTGGGAGGAGTTTGAGAGTGCTTTCCTCGATCACTTCTTTCCCCAGGAGTTGAGGGAGGCGAAGGTTGAAAAGTTTGTGAACCTGAAGCAGAGGGGATGATGGTCAAAGGAGTACAACCTCAAGTTCATTCAGCTATCTCGATATTCCCCAGAGATGGTCCTTGATATGAGGGCGAGGATGAGAAAGTTCGTGTCTGGATTGGGCAGGCACATAAAGAGGGAGTGTACGGAAGTGTTGCTGATTCCAAGTATGGACATTTCTAGACTTATGGTCTATGCCCAGCAAACTGAGGAGGACAAGAAGAAGGACATGAAGGAGCAACAGAGTAATAAGGCTAAATCGGCAGGGCATGAGCCTAGCCAACGAAAGCTGAATAAAGGTGATAGAACCTATTTTCAGAAGAGGTCTTCTAGCCATGCACCTTCGATGGAAAGTGCGCCTTTTCAGCAGAATAGGTATGATCAGAAATCTTATGGTCACCAGAATTTCTGAGCTCAGGGTCCTCAGTCCCAAGCTAGCATGACCCAAGGCCCGAGAGGGAAGCCAGCTTGTGGAAGATGTGGCAAACTTCACCTTGGTGCGTGTTGTGGGGGCACAAATGCTTGTTATTTATGCGGACAGCCGGGCCATTTTCAGGGTGAGTGTTCTATGAGGAGATGGATGTAACAAAGCTCATTCTTCTATAGCGCCCCCTGCGGGCGGTCATCAGAAGGCTACTACTGCGGGTGCAGGAGGCGAGATGAAATGTCTGTATGCGATTAATCATCGACAGGACCAAGAGTTTGCACCAAATGTTGTTACGCGTATGCTCTAAGTCTTTTCTTTTAGTTGTTATGCACTGGTTGACCCGGGTGCCACCTTATCTTTTGTGACTCCCTATGTAGCCAATAAATTTGAGATGTTTCCAGAGTGTTTGTTTGAGCCTTATACTGTTTCTACTCCCTCTGGAGAGTCTATCCTAGCTGAGAGGGTCTATAGAGATTGTGTAGTATCTATCTATCATAGGGATACTTTGGATGACTTGGTAGAATTGGAGATAGTTGACTTTGATATAATCCTTGGTATGGATTGGCTCCCTTCCTTTTATGCCTCAATAGATTGTAGGACCCGAGTTGTCAAATTCAAATTTCTGAATGAACCGGTCCTAGAGTGGAGGGGAAGTTTTGTTGCACCCAAGGGTAAGTTTATTTCCAACCTAAGGGCTAGAAAGCTAATTTCTAAAGGTTATATTTACCACCTCGTGCGAGTTAAACTTGATGATATTAAGTTCCCTACTCTTGATTCAGTTCCAATTATGAATGAGCTTCCTGAGGTGTTCCCTGAGGATTTACTTGGAGTCCCTCCTGATAGGGAGATCAACTTCGGTATCGAAGTTCTTCCCGATATGCAACCTATTTCAATTCCATCATATAGGATAGCCCCCTCCCCCCGAGTTAAAGGAGCAATTGAAGGATTTGTCTGAGAAGGGCTTTATTAGGCCACTTGGGGTGCTCCCGTTCTGTTTGTACGAAAGAAGGATGGGTCTCTCAGAATGTGCATAAACTATAGGCAATTGAACAAGGTCACAATCAAGAATAAATATCCTCTCCCCAGGATAGATGATCTATTTGACCAACTTCAGGGTGCCTCATGCTTTTCAAAGATAGACCTCAGATCGGGTTACCACCAGTTGAAGGTGAGAGAATGTGATGTTCCAAAGACGGCCTTCAGGACGAGATATGGCCATTTTAAGTTCTTGGTCATGTCCTTTGGGCTGACGAACGCACCTATAACTTTCATGGACTTGATAAATGGGGTGTTCCGACCCTACCTCGATATGTTTATAATCGTGTTCATTGATGATATTTTGGTGTATTCGAGGGATGAGGAGGAGTATGCCAAACACCTTAGAATTGTCCTTCAGACTCTTAAGAACGATGAGTTGTATGCAAAGTTCTCGAAGTGTGAGTTTTGGCTCAAGTCAGTGGCTTTCCTACGCCATGTTGTTTTGGGTGATGGAATTCGAGTAGATGCCCAGAAGATCGAAGCGGTTAAGAACTGACCAAGACCAACCTCTCCAACCGACATAAGACGTTTCTTGGGGTTGGCAGGCTACTACCTCAGATTTGTTGAGGGATTTTCTTCCCTAGCTGCACCATTGACCAAGCTGACCCAAAAAAAGGTCAAGTTTCAGTGGTCTGAGGAATGTGAGAAGACCTTCCAAGAGTTGAAGACTAGATTGACCACGCACCTGTTTTGACTTTGCCTGATGGGATGGATGATTTTGTGATATATTGCGACGCATCAACAGTTGGATTGGGATCTGTATTGATGCAAAGAGGGATGGTGATAGCCTATGCTTCCAGGCAGCTTAAAGTTCATGAGGGGAACTATCCGACCCATGATCTTGAGTTGGCGGCGGTAGTGTTCGCACTCAAAATCTGGCGCCACTACTTGTATAGAGTGCATGTGGAAGTGTTCACTGACAATAAGAGCCTGCAATATGTCTTCATTCAGTAAGAGCTTAACCTGCGACAAAGGAGGTGGTTGAAGTTGCTCAAGGATTATGACATGAGCATCCTATACTACTTAGGTAAAGCTGACGTTGTTGCTGATACCAAAGTAGGCTATGTGTTCTTGATATTGATGATATCCGCGAGAGGATCTTGGTTGAAGCCCACAACACTAGATACTTCATTCATCTGGGCTCCACCAAAATGTACCACGACTTGAGAGAAGTCTATTGGTGGGGTGGAATGAAGAAGGGCATTGCTAAGTTTGTTTCAAAGTGCCCGAATTTCCAACAAGGGAAGGTTGAGCATTAAAGGCCTAGTGGATTGGCTCAAAACTTTGAGATTCCAGAGTGGAAGTGGGAGGTGGTGAACATAATGATTCCATTTGGGTGATTGTAGATAGGATGAATAAATCAGCACACTTCTTAGAAGTCAAGACAACTAATACTGCAGAGAAGTATGCCAGGATATACATCCAAGAGATTGTAAAGTTGCATGGAGTTCCCTTATCCATTATCTCGGATAAAGGAGCTCAATTTACCTCCCACTTCTGGAGATCCTTCCAGAAGGGATTGGATACCAAGGTGAATTTGAGTACAACCTTTCATCCACAGACGAATGGTTAGGCAGAGGGCACTATTCAGCCAGTAGAAGATATGCTGAGAACCTGCGTCCTTGACATCCAAGGAAATTGGGAGGACCATCTACCATTGATTGACTTTGCATATAAAAATAGTTATCATGCAAGCATTCAAATGGCCCCCTATGAGGTCTTGTATGGGATGAGGTATAGGTCACCCATTGGGTGGTTTGAGGTTGGAGAAGCTTAGTTGATTGGGCCTGACCTTGTCCACCAGTCCATGGAGGAGGTGAAGATTATTAGAGAGAGGTTAAAGACTATACAAAGCCATCAGAAATCTTACACCGATGTGAGTAGAAGAGACTTGGAGTTCGAGGTGAGTGATTGGGTATACTTGAAGGTATCACCCATGAAGGGTGCCATGAGGTTTGGTAAGAAGGGAAAATTAAGCCCTCGCTATATCAGCCCTTATCAGATTGTGAGAAGAATTAGGAAGGTTGCTTATTATGAGCTAGAGTTACCTTCTGACTTAGACAGAATCCATCCGGTGTTCCATATCGTTATGTTGAAGAAATGTTTGGAAGATCTTTCCCTGGTAATCCCTATTGAGAGCAATGGAGTCAAATATAGTTTGTCCTATGTAGAAATTCCCATCTAAATCCTGGATCGACAGGTTCGCAGACTGAGGAACAAAGAGATAGCCTCTATTAAAGTTTTGTGGAGGAACCAATTTGTTGAGGAAGCCTCATGGGAAGATGAGAAAGAGATGAGAACTAAATACCCACACCTATTCGTGCTTGATGACGAGAATATCAAAGGCTATATTCCTATTCTGAACTTATTGATGTTTCTATCTTGAGTTGATGTGTATATTTTGATGTTCCGAGTAGATGTTATTGAGATCGATGAAGAGTTAAGAAGTTAAGTTGTTGAGTGATTATCGAGATGAGTTTTGAATCTATTCGTGCCATAATACCCCTTCCACTCATCATTCGAGGACGAATGATCCTAATGGGGAGATGATGTAATGCCTGGTAAGATTACTAAAATACCCCTAGAGGAGAGATGTGCGCATAATGTGTCTTCTGATGCTCGGGTGGAAAATCCAAGGCCGAATTCGTGATCAGCACGAAAAATTGAGTGGGGAAAAGGTCTCGGTCGATTTTTAGAGCGACCGAGTCAAAACATAATTTTTTGTTCCAAAATGAGAAACAGTGAGAGTCCATGATAAAGATGCGTCGCGACCCATTGTGGAGGCGCACTTATGTTTTTCTAAATTTTTTGACAGGGTTGAGAAAACGCGTTCGGAATTTTTTTGCAAAAAATGAACTGGCCGCGACTTGTCCACGTCATAGACTGTGTTATTTTATGGCTAGAAAATTTCTAGAATTTCGAAGGGCATTCTAGTCCATTCTTAAGATCTTCTAAAACCCATATACGATTAATATAGGTCGTATTCGCGAAGAAAGGGTTAAAAACCCATTCTAAAATCCTCTCCTAGCAAAATTCACCAAGTTAGGGCTTGAGGAGAGTTGAGGTTGAAGAGTCAGGAGGAGATTCTACGAGAAATTGTTGTTAGCAATCATCACAGGTATGTAAGGCTAACCTAAATCATGAGATTGTTCTTCCATATGCCCCCTTTGAGTGAATTGAGTCCATGATTGAAGATGATAAGTTATATGTGAAAATCCTTGAGTATTCTACTAAGATTCTTCTTATTTTGTAGATTTTACATAAATTGACGATCATCACAAACTATTTTGCTGCACAACTAGTTTTCATGAAAGATTTTTACACAATTCTATGTCTGTTGTACTAAAGAATGCATGAATGAGCTTAGGGGGGAATAGTCTAGAGCCTTGACGATGATGATGTTTGATATGTTGTGATTGTGGTCCAAATTGATGAGAGTCTTGATGATGATGTTGACGAGAGTGATGTTCATGAGTCTTAAAACTTGAAACCAAATTCAATAAGAATGTTTCGAGTCGACGATGCTGATGTTGATGTTGATGTTGATGTTGATGTACTATGTCACTATGGGACCGATAATGATGATGTACTATGTCCCCATGGGACCGATGATGATAGTGTACTATGTCCCTATGGGACCGATGATGATGATGTACTATGTCCCTATAGGACCGATGATGATGATGTTTTATGAGCATGTCGAGTTCTGAGAGGAGTATTGAGCACCGAAATGGGTAAGAGTGAGCCCCACTCGAACTCATTAACTACGTGGCTCGTGTAGGAGTGAGGATCGAACTGTAATACGATTGTTTCCTTTGTCCCAAAAGACTGATGTTATTTCTTGTGGATCCACTGATAGTGATGTCCTTTACCCCAGGCAGGGTACTAGATGGATGTGGTAACGACATCACTTCGTTGTATCATCACCGGCTCATAGGTGATGGTTGTCGATAAGAGAAACTTCCAGCTAGGTTCCATTTTGATAGAACTCTGATGTTGATCTAATTGTATGAGTCTTGAGGGATGTTGATGTTTTATTATCTACTTATTATCCTAATCCTAGATGGGCATGAATCCATTGATGTGAGTTGAGTCGGGTATTCTTTGAGATGAGTCTGACAGATTGATGATGTATTGATGAGATGTTGATAGGTCATTTGTCTACTATTTATTCTTGCTTTAGATAGACATTTGACATTCTGATGGAGTATGATGTTGTGCCTATATTGTTCTATCTGTATTGTTATATTCGACCATCTTACATACCATACATTTCACGTACTAACGCCACTCAGCATTGTATCGTTTCATGATGCAAATACAGGAGGTAGAGGACTTCAGCAGACGCATCGTTTAGGTTCGGAGATTCTGAATTCAGTTATTGGTGAGCCCTCATTGCTATTCGGAGGAACACTTTTCATTATCAGTTATTTTATTTTATTGAGTTGGGTAGCCATGGCCTGTCATGGTATCTTCTTAGACTATCTAGTTGAGTTGAGTTAGAGGCTTCATAGACATGAGTTAAGGTTTTACGTTGAGGTCTTTTCCCTCTTCGAGTTGAGTTAGTAACATTGTTTACTTATCATTGATGTTGAGACTGAGTTTATTGGACATTGGCCCTCCTTATTGATGTAGAATGACTGGTGTAGCTCACTACCGTATTCTATTACATCTGCGATGCTTGATGTTGAATGATTGTCCTGAGATTGAGTGGTTCTCTTGGGGACTAGATATAGTCTCTGGGTGCCGGCCACGGCTAGGGCACCCTCTCGGGGCGTGACAGTTGAGAACCAAGGATATAGCCTCAGTGAAAGTCTTGTGGAGGAATCAATTTGTTGAGGAAGCCACATGGGAAGCTGAGGAGGATATGAAAGCTAAATACCCGCATCTATTCGTTCCTGATGAAGAGAATATTGAAGGTAATGTCATTACTCTTGTATTTTATTGATTTGTTCATCCCTGAGTTGATTTGTCTATTCTTGAGTCTGAATAACGATTGTCTAGATTGTTGAAACGGTCGATAGCTTGATTGAGTATAGAGAAGAGTCTTGATTATTATTCGTGACTCGATGTATACCTTTATTCTTCATTCGAGGACGAATGATTCAGGGGGGAGATGATGTAACACCTAGTAATATTATCAAAATACCCCCATATGAGATATGTTCGCATAACGTGTTTTCTCAAGCTCTGATGATAAACCCGAGGCTGAAATTGCGATCATCACGAAAAATTATGTGGGAAAATAGTCCTGGTTGATCTTTAGAGCAATTGGATCAAAAGATAATTTTTTTATGCAAAAATGCAATTCTATAAAGAGTGCGCGACATGTCCGCGTCGCGGATTCACATCTGGATATGATTCCAATATTTTCAACGGGATTAGAAAACTTGATTGGAAAATTTTTGGCAAAAACCCCCGAAAATCAACAAAGTCTGTGATGCAGACTTGGTACCCCGAGGTGTTTTTTTTCTTCAGGTTTTCATGAAGGACATTCTAGATATTTTCCAACCCCTTCTAAACTTAAAACACGATTAAAATAGGTCATTTTGAGCATAAAAAGGGTTTTAACACCCATTGTTAAGTCTTTCTATGCTTCTAACAAAAACTAGGGCTAAAGAGAAGAGAGGGAGAGTAAGGATTCAAGAGAATTGAGGAGAACTCTAGCAAGATTGGTTGTCCAACTCTATACCAGATAGTAAGACTAACCTAAAACATGGAATTGTTCTTCCATGTGCCCCTTAATTTAGAGCGAATGGTCGATGAACGTATTGAGTCTCTACACATATTTTTCATGAATGCTTCCTTGTAAATTTCATCTATCCTATGTATTTTCTAACGTTGATGATCATCATAGACTCGATTTTATTAAATTAAATGCTTTTATAAGTTATTTCACAAACCTTTATGTCACTTTATAAAAGATTGCATAGATGAACCTAGGGATTGAGTCTAGAGTCTTGAATTGAGAATGTTGACTGTGATGGTGATGTGAGCATGATAATAGGATGTGAGAACCTAAGGGCCATGTGAGTATTCATAAATGAACTCTAATAATTTGTCTAATCGATTGTTCCCCTAAAGATTGGTCTGAGCTTTTTGAGAGATTGATTGAGAATTTGGTTGATGAGATGATTGAGATGATAGGCCGAAAGTCCCGATTGAGATAGAACAGATGAGATGATGAGAGTCCTTATGAGACTAATTGAGATGATTAATTGAGATGGATGGTCTTATCAGCATTGAGTCTTGGGAGGAGTATCGAGTACCGAAATGAGTAAGATTAAGTCCAACTCGCACTCATTAACTACGTCGCCAAACGTAGGTGAGGATTGCACCATTACATTAGATGTTCCCTCTTGAGTTAAAGTCCCTGAAACAATAGTGGACTTGAGAGACTAGATCCCCTTGTGGATCTAATTCGTTCTTTAAATGGCAAGTATGGAACTATTGTGGCAACATAAGCGGGATTGTTCCTGGCTCATAACTGATTGTTGTCGGATAAGAGAAACTCCCAAATAGGCTCTATACTGATAATACTCTGATTTGCTTGAGTGGATTGGATTGGATGGTATTGATGGGTCATTTTCTACTCTTTTTTCTTGCTTAAATAGACAATTGACATTTTGATTGAGTATCTTCTGAGTTGATATTATTTCTATATTATTCTGCCTGTATCATTTTTATCCAACCATTTTACATACTCGTACAATCCACGTACTGGCGTCCATTTGGACTGTATCATTTCATGATACCGAGACAGGTACGCCAAATCACCAACAAATGCACTATTGAGGATCTACTACATTCAGTTGAGTTGGTGAGCCCTCCCTTACTCCAGAGGATTCTCATTTTATTTTCATCTAGCTATTAGAGTCTGACTTTAGACCAGCCTTATTTTTTAATTGAGGTAGCCATGGGTCTGTCATTGACACCAATTGATAGTCATAGAGGCTCCATAGACTAGAGTTGAATTGTTGATCAGATATTATGTTGAGCTAGTTTCTTTCATACTGGCCTGATTTATTGATATGATTATTTGAGATTCAGATTGTCAATCTGTTGTTATCATAGTCTTCCGCTGATTGTTAAATATGTGGATTGAGGGAGTGTGATGAGGCTAAGTGGTTTGCTTGAGGACTAGCAATAGTCTCTTAGTGCCTGCCACATCTAGGGTACCCTCTTAGGGCATGACAATTTTGTCAAATACTCTTCAAAAAAAGTTTTCATATAATCATTCAGTCCTTTATCTACTTCCTTTCCTATTTTCTCCCTAAAGAGTTCTTCAAGTCCAAAGATAACATACATAAATTTATTGCGAGCATCTAACACAGAAGCAATATAAATCATTAGATTCATCTTACCAAGAGTATTCCATTATCTCTTGAACTTTTTCATCATCCCCTCGGTCATAGTTTTCAAATTAAGATCTTCACTTGCCAAATACATTTTCAAATATACATCAAACTACCATATATACTCAAAATGAATATTACATATAACATAATGCGAACATGAAACCTTTATGGTAGGCTCATAAATTTTTTCAAGAAACTTTATTACATGTCTCACATTTGGCCAATCATCACATGCAAGTGTACCTACAATACTTTCATTTTCACAAACA
Organism: Solanum rostratum; assembly: GCA_029948455.1. Classification (NCBI taxonomy): domain Eukaryota; kingdom Viridiplantae; phylum Streptophyta; class Magnoliopsida; order Solanales; family Solanaceae; genus Solanum; species Solanum rostratum. The sequence continues at coordinate 18,821,013 of CM057049.1, forward strand.
TGAGCAGTTAGATAAGTTTTAAAGTTCTCATATAAAAGATCAAATCTATCAAAGGCCTTCTCAAAATATTGTATCGTTTCCAATACTAAGTAGGTTGAATTCCACCTAGTAGGCACATCTAGCAAATAAGTTTTGCTACATTCTATCTTCTGAATTAACAACATTTTACAAAGTTTCTTGTTCTTACTGGAGATGATCTAAAGATATCTCACCATTTGCCTACTCCATTTGATCGAAATATCAATTTTCTTCAAACCTTCTTACACAATTATGTTAAGTATGTTAGCCGTACATCTCACATAAAGATGCTTACTACCCATCATATTAGTTCTCCACATATCTAACTACTTAGACGTTTCTGTAATCGTAACACTACTTGAAGAAACATTGTCAATAGTAACACAAAACACATTGTCTAAGTTCCATTCAAGTAAGTAATTATCAATAGCCTCTGCCATTTGCTCACCCTTATGACTAGAGATAGAGCAAAAAATTACTATTCTCTTATGCAACACTCAATAATATTTATAATTCTAATAAACCTCAAATTAAGATCAAAACAACGTTAATGCTAACAAAAAAAATCAATTCAACACTAAGGATGACAATAATGTTGAATATTTATTTTTTTTAATTTTACATTTGACTTAGACAACTAACATACATAACCTAATTTCGTTTTTCTCTATTGTTTAGTTATGTAACTAATGCTTATTTGACTTATATTGACATGATTTAGTACTTTTAAATTATGATCATTTTTATTTTGACTTATTTATTTGTAATACTTATTTATGCGATTTAATTATTATTTTTTTGTTGAATATATTAGTGACACATGATCATTCATATCATATTTTGTGTTATTCTCTTAGAGCTTATTTGGAAAGTCATCCTGATAATTAAATTTGGTGTAATTGGGTGTAATCATACTACCTAAGTTGTTTGATTGACCATGTAATTATTTGGTCAGCAAGTAATTGATAGAGTATAATTACATTTTCCAATTCATAGGAGAAAACTGTGAAATGCTGGTAATTACATAAAGCAATTACAAGCTGGTTGCTTTTTATTTTTTTCTTTCCTTTTATTTTTATTTTTTCATTTTTATTTATTTTTTATTTCTATTATTTTAAATTTTAATTAGCCTAATATTTTGTAAAAATATATTTTATTTTATAATATTTATTTTTTGTTTCCTTCTTAATCTTTACTTCATGTTATTCCATGCATATTATCTTCTTCTTTTTTCATTAGTATGTTTAGTTAGTATTCTAATTTTTAAATTAAAGTAGAATTCCTTGTTAAATAAAGTTAAAAACTTATGTTTTTTTCCTTTTAAATCATATTTATGTATGTTATGTAAAAAATTGACATAAGAGTAGTATGCTAAGTTTTTTATTTTTAATTTAGAACTTATTATTGACACCCACTTTTGACCTTCCACAATATAAATTAATCATCGAACTTTTAATTTTAACAATTTGGAATAACTAGCTTTCAAAAATGCAAAAAATATTTTTAAGTGATATTTAGGTTCAAATCTTTTAATTTTAGTTATGTTTATATATTGAGTATTATATATATTCATTTAAGTATTAATAGTTAAGTATTATATTTCCGTTAATTTTTCAAAATATTCTCAAATAGATTTTATCTTTAATCACTCTACTTTAACTATTTTTAGGATTAATTACCTGGTGATATGATTTAATTATTCTAAGTTGTTGATATTAAAAAGCTCTTTAATTGATTTATATTAATTCATCTCGTGGTCAAATTAATCAATTGATTCAAATTGATCATACTTTAATTGGTCATATTTGTAATTAAAGTGACTAATTTTTAAATTTTTCCCTTAACCCATTCCTTAATCCAATTCTACCCAAATTAAACCCAAATTACCATTTCTTTTAACCCTAGTTGCAACCCAACTATTCCTACGCCCAATTCCCTAACCCAACTGCCAACCCCCAACCCAATTCGTCCCCGACCCAGTTTTCCCGAAACTTAATCCAATTCCACCCTGACCCGGCTCATGAACCTCATATACCCCCCTCACACGCGCCCCTTCCCCCTTTCCCTTTCTCTCTCCCCGCTACTCTCTCCCTCTTCTTCTCCAGGTAAAAGAAAATAGAGCCGAAACCAGAAAACCAGAAGATCAGGCGGCCAGGCCACCCATTTCAGGAAAAACGCCAAGTCAACTAGTACACCAGACATTCCCCTCACCTTCTTCCCTTCATACGTTCGCATCAGGAACCCTTGACGTGTCTCACATCTGATCCATTAATTCAAATCGATGGCGGAGATGTGAGACTTCTAGAAGGATTCCAACTTGAGGATTCAAATTCAACTCAAAATGTCGAATTGGCCCCCAGGTTTTGCACGTTTTGTTGCCCTAATTTTTGGGGGTATTTATACCCCCTTCGTTCACTGTTTAAAGGAGGGGGTTCTGGAATCAGAGAAGACGACTTTAAAAAAACATACAGATAAGACTTTCGTTTGAGAGAAAACATTTAGGAAAGGTCAGTGGATCTGGGGTTGGAGTTCTTGATTTGAAGTTGATGGAATTTCAATGTTTGTGGTGTTGAAGTTTGTTGTTTTTTGGCTTGTCTCGTCTCAGTTCGTTGCCCTCCACAAGGTAATACTCTTACATTCCCACGTTCTTCATATTTGAATGTGTATGCTGGTCGTATTTTCTTTGAGTATTTTAGCTCGATTTGTGTTGCTGGTTGTTATTTGGATATTAATGTGGTGTGAATGTCTTTGTTAAGCACTGCAGTCAAGTATTTGCGGTCGAGTATTCTAATGTTAATCTAGTTTAAATATGAATTCAACATTATCGACTTCACTAGTCATGACTCCATTTTTATTACTTATCCCTATTTGGCATTGAATAAAGGGTTTAAACCAGCCGTTACTTACTCATTCTTGAATTTATGTTGATGCGTTTGTGCGTTTTAAGGCATTCCAGCCTTTTATTACCCTCTCCGTTTCCAGTTTTGAAGTTGTCTGCTGGTGGTCTCATTTTCGCTTGTATATTCTAGAGTGTCTTGTTGTGTTTAGATGTTGTATAAACATGTTTTCATTCGCTCATCATGTTGATCTACTATTCAGGTCTGCCTTACATCTGATTCTTTCCTTGTTTTGATGACAACTAGAGAATATCTTTGTTTCAAGGGATATTAGATCCTTTCATGAGTCGTCTAGTGAAAAGCAGTTTGATCTTTCCGATTTAGTTGTCTATTAGCAAAGGGTTTCTAAAATTCTATCATCCTCATATTTCTTGGTAGTGTCTGGTTTGTTATTATTAAGAAAAGAAAAACTAGAATGTTTGAGTTTCGAGTTTGAATGTCCGCTGTTTTAAATCACCATATACAGTGAGTATGTGGTTTTATCAACTTTTGGCCTTTTTCTCATGAACTAGCTGTTGTAGAAGTGACGTCATCGTATTGCTCTAAATTGTGACAAGTTGTTTTGTTTATTTGCTTATTGTGAGTTTTGAATATGTAAAATCTAGGTTCGTGTGAGTGTGGTTTTCTTGTTCAAGTTTGGTATTAATTCATGGATGTAAGAAGTGCCCAAAGTACAAGATATTTATTTCAAGTCACCGTAACTTTTCATTTAAAGCATCACTGTATCATTTCCAAAACATGAGCATGGATTTTTGGTTATATCAAACCGTTGCATATATGCACATTTCTTAACACCTAGCACCTTGAAATCTAGAGTTATTATTCATGTATTTTTATCCTTATATTGCATGTGACGATCGTTGGAGTCATTTTTGGACCCCCTGCATATCGTTGAGTCGTTCCTCATCGGGTCAATGTACGCATTCGAGAGTATGCTAGAATACAGGTTTCGGAGGCTGAAAGTTGATGTATATACATCAGTATCCATGATATATACACTGGTATACAATCAGTGTATATGATAGGATAAGAGCAAAGGAAAATGGGTCAGAGGCCTAATCTTCAACAGCAAGAGGAATGGGCCTGGCCGACCCAATCTTTTATCAAAAATTAGGACAGGTGGATGATTGGGCCGGCTAAGCCCAATCTTATTTATTTATTTATTGTTTTTCATATATATATTTGTTTGTGATACTTGTTATTTTGTTCCTAACTCTAACTTTTTGTGTTCTAATCTAATTAAATTTCTCCAAAAGTCAACCATTTATATTAATTTTAACGTCTTTGAATATTCAGTGCCAAAAATCACTTTTTTTTAGGAAATTAAACTTTATAGATTGTCTTTAAAATACTTCGAACATTTTCCTCGAAATAATCCTTGAATGTTTTCTTCTCTTTTAATACTTTATATATATTAGTGGTTGCTTTAAAATCAATTCTAATAACTTAGTCTTATTTGCTAATTTTATTAGGATTTAATAAAATGTGAGTAGATTTAAATGTTTTATTCTCTTGATCATTTTTTTTTAAAAGAAAATTCACTTAGACCTTTTTTAGTTATTAATTTGAATTGATTATTTTTTTGAGTTAGTCAAAATTACCTAATCGTCGGATAACCGCGCGTTAGTCACCATTTCGAGTGCGTAAATTCTTCTCGAAGTGGAAATATAAACCCAAACCTCTTTTTCTGGATTTTAAAAGATTTCTTTTCTGTTTGAGTCTTTTATAATATTTTAATTGTTTTCTTGATTTTTCTTTAAAAACAATCAAGTGGCGACTTTCTAAAAATTCGAAGATTCGGTTTACTTAAATCAATTGAGTAATAAATCGAATTTTTGAAATACGAAGCCATTTTTACTAATAACAGAAATGGCGACTCTGCTGGGGATTTTAATTAGTTTCTAACCACTAGATTATGTATTTTAACTAACTTTATTAATTGTTTGAATATTTGTTTAAATTTTAATTATTTAAATGTTATATTTAAAGTTTTAATTATTTAAATGTCATATCATGCATTGCATATTCCGCCACTTGGCATTTTTTATTTTTCACTAAAATGACGGTTATGCGGGTCGCAGCCGTTTGATCCAAAATTTCCATTGGGATACCCTGACGAAATGAGTCGATCTTGCAGGGTCGACGGTCGTTAACTTCCTCAGCCCAGGTTGTCCGCCTGGGTTGCCTTTTCACAGTCAAAATTAAACCCACTCTTAGTCCACCTAGCGTAAAGCGATACCCAAACCCTGTAGGAGCATTAACCTAAGACGACCTAATACGTAAGGTGTGTTGGGCCCATTAAAAAGATCACCTTGAGTCCATAGTGGCCCCCGGCCCAATTGGACGATCATATTTATGTGTTTAAAATTTGAAGGTTGTATACGCTATTTGACGAGCCATTATCCCTTGGGGTGGAGTATTTTTAATTTTAAATAGGCAAGTTGTTAAAGACAAAGAAAGATGTCCAGATACGTTGAGAAGTTTAGTAGGAAGGATTCATTTTGAAGGCTTAGATTAGTATTGTGCCCCCTGCGTGGGACTGATGATTTATATCCCCCTTTTCCTATTATGTATCCCCATTTAATTTATTTATAAAAGTTGTAATTATTTTTTGGGGCAATGGAACGTTTCAAATGGTGTAATACATTCTTCAAGTCGTTAGGCCTACCCTTGGCATAAAGGGTCACATATATATGTTAGGACGCGTTATATTTCATTTATGTGCTGAAATGATATATAATTTGTTTTATTTCTGTTGTTTGACTTATGTGTTAAATACATATGTTTTGCCTCGAACATGAATGGTCCATTATTTCATTCTAAAATCTTAGAATACATTAGGCATATAAACTCAATTTTTTGAGTCTTTTTAAAATGTTTTTGAGTCCATTGTCAAAATGCCTAAAATCACTCTTTATATTCAATTGGGCCATCCCTCAAATTCACGGTGACCTTGTTATCCTTGGAACAAATATATTTCATATAAAATAGCCGAAATTACCAAATACTCCTCGAGTTTCAAATCAAATTTTAGAACATCTTTATGTTCAGTTAAATTTTTTCAGGAAGTCACTTTGTGAATATTTTATTCCAGTCATAAAATTTATTCATTTCAGTCCATTAAACGATCAAATTTTGTCCATTTGGTCATTCTTTTATAATATCTCATTCTTCAAATTTTGGGCTAATCTGTTTAGGCAAAACAAATGTTATTGTTGCCCTTATTAATTATTATGATTAATGGACTAACTCTTTCACCTTTTGAGTTTTTCTTCCCTTTACAGTAGAGAGATTGATTTGTGTTGGTTATCAAACTTGCTCACTTCGCCAAAGAAAAGCTTTTCAAGTATCCGCTGGCAGAACATTCATATTCCACATGGTCTAAGGCCACGAAAGTTACTACAAACTCATCATTTCTTACTTGGTCTGCTAAGAAAATTCATTAAAAAAATGGACTCTAATTTGATCAATACCGTCACATCATCTGAATTCCCTGCTTCATCTGTCGCGGCTGATACCCGTACGGGAACAAAATCACACTTGGAAGTCATTGCTCGTCTAGAACAACGAGTTGCTGAATTAAATATCATGGTGACACAGTACCAAGCTGCTTTCCAGAACCTACCTCTAGATGCTCGCCAAAAAGATCATGTGATACCTCCGCTCCCGACTTCAAATGAGTTTGATCAAAGAAATCCTTTTGCCACATCTCAGCAAATAAAAAATACTTCGTTCACTCATCCAACTCAAAACACTCTCCTTGTGTATACCTTTGCTCCTTCAAAGGTTCCAACTGTGACATATATATCATGCTCCACCCGTCTATACTCATGCTACTACTCCACCTGTTGTCAAGGTTCCAGGATTTTACTATCAAGATGTTGATCATTATGTTGAAATTGAAAATGATGCAAAAGTTGTTGATATTGAAGCAATGAATAGGAAAATGAAGATCCTCGAGGATGCTATGAGAGACCTTTGTGGACTCAGTGGTAATCAAAGTGTGAGTTGTACATATTTCCTGATGTTGAGCTTCCACCTGGTTACAAGATCCCAAAATTTGAAAAGTTTGATGGATTAGGAAATCCAATCTTTCATCTGAAAGTCTATTGTGAAAAGTTGATTGGTGTTGGAAGTAATGAAGGAATAAGAATCAAATTTTTCAATCAAAGTCTGAGTGGAAGAGCTTTGGAATGGTACTCTAAGCAATATTTGACCAAATGGCGCACTTGGGATAATTTGGCTAATGCTTTTTGGACCATTACAAATTTCATGTTGAGATCGCCCCTGATAGAATCTCCATAACAAAGCTAAGGCAAAAATTAACAGAATACTTCCGAGAATATGCCATACGTTGGAGGGAAGAGGCATCTAGGGTACATAAACCAATGGAAGAGGCTGAGATGATCACCTACTTCATTCAAGCTCAAGACGTAGAATACTATGAACGAATGGTGACAATGGGTGGAAAGACGTTTGCTGAAGTTATCAAAGCTAGAGAAATGATTGAGGATGGTCTTAAGACAGGGAGAATGACATGTTTGACATCATCTCAATTCAGTAACTGAGCCATCCAAAATGGTTCATTTGGAAATGGAAAGAAGAAGGAAAAAGAAGTTATGGCAGTAATGACTGGGGGATCTACCTCATATAATCGTATGCCATCTCCATGCTATCGCACGAACGGTACCCTGTCTACAACACGTAAGTAGCATATCGTACTCCACGGCCGATGCAAAACAATGCACCTCATCCCAATTTTGAGAGAAAACCCCCTCGAGTCTTTACTACATTACCAGAGCCATTGGCTGTTCTTTTCGAGAGGTTGAAGACAACGGGATTACTCCACCCAACAGAAGCTAAAGTTGTGAATACTTCAGCCCATTGGTATGACCCAGATAATCATTGTGCTTATCACTCGGGGGTTGTTGGGCATGATACGGAGAAGTGTATCACCCTTAAGCATAAGATTCAAGACCCGATTGATAACAAGGCAGTTTAAGTTGCACATGCTCCGAATGTAAAAAATAATCCACTTCCTGAGCACAAGGAGTAGTTAATGGCGAAACCAGATACAAAGAAGAGATGACATTTTCTAGAGGTCATGTTTTGGCATCTTCCAGTCTTGCATTTGAAGTTCAGTATTTCCTTTCCTTGTAATCACATTTTATTGCTTTCTATGCTTTGTAATAGCACGTTATGGTTTCACTTCCTTCCAATGTTTTTCCTTCTATGTGAACTATGTTCGACCTAATTTCCCTAGTGGAATACGTGCGGACTTTATCGGCTTCGGTCACGTTATCTAAAAAATTTCAATCCCCTTTTTATCTGTGAACTACGTTCGACCTGATTTCCCTAGTGGAATACGTAGGCGGCCTTTATCGGCTTCGGTCACGTTATCTAAAAAATTTCAATCCTTTTTTATCTGGGAACTATGTTTGACCTGATTTCTGTATCAACGAGATACGTAGGCGCCACACCGACTCGGTCATATGCCTGTAAGATTTTCATTCCTCTTTACAAGGGAAACTGGAGCAGAATTTTGAGAGGATCTCAAAATTCTATTGAAGAAGATTTCCTCCAACAAGTCAGAGTTAGAGTCATGTCAAAGTTGCAAATAGGGAAATTTTTTTGAGGTTCTCTCAAAAAATCAATCGGAAGCTGCAAGAAGGTTAAAACTTCTTCTGTGTTATAAAATTAGGGCAGAATTTTTTAGGAGGGCCCCCAAAATTTTTGTCAAACTTGCATTTCACGACGAATTTAGCGTGCAAATCAGATGACTTAGAAGAATCAAGATGGCAAGGCAAAACCAACATAAGTCGGTCTCTCAAAACTAAGAATTTTTCTTTGGATGCAGGAACTATGAAGTCACAAAGCATCGTTAGACCCATAGTGGCCTCGTCATGATTCAGATGACTTTTACTTTTACCCATTTCCTGGATTTGTTCTCAGTAGTCTATTCATTTCCTAGATTCCTTCATATTACTTCATTGCGATTTATGACACATTTTCTTAATGTTACGGGTAAAATAGCCTAGCACAATGGCCAAGATTACGACATTTTCTCTCGATCAATACGAGCTGAGCAACTTCATTATCTTTTGTTATTGTTACTTATTTTAATAAGTTAATTCTGTTACTACTTAGATTTAAACTCCACGGGTATCGTTATTAGAATTTGAGACAAATTTCAAAGATTGTCTCAAATTTTAAAAGATTCAAGCCAGATTTTCACGAGGAAAGGACATAAGATAATCTGTTAGAGAAGTTATTATATATGTTAAGGAGTTCTGGCGCCAAAACTCAATTCAATAATTTATCTGTTATTTTTCTAGTCCTTCGTTACTTCAATTTTCTCAGCTTTTGTTGACATATTAATTTATCCTTTGAAAGTTTTGTAAAGTTTCAAATTTGGAGCGTCACTTCCTTCAATGTGACATGCTAAAATCATTATTGGAGCATCACTGACTTCAGTGTGACACGTTATTGTATTATTGGAGTGCCGCTGCCTTTAGTGTGACACGTTATTTTATTATTGGATTGTCACCTCCTTCAGTGTGACACGTTATTTTATTATTGGATCATCACCTCCTTCAGTGTGATACGTTAGAATTATTATTGGATCGTCAGCTCCTTCAGCGTGACATGTTAATTTTTGGAGCGTTACTGCCTTCAATGTGACACATTTATTATCGGATCATCATCTCCTTCAGTATGATACGTTAAAATCATTATTGGAGAGTCACTGCCTTCAGTGTGACATGTTATTATATTATTGGATTGTCGCTGCCTTCAGTGTGACACGTTATTTTACTATTGGATCATCACTGCCTTCAGTGTGACACGTTATTTTATTATTGGATCATCACCTCCTTCAACACGACACGTTAAAATTATTATTGGATCGTCACCTCCTTTAGTGTGATGCCTCGACTTATTATTGGGCCATCACCTCCTTCAGCATGACATTTTGATTTATTATTGGGTCATTACCCCCTTCAGCGTGACATGTTGATTTATTATTGGATAGTCACCTCCTTCAACGTGACATGTTATATTATTATTGGAATGACACTGCCTTCAACGTGATAGTTAAAATATTATTGGAGCATCACTTCATTCAACGTGATAGTTAAATTATTATTAGAGTGTCACTTCCTTCAATGTGACAGCTAAATTGTTATTGGAGCATCACTTCCTTCAACATGATAGTTAAATTATTATTGAAGCATCACATCCTCCAACGTGATACGTTAATCTACTATTGGATTGTCATCTCCTCCGGAATGATGCATTAAATCAGGTTTGCACAAATTGTATTCACATTTATGCTTCATTTACTACTAACAAGTTTTGTCTCAGTCTTTATCGAGAGCATCAGCGAGGATGAATTCTCAAGCAAACCATAGGTGTGGACATCATCAAATAGGATGCAGCACAACGTGGAACTTTTTCTTAGCAGCGAACTGGGACATAGTCTGAAGACGGGCGTCAAATTCTTCAGACGCAAGCTGAGAAGAGACTCCCACCACAATCCAACCACACCCCTGTCAAAAGGCATGTGGGTATTTTCTTTGAGTTCGTTAGTTTTCAAGTTTCGCATCCGGGTGATTCAACTCTCAACGAAAGCAACGTTTACTATCCGAGTGACAATATACCAAGAGTTTTTGAAACTTATGTTCGTGCAAATTCTTAATTATGGGTGTGAAGCGCGTTATATTTATGGTTAAGAGGTTGCAAGCCTCTTTTTCATAATTCTATTCGTTTGTCACTCCTCCTAAACCAAAGGTTATCTCAGAATAAGAGATGTCCTTTTCAACCGGTAGAGTCGAACTACAAGCAGCTTGATTCCTAAGTCCAAGGATATGTAGGCGGGTTATACTTTGAAAACTCGGTTGTATTCTAACATTTGCTCTTAAAATCTCATTCCCAAGCATTTCAATTTCTTCATAATCCGATATTGGCTAGCTTTTGAATTTTTTCAAAATCGATGCGTAAAATCAAGCGTTTTGAACTACAAGTGGCCTGAATTCTCATGTAACCTAAGATATGTAGGAAACCCAAAACCAGGGTCCGACCACAATCTCCCAAAGACCATACCATTCTTTTAAGGAGGTGAAATAGTGGTCGGTCAAAATTGGATTTGTTAAATTTCTTTGTCCGTGATCTCTTTCATCGATCCTATCCAAAGAAAGGGGCAGTTGTTGACACCCAATTTTGATCATCCACAATATAAATTAATCATCAAACTATTAATTTTAACAATTTGGAATAACTAGCTTTCAATAATGCAAAAAATATTTTTAAGTGATTTTTAGGTTCAAATCTTTTAATTTTAGTTATGTTTATGTATTGCGTATTATATATATTCATTTCAAGTATTAATAGTTAATTATATTTCCGGTTAATTTTTCAAAACATTCTCAAATAGATTTTATCTTTAATCACTCTACTTTAACTATTTTTAGGATTAATTACTCCATGGTTTGATTTAATTATTCTAAGTTGTTGATATTAAAAGCTCTTTAATTAATTTATATTAATTCATCTCGTGGTCAAGTCTTGTACATGTGACACCAGTCTTGGGAAGATTTTTGTTTTGATTTAGTATGTTTGTCTATCCTATTTAGACTGTTTATCTTCCGCTATTATTATGTTGGGTTATTAGGTGTTGGGCTGACTCAATTTGGTGGGTTAGGTGAGTGTCATCACACTTGGTTTTCGAGTAGTAACAATTTGGTATCAGGGCCCTAGGTTCATAGGTCTCACATTTGTACAACCCAGTCGAGTTAAGGATCAGTACGTGCAAAGATGTCCGTTACTTATCCTTGAGAGGCTACGGAGTCCGTTACTTATCCTTGAGAGATTATAAAGACTGTTAGGAAATTCTCTTCTACTTCATTCTAATCAATTTGTGTGTGAGTTTTATTTAAGTGTTCAGTGGTCGTGTGTCCTTTTGATAGATGGCGAGGTCTAGAGCTACTACTGCTACAGGAAGAGAGGAGGCAACCCCTGATTTTTCTATTGAGACCCTAGCTAAGGGTAGGGGCCATGCCAGAGGATAAGATAGAGGCAGGGGCCGAGGAGCTGAACCGACTAGAGACTATAAGCGGGGTATCTCCCACGAGCTATCCATAGAGCCTAGATAGGAGCAGGTTTCTCATGAGTTTGCTGCAGCACCACTACTCCGAGATACTCTATTGAGAGTTTTGGATGTACTTTAGACTTTGGGGCAGGTAGGTAGCCCCACTAATACATCTAGTACTTCTCAGACTAGGGTTAAGATTTAGCCCGAGGATTAGCAGTCGGCTCTTGTCCCAAGCTAAGGTGAAGAAGCCATTTGCAACACCGCTTATTGAGATTCCACCAATAGCTCCTTTACTGATGATGAGTAGCGTAGGTATGAGTGGTTTATAAAGATGGACCCACCACAGTTTCAAGGAGGGAAGATTGAGGATGCACATAAATCTTTGACTACTTGTAGAGAGTTGCTAGATGTTATAGAGCTAACAGAGACTCATGGTGTGAGGTTGTCATGCCCGGGGAGGGTACCCTTTGTGTGGCCGGCACCTAGAGACTATTGTTAGTCACTAAGTGAACCACATAGCCTCATCACATTCATTCAATCATATAACTCTACTGAATAGCGGAATTAAAGTAAGTAAATGGGCACATCTCATCTAAAGTCTCAAAATGCATAGATAATAGTAAAGGCTAGTAGAAAGAAACTAGCTCACAATCTCAACATCCACGCTCGACCATCATCTATGAAGCCTCTATCACTAATCATGTGGTGCTAATGACAGACCCATGGCTACCCAAATCAAAATGAAAGAAATAGTCCAATCTAACTCTAAAGCATGATGAAATAAAAGTAGTGGATCCTCCGGAATAGGGGAGGCTCACCAATTAGCTGCGAGTTGCGAATCTTCAATGGAGCGCCTGTTGACGATCTCTACTACCTGCTACTGCATCATAAAATGATGCAGTCCAAAAGGGACATCAGTACTTGGAATGTACTGGTATGTAAAATAGCTGAGTGAAACAAAAATATGTAGAATAATATGGAAACAACAGTAACTCAAAATAATCATCAAATAACATCGAATCGTCAAATGTCTATCTACGCAAGAATAAAGAGTAGACAAGTGACCCGTCAACAACTCAACTCAACTCATCAATCATCTCAGACTCAACTCAAAGGAGCTCACCTTCTCTCATCTCATCTCAGAGGAGCTTGCCTCCTCTCATCTCATCTCAACTCAGAGTACTCAAGGTAGGAAATTTATGGGAGTTTCTCTTATCCAAAAACATTCACTTATGAGCCAGTGAATGTACAACAGTCAAGTTGATGTTGCCATAGCCGTTCCAAACTTGTCAAGTAGGAAACGAATCAAAACTATACCGGCTCACCCATTATGGATTCAGTACTCAACAGGTCCGCTATTGCTTTCAGAGACTGTTACTCACGAGGGAACCATAATATATATGATGGTTCTAAGCCTTGCCTACATTTGGCGATGTAGTTTGACGAGTTCAAGTTGGACTAACTCTCACTCTTTCGGTGCTCGATACTCCTCCCATGACTTAATGCTCATAATACCTCCATCTTAACCAATCTTGTAGGGACTCAAACCCCATCATCGATCGGTATTTGATAGGGACTCGAACCCTGTCATCATTCAACTCATAGGGACTCTAACCCTTTCATCACTCAAGATCATAGGAACTCTAACCCTCTCATCAGTCAATCTCATCAATGACTCAAGATTTGAACAATCATTAGGAATCAATCAAACAGACACGTTGGTAGAGTTCATGTATAGAGACTCGTAAGGCAATCAATTATATCAACTCATCATTATTCCCTCATCACAATCAACAATCTCAACTCAAGGCTCTAGATTGAATTCTCAAGTTCATTATGCATGCTTTTCAAATTAATTATGTGGGGTTATGCAAATTCTCATGAAAATATTCAATTCAAGAAAACAAATAGTATGATGATCATCAACATAGAAAAACATGTAATTTCAAATAAAATTTTAAGAAAAAACATCAAGGGTTCATGTATGTAGACTCTTGAACCATCAACTCATCTATGACTATCTATGGTGCACATGAGAGAACAATCCCATGGTTTTAATTTAGCCTTACAAACCTCACTATCTATGGTGCACATGAGAGAACAATCCCATGGTTTTAATTTAGCCTTACAAACCTGGGATAAAGCTATCAATAATCACCTTTAAGAATCCCCCCTTCGATCCTTCAATCTTTTGGTCTCTTCTTCTTTTCTCTAGCCCTAGTCTTGTTCAATTGTTTAGGAAGGGCTTAGAATGGGGTTTTAGACCCTTTTTACATTTAAATGACCTAAGTTTAATCGTGTGTAGAGTTTACAAGGGGTTGGGAATTGACTGGAATGCCTCTCACAAAATTTAGATTTTTTTTGGCTTCGGGATATCCCAGTCCATGACGCGGACTAGTCGCGCATCGTGTATTTTCTCCAAAAGTTTCTGAACGGATTTTTCCAATCTCGTCAAAAATTTTTGGAAAAACATAAGTGTGACTCCACTACAAAGGCGCGGCATGCCTCCATCATGCACCTTTACTGTCTTTTTCATTTTCGGATCGAAAAATTATCTTTTGATCTGGTCACTCTAAAAAACGATCGACACCATTTTTCCACTCAATTTTTTATGTTGTCACAAATCCAGCCTCGGATTTGCCATATGAGCATTGGAAGATGTGTTATGTGCACTTCTCTCTCCTAGGGATATTTTGATAATTTTGTCGGGTGTTACAGAGGTATGTTACTCTCTAGCTCTGTGGCCCAGGCAGGGCGTGGTGGAGGACTTATAGAAAATCCTTTTCAGCTGGGTCTCCTTAGATGACTTGAGAGATATTTTCTAGTGCCTTTTATGATTGGTTCATTCCTTGGAGTGTCCCTAAGGAGATCCGTCTGAGGTTTGAGGCAGGGCACCATGACTGTTTTAGAGTATGAATTCTATTTTTGTCAGTTGGACCGTCATGCTACAACTATTATTTTGATTGAGGAGGAGAGGGTCTGTCGGTTATAGGGTGATTTGTCCTATCAGACGTTTGATATTTTGGGTATTTAGAGATAGAGCTTCATTTCAGTTAGTTGTTAGTGCTTCCAAGGAGGTGGAGTAGATGCAGAGAGAGGAGTTTGGGGACCCCAAAAGGGTCCGTACTTCAGGACAGTACTAAAATGTCTCATTAGGAGGCAGAGGTATAGCCAGAGGAGGAGATTCATTTCAGCATTGCAGGGTTCATGTGGTCTTGCTAGCTTTAGAGGGAGAATGAGGCCCTCGCGACTCTTATAGTGCAGGTCAGAGTTCATTTGGTTCCCTGCAGAGGCCTGTAGGCTGGGGAGACTACAGTAACCCTTCTGCTTTCTTAAAGCAGTGATCCACCCCTATATATTGTTTTGTGTGTGGGTCTTTTGATCATATTATTTGACAGTGCCCTAGGCAGACTCATTCTAGATCCCACCATTCATACTCCGCAGCAACGGTCAGAGATCTGGCACCATCAGCCAGAGGTTTAAGCCTGTAGACTAGGGGTCGTGGTAGAGGTCAGACTGATCAAGATGGATATGCAGGTGGTAGAGGAGCAGGTGATATTTCTACACATTATGGTGGTAGAGGAGAAACTTCTATGAGTAGTGGTCGAGGTGTCCATTGTTATGCTTTTCGAGGCAGACCTGAGGATGAGGCCTATGATGCTGAGATTAAAGGTATTATTCCAGCTTTACATTGTCCTACATTTGTGTTATTTGATCCTGGCTCCACTTATTCTTATGTGTCCACTCCTTGGGTTCGGACTTACTATGTGATACCATGTTCGTGCCTATTCATGTTTCGACCCTGGTAGGTGAGCCTTTAGTAGTGGATTGGGTGTACCGATCTTATCTTGTGACCTTATTAGGCTATGATACTTGGGTGGATATGATTATTCTTGATATGCTTAATTTTGATGTTATATTGGGGATGGATTGACTTTTTCCTCATTGGGTTATTCTTGATTGCTATGCTAAGACAGTTACCTTGGCTATTTCGAGTAGATGGGGTATTATATGGCAGGGTTCAAATAGATCCTATCCTAACAAAGTCATATCTTATGTTTGGGCATAAAAAGATAGTGGAGTGGGGTTCTCTTGCATATTTGGCCTTTATTCGTGATACCGGTATTAAACCAGCACCAATGGATACTATTCCAATTGTTCAGGAGTTTGTTGATATGTTCCCTTCAGATCTTCCTGAGTCCTTCCTGATAGGGATATTGATGACGCCATTGATCTTGAGCCAGGAACCAAGCCCATATCTATTCCTCCCTACTGTATGGCTCCAGTTGAGTTGAATGAGCTAAAAGAGCAGCTACAAGATCTCTTGAGTTAAGGGTTCATACGCCTTAGTCTGTCTCCATGGGTTGCCCCTATTTTGTTCGTAAAAAAGAAGAATAGCTCTATGAGGATGTGTATTAACTATATACAGTTGAACAAAGTGACAATCAAGAACAAATATCCTTTTCCCAGGATTGGTGATCTATTTGACCAGCTTTAGGGCGCATCCATATTTTTCAAGATTGATATGATATTTGAATATCATCAGTTGAGGATCAGGGCATCTGACATTCCTAAGATAGCTTTACGGACGAGACATGGGTACTATGAGTTCCTTGTGATGTCCTTAAGGCTGACCAATGCCCCAGCCGCATTTATGGAGTTGATGAATGGTGTATTTCAACAATATTTAGATTCCTTCATTATTGTCTTCATCGAAGATAAATTGGTTTACTCCAGGACCAAAGAGGATTCTGAGCAGCACTTGAGGATTGTACTTCAGCAGCTTAGAGATGAGAGATTATATTCCGAGTTCTCCAAGTGTGAATTCTGGTCGAGTTTGGTAGCATTCCTAGGTATTGATATTCGAGTTGATCCAGTGAAGATTGAGATGGTTCAGGGATGGACTAGAGATTCATAGTTTTGTGGGCCTAGCTTGTTATTAGAGCGATTTGTTCAGGGCTTCTCTTCTATAGAAGATCCATCAATCAGGCTCACTCGGAAGAATGCTCTATTCATGTGGTTGAATGAGCGTAAGGGTAGCTTCCAAAAGCTCAAATATTTGTTGACTACAACTCCTATTTGACATTGCCAGAGAAGGGTGTTGATTTCACAGTATATTATAATGGATTTAGAGGTTGTTTGGGTGGAGTCTTGATGCCAAAGGGAAAGGTAATAGCTTATGCTTCTAGACAATTGCAGGCTCATGAGAAGAACTATCCTGCCCATGACTTGGAGTTGGCAACAATTGTGTTTGTATTGAAGTTGTGGAGGCACTATCTTTATGGTGTTCATTGTGACATCTTCATAGATCATCGTAGCCTGCAGTACATATTCAGCCAGAAGGACCTGAACTTGAGGCAGAGGACGTGGAATGTTCTAAAGGATTATGATGTAACTATTTTATATCACATGGGGAAGGAAAATGTGGTGGCTGATGCTTTGAGTAGGTAGGCTTCTAGTATGGAGAGTCTTGCGGCCATTCGGGAGAAGGAGAGACCCTTGGCTAAGGATGTTCAGAGGCTAGCAAATGGGTTTTTGAGATTGTAGATTTTTAAGGATGGTGGTGTGTTTGCTTCTATTGAAGCCTGCTCATAATTGATGGATCAAATCCACATGAGGCAGTTTAAGGATGAGAAACTATGTTAAGATTCGCGAAGTGGTTAAAGGGAAGGCTAAGGGAGCGAAGATTGATTCTGAGGATGTTTTGAGGATTGGGGATCCTATTTGTGTTCCCAAGGTGGGTGACTTGATCAGATTGATACTTCAGGATGCTCACTATGCTAGATATTCTATTCATCATGGGGCACCGAAGATGTATCATGATCTCAGTTAGCATTATTGGTGGTACGACATGAACAGAGACATATCAGAGTTTCTAGCAAGGTGCTTGACATTCCAGCAGGTCAAGTGTGAGAACTTAAGGCCAGGTGGAAAGCTTCAGAGGATATCCATTCTCGAGTGCAAATGGGAGCGCGTTGCTATAGACTTTGTTGTTGGCTTACCTCCTATTGTTGGGGGATTTGACTCTATTTGGGTAGTGGTGGATCGGTTGACCAAGTTTGCTCACTTTATTCTAGTCAAAGTGAAGTATATAACTGAGAGACAGGCCCAACTTTATATTAGTCAAATTGTGAGACTTCACAGAATCGCAGTGTCCATTGTGTTGGATCAAGGGCCGTTGTTTACTTCTCCATTTTAGAGGGCCTTATATCATGGGTTGGGTACTCATTCAGATTTGAGTACAACTTATCACCCCCAGACCGATGGCTAGTCCGAAAGGATCATTCAGGTATTAGAGGACATGCTTCGAGCTTGTGTTATTGATTTTGGTGCTAGATGGGACCAGCACTTGGCCTTGGTGAAGTTCACATACAATAACAGTTATCATTCTAGCATTCAGATGGCCTTTTTGAGACTTTATACGGCCGAAGGTGTAGATCACCCATCAGATGGTTTGACACGGTATCAGTGGTGAGCATGGGTGTTTACTTGTTGAGGGTGACTTAGAGCGAGTACGGTTGATTCAGAGTAGATTGGTGACAACCCAGAGTCGCCAAAAAAGCTATGATGATAGGCGAGGTCGAACTTTGGAGTTCATGGTTGGTGATATGGTATGGCTGAAGGTTTCACCCTTGAAGGGTGTTATGAGATTCAGCAAGAAGGCAAAGTCAGTTTGAGATTTATTGGTCCGTTTGAGATACTAGACAGAGTAGGAGAGATGACTTATAGACTTACATTGCCACCCAACTTATCTTCAGTTAACCCTGTGTTTCATGTTCTGATATTGCAGCGTTACATTCCAGACGAGCCTCATATGATTTCCATGGATTTAGTTGAGTTGAGCCCTTATTTGACTTAAGAGGAGCAGACAATTACCATTTTAGATAGACATGTGAGGATATTGAGGAGTAAGGAAATCATCTCAGTAAAGGTCTAGTAGAGCCATAAGCCCGAGAGTGAGGCTACATGGGAGATAGAGTTAGACATGCGTGTCAGATACCCTCAGTTATTTGAGCCTTCAGGTATGTCCCTTATTTCATGTTTGAAGACGAATATTATTTTCAGTAGTGGATGATGTAATCACCTCAAAGGTCATTTTTTGCATTTTCAATGAAATTATCATTTTGTCCTTCTCGAAAGTTATTTTGAGTCATTTTATATCAAGTCTAAAAGTCAAATTTTGAAAACCTTATAAAAAGTTGTAGTTTTACTAAAAATATGAGTTTTCAAAGACTTAAAATTGAAAATTTTGAGTTTCGAGATCATTTTGAGTTTCGAGTGTCGAATTGTGATTCTATCGATTCCATTAGCCACGGAATGCCAAATCTGGTCTAGAAGAACTTGCAAAACTGAATTTGGAGTTAAAGCGGAGATTTTAGGCCCAAAGTTGCATTTTCAGTTCATTTTGGATCATAAGTTTGACTTTGGTAAACATTCAGAGTTCGGAGGCTCAGATCAAAATTTTGTCGGTTCCAGTGGTTCTGAATGATGAAAATAATGTAGAAATGGTTTCATTGTAATTTTTAGAGCTTCCAAGAATAGTTAGAGTTTTTGAGTCCAAAACTAGTTTAAATGATCCTTCTTGAGTTCTAGGCCACGAAAGTTTCAGATTCGAGTTGTGACAGTTCAATTGAGTTCGAAACGTCATTTCTGGTAGCGTTCCATGTTTAGTTTGTGTTAACAGGTTTCCGCACAAATTTCCGAGAGTTTGGTTCATAATTTTAGGTGTTGTGTGTTGTTGTTGTTTTAGTTGTTCTAGTGCAATTACCCTTACACTCTGCATTCGCAGGAGTGGATCCGCGTTGGCAAACGTGTTCATAGAGGCTTGGGTGATTTAATGCTTTGCCTTCACAGATCCTTGTCCGCATTCATGGAGTACAAAAGTCGCTTGTATAGTATCCAGTTCTAAATGACGTTTTATATTTATTTCCACCATTTTCAATACTCCAAGCTTCGTTTTAGAGAGGGATTTCGAGGTCTTTTGAGACAAATTAATTGGGTAACTATTTTCTAACCTATCCCATTGATTTTTATTATTTAATTTGTGTTTTAGCTTATATTTTTGGGATTTTAATGGTGCAATTTGGAGATTTTCCAGACTTTGATTTCTAAATCTTAATTGATGATTTCTCGCTCATTTTAACTCCGTTTTCGAAACGGTTTTCACTGTTGAACTCCTTGTTACCTGGGAAACATTTTCACATATTAGTTTTATGATTTTGACTACTTTTTGGTATGGGATTTTTTATCATCTTACTGTTTTTCTCCTAATTGATTGATTTTAGTGTCATTAGATTTGTTATATGATTGTGATGATATATTTGAATAGATTTTGGTGGTGATTCAGAATATCGTAGAATATATATATATGATTTGGTGGGTTGTTTAACTTTGTTGTTGAGAGGGATCCTATATTGTGGTACTACTGGTATGGGAAGGTATTTTATATTAATACTTTTATAATACTGAGATTATTACGGTGTAGACACTATGATATCATTGAAATCATGCACTTTGCATCCTCTATTATCTGTGTATTTGATATTTGTGATGGCTATGGCCGAGAGATGAGTAAGGTAACATGTGGGTTGGCAGCCAACATATCTACTGGTCGAGCTGAGCTAATATGTTGATGGTCCGAGGTCATTTCTGGATGAGTTCGAGGTCATTTCCAGACGGGTGAGCATTGATCGAGGTCTTTGCCCGCAATGTTGACGAATATATGGTCCTTGTGTCGCCCCTGGGTTATGGTCTGATGCAATCAGCGGATGTGTATCATAGGACAGACATGATGATTATATGACATTGCATCACATTATTTACATATCATGGCATCCACTCCATCCCATGTCATATATGTTTGGTATTATTATTGTTTTACTTATGATATTGTAGTCTTATTGTGTAATTGACTAGTGTAACTGCTGGACCTATTTATATTATATGAGTTGGAGATATTATGCTAGGTGATGAGTATATTTTTTCTTTGAAATGTATATTATATTGTGCTGGGACTTTTCTGAGTGTAGGATTGTAGTTCGGCAGTATATGGTTGGATGTTAAGGAGTACTGATTTTCTTCATTGCTTTACTCTAGGTTAGTTCCATTTGCTGAGTACCCTGTTGTTTGGTGCTCACCCCTTGCTACAATTTTGTAGGTTGTGAGCCCGGTCCACCCTTCTAGACTTCCTTTTGTTGGATCGAACTTTCAGATTATTTGTGAGGTAGCTGCTTATATCCCCAGCAGGCCTTCGAAGATTTCATTTTCTTTTTTTTACATATTTTGTTCTATTTGAGGACCACACATTTGAGACATGTATTTCATTTGGGAATTTTGTATTTAGAGGCTTGTACATGTGACACCAGTCTTGGGAAGGTTTTAATTTTGATTTAGTATATTTATCTAATCATATTTAGACTGTTTATCTTCCGCTATTATTATTATGTTGGGTTATTAGGTGTTGGGCTGATTTGCCATGGTGGGTTAAGTGAGTGCCATCACACTCGATTTTCGGGTCGTGACACATACCCTTAAAAAATACGTTAGATATTTATCTTTTGGTATGACTAGAGAAATATTTGAAGCACAAGTTAATTATATGTTTGTATAAATACTTTAATTCAAGTAACCCAAAAAATTTGAGGCAGTTAATTAGTTTAGTTTGGTTTATAAATTTAAAAATCCAACACAAATAGTTTGTTTTAGTATTTGAAAGTTTGAACCAATCTGATCATGTACTAATTACTATTACTATTAATAAGCAAGTTACTTCTTTATTAATAAGCAACTAAAAAGAGGCAGATGTTCGTCGACATATTTGCTTCTAGCCGATGATATTTTAAAAGAATTCTTCATTTCAATTTATTGTCTTTTTGAGTCTATTTATATATTTTCAAAAAATTATGTAAAGGTATTATAAATTACAATAACTAATAACTTATAATTTAAAAAAAAAGTATTAAAATTTTTTAAATTGATTCTCAAAATTTTATCTATGCCATAAATAGAGAACTATAAATTATAACAGTTAATAATTTAAAATATTTTTTTAAAAATATTTATATACTTACTCTATCCCATTTTATGTGGTAACCTTTCACTTGATGTGATGTTTAAGAAAAAAGAAAGACTTTTGAAACATATGGTCTAAAGCAATCCTTAAATATTTAAATAGTTGTAAATTATTCATGAAAGGTAAAAAAAAAAAGAATTTAAAAATTAAATTATTTTTAATTATAATAAAGTGATTCTTTTTGGGAGGGATTAAAAAAATTGCACATGAAATAAGACTAAGAAAATATAAAAATTTAATTGACTCAAAATTAAGACAAAAAATTAACAAATACATGAGATTTGTGTCGACAGAGACCTCCAATGCAACAACAACAACAACATACCCAGTGGAATCCCACAAGTGGGGTCTGGGGAGAATGTACACAGACCTTACCACTACCTCATACAAGTAGAGAGGTTGTTTCCTGGAAACCCTCGTCTCAACAACTCATAAGCAGAATAAAACTAGATATGACAAAAAGGAAAGGAAAAAAAAGGAATAGGAAGAGAAACTAGTGAAAATTGAAGAAGAGGTACCACTTAAGTTTCAAAATTAAAAAAGGTGACAAGTTTGACCTTGACCGATTAAACTTGTCATTAATTAATAATTAAGTGGGATTAAGTTAATGAAGGGTTAAAGTGTATATTTTAAAAACTTTTGGGACCCATTTGTGATAAAAAAATTATAATTTTTTTTTTAAAAAAAAATTAGTTTTTCTTTAAAAAAAAATTCCAGCCGCGACATTTTGGACCGTCCGTGACTTGTCCATGTCGCGGACGTGTCGCGCGGAAACACTTAATGGACTGTTTTGGGTCGAAAAATGCATCATCATTTTTTTTCCAAATCCGTGATTTATTTTTGTCATTTGTTTGGTTGAACTAACATACATTACTGTTTTGAAGCGTAGTGCATTCTTCGATGAATTTTTCGGGGCCTGTAGCTCAAAATTTTTAAAATTTTCAAAAATAACAGTGACCCTCCGCGACGTGTCCGCGTCGCGGAGGCGTTGCGTACCAGCACGTTTTCAGTGGAGAAAATGTTGCGTCGTTTTCGTTCGACCCGGGAGTTTTTTTGAGAGTTTTTTTTGGTGAACCAACATGTCTTAATGTTTTGAAAGATGTGTAGGTGTTCGGTGAATTTTTTGGGGGGCCGTAGCGAAAAATATCAAAAAATTTGGGCACGAAAACAGTGACCCTCCGCGACATATCAGCGTCGCGGAGGCGTCGCGTACCAGCACTTTTTCAGTGGAGAAAATGTTGCGTCGTTTTCGTTCGACCCGGGAGATTTTTTGAGAGTTTTTTTTTGTGAACCAACATGTCTTAATGTTTTGAAGGATGTGTAGGTGTTCGGTGAATTTTTCGGGGCCCATAGCGAAAAATCTCAAAAATTTTGGGCACGAAAACAGTGACCCTCCGCGACATGTCCGCGTCGTGGAGGAGTCGCGTACCAACATGTTTTCAGTTGAGTAAATGTTTCATCGTTTTCGTTCGACCCAGGAGTTTTTTTAATAGTTTTCTTTGGTGAACCAACATGTCTTAATGTTTTGAAGGATGTGTAGGTGTTCGGTGAATTTTTCGGGGCTTGTAGCGAAAAATTCCAAAACATTTGGGCACGAAAACAGTGACCCTCCGCGACGTCTCCGCGTCGCATACCAGCACATGTTCAGCATTTGCTATGCGTTTTACAGCAAATGCTGGGATTTGTCCCAGCAATTGCTGTGAATAATCCAACAACTTAATAACTTGTTGTGATATTTTACAGCAATTGCGACAACTAGTCCAGCAAGTAGCCAACTCGCTATAACAAATTTAAACAAAATCACTAAATCACCGAACAATGCAAATAGCTTAAAAACATCAACATCACATAGTCCAAACAAAAAAAATTCAATATTGAATGACGGAATACTTGGAATCGATGATTGCTGGGGAATGTACAGCAGCTGCTGGGAAATTCCCAGAAGTTGCTGGACCCAACCTTTGATTTTTCGTTAGTACCTATAGTAAGATGACTATAGGATGATGGTATCAGCCATATGTATTGATAAGTTGAGTTTTGTTACTCCGACTTCAAATAAAATGCTAAATTCATGAGTGATCTTATACATTGACTTCGCTTACTCACAAGTAATAAACAATCTATTGAGCAATTGCATATGTAAGTGATGGTGACTAAGTAAATTGACTATTACTTGGTTGCGTCGATAGGTTTTGTAATATATTACTAGTTATCTTATGTGTTGAGGTGGAATCAGTAGAAATCTTAGACATTGAGATAGTACTTATGTTAGAAAATATTACACAGCGGAAGCATTCCCAAGATCTTATTGCTTACATGAATAATAGATAACAATCGCAAATATGTATCACACACAAAATATACAAAAAATTAATTCAAGAAATACCTCTTGAAGCGTGTGCAGATGTCTTGAAGCAAACCAAACTCGAGATCCACAGTCTTCTACAGTGATCTCAAATTAACAACCGAACTCTCTCAATACTTGGGTGGGCAAGTATTGTATAGAACCCTAATTCTTTTTCTTTTCTCTTTCTTGTGTCTTTTCTAGATTAGGAGAACCCCTATTTATAGGGCCTTTCCCAATCCTAAAAGAAGGAGGAAACCCTTTTCTAGAAATACAAGAAACCTTCTTTTATTAGAATTAGGATTCTGAGTTCTAGTTAAATATGGGCACTGTAGGGACAACAGATTTTATTAATGAGGCTTCCTATTATGGAAATAATTCTTTTTTTTTAATCTGAATTATTCTTACCATAATAAATTACAAATTATTCCACTAAAATTCGTAACTGCACTCCTCCATTTATATTTCAAAATTCCCCATTAAACACTTATGTAATTCCCCATGTTAAGACTACAGATACTAATCAATAAATTAAATTACATCCGAAATTAATTTAATGATTAATTTTCTTTAGAGCAATACTTAACTTATTTCATGTGCCAGATTCATAAATCTACCGGCCGGGTTTGCACATGAAAACTTATAAGCTTCTCATAAAAAGGTGTATCATCAATCTCTATATTGAGACATGGATTCCATCAACTAACTAATTATTTCACCAATATATATCATTATCATCCAACTTACCAGACATATTGACCCATCTCAGAATTTCACCTTTTAGTAAATCAAAATGATAAGTAATATATACAGCTCATAATCGTTATGTCAGGATTTAAGAATATAAGTACATTTAATAGTTTAGAGAACATGTTTTTATCAGTTAGTCCAAAACATCTATCTCTACTTGGTCCCGTTCAATACATATAAAATGTACTAACATGAGAAGTTAGAACTATACCATTCTCGTAATCAAGATAAATTACATATAATCTCATGCTACAATCTACCCGATGGTTTGTCCAAATTTCCATCTAGATTGTGAACTATAATTTCAACTTATAAGAACTGACAATTTGATCTTCTGTGTATAAGCTCAAACTCTATACACCAAATCATCTACTATATAAGTTGAGGATACATATATGACAAATTGATCTATTTAAAGTAATTGAATTGAATAAATAAATAAACAATTGTTCAATAAATAATAATATATCTAAACGCATGGTTAATAGTATATCCTAACAACTTAGACAAACAATACGATGGCAGATCTAAATCACACTTATTTCGATGGCTTTTTCCATTAATTAATCCATGTGCTCATCGTTACAGATGAATATAAGGAATTTAGTCCAATTCAACACTAGAAATAACTCGATGGAAAACATTTTGCTAGAACTAGTTGTAGCAAGTTGGCAAGTTGCTGGGAAATTCTCAGCAGCTGCTAGGAAATTCTCAGCATTTGCTGGGAAATGTACAGCAGCTGCTGGGAAATTCCCAGCAGTTGCTGGACCCGACCTTTGATTTTTCGTTAGTACCTATAGTAAGATGACTATAAGGGGATGGTATCAGCCATATGTATTGATAAGTTGGGTTTTGTTACTCCGACTTCAAATAAAATGCTAAATTCATGAGTGATCTTATACATTGACTTCGCTTACTCACAAGTAATAAACAATCTATTGAGCAATTGCATATGTAAGTGATGGTGACTAAGTAAATTGACTATTACTTGGTTGCGTCGATACATTTTGTAATATATTACTAGTTATCTTATGCGTTGAGGTGGAATTAGTAGAGATCTTAGACATTGAGATAGTACTTGTTGTAGCAAGTTGGCAAGTTGCTGGGAAATGTACAACAGCTGCTGGGAATTTCCCAGGACATTCATAATTCACAATTTCTAGATTTTGATCCGAATTTTGGTTCTCCACCATCCTTTCAACCATGTATACCCGTAGAATGAGTCTTCCTTCATCTTCCAAATAAATCCGTAAACTCATTTGATTTTTTATTCTAAATGGAGACACTCTCTGTTTTTCACCACAAGAATGCATGTAAGTGATGACGATATCTTCCGACTCACAATTTAATTCATACCTAGAAATAATTTGATTTACAAAATCCTCATATGAGATATCTCAATTCACAATCATCGCTATCGTCTCGACCATTTCTTTGCCTTTCCAACGCCAAATAAAACGATTGTTCGACTCAATCCATTCACCACGACAATCAACTCCTAATACTATTTTGTCTCCCATGGATGATCTTGAAGGTACCTATATAAGTAATAGTTAAAAGCGCAACATGAGAAAATCAAGTTTGTTAGTCCAGCAGCTGCTGCACTAAGTCCAGCAGCTGCTACGTCTTCCCCAAAATGGCTCAACAGTGAAGAAATGGCAACAATGGTGGAAACATCAACAAAAACACAAAACCCAAATAAATAGCACCACATACACTTTTATCAGTCATAATAATGATTAAAACTTAACTTTCAAGTAATTTCGAAGGCTACCCGAACAAATGGCCCAAAAAAATTAATTTTTTTTACCCAAATTTGAAGCTCAAATCTTGTGTTGGGAAAATAGTAACAACAACAACAACAACAACAACAAGAAGGAGGAGAACAAGAAGAAGAAGAAGAAGAAGAACAACAACAACAACAACAAGAAGCAACCAAGAACCGATGAAAATGGGGGGGAAAAGTGCGGGAAACGTGAGTAACCGATGGGGTCGTTGGGTATTTTTTTTTTTTGGGGGGGGGGGGGGGGGATTAGGGTATTTTTTTTGGTGGGTTAAAGTGTATAAAAATAAACTTGGGGACCTTTTTGAAAATAGTCCAACATCATTAACTCTTAATTATAATTTTGTCACCTACACTCAATAATTAAAACTTGTGTCATTTTTTTTAATTTTGAAACTTGTTTGTCACCCTTAATTAAATTGCCCGAGAAACTACTAATATGAAAAAAACATGATATTATGAAAATATGAAAAATTTAACACATATAATGCAGATAAAGACAACACATGATCTACGAATTCCACAAAACCTGCTACCCTACAATGCCCCACGGCTAGACATCAACCTAACCCTGCAAACCATGGAATTCGTGCCGACACAGAGCTCCAATAATAAATAAAATATAGGCCACATAAGGGGGTGCAAGATTTGGTTGATTTTAAAATTGAAAAACGTGCTACCTTGATGTGATATCACACCAAGAACCATCCATCATAAAATATAGGCCACATAACGGATAAGATATTTGACATTGGGGACAAACATTGAATTGTGATATAATGCAACGATTTGCATAAAATATCATGTAAAATTAGAATGATTGACATATATCATGTTAAACAGTGCAACAATAACATTATTTAGTTTTAAATTCAAAAGCAATATCGATTGTTCTCTCTTCAAATTCTACTAATTCACTCATCATTACTTTATCAAGACCATGAATATGAGCAGTGTCATCGCCTAATAGAAGAACTCGTTTGAAAACATATTCTTCTTAGCAATGAAAAAGAATGTTCAAAATAGAAGAAGAATATAGTTGTTCACGTGTGCATCAGAATTTCTTTGAAGAATTGTAATATGAGGGGAGTCAATCTAACAAAGAACTGAAAGACTACACAAGAAAAGTCAAAATAAAATTTGAGTTATAATAAGACTTACCAATTTTGAGTTGGATTGGAAAGCTAGAAGAAAACTAGTTACATGATATACAGCACGATATCCAACCTTTGGAATTTGATAGAGGTCCCCCACTTGTACAATAAAAGAAAACTGATCCCTGATACTAATTTTTTAATAATAAGTAATATTAATGATCATTAATCTATACTTAAAAGTGTGAAAATCGTTAAAAATATTGTTTGAACTTTTTATCCTCCATTAAATTTTTTTAGATAAAATCGTATTTTCATCATTTTTCTTTAAAGTATTATTTAATTATATTTATAATATTGACTTTTAAAATATATGGAAAGAAGTGATAAAATAAGGATTTCTAATCATGGAAAACTCCTACATTTTCCTTATTTGATAGACTTCTATTTCATCCTTATTTGTATCAAGAAAATATCCTACAATCACGAAAGAAAAATTCTAATGTTCTAATTAGTATTAGAATTTCTATATATATGATGTTTATAAATAAATAATTTATCAAAATTAGTGAATCATTTATTTTTATAAGTTCATAATTTAATTTGATTTTTCTCTCTAATGTTTGTTATCAAACGAGGTATAAGTTTTGTTCACAAGCATAATTGGGAAAGGAGCCAGAAAGGCAAAGTAGCAATATTTATTCCCCAGTTGATGCACGTAAGGATGAATTCACAACACATAATTAGGATGGCAAGCACAGTTAGTATTCCGATAATCGATCTCTCACCTTTCTTGTTAGATGAAGAGGAAGAGAGGAAGAAGAAGGTGAGAGAAACAATCAAAGAAGCCTGCTCCAAGTACGGTATATTTCAAGTAGTAAACCATGGTGTACCCATAAAAGTAATAAACCAAGCTATGGAGCAGTGCAAAGAATTCTTTGACCTCCCATACCAGGATAAACTCAAACTTTACACTGATCAATCACATTTTCCTTATGGTTACCGCAAGCACAAAGCTGATAAGAATGAATATTTATGTATGTTGCCCCCTGGAACCGCTGCCAATGTTTTTCCTACCAATCCACCAAATATCCAGTGAGTAAACTTTATTAATCATGATTTATTTTCTTATAGTGGCTAATTTACTCGTGCTTTACAGGCAATCTTTGGAAAATTTGTTTAGTAAATTTTCAGAGACATGCCAGCTGTTGGAGGGCATTCTAAACGATTCTCTCGGTCTTCCTCCTAACTTGCTCAAAGATTATAACGATGAAAGATGTATGGATATTTTGTTGAGCTATCGTTACTTTCCCGCAACTGAAAGTGAAGATAACGGTGCTACCTCTCATCAGGACCCTACTGTTTTTAGTCTCATATTTCAGGATGATGCTGGAGGTCTCGAAGCTCTCATTGATGGGCAGTGGATACCTGTAGTTCCACTTGAGGGGGCCTTGGTCTTCCACATATGCGACGTTCTTCAGGTAGTAACAAACTAATTAATTTCCCTTGCTAGTAACTCCTTGAATTACTTAATTGTTAACGTGTACAGGTGCTAACGAATGACAAATTTGTGAGCCCCTTCCACCAAGTGGTGAGGCCCAAGGATAAAAGCCGATACGTTTTTGTGTTTTTCTACAATTTGAATGGAGAAAAATGGGTACAACCATTGCCCCAATTTACTAAAGACATCGGGGAGCTGCCAAAATATAGGAGATTCCAATTCAAAGACTACTTTGGTGTGAGAGTAAAAGAAAAGCTCAATCCTCCAGCCAGGCACCAAGACAAGACAACATTACTCACCTTTGCCTCTGCCACCTAGCCAAAGTTAAACAAACTTTGTTTGATTGTCTACTTGGGTTGTGTCAATAATCATGAAACCAAAAGGGTCATGTAGTATATTATTTTAAATGTTCTTCATGTATTATGTATACCCTACACTATACTATTGGGTTTATTTATTGTATCCATTTATACGTTTGTGAGTGACTAGCTAGACGAGTTTCTTGTTTATTTATCCTTGCAAACAAAGGTATATTGTATTTAAAGCTTATGCTCAAATCTGGCAAAATTTGATTTGTAAGGACATGTCCAGATTCGGCAACTAATAACTGTCACGTCCCGGGAGGGTACCCTCGGCGTGGCCGACACTCAAAGAGTATTGCTAGTTCCCAAGCGAACTACTTAGCCTCATCACATCATTCAATCAATAAATTCTACTAAACAACGAATTGTATAAGTAAGTAAATGGGCACATCTCATCTGAAGTCTCAAACATATATATATATATATATATTAATGAAGGCTAGTAGAAAGAACTAGCTCACAATCTCAACATCAATGCTCGACCATTGTCTATGAAGCCTCTATCACTAATCATGTGGTGTCAATGACAGATGCATGGCTACCCAGATCAAAACAAAAGAAATAGTCCAATCTCTAACTCTATAGCAAGATGAATATATCATGGTGGGTCCTCCGAAATAGGGAAGGCTCACCAAATCAGCTGCGATCTCGGATCTTCAACGGAACACCTGTTGACGATCTCTAGTACCTGCCTCTGCATCATAAAACGATGCAGTCCAGAGTGGACATCAGTACTTGGAATGTATTGGTATGTAAAATAACTGAATGAAACTTAACCGGTAGAAAAATAGAGAAACAACATCAACTCAAAATAAACATCAAATCACATCAAATAGTCAGATGTTCATCTATGAAAGAATAAAGAGTAGACAAATGACACATCAATAACTCAAAACTCATCAATAGTCTCAATCTTTGTTAGAACTGCGCACCTTAATTTTGCCTACTTGTTTGGAACAGGTTTAGATGACCTGTTTCAATCGTACAGAATTAACGCTTTAGACACAATGATTTTACGTGGAAACACCTAGCTCACGATAGGTGTAAAAACCACGACCTGTACCACTACAGGAATTTCTCCAAATTTATTAAAATCAACGTGAGCCTTCAAAAAGTTAATTACAACTCGTAATAACCTTACTTCTATACCTTCACCTACAAACTACTCACAATCCTCCCAAGGATTATGTTTCAACTTATCTTCTTGTTACCTCTAACTTGAAGATAAACTACTCTCAGTTATGAACTCTGAGATTTACAACTTTCCTATGAAACAACAGAAAACCCTAGACTCGACTTTATTGGCCTTTCTTTATGCTTCGTATTTTTCTTTTTCTGCCCCCCTTGTTTGCGAATTGAATCTGGTTTTATAGCCGTAATAGATCTCCTTCTCCAACTTCTTTCCGAATTCCTTTTTCTACTCCACCTCGCATGGTTTTTGACAATAACTTTCCTTCTTTGTAATCCTTCTTCTTTTAGGAGTTTGAGTGAGATAATGTTCCTTGTTTTCCTCCTTGTCCCTAGTGCCAGATATTGTGCATTTATAATAGTAATTCGCGCTTCTTGCTGCTATGTCATGTTGTACCTTTTATTTCTGTCTCGTCTTTCTATCCGTGGAATGAACCTGATGAGTTTTCCTGTTTCATCTATCTGTTTCATTTATTTTGTTAATCATCAAAAGTCCTTGTCCCAACAAATTCCCCCTTTTTGATGATGACAAATTTTCTGAGTTGACGCCATCCTTGTTCGTCCCAATGAACCAGGTTGATTTGTTCGCAACAATGAAACAGGTTGATTTGTTCGCAACAATGAAACAGTTTAAACATTAAGTATAACAACGATATGCATTTCAACTCATCTTCCCCCTTTGGACATCAGCAAAAAGAAAAGTAAGGAGTATAAGCACGGAGAACCAACATGTATAGTCAGCAGTAGAACATAACAGAGAAAATTTATTTATATACGAGAGTACACAACATAAGCGACAAGAAAGGAACAAAAGATCTACCACCGGTCAAGCCACCTGACATGCAAAAAGAGAAAAGAGACAAACCATTTAAACAAGGCACAAAAAGAAAGAAAGACACAAAGGCTGAGGGAGAGGTTGGAGTTAAGGAATGAGCTTTGTAAGGGCATGAACAATGTCGGTGTGTTTTGCTCGCTCCTTCATAAGAGTGTCCTCTAGTTCTGCAATTTTAAGAGTGAGGGCCTGCTTTTCTTGCTCAAACCTTTCTCTTTCCTGAGCCATCTCCTCATTCTTAGCATTGAGGGCCATTTGAAGACGATGCAGGGGAGTGCCCGGTCGCTGCATTGAACCAGGTAGAGTTTGATGGTCCACCTGTCCGATCACATCTTTTGTAGTCTGCATGGACCAGACCTGGACTGGGACGGAGAAGGCCTCAAAAATGGTAGCCAACCAGAATCCGTAGGGAAGAGCATGTCCCTTTTTATCTTGAACCAGAACCCTCTGAATGTGTTGTAGCATGAGAGCAGGAAGGTTGATTGGAACACCTTCATCGAGTAGGGCCATCAGGGTGAGATCCAAATAGCTCGCCTCAGAGCGACGCTCCTGTCGTGGGATGATAACCTTATGGACCACGTCAAAGTATAGCTTGTGCAGAGGCGACATTTCCTTGCGTTGGACACGTCTATGGTGGGTGATAGAGGGGTCCCCAGCAAATTTCCGTGTAATCTCCAAGGCAGATGGTAAGTGGTCGAGAGGAGGCCACTCGTGTCGGACATAGTGTGCCCAACCAATAGCTGGAACGTTGAGGAGTCGACCAAGATCCGCGGAGGTGAGACGCAGAGAAATCCCACGAACTGTGGTGGACAAGACAAGGTCACGCACACTTCCTTGTGCGTAGAATTCGACCATTTCGTTTTTGGTTCTATGAGTGAGACAAAGGCTTGAAAGGCACATAGGTTTCTTATTCCAGATCTTGTAGTAATTCCGGAAGTCAGGTCTGTGAGAAGGTTATCAAGAGGATGTGAGTCTTGATATTTGTAGTTTCTTATCACCAATCCCTGGTTCTGTTCATTTTGTGACTGGGCTGAGGAATTGGAGGTTGACTCTGCCTGTTGACTTTCGGATTCTACTGTTGTTCCCCCTGTCTGTAAGCTCTCGTCCTTTTCAGTAGATGAAACAGGTAAATTGACCTGTTCTATCGACCGGAGTTCACGTTCATCAGTATCCTGCAAGTTATCCTCAGGAACACAGAGAGTTTCGTCAAATTTAACATGTATACTTTCCTCAATACAATTTGTTCGTTTATTTAGGATTCTATAGGCCTTACTGTGTAAAGAGTATCCTAAGAAAATTCCTTCATCACTCCTAGCATCAAATTTTTCTAAATTATCTTTACCATTGTTGTGAACATAGCATTTGCAACCAAAAGTTCTAAAGTGAGAGATGTTGGGTTTTCTTCCTTTGAGTAATTCATAGGGTGTTTTATTTAACAAGGGTCTAAGCATACATCTGTTGAGTATGTAGACAGCAGTGTTTACTGCTTCAGCCCAGAGGTTTCTAGCTACATTGCTAGCTATCATCATTGTTCTTGCCATGTCCTCTATGGTTCTA
Source organism: Solanum rostratum (assembly GCA_029948455.1). Classification (NCBI taxonomy): domain Eukaryota; kingdom Viridiplantae; phylum Streptophyta; class Magnoliopsida; order Solanales; family Solanaceae; genus Solanum; species Solanum rostratum. The sequence continues at coordinate 18,854,499 of CM057049.1, forward strand.
TTCTTTCTCTCTACTACTCCATTTTGTTGAGGGGTTCTTGGGGCAGAGAAGTTGTGATCAATACCAACTTTTGAACAAAATTCTAGGAATTTTATATTTTCAAATTCAGTTCCATGGTCTGATCTTATGGATTTTAGGGAAGTTTCTAATTTTTTCTCCATTTTCTTGATGAAAATTGAGAAGACATCAAAGGATTCATCTTTAGAAGCCAAGAAAAAGGTCCAGGTATATCTAGAGTAATCATCAACAATAACAAACATATATCTTTTACCTCCTCTGCTTTTTACCCTCATAGGTCCACATAAGTCCATATGGACCAGTTCCAACCACTTGGTTGTACTTACCTGGTTCTTTGATTTGAAGGATGTTCTAACCTGCTTCCCTTTAGCGCAAGCACTGCATACCTTTTCTCCTCTGAATCTGATTTTTGGTAACCCATCAACCATGTTCTTGGATGAGAGTGTATTTAGTTGTTTCAAGCTAGCATGTCCAAGTCGTTTGTGCCATAGCAATGGATCCTCTGTTATTGCACTGAGACATTTTAATTTCACTCCACCCATACCTATGATGTCGGCTTTGTATACATTCTTGTATCTATTTGCTGTTAGGACCACTTCTTTTGTCTTTAGATTTTTGACCTTGCAACTCTCAGAGGTGAAGATGACCTCGTTACCTTTGTCGCATAATTGGGAGATGCTTAGGAGATTGTGTTTTAGTCCGTCTACATGATAGACATCTTCTACAGCTTTGGATTCTTCTCGTCCAATCTTTCCAATGCCCACGACTGTCCCCTTCTTGCCATCGCCGAAGGAGACCTTTCCACCTTTTAATGGTGTTAGTGAAAGGAATTTGAGTCTGTCTCCCGTCATGTGTCTCGAACAAGCACTGTCCATATACCAATGCTTGCTTCCTTTCACTGTGGCCTGTAAAACAAATTAGGGGTTAGTTTTAGGAACCCAGACTAGCTTGGGTCCTTTCTTGTTATGGAAGGGATGAATAAGATTTCTTTTAGCCCATTGAGGCAACATGTTTTGTGATCTGTTCCTTCTGTTTACCCCAGTCTTACTTTTATGCATATGGGCAATGTTTCTGTTTCTGGCTTTACTAGCAATAGGACATTCAGTGGTTGGGTGCCCAGTTTTGCCACATAGATAGCATAAATCAGTGGAGGTGGTTCTTTCTTGAAAGAATCCTATTCCAGCTTTCTCATTATAATTTTTATTACCTAGATGGTTAACTATCCTAGAAGACTTGGTCCAACGGTTTGCCTTTTCTAGGTCTAGTTTTATGGTTGCTATTTCGTGATTTAGTCTTTTTACTTTTTCCTTTTCTTGAATTAAATCAACATTGCTGTTTTTAAGCTCAGTTTGTAAATTCTTAAGATTTAGACTAATTTCATTTGTCCTTTTGTCAGCAGTAGTGAATTTTAAGACTTCTGTTTTCAGACTTAGTACGAGTGAATCAAGTTGTTTGACCTGTTCCTTTAAGTGGTCATTTATTTTATTGGCTTCATTCAAACCGTTCTTAATTTCGAGGTTTTCAAATTTTTGGTCTGAAAAGTCCTTAATTAACTGATATTTTTCACTTTCAATTTCTTGAAAATTGTCTATTAGTCCTTTCAAGAGAATGATAAGTTTGTTTTTTGTGAAACAGTGTAGTTTTGCTTTTAGCTCAGAAAAACTTACCTCAGGTTGAGTTTCATCCTCTGCGTCTGAGTCTTCAGCAGCCATGAGAGCCGTCTCATCAGCATCCTCAGTATCAGATTCTTCTATTTCTGATCCCCATGCAGCCATCATTGCATAGTTTTCCTTCTCCTTTTGTTTAGCAGCCTTTTCTTTGATTTCTTTTTCAGCCCTTTCTTTTCTCCACTCAATTTCCCATAGAGGACATTGTTTAATGTGATGATCAGTTTTACCACATTTAAAACATCCGGAGTTGCCTTTGTCATCGGACCACTTCCTGCTACCTGTGTCATCGGACCACTTCCTGTTACCTGTTTCTTTCTTATCCTTCCCTTTTCTGTTCCTTAGGAATTTTTTGAAATTCTTTGCAAGGAAGGCAATTTGGTCTTCCTCCATGTCTGATTCTTCGTCATCAGAGGTAACCTTTAGAGCCAGTGTCCTTTCATCCACCTTTGTTTGTTTCTTTGAATCTTCCATATTCATCTCATAGGTTCTGAGATTTCCAACTAGTTCGTTTAGGGTCATGGTTTCAATATCCTTTGCTTCCCTGATTGCAGTAACCTTGACATCCCACTTGGCTTTTGGAAGGATTCTAAGAACCTTGTCAACCTGTTCTTCAGGGGTGAGAGTCTTTCCCAGTGATGCTAACTCATTTATGAGCAGGGTAAGTCGAGCCATCATCTCGTTCAGTGTTTCATTCTCCTTCATCTTGAAGGTTTCATATTCAGTAAACAGCATGGCGACTCTGAATTTTCTAACCTGAGCAGTTCCCTCATGAGCAATCGTGAGGGCATCCCAAATCTCTTTGGCAGATGAGCAATTTGAAATTCTGTTATATTCTTCAGGTCCTAGACCACAGACCAATAGGTTCTTGGCTTTGGCATTCTTTCTCATGGCTGTTAGATCGTCGGCATTGAATTCACTCCTTTCTTTTGGAACTAGTCTGCCTTCTACAGTTCGCGTGGGAATGGTTGGACCCATGATGATTCTATCCCAGAGTTCATAATCTTCTCCTTGGATAAAATCTTCCATACGGGCCTTCCACCATGCGAAGTGTGTTCCGTTGAAGAGCGGGGGTCTAACGGCGGACTGTCCTTCTCCATGTCCAAGCGGTGGTGCGGTGTTCATGATGATCGTTTCTTAGGTATTAACCTTTAACAAGAAACCCTGCTCTGATACCACTTGTTAGAACTGCGCACCTTAATTTTGCCTACTTGTTTGGAACAGGTTTAGATGACCTGTTTCAATCGTACAGAATTAACGCTTTAGACACAATGATTTTACGTGGAAACACCTAGCTCACGATAGGTGTAAAAACCACGACCTGTACCACTACAGGAATTTCTCCAAATTTATTAAAATCAACGTGAGCCTTCAAAAAGTTAATTACAACTCGTAATAACCTTACTTCTATACCTTCACCTACAAACTACTCACAATCCTCCCAAGGATTATGTTTCAACTTATCTTCTTGTTACCTCTAACTTGAAGATAAACTACTCTCAGTTATGAACTCTGAGATTTACAACTTTCCTATGAAACAACAGAAAATCCTAGACTCGACTTTATTGGCCTTTCTTTATGCTTCGTATTTTTCTTTTTCTGCCCCCCTTGTTTGCGAATTGAATCTGGTTTTATAGCCGTAATAGATCTCCTTCTCCAACTTCTTTCCGAATTCCTTTTTCTACTCCACCTCGCATGGTTTTTGACAATAACTTTCCTTCTTTGTAATCCTTCTTCTTTTAGGAGTTTGAGTGAGATAATGTTCCTTGTTTTCCTCCTTGTCCCTAGTGCCAGATATTGTGCATTTATAATAGTAATTCGCGCTTCTTGCTGCTATGTCATGTTGTACCTTTTATTTCTGTCTCGTCTTTCTATCCGTGGAATGAACCTGATGAGTTTTCCTGTTTCATCTACCTGTTTCATTTATTTTGTTAATCATCAAAAGTCCTTGTCCCAACAATCTTATCTCAAAGATGAACTCAGAGGAGCTCACCTCCTCTCATCTCATCTCGAAACTCTTCTCAGAGGAGCTCACCTCCTCTTATCTCATCTCAAGACTCATCTCAGAGGAGCTCACCTGTTAGCACCTAATTTTTTACCAAACTTAAATTATTTACTTTTTAATATTTAGATATTTAGTTTTGAGTCTAAATTAGATATTTTTATCTTATTTAGAATAAGTTGAAAACAACAAAAGTAGAGTCATATTTTATTGTTAGTTTTGTTCTAAAAAGAGAAAATTTATAAAATATATGTTTTTTTTAATTTTGATCCTAATAAATAATCTAGTATTGTTATTACTTTTTTAATTATATTTTAGTTTTAACTAGTTAAAACTTTCTATATCTTATTAATTTAAAATAGTTTTGTAATATATATTTTTCCTCTTTTTCTTTTCTTTCTCTTCTTTCAAAATAAAAACAAGACAAAAGAAAATAAATAAACTTAAAAACTACCCATTAATTCCAACTCCTCCCCCACTACTCCCTCACTTTCCACATCTTCACATCCTTTACTCCCTCTTATTTTAACTCACACGACACACACACATTTTTTCACTCATATTTTTTTCCTTTTCCTCTTTCTTGACATTCTACCAAAAAAAACACACACAAGATTTTTCATCCATCTTTTTCTTTCTTGACATTCTACAAAGACAAAAAAACAAAAGCCATCTACTACTTTTCTTCTTTTACACACACATTTTAAACACTTTTAGAATTAATCTTAGCAAGGAAATTGCACAAGAAATACACACACACACAAAAAAAAAACTCTCAACAACACAATTGGAAAAAAACAACAGTTGAGTTTAAGGTTTGCTTTTGGAGTTGCAGATTCGTGGTTCCTATTGCAGTCTACTTTTTTTGTAAATTATTCATCACAAGAAGTAACACTTATTTTTCTTGTCCAATTTAATATGATCACACTATATTAAAGTTGTCAAATTTCGTATGTGTTTGATCGAGTGCTATTCTTTGACATTATAATATGAATTACGTTCAAATCTTTCATATCAATTTTGTTTAGATGTTTTATATTGTTAAATTTAGTATAAAACTGTTAAATAACTTATTTCATGTTGAGTAAATTCATTGTCCAATTATGATGATGTGTGCATTTACGATTTAATAAATTGGAATGACAAAAATAATTAATGATATAAATTCTTTATGTAAAATATTGCTTTCAGTTTGTAGGTTTTTCTAAAATGTTAGGTGTTCATAATTCTTAACATGCTAAATGTACAAAACTTATATATAAAAATATATTTGGGTGTTCTTACTAATACCGTGCTCATTTTTTTCTTAGAAAAAATAAAATGAAAATAAAAATGAGAAGTTTGTAATTTTTTACATCTCATTTTAGTAATGACTTTTTTTAGAATACTAATTTAACAATTTCATGTTAATCCATGTAATTAATATTGAATCGTTGAATTATGTTTTTCATAAGTCACAATGACTAACAATTAACCAAAAATAAATAAATAAATAAATTAAAATCTTTTGACTTTGAGAAGAATTCCAACGTTAAATAGTTTTTGTAATTAATTTTTTTTTTAAATTGAATTTAGAAGCATGATTAAGCCGATAAATAAAGATAGGCAAACTTTAGGATTTAAATAACATTGAACAAATATTATAAAAAAATTAATTATTAATAATTTGTGGCAAGGTTGAAAAGCGTTGCTACCAATATACCACACTAATAAAATAAGATGGTTTTAAACTAGTTTCAAATAATTCAAAGAAGGCAGGTGAATAACATATTTTTTTTTTGTAAAACTTATCAAAATAATATGTTCAAAATTAAGTTAAACCATAAATAAGTCAATAAAGTGACTGTGCTAAAACCACGGGACTCGAGGGGTGCCTAACACCTTCCTCTCGGTCAACAGAATTCCTTACCCGATCTTTGTTTCCCAGACCAAAAATAAAGAGTCATTTCCTTTTGAATAGGGATTTAAATTAGGTGACTTGGAACACCAAAACTCAATTCCTAGTGGCGACTCTAACGAATAAAATAACCCCCTTTCAAAATGTCACTTTAGTCGGAAAAACTCTATTGTTCAACACAACACGCGGGAGAAAATAGGGGTGTGACAGATGATGACTTTGCTGGGGATAACCAGAATTCGAGCTTATCAATGTTGACTTGTATATGACTTTGTTATTTGAAATATTGTATTCATTGATTTAATAATTTGATATTTGCCTGCTTGTTTATTTGATGCTATTTGAACTATAATATAACTGTCTTCTCTCGCTCACCTATCTGAGTCTTCTGAAAGATACAATTTTTCGGAGATGCGATCTACGCTCCCGAACCTTTCTTTTCTACGCTCCCGAACCTTTCTTTGAGATATCAGAGATGCAATTACGTTCCTGGGAAGGATTTTAGTCACACATGTTTAGGATGGGAAGGTCCAAATAGTGAGGCCGGAAAGTCCTGCTACCGGTAAGTTGTTCCTTTCCAACTCGAGTTGTCTACTCCTTTTATTGCCGGTCTAGACACCAACTCTATAAGGAGTTCAAATGTAGTAGAACAAGCCTTATACAACCAGTATTCCTCTTAGGATACACTTTATCTGCGTAATTCATCTTTCAGACCAGCATGTTCATTACTATGTGTTACTTGTCACATTTTAATGTTGTCGTTGAATGTTTTTTTTTTTTGGTCAAATCTCAAATAGTTCGGTCCTAGCATATTGACAATAAGATATCCTAAAAAAGAAAATTTTTCAAAAAGTCAACATTTTTATGAGAAGTCGGTCAAACTACGCTCACCTGATTCTTATCTCGATAAGATACGTAGGCAGTCCTTCTTGGGTTCGGTGATCTTTATTGATAAAATTGTAAAAAAAAAATTCTTATTAAATGTAAATTTTTTTTTAGATTTAAATAGAGGTAGTATTTTTTTTACAATTTTTTTCTTCTTATTCATAAAAGCAAAAGAAAATATTTATTTCTTATAACAAAAATAAAAACGAATATTTCTTTTTTTTTAGAACTACACTCACCTGATTCTCATCTAAATGAGATACGTGGGCAACCCTCCTCGGGTTCAGTGATTCTTCTTCAAAAAATAAAATAAAAGAATAAAAAAAAATTGTATTAAAAAAATTATTAATCTTTATTCAGAAAATCAAATTCAAAAAGAAAGATTTTGTTTCTCTATTCATAAAAGCTAAACAAAAAAAAAAGAGATTTTATTTATTTAAAAGGATTTTATATATATATATATATATATATATATATATATATATATATATATATATATTTTCAAGAACTACGCACACCTGATTCTCACCTTGATGAGATACGTAAGCAACCTTCCTCGGGTTCAGTGATTCTTATTTTAAAAAAACAATAATAATAATGCCTTTTCCAAAAAATAATGATAATAAAAAAGAGTTTACTCTTTTAAAAAAAAGGGATCCTCATTCAAGAAATTCAAAAAAGGAAGATCTTATTTCTTTGTGTAGAAAAGAATTTTTTTTTTATTCTTATTAAAAAAATAAATTATTTTTTTATCCCTCTTCAAAATAAAAATACTAAAAAAAAAGGTACTTCTTGCCTTGATTGGTACCAACATACTTAGAAGTGTGCATGAAAAAGTGTTAATTATTTAGCATAATAGAGTGGACCAACTTTGTTGTGACCCTTATAGATTCCTTTGGAACCTCTTGATGATACTTATGTCACACTTGGAAAATTCTCTTGCTCAAAGTTAAGGGTAAAACAAAATGACCTCATTGTTTCATGTGCATGGTGTGGTGAGTTTTAGATAGGCTTAACTCATAAAGAGACACTTAAACTTGTCCTCATTTTTCACTTAGACACCTAAACTAAGACAAGTTCCTAATAGACACCTTAACTGCTCAGATTTGATTTCATTAAACACTTTTATCCTACTTGGCACTCTCCGATACTGTTTTTTTAATTTTCAGCCAAAAATAAATAGTTGCGGTCCAAAAAAAATTTTTTTTCATAAAAGTAGGTTCTCAAAATTCTCAGTTATCCCAAAAAAAAAAAAATTCCATAAAAGTAGGTTCTCAAAATTCTCCGTTAACCATATGCGAAAAAAATTATTACAATTTTAAATAAAAGTTTTTTGCACATGGCTAACTGAGAATTTTGAGAATCTACTTTTATGAAAAAAAAAAAATTTTTGGACCGCAACTATTTATTTTTGGTTGAAAAATTAAAAAAAAAAGTATCGGAGAGTGCCAAGTAGGATAAAAGTGTTTAATAGGATCAAATCTGAGCAGTTGAGGTGTCTATTAGGAACTTGTCTTAGTTTAGGTGTCTAAGTGAAAAATAAGAACAAGTTTAGGTGTCTGTTTATGTATTTGGTCTTTTAGATATAAAGTTCAATGGCATGATTTGTTGATCTAGAACTTGACCTTAATGTTTGTTGAGGCGAAATTTTGAGCAACATCAAATTTGAAAAAGGATTGTAGGCTTTCTTTGATTCAATTGTGCCTGTAAGCCTACTAAATGACACATGATCCTTAGTGCTTTCCTTTTTGAGCCTAAAATATTTTTTCCATAACTATATTTTCGCCAATATTCTTTTGACTGCACAAATGCACCATTCTATTTTTCTCTCATCTCCAAGAATGTACTGACAAAGTGCTAAGTCAGATGGCAAGGTGAAAGTGAAATGTGATAGTAATAAAAAAATTCCAATAAAAGGAGAAAAACTCCAAAAAAAAAAAAGGAGAAAGTCCAAAAACAAAAAAGAAAAAAATAACCAAGCAGATCAAAATCAAATGTGAAAATGAAGAATATAAATTGAGTGCATAGTGCAGTGTTGGGGAGAAAATGGTCACTTTATACAAAGATTACCTTACCCATTCCAAGCCTACATTTTAAGTCGAATACAAGTCCTACTTGATTTCATTTTTGATGTTCTCACATTAGTGGATACTTACATGAGGGTCAAGCATATGGTATCTCAATCTCATGCATTGAACATCTTTCTGAGTGTGAGTGATTCTCAAAATGTCCCACGATCTCAACTCTTCTATTTTGTGTTAATTAGGACTTTGTTTCGGTGAGGCACTTGAAACATCAGGACATGAATAATTTTAATCTCATATTTGATGCAAGATGAATAGATCTTGTTAATACTTAAGTATGGTTGAGGTATCATTTGAAACTATAGAAATTACTTCAACGTTGGTCTCAAATTTGCCTAGAAGTATTCAAAGGTGATTTATATGCATAAGTCTAATTGCTGGTACTATCTAAAGCCAAGATATGATCAATCAAAAGTCAATTTCTTTATATCTAACAATCTTTTCAAAACATATTATTTTGCAATAAAAATATTTTTGAGTTGCATCGAACTACGTGAGACCTGATTCCTAAAAGGATACGTAGGCAACCCTATCTTGGGGTTCGGTCCAACCAAAAAAAAAATTAATTCTTTGGCGTGTTCGAAGCCGAAGCATACTTTAATGGTTCCAAAGTTTTAAATCTTTCTAAAAGCCTTTCTTACATGCTTTAATACGACCTCTCAGTCACTCTTCAAGAAGCTTCAAAGCACGGTGTCACAGATGTATGATTTTACAAAGGTGAGAGTCTTATACAACAACACTAGTATATTATTAATAGTATAAAGTTCCAAAGTGAAAAGTTGGATTACCATTTTACCCTTTTACTAAATAAAAATATACAATATATAATTAATAAAATAATAATTAATTGCTAATAAATTATAGGACAAATAAAACTAATCCATTATTTCCACTTAAATAGGTGATTTAACTATACTTAATTGGCAGGAGTCTTTCACCTTCCAATCCAATTAACTTTAATTTACAAGATAACCTTGCACATCTCACATTTATGTTTTTTTTTGTTCTTTTAGCTTTCAACCGTTTAAACTTTTGATATACTTTATCATTATATACTATAAAGTGCATCGCTTTTTCTTTAATTTTGTGACACCCCATAATTCTATTCTCATATGTCCTATGTTTCAAGTCTTATTCTTATATGCGAGAAGTGGATTAGGGTCATAAGAGACCTTTAGTACTTAGTCGAGTTCAAAACTTTCCTATAAATTTGAGTTTTTAGTGTTAGATTATGCAAGAGTCAAGTTTAAATGATCATAACTCTTAGCACACAAAGAATTAGGTATCCCATGACCTACCAAATGAATAGTCTTTGAATTATCTTTCCAACACAACTGATTTCACATCATTTGGAGTTCAGAATCAAAATTTATGGTTGATTTACTGGAGACTGCCAGATGAAGAGTTGTTATACGAAACCTAATACAGGTCATAGAAAAAAATATGGCTTGTCTGCTAACTTGTGGAGAAACTCCTAAAAATTTATTTTTTGGTCACAAACTTTACGGACCAATCTACGGGCCGTAGATTGGGCTCGTGGAATTAATTCAGAGATCCCTGAAATTTGCCCAAAAGTTTATGAAAGGGTCTCTACGGGCCGTGGAAGTTTCTATGGGTCGTAGACAACTTTTGACAGCTTTTTAAGAAAGGCTGTTTTGGTCTTTTTTCACCCTTTCAAAGCTTAAACCTGATACAATTTGAATAAATGCCTATATAGTGATTTATTATATATATATATACATATATACATATATATATATATATATATATATATATATGATTAGGTGGATTGTTTAACTTTTATGTTGAGAGGAATCTTTTATTGTGGTACTACTGATATGGGAATTGATATGATATTGAGGCATTGATGATATTGATACTTTTATAATATTGACATTATTACGGTGTTGACATTATGATATCATTGAAATCATGTACTTTGCATCCTCTATTATCTGCGTATTTGGTATTTGTGATGGCTATGGTCGAGAAATGAGTAAGGTAACATGTGGATTGGCGGCCAACATCTCTATCGATCGAGCTGAGGTAATATGTTGACGGTCCGAAGTCATTTCCAGACGGGTGAGCATTGACCGAGGTCATATATATGGTCCTTGTGTGGCCCCATGGGTTCTGGTCTAATGCAATCAGCGGATGTGTATCGTAGGACATATATGCATCACGATTATATGACATTGCATCACATTATTTACATATCATGGCATCCACTCCATCCCATATCATATCTGTTTGGTATTACTATTGTTTTGCTTATGAAATTGTAGCCTTATTGTGTGATTGACTAGTGTAACTGCTGGACCTATTTATATAAATGATTGGAGATACTATGTCAGGTGATAAGTATATCTATTTTTTTTAAAATGTATCTTATATTGTGCTGTGACTTTTCTGAGTGCAGGATTGTAGTTCGGCGGTATGAGGTTAGTGCTAGTTTTCTTCATTGCTTTACTCTAGGTTAGTTCCATTTGCTGAGTACCCTGTTCTTTGGTGCTCACCCCTTGCTACAATTTTGTAGGTTGTGAGCACGGTCCACCCTGCTAGACTTCCTTTTGTTGGATCGAGCTTTCAGATTATTTGTTAGGTAGCTGCTTATATCCCCAGCAGGCCTTCGAAGATTTCATTTTCTTTTTTTTACATATTTTGTTCTATTTGAGGACCACACATTTGAGACATGTATTTCATTTGAGAATTTTGTATTTAGAGGCTTGTACATGTGACACCAGTTTTGGGAAGGTTTTAATTTTGATTTAGTATGTTTATCTATCCTATTTAAACTGTTTATCTTCTGCTATTATTATTATGTTGGGTTATTAGGTGTTGGGCTGACTCGCCTTGGTGGGTTAGGTGAGTGCCAACACACCTAATTTTCGGGTCATGACACATACCCTTAAAAAACACGTTAGATCTTTAATTTTTTGGTATGACTAGAGAAATATTTGAAGTACAAGTTAATTATATGTTTGTACAAATACTTTAATTCGAGAAACCCCAAAAATCTGAGGTGGTTGATTAGTTTAGTTTGGTTTATAAATTTAAAAATCTGACACAAATAATTTAATTTAGTATTTGAAAGTTTGAACCAATCCGATCATGTAGACCCCTAATTACTATTACTATTGATAAGCAAGTTACTTTTTTATTAATAAGCAACTAAAAAGAGGCAGATGTTCGTCGACATATTTGCTTCTAGCCGATGACATTTTAAAAGAATTCTTCATTTCAATTTATTGTCTTTTTTAGTCTATTTATATATTTTTTAAAAATTATGTAAAGGTATTATAAATTACAATTACTAATAATTTATAATATCTAAAAAAAGTATTTTAATTTTTTAAATTGATTCTCAAAATTTTATCTATGCCATAAATAGAGTACTATAAATTATAATAGTAAATAATTTAAAAAATATTTATATACTTACTCTATCCCATTTTATGTGGTACCCTTTCATTTGATGTGATGTTTAAGAAAAAAAAAAAGAAGACTTTTGAAACATATGGTCTAAAGCAATCCTTAAATATTTAAATAGTTGTGAACTATTCATGAAGGGTAAAAAAAAAGAATTTTAAAATTAAATTATTTTCAATTATAATAAAGCGATTCTTTTTGGGACATATTAAAAACATTGCACATGAAATAGGACTAAGAAAATATAACACTTTAATTGACTCAAAATTAAGACAAAAAATTAACAAATAGATGGGATTCGTGCCGACAGAGACCTCCAACACAACAACAACATACCCAGTGGAATCCCACAAGTGGGGTCTGGGGAGAATGTGTGCAGACCTTACCACTACCTCATAGAAATAAAAGAGGTTGTTTCCTAAGAACCTTCGTCTCAATAACCCATAAGCAGAATAAAACTAGATATGACAAAAAGGAAAGGAAAAGAAAGGAATAGGGAGAGAAACTACTAATGAAAAACACATGATATTATATAAATATGATAAATTTAACACATATAATACAGATAAAGACAACACATGATATACGAATTTGACAAAACCTACTACCCTACAATGCCCCACGGCTAGACATCAACCTAACCTTGCAAATCATGAGATTCGTGCCGACACAGACCTCCAATAATAAATAAAATATAAGCCACATAAGGGGGTGCAAGATTTGGTTGATCTTAAAATTTGAAAAATGTGCTAATTGATGTGATATCACACCAACAATCATCCATCATAAATCACGTGTAACGGATAAGATGTTCGACATTGGGGACAAATATTGAATTGTAATATAATGCAACGATTTGCATAAAATATCACGTAAAATTAGAATGATTGACATATATCATGTTAAACAGTGCAACACCAACATTATTTAATTATAAATTCAAAAGCAATATTGATTGTTCTCTCTTCATATTTTACTAATTCACTCATTATTACTTTATCAAAACCATGAATATGAGCAATGTTATCGCCTACTATTAAAAGAACTCATTTGAAAACATATTCTTCTTAGCAATGAAAAAGAATGTTAAAGATAGAAGAAGAATATAGTTGTTCACGTGTGCATCAGAATTTCTTTGAAAAATTATAATACGAGAGGATTCAATCCAACAAAGAACTGAAAGACTACACAAGAAAAGTCAAAATAAAATTTGAGTTATAATAAGACTTACCAATTTTGAGTTGGACTGGAAAGCTGGAAGGCAACTAGTTACATGATATACAACACGATATCCAACCTTTGGAATTTGATAGAGGTCTCCCAGGCCACTTGTACAATATATATTAATATTTTAATAATAAAGTAATATTAATGATCATTAATCTATACTAGACTCTTAGAAATATTGTTTGAATTTTTTATCTTCCATTAAAAATCTATCGTAGATAAAATCGTATTTTCATCATTTTTCTTTAATTAAAATTATATTTTCACCATTTTTCTTTAAATTATTATTTAATTATATTTATAATATTGACTTTTAAAATATATGAAAAGAAGTGATAAAATAAGGATTTCTAGCCATGGAAAGACTCTTAAATTTTCCTTATTTGATAGACTTCTACTTCTTTCTTATTTGAATCAAGAAAATACCCTACAATCGTGAAGGAAAAATTCTAATTTACCATGAGTTTTATATATATATATATATATAAAAGATGTTTATAAATAAATAATTTATATGAATTATTTATTTTTATAAGTTCATAATTTAATTTTTAATGTTACAATTTGTTCACAAGAAGACTAGTTTAATCATAAATGGGAAGGGAGCCAGATAGGCAAAGTAACAATATTTATTCCCCAGTTGATGCACGTAAGGATGAATTCACAACACATAATTAGGATGGCAAGCACAGTTAGTATTCTGATAATCGATCTCTCACCTTTCTTGTTAGATGAAGAGGAAGAGAGGAAGAAGAAGGTGAGAGAAACCATCAAAGAAGCCTGCTCCAAGTACGGTATATTTCAAGTAGTAAACCATGGTGTACCCATAAAAGTAATAAACCAAGCTATGGAGCAGTGCAAAGAATTCTTTGACCTCCCACACCAGGATAACTCAAACTTTACACTGATCAATCAGATTTTCCTTATGGTTACCGCAAGCACAAAGCTTATAAGAATGAATATTTATGTATGTTGCCCCCTGGAACCGCTGCCAATGTTTTTCCTACCAATCCACCAAATATCCAGTGAGTAAACTTTATTAATCATGATTTATTTTCTTATAGTGGCTAATTAACTCGTGCTTTACAGGCAATCTTTGGAAAATTTGTTTAATAAATTTTCAGAGACATGCCAGCTGTTGGAGGGCATTCTAAACGACTCTCTCGGTCTTCCTCCTAACTTGCTCAAAGATTACAACGATGAAAGATGTATGGATATTTTGTTGAGCTATCGTTACTTTCCCGCAAGTGAAAGTGAAGATAACGGTGCTGCCTCTCATCAGGACCCCACTGTTTTTAGTCTCATATTTCAGGATGATGCTGGAGGTCTCGAAGCTCTCATTGATGGGCAGTGGATACCTGTAGCTCCACTTGAGGGGGCCTTGGTCTTCCACATATGCGACGTTCTTCAGATAGTAACAAACTAATTAATTTCCCTTGCTAGTAACTCCTTGAATTACTTAATTGTTAACGTGTACAGGTGCTAACGAATGACAAATTTATGAGCCCCTTCCACCAAGTGGTGAGGCCCAAGGATAAAAGCCGATACATTTTTGTGTTTTTCTACAATTTGAATGGAGAAAAATGGGTACAACCATTGCCCCAATTTACTAAAGACATCGGGGAGCTGCCAAAATATAGGATATTCCAATTCAAAGACTACTTTGGTTTGAGAGTAAAAGAAAAGCTCATTCCTCCGGCCAGGCACCAAGACAAGACAACATTACTCACCTTTGCCTCTGCCACCTAGCCAAAGTTAAACAAACTTTGTTTGATTGTCTACTTGGGTTGTGTCAATAATCATGAAACCAAAAGGATCATGTAGTATGTTATTTTAAATGTTCTTCATGTATTATGTATACCCTACACTATGCTATTGGGTATATTTATTGTATCCATTTATATGTTTGTGAGTGACTAGCTAGACGAGTTTCTTGTTTATTTATCCTTGCAAAGCTTATGCTCAAATCTGGCAAAATTTGATTTGTAAGGACATGTCCAGATTCGGCAACTAATAACACCTTTTCATCTACGAATTACCAAACAAATAAGGCCTCCGGAAAAGCAATGTATGTTCATGAGTAGGAAATCAACAGTAGGGTAGTAACTGAAATTGGTGCAATTAGTAATTACACGGTCTAATAATTATTGTGACCTATTTGTTTGCCACAATATAATCTATATTTATCTTCTATTTATCATCATCATATCATCCATATCTATATATACCTATCTATCTATATTTATATCTTCTATTTATACTATATTAAAAGTGTGAAACCCTTAATAATGTTGTTTGGACTTTTTGCCCTTCATTGAAAGCCTCCACTTTATACAAAATCTTTTTTTCACATTATACCTTTATTTTATATTATTTTACTACTGCCCTTATTTTATTTGCTTTGTGAATTAATGTCGTAGGATATATATACGTACATATTTTTTTATAGAAAATTTTGCACAACAAAGATATTCAACCTTTGCAACAGCAGAACTCTATTTATTTAATTTTAAAAAAATAATTCTTTGTTCCCGATTCATTTTTTTTGTCTCTCTCAGAATGTCCAAATGATTTAATTTTTTTTATTATGCAGTTGAATTTTCTTTTTAAATCAAGTATCACAATTTACAAATTACAATATTATTCAAATAATGAAAATAAAAAAGAAAAGATTAAAAAAAACAATTGATCTTGGTCAAAATTCTATTTATGGTAGGTTTACTTCTCCCCTTATCTTAATTATATGTAAAACTCCATAATTTGTTACCTTTTCCACGCACCATGGCGTGGTGATAGCGCCCAGATTGGTCACTGAAAACCACAACACCAGTAGCCGTCCGTTGGTGTTCAACTCCTATTTATGGTAGGCTTATTTCTTCATGTAGGTTTCATATTTATGATAGGTTTATTGGTTTAGGACTTCTTCAAATATTAATTCAAATCTTTTTTGATTTATGATTTTTTAACTTTTATAAAAATAGTTCTAAGTTCAAAATTTTAATTCATACATTTTTCTTCTTCATTACTCTTGCGGTTTTGTTCAAGCTTTCGTTCCATTTTCAGGTTTCTTTCTAATCATATATCTTCCTTCTTTGTGTTTCATGTTCTTTTTTTTTTTCCTCTTTCACTTTCTTGATTTTAAAAACATAATATTAGTTGCTATGCCAACTTAGGTTGCTCAATTCAAATTAGCTTGTGTTCTTAATTAAGTTAGTTTAACTTAATATTACTCTTAGGTGATTTAAAATTTTTGTTATTTTTATAATTAACTAACATGCTTATGTTAGCACAAGTTCCATTCATTCAACTAAGCTAACATCTCAAGTAAAGTCATATCCACAACTTTTATTATAAAATTATATATTGTTCTTACTATAATTTTCATGACAATTTATTTTTGATAACATATTGCAATGACTTCTGAAAAAGATTTGATTAGCGAAGTTGTGTCACTTAACACCTTAAAAATATATGACTCTTATTGGATAATAAAAGTCTTGGTAATCGGAAGTGGAGCAATAAAAGAGTATAAAAGAGGAACAAATAAAGTTACTCACAGGACTATCACATTAGTTGATGAAGAGGTAGTAATTTTCTTATTGTTATTTTTTTATATTACAGTATATATTTTAAGGATTAACAATTAATTTTTTTTAAAGGGTACCAAAGTTAATATTATACTTTTCAATGAACATGTTCTAAAGTGGAAAAAATTTTGGGAGCAAGGCAATATTTGTTATATCATAAACGGCCGCATTAATGGTTCTAATCCTAATTTTTTATCGGTAAATAAGGAGATTGAGGTTCGATTCATCATCAACACTATAGTGCAACAATGCAATAGCCTCTTTTCTACGGTTTCTTTTTCAAACAATTTCGTTTCATTCGAAGATGCAACATTATGTATCGACAGGAACAAACTTCGATAATTTATTTGAACTTTCATCGACTAACTTAACATTGCATATAAATATATTATTTTACTCTTATTTACTTTATAATTTTGTATGTGATTACATACTTAATCATCTTTGTAGATATACTTGGAGTCTTCGTGAGTTCAAAGATCTTCACAGGAGGAAAAATAAAACAAAGAGAGATGGTACTTATGAATGAGAAGTAAGTTGAATAATAATTTTACATAATTAACTTTGGTGTTTTAAAACAAATATCCTAAAAGTTGAAAATAATTGTTGTTTTAAAAAGAATCTTCTTTTATATATTTCGAAATTTGCTCTTACGTGTTACCAAATTCAGATGCGATCGAAAAACAATAACTTTATGGGGCGAATCATCAGAAATAGATGATCAATTGCTACAAAAGTTCACTATTGAAAGATTTACTATAGCATTTTGTGATGTTAGTTGTACGCGATATCATGGTATTATATTAGTTGTTGTGTTTATAATATATTCTTTATCTTTTTAATGCCCTCACTTTCTTTAATCTTTTGTAGGAAATTTTGGAATATCTTTTACATCTATTAGTAATATGTGGATAAACCCCACTATTGAAAATGCAATAGCTCTACAAAAATGGTAATATTGAATTATATTTTACTACTTAATACTCAAATTAATAAATTTTATTAAAATATAGTTAATATATTTTACTCACTACACAATATGCAGGTCTGATGTCAAGAAGAACAAACACAAAGATATTACTCCACTGCCAAGTTTTCTAATAAAACAAGCTAAAGAAGTGAAAATTGGAGACCTCTCATGTGGTTCATTCCATGATAAAGAGGTACAATTTTATATATACTTCAACAAAAATTTATTCCTTCTAAAATATATATCAATTCTAACATATTTTTTATGTTAATTTGTAGGTTAAATATTGTAAATTTAACGCAATAATAGAAGAGATACCAAATATAGATGCCCCATGGTATAAATCTTGCAACAAATGCTACAAGAAAGTGGACATTAAAGATAATGTTGTAAGATGTTATAGATGTCGCACAGAAAATATTGATTATGAGGAAAGGTAATACACATATAAAAAATTTAAACTATTTTCCAACAATTTCGTATATCAATAAATAAACTAATTATTTATTTTTCTATCATTTCGCAGATTTCTTCTAAAACTTGATGTCTTTGATAAGAAAAGACCAATGTTTTATTACATTATTTGAAGCTACAAGATACTTGCTTGATTGCGATGTTACAACGTATAGAAAATCAATATCTGAAAAGGTCATACTATATTTTTTTTTACTATTTATCATATCATGGATAAATTATCTTTTGCTAACCTATTTTGATTTTTAAACTACAGAAAGAAGAATCTGCATTTTATCGTAAGTTGATGTAAGCAAGCAAAAGGAATACATATTTCTTATCAAAATTGATACAATAAATGAAGGAGATTGAGCGGGAAGACGCTTCATTGCAGAAAAAGTCCAAGAAGTTGACAAGTCTATTGCAATTTACATAGAAGATGATGAAATACAATCAAAAACAATAATCAAGAAAATCAAACGCATTGAAGATGACACAAATGCCACCATAACTCCTAAAAAAAATCAAAGTTGAAAAAGATTAGTTATATTTTGTCATCTAATAAGAAAAATTTCAAATATCATTAGAGTTTAGTTAGTTATTAAATAATTAGATTAAGCTCAAATATTTTTAGAGTCTAGGTAATTATTGGTCGTTTAAATTTTTTTAAATACTAAGCAACTTCTGTTGGCATAGCATATAATATTTAGTTATCAACCTTCATTGTATGTATTCTTCTAATTTGATTGAATTGTGCAATATCTATTTTGTTTAATTATAATACAACTATTACTGATCTATTGTATGTCACAGGATATTATTCGTTAAACACATGACAAAACAAGGTACATATAAAAATAATTAACACATTATATTTTTACCTATTATTTTTTTCTAATAAAAATAATTCATTATTTCCTCTAAATAGATCAAGTCAAAGTTGCTCAAGCCATTCAAAAGATTCACAAATATATTTCTTTAAATGCATCATCAAACGTAGATGCTGAAAATAACAGTGCACACGAGCTACAAAATTCAGGTAAGTCTAACTGGCTTACGTTTATGGTTAATCTTTTGTGTAAACTGAAAATGGTCAACACTTCACAATCTTCCCAAACACACAAAAACAATAAAAGAGAGAGATAAGATAAACAAAGCTTTGATACAGTCATCTTGCTTACAAAAAGGAAATCCTCAAAATTACAGAATTCTACTTTGATAATTAGGAATTTTCAGCATCGGCGTCTGCCGTACACAACTCTTAATAACATCATTACATTACTGTTTAAATGGAAAATCGTCTTTGAAATAATGGGGACCAAATAAAATAAGATATCTTGAATTTCTAATATAGAAAAAGAAAGCATTATATATTGGTAAGATCACAGACATTTTTTTTTTTTAGAAAATTGGTAAGATCACAGGCATAAACCTCACATAAAGAGAAAAAAAACAGAATCACCTTTTGTCCATCACAAACTTATAAACTTATAAAACACAACCAAGTGAGCAACTCAAGCTATGTAGATATAAGAAATAACAATTATTGAAATTTCAATTATCAGACTTCAATGTGTTTGGATATTTTTTTCCTTTATTTATAAGTCTTCAAATTCAAACAAACTATTTATTTCTCTTTAAAGCTAGCAAAAGAATTCATTCCACAGAAGATATTGATATTGAAGGAAGAAGGCCGATAAAACAACGCAAAAGAGATTAGTTCCATAAGGTTCTATCAAAATAGTGTGAAATTGAAGTTAATGTAATACTAATTTGCCTATTATGTTTAGTGACATTCTATTTGTGTTATATTTATTATTTATTACGATTTGTAACATTTGACTATATTAATTTAGGCTAAATTGACTATGTACCATCAATATCATGTATTCAAAAGTTGAAAAAAGTTCCAGAGTGCATATACTGTCATGCTAAGAGGTTTCAACATGAAACTCCAACATTTTGTTGTGATGATGGGTCAATCAAACTGGCAAATACTCAAGTTCTAGCTCAATTATGTGAGTTATTTGTTGTTGAATCGGATATTGCAGTAGATTTTCATAAACAAATTAGAGCATATAATAGCATATTTGAATTTATGTCTTTTGGTGTTACACTTGACAAGTATCTGGCATCTTCACGAAATGGAGTTTACACCTTCAAAGCACAAGGTCAAATTTATCATGATCTACCATCATTGGTCCCACGTGATGATAATCCATGTTATTTTCAGTTATACTTTTTCGACACGGATAATGAGGTATTCAACAGAATCTCAAAGGTCAAAGAAACAAATTTATGCGAGAAAGTTGTGGAAAAAATTAGACAGATAATGGATGTCAATCCTTATGCATAATTCTTTCGGCAACTAAAGAATCATTCAAGCTTTCACGATCTACAAATTCGAATTGCTTCCAATTCTAAACTAGATAAATGTGTCTATAACAAACCATCAGTAGATCAAGTTGCTTCTATTTGGGTAGATGGAAACAACCCCAATATTCTGTTTGACCGAGAAATAATCGTTCATGAGCATTCAAGCAATAAACATAGAATAAAACATTATTATTGTTGTTATGATCCACTCCAATATCCTTTGCTTTTTCCAAATGGTGAAGCAGGTTGGCACCAAGGAATACGAAAACAACATAAATCCAAAAGAGGTTTACGAAGAACTAAAGTTGCAAGCCTAAATCAAAATACCACAACATTCACGTCCATTGATGAGGTGTTTGACAATGAGGAGCCAGGTAAATTTTTGAAACAAAATTACGCCCCACCTAAGATTTTTGACAATTATAACTTACTCATAAAAGTGTATATTAATATTATTGAAGGTGTTCGTCGTGGAGGTAAACATTGTGTCTCTTGTAGAGAGTACTACTGTTATAAGCTACAAATACGTGATGGAGAAAACACAATAATATTGTTGTGCGGACGATTGCTCCAACAATTTGTGATTGATATGTACATTAAGTTGGAAACGACATGACTTGAATGTTTTAGGCTAGAACGAGCAAATTTTAGAAGAGAAATATTATAGGGTATAGTTGATAGTATCCTGGCCGGAGAAAGTAGAGGAGCTAAAGTTGGACAGAGAGTAGTACTTCCTGCATCATTTGTCGGAGGCCCTAGGGATATGCATCGGAGATATATGGAAGCAATGGCTTTAGTTCAACGTTTTGGAAAGCTAGATCTCTTTATCACAATGACATACAATACTGACTGGGTGGAAATTCAAGAAAATTAGGTACAAGGACAGTTTCCACAAGATAGGCCTGACTTGGTGACTAGAGATTTTTGGGCAAAGTTACAAGATTTAAAAGATCAAATCTTCAAGAAAAAAATATTTGGCCCTATTACGGCACATGTCTTTGTGGTTGAATTCCAGAAAAGTGGTCTATCACACACACCCCTTTGTTAATACTTGAACAAGGATACAAGATAACATCACCATACCATTATGACAAGTTTATTTCCACTGAAATTCTTGATAAAGAAGAATATCCTCTCTTGCATAATTTGGTTGTCAAGCATATGATGTATGGTCTATGTGGTAAAAATCATCCAAGAAATCCATGCATGAAGAATGGTCAATGCAAGAGTCATTATCCACGGCCATTTAGTAATAAATCAATACAAGGAAAGGATGGATATCCTATTTATAAGAAAAGAAATGATGGAAAGAACGAAAAAGTTCGTGGCATGAAAATAAACAATCAGTGGGTTGTTCCATACAATTCTTATTTATTAACTAGATACAATTGTCACATCAATGTGGAGTCTTATGCAGGCGTAAAAGCAATAAAGTATCTTTACAAGTACATATACAAAGGACATGATAGGTGTGTCGTTTATATTGAATCGGATGATGGAGAAAAAGTCATTGATGAAATTCAAAACTTTCAAGATGCACGTTGGGTTGTTGCACCAGAAGCATTATGGAGAATTTATGAATTCAATCTCAGTGAAATGCAACCTCCGATCATTAACCTTCAACTATATCTGCCAAATAAACAATCAGGTAAACTACTTATACGCAGCTTTTTCATTGAGTCTTAACTTTTGATGACTGGTGTAAAAGTGTGTTATTTCACATGTATTCTGCTATTGGAGCAATCAAAATTTGAGAAATGTTGTTGCATGGGAATACGCCTCGCAAACCATGCTCACCCAGTTTTTTTGAAAATGTATGGTAGATAGTGAAGCGCGAAAATACATTATGTTTGGAATTTTCAGGGTAAGATATGGACAAAAAGAAAAACGTGATCAGTAATTGGCCGAATTGCTATTGGTAAGTCATCCAACAAATATTATTATTTTTAAAATATGTTTAAATTTTATTTATTTATTAACCTTTCTATTATGTCACAGCTAATCCAACAGAAGGAGAAAGATATTATTTGAGATTATTATTGAATCATATAAGAGGACCGAATTCTTTTGAATACTTACTAACAATTAATGGAAGGATGTGTGACACATTCAAAGATGCTGCGAACCGAAGAGGTTTGTTAGAATCAGACAACAACATTTCAAAATGCCTATGTGAAGTGGTTGTCTTTAGTATGCCATTGGCTTTGAGAAATTTATTTGCAATAATTTTGGTACATTGTAATTCGACAACTCTAGGATACATATTATGCTGACATGTCAAAAGATTTTAAAAGAATACATGTCAATTCTCCTACTGCTCAACTTCAATGCACACTGAAAAACATAAGTTATTTCTTAGAATGCATGAGTAAGAAAATTGAGAATTATGACCTACCTAGGCTTGAGCACAGATTGGATGATGAAAGCACATCAGAATGCAGAGAAATAAGGGAAGAAAAGTCTATAATAATAACCACAGAAGATTTTAATGCACAATCAAAGCTAAATTCTGAACAAAAGCAAGCATTCAAGACTATATTAGAAAGGTAGAATCTGGCTAATTGGGCTTATTCTTTGTTGATGAACCTGGAGGAACCGGAAAAACATTCTTATATCATGCATTACTTGCAAATATCAGATCAAGAGGCATGATAGCATTAGCAACAACAACAAGTGGCGTAGCAGCAGTTCTTTTACCAGAAAGTCGTATGGCTCATTCTAGATTTGATATACCACTTCAAACAACTGAAACAACAACCACACATATGTCAAAACAGAGTGGTAAAGCTAAACTGATAAGAAAAGCAAAGATGATTATCTGGGATGAAGCGCCTATAGCCAAGCGTCAAACGATTGAAACGGTTGATAGGAGCTTCAGAGATATATTGGATGTTAATGAACCCTTTGGTCAAAAAGCAATAATTTTCGGAGGTGATTTTCATCAGGTGCTACCAGTAGTTCCAAAATCTACCAAAGCTGAAACAATAAATGCAAGCTTGGTAAAATTATATTTGTGGCACAAGATGGAAAAGATTAAATTAACAAAACGTATGAGAGCAAGAACAGATGCAACATTTAGTGAATTCTTGCTACGTATAGGTAATGGTGAGGAGCCTACTATAGGAGATGATTTGGTACTTCTTCCAAAACAATTGGTTATTGAAAATGAGAGATAGTGCTGGTGAAGATTCCTTAATAAGAGAAATATTTCCATTGCTGGATGAAAATGCAAGTTGTACTAAATATATCACAGATCGATCTATCTTAGCTAGCAGAAATGAATATGTCGATCAACTAAATGAGATGTTAATTACCAAATTTCCTGGTGAAAGTAGAACGTTTCTTAGTTTTGACTCTGCCGAGGATGACACGAACAATTACTACCAGGAAGACTGCTTAAATACTTTGACGCCCAACGGCCTGCCTCCACACAGGTACTTTCTTATATATTTAAAAACAAGATTATATTTGAGAATCAAATATTTTGTTAATTAACAAGAAGTAGGTATTTTTACATATTGGATTGATGATTTACGATATGAATTTTATCATTGGGTTGGAAGAACTAATTTTGTAGTTCTTCTTTCAAGAATGACTCATAGTCATCAAGGCTATCAATAGTAACACGTGCAACATGATGCCTTATGTGGTAATAATAAATTTGAATATCTAAATCACAAACACATAGAACAAGTGAGTTAGAAAAAATAAATAAATTGTATTAATTAAACACAGGATATACAAGATAAAAATAACATTAATGACTATTCTAGCCTTTTTCAATTTGTCATACTTTAGTTACGAAGAAAAGGCTCAGGAAATAGATTATCGTTATTTTTTTTTTACAAAATCTTTACTTTTTGGATCAATTTGATAGAATATTTATTATTGAAAAACTACATAACATCATTCGCATGTCTTTCTTGAATGAAATTACTAATGAAATATTGTTATGCAGGTTGGTCTTGAAGAAAAATGTGCCTATTATGTTGTTGAGAAATTTGGATGCTTCCAATGGCTTATGTAATGACACAAGAATGATATGCAGAGGTTTTGACAACAACGTCATACATGCAGAAATAATGATGGGTCATAATGCTTACAAACATATGTTTATCCCGAGGATTCAACTATCGTCTCCTAAAAATGAAGGTTACCCATTCAAATTCATCAGAAAATAATTTCCAGTACGATTATGTTTTTCAATGACGATAAATAAAGCACAAGGATAAACAATACCAAATGTTGGACAATACTTGCCACAACACGTTTTTCACACAGACAGTTATATGTTGCACTCTCAAGGGGAATATCAATGTCAACAACAAAAGTTTTGGTCATGACAGAGCAGCCAAAGCGGAAAAAAGGAACATACACTAAGAATATTGTCTACAAAGAGATATTAGGCCAGATGCAATAACATATTAGTACCTGATAGCTGATACAATATGTCATTTAATATATTATAATTAACTCACCTTAAATATTTGTGTTTGTAGGTTTAGAAGATACACAATTATATTAAGTTCAGCTATAATGTCAATGTAATGACATTTATTCTTTAATTTTGAAAAGAATAAAGAGGTAAGATGCACCTCCTTCAAATCAATTGATATCCTTTTATTTTTGTGTTGGGCTAGGAATATTGAACAGATTAAAGCTTCTCTTTGCTCTCTAAAGAATGTACATCTGCAGATAATAATACTATTACCATGCTATAGAGTAGTTTTATTTTTAAACAATGAATTGTGATGACAAATATGCAAAGTTGTTACCTTTACTTTTTTTTTTGGATGGTTATTAAATTTTTTTTTATGTTTTTTGGTGGGGTGCGGTGAGGGCTTTTTTTGATTTTTTTTAGGTTTCCTTAATTTTAGCCTTAGGATGCACATTACTTATATTTTGTTCTATTTTGCATCACTTGCATCGACTTGCATAAATATCAAGAGGAAACAGTCTATTGAGATATTACACTTGAGCCTTAAAAGACATCTTTTAACAAAATAACTGAAAACGTAAAAAGAGAATAAAGATGTGGATACAACTAAATGAACAAAAAAAGAAAAGAAAGTATAATTTATGATACTTTTAATTTGGATTAAATATAAAACAAACCAATATTTGAAATAATAAATAAAGTTTAAAAGTTTAAACTCATAGATTCAAACAACACCACAAAAATTTAAACTAAAACTTTTTGGTTTGTTTGTTTGTTTTGACAAGACATATACTTCCACAAATAAAGGCCAATCATTTATAAAACTGAATAAATAAAAATAAGAAAAAATTTTAACCAAAACTTATATTTATAAATATATGATACACGTGCAACGCACGTGCTCTAAACTAGTACTATATGAAAAGCGTGAAGGCCCTTAGAAATGTTATTTGAATTTTTTGCCCTTCATTAAAAGACTCCTCTTTAGACAAAATTGTCTTTTCATTTTTCCTTTAAATTCTTTTTTAATTATATTTATAATATTGACTTTTAAAAAATATTGAAAATAAATGATAAAATAAGGACTTCTAGCCATGAAAATACTCTTAAATCTTCTTTATTTAATAGACTTCTACTTCTTTATATAGGACCTTTAAAAATAAATAATTTGTCAAAATTACTTTTGTAGTGAATTATTTATCTTTTCATAAGTTCATTATTAAATTTAATTTTTCTGTATAATGTTTGTTAACAAATAAGGTACATGCTTTGATCACGCGCAAAGCGCATGCAACAACACTAGTATATTACTAAAAGTGTAAAGTTCCAAAGTGAAAAGTTGGATTATCATTTTACCCTTTTACTAAATAAAACTATTATTCAATATATAATTAATAAAATAATAATGAATTGCTAATAAATTATATGACAAATAAAACTAATCCATTATTTCCACTTAAATGGGTGATTTAACTATACTTAATTGGCAAGAGTCTTTCACCATCCCATCCAATTAACTTTAATTTACAAGATAACCTTGCAAATCTCACATTTATGTTTTTTTTTTGTTCTTTTAGCTTTCAACCGTTTAAACTTTTGATATACTTTATCATTATATACTATAAAGTGCATCATTTTTTCTCTAATTTTATGACACCCTATAATTCTATTCTCACATGTCCTATGTTTCAAGTCTCATTCTTATATGCGAGAAGTGAATTAGGACCATAAGAGACCTCTAGTACTTAGTCGAGTTCAAAACTTTCCTATAAATTGAGTTTTTCGTGTTAAATTATACAAGAGTCAAGTTTAAATGATCATTACTCTTAGCACACAAAGAATTAGGTATCCCATGACCTACCAAATGAAAAGTCTTTGAATTATCTTTCCAACACAACTAATTTCACCTCATTTGGAGTTCGGAGTCAAAATTTATGGTTGATTTACTGGAGACTGTCATATGAAGAGTTCATATACGAAACCTAATACAGGTCATGTAAAAAAATACGGCTTGTCTGCTAACTCGTGGAAAAACTCTGAAAATTCAATTTTTGATCCCTGACTTTACGGACCAATCTACGGGCCGTAGATTGGGCTCGTGGAGTTAATCCAGAGATCCCCGAAATGTACCCCAAAGTTTATAGAAGGGTCTCTACGGGCCGTGGAAGTATATATGGGTCGTAGATGACTTTTGACAGCTCTTTAAGAAAGGTTATTTTGGTGTTTTTTCACCCTTTTAAAGCTTAAATCTGACGTTTTTACACCTAGATAGAGCCCTAAACATGTCAGTTCAACCTTTTTTATGCTAAAACACTCTCTCAAACTTAGAGCAAGATTCCAAGGGAGAAAAAGGCTAGGGTTTGAAGATAACCCTGTGAGTTTTTCCAAGCTGGTTCAAGATTCAAAACTACTAGGTATGTAAGGCTAACTAAAGCATGGATTATGTTCTTCCATGTGCCTCATAACCCAAATTGATGGTATTGTGAGTGAATTGAGTCTCCTATGAATGTTCCTTCAAGGTTTTTCTTAAATTCTAATGTACTTCTACATAATCTTGCATAAATTACTATTTTATGAATTAAATACTTGAAATAGATTATTTCGTCATACCATATGAACCCTAGGATGAAATTTTATTATTTTTACATATTTCATTTAAATGAGCATGCGTGAGCATAATTTGAGCCTATGGAACTCCTAAATGCTTTGACTCTACTTTTGTTCTTCTGAATGCCATGAGTTAGAATAATGCATGATAGAGTCTCTATGAGTCAAGAGTTGAACCTTAAAAGAATATAACCTAAGAGTTGATAGCTGATGTGATAAATGGAGTTGACAAGCGTCCAATGTGACTAGTTGATTGAGAGTGATTGTCTTATGAGCATTGAGTCTTGGGAAGAGTATCGAGTACCGAATTGAGTAAGAGTAAGTATAACTCGAACTCAATAACGACTCTTCAAATGTAAGAGAGGGTTGAAACCGTTAATTTGAATGTTCCTCTTGATAGGTCCCTGAAACAATGGAGGACTTGGTTGATTGGGTCCATTATGGATCAATTCGTTCTTTACCCTGGCAAGTACTAAATGGTTGTGACAACATCAACGAGATGTTTGTACAGTTACTGGCTCATAAGTGATTATTCCCGGATAAGAGAAACTCCCAGATAGGTTCCATACTAATAGTACTCTGACTCGATTGGATCGGATTAATTTGGATTGTATTGATTGGTCATTGTATACTCTTTATTCTTGCTTTAGGTAGATATTTGACATCTTTATTGAGCATTTTTGAGTTATTGTCATTCTATCTATATCTATTTCACTCAGCTATTTTACATACTCATACATTCCATGTACGGATGTCCATTTGGGCCTGCATCTTTTCATGATGCAGAGACACGTACCAGAGATCAACAACAGGTGCTCCATCGAAGATCTTCCTTTTATTCCTACTGATTGGTGAGTCCTCCTCGAGTTCGAGGGATACATACTATTTCATCTAGCTTTAGAGTCAAACTTTTCGACTTATTTATTTTGATTTGAGGTAGCCATGGGTCTGCAATAATACCATCTTAACAGCTTAGGTAGAGGCTTCATAGACTATATTTGAGATTGATGACTTGGATGTTGTCAGACTAGCTTCTTTCATATTAGTCCTATTAATTTATTTGATTATCTTTAATTGAGATTTTCTACCTTTATTTATCTTTAGTCTTCTGTTGATATGATGAAAAATGATTGAATACATGTGAAGAGGCTAAGTGTTTAACTTTGGGGCTAGCAATAGTTTCTGAGTGTTGGCCACGTCTAGGGTACCCTCCCAGGGCATGAAAAACTTGGTATTAGAGCACAGAGTTCAAGTGTCCTAGGGAGTCTATCAAGCCGTGTCTAGTAGAGTCTTGTTTATGGGTGTGTTGTGCCCCACACTTTATAAGTAGGAGGCTATAGGACATTAGGAAGGGTCACTTCTTTCGTATTCTGACTCATGCTATAGAGCTAAACTCTATGAAAGCTCTCTAATATATCTGTATGTTACGCATTTGCAGAATTAGGACCATGCCTCCAAGAAGAGCTGTTAGAGGAAGAGGGCATCCAGCTAGACAGAATGTTAACCAACCTGAGCCCCAAAATAAAGATAAACCCATAGGCCAGGCCGTCCTTGAACAACTACCACAGGCTAACATCTTGAATGCTGAGCTCCGCCAGGCCATCCAGACCTTGGCCAAGGCTGCAATAGCACCTGCTTCTAGACAAGGAGCGGGTAGACAGGATGAGCGAACACATCCAGAGTTCAAGAGTTCTTGAGAATGAACCGACCTGAGTTCACAGGGTCTACACCCAATGAGGATTCTGAGAACTACATTGATGAGCTATAGAAAGTGTTCCAGGTGATGCATGTGACCAAAGCTGATAAGGTTGAGTTGGTTGCCTACCAGCTCAAGGGTGTTGCCAGGCTAGGTATAACCACTAGAAAAAGAACCAAGGAGAGGGTGTGCTAGTTTTAACTTAGATAATGTTTGAGAAAGCTTTTTTGGGGCGCTTTTTTTCGAGAGAGCTGAATGAGGACAAGGTAAGAGAGTTCTTGAATTTGAAACAGGGCTATATCATGGTGAAGGAATATGGTCTTAAGTTCATGCATCTATCTTGTTATGCTCTTGAGATGGTTGCAAATATGAGAATCGGGATGGGTCTGTACGTTGATGGGTTGAACAAGTGGCCGGAGAAAGATGAGAAAGGATCTATACTTGTGAGCAACATGGACATAGATAGATTGATGGTCTATTGCAGCAGGCTAATGAGGAAAGGCAATAAGATAGGGAGGAGATCAGAAATAAGAGGGCTAAAACCTCCAGCCATTAGGTAGGGAAGAGATAAAATGGGAATGGTAGAAAGTTCTAGTCAAGGTGCCAATGCCTTCATCTGCCAGTGTATCGGTACCCAGAAATTGGAATGAGCAGAAGCCTTAGAATTTTAGAGCCCAAGGGTCTCTATCATAGGCTAGTGTGACTTTAGGCTCATAAGGTAATCCACTATGTGGTAAGTGTGGCAAACTACACTTGTGAAAATATCACGAGGGGAGGAGATGCATGTTACAAGTGTGGCCAAATGGGTCATTTCAGAGAGATTGTCCAAAGTGGGCTAACAAGGCCCAATCTTCTGCACTAGTACCACCAGCTAGAGGAAATCAGAGGAGTGCTACTTCGGACGCAAGTGGGCCCATGAACCATTTGTATGCCATGGATAGTCGTTAGGATCAGGAAAACTCCCAGATGTTGTGATCGGTATGATTTGAGTCTCTACTCTTGATTGTTATGCTTTGATGGATCCTGATGCCACACTATTTTTTGTCACTCCTTATGTGACTAGTAGATTTGAGATCCTTCCTGATTGCTTGCTTGAGCCATTTTTTGTTTTTACTCCTATTGGTGAGTCTATTCTACTTGAGAGAGTTTATAGAGATTGGTTAGTGTCCATCTATCATAGAGATACCTTGCAGATTTGATTGAGTTAGAGATGGTTGACTACGATGAGATTCTTCGCATGGACTGTCTTCATGCCTGTCATGCCTCTGTTGATTGTAAAACCTGAGTTGTCAAATTCCAATTTCAGATGAGCCTGTCATAGAGTGGAAGGGTGATTCTATTGTGCCTAAGGGTAAGTTTATTTCCTACCTTAAGGCCAGAAAGCTAATCTCAAAGGGATGTATCTACCATCTCGTGTGAGTCAAGTTTGATGATGTTGAGCCTCCTATCCTTGAGTCTATCCTGATTGTGAATGAGTTTCCTAAAGTATTTCCCGAGGATCTGCCTGGTGTCCATCTCGATAGGGAGATTGACTTCAGAATTAATGTTCTTCTCGACACCCAGCCTATCTCCATTCTGCCATATAAAATGATACCTACTGAGTTGAAAGAGTTGAAAGAGAAGCTGAGAGATTTGCTAGAAAAAGGCTTCATTAGGCCGAGTATGTCACCATGGGGTGCTCCAGTCCTATTCGTGTGAAAGAATGAAGGTTCCCTTAGAATGTGTATTGACTACCGCTAGTTAAATAAGGTGGCAGTCAAGAGTAAGTACCCCATTTCGAGGATCAATGACTAATTTGACCAACTTCAAGGTGTCACTATTGTCTCCAAGATAGACCTCATAGCAGGCTATCACCAATTGAAAGTGAGAGAGTGTGACATCCCAAAGACGGCTTTTCGAAACCGACATGGTCACTTCGAATTCTTGGTAATGTCTTTTAGGTTGACAAATGCACCTAAACCTTCATGGACCTGATGAACAGAGTATTTAGATAGTATCTTGACATGTTCATGATTGTGTTTATTGATGATATTTTGGTGTATTCTAGAGATGAGGAGGAGCATGCTAATTACATCAGAATCTCTTTGCAGACGCTCAAGGATAATGAATTATATGTGAAATTTTCAAAGTATGAGTCTTGACTCAAATTTGCGGCATTCCTAAACCATGTAGTTTCAGGCGATTGTATATGAGTGGATACTCAAAAGATTGAGGCGGTCAAGAATCAGCCTAGACCAACCTCTCCCACGGACATAAGAAGCGTTTGGGGTTTGGCTGGCTACTACCATAGATTTGTTGAAGGATTTTCTTCCATATCTGCACTGTTGACTAGACTGACTTAGAAGACGGTCAAGTTTCAATAGTCTGATGAGTGTGAGAAGAGTTTCCAAGAGTTGAAAACAAGGTTTATTACTGCTCTAGTGTTGACCTTGCCCGAAGGAGTTGACAGGATTGTTATTTATTATGATGCCTCAAAAGTGGGATTGGGATGCGTATTGATGTAGAATGGTAATGTTGTTGCTTATGCTTCCGGACAACTAAAATTGCATGAGAAGAATTATCCCACATACGACTTGGAATTGGCAGCGCTGGTGTTTCCTCTCAAACTATGGTGCTATTATCTATATGGAGCGCATGTCAATGTATTCATAGACCATAAAAGCCAACTATATGTTTCACCCAGAAGGAGCTTAATCTAAGGCAGAGGAGATGGCTTGAGTTATTCAAGGACTATGACATGAGCATCCTCTACATCCAAGTAAAACTAATGTGGTTGCTGATGCTCTTAGCAGATTTTCTATGGGGAGCACTGCTCATGTGGAAGACGGAGTTGGCTAAAGAGGTGCACAGACTAGCGCAATTGGGAGTGCAATTGTATGAATCTTGTGAAGGTGGAATTCTTATGCATAATAGGTCTGCATCATCTCTAGTAGTGGAGGTAAAGGAGAAGTAAGACCAAGATCCCATCTTACTTCAATTGAAGGAAGATGTACATAAGCAGAATGTAATGGCTTTCGCCAAAAAGGGAGATGGAGTATTGAGGTACCAAGACAGATTGTGTGTTCCAAATGTTGATGGTGTTTGAAAGAGGATCATGGAAAAGGCCCATAATTCCAGATATTCCGTTCACCCAGGGTCAACTAAGGTGTACCATGATTTGAGAAAGGTTTATTGGTGGAGTGGAATAAAAAGAGATATTGCTGAGTTTGTCTCCAAATGCCCTGAGTTGCCAACAAGTGAAATTTGAGCATCAAAGGCCACGTGGAGTAGCTCCAGACTTTGAGATTCCAGAGTGGAAGTGGGTGAGGATCAACATGGACTTCATCGCAGGTTTACTGAGGTCTCGCAGATAGCATGATTTGATTTGGGTGATAGTTGACAGAATGACCAAATCTGCTCACTTCTTGGCAGTAAAGACAACTGACATTAGGAAGAATTATGCCCACCTACACATAAAGGAGATCGTGTCAGACTACATAGAGTCCCCTTGTCTATCAATCTCAAACAGAGGAGCCCAATTCACTGCTCAATTTCGGAGATCTTTCTAGAAAGGCTTGGGTTTAAAGGTGAACTTTAGAACTGCTTTCCACCCACAGACTGATGGCCAGGCAGAACGCACAATTTAGACCATGGAGGATATGTTGAGAGCATGTGTCATTGACTTCAAAGGTAATTGGGATGAATACTTTCCTCTAATTGAGTTTTCCTACAACAACAGCTTTCGTTCGAGCATCCAAATGACTCCTTATGAGGCCCTCTATGGTAGAAGATGTAGATCACCGATTGGATGGTTTGAGGTAGGTGAATCAGGGTTGATTGGACCAGATTTCGTACATCAGGCTATGGAGAAGGTAAACATTATTCAAGAGATATTAAGAACCGCACAGAGTCGCCAGAAGTCCTACACTAATGTTAGGAAAAGGGACCTAGAGTTCGAAGTGGATGATTGGGTATACTTGAAGGTATCATCCATAAAGGGTGTAATGAGATTCGAGAAGAAAGGAAAGTTGAGTCATCAATAAATTGGTCCCTACCAATTTGTGAAGAGAGTTGAAAACGTAGTTTATAAGTTGGAGCTACTACCAGAGTTGGCAGCCATCCATCCTGTCTTTCACATTAGTATGCTTAAAAAGTGTTTGGGAGATCCGTCCTTGGTTGTTCCTGTTGAAAGCATTGGAGTGAAGGATAGTTTAAGTTATGAAGAGGTCCCAATCCAAATCCTTGATCGTCAAGTTCGTAAGTTGAGAACTAAAGAGGTTGCTTCTGAAAAAGTGTTGTGGAGAAGCAAATCCATTGAAGAGGCTACATGGGACGCTGAAAAGGATATGAAGGAAGGACACCCTAAACTATTTGTGTCTCTTAATGATGAAATTTATGGTAATGATTCATTTCTATTCCCCGAGATACTTTCCCATTGTTGAGTTGAGTTCTTATCGTTGATTTGATGCTCCTCTTGAGCCTATGTTTGAGTATGCATGTTTTTAACTGTATTCGTGCCTAATAAAGATGTTAGAAGTTGTCTTTCAATTCTGAATTCTGAGTTGAAGATTGATTCCTAGAGTAAGAGTATTCGAGTATCCGAGTATTTGAGTTCCTTCTTGATAGGTCTCGTAGTTGCTCATAATTCGAGGATGAATGATCCCAAGGGGGAGATATCGTGACACCCCATAACTCTATTCACACATGTTCCTAGTTTCAAGCCTCAATCTTATATGTGGTAGTGGATTAGGGCCATAAGATACCTCTAGTACTTAGTCAAGTACAAATTTTTCCTCTAAATTGAGTTTCTAGTGTTAGATTATACAAGGGTAAAGTTTAAATTATCATAACTCTTACGCTACAAAGCATTGGGTGTCACATGACCTACCAAATGAAAGTTCTTTGAATTAGCTTTCCAACTTAACTGATTTCACTTCATTTGGAGTTTGAAGTCAAAAGTTATGATCGTTTTACTGGAGACTGCCAAATGTAGAGTTATTATATAAAACCTAATACGGGCCCTGGGAAAAAATATGGGCCATCTGCTAACTCAAAGAAAAAAATCCTGAAAATCCAATTTTTGGTCCCAGACTTTACGGGCCGATCTACGTGTAACGCTCGATAAATTTACCAAAATACCCCTAGAGGAAAAGGTGCACATAACACGTCTTTCGATGCTTGTATAGTAAATTCGAGGTCAGATTTATGATCAGAATGAAAAATTGTGTAGGGGAAGGGTCTCGGTCGATTTTTAGAGCGATTGAGTCAAAAGATAATTTTTCATTCCCAAACGAAAAATAGTGGGGTTGCGCGACAGAGCCGCCACACGCACCTATCGCGTAGAGGGACTTATGCTTTTTCAAAAAATTTTGACACGATTGATAAAACTCGTTCAGAAAATTTTTGAAGAAAATATACTGGTATGCGACCACTCTGCATCGCGGACTGCGTCACTCGGAGTCTGGAAAATTTCTAAAATTTTGAGGGGCATTCCGGTTTATTCCTAACACTTTCTAAACTCCATATATGACTAATATAAGTCATTTTCACGAAGAAGGGGTTTAAAACCCCATCCTAAATCCTCTTTATAACAACGCTAACAAGCTAGGGCTTGAGGAGAGTAGAGGAGAATTGAGATTGAAGAGTTCAAGAGGAGATCCCAAGAGAGATTTTGTTAGCAATCATCCCAAGTATGTAAGGCTAACCTAAAGGCGTGGAATATTTCTTCCATGTGCCCCCCTTATGATTGAATTAAGTCCATAATCAAAGATAATGAGTCTATATGTGAAAATCCTTGAGTAATCTACTGAGATTTTACTTATTCCATGTATGTTCTTAAATTGATGATCATCACAAACTTGATTTACGGCATAAATGGTTTTCATGAATGATTTCACCAAACTCTATGTGTATTTTATTAAAGATTGCTAGAATGAACTTAGGGGATGGGTCTAGAGCCTTGACAATAAAGATGTACTTGATGTTTGTGATGGTGGTCTGAATGTTGAGAGTGTTGATGATGATGTTGATGAGAATGATGTTCTTTAAGTCTTAAAAAGCTTGAAACTTAATTCTAAAAGAATGTTTCGAGTCCAAGAGTTGACGTTGATGAGACGAATTGATATACTATGTCCCTATGGGACTGATGATGAGAAATCTTGATATTGATGTTTTATGAGCATGTCGAGTTCTGGGAGGAGTATTGAGCACCTAAATGGATAAGAGTGAGTCCCACTCGAACTCATTAACTACGTGACCAGCGTAGAAGAGGATTGAACTGTAAAATAGATGTTTCTTTTATCCCAAAAGAGGAATGATGTTATTTACTGTGGATCCACTGATGTGATGTCCTTTACCCTAGCAAGGTACTGGATGGATGTGGCAATGGCATCGCGTCATAATATCATCACCAGCTAATAGGTGATGGTTGTCGGTTAGAAAAACTCCCAGTTAGGTTTCTCACTACTCTGATGTTGATGTGATAGTATGAGTCTTGATGGATGTTGTTGATTTATTGTCTACTCTTTATCCTTGTCCTAGACGGGCACTGGTCCTTCGAGATGAGTTGAGTCGAGTTTCCTTGAGATGAGTCTAATTTATTGATGATGTTGAGATGAGATGTTGATGAGTCATTTGTCTACTCTTTATTCCTGCTTTAGATAGACATTTGACATTCTGATGGAGTACAATGTTGAGTTGATGTTATGCTTATATTATTCTACTTATGTTGTTATATTCAGCCATCTTACACACCGTATATTCCACGTACTGACGCCACTTGGCGCTGTATCATTTCATGATGCAAATACAGGAGGTAGAGGACTTCAGCAGACGCGTCGTTGAGGTTTTGAGGTTTCTAATTCTAGCTATTGGTGAGCCCTCTTTGCTATCCAGAGGAGCCTTTTTCCTTTATTAGTTATTTGATTTTATTAAGTTGGGTAGCCATGGTCTGTCATGGTACTATCTTAGACTGTTGAGTTGAGGTAGAGGCTTCATAGACTAGAGTTGAGGATTTGATGTTGGAGTTTTTCCCTTCCTTGAGTTGAGTTAGTAATAATATTTACTTATCTTAAAAGTTGAGACTGAGGTTGTTGGCCTATGGCCCTTTTTATTAATATAGAATTGACTGAGAGGCTCACTACCTTTATTCTTTTATCCTACTACTTTCCGCTATGTTAGATGTTGAATGACTGGCTTGAGATCGAGTGGTTCGCCTAGGGACTAGCAATAGTCTCTAGGTGCCGGCCACGCCTAGGGTACCCTCCCGGGGCGTGACAACCTTGGTATCAGAGCACAGAGTTCAAGAGTCCTAGGGAGTCTATGAAGCTGTGTCTATCTTGTTTATGTGTATGTTTTGCACCATACTTCATAAACATGAGGCTATAGGACATTAGGAATGGTTACACTTCTCTTGTATTCTGAGTTCGTACGACTGAGTTTGACTTTATAAAACTCTCTTCTAATTTGTGTGTTACGCGTTTGCAGACCATGCCTCCTATACGTACTGCTGCCCAAAGAGATGCCTCAGCAGTAAACACTGAGAATCCCCCACCAGAGGCCCCTACTCAGACTGAGACGAGGAGACGGGGCCAACTTGCAAGAGCTACTGAGATTCCATAGGCACCTCTTACTCAGTCAGCCTCCACCTCAGATGCGGACTTTAGAGGAGCCATTGCTATGCTCAACTAACTAGTGGCCTCCCAGAGTAATAGCCGAGGTCCCCAGGGCCCTAGCTCTAGTTCCCAAGAGCCTATGGCTGCAACCAGGCTCAGAGATTTCTTGAAGATGAACCTGCCAGTCTATATGGGGTTAAAGGTTAAAGAGGACCCATTTATTGATGAGATGTGTAAGGTCTTGAGGGCTATGCATACGAATGAGGTTGAGAGAGTTGAATTTGCCTCATATCAGCTTAAGGATGTTGCGAACGTCTGGTATAACCAATGGGAAGATAGTCGAGGTGAGGATGTTGAGCCTGCGGAGTAGGATGAGTTTGAGAGTGCTTTCCTCAACCACTTCTTTCCCCAAGAGTTGAGGGAGGCAAAGGTTGAGGAGTTCGTGAACCTGAAGCAAGAGGGGTTGATTGTTAAAGAGTACAACCTCAAGTTCATTCAATTGTCTCGATATGCCCCAGAGATGGTCCTAGATATGAGGGCGAGAATGAGAAAGTTTGTGTCTGGATTGGGCAGGCATGTAAAGAGGGAGTGTAAGGCAGAATTGTTGATCCCAGGTATAAACATCTCTCGACTTATGGTCTATGCCCAACAAACTGAGGAAGACAAGAAGGACAGCGAAGACCAGCAGAGCAAGAAGGCCAAATCGGCAGGGCTTGAACCTAGCCAACATAAGCAGAATAAGGGTGATAAAACTTACTTTCAGAGGAGGTCTTCTAGTTATGCACCCTCTGTGGCAAGTGCGCCCATTCAACAAAACAAGTATGATAAAAAATCTTATGGTCACCAGAATTTCAGAGCTCAGGGTCCTCGGTCCTAAGCTAGCGTGACCCAAGGCCCGAGAGGAAAGCCACCCTATGTCAGATGTGAAAAACTTCACCTAGGTGCATGTCGTGAGGGCACAAATGCTTTTTATACATGCGGATAGAGTGGCCACTTTCAGAGTAAGTGTCCTACGAGGAGGTGGGGTGATGGGAGTAACAAAGCGCAGTCATTTGCAACGCCCCCTGCGGGCAGCCATCAGAAGGGT
The DNA here is from genome assembly GCA_029948455.1 of Solanum rostratum. NCBI lineage: Eukaryota > Viridiplantae > Streptophyta > Magnoliopsida > Solanales > Solanaceae > Solanum > Solanum rostratum. The sequence goes on from CM057049.1 coordinate 18,892,514, forward strand.
ACTACTACAGGTATAGGAGGTGGGACAAACCGTCTGTATGTGATGGGTAATTGACAGGATCAGGAGGTTGCACCAGATGTTGTTTTGGGTATGCTTCGAGTCTTTTCGCACAATTGTTATGCATTACTTGACCCGGGTGCCACTTTATCTTTTGTGACTCCCTATGTGGCCAATAGATTTGAGATTCTTCCAAAGTGTTTGCTTGAGCCTTATACTGTTTCCACTCCCACTGGTGAGTCTATCCTAGTTGAGAGGGTCTATAGAGATTGTGTAGTATCCATCTATCATAGGATTACTCTGGCTAACTTGGTAGAGTTGTAGATGGTTGACTTTGATGTAATCCTTGGTATGGATTGCTCTATGCTTGTTATGCTTCAATAGATTGTAGAACCCGAGTTGTCAGGTTTCAATTTCCGAATGAACTGGTCCTAGAGTGGAAGGGAAGTTCTGTTGCAACCAAGGGTAAGTTTATTTCCTACTTGAGGGCTAGGAAGTTAATCTCTAAAGGATGTATTTACCACCTCGTGCGAGTTAAGTCTGATGATATTGAGTCCATCACCCTTGAGATAGTTCCGATTATGAACGAGTTTCCTGAAGTGTTCCCTGAGGATTTACCTGGAGTTCCTCCTGATAGGTAGATCAACTTCGGGATTGACGTTCTTCCCGATATGCAGCCTATTTCAATTCCACCGTATAGGATGGCCCCCGCTGAGTTGAAAGAGTTGAAAGAGAACTTGAAGGATTTGTTAGAGAAGGGCTTTATTAGGCCAAGTGTTTCTCCTTGGGGTGCGCCCGTTCTGTTTGTGCAAAAGAAAGATGGGTCTCTCAGAATGTGCATAGACTATAAGCAACTAAACAAGGTCATTATCAAGAATAAATATCCTGTCCCCCAAGATAGATGATCTATTTGACTAACTTCAGGGTGCCTCATGTTTTTCAAGGATAGACCTTAGATCGGGTTACCATAAGTTGAAAGTGAGGGAGTGTGACATTCCAAAGATAACTTTCAGGACTAGATATGGCCACTTTGAGTTCTTGGTCATGTCCTGTCACGCCCCGGGAGGGTACCCTTTGCGTGGCCGGCACTCAGAGACTATTGCTAGTCTCCAAGCGAACCACTTAGCCTCATCACATCATTCAATCAAATAAACTTTACTGAACAGCGGAAAATATAATCAGGTAATGGACACATCTCATCTAAAGTCTCAAAAGAGTATATAAAATAATGAAGGCTAGTAGAAAGAACTAGCTCACAATCTCAACATCAATACTCGACCCTCGTCTATGAAGCCTCTATCATTAATCATGTGGTGCCAATGACAAATCCATGGCTACCCAAATCAAAACAAAATCAATAGTCCAATCTAACTCTAAAGCATGATGAAATAAAAGTAGTGGATCCTCCGGAGTAGGGGAGGCTCACCAAATCAGCTTCGAATCTCAGACCTTTAACGGAGCGCCTGTTGATGATCTCTAGTACCTGCCTCTACATCATAAAACGATGCAGTCCAGAGTGGACGTCAGTACTTGAAATGTACTGGTATGTAAAATAGCTGAATGAAACAGAAACCGGTAGAATAATATGGAAACAACAACAACTTAAAATACATATCAAATCACATCAGTAGTCAAATGTCTGTCTATGCAAGAATAAAGAGTAGACAAGTGACCTATCATCAACTCAAACCTCAGCAATCATCTCAGACTCATCTCAAAGGAGCTCACCTCCTCTTATCTCATCACATTTCATTTCATCTCATCTCATCTCAGTGGAGCTCACCTCCTCTCATCTCTTTCCGACTCAGAATAGGGTAAGAAGTTTATGGGAGTTTCTCTTAACCGACAACAATCACTTATGAGCTAGTGATTGTACAACAATCCCGCCGGTGTTGCCACGGCCATCCCGTACTTGCCAGGTAGAGACGAATCGAAACCATAATGGATAAATCCAAGATGGAGACAGAACAATCAACAAAGTCCGCTATTGATTTCAGGGACATAAACTCAAGAGGAAAACCTCTTCTATGCTTGGCGACATAGTTTAATGGGCTCGAGTGGGACTCACTCTTTTCCATCTCGGTGCTCGATACTCCTCCCGACTCAATGCTCATAAAATCATCAATCCAATCAAACCAATCTCGTAGGGACTTTAACCCCGTCAACGATCGGTATCTCATAGGGACTCTAACCCTATCATCAATCAAACTCATAGGGACTTTAACCCTCTCATCAATCAATCTCATCAATGACTCAAGATTAGAACAATCATTAGGAATTAAATGAATAGACACATCGGTAGAGTTCATTTATAGAGACTCATAAGACAATCAAACTCTATCAACTCATCATCATTCTCTCATCACAATCACAATCACAATTCAAGGCTCTAGACACAATCCTCAAGTTCATTATGCATGCTTTTCAAAATAAATCATGTAGGGTTATGCAAATTCTCATGATAATATTCAACTTAAGAAAACCAATAGTATGATGATCATCAACATAGAAAACATATAGTTTCAATTATAATTTTATGAAAAACCATCAAAGGAATCATGCATGTAGACCCTTCAATCATCAACTCATCTATAACCTCTATGGGGCACATGAGAGGACAATCTCATGTTTTAGTTTAGCCTTACATACCTGTGATGCCGTTAGCAATCGAGTACTTTCGGGGTCTCCGCTCGAATTCTTCCCACAAGCTCTTCTCTCTTCTCCTCAAGCCCTAGCCTTGTTAGTTTCTAAGGGATAGAACTTAGAATGAGGTTTTAGACCCTTTTCTGGTTGAAAATGACTTAATTAGTCGTGTACCAGCGTTTAAGAGGGACTAGGGGTTGACTAGAATGCCCCTAGAATTAAATTAGGAATTTGCAGTTCGGAAAAACACACGGTCCGCGACGCGGACCTATCGCGTACTGTGTAATTTTGGAAAAAGTGCTTTTGTACGAGTTCTCTCCATCCCGTCGAAAATTTTGAAAAACACACAAGTGCCACTCCGCGTCAGGTCCGCGACGCGCCTCCGTCGCGGACAGCCACTGTTTTGTGACTTAATCCGAAAATTTATCTTTCGATCGGGTCGCTCTAAAATTCGACCGAGACCATTTTTCCACTCCATTTTCCATGCTGATCACAAATCCGGTCTCGGATTCGCCATACGAGCATCGGAAGATGCGTTACGCGCATACCCTCACTCCAGGGGTATTTTGGTAATTTTATCGGGCGTTACATCATCTCCCCCTTGGGATCATTCGTCCTCGAATGATGAGTAGAGGTGGGGACTAAAGCACAAATAGACTCGAGACTCATCTTCCACTCAGTTCAATCAATCCATCCTCGACTAGGCAATAGTAAGTCGCATCAAAATAAAACATTCAGTTTAGTGAAGAGCAAGGATTTTTACCTTCAATGTTTCCATCATCCGTTGGCACGAATAGGTGCGGTTATTTGGCCCTCATCTCCTCCTCAGCTTCCCATGTGGCTTCTTCAACGAATTGATTCCTCCACAGGACTTTGACTGAGGCTATCTCTTTGTTCCTCAACCTGCGAATCTGACGATCAAGAATCTGAACCGGGACCTCTTCATAAGATAGGCTATCTTTCACTCCAAGGCCATTGATAGGAATCACCACGGCGGGATCTCCCAAGCATTTCTTCAGCATCGACACATGGAATACCGGATGAACTCCCTCTAACTCGGAAGGTAACTCCAACTCATAAGCAACCTTCCCAATCCTTTTTACGATCTGATATGGCCCAACATATCGTGGGCTTAACTTTCCCTTCTTTCCAAACCTTAGGACACCCTTCATAGGTGATACCTTCAAATACACCTAATCATCTATCTCAAACTCTAAGTCCCTCCTCCTTACGTCGGTGTAGGACTTTTGGCGACTCTGGGCAGTCTTTAGCCTCTCTCTAATGATCTTGACTTTTTCCATCGGCTAGTGAACAAGGTCAGGTCCAATCAGCCCTGCTTCTCCAACCTCAAACCACCCAATCGGCGGTCTACATCTTCTCCCGTACAGGGCCTCATAAGGAGCCATCTGAGTGCTCGCATGATAACTATTGTTATATGCGAATTCGATCAAGGGTAGATGATCATCCCAATTTCCTTTGAAGTCAAGTACACAAGCTCTCAACATATCCTCGAGTGTTTGAATCGTACGCTCTGCCTGACCATCCGTCTGCGGGTGAAAAGCTGTACTCAGATTCACCTTAGTACCCAAACCTTTCTAAAACGATCTCCAGAACTGGGAGGTAAATTGAGCCCCTCTGTCCGAGATGATAGACAAAGCAACCCCATGCAACCTCACGATCTCCTGGACGTACAATCTAGCATACTCTTCCGTAGTGTTTGTTGTCTTTACTGCCAAGAAGTGAGCCGACTTTGTCATCCTATCCACGACCACCCATATCGAATCATGTCGCTTTCGAGATTTCGGCAGGCCAGTGATAAAGTCCATGTTGATCATCTCCCATTTCCACTCCGGAATTTCAAAGTTCTGAGCCAATCCACATGGCCTTTGATGCTCAACCTTCACTTGTTGGCAATTTGGGCATTTCGAGACAAACTCTGCAACATCCCTCTTCATCCCATTCCACCAATAGACTTCCCTTAGGTCGTGGTACATTTTGGTGGAGCCAGGGTGAATGGAATATCTCGTGTTATGAGCTTCTGCCATGATTCTGTCCCGTATGCCATCAACATTTGGAACACACAATCGACTTTGATATCTCAGTACACCATCTCCCCCTTTGGAGAAGACCGTCACCTTCTGATTGTGGACATCCTCCTTCAATTGGAGTATGACTGGGTCTTGGTCTTGTTTTTCTTTCACTTCTATCACTAGCGAGGAAGCAGACCCGTTCTCCACATTAACTCCTCCTTCATTGTTCTCCTCAAGTCGGACCCCTAATCGAGCCAACCGGTGCACGTCCTTGGCTAATTCCCTCTTTCCTTCCTCCACATGGGCTGTGCTACCCATTGATAACCTGCTAAGAGCATCAGCAACAACGTTAGCTTTACCTGGATGATAGTGAATGCTCATGTCGTAATCCTTGAGCAATTCCAACCATCTCCTCTGTCGCAAGTTAAGCTCTTTCTGACTGAAAACATACTGCAAGCTCTTGTGGTCAGTGAACACATCCACGTGTAACCCATACAAGTAGTGACGCCAGATCTTAAGTGCGAACACTACCGCTGCCAACTCGAGGTCATGGGTTGGGTAATTCCCTTCATGGACCTTGAGTTGCCTGGAGGCATAGGCTATCACCTTCCCCCTTTGCATTAGTACACATCCCAGTCCGACCCTTGAGGCATCACAATAAATCACAAAGCCCTCATTTCCCTCGGGTAAAGTTAAGACTGGTGCAGTAGTCAATCTCGTTTTCAATTCCTGGAAACTCTTCTCACATTCCTCGGACCACTGAAACTTGACCTTTTTCTGGGTCAACTTGGTCAATGGTGCGGATAAGGAAGAAAATCCTTCTACAAACCTGCGGTAGTAGCCCGCCAACCCCAAGAAACTTCTAATGTCGGTCGGAGTGGTCGGTCGTGGCCAGTTCTTAACCGCTTCAATCTTCTGGGCGTCCACCTGAATACCGTCACCGGAAACAACGTGGCTCAGGAAGGCTGCTGACTTAAGCCAGAACTCACACTTTGAAAATTTTGCATACAACTCATGGTCCCTAAGAGTTTGGAGGACAACTCTGAGGTGATTGGCATGCTCCTCCTCACTCCTTGAATATATCAGAATATCATCGATGAATACAATCACAAACAAGTCAAGATACGGTTTGAACACCCTGTTCATCAAGTCCATAAAGGCGGCAGATGCATTCGTCAACCCAAAGGACATGACCAGGAATTCAAAATGGCCATATCTAGTCCTAAAGGTTGTCTTTGGAATGTCGCACTCTCTCACCTTCAGCTGATGGTAGCCAGATCTGAGGTCTATCTTAGAGAAACAAGAGGCGCCCTGAAGTTGGTCAAACAAATCATCTATCCTTGGGAGAGGATATTTGTTCTTCACCGTGACCTTGTTCAGTTGCCTATAATCAACACACATTCTGAGAGACCCATCTTTCTTTCGCACGAATAGGACAGGAGCACCCTATGGTGAAACACTTGGCCTAATGAAGCCCTTCTCTAGCAAATCTTTTAGTTGCTCTTTCAATTCTTTCAACTCGGCGGGGGCCATCCTGTAAGGTGGAATCGAAATGGGTTGGGTATCAGGAAGAATGTCAATCCCGAAGTCAATCTCCCTATCAGGAGGGACTCCGGGCAGATCATCAGGAAACACTTCCAGATACTCACTAACAATCGGAACTGACTCAAGAGTTGGGGACTCAACCTCGCCTGATTTCACTCGTACTAGGTGATAGATACAACCTTTGGAAATTAACTTCCGGGCTTTAAGATATGAGATAAACCTCCCCCTCGGTGTCATTGAGTCACCCTTCCACTCTAGAACTGGTTCATTTGGAAATTGGAACTTAACAATTCGGGATCTACAATCAACAGAGGCATAACAGGCGTGGAGCCAATCCATGCCAAGGATCAAGTCAAAATCAATCATCTCCAGCTCAATCAAATCAACAAGAGTGTCCCTATGATAGATGGACACTACGCAAGTCCTATAAACTCTCTCAGCTCGAATAGACTCACCCACTGGAGTAGAAACATCAAAAGGTTCAAGGAGACTCTCACGGGTCATATCAAATTTACTGGTCACATAAGGAGATACAAATGACAGTGTGGCACCAGGGTCCATCAAGACATAACAATCAAAAGTAAAGACACGAATCATACCCGTCACAACATCTGGGGAGTTCTCTTGATCTTGGCGACTACCCATGGCGTACAAGCGGTTTGTTGCTCCGCCTGTTCCTGACATAGTGGCCCTCTGGTTCCCTCCTACTGGTGGGGCCGATGCAGTGGATTGAGCTCGACTAGCCCATCGAGGACAGTCTCTCTGATAGTGACCCACTTGGCCATATTTGTAGCACCCATCATTTCCCTCACGACATCTTCCCAGGTGCAACTTGCCACACTTTTTACACGGCGATTGACCCCGCGATCCTTGAGCCACACTAGCTTGTGACTGGGACCCATGGGCTCTAGTATTCTGGGACCTTTGATCATCCCTGATCCTGGGCGTGGGCGCACTAGTAGATGATGGTGTCCGAAATCGATGACCATTGCCTCTCCTTCCCGTCTCATAGCTAGACGTTTTGGCTTTCTTGCGCCTGAATTCCTCCTTGTCATGCTGCCTCTCCTCATCAGCTTGTTGTACAAATGTCATCAATCGCCCAATGTCCATATCACTCACCAGCATTGCCCCTCTGCCATCCCTTTTGGGCCCTCTATTCAACCCATCGACATACATTCCCATTCTCCCCCTCATGTCGGCAATCATATCTGGAGCATAGTGAGATAGCTGTGTGAACTTCAGGCCATACTCCTGCACGGTCATGGAGCCCTGTTTTAGATTCAGAAACTCCCTCACCTTAGCCTCTCTTTTCTCCCTTGGGAAGAAGCGTCCCAAGAAGGCCTCCTCAAACACTGCCCAGGTCACACATGAATCACCATCCACTCGGCCATTCTTCCATTAGTCGAACCACAGCCTGGCCACCCCTTTGAGTTGGTAGGCGGCCAATTCAACTCTATCCACATCCGTCACATGCATCACTTGGAACACCTTCTCAAGCTCCTCAATATAGCTCTCGGGGTCTTCAGTAGCTACCGACCCCGTGAACTCAGGCGGGTTCATCCTCAGAAATTCCCGGACTCTGGAGGTGTCATGAGTGTCCAGTCTGCCCGCTCCCTGTCTCACAGGAGGTGCCGCAACAGCCTGGGCTAGAGCCCGAATAGCTTGGCGTAACTCGGCATTGGAGACCTCGTCCTGAGGGGGTTGTTCGACAGGAACCGCTGGATCCACGGGCCCCTCGGGTACTTGGGGTTCAGGTGGGTTAACAGCTTGCCTGGCAGGACGTCCCCTTCCTCTGACAGCTCTTCTGGGAGGCATGTTATCGATTCTGCACGTGTAACGCACGAATTAGAGGATAATTTTCATAGAGTTCAACTCCATCGCACGATTTAGAGTAAGAAAGAAGTGTAACCATTCCTAATGTCCCATAGCCTCCTGCTTATGAAGTGTGGTCGACAACACACCCATAAACAAGACTCTACTAGACACGGCTTCATAGACTCCCTAGGACACCTGAACTCTGTGCTCTGATACCAAGTTTGTCACGCCCCGGGAGGGTACCCTTGGCGTGGCCGGCACTCAGAGACTATTGCTAGTCTCCAAGCGAACCACTTAGCCTCATCACATCATTCAATCAAATAAACTTTACTGAACAGCAGAAAATATAATTAGGTAATGGACACATCTCATCTAAAGTCTCAAAAGAGTATATAAAATAATGAAGGCTAGTAGAAAGAACTAGCTCACAATCTCAACATCAATACTCGACCCTCGTCTATGAAGCCTCTATCATTAATCATGTGATGCCAATGACAAATCCATGGCTACCCAAATCAAAACAAAATCAATAGTTCAATCTAACTCTAAAGCATGATGAAATAAAAGTAGTGGATCCTCCGAAGTAGGGGAGGCTCACCAAATCAGCTTCGAATCTCAGACCTTCAACGGAGCGCCTGTTGATGATCTCTAGTACCTGCCTCTACATCATAAAACGATGCAGTCCAGAATGGACGTCAGTACTTGAAATGTACTGGTATGTAAAATAGCTGAATGAAACAGAAACCGGTAGAATAATATGGAAACAACAACAACTTAAAATACATATCAAATCACATCAGTAGTCAAATGTCTGTCTATGCAAGAATAAAGAGTAGACAAGTGACCTATCATCAACTCAAACCTCAGCAATCATCTCAAACTCATCTCAAAGGAGCTCACCTCCTCTTATCTCATCACATTTCATTTCATCTCCTCTCATCTCAGTGGAGCTCACCTCCTCTCATCTCTTTCCGACTCAGAATAGGGTAAGAAGTTTATGGGAGTTTCTCTTAACCGACAACAATCACTTATGAGCCAGTGATTGTACAACAATCCCGCCAGTGTTGCCACGGCCGTCCCGTACTTGCCAGGTAGAAACGAATCGAAACCATAATGGATAAATCCAAGATGGAGACAGAACAATCAACAAAGTCCGCTATTGATTTCAGGGACATAAACTCAAGAGGAAAACCTCTTCTATGCTTGGCGACATAGTTTAATGGGTTCGAGTGGACTCACTCTTTTCCATTTCGGTGCTCGATACTCCTCCCGACTCAATGCTCATAAAATCATCAATCCAATCAAACCAATCTCGTAGGGACTTTAACCCCGTCAACGATCGGTATCTCATAGGGACTCTAACCCTATCATCAATCAAACTCATAGGGACTTTAACCTTCTCATCAATCAATCTCATCAATGACTCAAGATTAGAACAATCATTAGGAATTAAATGAATAGACACATCGGTAGAGTTCATTTATAGAGACTCATAAGACAATCAAACTCTATCAACTCATCATCATTCTCTCATCACAATCACAATCACAATTCAACAATCACAACAATCCTCAAGTTCATTATGCATGCTTTTCAAAATAAATCATGTAGGGTTATGCAAATTCTCATGATAATATTCAACTTAAGAAAACCAATAGTATGATGATCATCAACATAGAAAACATATAGTTTCAATTATAATTTTATGAAAAACCATCAAAGGAATCATGCATGTAGACCCTTCAATCATCAACTCATCTATAACCTCTATGGGGCACATGAGAGGACAATCCCATGTTTTAGTTTAGCCTTACATACCTATGATGCCGTTAGCAATCGAGTACTTTCGGGGTCTCCGCTCGAATTCTTCCCACAAGCTCTTCTCTCTTCTCCTCAAGCCCTAGCCTTGTTAGTTTCTAAGGGATAGGACTTAGAATGAGGTTTTAGACCCTTTTCTGGTTGAAAAGGACTTAATTAGTCATGTACCAGCGTTTAAGAGGGACTAGGGATTGACTAGAATGCCCCTAGAATTAAATTAGGAATTTGCAGTTCGGAAAAACACACGGTCCACGACGCGGACCTATCGCGTACTGTGTAATTTTGGAAAAAGTACTTTTGTACGAGTTCTCTCCATCCCGTCGAAAATTTTGGAAAACACACAAGTGCCACTCCGCGTCAGGTCCGCGACGCGCCTCCGTCGCGGACAGCCACTGTTTTGTGACTTGATCCGAAAATTTATCTTTCGATCGGGTCGCTCTAAAATTCGACCGAGACCATTTTCCCACTCCATTTTCCATGCTGATCACAAATCCGGTCTCGGATTCGCCATACGAGCATCGGAAGATGCGTTACGCGCATACCCTCACTTCAGAGGTATTTTGGTAATTTTACCGGGCGTTACATGTCCTTTGGGCTAACAAACGCACGTGCAGCCTTCATGGACTTGATTAATAGAGTGTTCAGACCCTATCTTGACATGTTTGTAATCGTGTTCATCGACGACATTTTGGTGAATTCGAAGGATAACGAGGAGCATGTCAATCACCTTAGAGTTGTCCTTCAGACTCTTAAGGACCATGAGTTGTATGCAAAGTTCTCAAAATGTGAGTTTTGGCTCAAATCAGTGGCTTTCCTAGGCCATGTGGTTTCGGGTGATGGTATTCGAGTAGATGCCCAGAAGATTGAAGCGGCTAAGAACTGGCCAAGACCGACCTCTCCAACTAACATAAGAAGTTTCTTGGGGTTGCAGGATACTACCACAGGTTCATTGATGGATTTTCTTCCCTATCCGCACCAGTGACCAAATTGATTCAGAAAAAGGTCAAGTTTCAGTGGTCTGAGAAATGTGAGAATAGTTGAAGACTGGGTTGACTACTACACCTGTTTTGACCTTGCTCGATGGGACGGAGGATTTTGTAATGTATTGTGATGCGTCAAGAGTTGGGTTAGGTTGTGTGTTGATGCAGAGGGGAAAGGTGATAGCCTATGCTTCCAGGCAACTTAAGGTTCATGAAAGAAACTATCCGGCCCATGATCTCGAGTTTGTGGTGCTGGTGTTCGCACTTAAAATCTGGCCATTGCACATCTCATCAATAATATTCTATGGGTCTTCCTCAACTTTCGACCCAGTGTAGACTAGCGGGTTCATTCTCAAGAAGTCTCGGAGCCTAGTTGCAGCCGTGGGCTCTTGGGAGCTAGAGCTAGGGGCCTGGGGACCTCGGCTATTACTCTGGGAGGCCATTAGTTGGGTGAGCATAGCAATGGCTTCCCTGAAGTCTGCCTCTGAGGTGGAGGCTGACTGAGCAGGAGGTGCCTGTGGAATCTCAGCAGCTTTAGCAGGTCGACCCCGTCTCCTCGTCCCAGTTTGAGTAGGGACCTCCGGTAAGGGATTCTCAGTGTTTAGGGTTGAAGCATCTCGTTGGGCAGCAGTACATCTAGGAGACATGATGATCTGTAACACGTAACACATGAATTAGAAAGGAGTTTTATAGAGTTAAACTCTATCGCACAAACTCAGAATACAGAAGTGTAGTGATTCCTAATGTCCTATAGCCTCTTGTTTATGAAGTGTGGTGCACAACACACACATAAACAAGACTCTACTAGACACGGATCCATAGACTCCCTAGGACTCTTGAACTTTGTGCTCTAATACCAAGTTTGTCATGCCCCGGGAGGGTACCCAAGATATGGCCGGCACCTAGAGACTATTGCTAGTCCCCAAGCGAACCACTTAGCCTCATCACATTCATTCAATCAAATAACTTCAGAAAATCAGCGGAAGACTAAGAAAAATAAATGGGCACATCTCATCTAGCTCTTGAAATAATATATAATAGAAGAAGGCTAGTAGATAGAACTAGCTCACAGTCTAAACAATCAACGTCCAACTCTAGTCCGTGAAGCCTCTATCACTAATCAAGTGGTGCCAATGACAGACCCATGGCTACCAAAATCAAAATATAAGACTAGTCTAGTCTAACTCAAAAGCATGATGAATAAAGATAGTGAATCCGAAGTAGAGGAGGCTCACCAATAGGCTGAATGTCTCGGATCCTCAACAGTGCACCTATTGACGATCTCTAATCCCTGTATCTGCATCATAAAACGATGCAGCGCCGAGTGGCATCAGTACGTGGAATGTATGGTATGTAAAATAGCTAAATGAAACAGAAATAGGCAGAGTAATATTGGACAATCATCAACTCAGAACAATCATCACATCAAAACGTCAATTATCTATCCAAAGCAAGGATAAGGAGTAGATAATAACTCATCAACATCAATCAGAACTCATACCATCAACTTAACATCAGAGTACTATCTGGGTGGAACCTATCTGGGAGTTTCTCTAACCTACAACCATCACCTATGAGTCGGTGATGATACAACGGAGCGATGTCATTGTCACATCCATCCAGTATCTTGCCAGGGTAAAGGACATGGCATCAGTGGATCCAAAATAAATAACATCAAGTCCTCTTGCGGGACAAAGTAAACATATGATTTTACGATTCAATCCTCTCCTACGTTGGCCATGTAGTTATGGAGTTCGAGCTGGACTAACTCTCACTCCTTCGGTACTTGATACTCCTCCTAAGACTCAATGCTTATAAGACTCCTCATCTCAACTCAATTATCTCAAATTAGCCTCGTAGAGACTCTCATTATATCATTAACTCAAACTCAAGGGTCCTCTATTAATTTAGGGACTTTAACTCATCTCAGTTAACTCAATTCTCATTTAAGAACTCAAGGACTCAAATCATCAATTCGAAGAAGTTGTTTAGACAGGACTTAAGAACTCAATTATGAAGACTCATAGGATCAGCAGGCTCAGTTAACTCAGCCTCATACTCACATCAAGATTACCCTCAACATACTCAAGTTAAAGCTTTGGACTCAATCTCTAGGTTCATTCATGTGATCTTTATAGAATAATAAATAGGGTTTTATGCAATAAATCATGTAAAAACACTAAATCAGTGAAACAAGTTTATGATGATCATCAACCCATGAAGATACATGTAATAAGATTTAATAAGATATAATTTTTGATAAAACATTCAAGAATCAGTTTAAGAAACATGTATGGGGACACATGTACTCTCAACTCTTCAATGACCATCTATGGGGCACACGAGAGGACAATATCATGATTTTAGTTTAGCCTTACATACCTGGGATGAAGCTCTCAACAATCTCTTCAAAGATTTTCTCTTGAACTCCTAAATCTCAAGCTCTTCTTCTTTCTACAAGCCCTAGTCTTGTTAGAGTATTAGGAAAGGACTTAAAATGGGGTTTTAGACCCCTTTTACGTCAAAACAATCTAATCAGATCGTGTGTTAATGGTTTAGAGGGGTTGGAAATTGACTAGAATGCCCCTCACAAAATTTAGAAGTTTTTCAGCTTCGGAATAATCCAATCCGCGACGTGGACTGGTCGCCCCTCTCAACTTCTGAAGTGTTTTTCTGGTCTAGGCGACTACCCACGTCATACAATTGGTCTATGGCCCTGCTCGTGCTAGAAATAGCATCTCTCTTATTTTCTCTAATCAGTGTTGTAGATATAGTGGGTTGAGCTTTATTGGCCCGTATTGGACAATCCCTCCAAAAGTGACCCACTTGGCCATATTTATAGTAGCCATCAATTCCCATTTGACACTTTCCCAAATGGAGTTTGCCACATTCTCTACATGGTGGCTTTCCTTTATAGCCTCGAGCTACACTGCCTCAAGATGGAGGATTCCGGACCCTGAAAGGATGGTTTCTCCTTGGCCTCAAATTATATCTACTATTAAATGTGAGTGCACTCACTTGTGGTGGCGCATAACTCCAATGTCTTTGCAGAAAGGGTGACCTATTTTCATTCCTTTGCTTATGCTTACTACGCTCATATCCTATTTACTCAGTCTTTTTGCTCCAAGGTTCTTTCATCTCATTCTCCTTGTCCTCTTCTATCCATTGAGCATATGCAACAAGCTGAGTAGTAGGCTCAAGCCCCTCAATGCTGACGACATTCCTCGGGTTCACGAAGCAATTTGAAGGTATAGTCTGCAAACGTGTAATGCACGATTTAAAAGAGAGATTTTCTAGAGTTTAACTTTGGAGCACGAATCAGAATAAGAAAAAAGGGTAACAATTCCTAATGTCTTATAGCCTCTCTATTATGGATGTGGTGCGCTTCACACCAATAATAAAGACTCTATTGGACATGGCTTCATAGACTCCCTAGGACTCTAGAACTCTGTGCTCTAATACCAAGTTTCTTACGCCCCAGGAGGGTACCCTTGGCGTAGCCGGCACTCAAAGACTATTGCTAGTCCCCGAGCGAACCACTTGGCCCCATCGTCACCTAATACTCAATAGCAGAAGAAAATACTCAAAGAAAAGACTGTAAAGTAAGTAAACCAAGTCTTTAATAAAAATGGAATTTCCAATAAACAAGAGTTGGAAAAGAAATAATACTCAACATCATTTACTCAATGTCTATGAAGCCTCAACCTCTAACATTTAGACGGTACCATGAGAGGTCATGGCTATCCAACTCAAAGAAAATAAAATACTCAAAGCTAAAAGGATATAAGTGGTATCCTCCAAATGCAGGGGAGAACTCACCAATCAGTTGTAGAAAGATTAGGTCCTCAACAAAGCGCCTGTTGATGACCTCTAATATTTGTCTCTACATCATAAAACGATGCAATCTAAATGGACGTCAGTATATGAATTATACTGGTATGTAAAATAGCTAAAAAGGAGTAGGTATAATAAAAAATACTCAAATCAAGGAACTCAACTCAACAATCAACTCAACTCAAGAGGCTCAACTCAATAAAACATGCAAGTTTAAGAATAAAAGTCATGCTTTGAGAATAAACTCAATAGTATGCAACTCACGCCAAATCATTAAAATTTTATAATAAATAATGCTCCTCGAAAGATACTCTATATGCAACTTAATCAAATCAGTTATGCAAAATTTAGGAGTTTCTCTAACCGACAGACATCCCACTGCCATCTTTGATGGTGCACAATGAAGACGACGTTGTTACTCACCCGTCTATTACTTGCCAAGGTAAGGACGTCAAGATCAACATCATGGATCATGATCCATCATCTCCGTCCATCTTTTTAGGACAGGAGTTGCCAAAACATGCTGCACAACTATCCTACGCGGGCAACGTGACTCGATGGTCAATATTACTCCCAAAACATCCTCTTTATAACTCATCTCAAACATCATCATCATCATCATCATCTTCCATCAATAAATATATTTTAAAAATTTATATATGTCATCATTAAATATTTACTCAAAATGTCATTTAAACTCAGTGCTCAATTTCATCAAAACGTCACATGCTTACTTTTAAAAACATACGCTTCCAAAATCTTTACATATCATCAAGACTCTTTTTCAAATCAGTATTTATGCTCAAAACTCATATTCATGCGGACTCAGTAAAATAGGCTCGAAAATCATCCCTGCTCAATGTACAAAAATAACCATCAAATCCAATTCGAAAAACGTATATGAAAAAATAATAAAGTATAATCATCAATTAGGGTTCATGTGAATGAAAATATGAACATGCATCCAAATCAAATACTCAGCTCAACATCATCATCAATACATTTTTGATGTACAAGGAATTCAGTAGAACAATAGATAACTCCAGGATTCAATTCAGGAAACTCAAGAAACTCTACTCGAACTCAATTTCAAAGATTCAACATGTGGGGCGCATGGATTAACTCAATCAAATGCTATGAGTAGCCTTACATACCTGGAAGATTTGAATTTCGGATTAGCTTGGAAGAACTCACACCATTTTCTTGAAACCCTAGTTTTTCTCCTCTTCTTTACTCAAAGTTTCCTCTTAGTTTTAGCGTAAAAGACTTTAGAATGGGTCTAGAAATCCTTTTTAGACCAAAAACGACCTATTTTGATCGTGTTTTAAGTTTAGGAGGGGTTAAGAAAAGTCTGGAATGCCCCTCACGAAAATTTTTAAAATTTCACCTTCGGCGTACCAAAAAGTGTGATTGTCATTTTTAGGTGTTTTTCGCTAAAAATTGTCCGATCGAGTTTTTTAATCCCGTAAATAATATTGGGACTAAGTTTAAGTGTAAGTCTGTGGCAGGTCCGCATCACACACCTATTGCGCACTTATTTTGGAAATCGTTTTCGCATCAAAGAAATACCTTTTGATCTCATTGCTCTAAAAATTAACCAAGGCCATTTTCCAACACAATTTGTCATGTTGATCGCATTTCCGGCCTCAGATTTGTCATCGGAGTTTGGGAAGACGCGTTATGCGCACGTCGCTCATCTATGGGTATTTTGGTAATTTTACAGGGCCTTACATTTGATATTTAAAAAATTCAAAAAAACCTGATCTATGTACATCCCTAAACACAAGAAATTGATTTGATAAATTATTAATATCTAATTTTTTATGTCATTAAGAAAATGATATTGAACTTCACGTGTACTCGTTTGTATTACACGCACATTTGTTGAATGAGAAAAAGGTTAAAATGGTTGAATTTCATTGGTTCTAAGTATTCAGTTGAGTAATTTATAAGTAGAATGGTCTAGGTTAAATTGAAACAAAGGTGCAAAAATATTGAAGAACAAAGAGGGGGGAAAAAAACAAACTATGCTCTTGTTGAGAGTCGAACTCAAGACCTCCCGCTTACTAAACGGGTGCTCTAACCAACTGAGCTACAAGAGCTTTTGTTTGGTTTAACTAAATACTTTTATAAGTAAATAAAAATAATCAACACATATCAGTGAGAAAAAATGCAAGCTTTATCTACTACGTATATATGTCTAATAATGCAAGTTTAAATAATAATGGAAGAATCCTAAACCTTTTTATATCATATGTGAAATAGGAATAGTAATGTGTGTATGTAAATACTCTTCATGTTTTCTCTTTTACTTGTAGTGTTATATTTTACTAGAATTTTGTGGCATCTTGGACTAAGTTCTACTAAAAAATATATCTTTCAGATTTTCAACTAATTGATATGATTCTCTGTGTTTTTCTTATGGCCTTTATTGTCTTGGAGAAATGAAATAGATGAAACAAAATCGAGGCTTTGCTTTTTTTTTCTTTTTCAAAGTATAACTCTAAAATGCTTGACTATATGTTGATTTTTAGTAAAGAAATTAAGAAAATAAGAGAGAAAGATTTTGAGAGAAAATAATTACAGTGTTATTAAAGACATTTAGTATATGTGTCCGCGCGTTGTGCGGTTAATATAAAGAAAATTATTTATGATGATTTATTGTATTATTTATTTGAATATATTAATTTTAATTATTTTGATAAAATTATAATTGTGATATTGCTTCTATAAAACGTACTTTAGAACTAAATAAATATGAAATCAAAGACAAAAAAAACTTTTCTATATTGACACTTATACCAACTTAAATAAATATATGTAATATGATTTCGCATATAATATAGTCATCACATAATTTTTATCTTAATTTACAAAGTCAGTGAAAGTTTTAACATAGTAATGAATCATTCAATACCTTCTATTCTAATATAGTTTGAAGTATTATCATTGCTTTTAAAAATTCGAAATAATATATGTATAATTATATATTGAAAAAAAATTAAAGTAGCTAACAATTTATAGTCTTATGCTTACCCCTCTCCCTCTTTTGCTTGTACAATGAAACAGTAATTAACGAATATATTTTACATTGATCACAACAATAATTATTAAACTTTGGCAATATCTCGCAATATATATTAAGGATTCCTACGGAATCAAATAATACTATTTATTAAATTTAAAAACGAAAAAAATGTTCAAAATAAAAATTATACTACTAAATTAATAGAGAAGAAGGTTAAAAATAACTATGCCAAAATACATAATATACAAATTAGTGTTGTTTGATCTTTTAGTAAGTATAACTTTACAATTATAAGTATTTATTTCTAAAGTATCAAATGAATAAAGAGAATTTTGCTTTTCATCATATAATTTATAGAATACCAATTTTACAAAATAACTTCTATGGTACAGTATAACCAAAAAAAAAAAAAAATCCAACTGTTACTCTTACTCTTCATCAATCTAAACAAGATTATTTTTTCAAGACTGAAATTTATCTTTTAAAAAAATCATGTGAATATTCTTATCATTATTATAATTTAGCAAAGCATAAACAAATTTTTATATTAAAATAATAATAAAATCTTCTTGATTTTCAAGCATAAATCATTAGAATATAGAAGTGAAAATTTGATGTGTATATAGGATTTTATTCATTACATTTTAATATTTGGATTAATTTAAATTATGATTTTCTTTTAATTTTTGTGAGGGATAAAGATGAATTTAAAGATAGAGAATATATCAGAGATGAAGTACTTCCTTGCTTGATAATTATTTGTATGTATTAAGATCTAAATAAAGTGCATAATTATTCAAATAAATTTAATAAAAATAGTCAATTTATATACAGAGAAATTTGTCAATTTGTTTAATGAAATTTAATCTACAACACTCTTTACAATTCCCTAATGTGGTTCATCTTTTTATTCATAATAAAAAAAATAAGTGCAATCACATATAGTCATTAATTACATACAAATAAATTGAATATAATTTTTTCATAAAAAAACACTTTTTAAAAAGATCTACAATATCAAACATATATGAAAAAAAATTAGCATGTGAATTTTTTTTATTATCTTCATAATCAAAATTTGGTTGTCAAAGTTCTTCTCTCTTACTTCTTTTGTAGTTATTCTCTCTTCCGCTAACAATTTTTTTTTTCGTTTCTTTCAATTTATTCGAATAGAGGTTAATCAATTTCAAATAAAAAAATATTAGCATTAAATTAGCAAAAAATACAGCTCTCTTTATGCGGAAAAATATCATAAAATGTATGCATAAAAAATCATTAGATAAAAGTGAAATTAACGACTATGTTTATACTCTATAGAATCATTAGTAGCAGTGGTGGTATCAACATAAACTCATTAATTGACCTAGATATGACTTTTTATTCATTTTGATTTGATATAGAATTTTGATTCACCCCATTAAAAATTTAAGTTAATCCATCTACATGCTTTTTATGTATTTTAAATAGATTCAATTCTCATTATAATAGTGGTTGATAAATTTTTTTTACCTTTTAATGTGTACTTTTGTCCATGATATTTAATTTCAATGGGAATGTATCATTTTGAAAGTGATTTCTTATATTTAAATTTTCAAAGATTGTTGTACTAATAACTAATTAAATTGAGAAAATATATAGCAATAAAATATAATGATGGTTGAAAATCATTTCAAGAAATTAATGTGGCAAAATTATCGAGATATTTACGGTAAAATGATTGTTTGCTTTATGTATTTATAACATTCAATTTGTTTTATTGAAATTTCTTGTTTTTTTTAGTTATAGCGATTTATTATTGTTAACTACAACAACATAACGCTTTGTGAAATCCCATAGAATAGGAATCTTGAGAGAATGATGTGTACGCAGGCGTTATCGTAGAGATAATGAGACTATTTTTAAATAATTTATTATTATTTAAATCTAATTTTTTAAATTATCTCAGTCTTAATAGTGTGTTTTTTAAGTTAGTAATAGTTTTTTTCTTTTCGAAGAAAAAACTGCATATTTGTAATAAAGTAATTAAATTTTGGATAAAGAACAAATTTTTTCAATTTATTTTTTGACATATAAACTATTTTCTTAAAAAAAATGGCACAATGATTTTATGCATTGTACGTTGCATTCTACCGTGTAAAGAAGTTTAATACTAATAAAATTATTTTATTTTTAAGGAAATAATGATTTGTGATGTTTTTTATTATTACTTTAAATGTCACTTTTCTAGTTATTTAAGCTTAAATAGTTGATTTTTTAAAGTTAATAATAATAGTAATGTTTTTCAAAAAAAATTAATTTTTCAAATATTTTTTTAAAATTATTTAAGCCTTAATTGTTGGCTTTTTAAGTTAGTATAGTAATAGTAATTTAATGTGTTTTATAACTATCGATTTTTTCTAATTTAAAAAATAAAGGATATATCAAATTCATAAAAAAATATTGATCGTAAAATAATTTTGAAAGTGGAAATTTCGACTTTCAAATTTTAACTCCATATATAAAGATATAGTATTGAGGATAAAATTTATAATTTTTCATTGGATATGTGTTATATATAACTATTCCAAATAATTTTTTCTATCTTTATTTTCCCAGTTGTCTTCTTTTTATTCATAGGCATACACTTTTTTTTTTTTTTTAGCAATTGAGTTTCGGGCCAGCGGCCCATTTTATTAAAAATTCAAAAGTGGCCCGAAACAACAAAATGTCCAGCGGCCCAAACAGCCCAACCCGACTGGACCAAAATCAAAAGAGGTGTTTCTAGAAACACCTTTCCTAATCCCACTCCCATCAATGGCGGTGCCCTGTCCGCTGCTACTCTCCTCCAACTGAGCGACGATCTCTTCACCCCCATGGTCGATTGGTAAGTCACCCCACCTTGGCCATCTACCTTCAGTCTGTCGAGAGCCACTCTGTTAATTTTAACTCGTATGTCCTCACTTTCCTCATTTTTATGATGAGTCCATTCTTTTGGCAGCTGGTTGTGAAGAAGACGACCATGGCTAGTCCGACGACCCTTTTCTTGTTCTCTTGGACTGGCGGCGCAGCTGATTGCTATCTCTTCTACCTCCATGCCCGCCTGGTGAGTACTACGCCTTCACACCAGTGGTTTTTGACTTTCGTCCCTGTAGCTTTGTGTTCCGATGCTTGCTGCACATCCTTTATTTCAAAGATTTGGTATCCCTGTTTGAAGTAGACTTTACCCATTAATTTTCTGATATACTGGACTCCCCTCTGTGTTCCTGTTGTATGCTCTGTATGTCCTCCCTAACTGGCCTCCTCAATCTGTATCTATCTGTTCTCTGCCTCCTGTGACACACCTGCTTTAGACAGTTGTATAGGCCTAGTTCGAATTCTAATATACGGAGTCATTTGCTTGTCCATGTTTGTAATTTCCTACTTCTGCTTGATAGTTGGGTGAATTCCCAGAGCCTTAGAGCACCATTAGCCTCCATAGCATCATTAGCAATGTTGTCAGCCACCTGATTAGCTTCTCTGAATACATGCAAGATTTTAACTGTTAATTGTTGCATTATGGCTCTAATTTCTTCTATCTTCTCCACCACATGATATGTAACCCTGTATTCACCCAGCACCATAGCTTTTATGATCTCTGAGTCTGTCTGCAATATGATTTTGCTGAAAGCCTGCTCTTTACAGAACTTAAGAGCCTGTAAAATTGCTGTGGCTTCTGCTTCAACATTTGTGCAAACCCCTATCCTTTGTCCTTCAGCATACACAAGGTTGCCTTCCATATTCCTGATGCAAAATCCATATACCCCTTGTCCTGGGTTGCCTCTACTAGCCCCATCTGTGTTACATGTAACCCATCCCTCACTTGGAGGGTGCCACCACACTTTATGAAAGTAAAGAACTGGTCTGTACGTCTTGAGTGTGTCAATAATGTCCGCCCATCTCTCCGGAACTTCCCTGATCATTGGATATCTCTCTTTAATCAGTGCTTGGATTGCCTTTTGACATTGATGAACCAGCAAGTCAAATGAATATTGCTTTCCATGTCTGATGGCATTCCTTCTCTTCCAAGTTCCCACATGATTATGGCTGGGACTGCTTCCGCTACTCTTTGAACTTTAGTAGGCTGATCAATATTCCACCACATTTGCAATGTCTGGAATATTTGTCTCCCTTCCATTGTGATACCTGCACACAGAGCAAAGTGCTTCCATAGCTTTTGGGCCATGGGAGCTGTTAGTAATAAGTGTTCCAGTGTTTCCTCACACCCAACTTCACAGCAAACACATTTGGAAACCACATTTATTCGCATCCTCTTGAGAATATCATCAGTAGGTATCCTCCCTTTTAGAACTTTCCATAGGAAGAAAGACACCTTGAAGGGTAGACCTTTACACCAAATCTTTCCATACCATTCATGGCTAACCTTCTTGGTCCTGAGAAGATTAAAAGCTGATTTAACTGTGAAATCTCCATTTGGGGTACCCATCCACCAAGGCTTATCACTTATACCTTCTTGTTTTGGCTTGATGTGATTGAATATGTAGGTTGCTCTCTCCTCAGAAGTGCCTGCCAGTAACTTCTCCATATCCCAGTTCCCTTCCACCATCATGTCTTTTACCTCCAGGCCATAATCCAGCACTTCTTGTTCTTCCAGGATGTATAACGGCCCTAATTTGGTCCAATTATCCACCCAGAAATTGGAATCTCCTGATTTAAGTTGCCACCAAATTTCCTGCTCCACCCTATCCCGTACCTTCACCATGCTCCTCCAAGTCAAGGATGCACCTTTACTGTATGCAATTGCGGGATGCAATTTTTTACAGTATTTATTCCACATGAACTCTGTCCATAATGAACTGCCAGCCACTCTAAACTTCCACCATAGTTTGGCTGAGAGGGCACTGCTCACTGCATGCAAGGATCTCAAACCCAGCCCCCCTTCCTCCACAGGATAGCATAAATCCTCCCATTTTGACCAATGCTTCCCAGCCATACCCCCACTGCTTCCCCAAAAGAAGTTTGCCAATAGCTTATGCACTTGGTTAATTACTTTTTTGGGTGGGTTTGTTACAGCCAGTAAGTGCAACGGTATTGATTGTAGAACATGCTTTATGAGGATCACCTTACCACCTACTGAGAGAAGCTTATTGTTCCAGGATAGTACTCTCCTGGAGATCTTTCTCACCATCTCTTCAAAATAACTCGCTTTACATCTCCCGTAAAAAATTGGGCAGCCCAAATAGATAAATGGGAACTTACCTTGTCTGATGCCAGTTAGCCTCCTTAGCCTGGTAGATACTGCAGAAGGGGTGCTGCCATGAAGGAAAAACTGGCTCTTCTCTTTATTAACCTTCTGACCGGATGCTCTTTCATAATCAATAATTACCTTCATCATTTCAATGACAGATGACCTCTCCGCCGAACCAAACAAAATTGTATCGTCCGCATAAGCCAAATGATTTATCTGTGGGCTCCATTTAGGTAAACCATATCCTTTAAACTGAATACCATCTGCTAATCTGTTGAGAGCTCTAGAGAGGACCTCAGCCGCTATGATAAACAGAGTGGGTGACAATGGATCCCCCTGCTTCAGTCCCCTTTGCGATTTGAAAAAACCATATGACCTTCCATTCACCAGGACTGAATACCAGTTATTTGACAGCAACCTCCACACCATATCAATGACGCATTCTGAGAACCCAAACCTTCTCAATACCTTTGTCAAGAAAATCCACGAAACTCTATCATATGCCTTTTCCATATCCAGCTTGACTATCACATTTGTATTTTTGTTTCTCCTGTTGATATCCCTGATGATTTCTTGGGCCAGGAGCACATTCTCTGCAATGTTTCTGCCTTTAACAAACCCAGACTGGTTCCGGGAGATTATCTTAGGCAACACTTTTTCCATCCTTTCGTGAAGAGTTCTGGAAACAATTTTGTTGATGAAAGAGCTCAAGCTAATAGGTCGGAGGTCCGAAAACGATCTAACAATTTCCTTCTTGGGTATTAGTACCAAGTTTGTGTGCGTCACATATCTGGTTAACTCCTGCCCACAGAAAAAAGCCTTCACCACATTTGTTATATCCTCTCCTACAATATCCCAGCAGACCTGAAAGAAATGACCTGAGAAACCATCAGGGCCACCAACACTATCTCCATTTAACTTGCATACCACAGCTTTAATTTCATCCATATCAGGCAACCTGCTCATCAAACAATTATCTTCTTCAGTGATCAGTGAAGGAATATTCCCCAAAATGGCAAAGTCAGATATGGCATTCTCCTCAGTGAACACTTTTTCATAATGCTGCACCGCAGCTTCCCCAATCCGGTCCTGGGTACTCCATGTAGCTCCATGCATGTCCTGGATCTCTGATAAGTGCAATCTCTTCCTTCTCCCTTTAACATAGGAATGGAAAAACCTGGTATTCCTATCGCCATCCTTAAGCCATCGCATGCCTGACTTTTGTTTCCAAAACTCCTCTTCAAGTTTCAAATAAACTTTCAGCTCTGCCTCATGGGATTTTAACGCACGTCTGTTCTCTGGACTTGGATCCATCTCCAACTGCATCTCCTTCACCCGAATTATGTCCTCCTTCGTAGCTATTTGAAGGAACACATTGCCGAATGCCTCTTTGCTCCACCTGGTTACTGCCTGTTTCACTCTCTTTAATTTCATTTGGACCACTTGTAAAGGACTCCCTGAAAAATCTGCACACCAGTTTTCCTGTACCACCTCCTTAAACTTTTGATGGTTAGACCAAAAATTTAAAAATTTGAAAGGCCTTCCAATTTGCCCATGCTCTGAATTACAAATCAGCTTCAAAGGCGCATGATCTGATCCTTGTCTAACCTGGTGAACCACCTCAGATGCAGGAAACATCTCCACAAAGCGTTGATTAACCAATATTCTATCCAGTCTTTCAAAAATACAATCCTCCCCTACCCTACCATTCCACCATGTGAACTTACTGCCTGAGAATTTAAGCTCCTCCACTTCACAGTTATTGATAAAAAATGCAAAATCCATCGCCTCGGCCTGTTCAAACTCCAGTCCTCCCATCTTCTCTTCCTCATTAAGAATTACATTAAAATCACCCCCAATAATCCATGGGCAGTTACAACATTCTTTAATTTGTAGAAGCTCGTCCCACAACTCCAATCTTTCTACTGCACTACACCTAGCATAGATCACAGAGAGCCAAAACTCCCTATTATTGCAGCTGAATTTAAGAGTGACTTGCTGAATCGAGTCCACCACCTCGAGTACACCCAATCATCTCTCCAAAAGTACCAAATTTTCCCCGAAATGTTCACCCCCACATTATCAAACCCCAGTTGTAATCTGTACTTGTCCACTTGAGATGGGTCCTGAAAAGGCTCCATCAATGCAATAAATGAAAAATGATTTCTCCTATTTAGATCCATTAGCCTACCCAATGCATTTTGAGTTTTGATAGACCTAATGTTCCAAAACAACATTTTTTCTTTCATTGTTCACTAGTTGATAACTTCTCCCTACTTCTCCTTGTTTTTACTTGAAGCGGGACAACTGACCTACCCTTCTTTGCGCTATTCCTCAAGGAAGAAGTGTGCCTTGGTGATAAGTCTCCAGCTTTACTAATCTCCTGAATATTGTGCTCCAGGTCCTGTTCCTTGTCACTCATCAGCTTCAACCTGTGCTCTCCCTCCACTTCCCCTCCAAACGGAGGGACAATAATTTGTAATGTGGATGTGGGCCTGGTATCCAGCTCTTCCTCACTACATATTGCATCACTGCTATGGCTTGCTGTCCCAACTTTGTCCCATACTGCCTCTGTCGACTGGTTTGGCTGCAGCTGTGACCTTTCATCTTTGTAACTTCCATTGGTACCATCTGTCTCTTCATTCCCATCATAAGGCGTCTTCCTCTCCACCCTAGTTGGTGATGTTGCCACCACATTTTCCTTTTTTCTGCTGCCTGTGGTAATTCCGCATTCAGCAATTAAAGGAATCTCACTGGGGTCATTATCCAACTCATTCACCTTTGCCTGCACCTCCATTTCGCCGTCCTCTGGAGCTGGCTCTTGTAAAGCTGAAAAACTATTTTTAAACACCACTCCTGTCTTGAGCCATTCTTTCCTCACCATAATCCCCCCTCTCTTCTTCCCATGTTTCTCCCATTCGTCCTTGTCTTTGCCAACCCCCATCTGACCCTGCCCCTTGTCTCGCCCCTCCTCTATGTTTATCAGTTCCACCTCTCTGTTTTGTTTCAAATTTTCCCGGGCAGCAGTGAGTCGTTTATTCTGATATAACTCAGGATGTAATACATAGCATTGGTCTTCATCGTGTCCCTGGATCATACAAGTTTTACAATACTTCGGCATATAGTCATAGCTAATGTTAATCCATTTGTCAAGAATAACATCCTCCGATTTCTTTACACCTATCTTTATTCTCTTTGGAAATTCCCTTAGCAAATCAACTTCTACTTTGACTCGAGCACAGCTAGGCCTTGTCTTGTTTTTAGTAGCCATATCAACCTGCAGCGGCTTTCCCACCGCACTGGCAAGCGAAAAAATCGCTTCTTCACCAAAAAAGTTTGGTGGTAAGGCAGGGAAAGAGATCCACGCAACTGCTGTAGTGGTTTCTGCCTCCGCCGTAAACATCGGGTCCCACTTGAAAGTCCTCATTGGATAGGAGCTCTTTCTCCCTTGCACGTAAAAAACTGGTTTTGATAACAGATGCACATAGTCTTCCAATAATGAAGCCCGAATTAAGATATGTCTATTGCATAATAATCCAATTTTGCACTCCCCCTTTAACTCACATTGTTTTGGAATTATGTTTCGCAGTTCTTGTATAGGTGGTCCCCCATATGAAAATTTCCCGATCACAGCAAATTCCAGATTCTCATTGATAATCATCTGGTCGATTTCAGTCTGATCCCAAATCACCTGCGGCTCCCCATGCAAATATGAGATTGGCTTCATTGGGACTGGCATCACTTGATCTTTGGATTGTTTCAGCAGATCGGCATATGTTCTCACTGGATTTGGGCCACCCTCCAGCAAAGAAGGGCCACTGGCCAACACGGCCATGACCACCGACGGGCAGCTTTGAACCGGCGGTGATTAGATTTTCCTATTGATTCAGCGGCGGCAGAGTATAGTTCTTAAAAATCAAAAATTAGGCATACACTTGCACATTGTCAGAACCAATATTTTTAATTGTGCATAATCCAAAAAAAGAGTAATTTTTGCTGAAAAATCTACGGAAAACGTGATATCGATTTTAGTAATTTTCACATATTTATTATGAGAAATTCTTCGTCTCCTCTTTAAATTTTTTAATTTTAAAATAGATCAAATAAATTTAAAAATGTTAGCTTTATGAAAATTATTCTACTTGTTAAATTTCATTTGATAATTTATAATTTTTTATTTTTTATATTAAATTTTTGTATTTTCTTTTTTTAATAATAATAATCATAATAATAACATAGAGATATAGGTGTCACCTCTCCTTTACTCTTAAAAATTGCTTCTTTAAATAAAAGAGGTTAAGTTCAATTATTTTTTCCTAATATTTACCAAGCACCCACGTACAAATTTGTTTAATTGATTTTATTTTAAAATTTGAATATGTAGATAAGCATCATTGTTTAAAAATTGTCTTAATTTGAATATGTTTCTTCAAAAAATTATAAAATATATTATTATTTAATTTATTTTAATTTGTATATTTCTTTGTGTGCTTAGTGGATGAGGACGTGGGAGGAGGGGGAGGGGTATGACAGTTTTTCTTTTTAAAATTCAAATTATTGTGTCTTTTTGTTAATGAGTAGTTTTTAATACTTTTTTATTTTTATATTAAATTTTAGTATTTTTCTTTCTATTGATAGTTTTAAATTTATTTTGTTTAACTATTTTTTATGATTATTTTTTAAATATTAACTAATAACTAATCTAACTAAATATATGTTCTAAAATGTCACATGGCAAATTCATATGTTGTCACTTGGTTGAATGTGGTGGCTTCATTCTCTCCTTTTAATAATATATAGATAAATTATTTTATTAGTATCTCAGAAACATACATTTATAGATATAATTTCTAATTAAAAAAATACAAAAAATATACTACTAAACTTGTCTGCAAATTTAATAACAAATAAGAAGAAAACTAGCTTTAAAATATTTTAAAGTTTTAAAAATGAGCAACTCATAAATTGAATTTCTACTAAAGAAACCTTTTTGAGAAAATATAGCTAATTATTTTATGGGAACCCTACCACGAAGTAAACAAGAAAGTAAAAATCAAGAATTAAATCAGATAATCGATATAGTCAGGAATTTAAGAATTTTTCAACAAAACCAGTTAAAATTACTTAAAAGTAAGATGTTGTATGATACAAAATATTTCTCAAGAAATACTTAATTATATAGACATTATAGAGAAGAACAACTAACATATAGGAAACGAGACAGCCATAATACATCTAATTAATCCAGAATCATTTAAAAGGATGATAAATACCACAATGACTCCCATGCACATAGGACTAATTATAATTGGATTAAAAGGACTAACTAGAAAAAAAATAGGAACTAAAGTGTTGATTGTAATATATGATGAAAGATGGTTTGATCTAAAGAAGTCCATCATAGAACTAACTGCGGTAGATATGACTAATAATGGAAGAATATTCTATTAGCCCTTATTTCATGCTAAATCTAAGAGAATTTGGAAAAAAATATAAAAATTGGAATACAGACTAAAGGTTATGAAGAAATGGAGAAGGGAAATAATCTATTGATGTGTGTAGGATTTACATGAAAAATGACCTCAAAAAGTGATACAAAATTTAAAATTAAAGTAGACGATGTGGTTGAGGTGATGGGAGATAAAGGAATAAAGCAGAGTGTTGCAGGCTCGAGGAATTGGCACTGATAATTGGTGTTCGAACCTACATCACGAAAATAAATGCATAATATAATATGAGTACCAAAACAATATGTACCAGTAGGCATCATATGCCAACTAAGCAAGAAAAGTAAAGACAATATGAAAAGAAGAAAAAAATCAGAACAGGGGTCAATAGCATGTGGCCTCCCGTGAAGGGACACTTGGTCCAGTTCGCGGTTGGGACAACTTTGAGACGGAAAAGAATTTTGGACTAAATGAGGGCACACAGTCACTCACACGGTCCGTGTGGTGTGTCACGGACCATGTGGATCTCTATGTAACTCACTTCGTGAAATTATTCTAAGTATGAAAGTATCGTCTCGTAACTTTGTCGTGTGAAAATTATTTGAAATATCTTTATACTGTCAATGTCATGGCCCGTGTGGAGTCACACGGACCATGTTCTTGTCCGTATGGTACCCCTTAACTCCGTGTGAATTCCCTCTGTGAAGTTTCTAACATATGCAGAGAAAGAGTACCGATGCTCCTGTCAGGAGGTGCAAGAGGCTAGATTTGGGAGTTACATGGAGGGGTAGAGGCAGACCGAAGAAGTATTAGGGGGAGGTGATCAGACAAGATATGGTAAAATTTTGATCTCACCGAGGACATGACCTTAGATAGGAAGGAGTGGAGGTCGCGAATTAGAGTAGCAGACTAATAGGTTAGATAGGTAAGAGTTGTCTAGTGTCGTATTTATCTGCCTTATATATGTTAATTGTCTTCTATTTACTTGTTATCATGTGCTTTTCGTTATTAATCACTCTTCCTATTCACTTTCTCTTTCTCTTCCTTTCATGTTTTCCATATCTAGCTTATTTTGCTTATGGGTTTTTGTGACGAGGGTTCCCAGGAAATAACCTCTCTACCTCTATGAGGTATTGGTAAGGTTTGTGTACATTCTACCCTCCCAGACCCCACTGGTGGGATTCCACTGGGTATGTTGTTATTGTTGTTGTAATCAGTGTTTGTTTTGGAGTTTCTCTTAATTGACATTCAATCCCACCACCTTTAGTTTGGTGATGCACAACGAAGGCGTTGTTGTTGCCACGCGCATCCTAAACTTGCCCAAAGTAAAGGATGCTCAACTCTTTTATGGATCCATAGTGAATATCCATCATCTAGGACAAGAACCGTCAGAACATGTTGTATGACTATTCTACGCCGACAACGTAGTTTTGTGGGTTAGAGTAGTATTTACTCGCTCCCAGCTCGATGCTCGATACTCTTCCCAAGACTAAACATGCTCAACTCATCAATCAACTCAATCCTCAATGCTCAGTTAATCAACTCAAACCTCAACCTCGTTAGGTTATCTCATCTCAACTCATCTCAGTTTTTTATCAACTCAGTCAATCAAGGAAGACAATCAGACTTAACTCAGACTCAAATGGTCATTCAAACTCATCAATTAGACTCACCATGGAATGCAAGCAACATGCAACAATGTACATGAAATCATGATACGATATGCTCCTCATGCTCAATTATACTTAATTTACTCAACTCAGATAATCAAATTCAAACCTCAATTCAGTCCTTGCATAGAATTTTGTAAATCATGCAATTTTAGGTTCATAATGTCAATGCAAAAGTTTATACTTCAATATCATATCAGCATTAGTGGAATGCATCAGTTATTCCGTTCATAATCATGAGGACTCAAAGAAATTACAGAAAATTTGGTGTTTAGATTATAGAATTCTAAAGACTCAACTATACTTCTCAATTTCGACTCAAAGAGAGAAAAGGGCGTGTGAACGAATGTAGTTTCACACTTTAGTAAGCCTTACATGCCTAGAAATAGAAGAAGACAACAAACTCCAATTGATCCTCGCATTTGAACTTGAAACCCTCGCTCTTCTCCTTCTTATGGTGTTCTCAAGAAATCCCTAAGTGTGAAGAATAGTGAGATTACCATTAGGGTTTTGTTTTAGGACTTTAATCAAGTCTAAAATGTCCAAGGGTTTAATTGAAAGGGATAGGAATGGACAAAAATACCCCTCTTAAAAATTATCGACAGGGTCTGCGAGGCCTTGTCTACAAGCCATAGACCATTCTACAAGCCGTAGATGACCTCTCGTAAATGAGGGGTCTAAAAATCTGAGTTACTGGAATTTGGCACGAGACCTCTTCTAGGAGCCTTAAAACTTCTACGGGCCGTCTGATAGCTCGTAATTCAAGATACTGAAAAGTTGATATTTGGACCACCAATTCACGAAACCAATCTACGGGCTGTGTGTAGTCTCGTACCTAGGCCTTAGAATTAGAAAATTTCACCAAGTCATCTAAGGGTTTACGAGGCCTCTTCTACGGGCCGTAGATGGCCCTCATGGATTCTTTTTCAGCAGTTTTTTTCAATTATTTTCTAAGTTTTCTTTGTGCTCTACTCAGACTAGGTGGGAAGAATTAGGGGGTGTCACACTGTCCACCCTGTTAACTTTTTCAAAATTTCTAAAACTGATTTGAAGAAACCTTTTCTTATGGGCTATGGATTGACTTATGGGTCATGGTTGGACTCGTAGAGTCCTTCCATACTTAGTCATTTTTCTCATTTTCTTAGACCCCATCCATGAAGGAATTCTACGGTCCATACATTGTTCTATGGACCGTGCTTTTAACTTGTAGGTCATTTTTCAGCATATTCCAAATTTCCTTCATGTTAAGGCCCTCATTCACGAACCTATCTATGGTCTATAAACCATTCTACGAGCCATAAACCTTTCTACTGGCTGTCAAGGGTGTGTGAATTACCCCACAATTGGAAACTTTTTCCCTTTCCTGAAGTTCATGTTTAAGGACCAAATCTATGGACCGTAACTCCATCTATGGGTCGTAAGTCACCCTCACACAATGACTCCAGGTCATTTTTGTCCAACTTTTCTGCACTCTTAGGCTCGTAAACTGGGGGTCGTTACAATATCTCCCCCTTGAGAATATTCGTCTCCGAATGTACTTAAAGGCTAAGGAGTAAATCATCAACTAATAACCTAACATGCATGCAAAAATGCAACTTAAACATCATTTCATAAAGTTTCCAAAGTCTACTTTTAAAACATGTCTTAAAACAGTCCATAAACATAGAAATAAGCGCATGCATCATGTAAAACTTAAATACAAGAAATTAGAGGCTTTAGAAAGAATTTCATAATACCGTAGGCTTGAGTAGAGCGGAATAGATATGGGTAACGCTTCCTCATATCCGCTTCTACTTCTCATGTAGCACCCTCAACTTATTCATTTCTCCAAAGTACTTTGACGGATACAACTTCCTTGTTCCTTAGCCTTGTCACTTGCCGGTCTAGGATTTCATCCGGTACCTCTTCATAAATCAAATCCTCTTCAATGTTTACATCATGTAAGGAAACTATGGAGTTTGGATCATCTATGAATTTCCTCAACATCAACACATGAAAAATTGGATGAATCAAATGCATTTCACTAGGTAGATCTAACTCATATGCCACCTCTCCCACTCTTTTCACCACCTTGTAAGGCCCTACATACCTAGGGCTTAACTTCTCCTTCTTACCGAACCGGATCACACTTTTCATAGGAAGCACTTTCAAATAGACCCAATCACCAACTTGGAATTCAAGGTCCCTCCTCCTTACATCGGAGTAGGACTTTTGTCGGCTTTGAGCCGTTTGTAACTTTTCCCTCATGCTTTTAATTTTCTCCATAACATTCATAACTAAGTCTGGTCCTATCAATGCCACCTCGCAGGGCTCAGCTCAAACCACCCAATGGGAAATTTACATCGTCTACCATACAACGTCTCAAATGGTGCTATCCCAATACTTGCATGGAAGCTATTATTATAGGAAAACTCGATAAGTGGTAAATGTTCATCCTAACTTTCCTTAAAGTCTAACATACAAGCTCTCAACATGTCCCTAATGTTTGAATAGTCCTCTCGGCTTGCCCGTTGGTTTGGAGATGAAAAGAGGTACTTAACTTCACCTTAGTACCAAGCCCTTTTCGGGAAGATTTTTAAAAATAAAAGGTAAATTGGACACCACAATCTGATTTGATGGATAATGGGATCCCATGCAACCTTACCAATTCTCGAATATACAAACGAGCATAGTCTATAATCATTGTATACAATTATATTATAGATAATCATTTATTAGGTTTATGTCATCATTTTTTCACATACATGCAGGTAATACTAACAACGTAGTTAACAAATACATATAATAAGGATCATAATTCTCAACAAGAAGTATTAAGGCAATCAAGAACTAGACTATCTCCGCTAGTCACAGACTAATTATAATTCACATAATACATTTATGTTCTAATAGCAATACAAAACACTTAGCCATCCATGCTCCGTGCTTGAAGGCCTAGACATGATCTCTTCTGTCAAATTATATTATATCATGTAATGAAAAATAGGTTTATAACTATTCCATTGAGAAACCTAGCCTACCTAGGCGCCAAGTAGCTGCAACAAGTAAGATACCACTAATGACCTTCTTTCTTCTTCACGTTCCAAAGACTAATTTATCTAATAACATAATTATCAGAGCAATTAATAAATTACTCTTCCAAACTTTGAGATTCAAATCCATTATTCTACCCTCCAATCTATTCAATGCTCTATATTTTGGAATAGGTAGATTAATTTTCAGTTCCAAGGATATAATCTATTAATAATCACTCAAATTCAAAAGACTTTAAATTACTAATTCTTTTGCACTAGTAAATTTCATCTAGGTTAACTTTTTACCTCTACCATGATTAACCTAATGTTATTCTAAGGACTAAAGAAACAAATAAGTGTTCGATTGATGAGAGGACTTACCTTGGAAGAGAAAACCGATGAAAAAGTGATAAAATCGCCTCTCTCTTGTCCTAACCTGCATTTGGCCGAGTTTTGGAGGTAAGATAATGTTTTAGGTCTGAAGAATACATTTATAGCAAGTATCCCACTAGGGCGGCCCTACTATGAAAGCCTAATCCATCATGGCAGCCTCAACCCTAACAGCATTTAGTAAAATGCTCATAATTTTTACTTTAAACTACAAATTAAGAAATTTGGTGGAATTGGAAAGAAGACTCGTAGACCTTTAATTTGATGGGTCTTGGGCTACCTAATTCATTATAAGCTGAGAGCTATGATCATTTGAAGTTACTCTTACATTTATAAATGCAGTTTCTAACCTATGAAAAAAAAATATGCTACTAAATTTATCTGCAAATGTAAATAATAAACAACAAGAAAGCTAATTCCTAAATTCAAGCCACATAGGACTCTAAGTAAAGTAATTTTAAAATCTTAAAAGTTAACTACTCATAAACGGAATGAAAGAAATCTTTATTAGTAAACATATATAACTATTTCTTTTATTTCAGCAATATCTTGAGACATACTTTTAACACTATCTTTCGCAAACACTTAAAGCTAATTTAATCTCACATTTAATTTTTGAATATTTTTACTCTTTCTATGTCCCTCGATAGAAGTAAAACAAATATTTATTTTGTTTTTCTTGAGAGACAAACTCTATATGTCTTTTTTCTTTCTTTTTTAGTTCTTATATTGTCTTATATATTTTGAGTAATGAGCTAGTTGTGAATATATGAAATATGAGAAGTAGGTGAGACGAAAAGAAGTCGATATTTTTAGTATATATGTGCTCTCTCTATGACCCTCAAATTAAAAAGAAGAAGGATAGGCAGAGGCGCAAAGCAAGAACTCTTAAAAAGTAAATTAGTATATTATATGTTGATGCAATAAATGAATTCTTTTAGCGATTTGTACAGCACCAATGTGATGTTATGTTGTTCAAACTCATGGTCTGATTTTATTGTGAACTATGGAAAACCCAAAAAAAGAAATGAACATTTTATTTTAGAACTACACAACTTTCATATTTGAATGTGCAATAACTATTAAAAAAAATATAGCTTGAGTGCTTATAGCTTTTTGGTGAAATAGAACTACAGAATAAATTAACAAATGGTGAAGTTCTAATTGCGAATCAAATATGTACAAAGAGTTGAACTGCTCGATACTTGCAGGTGCAGTTTTTGGCCTTTTTATAGATATGTTTAGAAAACACTTGTCTAAATTTCTATTTTTGCAAAATAGGAGAACTGGCGAAAATCTTAATTTCAATTAAGAAGAAATTAGGTTTTTTAGAGCTCCCCTTAGCTTTTATATATTTTGTATCATTGAATGAAGGTGAGAATTCGACTAGAGAATCAGAAAGCAACTCTGGGTTGGTTGTTAGAGATGCAACACTTCTATTTAGCATTATCTTTACAAATATTGTAAAAAAAAAAATGTTATATGCACGGGGACGAATTTAACGAAGAAAAAAAAAAGGGAGGATGAAGGAAGTTAGGGGCCATAAAGAAGAAGAAAAAGACGGGAAGGGGAGTTATTTGATTTGATTAATTATTAATTCTAGTTTTTATGTGTCATTAAGAAAATGACATGGAATTCTATATGTAGTCGTCCATGTTATATGCACATTTATCGAATGAGAAAAGAGTAAAAATGATTACGTTTCATCAAATTTTAGTGTTTAATTGGAAAAATTGTAAGTAGAAAGGTTGAGGTGACAATTCGAGCAAAGGTGCAGAAATTATTGAAGATCAAAGATTGCAAAAAGGAGGGAAATGAAGTGATGCATCAAATGCTCTTGTTGAGAGTCGAACTCAAGACCTCCCGCTTACTAAACGGGTGCTCTAACCAACTGAGCTACAAGAGCTTTTGTACGCTTTAAATAGATAATTATATTTTTATACTAAATACAAATTCTAAGATATTTAAAGTAGTGTGACAATTCAGAAGATAGTTAGAAAAGAAAACAAATAAAGATAATCGATAAATATCAGTGAGGAAAAGGGCAAGTTTTATCTAATATGCATGTATACATCGTGTCTAATAAAGCAAGTTTAAATAATGAGTTAATCAACAAATATTAGTGAGAAAAATGCAAGTTCTATCTAATATGTAAATACACATCGTGTCTAGCTAATAACGCAAGTTTAAATAATAAGATAATGAACAAATATCAGTGAAAATATTGGTCTAGTGTACATTGCGTATTTTCTTTTTTCGAAATTCATACCAAAAGTATTGGAGTGTGAATTTCACACCTACACTATCACTTATTAGTTTGAGAAACACATTTTTCTCTTTTATTATATTGTCTTCATGATGTGTGTACTCTCTTTTTATTTTGAAAAATAAAAATTGTCACATGACATTTTACATGGACAAAAGATTCTACCTTGACAAAAATGAAATATTATGAGTATTTACTAAAAAATTAAAGAATAAAGTATCATTATCCCTTAAAAAATTTACAAAAAAATGTAAAAATAAATTTTAAGTATTGTTCTTAACCCATTCCACCATCTCCTCCCTTCACACTCCCCTCGCCCCTTCAAATACTTTTTTTAAAAAAGGTTTTTAAAGTTTCTTTTATAATTTTTTTTTTTAAAATCTTACTTCATTCCCCCTCCTTCAAAAAAATATTAGATATTATTTTTATTTTTGAAAAAAATAAAATTTTACCCCACCTCACCTAACCCTCCGCTCCTAATTTTTTTTTCTCATTTTATGTTAGATATAGACATATATTTTTAGGAAAGTATTTTCTTTTAAAATATTTTTTTTTATTTCAGTTATATTTGATATACAAGTAGATATATATATATATATATATATATATATATTAGTTAATATGTATGTATGTACGTATATGTATCGAATGCAAAATGAGAAAAATATTTTTTTTTTAAATTGAGAGCGAAAAGTTAAACGGGGTGGGGTAGAATCTTTTGTAAAAAAAAATATCTATATCTTTTTTTGGAAAAGAGTGGGCGTTTGGGGAGTGGGGTGGGGGGTAGGGGGTTGGTTAGGGGGAAGAGATTGAAGTGGGTAAGGAAAATATTATAAATTTTTATTTTTTTAATAGATATTAATATTTTGATCTTTAATATAAATAATTTATTTATTTTTTGTTGAAATGAAATAATTTATTCATGTGGCAAGATTTTTTTAAATAAAAGAAAAAGTATATTTCTCAAAATAATAAGTGATAATTTAAATTTCACGTTTCCTGATACGAAACTAGAGAAAGGAGATAGATTACATGTGTTTCTACCATTTCACTCTTGTATATTGTGTCTTTTTCATTCTCATGATTGGGTACAATGGAATGTACACTATTTTAAAAGAATTATTAAAAGTACTTATATATATATATATATATATATATATATATATATATTCAGTCATATGTATGTATGTACGTATGTATCGAATGTGAAATGAGAAAAATATTTTTTTTTTTAAATTGAGAGCGAAAAGTTAAACGGGGTGGGATAAAATCTTTTGTAAAAAAAAAAGATATCTATCTATCTATCTATCTATCTATCTATCTATATATATATATATATATATATATATATATATATATATATATATATATATATATATATATATATATATATATATATATCAGTCATATGTATGTATGTACGTATGTATCGAATGCGAAATGAGAAAAATATTTCTTTTAAAATTGAGAGCAAAAAATTAAACGGAGTGGGGTAGAATCTTTTGTAAAAAAAAAAAAAAGTTATCCATATATTTTTTGGGAAAGAGTGGGTGTTTGGGGAGTGGGGTGGGGGGGTGGGGGGTTGGTTAAGAGGAAGAGATTGAAGTAGGTAAGAAAAATATTATAAATTTTATTTTTTTTAAATAATAATTATTATTTTGGATATTAATACTTTAATCTTTAATATAAATAGTTTATTTAATTTTTGTTGAACTGAAATATTTTATTCATGTGGCAAGATTTTTTTAAATAAAAGAAAAATTATATTACACACATCTTTAAAGTAAATTTCTCAAAATAATAAGTGATAATGTAGATTGCACGCTTCCAGATATGAAATTAAAGAAAGGAGATATATTACATGTGTTTCTGACATTTCACTCTTGTATATTGTGTCTTTTCATTCTCATGATCGGATATAATGGAATGTACACTATTTTAAAAAGAATTATTAAAAGTACTTATTATCCTTTCAAAACCAAGCTCAAAATTTAAAGTAAGGAACATTTTTGTTATAGACTTTGAAATGGTTAAGGTAGGTGAATTCTAGAAGTTCTTAATTCAAAAAGAGTTGTGCTATACCATGTTATAGAATTTATTTTGATCAACTATAATTAATATACTAGTAAACATTTGAACATGAATTTGAAGGAAAAAATAATATTTGTAAAATAACCCTTTATAACAGTCATATTTAAATATTGTGTAATGACTATTTTATAAGATACATAGACTTTTAAGTGGAGACAAATAAAAATAGTGTGTGTTCAGAAGACTAGATGGGTAGGCACCAAAGCTTGGAACATAGACGGGTTTAAGTTATCGTACTCGGGTGCTTCTAGGATAGAAATGGAGTAGGTATCTTAGTAGATGAGGACCTTAGAGATTATGTGATTGAGGGTAGGAGGATTAATGATAGGATGATGTCTATTAAACTTGTGGTTGGTAGGCATGTAGTGAATGTAGTTAGTGCCTATGTGCCTTAAGCGGGCCTGGATGGGGAAGTCAAAGAACTTTTTGGGGAAGATTTAGATGAGGTTGTGAGAGGCATACCAGAGACAGGAAAAATCTTCATTGGGAGAGACTTTAATGGGCATTTCGGGGCAATCTTTAGCGGGTTTGAAGATGTTCATGAAGGTTTTGGTTTTGGAGAGAGAAATGGAGGTGGGACGTCTCTCTTGGATTTTGCTAAAGCTGTTGAGTTAGTTATTGCTAACTTATGTTTCCCGAAGAGGGAAAATCACTTCATTACCATTCGCAGTACGGTAGTTAAGACTCAGATTGATTACTTACTTCTTCGGAAGGGCGTAATAGAAGCCTTTGTAAGAATTGCAAGGTTCTTCCAAGTGAAAATATTTCCACTCAACACAGGCTTCTAGTGATGAATTTAGAGATTAAGAGAGAAAATAAGAAGAAGGTTATTTATGCCCAACTAAGGATTAGATGGGAAGGTCTGACTTTTGCCCTTTCTCGAGAGATGGAATAAAAGTTGAGTAGTTTAGAGGCTTAGAGTAGTAGCGGAGATGTGAAGAGGGACCTTTGGTGGACGTCAGGGTGATTGGTGGTGGAATGACAAAGTTCAAGGCAAAGTGAAAGCTAAGAAGATTGCTTATACAAAGTGATTGGGGTGTAGGGATGAAGATGAAAAGCGTAGGCTTAAGGATATCTATAAGACAGCAACGACAGTGTAACACTCGATAAAATTACTAAAATACCCCTAGATGAGAGATATGTGCATAATGCATTTTTCCAAGCTCCGATGGCAAATCTGAGGCCGTAAATGCGATCAACATGAAAAATTATATAAGAAAATGGTCTTGGTTGATTTTTAGAGCAACTGGATCAAAAGATAATTTTTCAATGCGAAAATGCATTCTAGTAAGAGTGCATAACATGTCCGCATTGCGGAGTTGTCACGAATCAACACTTAGATGTGATCTCAAAATTTCTACAATATTAGAAAACTCGATCAAAATTTTTTTAGCGAAAGTCCCCCTAAAACACCCTAGTCGCGATGAGGACTAGGTGTCCTGAGATGAACCTTTTTCAGTTTTTCGTGAGGGGCATTCCAAACTTTTCCCAACCCCTCCTAAACCTAACCCATGACTAATTTAGGTCATTTTAGATATAAAAGGGGTTTTTAACCCATTCCTAAGCTTTTCTAAACATTTTAACAAAAGACCTAGGGCTAAAGAGAAGAGAGAAAAACGAGGATTCAAGAGGATTGAGGAGAGTTCTTACAAGGTTGACTATCAAACCTCCATACTAGGTATGTAAGGCTAAACTAAATCATGGAATTGTCCTTCCATGTGCCCCAATTGATGGTAATAGAGGAGTCGAGAGTATAATGGTCTATATACATGTTTCTTGAATATTTTCTTGTAAATTATATGTATATCACATGTATTTTCCTGTGTTGTTGATCATCACAAACTCAATTTACTGAATAGATATTTTTACATGAATTATTTTCACAAACCCTATATGTTACTTTGTAAAAGAATGCATGAATGAACCTAGGGATTAAGTCTAGAGCCTTGACTTGAGTATGTTGATTGTGATTGTGATGTGAGGATGATGATGAGTTAATAGAGCTTGATGGTCCCAAAAGTATTCATTATTGGACTCTAGAGATTTGTCTAACCGACTTCCTCCTAATGATTGATATAAGCCTTGAGCTATCTAATGAGAATTGAGTTGATGAGATGATAGGCCAAAAGGACCAATTAAGTTAAGTTAATGAGATGATGAGAGTCTCTACGAGACTCATTGAGTCTTGGGAGGAGTATCGAGCACCGAAATGAGTAAGAGTAAGTCCAACTTGCACTTATTAACTGCGTCGCCGAACGTAGGTGAGGATTGGACCATTACATCAGAGGTTCCCTCTTGAGTTAAAATTCCTTAAAAGCAATAGAGGATTTTAGAGTCAGACCCTTTTTGGGTTCGAGTTGTTCTTCGGAGCGGTTGTGGCAACATCACTGGGATTGTTGTAGAATCACTAGCTCATAAGTGATTGTTGTCGGATAAGAGAAACTCCCAAATAGGTCCCACACTGATAGTACTCTGAGTTGATTTAATGTGATTTGATGAGGTTGGATTGGTTTAGATTGGTCATTGTCTACTCTTTATTCTTGCTTTAGATAGACATTTGACATTTTAATTGCGTATCTTCTGAGATGATGTTATTCTGTATTATTCTGCCCA
Organism: Solanum rostratum; assembly: GCA_029948455.1. NCBI lineage: Eukaryota > Viridiplantae > Streptophyta > Magnoliopsida > Solanales > Solanaceae > Solanum > Solanum rostratum. The sequence goes on from CM057049.1 coordinate 18,932,919, forward strand.
TATCTATTTCATTCAGCTATTATACATACTCGTACATTCTACGTATTAATGTCCATTTGGACTGTATCGTTTAATAATGCAGAGGCAAGTATTACAAATCGTCACAGGCGCACCGTTGGGGATCTATTGCAGTCAGCTGAATTAGTGAGCTCCCTTACTCCAGAGGATCCTTATTTTACTTTCATCTAGCTATTAGAGTCAAACTTTAGACTAGCTTTATTTTTTAGTTGAGGTAGCCATGGGTCTATCATTGGAACCAATTGATAGTGATAGAGGCTTCATAGACTAGAGTTGAGTTATTGATCAGATATTATGTTGAGCTAATTTCTTTCATACTAGCCTGATTGATTGATCTGACTATTTGAGACTCAGATTGTCCACCTTTTTTTTATCATAGTGTTCCATTGATTGTTAAATATGTGTATTAAGGGAGTGTGATGAGGTCAAGTGGTTTTCTTGGGGACTAGCAATAGTCTATGAATGCCGGCCAAGTTTAGGGTACCTACTCGGGGCGTGACAAACTTGGTATCAGAGCATAGAGTTCAAGTATCTTAGGAAGTCTATGAAGTCGTGTCTAGTAGAGTCTTGTTTATGGGTGTGTTTTGCACCATACTTTATAAGTAGGAGGCTATAGGACATTAGGAATGGTTAAACTTCTTTAACATTCCAATTCGTGCTATAGAGTTAAACTCTATGAAACTCTCTTCTAATTCGTGCATTACGCGTTTGCAGAATTGTGATCATGCTTCCAAGAAGAGATGATAAAAGAAAAGGGCATCCGACTAGACAAGATGCTAACCAAATTGAGCCCCCGAATCAGGATGAACCCATGGCCCAGCCGTCCCTGCCGTGCAGCTGCCACAGGCTGACATCAACAATAGTGAGCTTTGCTAGGCCATCCAGACTTTGGCCCATGTTATGACAACACTGGTTGCTAGACAGGGAGAAGGCAGGCAGGACGCTTTGAATATATCCAGGGCCCATGAGTTCTCGAGGATGAACCCGCCCGAGTTTAAGAGGCCGAGGAGGAGTAAGAACGAGAGTCGCTTTCAAACAGGGCCTCATAACTTTAGAGCTCAGGGATCTCATTCACAGGTTGGTGTCTCCCGAGGTCCCCGAGGCAAGCCACTATGTGGCAAGTGTAGAAACTTTTACTTGGGAGAATGCCATGAAGGGAGTGCTGGATGTTACAAATGTGGCCAAGAGGGTCACTTCAAGAGGAAATGTCCAAAGTAGGCCAAAAAGGCTTAAGCTTCTACGCCGACACCACCAGTTAAAGAAAATCGGAGAGATGGTACTACTGGCACGAGTGAGGCCACAAGCCAGCTGTATGTCATGGGTGGTCATCAAGATTAGAAAGATTCTCCAGATGTCCCCCCCAGATGTTGTAACGGGTATGATTTTAGTCTTTACTCGCTTTTGATTTTATCCATGAGAGAGAAATTAATGTCTTTAAAGAGTTTAATATTGCCACCTGAGAGTGTGACTGAGATCTCATAAACTATAAGTAAATATGTCATTCTAGAGCTAGAAGGACGACGATGGAAAGGAAAGGATGAGATAGTGAGAGTGATGGTTGAATGAGGCACGTGACTAGATTTATGTGTTTATTAGGTAAGTAATGGGATGATGAGTCGATTGCCATAAGTTTTGACGAAAGAGTAGTAAATACCCTTTGCTTTTCACGATGAGGTACAGATAAAACGTTACTGTCAGGATGTGTTAGATTGTGTTCAAACTAGCAAGAGGTTTGTGTTGAGGTGTTATAGTATTCGTATTAATAAGGGTGAAAAATAAATGTTGAATAGGGGACCAGAGTATTTTGGGGTGATATATCTAGACTAGGCTTATGATCCTGAAGGGAGAGCCTCGTGAAAATTCATACAGTTATGGGCTTAGCTAGATGAGGAGGTATAATGAACGGGTGATAGCTCTTCAGCTGTGAGGAGGGGATATGTTGATTGAGTATTCACTATAAGATTTCTAGTGAGACTATGTTCTCAATTTTTTTACCCAGTAGTTGTAAGTTGGAGTGATATCAGAGAGGTGTGTGATAAATGCACATGTTAGTACTGGACCCTAAGATTATATTTTGAGGAGTAGTGTGAAAAAGGAGATAGCATTGTCACAGTGATAGTCTTAGTTGGAGATTTGCTCTAAGAGGCTTGCCATAGGGTATGTTCTAGATGAAGATGTTGATTTGTAAGGAGAATGATGCTATGGGCAGGGTACAAGTTCCCCTAGGGTAGGAATAGTGAATTACGGATAGGTCGTTAGACAAGAAGAGGCTTAAGATGTGTGTCCATGATAGTGTAGAGTTATGTGAAGCTCTAAGTTATGATAACTATAAGAATCTAAATCGTATATTTGAGTTGTCAAGGTGGAGTAGGTTGATGTAAGCATTCCTTATCATCACGAGTAACTAAGTTAATTGGGGCTAATGGATAGATGATGATAAGTTTTCCATTATAGTCTAAGTCTTATACAAATGAATTTATGGGAGCACAGAAGTTATGTGTTAGCAGGTAAAAAGAAGAGGTTAGATTGCAAGAGTTGTGGGAAGTGGTTATGTACATCATTAAGAGCAACAAATAATAGCAAGATTTCCATATAGACAGGAGAAATCTAAGAGTGGTATCTTTGAAAAGAATCTTTGTAGCTATTATACATATGCGACTATAGCATAACAGAAGAGTTCAAGATGCTCTTGTGGATAGTGATTCATTGACCATGTAGAGATATGTACTTATAACTTAGAAAAAGGGAATTGATTTGTAAATTTAGAGAGATGACCTTAAGCTAAGGGGGAGATGATAAGGTCATAAACCAAAGTAGATCTCGGGTTCTCGATAGTGATTGGGTTGATCAAGATGAGACGTTAATTCTTTGCCATATCATGTGTTCCTTATTCTTTAGTGAGGTGATACTTTATTCCCATTTTTTGTATGGCTGTCATGCCCATGGCCTAGTCTCATGTACTACTTGTTGATTTTCGTTCATGTTGAGTTTCGAGGATGAGAAGCAATTACTTGTTCAACAATTTTGATCTTACCTCATGGATCTAAGAGTTTCTAGCCCTATGTTGAATGAGATGTGATTAGAGTTTTACACTATGTACAGTTATGTGAACTCAGAATAAGTCTTGATAAACGAGGGAGATCGTACTTCATTATGCATGTTTTCATATAAGATTTCTCGATCAAATCGTGTTAATGATCTTTCATTCCAAGCCCTTTCAGTGATCCTGATTTCCAATCTGATAAAAATGTTGATGATAGTAGAAGAGTGATAGTTGATGAGAGAGAATGATTGTTCTTGATTCTAATAATGATGTGATATCATTTCCTTTTAAGGTTGTAGACGTGGAAGAGGAGTTAGAGAAATCTTGATGAGTGTAATAGATAGGTAAAAGAAAATAAATGTCCCTTATGATAAAAATTCATATGATTGAGGGTGTAGATGTGCTATGGTAGGCTTTAAGATTCTCAAATGATCTTGACCTTAATGAGGCCATAAAATGGTTAAGAGTGATAGGATTGAATGTGTGGTTTCAATTATGTGGGTGTATTAAAGTGATAAGAATGAGCAATATTCTCTTAGTAAAAGTCACTATGGGGATATGAAACAAAGATTTGGAGGGGTTAGATTGGTGTAAGTATGATCATCCTAGGACTAGCACCTTAATTAGGATTTAGAGTTAGGCGTGAACAGGATAAGAGAATGTGGGTAGGCAGAGATTTGAATAGGAGCTACGAGCTTAAATTAATGAAGTTTAGTTTCATAAAAAGGAGCACAATTGATATGAGGGGCTAAGCTTGAGAGTGTCCATAGAGTCTTGTAGATCACGACAGTCACATTCTCTATTAGAGTTGATGACTTCCTTCTTGAGTTCGAATGAAGGATCGCCAAGGTGTTTAAGTGATTCAAATTGATTGAGTTCCAATGTTCCATTCGTTATTGATAGTGAGAATGTATAGGGTATGTTCCCACTTCTGATCTGAATTGATTTGTCTACTCTTAGTTCGATTTGTGATTGTTCAGATTTGTCGATAAGTATGATGGAGATTAGTTGATTGAGTATTGAGAGGAGTTCTGATTGTTATTCGTGCCTTGATGTCAACCTTTACTTTTCATTCGAGGACGAATGATTCCAACGGGAGATAATGTAAAACCCGATAAAATTATCAAAATATCCCTGGATGAGAAATTTGCACATAATACATCTTCCCTAGCTCCGATGGCAAATCTGAGGGCGGAAATGTGATCAGCATGAAAAGTTGTATGGGAAAATGGTCTTGGTTGATTTATAGAGCAACCAAATCAAAAGATAATTTTTTGATGCGAAAATACATTCCAGTAAGTGTGCGCGACATGTCCGCATCGCGGACTTGTCACAGATCCACACTTAGATGTGATCCCAAAATTTACTACGAGATTAGAAAACTCGATTGGAAAATTTTTAGCCAAAAACACCCCAGTCCACGATGTGGACTAGGTGTTCCGAGATGAACTTTTTTCCAATTTTCCGTGAGGGGCATTCCAAACTTTTTCCAACCCCTCCTAAACTTAATCCATGACTAATTTAGGCCGTTTTAGATAAAAAAAGATTTTTTAACCCATTCCTAAGCCTTTCTGAATATTTTAACAAAAGACCTAGGGCTAAAGAGAAGGGAGAAAAGCGAGGATTCAAGAGGATTGAGTAGAGGTCTTACGAGGTTGGCTATCAAAGCTCCATACCAAGTATGTAAGGCTAAACTAAAACATGGAATTGACCTTCTATATGCCCACGTTGATGGTAATAGAGGAGTTGAGAGTATAATGAGTCTACATATATTTTTCTCGAATATTTTCTTGTAAATTATATGTATATTACATGTATTTTCATGTGTTAATGATCATCATAAACTTGATTTACTGAATAAATATATTTACAAGAGTTATTTTCACAAACCCTATATGTTACTTTGTATAAGAACGCATGAATAAACCTAGGAATTGAGTCTAGAGCCTTGACTAAAGTGTGTTGATTGCGAATGTGATGTGAACATGATGATGAGTTAATAGAACGTGATGGTCCCAAGAGTATTCATAATTGAATTCTAGAGATTTGTCTAGCTGACTTCCTCCTAATGATTGATCTAATCCTTGAGCTACCTAATGAGAATTGAGTTGATGGATGGTTCAAATGATAGGCCAAAATGCCTAATTAAGTTGAGTTAATGAGATGATGAAAGTCTCTACGAGACTAATTGAAATGATTGATGGAGATGAAAAGTCTTATGAGCATTGAGTCTAAGGAGGATTATCGAACACCAAAATGAGTAAGAGTAAGTCTAACTCACACTCATTAACTATGTCATTAAGCGTAGATGAGGATTGAATTATTACATTAGATGTTCCTTCTTGAGCTAAAAGCCCCTGAAAGCAATAGAGGACTTTAGAGCCAGACCCTTTGTGGGTCTGAGTTGTTCTTTATCGGCAAGTATGGAACGATTATGGCAATATCAACAGGATTGTTGTATAATCACTGGCTTATAAGTGATTGTTGTCAGATAAGAGAAACTCTCAAATAGGTCCCATACGGATAGTACTCTGAGTTGATTTGATTGGATGAGGTTGTATTGGTTTAGATCGGTCATTGTCTTCTTTTTATTTTTGCTTTAGATAGACATTTGACATTCTGATTGAGTATCTTCTGAGCTAATGTTATTCTGTATTATTCTGTCCATATCTATTTCATTCAGCCATTTTACATACTCGTACATTCTACTTACTGACGTCCATTTGGACTGCATTGTTTAATGATGTAGAGGCAGGTACTAGAAATTATCAATAGGTGCACCGTTAATGATCTATTGCAGTTAGCCGAGTTGGTTGAGCCTCCCTTACTTCGGAGGATCCTTATTTTATTTTCATCTAGCTATTAGAGTCAAACTTTAGACTAGCTTTATTTTTTAGTTGAGGTAGCCATGGGTCTGTCATGCACCAAGTGATAGTGATAGAGGCTTCATAGACTAGAGTTGAGTTGTTGATTAGATATTATGTTGAGCTAGTTTCTTTCATACTAGCCTGATTCATTGATATGACTATTTGAGACTCAGATTGTCGATCTTTTTAACCATAGTCTTCTGCTAAATATGTGTATTGCGGGAGTGTCGTGAGGCCAAGTTGTCTTTGCGTGCCGGCCACGTCTAGGGTACCCTCCCGGGGCATGACAGACAGAAGCAAGGATGGCGGTGACAAGTGCTAAGACAGTAAAATTTAAGCGCCTGTATGTGGAGTTAAGTGATAAAGGCGGTGATAAGAGATTGTATAGGCTCGCAGAAAAGAGAGAAAGGAAAGCTCGCGACTCGGACCAAGTGAAGTGCATCAAGGATGAAGAAGGTGAGGTGTTGGTGGATGAGACTTCCATTAAGCTAAGGTGGCAAGCTTACTTTTATAATCTCTTAAACAAAAAAGGAGATAGAGATATCGAGCTAGGTGAGTTGGCATACTCTGATAGACATTATCATGCCCTAGGAGGGTACCCTATGATGTTGCAAGAGTATGTGATGAAGTTCACTCAGCTATCTTACTATGTTCCAGATATGGTTGCTGACATGAGAGGGAGAATAAGGATGTATGTTGATGGGCTGAACAGAGAGCCAAAGAAAGATGGGAGGAGAACTATGCTTGTGAACGATATGGACATCGGAAGGTTGATGACTTATGTGCAACAAGCTGATGAGGAGAGACAACACCACAAAGAAGAGTTCAGAAATAAGAGAGTCAAGACATCCAGCCATGAGGTTAGAAAGAGAGGAAATGGTAACAAATTCCAGTCAGGGCCAGCACCATCATCTGCTAGTGCTCCTATGCCAAAAACCAGTAATGATTAAAGGTCTCAGAACTTTGGAGCCCAGGGATCTCAATCACAAGCTAGTGTGGCTCAAGGTTCGCAGGGTAAGCCACCATGTGTTAAGTATGGCAGATTACACTTGGGTAGATTCCGAGAGGAGAGTGATGCTTGCTTCAAGTGTGGCCAAGTAGGTCACTTTCAGAGAGTGCCCAAAGTAGGCTGACCGAGCTCAATCTTCTACACCAACCCCACCAGCCAGAGGAAATCAGAAAGGTACTACATTAGGCACAAGCGGAGCTACAAACCCTTTGTATGACATTGGTTGTCACCAAGATCAGGAGAACTTCCCAGATCTTGTGACGGGTATGATCCAAGTCTTTACTCTTGATTGTTATGTTTTGATAGATCCTAGTGCCACATTATCCTTTGTAACTTCTTATTGGCCAGTAGATTTGATAGAACCCCTAGGAGTCTTCTTGAACCCTTTGATGTTTCTACTCCAGTGGGTGAGTCTATTCGAGCTAAGAAAATCTATAGAGCTTGTGTAGTGTTCATCCATCATAAGGATACTCTTTTTGATCTAGTTTAAGTTAGATATGACTGATTTTGATGTAATCCTGGGCATGGATTGGCTTAATGTCTGCTATGCCTTCGTTGATTGTAGAGCCTGAACAGATTCCTGAATGAATCAGTTCTAGAGTGGAAGGATGATTCTGTTGCACCTAAGGGAAATTTAATCCCCTACCTTAGGGCCAAAAAGCTAATTTCCAAAGGTTGTATCTATCATCTCGTGCGAGTTAAGTCCAATGATGTTGAGTCTCCAACTTTTGAGTCAGTCCCGATTATGAATGAGTTTCCTGGAGTGTTCCCCGAGGATCTTCCTGGAGTCCCTCCTGAAAGGGAGATTGACTTTGGGATTTATGTTCTTCCTAATTCCTAGCCTATCTCAATTCCACCTTATAGAATGGTCCCTGCAGAGTTGAAAGAGTTGAAAAAGCAGTTGAGAGATTTGTCAGAGAAGGGCATTATTGGGCCAAGTGTTTATCCTTGGGTTACTCCTGTCCTATTCATGCAAAAGAAAGATGGGTCTCTCAGAATGTGTATCGACTATAGGCAACTGAACAAGGTCATGATAAAGAATAAATATCCTCTCCCCAGGATAAATGATCTATTTGACCAACTTCAGGGTGCCTCTTGTTTTTCAAAGATAGACCTCAGATCTGGCTACCATCAGTTGAAAGTGAGGGAATGTGATATTCCAAAGACAACCTTTAGGACCAGATATGTCCATTTTGAGTTCTTGGTCATGTCCTTTGGGTTGACGGATGCACCTGTATCCTTCATGGACTTGATGAATAGGGTGTTCAGATAATATCTTGATATGTTTGTGATCGTGTTCATCGACGGTATATTGGTGTATTCGAGAGATGAGAAAGAGCACGCCAATCACCTTGGAGTTTTCCTCTAGACTCTTAAGTACCATGAGTTGTATGCAAAGTTCTCGAAATGTGAGAACCATTTTCAAGAGTTGAAGACTAGATTGACTACTGCACCAGTCTTAACCTTGTCCGATGGGACAAAGGACTTTGTGATATATTGTGATGCATCAAGAGTTGGATTGGGTTGTGTGTTGATGCAGAGAGCAAAAGTGATAGCCTATGCTTCCAGACAACTAAAGGTTCACGATAGGAACTATCTGACTCATGATCTTGAGTTAGCAGCGGTGGTGTTTGCACTTAAAATCTGGCGCCACTACTTATATGGAGTGCCTATGGATCTGTTCACTGACCACAAGAGCTTGCAGTATGTCTTCAGTCACAAAGAGCTCAACCTGCGACAAAGGAGATGGTTGGAGTTGGTCAAGGATTATGACATGAGCATTCTTTACCACCTAGGTAAAGCTAACGTTGTTGCTGACGCTCTTAGTAGGTTATCAATGGGTAGCATGACCTATATTCAGGAAGGAAAGAAGGATTTAGTGAGGGAAGTGCATCGATAGGCTCAATCAGGAGTTCAACTTAAGGAGAATGATTAGGGAGGAGTCAATGTTTCAGAACGGGTTTGCTTCATTGTTAGTGGCTGAGGTGAAAGAAAAGCAAGTCCAAGACCCTGTCATACTTCAATTGAAAGAGGTTGTCCACAAACAGAAAGTGATAGTCTTCTCTAAATGGGGGGATGGAATGTTGAGATACTAGAGTGGATTGTGCGTTCCATATGTTGATGGCGTCCGAGATAGAATCATGGCTGAAGATGGAGTAGAATGAAGAGGGACATTGCTGAGTTTGTTTCTAAGTGCTCGAATGGTCAACAAGTTAAAATTGACCATCAAAGGTCATGTGGATTGGCACATAACTTTGAGATTCTTGAATGGAAGTAGGAGATGATCAACATGGACTTCATTACTAGTTTACCGAGGTCTCGAAAGCAACATGATTCGATATGGGTGATTGTGGATAGGATGACCAAATTGGCTCACTACTTAGCAATTAAGACAACTAAGACTGCAGAGGAGTATGCCAAGTTGTACATCCATGAGATTGTGAGGTTGCATGAGGTTCCCTTGTCCATCATATAGGACAGAGGAGCTCAATTCACCTCCCAAATTTGGAGATCCTTTTAGAAGGGATTGGGTACTAAAGTGAATCTGAGTACAACCTTTCATCCTCATACAGATGGCCAGGCAGAATGTACAATTCAGACATTAGATGATATGTTGAGAGCCTTTGTCCTTGAGTTGAAAGGAAATTAGGACGACCATCTACCATTGATTGAATTCGCATATAACAATAGTTATTATGCAAGCATTCAAATAGCTCCCTATGAAGCTTTGTATGGGAGGAGATATAGATCACCAATTGGATGGTTTGAGGTTGGAGAAGTCGAGTTGATTGGACCTGATCTTTTCCATCAGTCAATGGAGAAGGTAAAGGTCATTCAGGAGAGGTTGAAGACTGCACAGAGTCACCATAAATCTTACACAGATGTGAGGAGAAGAGACTTAGAGTTCGAGGTGAATGATTGAGCATACCTGAACGTGTCACCTATGAAGGGTGCCATGTGATTTGGGAAGAAGGGTAAATTGAGTCCTCACTATATTGATCCCACATATTTTGAAGAGGATTGGGAAGATTGCTTATGAGTTAGAGTTGCCTTCTAAGTTAGATGCAATTCATCCTTGTATTCTATGTCTCGATGTTAAAGAAATGCTTGGGAGATCCTGCCTTGATAATCCATGTTGAGAGCATTAGAGTAAAGGATAGTTTGTCCTATGAGGACATTCCGGTCCAAATCCTGGATCATTAGGTTCGCAAGTTGAGAACCAAAGAGATCGCCTCAGTCAAAGTCTTGTGGAGAAATCAATTTATTGAGGAAGCCATGTGGGGAGATGAGGACGAGATGAGAGCTCAATATTTGCATCTATTTATGCCTGATGAATGCTGGAGGTAATATTCTTACCCTTGACTAAATTGATGTTTCTATTCTTGAGTTGATGTGTCTATTCTTGAGTCCGAGTAGAGTTTGTTGAGGTTGATGAGGAGTCAAAAAATCTGAGTTATTAAGTGAGTATTGAGATGAGTGTTGAGTCTATTCGTGCCTTGATGTCCACCTTTACTCATCATTCGAGGACGAATAATCCCAAGGGGAGATGATGTAACACCCGGTAAAATTACCAAAATACCCCTAGAGGAGAGATGTGCACATAATGCATCTTCCCATGCTCTGATGGAAAATTCGAGGCCAGATATGCGATCATCATGAAAAATTGAGTGGGAAAGTGGTCTCAGTTGATTTTTAGAGCAATTAGATAAAAGATAATTTTTCGATGTGAACACGAATTCTAGCGAGGGTGCGCGACAGCTATGCGACGCGCACTGGCGCAGACCAACACTTAACTTTTGTCCAAAAATTTTCTACAAGATTAGAAAACTCGTTCCGAGAATGTTTGGCAAAAAATACCCGAAATGACATCACGAACCCCTCTTGTTCCGAGGTGAACTTTTTTTCAAATTTCCTGAGGGGCATTCCAGACCTTTCCCAACCCCTCCCAAACTCAAAACATGATCAAAATGGGACGTTTTGAGCATAAAATGGATTTTAAACCCCATTCCTAAGTCATTCTAAGTTCTTGAAAAAGACTAAGGCTAAAGAGAAGAGAATAAGAGCATAAATTTGAGGAGTTCGAGGAGAGTTCGTTGAGCTTGATTGTCCAAACACTTCACACCAAGTATGTAAGGCTAAAGCATGAGATTGTTCTCCCATGTGCCCCATTGATGGTAATAGAGAAGTTGAGAGTTCATGAGTCCCCACACATTTTTCTTGAAATACTTTCTTTATTTTCTTGAAAATTACATCTATTACATGTGTTTTCATATGTTGACAATCATCATAAATTTGTTTTCTTGAATTGAATATTTTTCATGAGACATCGTATAAACCCTATATGATATTTGTAAAGGCATGCATGAATGAACATAAGGATGAAGTCTAGAGCCTTGACTTGAGTATGTTGATGGTAATCTTGATGTGACTATGAGGTTGAGTAAATTGAGCTTGATGATCCTATGAGTCTCCATAACTAAGTTCTATCTAAATGACTTGTTCTTGATGATAATCTGAGTCCTTGAGTTCTCAAATTAGAATTGAGTTGATTGAGATGAGTTAAAGACCCTGAAAGCAATAGAGGACTTTAGAGTTTGAGTTCATGTATTGATGAGAGTTTCCATGAGATTAATTAAGTTGATGAGTGCCTCCATGAGGCTACTTGAGATGAGGAGGAGTCTTATGAGCATTGAATCTTGGGAGGAGTATCGAGCACCGAAATGGGTAAGAGTGAGTCCCGCTCATACTCATTAACTACGTCGCCAAGCGTAGGTGAGGATTAAACCATTACTTCATATGGTCCTCTCTTGAGGTAAAGTATCTGAAAGCGATAGAGCACTTTGGAGGTTAGATCCCTTGTGGATCATAGGCATTCCTTAACTGGCAAGTACGGAACGACTGTGGTAACGTCAGTGGGATTGTTGTACAATCACTGGCTTATAAGTGATTGTTTTTGGATAAGAGAAACTCCTAGACAGTTCCCACCTTGAGTACTCTGAGTTGAGTTGATTGATGTGGTTTGATTGGTTGATGGGTAACTTGTCTACTCTTTATTCTTGCTTTAGATAGACATTTGACATTTTGCTTATGGCGTATTCTGAGTTGATGTTGTTTCTATATTACTCTACATATTTCTGTTTCATTCAGCCATTTTAAGTACCAATACATTCCACGTACTGACGTCCCCTTCTGGATTGCATCATTTTATAATGCAGAGGCAGGTACTGGAGATCGTCAATAGGCGCAACATTGAGGATCTGAGCATTTCAGCTGAGTTGGTGAGCCTCCCTTACTTCAGAGGATCATTGCATTTATTTTCATCTTGCTTAGTAGAGTTAGACTTGAGGTAGCTTTATTTTATTTTGAGGTAGCCATGGGTTTGTCATTGGCACCACTTGATAGTGATAGAGGTTTCATAGACTAGAGTTGAGTATTGATTTTGAGACTTGTTGAGCTAGTTTCTTTCTTACTAGCTTATTTATCTAATATGATATTTGAGTTATAGGTTTCCCATTCTTATCTTTATTCTTCCGCTGAGTTTTCTGAGTTATATATTGAATGAATGGATATGATGAGGCCAAGTGGTTCGCTTGTGGATTAGCAATAGTCTTTGAGTGCCGGCCACGTCTAGGGTACCCTCCCGGGGCGTAACATCCCACTATTGTTGGTATGTAAAAGGGGAAGAAATAAAAAATGTTGCTAGAGAATTATCTTTTCTATATTTGAGTCAAATCATTTGACATATATTTAATTTAGAATTACAAAACATATAAATTTTGTTAATGTTTTGGTCAAATTAAATAGAAACAATTAATTAAAATGGAGATAATATTTAGTTTGGTTAAAAAGTTAATCAAGTATAGGCCCATACGATTTATCAGGAATAATACTATAAAATCATCGTTGAAGTAGTTGAAGAAACAATCAATAGAAACAATATAAAATCAAGTAGCTGAAAAGTAAGTACGTCAATCGCCAGCTACATGCCTAAGGAAGACCTAATTTATCATAACTTTAACATTTACATGACTTAAAGAATATTTGAGTCAAATAATTTGACATATATTTAATTTCAGATTACAATATGTATAAATTTTGTTAATTTTTTTGCCAAATCAAAATAGAAACAATTAATTAAACTGGAGATAATATTTAGTTTGGTCAAAAAGTTAATCAAGCATGGGCCCATATGATTTATCAGAGGTAATATTGTAAAATCATCGTTTAAGTAGTTGAAGAAATAATCAACAGAAATAATATAAAATGAATTAGGTGAAGCAAACACGTCAATCGCCAGTTACATGCCTAAAGAAGACCTAATTTATCATAATTTTAATATTTACATGACTTAAAATAATTTATCAGGACATTACTCACTCGATTTCATATGAATTGTCTGTATATTATTTTAATATTTTATTAAATTATATTTATTAATTATTAGATTAAAATTATTTAATTTTATTTGTCCAGTTTAGAAAGAGTTTTGTTTTATCCTAGTTTCACTATTTACATGACTTAAAATAATTGATTAGGGCGATATAGTAAAATCATAGTTGAAAAAAATATGGGGTAATATTGTAAAAATCATAGTTGAAGTAGCTAAAGAAATATAATTAAGCACTTGAAGCAGACGCATCAATAAACATTTGTCATAAAAAGATTTAATTAAAAAGTCCACGAAACACTTTTATAGGTCTTATATGATAAAGGAGTAAAAGTAGACCGCTCAAACAGGCATGTCGACAAAGAACTGCTTGCTTTGGAGGATTCTGATTGGTTTGGTGGTGGTAAAGGGGCAAGTCACACTTATTCATATAGATATAGATATAGATTCTTAGTATCTTACTTTATTTTTTTTATTATTTTTATTTGACCCATAAAACTACTCAAGCTAGTGGATTTATTGAGGTGGAGCTAAAATTTTACTGTTAAATTAATTTTAAAAATCTTAATCCAATTTTGTCAAATTATGAATTAGATGGAGTCAGCTCAATGTAATTCATATTAACACTTTAATGACACGACGCCATAGAAAGGTTTGACTATATAAGAAATTGAAGTTTTCAACTTTTCCTTTTAGACTTAACCAAACAATTGCTTTTTTAAAAAAATAAAAAAAACCATTAAGAAATTAGTAAAATTTCATTCAAACTGAAAATAAGAAGCTGCAGTTGAAAATTTCGTTGGGGATTTTTGTTGGGTAAAGTGATAGTTTGAGGTCGAAATGCGTTTGGCAATGTCTTCCTCTGCTCTTCCTCTTCCTTCAACTTTCTCACAATCTCCATCTTTGACCTTAACCCATCTCCCAACTTACTCTTCTCTACCCCTCACCGACCAACAATGCACTCTCACCGACTCGAAAACCAAAACAATTCGCTTTCGTTTAAGCGAATTATGTAGACAAGGCCAACCCCATCTTGCCCGCCAACTGTTCGATACAATTCCTCAACCAACAACTGTACTTTGGAACACAATTATTATTGGCTTTATCTGTAATAACATGCCCCATGAAGCCATTTCATTCTATTCTCGGTTGAAACATGAGGGTTCATCCGTATGTGATCAGTACACTTACTCCTCTGTTCTCAAGGCTTGCGCGGAGACCAAAAGGATTCTTGTAGGTAAAGCTGTGCATTGCCACATTGTGCGTTCTGGGATTCATCCTAGTAGGATTGTCAGTAATTCCTTGTTGAATATGTATTCCACTACTTGTAGCACCTTGGAAAATGGCTCTCATTGTGATTTAGTTGAGAGGGTGTTTAGAACTATGCGAAAAAGAAATGTTGTTGCATGGAATACTATTTTTTCATGGTACGTGAAAAGGAAGAGGTTTTCCGAAGCAGTGAGGTCTTTTGTTATGATGATGAGATTAGGCATTAAGCCAACTGTTGTTAGTTTTGTTAATATTTTTCCTGCTGTATCAGAAATAGGGGATGTTAGAGTTGCTGACGTCCTTTATGGGTTGCTTGTGAAATCGGGTAATGCATATGTAAATGACTTGTTTGTTGTTAGTGCTGCGATTGTTATGTATGCTGAGCTTGGTTGTGTTGATTTGGCAACCAGAATATTTGAGAATACTTGTGAAAGAAACACAGAAATCTGGAACTCTATGATTAGTGGTTACATTCAGAACAATTTTCCTTCTAAAGCAATTGATCTCTTTCTTGAAGCTGTAGAAGCAGAGGATGCTGTTACTACTGATGATGTGACATTTGTATCCGCTCTTGTGGCAACTTCACAGTTGCAGCATTTGAAGTTTGCCCAACAGCTACATGCATGTCTGATAAAAAAATGCATGGATTCACAGGTTATTTCGCTAAATGCTATGATAGCCACATATTCTAGGTGTAACCATGTTAACGAGTCATTTAAAGTTTTTAATGGAATGAAGGAAAGAGATATAGTGTCATGGAACACCATAATTTCTGCTTTGGTACAGAACGGACTGGATAATGAGGCGTTGATGCTTGTATATGAGATGCAAAAGCTTGGGGTTACAATTGATGATATAACAATTACCATCCTGCTTTCTGCGGCATCAAATCTCAGGGACAGGGAAATTGGTAAACAGACCCATGCTTATCTTCTGAGGCATAATGTTCAATCTGAAGGGATGGAGAGTTACCTGATAGACATGTATGCCAAATCTAATATGATTAGAGAAGCAGAAGCAATATTTCGGTCGAACTTCACAAGTGATAAAGATCAAGCCACATGGAATGCTATGATTGCCGGAAACACTCAAAATGGATTAATTGAACAATCCTTTGTTGTCTTCAAGGAGATGCTTGAGCAGAATGTTAAGCCAAATGCTGTGACCTTAGCATCAATTCTCCCATCATGCAGCCAGTCAGGAAGTATAGCTATAGGCAAGCAGCTACATTGTTATGCAATTCGCAATTTGTTTGACATCAATGTTTATGTTGTCTCGGCTTTGATAGACATGTATTCAAAATCAGGAATCATTGATTATGCTGAAAGTGTTTTTCTAAAATCTCCTGAGAAGAACTCTGTGACATATACAAATATGATTTTGGGATACGGCCAGCATGGAATGGGTAAAAAAGCTCTAAAACTGTTCGACTCTTTGCAGCAGAATGGTATGGAACCAGATGCTGTTACCTTTGTAGCAGTCTTGTCTGCTTGCAGCTACACCGGATTGGTTGATGAAGGCATTCAAATATTTGAACTGATGGGCGAAGATTACGGGATTCAGCCATCAGCAGAGCACTATGCTTGTGTGGTCGACATGTTAGGAAGAGTTGGACGGTTGGATGAAGCTCATAATTTTGCTAAACAGTTGGGTGAAGAGGGTCATGTCTTGGGAATTTGGGGATCACTCCTTGCAGCCTGCAGAGTGCATAGAAATTTTGAATTGGGGAAAATTGTTTCCAGTAAGCTGCTTGAATTACAGAGGAGTGACAGTATTTCTGGTTATCATGTTCTGCTTTCAAATATATATGCAGAGGAAGGAAACTGGGAGTTCGTAGATAAAGTCAGAAGAGGGATGCGCAAAATGGGATTGTCAAAGGAGGTTGGGTGTAGTTGGATTGATACTTCTGGATATCCACACTGTTTTGTATCTAAAGATAAGAAGCATCCTCAGTGCTGCATGATATATGATATGTTGGGATATTTAACCATTAATATGAAGGATGCTGGCTATAAGCCTAAACTTGAACTAATGGAAGAGTGGATCTATGGGCTAGAAGAATAAAAAGCTATTCATTCTCCCACTATGTACCTTTTTATTCATGATATTTTTGGACAGGATTTTGCTAGAGTTTACTATGATCGTAATTTATCAATGACCGCCTGCCTTTTCGAGGTAATGAAGTTGTGTTTTAGCTTTTTTTTGGTTTAGTTTTTTCTTCTGTATTATACTTTTCTACTTTGTAAAGATACTCAGAAGTAGGATATTCAGTTAGTGAAATGTATGTATGTTTCTTTATTAAAACAGATCAGTCAAGAAAATCCATTTTACCTTTTTAAGGGAAACAAGGAGTTCCAGATAGCAAAGGAAGGGCTCTATATATGATGACAACTCCTAACAAGCTATCTGATTGACTGAAGCACATCTAAATTAGGTGACCACTTCTTCCCTTTGCATAACTATACTTGTTCTGCAGCTCGGCTTTTCAACTATTGTATTAAGTATATTCTTTGATACAGAAATCTTTGAAATGTGGACGAAAGGATCAAATAGAGTTGAAATATTGGAATTTGATCATGTTTGCAAGTTCATGAGTGTTATTATATCAGAGTCAAATGGCATTAACAACACTTGCTAAGGTTGGTTCAGCTAATTGTAGTATGTGAGTATCAATGAAATTGGCAAAAGTGGAGTTTTTCATTTGTGGAAATGGTTCTGAAGCTACAACAAACCTTATGGATAAAATAATCTCTGAAAATTTCCTTATTGGGCTGTCAGCTTAAATTATTGGACATTGGCAAGCAAAAGCTTTCTATATATTAGGTCTAGTTCTAGTGATTATTAAGAGGTTTTGTTGACTAAATATGCATATAGACTTTTGCCAATTAATTAAGTTTCGAGTCCATATTATCTTTACTTGGCTTATTAGGCTCATATGGTTGCTTACAAACTGTTTGTTCCAATTTAAAATTAATTATTCTTCTTCAGTTTCCAGAAGGGACAAAGGACCTATGGGCATCTTCTCTTGGAGTTTGCTCCTTATGGATAAGGTAAATAATTTTATTAATAGCTAATGGTCAAAATCACATACTGTCATTTTTTTCCGAGTTTCATATCTCAACTATCATTATTCCCTTTACATACCTAAACTATCACCCCCGTTGGATTAAAACACACCTCGGTGCTGGGTGGTTCATTTGTGAACGTGCAGGGTGTAGAACAAACTACAACAACAACTTACCCAGTGAAATCCCACAAGTAGGGAGGGTAAAATATACGGAGACCTTACCACTACATCATGAAGATAGAGAGGCTATGCAGGGTGTAGAATGGTCATTTATTATCTGTAGATAATATGCTTAACTGAGTGAGAAACTGATAAAGTGATATGGTGCATTGATGTCACTGGATCCTAAATTCATAATCTCTAAAAAGAATGTACTTGTAAATTTCTCCAAGTTTCTTTGTTAGTGTTGAGTCCCTAGAAACATCGAAGTAATGAATGATTCAAGATGGCTTGAGTGATTGTCAGGGAAGTGTCCAAGTTAATGCGATTTCGCTATCACTTTGACATAATTCAACATCCTCTGACCTTGACATATGAACCTTTACCAACATATCTACCTCTATATTAGTTCTATTATTTTCCAATCCTTAGGAGTTTTGAAATTTTGCATTTTAAGGGAGGTAACTGGTGATTGACTGGTTATTTTTATTCATTTACAGTTCTCAAGAACAGGTAAAGTTCTTGTGATGAGAACACTAACTCCACTATGCTCCATGTTCTTGAAGAGAGAATTCCTTCTATTGCAAACAAGTACTTCTGAGTATGCTGCAGGTCTCTTTATAAATTAATATTACATCTACGGTGTTGTTTATTTTGATATGGAAGGTAAAATATATGGGCAGGGAAGCTTCTTGACTTAGAGAAGCTTATTTCTAAACTAATCTTCTGCTTATGATCCCCCAAAAAAGAATAGATCGTCTACTTTACAGATGCAATGAGCAGTCAGTTATTGTAGTCTAATGCTGTGGCTGAACATCAAATTGCTTTGTTTTAATAATTTTTTTTTGCTTTATTTATATTCGTCGATAATGAATTCTAAAAAATTCATAGAACTTTATAATGGCCCCTCTCACCTTAGATGAACTAAAGAATGTTTTCCCAATGCAGATTTATGACCAATTACAAAATATGACCTGTTCAGACAGTTTTTTAAAAAAACAACCTCTTCAGCTCGGTGCATAAAATTGATGTTATGGCAAGGTAAGTTCAACTTATTGGTGTTATATAGAATTGACTTACCAGAAAAAGAAGTTCAAGTTGTTGGTAACTGGACTTAAGTGGTTAGGACAAATTTGATGTAGATTGGTGGATGACAGAGGATAGATGGTATTAGAATAATTGTACTGTAGAGGTTTATCAATATTAACCTTCTGAATTGATCTTAACTAAACATGATTAAGAAATATGTTGTACTTCCGCAGAAGGAAAAAAGAACTTTGCCTCTATGCTTGTGTACCTCGTTCTTTCAATCTCCATTAGCAGTTTCAGATTGAGACGCAACTCTATTTTTGGGTCTTAGCACGTTAGAGAGTGTTTAAATTGGCTTATATTAAAAGTTTTTGACTTTTAAGCTCTTTTTCTATTTTTTGTGGTGTTTGGAAAGGATAGGAAGTGCTTTTAAGCACTAAAAGCACTTAATTTTAGGCCAAAATTCGACAAAAGAAAAGCTAAAAGTTGGGTATGACCAACAGTGGTGTACGCAAAACTTTTCATAAGCGGTGTCACTATTAAGAAGTAATCAAATCGTAATATACTATTTTAGAGAACACTCAAATGTTCATAAACTGCAACTCTACTTAGTAGTAGTTCAACTGGTCGGCTAACTCAACTCTGCTTTTATTTGTGCGGGATGATTCTCACCCTATAATCTCTTTGTCAATTCTCCTTCCCCTACCCCTATTTTTTATTTTTATTTTTTAAAAAAGGGAGGATGAATTTTTTAAAAAATTATAGCATTTTAAATTTGGTGCAATTATTTTTTCCATAAATATGAGATAATTGTTTTTCATTTAAGAAGATGTTGTTAATTAGATCTTATAGATTTAGATGGTTTTTAGCATATAGAAGATCAGGGGTTCAACACTCCCTGACAACTATTCTTTATATAGAGAAAAACACACACAAAAAAGCTAAACCACAGAGTATCGAACACTTGACTTCTATCTGAACATGGGAAGCATCTGACCACCAAGCCAGGGGGGCTCACTGTAAAGCAGTGTCACTTTAATCCTATGTATGTTCAATTCCGTGTGCAAGTGTATGTGTATATATGTATATGCAATGAAACTGAAAAAGTAGTGTCACGTGACACCCCTTCGCTGAAGGTAAATCCGCCCCTGATGACCAACTTATGGGCTTAAGCTTATAAGATATTTTAAAAAAGCCAATCCAAACATTCTAACTCCCTATAATGTACAAACAAATTTCAGTGAAGTAACAATTACAAGAAGCTTTAGAATTGTTGTTAGGACAAATATCAGGTGTGAAATTGATCTCTTTGCCCAAAAAATCCATGGTTTTTTTTTTTGAATTTTTTTTCTTGATTATTGTAATCGATGATCTTATCCCAATGATATGCAAGATATAAACACAATACATTAGGTGCTACCTTAGGAAAGGAAATAAAGAGGGATTCCTACGTATTTGTTAGCTAATTATGATGGATTATGGCAAATCTGCTAGCTATTATGCCTATATACATTACTTAGAATGTGTCTATATACATTTTATAACACCCTCCCTCAAGTTGGAGCATAAATATTAATCATGCCCAATTTGTTACAAAGGTAATCAACTTAAGTTTCATTCATCGCCTTTATAAGCAAATCAATTAGTTGCTCTCCTGTTCTCATGTAACTAGTAGAAATCAAGTTTTTTTGTATTTTCTCACGAATAAAGTCACAATCAACTTTAATATGCTTAGTTCTTTAATGATACACTGGATTTGGGGTAATATGAAAAGCAACTTGATTATCATACTAGAGTTTTGCCAGCATATGATGCTTCAAACCAATTATAGTTAAAAGTTGATGTATCCACATAATTTCACACATAGACTGTGACATAGCTGTGTACATAGATTGTGCACTAGATTGACATACAATACTTTTCTTCTTACTCCTTTATGCTACCAAGTTTCCACCAACAAAGACACAATAGCATGTAGTGGATCTTCTATTAATCTTGGAACTAGTCAATATTTATAAAATACTCAATACGAGTATGGTTGTAATTGCTATACAATATGCCAAGTCCAAGAGCCCCTTTTTAGTAA
Organism: Solanum rostratum; assembly: GCA_029948455.1. Taxonomy (NCBI): domain Eukaryota; kingdom Viridiplantae; phylum Streptophyta; class Magnoliopsida; order Solanales; family Solanaceae; genus Solanum; species Solanum rostratum. The sequence goes on from CM057049.1 coordinate 18,953,854, forward strand.
CATAGAATCTGTTCCAAAGCTACCCAATGTTTGACCGCAGGTGCAGACATGAATTGATTAACAACAATTACCGCAAAAACAATATTCGAATGTCATCGTGAGGTAGTTTAACTTCCCAACTATCCTCCTATATCTCTCTAGATTATGAAAAAGTTTGTCATCATCTTTCATAAGATGCACATAGGAACCACTAGAGTACTACAAGGTTTGGCTATCAACTTTCTAGTCTCCGCAACGAGAATATACTTCCTCTGAGATAGAAAAATTCTCTTCTTGCTTCTTTTTACCTCTATTCCCTAAAAATATTTTCAACTAGCCTAAGTCCTTCGTATGAAGCCTAGTATGCAAGAAAGACTTGAGGAAAGAAATCCCCTCAGAATCACCTTTTGTGACAACATCATCATCGTACACAACAAGAAGGATAGTTTCAGCCGTAAATAGTTGTTAGAAGACAGTACTTACATTTGCTCATTTTCAGCCCAAATTCCTAACCAAGCTTGGGGATTTTGCCTCAAGATATACAAGGATTTCTTCAAATGATAGACTTTTCTATACTCCCCCATTTCCCCCGAGCAATAAAATTGGATGGTTGCTCCATATACACTTCCTCTTAAAGACCACCAAGAAGGAATGCATTCTTGATACCTAACTGATGTAAAGGATAATTCTCAGAAACAACTAGAGAAATGAACAAGCGAACAGAAGTAAGTTTGGCAATTGAAGAAAAGGTGTCTAAATAGTCCACTCCATAAGTTGGAGCATATTCTTTAGCCACAAGCCTGACCTTAAGTCTTACCTGGGAATCATCTAGATTAAATTTAATTGTGAACACCCACTTACATCCTACAAGTTTCTTCCCGTTGGGTATATTCACCAAATTTCATGAGTCTATTGCATATAGTTCCTCAAGCATCGCATTTGACCTTTTAGGATGATGCAATGCCTCTTTAACAATTTTGAGTACAAGAATAGAGTATAGGGAAACAATCAAGAATCTGAATGTAGAAGGTAAGCGATCATAGGAAACAAAGTTAGAAATAGAATATGTGAATTTGCAAGTTCGCGTACCTTTGAAGGGGAGCCTTGGAGTAACTGGTAAAGTTGCTGCCATGTGAACAAGAGGTCACGGGTTCAAGCCTTGGAAACAGCCTCTGGCAGAAATGCAAGGTAAGGCTGCGTACAATATACCCTTGTGGTTGGGCCTTTCCCCTGACCTTGCGCATAGCGGGAGCTTTAGTGCACCGGGCTTGCCTGCAAGTCCGTGTACCTTTACAAAGAGCCATAGGGAGGTCAAAATATTCTGGAGGATTAGGTGGAGGTGATTTGATGACAAGGAATTGGTGCAGGGCATGTATCATTGGTCTCTCATCTCCTCGAATGAACTTGAACAATTGGCGGTCTTGCTGGAACTTGTGTTGAAGGTGCAATAGTTAAGTGGTACTCAAGGGAGTTACTTGGAGATGGAAGAATAACATCATCTAATTGCACAACACGGGTAACATGATAAACTAACCACTCATCTTGCTCCCCCTGACTTGTAGAACTGGGAGGGGTATACAAGATGTGTAGTCTCTAAAAATGTCACATCATTTGACACCTTATATTTGCCAAGTTCAGTTGAATATCATCAATACCCCTTCTAAAGATGAGAATAACCCAAGAAAATACACTTCAATGCCTTAGGGTCCAACTTAGTAACAAATAGTTATACGTCTTGAACATAACAAGTGCTTTCAAGTACCTTTGGTTCCATCAAAATTATGACTTGTTTGTGAAAAGAACATTGTAAGGCATGTTAGCAACTAGCACCGTCGATGGCATGCATTAAACAGAAAATAGGTTATAGAGATTGCATCATCCCAAAATTATGTAGGAACTTTCATTTGGAACAAAAGTGCTCGTCTTGTCTCAAGCAGATACCTATTTCTTCCTTTCAGCAACTCTATTTTGAGAAAGTGTATCAGCACTGACAATTGATGGAGAATACTATGTTGTCTCATGTAGGATTGAAACAAGTGTGACATGTATTCTTATGCATTATCATTCTTTGAAATACATACCAAATCATTGAGCTGTGATTTGACTTTTGCAAAAAAGTGAGCAAACACTTCAGAGCGACTTTTCATAAAATAAATCTAGGTCATTTGAGATAAATCAACCACAAAAGTGACAAAATATTTATGTCTAGTTTTGGAAATGATGGGATATCGTCCCCAAACATCACAATGAATTACCCTTCGGGGGGCCTAGTGGTTTGGGCTTGGGGCTTCCATATTGGAGGTTTCAAGTTCGAAACCCCTTGCCAGCGAAAGCAAGGGGTTTGCCTTCTGGGTCGAGCTTGTCGCACTGGGCTTGCCTAGTGCAAGTTACTTCTCCTATGTGATTTGCAAGTTATTGCATAGGAGCAGGGATTTACCCTATGCCTACCAAGGGTAGCGGCTGCGGGTTTCCCTTGTCATTAAAAGAAACATCACAATGAATTGCTTTGATTATTAACCCTTGGACCTAACCTGCTGCGATGATGTCTTGCAAATTGGCATGATTCACAGTTGAAAGAATGAACAGTTTGATATTGGGAACAGAGCTTCTTTAACAAAAGTAAGGAATGATATCTGAATCCACAATGTGCTTCAAATGGAGACATGACACTTGAGCAGGCAACAAATTGGATCTGTAGGTCATCAAATACATGTTCTTTACCAAAAAACCTTATGTGTCACAAGAGCACGTAACATGCAATTATTGGGAAAGAACGAAACAAAACAGTTAAGATCTCTATTATTGGGAAAGAACGAAATAAAACAATTAAGATCTCTACTATGTTTACTCGCAAAAAATCAAATTAAAGGCCAACTTCAGTAGTTTTAATACTGATGATAGGGTAATAAAGGAGGTTGCTTTGATGGTTCTAGATTCCACAATGTTACATGTTGAGCCATCAGCTACCATTACATGAGAGGTTGGTTTGTGTGATCGAAAAGTAGAAAACATATTAGGATTACCCGTCACGTGATCTGTAGCACCAGAATCAATCACCCAATTGTTTGAAGAGGAGACCTGACATGCTTTTCTTGAATCAACAAGGGTAGTAATGGAAGCAAATTCTTTAAGGGATTCCCAATACTAAGAGAACTCTGCAAACTCATCCACCGGAAAAAAATTTGTCTTACCCTTCTGATTTATAGCTATATTTCCTCTTTTCTAATTGTTTGAGTTATGTTTTTCAACTCAAATACCCAGAATATCAATTTAAGGAGAAGCCAACAAACACAAGCAAAACCGACAAATACAATACAATACTGAAAATGTAGTTCTTTAATATCACCTCAATGAAAAAACTTAAGAATAGTCAAGCTTCAGAAGGTCCCCAATAACATTAGAATCCAAGAAATTAGCAACCAATTCACCCAACAAAATAATTGTATCCGATAGTCAAATACTAGATTAATTTGACATCAAGAAAAAAAAAATATCAAGAACAAGCATCCACAAAACACTATTAATTCCATATTGAACAGAACTCAGCAAATCGCAGCAGCAACAAACAAAAAACCAGATCTGAATAGCTGAAGCTTCAGGGAAAGTATGAACCTGGAAGTAGTTTTCAAAACAAAATATGATCTTGGAAGTGACAAAGAGTTCCCCAAACAGTGTTTCAACACCAAACAAAACTCGGGGTATGCCGAGATGAATGACACGACACTGGACGTTCAATCCCCGAAACATTTTGATGGAGCGCGTGCCTCCACGCGCCAGCGCGTGAGCGACCAGCAAGAGATGCAGGTGGCGCATGAAGGCCACTCACTTCAGACCCAGTTGCCAGAGAAGTTTCTTCTGTTTGGAAAGGATGATCTGCCTCCTCCTACAGTGGCAGCGGCATAAATTGACCACTTTGAAAGTGATCAATTTGAAATCTGAGCCTATTTCTGTAAGACAACAAAAAAAGATCGAGCTGTCTGTCTAAACAGCCAAAACAAGATCAAGGAGCCTATAAGCTTAGGTACCATGTAATCGAATGGAAGTTGATGATCTTATTCTAATGGTAAGCAAGATATAAATACAATATATTAAGTGCTAACTTAGGATAGAAAATAAAGAGGGATTAATCTGCTGGCTAGTTATGAGGGATTCCTACAGATTTGCTTACTAAGTATGCCTATGTACATTACTAAGAATGATGTCTATATACATTTCGTAACAATTATTATATATGTTTGTGTGCACGCGCTCGTGATTCTCTTTTGGTTTAATGCTTGTTTTCATAGATGATACAGCTTATCACGGTAGATTGATTCATTCAGAACTTTGCTTTGACTTTGACTGCGTTGTGTGATCATCAGGTTCTGCCGTTGTGCCGATGATTTTTGGTATTCTTCATTAACATGCTGTGAGAAATATTGGGGGAGAATATTATTGAATTGTTGTATACATTATTACATTGAGACCCTATTTATAGATACTATATTAGACTCCTTTTCCAATTAGGATATTAGAATACAATCCTTTTCCAAATAGGATTCTATATACTATTGTAATTCCTATTCCTATTCTAAGTAGGATTGTATTTACCTATTCCTATTCTAACACTCCCCCTCAAGCTAGTGCATACACGTCATATGTCCCTAGCTTGTTACAAATGTAATTAATACGAGGATCGATGACGGACGTGTTGAGATATCAGCAAGTTGATCTTCTGGCTTCACAAAATTAACAGTCAACCTCAATGTCTTAGTCTTCTCATGCAATTCCGAGACTGCATTGTTAAATTTCCCACACCAGGCTTGAGAAGATTGTTTTAGACCATAGAATGATTTACACAATCGACATACAAGGTTATCAGACTCCCCCTGAGCAACAAAATCAGGTGGATGCTCCAAATAGATTTCTTCTTCGAGATCATCATAGAGAAGCATTCTTAATGTTCAACTTATGAAAAGGTCAATGGAGAATGACAATATGGATCATCTCGAAATTACTCTAAGAAAGTCACTTTAAAACTTCTCGAAACCTGCTTATGCACCAAATTATTAAAATTGATGGCTAAATAAAATTATATGGGTAGGGTCGAAATGATGACACGACCTTACTGAGAAGAGAATTATATGGGTAGGGTCGGAATGATGGCACGACTCTACTGGGAAATAGAAATTATATAAGTAAGATCATATTGACGACATGACCCTACTGTAAAAGAGAAATTGTATGGATAGGGTCTGAATGATGGCACGACCCTATGCAAACTAGATTTGATGAGTCACCGAAAAGACGAATGAAACTATGCAAATCAAATCTGAGTCACCAAAAAGACACAATGCTATGCAACTCAGATATGAGAAAGTAGTTCGAAAAATTCACAATACTGCACAAATTGAATATGAGTAGTCCGGAAAGATGCACGGTGCTACACAAATCGAATATGAGAAAGTAGTCACCGGAAAGATGGCACAGTGCTACACATGATAAATATGAAAAAGTAGTCACCGAAAAGACGATACGGTGCTACACAAATTTGAAATTACATATAAAAAAGTAGTCACCGGAATGAAGGCACGGTGCTACACAAACTTTGACAGCTGTGGGGTTGACACAAAAAAAACCCTAGAACGTCACCAAAAATTGACACACAGTAACCTGTTTGACTGAATTTTCTTCCCTCGAATATGAGAATCATACATATATCATTGATCGTACTTTTGTTAACATAACCATTGGCCAGACGGGCAGCATATATGGGTTATAGTCGCCCGCCGGCAGCGGAAGTTCTTTGATTTTCTACCAGGACCGTAGAAGCTCTGATACCATGTGAGAAATATTGGGAGAGAATATTATTGAATTGTTGTCTACATTATTACATTGAGACCCTATTTATAGATACTATATTAGACTCCTTTTCCAATTAGGATACTAGAATACAATCCTTTTCCAAATAGGATTCTATATACTATTGTAATTCCTATTCCTATTCTAAGTAGGATTGTATTTACCTATTCCTATTCTAACACATGCTTTGTGTTTATGAAAGTTAATTTTGAGAGATTTGATTAGTTCTTTGAAGGGAGAAGTAAAATTGTCCACAGATTTCCTTTTTCAATTTTTGTCATGGCTCTGTAAATCTTTCCTTTTTTCGATCTACTTTGATATGCACTTCATTGAGTCAAGGGTTAATGAGAAACAACCTCTCTACCTCCCAAGGTAGGGTAAGGTCTCATATACTCTACCCTCTCCATAACTCACTTGTGGGATTTCACTCGGTATGTTGTTGTTGTTGGTTTTGTAAATCTTCCCTTTTTTGATCTGCTTTGATATGTTTTTCCTGAGCCGAGTGTGTATCGAAAACAGTCTCTCTACCTCTCAAGATAGGGGCAAGGTCTACATACACTCTACCCTCCCAAGACCTCACTTGTTGGAGCTAGGGGCAAGGTCTACACACTCTATCCTCCCTAGACCTCACTTGTTGTTGGTTGGTTCTGTAAAGTTCCCATTCCAAAGAACAATAATTTGCTATTTCATGATGTATAAAGGTAATAACGACTCAAGAGAATGTGCGGCCAATCAGAGATGGTTGATTTATGTTTTGGGGCAGATTCTGAAGAGATGTGAAGTTACACTCACCTACTAAAATATCATGAGATTCATCTTATTTCTATCTTAGGAGAGAAAAATTGTGTCAACATTTTCGGGGGACTCTTTTTTAACATGTTTTTCGTTGTTGAAGTTAATGGATAGAGATTTGAGTGTTTCTCGAAAAGGAAAAATAAGAATTTGCATAGCTTTTCGTTTGATTTCTTGTCTTGGATATATTTTTTCTTCGCACATTCCCTAGTTGTAAGTGGTTAGATTTTGTTACAAGGGAATCTGGTTTTTTCCTTTTCTTTTGATAACATATGTTGAATTGGCAGGATTTCATTCCGGAAACAGCTTCTCTATCTCTATGAGGTAGTGGTAAGGTTTGCGTACATTTTACCCTCCCCAAAACCCACTTGTGGGATTCCACTGGGTATGTTGTTGTTGTTGTTGTTGTTGTATGTAGTACAGGCCATAGCCCTTTTTTTTTTTTCGTCGCTAACAAGAACAAAAATATATATTTCAGTGATATAATTTTTTCTGATCTTGAGACATAGTTTTCTTCTTTGTACTCTTCTTTCTTTTTATAAAACCTCCATCCGATAGAAAAGGTAAAGAACACTGATGCTTTTATAATATGCTTTGTGACTCTGGGACTTTGTGGGTAGTATACCACATGTATCTTCATGTTTGTTCCTTTTACCAGTCAGTCATTAGTTCTCTTAGTATCCATAACTGATTAAAAAGAATACATCTTGCTGTTATTGTTTCTGCTTACTAAATGTCAGGGGTTTCAAAAAATCTTATTTTAGATGCCCAATAATTATGGTCATTTTTTGTCATATATTGACACTCATCCATTTTCTGAATCCTCTTCAAGAATATACCGTATTCATGCTTGAGCCTTTCCTTGTAGAGCTAAAAGAAAATGAGCACTGATCGGATGATGGATAACAATCTATTGACAAAGATGGAAGAAGTTAATGGGAAATCGCTTGATGGAAATGTTCTGCTTCATAATTATCTGGAAATGTGAAGCGAGTCCAACCAGAATCCGAAAGCAGATATCGAATGGCGAAGAGGAGCTCATTGGACAGAACAGGAACACAGGTGCGTTGGATTTCCTGTACAGTTTTTGAGGACAGCGTTAATCATCTGAATATATAATCATGTCTTGTAATTGATCGTGTGACTTACATTTTTGCTAGAACGAAATTTCAAAATTTCCTGTTTCTCAATGACCACGTTGGTGTGCTTCTAATAATCTTAATTGATCTTATTCTATTTCTAGGTGTAAGAGTACATCTCTGTATATGTCAGGTGTATTTGGTCTTCATAAAAGCTTCAGTTCTGGAAATATTTTGAGGAAGATAAACAGTGCTTACATGTATTTCATCCAACTTGAATATCATGTGAATAGTCACTTTTAATGCTGGCAATACATAATCCATGGAAATAGACTAGGGCAAAAACATGTTGTTCAGGACAATTAATGTTCTAGTATACTCGTTCTCTTTTTCTTCTGTTTATTTTTTTGTTAAAATTTCTTTGTTGCTTGAGCTTAAATCAGAAAGTGATAGGACCCTAGTTTTTCCTCAACGTTGTAACAAAGTCGCTGTCCTCCTTTCCCCACAAAAAGACTTCTTCCCGCATCTAAAAGCTCCATTAACCAAGAATATGTTTTAAATATTGATAACATTTAAAGTATTTTTTATAACTATTCCTTTGTTATTCTTCTTCTTGTTTTCTTGATATTTCTCACTTTCCGTTTGAGTAATAAATTACTTTTGAGATATCACTTTTAGGGATAGCCTATTTCAGTTTGGGAAGCTAAACAGCACATACAGTCAAAGTGATTGTCAATAAAAAAAATAGCACATGTAGTTGAAGTGAGGCATATACCAGTGAGGGGAAAAAGAGTGGACAACGGATAATTCAACAAATATTGGAGTGATATGCAAAGGAGGACATTTGTCATCCTCTGATTTTAGGCATCCAAAGACTTGACATTTAGGTCCCTACTTCTTTCTCCGTAAAGAAAAAAAGGAATGGTGATTTTATTTTGGGTGAGGTGTTGTTAGTTTTGATTAGTGTTATATGTGATGTTACACAGTGCATGCAGAAGGCAATTAATATGCCCATGGAATTATACCTATTTGGCTCTGGGCTTTATAAGATGTAGTGTGTGGTTAGCTGATTGAGAGAGTAAAACTTTTTAGTGAATGCTGTCCTGCGATCTTGTTTCCTGGATTAACTTCAAAGCTCATAATAACTTATTTCTCTATCTTTCTTGCTAAAGGTCATTTGTTTGGGGCTTAGATATATACGGAAAAGGTGACTGGAGAAGTATATCTAGGCACTGTGTGATAACAAGAACAGCAACGCAGGTAGCTAGTCATGCTCAAAATTTTTTCAAGCGCCTCGAAGCTACCAACAAAGGGAATAGAAGAGCAAGAGCAAGCATTCTCGATATAACTAATGTGGATGCTGAAGCTGCTGGAACTTCCCAAGTTCAAATCGTGGAGGATATGATTGGGTTTGCTTGTGGAGGATCACAAGCAGTGCCAAACACTAGCAATTGAGAGCATGTTGCCTTGACAAAGCACCAATTCGGAGCAGATGATAGCAGTTATTGGAGGAGAGTCCTCAGGCCAGAATCCTGCATTTGTCAATGGAATGAATAGTCTGTGTCCTGATATGAATGTTGACGCTGGTAGATCCCTATTACCCAGAAAACAACCATGTACTGCTGCTAGCATTGGAAATTACGGTCATCCTGTAACTAGTTTTGGGAGTGAACTTGAAGCATTACTCACTGAGTTCAGTGACGAAGACAATGATATCCGTTCCATTTTTGATGTTGGGAAAGCACCAACTTCTGATGCTATGCTGTTCAATGCTGCTCATTGTGGAATGTCTGGTTATGCAGCTGAAGGGGCAGCTCCTGCTCAGTTACCTTTGCCCCTTCATCTGACACGACCATTGACGATGAAGGCATTTTTTATCTGGATGACCTGTTCACAGATCAGATGTTGTGATTTGGTGGAGGAAAAGCTGTTAATGTTGGCATTAGTACGTCACAACCAGACAGGTTGTTAATATTGTAAAGTAAAAAACTGCAGTGAAAAAAATCGTTAATGCATTCTTTTGATTGTAGACTAGAATATATAGATTTTATACAACTTTTACAGCAAAGAGATAAATTAAGAAAAACGTAAGACTTATTTGTGACCTAAATACAAGGAATAAATTACAATGAAAGTCCTAAAAGGGCTGAAAAATATCATCCATTATTACGCCCCCGCAAGTTGGTGGTGTCAACAACACTCAACTTGGAAAATTGTTGGGCAAAGGTAGCTTTGGGAAGTGATTTTGTGAGTATGTCAGCCACTTGATCAGCTGAGTGAAGGTGGTGAACTTCAATGTCCTTGTTCTGAACTTGTTCACGAACAAAGTGAAAATCAATGGCAACATGCTTCATCCTACTATGAAAAACTGGATTTGAACAAATGTAAGTGGTGCTAATATTGTCACAAAAAAAACCTGCGGAACTCCCTTAAGTGACATGCGAAGTTCACGAAGAAAATTTGTAAGCCAGTTGATTTCTGCAACAGTAGCAGCCACAACTCTATACTCAGATTCTGTAGACGATCGTGATATAGACCGTTGTTTTTTTATGACCAGGATATTGGTGTGCTGCCCAGGAAAGTAATATAGCCAGAGGTAGAAGTGCGATCATTCGTATCACCAGCCCGATCTGAATCAGCATAAACAACCATATGAGAATATGGAGCTTTGGCGATTTGTATTCTATATTGGCAAGTGTAGCGAAGATAACGAAGTAATCACTTGGTTGCTTTCCAGTGAGATTGGCGTGGATTGTGCATAAATTATGAAAGCTTGCTAACTGTGAAGGCAATATTAGGACGTGTAAAGGACAAGTAGTGCAACTTTCTAATTACCTGTCGATATGATAAGTACCAACCAAACAGTCATTGATTTTACTACTGGGCTGAAGGTGGAATGGTAGTCTAAGCTTGGACGTTGGGTAAATCCCTTTCAACAAGCCGAGCTTTATACGTGTCAATGGAACCATCAGATTTATGTTTTATACGAAACAACCACTTGCACGCAACCACATTCATCGAAAGAGCAACTGGGACCAAATCCCATGTCCGATTCCTAACAAGTGCATCAAATTCAGTTTGCATGGCTTCTTCCAGTGAGGGTGAGGACACACTTGTTTTTTTTAGTTCAATATTTGTTGGAATTGACAAACTCCTTGGTTCCGTGTTGGTTGTAACCCGGTTCGAGAACCTTCTCTCATAGATTCCTGTATGTACAAGGAACAAAGGACGAGGAGAGTTGAACACTGACATTAAACTGTTTGGGTATGAGGCTATTTGTTTCAGAGCGGGTGACCATAGGATGAGTTGAAGTGGTCACCACAGGTGAAGGATCAGATGAAGTCAAAGCAAGTGTGGATGGGAAAGATTATTGTCAGGTGACTGTGAAGGTAGATGGGAGGGCGGTATACTGGAAGGTAGTGGTAATATGGAGGTACTTGGTTGTTGGCGATTTCTACGTTGGTATGTGATTAATAGCCTGGATGATGGTGGGTTTGAGTATTATCAGTTGTTGGTGTAGTGGTGGGTCGCAATGAAGGAGAGGATAAATTTTGAGAATTACCTGATGCAACAGAGACACTTTCTAATCTGGCTGATGTTGAGTTGGGCAGTGGAGAGTGCACGAGCAAAGCATCTGGGAGCGGATGACAAAAATTTAAACTTGATGGTGTAGTAGTCCCAGGTAGAATATCAGAACAAATTTCCCAAGTGATATTATTGCTTTGTTTAATGCTTAGAGTGGAAAAATACTCTGAAACAGATAGGTGTTTTCAAAAAACAGAATATCCCTGGATAAGTATAATTTATTTTTGACTGGATCATAACATTGGTGATAATAATACTTATTAGAAAATCCTAAATTTACACAAGGACTAGATTTTGGCTCTAACTTATTTTTGTTATATGGTTTAAGCCATGGACTAGTGGCTAGACGGTTGATAAGGTAGACTTCTTGGTGATAGGCAAAACTCCAAAAAGTTGAGGGTAAGGAGGCTTGATGCAACAAGGTTTTGGCAGTTTCAATAACATGCCTATGGCTACGTTCAACCAGTGCCACTCTTTGGGGTGTGTATAGAGGTGTCACTAAGAGTTCAACACCATGACTTTGGATATATGAGGATAAACCTTGAAACACACCACCACCATCAGTGTAGAGAGACAAAATTTTGGTTTGAAATCGATTGCTCAAGTAAGGGATGTAAAGCTTTAAAGACATCAAGCACTTCCTTTTTAAATTTTATAGTGAACAACCATATGTATTTTGAAAATTGGTCAATAAATAAGGCATAATATCTCTTGTTATCAATTGACAAAACAGGAGAAGGCCCCCATAAATCACTTTAAATAATTTGCAATGGGCGTTGACTTTGTAATGAATTTTCAGAAAAAGGCAACCTGTGCATTTTATTAGAATAACATAAATTACAAATTGGGGCAGTTCTAGAATGTGAAACTGGAAGAGAAAACTGATGTAAAATCGTGTTTAAAATATGACGATTAGGATGGCCTAAACGTCGATGCCACAGGTGAAAAGGAACAGCAACATTGCATTAAAGGGAATGATGTGCACTGCCCGATGGCCACTCGTATAGCCCATCTTTATTCTTCCCGCGAAACAGAGGTGCCCCCGTACTCAAATCCTTCACAAAATAAGAAAAAGGAAAACATTCAAGGGACGTATGGTTATCATGGAAAAATTTTGAAACAGATAAAAGATTATGAATTATAGCATGAGAACATAAGGTATTGAGAATCTTAAATTGTTGATTTGATGCACTTATGTTAGTGTTACCGGTCTAAGATATTGGAATGGCGTTACCATCATGTATTGCTATCTCCTCTGGACCATGGTAGGCGTGCACATCAGTAAAGTCTTGCACAGTTGAGGCCATATGATTGGTGGCACCAGTATCCAAAACCCAAGGAGCCTGTTGAGTTGGAGATCGAGCAACATAGTTTTCCCGGGGCTGTAGGTGATTGTGATCTACAGACTTTAGTAGAATGACCAGTACGATCACACAATTGGCACTTCAAAGTGTTGTCAAAACGCGACTCAGAATGCGACTGTTGGTTGTTTTTTCCAGTACGCCATGGTTGGGCACGACCTGACTAGTTGGTGTTGGAGGAATTTGCACTTGGGCGCTTATTATAGTTGTTTCCTTGGCAAGGATGTATGTTCATTTGTTGTGCAATGGCAGCAGTAATTGGAGTTGATAAAGGCTTGCTTCTTCATGCTTTATAAAAAGTTCATGGTAAAACAACTTTTTATAAAGTTCTGGATAAGAGATTGTGGAAACACTTGCACGGATAGCAGCAGATAATTCACAAAATTCAGGTCCAAGTCCAGTGAGGATTTTGACAATCAGTTCCTCACTAGAGACAGGAGCTCCAGCAGTGGCAAGTTCATCACAGAAAGATCGAACTTGGTGTAGATAATCAATGACAGGAAGGGTTTCTTTCGAGACGATCGCACAAATTAAAGATTCTTGTTTGTGATTTGTTGGCATAGGCAGTGTGCAAAGCATCCCACGCAGCCTAGGAAGAGGATGCAGCGGCAACTGTGCAGCAAGCGTAGGATCAACTGAGGCCAAGATAGCATTTTGAATTAGCTGATCTAGGCGATACCATGAAGCAAAAGCAGGATTGTCGTCATCTTGATTGTTTTGAGCCACTGTACGAGCAGGGGCAGGGCGAGAACCGTAGAGATGTCCAAAAAGGTTGTGACCACGCATAAGCATAGACACTTGTGCTTTCCACTGAGAAAAATTGTGACTGCCAGTTAATTTGATTGGTAACTGGGTGATAAGATTGAATTAAACAATCAGTGTCTTGGCATCAGAATTGGTTACAGTGATGTTTGTGGCCATTTTGATGGGAAGGGTGGGAGGGCTGTTTGACAGAGTTGTACTCGTGAGAGCTAATAGGCTCTTGATACCATGTATAGTACAAGACTGCAGTGAAAAAAATCAAAGATGCATTCTATTGATGGTAGACTAGAACATAGAGATTCTATACAACTTCTATAGATAAACTAAGAAAAAGGTAAGACTTATCTATAACCTAAATACAAGGAATAGGTTACAACAAAAGTCCTATAAGTGCTGAAAGATATTATCCGTTATTAAATATTGATACTGCACCTTTTTTTTTTCAAAAGACATTCCATTATGTTAGACAGTATTGGTGTTCTTTATCTTAATCTGCTTTAGGGAGTAGGAGTTTGTCCATTTACAAACGCTTTCGAGGGACTAGATGGATTTTGGTTGAAATTCTTCAAAATGAAACGTTAGGAATTCGAGTTCTTGCAAGCTTTTTATTTCCGAAAGACCTCTTACAAGCTAAAAGGTTGAGACTAGAATCAAATGGTACTTAGGTAATTTCTTATTCTTATGGCTATCTGAACATAAAGCATATCTCGTGCTATGAGGAGTTGTATGCCAAATTAATAAGACCGGAAGAATGGTAAGAATGAGTAATTTACTAGCCACCAGCTGTAGGGTGTGTGGACTGTTGAGATCTTTTTACGGATCAAATGATCAAAATGCATGGAGTGAGACTATTTTAGTCTTTCATAATATCACTGAACCGGAATCGACCTTAATGTATAGAAATTCCCCCCCGTCTGTGCCTACAACAATGGAATATTCATTTTTATTGATAACAGACTATTTTGTAAATGAGGCAATATATCAGTTGTTGCTCTCCTCATCGTCATATAATTCTTCTTATTATTGTGCAACCATACCTTAAAAACCTGATTTTGCAGTCCTATTTTGCTGCTAAACTCGCTAATCAGCAATTTTTCTTTCCTTATGATGCGGAGTAAATTGTCTTCAAGCATCAAAAGTAAACAGATGTTGTCATAGGTACCACATAGTGTTATGAAAACTGGTGTATCCTTAGACCTAAGAAACTCATGTGGTTAATGTTATCGTAACAATCTTAATATTATTATGCAACAACAGATTGAGGACCAACACAAATGAACACTCAAATAAGTGTGCCTATACTAAAGGGTTGTGTCTCAAGTATTACAGCTTCTTCTTGTCTCTATTGTGGAATCAGATCCACTATATAGAGTCAACTGCTTCAACGATTGAGCAGTTGGTGTTGTGGAGTTCCAGGAGCTGTCTGATTCCATGGCTTGAACAATACTCTTCAAATTCCACTGTCAGTGCAGAGATGCTTTTAACTTTCGACCCGTCTCCCTTTCCACAAGATGAAACTTCTTGAATACTTGAAACACCTAATCTTTGGTTTTCAAGAGATAAACCCACAACTTTCGTGAAACATCGGCTAAATTGACCTCTGTTACAAAATGTATATAGACATCATTCTTAGCAATATACATAGTCATAATTAGCTAAAAGATCTTTAGGAATCCTCTGTAATTACTAGTTGATCTTTAGGAATCTCTCTTTATTTTCTTTCCTAAATTAGCACCTAATGTATTGTATATATATCTTGCTTACCTATTGAAATAAAGCATCAACTTCTATTCGATTACATGGTGTCAGAGCCTATAGGCTCTTTGGTCCTGTTTTGGCTTTGTTTGAAAAAAAAAAGGCAGCTCGATCTTGTTTTGATGTCTTTCGGGATTCAACATCTAGTGTCATCTATTCAGTTACTATCCCGAGTTTCGTTTGGTTTGATACATTGTTTGGAGAGCACTTCATCACTTTCCAGGTTCCTAGGTTTCTGAAAACTACTTCCAGGATCATATTTTTCTTTGTAGCTTCAACGATTCAGATCTAGTTTTCTGTTTGGTGCTGCTGCGATTATCAAGTTCTGTCCAATATTAGTGTTTTGTGGATGTTCTTGATTTTGAGCATCGGCTACAATTATTTTGCTGGGTGAATTGGCTTCCACTTTTTCTTGGAATCTAATATTATTGGGGACCATTTGAAGCTTGGTTATTCTTAAGTTCTTCATTGAGAAGGAAGTATGGCTACAAATCAGAAGGGTGAGAAAATTTTGGTTTCGGCGGATGAGTTCGCACAATTCTCTCAGTATCAGAATTCCATTAAAGAATTCACTTCAGTTACTACCCTTGTTGATTCAAGAAAAGCATCTTTGGTCTCCTCTCCGAACAACTGAGTGATTGATTCAGGTGCTACAGATCATATGACAGGTAATCCTAATATATTTTCTACCTTTCGATCACACAAAGCACCCTCTCCTGTCACAGTAGCCAATGGGTCAACATGTAACATTGTGGGATCTGGGACAGTCAAAGCAACCTCCTCCATTACCCTGTCATCTGTATTAAATTCACCGATGTTGGCCTTCAATTTGATTTCTGTGAGTAAACTTACCAGAGATCTTAACTGTTATATTTCCTTCTTTCCTGATTGCGACGCATAAGGTTATTGGTAAAGGACATGTAATTGATGATCTATATATCCTTAATGAATATGAGCCTTGATTTGTTGCCTGCTCAAGTGTCATCTCTCCATTTGAAGCACATTGTCGATTGGGACATCCTTCTTTACCTTTGTTAAAGAAGCTTTGTCCCCAATTTCAAAATGTTCATTCTTTGGAGTGTGAATCATGCCGATTTGCAAAACATCACCGCATCACATTAGCTCCAAGGGTTAATAAGCGAGTTGGGTCAGCTTTTGAGTTAATTCATTCTGATGTTTGGGGACCATGTCCTGTTGTTTCTAAAAATGGATATAAGTATTTTGTCACTTTTGTGGATGATTTCTCTTGGATGACTTGGATTTATTTTATGAAAAGTCGCTCTGAAGTGTTTACTCACTTTTGTGCCTTTTGTGCTGAAGTCCAAACTCAATTCAATGCTTCAGTGCGTATTTTAAGGAGTGATAATGCAAAAGAATACATGTCAGATTTGTTTCAATCCTACATGAGACAACATGGTATTCTCCATCAGTCATCATGTGTTGATACACCATCTCAAAATGGAGTTGCTGAGAGGAAGAATAGGCATCTACTTGAGACAGCCCGAGCACTTTTGTTCCAAATGAAAGTTCCTAAACAATTTTGGGCCGATGCAGTCTCTACCGCTTGTTTTCTGATTAATCGCATGCCATCGGCAGTGCTTATTAGTAATACACCTTATAATGTTCTTTTTTCGAACAAGACATTATTCCCGGTGGAACCAAAAGTATTCGGAAGCACTTGTTATGTTCGAGATGTACGGCCATCTGTTACTAAGTTGGACCCTAAGGCATTGAAGTGTGTTTTCTTGGGTAATTCTCGTCTTCAAAAGGGGTATCGATGTTATTCTACTGAACTTGGCAAATATCTAGTGTCAAATGATGTGATATTTTCAGAGAGTACACCTTTCTTTTATAACCCTCCTAATTCTACAAGTCAGGGGGAGGAAGATGAGTGGTTAGTTTATCAGGTTACTCGTGTTGAGCAATCAAGTGATGCTACTCTTTCATCTCCTAGTTACTCTATTGAGCACCACTCGACTACTGCGCCTTCAACACATGTTCCAGCAAGACCACCTATTGTTCAAGTTTATTCGAGGAGACAAGAGACTAATGCTACATGCCCTGCACCAATTCCTTCTTTATCTGATCCTCCTCCTTCAGACCCTCCAGAAAATCTTGACCTTCCTATTGCTCTCCGTAAAGGTACACGGACTTGCAAATCCACATATTCTATTGCTAACTTTGTTTCCTATGATCGCTTGTCTCCTGCATCTAGATCCTTGATTGCTTCTTTAGACTCTGTTTCTACGCCCAAAAGTGTGAAAGAGGCTTTGCATCATCCCGAATGGTCAAATGTGATGCTTGAGGAAATACATGCATTAGAGGAAAATCACACATGGGATTTGGTGGATTTACCTGACGGGAAGAAACCAGTAGGATGTAAGTGGGTGTTTGATAAGTCGTGGAAATACGACTTTTACGACGCTTAATACATAGAATTATTGTGAGTTCTTAAGCGCATTTGTTAGAATAATATGCGTTTTATGTTTGTTTTGTAGGAAAAGCAGGATTTCATGGAATTATGGGCGTTGGACTGATTTGAGGTGATTTGGAGCTGAAATTGGCTAAATCATAGAAGAGCACTGCTGGTGGATGATTCGGACACACCATATGATACCTGTATGTGGCTGGAAAGCAAAGAAAAATGGCAATAAAGTAGCAACAAAGGTTAAGATGCAAACGTCACAAGCTATCTCGGAGAAAGAATCAAGACGTGTTGATATTGTTGTGCCGGGAAGTTTCTACTGTCAATGACCATTGATGCAGCACATTTGAAGGTGTAAAAATGGTTGAATCACAGTAGCTACATGTCCCAGGACCAAGTAAGACGAAACAGAACCAAAAAAGGAGAAGGAACACACCACGGGCATGTTCACGACCCGTGGTGATGTTCGCCAGCCGTGAAACTGCCCGTCCAGTTGAAGCCTCCAGGAATGACATCAAAGACTTCACCACGACCCTTTTCACGGACCGTGGTGCACTCCACGAATCGTGACGATGCTCGTACAAGGCACCTAGGCAGTGAGAAAACAAGATGAGCCAAGGCAAATTGCACGAGTGCCTATCACGACCCGTTTGCACCTTCACGGATCGTGAAGGTGGTCGTGAAGAAGGAGAGAATTGTGGACAGTTTCAGCATCAAGTAAGGCGCGCCACGACAGGCTATACGGATCCTGAGGAAGACCACGGGGCGTGGTACAGTTCGTGCAACAGTTTGCAACAAGAAATCCAAGTCCAATTAGGATTCTTTTCCTACTTAGTTTAGGTTTACTTTTCCTACTCGTTTTAGGATTGTTTTAAGACTATAAATAGAGCTAGGTTTTATTTCTATAGGGACATCTTGCACCCCACAATTTGGGGCTGCTGGACACACTTTTGGAAGCGAATTTTTCCAGATCTTCTCTTCTATAACGACACTGGACAGTAAGCAAAAAGCCAACAACGTTAGTTGTGAGTTTGTGATTATCGTTTTGAGTCTTTAATTCTTGTTTGCTTTGCGTTTTGGCGTGTGAATTAAGAATTGTTCTCTTCTCCCTTGCAAGTGATTTTAACGTGGATTGCATGATGATTCTTGTTCTAAACCTTGCAAGTTCAATAATCTAGACCCACAACTAGGGTTGTGGAAACCATGACGTCTTAATGAAATAGGCAAAACGTAAGGTTTTATTGAGACTTGTATTGTAGGTATTGGGATTTCCTTTGCTTAAAAGTCTTTCTTGATGAGTGCACGCATTGAGAACTTGCCCGTATTCGTTAGTTGTCCGGAAGGAAATTAATGATTAGGAAAAGGGAATTACAATAGTAGATAGAGGCAATCGACCTACGTTTAAGTCACTTGAGCCCGAGAGGGGATGGTACACTTAGGCTTGGGGATTAGCTTGTATTTAAAGAACTTGAGACCGAGAGGTGATAGTTTTCTGAAATCCAAAGCGAGGCTTAGTATCGAAAACATTCTGAGACCGAAAGGAGATGAATGACATACTTCTAGGAAGGACCGGGAGGTGAACTAGAAGTTACCCAACTCGCTAGATTTTGCATGCAATATAAAGAACAATAAACCTAACGTTGAATGCTTAATAGTTATATGTCATGGGGACCGCAACCCTAGGTCATCATTAAACTGTCTAAACCTTAGTTTATTTTATCTGCATTCATACTCATAGTTAGGATCTTAGTTCAAAAACCCCCCATTTTTATTTTTTCGCATTGTTTGTTTTTTGGAAATAGAACCAACAATCAAAGTAGGATAACTAGTAAAGTTGTTTCAACCTATTCCCTATGGGATCGACCCCGACTCTTAGTTGGGTAAATATACTGCTAACGATCGTCCATATTCTGTAAAAAGGAGTATGTTTGAACGTTATCAGTGTTCACAGTGAAAGTTAATCCAGATGGTTCTGTGGCAAGACTTAAGGTCAGGCTTGTGGCTAAAGGATATGCTCAGACTTATGGAGTGGACTATTCAGACACCTTTTCTCCTGTTGCCAAACTCACTTCTGTGCGCTTGTTCATTTCTTTAGCTGCTTCTGAGAATTGGCCTTTACATCAACTAGATATCAAGAATGCATTTCTTCATGGTGATCTTCAAGAGGAAGTATATATGGAGCAACCACCCGGTTTTATTGCTCAGGGGGAGTATAGAAAAGTTTGTCATTTGAAGAAATCCTTGTATGGATTGAAGCAGAGTCCACGGGCTTGGTTTGGCAAGTTTAGTGAGGTAGTTCAGGAGTTTGGGCTGAAAATGAGCAAATGTGATCACTCGGTCTTCTACCGACTATCTGCAGCTGGCAGTATCCTTCTTGTTGTATATGTTGATGATATTGTCATCACAAGAGGTGATTCTGAGGGGATATCTTCCCTTAAGTCTTTCTTGCATACTAGGTTCCATACAAAGGACTTAGGGCAGTTGAAATAGTTTTTGGGAGTAGAAGTAAATAGAAGCAAGAGGGGAATTCTTCTATCTCAAAGAAAGTATATTCTTGACCTACTTGCAGAAACTGGAAAATTGGCAGCCAAACCTTGCAGTACTCCAATGGTTCCCGGTGTACATCTTATGAAACATGATAGCGAGCTTTTTGATAACCCAGAGAGATATAGGAGGATAGTTGGAAAGTTAAACTACCTTACAGTGACTCGTCCAGATATTGCTTTTGTGGTAAGTGTCGTTAGTCAATTTATGTCTACACCTACGGTGAAGCATTGGGCAGCTTTGGAACAGATCCTATGTTACTTGAAAGGAGCTCCTGGACTTGGCATACTGTATAGCAATCACAACCATACTCGTATTGAGTGTTCTGCAGATGCCGATTGGGCTGGTTCCAAAATTGACAGAAGATCTACTACAGGCTATTGTGTCTTTGTTGGAGGAAACTTAGTATCATGGAGGAGTAAGAAGCAAAGTGTTGTATCTCGATCCAGTGCAGAATCTGAGTATAGAGCTATGTCACAGTCTACGAGTGAAATCATGTGGATACATCATCTTTTAACTGAAATTGGGTTGAAGCATCATATGCCGGCAAAACTTTGGTGTGATAATCAAGTTGCTATTCATATTGCCTCAAACCCAGTGTATCATGAAAGAACTAAACATATTGAAGTTGACTGCCACTTTATTCGTGAGAAGATTCAAGAGAACTTGATTTCTACTAGTTATGTGAAGACAGGAGAGCAGGTAGCTGATTTGCTTACAAAGGCAGTGAATGGAACTCAGGTTGATTACCTTTGCAACAAGTTGGGCATGATCAATATCTATGCTCCAACTTGAGGGGGAGTGTTACAAAATGTATATAGACATCATTCTTAGCAATATACATAGTCATAATTAGCTAAAAGATCTTTAGGAATCCTTTGTAATTACTAGTTGATCTTTAGGAATCTCTCTTTATTTTCTTTCCTAAATTAGCACCTAATGTATTGTATATATATCTTGCTTACCTATTGAAATAAAGCATCAACTTCTATTCGATTACAACCTCATTTAGAGAAAGCTTTCTCAAACACCGTTATTCTGTTTAAAAATAGTCACTTCATGATTACCATAAAGAGTCGACTGATTCAAGGATAACATTAATACTATTTGTTATTCCCTTTTATGATCCAGTAGGAGTCAATTTTTCCTTTGTCAAGCTGTGACAGAAATAAATCAACCCTTATATTTGACTACTTGTGCTAAATGGCTCAGAGTGAAGTATAAAAAGGTCATTTGACAGAGTGTAGAAGTAAAAACAATGCATGTATAAACTTGGTGTATTATTTGTACCTTGTTTGTACACTTTTTCATGCTATGTATAACTAATGCTCGATTGTGTATTTGAGGTGTGTATTACTAATACCATGGGTTTCTACCAAACGACTCCCAGTGTATTATTACATCTTTTCTTTATCTCTAAAAGCAGCGAAACCAGGTCCATAGACATCCATTTAGCGCCTCATTACACGAGAAAAAGAGAGTGCTGATATGACACCTTCAATGTGACTCTGATAAGTAGATGGTCTCAATATTCATCACATGAAGGAGCAAGTGAGCTCCAAGATGTTGATTCTGTTACACGAGGACGAGGAAGAAGGGAGAAGAAGAGTATATTTGAACGTTGTGTCTATATCATAATGCCAACCTCAAAATAGAGTCAGTTGCTTCAATGATCGAAAACAATTGATGTATCTGATCACAAACTTTCAAATCCACATGTCTACAAAAATATTTTGGATTGTTGATACTGCTCAGTAATTTTTTGACTTAAATAAACCACACCAATGAAATGATCGCAAGAAATAATCTATCCTGACCAATAGATTAATTAACTTTAGAGAGAAATTAACTGCATCACCAATCAACAATCTAATAGAAAAATATAATTTCACCTTCTTTGTAAGGCTCCTTCGTGCTAGCTTCCAACTTCTGAGTTCCACAGGATTTTCCAATCAAATTTGTAAGCTTTCACTTCTTTTAATTGCCTGTGGCTAGGCTTGCTTCCATGAGAAGTAGACTGACTCAAATTCTTCATATACATAAAATATCCATGAAACTGTAACCATTTTCACTTGTTGATTGCAGGTTAAGTCTCCTCGGATAACTCAATACAAAGCATCCGCAAGCATTCTCAGGTGACTTTATATCTATATGTAAATCGAAAATTCAACTTGGGGGATAGCAACTATGTGCTGTGGTTGCAAATCTTTCCCACAGAACTTAATTTCATTGTCAAAATGAATGGAAACTTGAGACCAAGTGGCCAAGTTTGATAGAAATTTGCTCAACTTACAAAGCCATGCCAAATCTAAATTGCAGCAAGGCAAATTTGTTTTTGAGTGCTTCAGTTATCTTGAGCCTCTTGCAGTTTTCAGTTCCTATCAGACGTCCTGTATATTTGAGCGATACCAAATTTGGACCATCAATCTCCCTTGTTCCACCCGAATCGTCCTTCATCTTCAATATGTTTAGGGATTGAGATCTAGAAATAAGGTGCTCGAGAAATCCATCACATGTCCACTTGGGGTGAGATGATATATCTAAAGATTTCATATGACATTCAATAACATCGAAATTGTCCAGTGAAGAACTAGAATAAGACAAGTTTTCAAGAGTCGGTGGTTTAACACTGTTAAATATATTGTAAATTATTTAGGAGTATATTTTCATTCCTAAATTAGTTAGAAGTATATTTTCATTCCTAAATTACCTTGTAGTATTGTAAATTAGTTAGGAGTATATTTACATTCCTAAATTAGTTAGGAGTATATTTTCATTCCTATATTAGTTAGGAGTATATTTTGTAGCCTTATTTATTGCTATCTTGGTGTATATAAATATCAGTCAAATAAAGATATTGACCTGGGGGAAAATATTCTTTCATGGTATCAGTTGCTTAGGATTCTTCTTCTTCCGCATACTCCCTTAATTCCGTCCCCTTCTTTTTTTCTTCAATTTTTTTTTCGCCAGCACTCTCACAATGTCGGACAAATCTTTTCATCCGGCTTTGGCCGTCTCTAATATCAAGAACCATATTCCCATCACTCTTGAGATGGAAAACGTTCAATACTCTACGTGGTCGGAATTATTCAAAATTCATGCTCGTTCTCACAGAGTACTAGCCCATATTATCCCTCCAAAAGACGGTACATCCAAACCACCTTCAACTGATCAAGAGAAGGAACTGTGGACTACTCTGGATGCCACGGTTCTTTCTTGGATATATGCCACTATCTCTAATGATCTTCTGCAGACCATCATTGAGCCTGATTCGACTGCTATGGAGGCCTGGGATAGGTTGCGAGACATATTCCAGGACAACCAACATTCCCGTGCCATTGCTCTTGAACAAGAATTCTCCACCACCTCTATGGAGAATTTTCCCAATGCATCCTCTTACTGTCAACATCTCAAGTCTCTCGCTGATCAGTTGAAAAATGTCGGAGCGCCGGTTTCTGATAGCCGGATGGTGTTACAGTTGGTTGGTGGCCTTACCCGAGCCTACCGAGGTGTGGGCACGCTTATTCGTCAAAGCAATCTGCTTCCTCCCTTTTACAAGGCTCGCTCCATGCTTGTTCTTGAGGAAACCGGAATGGCAAAGGAGGCGGCAACCGAATCTGCCATGGTTGCAGCCTCGTCAGATGACTCCTTCGGTCATTTGCCAAACACGGGTCAGTTGAAGAACAAAAATTCCAGTTCGTCTAACAACAAGTGCAACTCTGGTAGCCGGAAAAATGCTGGTCGTGGCTCTGGTGGTGGCTCCGGCGGTGGCAGGAATAATGGTGGTCGAAATCCATCGGCTACTGGGCGGGGCTCCGGTGCGGCTCAAGCCTCGAACATGTCCCCTGCTTTATGGCAGCACGTGTATCCTTGGGGATATGGCTGTCCCATTCCTCCGTGCCCTTACCCAACTCAAGGATGGACCAGGCCTGGTACTCCTAACCAGCAGGCTGGACTATTGGGCCCAAGGCCACGAGATCAGCAGGCCTACATGGCGTCTGGACAACAACAACAGTCCCGTTCGATGACTCCTACCGATATTCAGGCTGCAATGCATACTATGTCACTTAATCCGCCTGATCCGTCTTGGTACATGGACACCGGGGCTACTTCTCATATGACTTCCTCTTCAGGTAACTTCTCATCTTATTTTAATTTGAGCACTCATCCCAATAATAATATAATTGTTGGTAATGGTCATAAAATTCCTATTCTTGGTTATGGTCACACTTGTTTGCCTTCATCTAGCCCGAAACTTTCTTTAAATAATGTCCTTCATGCTCCTAAAATCATAAAAAATCTCATCTCTGTTAGAAAATTCACTACTGATAATTCCGTAATTGTTGCTTTTGATCCTTTTGGTTTTTCTGTAAAGGATTTTCAGACGGGGAGGCTAATAATGAGGTGTGATAGCCGGGGCGACCTTCACCCAGTTACTACTCCAATCAACAATCAAGCTACCTCTACTTTTGCCGCCATTTCTCCTAAACTTTGGCATGATCGGTTGGGTCATCTGGGTGCTCCTATTTTAGATGTTCTTAGACGCAATAAAAATATTGATTGTAATAGACTTTCAAGTTCTAGTCTTTGTGGTTCATGTGTTTTGGGTAAACATGTGAAGTTGCCGTTTGTTTCTTCGACTTCTAGTATGACTTTGCCATTTGATATAATACATAGTGATCTTTGGTCATCTCCCATTTTGAGTTCTGCAGGACATCGTTACTATGTTTTATTACTTGATGATTTTTCTAATTTTTTGTGGACTTTTCCTTTAGCCCGAAAATCTGATGTATATGATACATTCTTGGTTTTTAGGAATCACATTCTCACCCAATTCGAATGTACTGTTAAAAACGTACAATATGATAATGGGAGGGAGTTTGATAATGGTCCATTTTGGGAATTCTGTAAAAAACATGGAATGTCTTTCCGTCTCTCTTGTCCTCATACTTCTTCACAAAATGGGAAAGCCGAAAGAAAAATTCGTACTATCAATAACATTAGTCGTACTCTTCTTGCACATGCCTCCCTTCCACCTTCTTTTTGGCATCATTCCTTACAAATGGCAACCTACCTTCTAAATATTCTTCCGAGCAGTTGGGTAACAAATCTCCTTTGGAAATTCTTTATAAAAGGGAGCCTTCTTATTCTCATTTACGGGTGTTCGGGTGTTTGTGTTATCCCCTTTTTCCATCTACAACTATTAATAAATTGCAACCCCGATCTACTCCGTGTGTATTTTTGGGATTTCCCCCGAATCACCGTGGCTACAAATGCTATGATTTATCCTCTCGTAAAATTATCATTTGTAGACATGTTATTTTTGATGAGAATTCCTTCCCCTTTGCAAAGTTACATACTTTTTCTTCTCAACATTATGATTTTTTGGACTCTGGACTAAATTCTTATGTTATTCATCATCTTAGAAATTCTAATGTTGTGTCTACCGACCCTCCCTCTCTTCCAAATCCTCCTGTCCAAACCACATCTCCTACGGCCCAATCTACTCCACCTGGCAGCCCCTCTTCCCAGCCTGCCCAACCCACTTCTCCCCCTACTGAATCTCCCCAACCGCCCTTTGGGCCGTCTTTAACCCAAACACAGTCCACACCATCAAACAATTTAGCACCACATCACACTCAAATTCCTCTCCAGCGGCCAAGAGTTGTGACCCGTAGCCAAAATGGGATATTTAAACCAAATACGAAATATTCTTTTGTGTCTGAGATTACAAGGTCACCTTTGCCTCGTAATCCGATTGCGGCACTCCGTGATCCAAATTGGAAAATGGCCATGGATGATGAATATGATGCTCTTATTAAAAATAAGACGTGGGAGTTAGTGCCCCGTCCACCTAATGTGAATGTGATTCGGTCTATGTGGATTTTTACTCATAAAGTCAAATCTAATGGTGTTTTTGAGAGGCATAAAGCACGTCTTGTAGGTGACGGCAAAACACAACAGGTTGGAATTGATTGTGGTGAGACATTTAGTCCGGTGGTCAAACCGGCTACAATCCGGACTGTTCTTAGTCTATCTCTGTCCAAGGCATGGCCAATTCATCAATTGGATGTCAAAAATGCTTTCCTTCACGGTGAGCTTCAGGAAACTGTTTATATGCATCAACCCTTGGGGTACAGGGATCGTACTCATCCTGATTATGTTTGTCTGTTACGTAAGTCTTTGTATGGCCTTAAACAAGCTCCCCGGGCTTGGTATAAACGTTTTGCTGATTATGTTTTGTCCATTGGTTTCACTAATAGCCGGTGTGACAATTCTTTATTCATCTACAGCAAGGGTTCGGACATGGCTTACATTTTATTATATGTTGATGATATTATTCTTACTGCTTCTTCTGATACTCTCCGGTGTTCTATCATGGCTCTTCTCAGTTCTGAATTTGCTATGAAGGATTTGGGTTTCTTAAATTATTTTCTTGGTATTGCTGTCACTCGACATAAGGGTGGTATGTTTCTTTCACAGCGGAAATATGCTAAGGAAATAATTGAACGAGCCGGCATGTCCTTATGTAAACCGACTCTTACTCCGGTTGACTCCAAATCGAAAGTTAGTGCTAATTCTAGTGCTCCTTATGCTGATCCCACTTTTTACAGAAGTCTTGCAGGGGCCCTTCAATATCTCACTTTTACCCGTCCGGATATATCTTATGCTGTTCAACAAATTTGTCTCCATATGCATAATCCGCGTATTGATCATTTTAATGCTCTCAAACGGATAATCCGGTATGTTAAGGGTACTCTGGATCATGGTCTTCACCTTTATCCATCTTCTTTCTCCACTCTTGTCTCTTACACTGATGCAGATTGGGGAGGGTGCCCGGACACCCGACGGTCTACATCCGGGTATTGTGTGTTTTTGGGAGACAACTTGGTCTCATGGTCCTCAAAACGACAACCCACATTGTCTCGTTCTAGTGCCGAGGCCGAATATCGTGGGGTGGCCAATGTCGTCTCTGAATCATGTTGGATCCGTAATCTTCTCTTAGAGTTGCATTGTCCTATTAAGAAAGCCACACTTGTATACTGTGACAATGTAAGTGCTATTTATTTATCGGGTAATCCAGTACAACATCAGCATATAAAACATGTTGAAATGGATATCCACTTTGTTCGAGAGAAGGTTGCTCGTGGACAGGTTCGGGTTTTACATGTTCCATCCCGTTATCAAATAGCGGACATTTTCACAAAAGGTCTTCCACGTGTCTTGTTTGAAGAATTTCGAGACAATCTTAGCGTCCGCAGACCTCCCGCATCGATTGTGGGGGTGTGTTAAATATATTGTAAATTATTTAGGAGTATATTTTCATTCCTAAATTAGTTAGAAGTATATTTTCATTCCTAAATTACCTTGAAGTATTGTAAATTAGTTAGGAGTATATTTACATTCCTAAATTAGTTAGGAGTATATTTTCATTCCATTAGTTAGGAGTATATTTTGTAGCCTTATTTATTGCTATCTTGGTGTATATAAATATCAGTCAAATAAAGATATTGACCTGGGGGAAAATATTCTTTCAAACACCTTGGGTTCTCGTTGTACAAATGAAAACAGACTTGATCTTTTGAAGATTTAGCAGCTCGATCTTTTTCAACCTCCAATAACAATGCTCAAGTGTGAGTACAGTTAGTGATTGACTTCCATTTCAACTACTTTCTTAGAAGGTTTGCTTTCAAGTGAGGAGCACTAAAAAACTGCAAGCTTTGACCTCCATTACTTAACAGAAAAGTAATAGCATCACAAGAAAAGACCATGTTGAAGTTGGTAATAAGCGAATTCGTTCATCTAAATAGGTAAATAATCATTTGGAAAAGGCCGTTCTTAAATGTTCACTCCTTTTCCCTTCAAACTCTGTCTACATTCTTTGCAGTCCAGTTCTCTATTTCGGGCAGGAAGTAAAGGTCATAAGAGAAGATTATCCTATAGGTGAGGATAAGGCGAAAAAGGTGTTGTCATACATCAGTTCCATTTTGATGTTGGGAGAGCACCAACTTCTGATGCTATGCTGTTCAATGCTGCTCATAGCGGAATGTCCAGTTATGCAGCTGCAAGGGTGGCTCCTGCTCAATTACCTCTCTTTGCCCCCCTCATCTAACACTCCCATTAACGATAAAGGCATTTTTTATCTGCTGACCTGTTCACAGATTTGATGTTCATATTTGGCGGAGGAGAAGCTGTCAATGTTGATATTAGTTGGTATCAACCAGATAGGCTGTTAATATTGATACTGCACTTTGTTTTTTGAAGATTTATTACATTATGTTAGACAGTATTACTCTCTTTTATCTACTGCTACTCTGCGTTAAGATCTGTTTATCAATTAAATGATCAAAATGGTCCTTAATGTATGGGGTTGGACTATTTCAACTATTTATAATATACCTTGTAATTGAAATATGTGTAGAAAAAGTGACCCTTTTCCTCCCGCTACCACCGTTTGCACACGCATGAGTATACAATATTTTATTGCTTTTCTTATAACATAGTTTTGTTCTTTCAGCA
Organism: Solanum rostratum; assembly: GCA_029948455.1. NCBI lineage: Eukaryota > Viridiplantae > Streptophyta > Magnoliopsida > Solanales > Solanaceae > Solanum > Solanum rostratum. The sequence goes on from CM057049.1 coordinate 18,982,497, forward strand.
AGACTCACAGCTAGGTTAATATGGTTTGAAGGCAAAACCATTTACTAAATATTGGTGTAACAGATTTCATCAATGGTAGAAAAAGTTGGCCTTTCTTCTCATCATATAAGATTTGGTTATGGCTGAGAGGTGTCACTCCCATTTTTTTTTTTTTTGATGTTTTATTACCTGAGTTGCTAATTAAATTTAACATGTTCTTTTACTTGTCCATTTTGGAATTCTTGCATTATGAACTAAAAGAGCAACTCAAATCACCTTGTAGATTTTTGTGTTATGGCATGCACTTCATATTGTTACTATTATAATGCATATATAGTTGGCTGTTGGGTTCGACATGCAGTGGTAAAGAGCAACTGAATGAAGCCTCCTGGCATTGATTGGAGCATAGCTCAAGGTCTCATTTACCTAGAAGCTTTGCTAGATTTAGTGGGGGACGATATCTAGCAAGGACCATGATTTCTTCGTTATTTAAAAGAGATTTGATCATTCCATGCATATGATATTCTTACAGTTACATGTAAGTATAATTTGAAACTTCTGAACCTAATGAGGTCATGTTTATATCTGTTAATAGTTTACAAGCTTTTCTTCCATTTTGGTCTCGCAGAGAATTGTCAAGTCTTCACCAATGCGAAAAGACATACTGTGATTCTTATTGGAGTTACATTCTGATGTGAATATTGGATTACACGAAATATTCACCAGAAGAGTAGAGAGAGTAGTTTTCTTTTAAAGCCCAGATGTGTTCATGCGTTCTTGAACCAATAACTCTAACCTAGCCTCCTCTGTCCCTCAAGAAGTAGACAATAATAACTATGCGTTTGGTTATGTTTTTTTCTTTGCTTCTTCAGTTGTTTATATTCTGTTTGCATAAGCCTGCAAATAGATTTCTGGAAATTCACATGGAAAATAGATTTCCTGTAATATCAGAGCTCACATTGAAAATAAATCAGCAAGAGTGTGTCCATGAGCATTCTTTCGCCATCTGATCTACGACAGGTTTTGTGATTTATTGTTTTTGACTCCAACTATATATGCAAAAATAAAAGAAAGAAAATGGCATGCATATAATAAGATCACTTTCATTCTGAATCCAATTGACTAGTTATTATTGTCTAATTTCGAAATACACTTAGCTAGTTATCCTTATTTTTATCTTTATTTTGTCAATTCTTATCATCAGCATCATCTTCAATTGGACCTGCTACATTTACGTGAAGCTTCTGACCATTGATGCAATTAGTATTGTTGCTGGATTTAAAGAAGTAATCACCAGGCACCAACATGAATGCTATTGCTGGACTATCTTTATAGTGCCTTGAAGGAGTGTTGGAATTGCATGCATAATAGTTGTATTTTCCAATCTCCAGCAAATCCTCTGGTTTTTCGAATCTAAACTCTACAAATTAAATGGTATACACATTTTAATGTTTTTTGTAATTAGTAGTAATTTTTTATCCAATGTACACGAAAAATAATTTTCTTAAAAGATAAGTAAATAAAGTTATGAATCATATCCAAAGTATAAGTAGACCGTAGTTTAGATGCCACGGGTTGAGCTAGGGAGTGAATTGGCACCTTGGCCAAAAATCTGACACGGAAAAAATCAATACATTTATTAATTTGATTTGGTAAATGAAAAAATCGAACCAAAGAACTATCTATGTACATCCCCGTATTATCAATCAGTATATTTATATCCTTCCAAACATGATTAAAGAAAGAGTTCAGGTCAAATTAGATATGACAAAAGGTTGAACGACAAGAAAAGTGCTTCGTGAGGAGATAACATAATTCTCGCAAATAAGTAAGCACGTCGACTCCGAAAGGAAGCTTACTTCACCCTCCGTCACTTAAAGGGAAAGCCAAGGAAGGGGCTCTGTTGAACACCCTCGTTTCCAGCTCCCAAAATAACATATTCAAATTATAAGAAAGCCTATATACGCTATAATTGCAGAATTTGCACCCCAAAAATTTATATTTTTTCAAGTATGTAAATAAATTCCTAATACGATCCAAGTAATAAATTCCCTTGAAATTGATAGCCAAATAATTTTCTGACATAAAATATTTTTCTTAAAGAATTAAAGTTTTACCTAATTGATCTCCAGGTTTTAACTTGACTGTTGTAGCCCAATCTTCATAATAAGTAGGGTAAGGAGCAGGACGCCAACCATAGCCTTCTCCGACAATATATCTCTCTGAATTTACTGAAGTCATCAAAATTCCAACAATAAAAAATAGAAAAATTATAATAAACTGCATATTGTATGGTATCTCTTATTTTTATTTATTCATATATTAATTCTAATATTCAAAGTTATGCAGAAAGTCAATTACAACAATTGGTGCAAATGAACTAAAACTGTCTTTTATAAATGTTCTATCTACTACTAATTCAACATATTGCGTTATTAAAGTTTGTGTTAAATATTGAATGTTACAACAACTGTATTTATGACTAAATTAACTTTGCATTAATTCTTCCATGCATTTCATTTCAACAATTGAGGCCTTTTGGTTTGGCTAACGTCCCGTAGCATTTATGGAGTTGATGAACGGGGTGTTCCGGCTGTATTTAGATTCATTTGTGATAGTCTTTATTAATGACATCTTGGTTTATCTAAGACCGAGGAGGATCATGTGAAACATCTGAAAATTGTGCTCTAGAGGCTTAGGGAGGAGAAGCTTCTAAATTCTCCAAGTGTGAGTTTTAGTTGAGTTTGTGGCATTTGTGGGGCATGTGGTGTCCAAGGAGGGCATCCGAGTTGATCCAGCAAAGATTGAGGTCGTTTAGGATTGGACTAGGCCTACCTCGGCAATAGATATTCACAGTTTTGTGGGTTTAGCTAGTTATTATCGCCGTTTTATGTAGAATTTCTCTACTATTGCAACCCCGTTGACTAGACTCACTCAAAAAAATGTTATTTTTCATTAGTCCAATGAGTATGAAAAGGGCTTCCAAAGGCTCAAATTATTGTTGACTAATGCTCCTCTCTTGACCTTGTTGGAGGAAGGTGTTGATTTCACGGTTTATTGTAATTCTTCGGGGGTGGGGTTAGGTGGGATGCTGATGTAAAAAGGGAAGGTAATTGCCAATGCTTCTAGGCAGTTGAAGGCCCATTAAAAGAATTATCCTACTCGTGATTTGGAGTTAGCGGTGGTAGTTTTTGTGTTGAAGTTGTGGCGCCACAAGCTCGTGTATGAGGCTACATGGGAGATAGAGGCGGATATGCACCCGATACCCTCAGCTTTTTGAGCCTTCAGGTATGTTTCTTATTTCATGTTCGAGGACGAACATAGTTTTAGTAGTGGATGATGTAATGAATTTGAAGATAATTTTTAATATTTTCGACAAAATTACCATTTTACCCTTTTCAAAAGTTGTCTTAAGTCATTTCTGGTTGAGTCTAAAAGTCGAATTTCGAAAATCTTGAAAAAGTTTGAAATTTTTCTAAAGAAAGAGTTTTTAAAGGCTTAAAGTTTGAAATTTTGAGCTTTGACGTCATCTTGAGCTTCAGATGTCGAAATACAATTCTGTCGATTTCATCAGCTTCGAATACAAAATTTGGTCTAGGAGAACTGACTAAACTGAATACGAAATAAAACAGAGATTTTGGACCCATAGTTGCATTCTTAGTTGAATTTGGATCATAGTTTGTCTTTAGTCAGCATTCGGAGTTTGAAAGCTCGAAGCAGAATTCCAAGCGTTCCAGTAGTTCCGGATGGTGAAACTAACACTAAAAATGATCTCATTGTAACTTTTAGAGTTCCCGAGGGCATTTTGGTTATTTTAAGTTTTAACTAGTTTCTTTGATTCCTATCGAGTTCCAAGCCAAGGAGGCCTCGATTTCAAATTCCGATGGTTCCATTGAGTTCGAAACGTCAAATTTGGTAGGATTACATATCTAGTTTGTGTTCGGGGGTTCCGAACGAATCGTGAGGGTCCATTTCGAGTTTTAGCATAGCTGTTTTTTTATTGCAATCTAGTGCAAGAAAAGTGTGCTCTGGGTTCGCGGCATTGGCCTCCGCGTTCACGGAGTCTTACTTTCCTGGGAACTCTGTGTTCGCGGCACATAGCACGTGTTCGCGAAGGTGTTGTTGTTTGGTCTTCGCGTTCGCAGAGGTTGAGCCAGTTTGACCTCCGCTTTCGTGGTTGTACTAAGTGACATGAAATAGTGATCATGAGCACGGGTAAATTACGGGGTTTAAGTGTTTTAACCATTTTAAACATTTCTAAGCTCGATTTTAGGGAGATTTTCAAGGAATTTCAAGACAAAGCTTTTGAGTAAGGTATTTCTAACTTATTTCTTTAATTTTCATTGATTAATTCATGATTTTAACATCAAAATTTGGGTTTTGAAATGGAAAATTTGAGGTTTTCTTGGACATTGATTTTTGGTTAAAAAATGATGATTTTGAGCCTATTTCACGTCCTTTTTCGAAATGGTTTTTCACCATTAGACTCCTTATTACTTGGGGAATATTTTCATTTATTAATTTTCAGATTTCAGGAACCTTTTTAGGTATGAGATTTTTGGACCATTTTGCCCTTTTCACCCGAATTGCTTGATTTTTGTGTCATTAATTTCGTAATATAATTGTGATTTTATATTTGACTAGATTGTGGTGATTTGGAGTATCATAGAAGGGGAAAAGCTTGAATTTGAGTTGATTGAAATTCCGATTAAGGCAACTGGACTTCTAACCTTCTATTAAATATGATTGAACCTTGTATTATCCTAGGTGAGTGGGTTTGGGTGATTTGTGATATAAAATGAGATAAAATTATACTATTATAGGCTCTGATTATGGAATTTTAGATTACGTAATTATAAATATTGTGAATTCTTGACTTGTGAAATAATTGTGGGATTGTGAATACTTGTGAACTTATGGATTATTTGGTACTTCTATTGAGACTGTATTGATATTGAGATTTGTATTGATATTGAGACTGTATTGATATTTAGATTTGTATTGATATTGAGACTGTATTGATATTGAGATTTGTACTTATATTGAGACTGTACTGATATTGAGATTTGTACTTATATTGAGACTGTACTGATATTGAGATTTGTATTGATATTGAGGCTACACCGATATTGAGATTGTATGCATTGCATTCACTTGTTACTTGTGCATTGATACTACTAATGGCTATGTCTGAGAGATAAGAAAGGTAACATGTGGATTGGTGGTCGAGGTTTCTACCGGTCGATGATTAGCCGAGATTTCTGCTGGCATTCCGAGGTAATATTCCAATGGATGATATGGCCGAGGTTTATGCCCGATCATGTGAGCATTGGGCGAGGTTTTTGCCAGTAATATTCACTGATACATAGTCCATGTGAGACCCCCCATAGGATTCCGATATGATGTGATCTACGAATGTGTATGATGTGATCTACGAATGTGTATCGTAGGACAGACATGAACCACGATATCTGACATTGCATTTGCATACATCTTACATTGTGATTTTCTGCTTTTGATTCATTATTGATTATACTTATATGTGGCTGGATATTGATACTGATAGACTATTGTACTATTTGACTTTTGGATCAGCTGATTATTCTGAGATAGTATTCTATAATTTGTATACATATGTATATTGTTGTTGCGCTGAGATTCTCAGAGTGCAGGTGTGTAGTTCGGTGGTATGTGGTTGGATGAATAGGAGTACTTGTGTTCGTCATTGCTTTACTTCAGGTTTAGTTTTCATTTGTTGAGTACCGTACTGTTTGGTGCTCACCTCTTGCTACATTTTTATAGATTATGAGTCTGGTTCCTCCTGATTAGATTCTTCATTGTCGGACCAAGATTATGGATTCTTGAGAGGTAGTGGCTTTTCTATTCAGCAGACCCTCGAGGATTCTATATTCATGTTATGTTTTATTCAAGAACTAGATATTGAGACTTGTATTTTTCTTTTAAATGTTATTATCTAGTGGCTTGTACATGTGACACTAATTTTGGGATGGTTTTGGTTCGATTTCCTTATGCATATCTACCATTTTAGACTATTTTATCTTTTGCTTTTATTATTATATTGGACTGTTCAGGTTTAGGATGACTCGCCTTGGTGGAATAGGCGAGTGCCATCACACCCGAATATTGGATCGTGATAATAAATGTGTAAGAAGTATGAAATCAATCCATGCCAAGAATGATGTCAAAATCAGTTGTATCAAGTTCAATAAAATCACATGGGACTATTTTGTGCAAGACCGACACTGGACAATTTATATAGACTCTCTTGACTAGAACTGAATCACCAATAGGGGTATAAACAGAAAAGGGTTCTAACAACACTTTTGGACTCATATCAAATCTTATATCAAGACAAGGAGTAACAAAAGGCAAATTGTCACTCGAATCAAGCAAAGCCTATACATTAAAGTTAAAAATCCACAACATACCTGAAAATACATCGAGAGACTCCTCAACATCTTGTCTAGCATGAAATGCATAGAACCTATTGTTGCATTGGTCACCACTACCCGATCTTGAAGTGATACCTATCTGAGTATGAGTCTGGGGCTTACTATCTCTACCTTTACAATCCTTAGCATGATGACCGGGCTTACCACACCTGAAGCACACATAGAGTCTAACCAAACACTGTTATGTGAGTCTTTCCACACTTCTTACAAGTGGGAGTAATTTGAGCGCCCAAACTTCCTCCTTGAACCTTGGGGTTTAACTACTTATCTTTATTGAACTTTTGAGTAGAAGCATTGGATGAACCTTGGCTGAAATACCTTTGCCCACCTTGAGCCCTACCATTTCCACCATTTCTCAGCCTTTGGTGAGAAGAACAACCACCATTAACATGAGCCCTCTTGGACTCTCTCGCCTTCTCCCTCAACTTCTCATCTTCTATTTGCTCCGCCATATGTCATCAGCCTTGAAATATTCATTTCTTTGATCAACATGGTTGTTTTGCATTCCTCGAACACCAAGTCCGAGGCACCCAACATAAATTTATTCAGTCTCATCGTTGGATCGAAGGTCATAAATGGAGCATACTTGGACAATTTGGTAAACTTAGGGGCATACTCCCTCACACTCATGCCTCCTTGACAAAGATTGATGAACTCTTGAATTTTAGCTTCCTTAACTTCAAAGGAAAGAACTGATCTGCACCTTTGCATCCTTTAGATGCTATATATTGGCCTCTCTTGCCCATTCGCCCTTCTATTGCTACCGCATCCTAGCAAAACCTTTGAGTTGCTAAGCGATTAAGTCTATCTTCAATTTTGTAGACACTCCCATAATAGATAAGATCTTGTAGACTTTATCAACAAACTCTTGTGAATCCTCATCCACTTTACAACCATGAAACTTGGATGAATTCATTATCATGAAGTCCCGAACCCTTGTTGCCGCTGCCCCCATACTTAAAACCACTTTTCTTTGGTTGGATTGTGTTGTCACCACTTGGGCTACCAATTGCATGGTGATTCAAAACTCCACATTGGTGACCGGTTCAGCTATAGAGTCATGTGGAGCTCGGTTCTTATTAGCATTTTCTTTTCTTTACATCGGTGCTTATCATGGAAATATCTTCTGAAAATAGCAAAAATCATTAGAGGAAGGAAGGCTTAAGTATACTCTATCGCACGACATAAATCATAAAAGAATTATAACCTCCTACTCATAGATGTGAAGCATTTCATACCATGAGCAAGACTATACTTGATGCGGCAAGTTAGAATCCCCAGGACACTTCAAAACCTTGTGCTCTAATACTAAATTTATCATAATCCAAGCTAGACCCAAGGTGTGACACGACGATTAGAATTCCTGAAAAATTTCAACCAATTCTTCTTAGCATATCATGAGCATTCATAAGATACAAGCATCAATCAAACTCTAATGAAAGCGAAAATATGTCTAAACTAACAACTCAACAATAAAGAGTCAACAAGGTAAATGAAAAACAACATATACTCCATATATGATATCCAACATGCCTCTAAGTAAAGTAACATAGGCGGGGACTAAGACATGTCCTTAGCTCACCCTCAAGAAAATAATACAAGAAGTAGTCTCATAGTGTCAAAGCTAACACAACAAAAGAAGAGTAACATTAGGCTTGCCCTCGAAGCATAAGGACTTACCCTTACATCTTCAACAAGTGCTGGAACTAGCCACGAAAATGAGGTGATGAAAGATACATGTATGAGCATAAGTAGCAGAGGAAATGAGTTATGAGATATAAGACCATAATAAATGAATCATAAAATAAAATATAAGTAACATATATGGTCAATACATCAAATTCGTAATAAAAGCTTAACTTAATCATTTTATGGGATATCAACCTTAATTGATAATATGACCATGCGAGTTATAATATAGAATCTACTGTAGATCTCACATCAAGAAGGGAGATACTACTTTATCAAGTTAGACGCCATAATGGTACAATAGTCAACAGTAAGGGGCTAAATGTAGATCCACTAGCCTAGCTAATATGAAAACTTATGGTGGCATATAGTTTTAGATAAGAAGATGCTACTAGGATTCCTTTGGGAGGATAACTTTAACATCCTCCGAACCAAATCCCACCTCAAGCTTTCTCTAGTCAAATCCCACGGAATAGTAAATCACAGGACAATAGTCAATTATAAATCATTCATAACTTTGAGTCATAAATACCATCATTCATTTTGAATAGCATATTAAAACCTGGTAATTCATCAATGTAAGAATGACCTTTATCACACTTTGAATCCACAATTTAGTGAGAAAATTCTTTCACCAACATTCATTAATTCATTTAGGACTTGAATCATACATAAGCATTTTCATAAACATAAGTGAAGTCCTCTTTCATTCATGATTATAATTCATCATAAACTAGGGTAATTATGGGATTTTAATAAAAAAAATCAACTTAAAACATGCAATTTAATAAATTCATGTATAATTACAATAGAAATCACCTATTGAGATCATAATCATTGGAACCCACTTTGAAAATCATGAGTTCGAGAAGCCTTATAGAGAAATTTCTTGTAATCATCAAAATTTTGCAATTGAATAGTAATTCATGTATAATTGAATAAATAACTATGATATAAATCATAATTTATGTAATTATAATTGAGATCATAAAGCTCATGAAAAACATACTTGAAATTGGATGAAAAAGTGAGAAAGTTTTTGGTCTCCAAGGGTGGAAGGGACCCATAGATGAAAATTCACGTACCTTAGATGAAATTTTAGTTGAAGAAAATTGAATTTGGATGGTTGAGATTGAAACCCTGACTTGGATTCTTCAATAGAGCTTGAGGAGGAATAACTTTTGAGAGAAATTGGGGTGATTTGAGAGTTGGGTGAGAATGATAGTTTGGTAGGGGTTACAGTTATGGATAGTTATAGGGTTAAAAATGTCGTATTTTAGGGGATTAAGAGGGTAGAGAATCTCAAAAATATCTTTTATTAAAAAAATTATCAAAAGGGTCTATGGATTAAGTCTTCGGGTCGTAGATCCATCTATGATATGTAGAAGTGGTTAAGCATAAATCAGACCCAAAATCATGGCTCTTAAAGTCAACTTATGAACCCTCTTTCTATGGCTCGTAGTTCCTTTTGCGAGCCTTAATTGCCCTTTGTGAAATTTGTGCATAAATATTTTAGCCATAGAAAATTGCACCTCAATCGAAGGAACTTGACTTGCGGTTCATACTTCTTACTAAGACTCATAAAGAGCCCTCATAATTCCTTCTAACACTTCGTCAAATTACTAAACTTCAGAATCCCATCTACGAACCATATTTACAACCCATCAATGCATCCACGATTCGTAAAGGGATTTCGTCCTATTGCACCCAGCTTTTATACCTTCTGAATCTCATTCATGGGCTCATTCTACGAGTCGTATTCCCAATCATGAGATCATAAATAGGTCCTTCGTAGATCACTCCTATTTCTCCCAAAATTTTCCAAGTATAACTGGCCCCAGGAGAGCCCATCTACATCCAGTAACCCAAACTATGAATGTAGATGGTGCTCATACATCCAGACCTAGTTCATTTTTTCCTGCAACTCCTTCCTTATTCCATCTTTCCAGCTTACGAGGTATTACAAACTACCTCCATTATTACAACTATTATCACCATCATTATTAGCTACTAACAACAACTATCACCATCATAAACTATTTCAACCATCACTAGCAAGAATAAGTATTCACATTTTTATTTTATATCAAATATTCGATATTGAACAACAAATAATCTTGGTCATTTAGTGTTTTGATTAAGAAATTACATCTTAGTCATTCATATTAACACACCTAAATCTTAACAAAAAAACAAGTGAGGCCTAAGTCTCAGAAATAGGAAAACTAATATTTTCATCTCCTCAAAGACAAAACTATTTACTTTTTCCATTCCAAAATAATTAAATTGTTGGATTATACTAAATAATTAAATTATGCACTATTCAAGATAGATGTTCAATTTTTTTTTTTCAATTTTACCTTATATTAATTAAATTTCCAAAGTTGAGTTTCAAGGAGTTGATTTTCTAGAAAGTTTCTTAGCACATGAGATTAATTTAACTTTTCATTGACTTTTCCCATTTTTCTCATTCATCTTCCTATCAAATTCGGGAAAAATTGAAAGAGTGTTAAGAGGTAAATGCTAAGCGTATCTAGAGAGAGAGTAATATGTTTCTAAGGGCCTTTTTTGAATTTTGTAGTAGAAATAAACGAATGAATTAAATGAGTATCGAGAGTTAGAATGATCATTAATAACATTCTGGAGTTTAAAAAGCGCAAAAATGAAAAAAAATGACTAATTTATGTCTTTCTTTTTTTTCTTAAGATGTATGTTATATTCAACTGGGTATGTTGTTGTTTATGGATGCTATATTCCAATAATTCTATATGGAGAGAGTAATATCTTGAGAGATATTTACGTTTTAAAATATTCACATTTTACAGGAGGTTTGAAATATTTAAGGATTTATTTGGTAAGTATCTTGGGTCTATCATCCAGAGTAGTGACGATATCGACAATGATGTCACACATCGTATTGGGCAGTATGGATGAAATGAAGCTTGCCTCTGGAGTATTGTGTGATAAGAAGATACCACATAAACTTAAAGATAAATTTTACAGAATGGTGGTTAGACCACCTCTACTATATGGGGTGGAGTGCTAGCCAATCAAAAATTCACATGTTCAAAAGATGCAGGTTGCGGAGATGAGGATGTTGAGATGGATTTGTGGACACACTAGGGGGAATAAGATTAGGAATGAGATCATTCGGGGAAGTTAGGGGGTGGCCTATGTGGTAGACAAAATGAGAGAAGCGCGATTGTGATAGTTTGGACATATGTAGTGAAGAAGTGTTGATGCTCTTGTCACGAGGTGCGCGATGATGGATTTAGGGGTTATGCGGAGGGGTAGAGGTAGACCGAAACGTATTGGGAGAGGTGATTAGACAAGATATGACGCAATTTCATATCGCCAAGGACATGACCATAGATAGAAAAGAGTGGAGGTCGTGTATTAGGGTCGAATGTTAGAAGGCTAGTAGGGGTAGGGTGATGTCGGCCCTTGTGTTATAGTAGGTTAGTAGTCGTGTCACTAGATATTGTGTTGTTATTGTTCGTCATTCATTTTGTTACTTTTATTGTTTCAATAAATTTTCATTTGTTGTCTATTCTAGTCGTTTCATATCTAGTATTTTCTGCTTTTTGGGATGATTTTTTGAGATGCAGGTCTTTCGAAAACAATCTCCCTATCCCTTAATCCAGTGGTAAGATCTACACTCCATTTGTGGAATTCTCACAGGTATATTATTGTTGTTTGAGTAAGAATAATAACTTTAAAATAAAATATAGAATTAAATTATATTGCAAAGTTTTTTCTTAATTCTTTAAATTTCTTCCTTTCTTAAGCAAGTTTTGTTCTAATCAATCCTTTTCGATTCTTCACTTATAAAATCAGAGAAGAGAGAGAACTGTGCAATTGCCGCTTCTCCGAAGTTCAGTTTCCAATGGACGCTCTAAATTCTTACGCATCGTCGGCGGCGATGGCACAACAAACCTGGGAATTAGAGAATAACATCGTCGCAATGGACGCGCCTTCGGGGTCGTCATCGGAAAACTCCGCGTCGGACGCCATATTCTACTACGACGATGCGGCACAGACCAAGTTCCAGAGGGAGAAGCCGTGGGCGAGTGACCCTCACTACTTCAAGCGCGTTAAAATCTCTGCTCTTGCTCTTCTAAAGATGGTTGTTCACGCGCGTTCCGGAGGTACAATTGAGGTCATGGGACTCATGCAAGGTAAGACGGATGGCGATGCCATTATTGTTATGGACGCTTTTGCCCTCCCTGTTGAAGGCACTGAGACTAGGGTTAATGCTCAAGCTGATGCATATGAGTACATGGTTGAATATTCACAGACTAACAAGCAGGTTAGTGCCCTTATCGCTTTTTCTTCTTATTTTTGATGTTGTGGTTGCTGTAAGCTTTGGAACACTCTCAAGCTTAATTCAATTGATTTTACTTGAGGGTTGTGTGTCATTTTCACAGTCTGTGATTGACGGATGTTTGACCAGGTGACTTAAGTGGAGACCTGGTAAGTCCAGAAGAAAATTCCGTTGCATTGTCTTAAATTAGGCTTTAATTTATTGGCGTGCTAGTGTTTGTTATTTTCTCTTTATTAACCAACATAATATTTGAAAATTTCTTTGAAGAAATAACAAGAGATACGATCATTGCGATCTGTGTTTTTAAATATTATTACGTAAGAGTGTGCTCCTCTACTTGATTCAAGGTCAGGATGCTGCTACCAACAGATCCGTGTTTGGCCTCTGAAAATGAAAATAGATTTTAATCTCTCCAATTACATGATAGCATGCTCATGCCGTTGCTTTGGAATGACATTTTAGGGGCACTCCTTCCTAATTCTTTGTTCATAAACCTTTGTTATTCACGTCCTCCAAAATGCCACCGTACCCATGTCTGATCCTCCAAAAATGTATAACTTTGGAGATCCACATGCTCATGGCAACATTTTAGAAGTATCTGAGCTGCATAGTCATAACCTGTTAGTAGTCTGTGACATTTTGTGCAGGTTACTTCCATCATCTTGCATATACAAATGAGATTCTTGCGCCCATGCCATCACTGCTCTTCGCATCATTTCCAGAATCATTAGCAAAAAGTCAATTCTTTCAGAGGATCTATTGCTTCATTAATGTTTTTATAAGCATTTTCTTGGTCAAAAATCTTCCTCAGGTCACAGAATTCAATCTTGCTGCACCTAGAAATTCTTTTGAGCTGATTATATTTTATCTGTATGCATTGTTATATAGGATATGTACTTTGTGTGTAGATTGGTTTTCTAAATTGGGGTGTGCTTGTCACTTTAGTTTGTTCAGATCATTCTCTTACTCAGACTTTATGGTATAGGCTGGTCGGCTGGAGAATGTGGTCGGGTGGTACCATTCCCATCCTGGTTATGGGTGCTGGCTCTCTGGCATTGATGTAACTACACAAATGCTTAACCAGCAATATCAGGAGCCCTTCCTTGCAGTTGTTATTGATCCAACAAGAACTGTTTCTGCTGGGAAAGTTGAGATTGGTGCCTTTCGAACATATCCTGAAGGATATAAACCTCCAGATGACCCCATCTCAGAGTACCAGACCATTCCTTTGAACAAAATTGAAGACTTTGGAGTACATTGCAAGCAGGTCGACTCTTTCGCATGAGCACGTGCACTCACACATTTATGTTAAAATTTAGGACTTCAGCTTTACTCTGACTGTTAACTCACCAGCTTTTCTCTTAATTTACAGTATTATTCATTGGATATTATGTATTTTAAGTCCTCTCTTGATTGCCATCTCTTGGACCTACTATGGAACAAGTATTGGGTGAACACGCTTTCTTCTTCTCCTTTGCTTGGAAATGGAGACTATGTTGCTGGACAGATATCTGATCTTGGTAATCTTATTGTTACCTACATTCCACTCTCTTTTATCATGATAATGATTTGATACCTGTACATGACATTAGTTTACACAATATTGTACCTTAAAATTAGTTGATCCATTAACTCATGCAGCTGAAAAGTTGGAGCAAGCTGAAAATCAATTGTCCCATTCACGTTTTGGGCCCTTAATGGCACCCCCTCAAAGGAAGAAGGAGGTAGTTTATTTTTTGTTTTCTCTCAAGTCTTGACAATGCATACTCTAGCTTACACGACTATCTCTTACTTTGAGAAAATTAGTTTGAGCAATTAAAGAACAAGAATATTAGGTTCTCTATAATAAAAAAGAACAATAATATTAGTTTGACAGTTCTTTAGTCTTTTGTATTGGTTGAACCATTATCTTTGAATCTTTTTGACACGTGATTCCTATTTAGACATTATCAAACCTAGGTAATATTTTGTGTTTGCAGAGTGACTATTTTTGGAAGGTTGTAGCTTATAGCATACTAGGCCTCTTGATCATATTTTGTTGGGCTATACTTACAATTAAAATGTGCAAGGATATGCAAAGGGAACAAAGTATAAATTTGTCTCCGATTGTACATGTTCATTTTTCTCCTCTTTTATATGATGGGAGTTCGCTAAAACGCTAAGTTGCTTGGACTCGGGTGCAGGTATCTGAGACGAGTGCGAATCTAAGAGTCAGATTCGACAAAATCTAAGTTTTAAGATTTGGGGGTATGAATCTGAGTATGGATATAGGTGCGAGAATTTGGCTATAATGAATTCAATATTATAAAATATAGTTATAAAGATATATTAGCAAAGAATTGACATACTACTAATTAATTTAAACATTATAACTCATTTTATAAGAAAGATATAGTTATAAATAACATAACATAGATATTGTATAGAATTTGATTATTTACGTGTCAGTATGGCAACTTAGAAAAATAAAAGGGCCATATACAGTGAACATGGTACAATTAATAATAAAAGTTATCTATTTGTCTTTTTCTTCTTCCAAGAAATCTTTCTTCTTCTAAGAAATCTGTCCTCTCTTTCTTCTTCCAAGAAACCTCTTTCACTCTTCTCTAGTCACTACTTTTCCCAAGACAATTTATAATTAAAGTAATGTGTTTGTCTATTTCTTCTTTCCAAGAAATCTTTCTTCTCTTTCTTCTTCCTATAAATCTCTTTTACTCCTCCATGGTCTCTGCAACTTCTATAAGCTATTCATTTATCAACTTCATTTGAGAAAATGTCGTCAAATTTCAGCGGCTTTTCTCTCAAATTTGTTCTTGACTCTGGACAAAGTATTCGGATGGGGTTGACCGAATTTGACACGCACCTCGCATCCCCACCCGCACCCGCATCGTGTCTAGATGGGGTTGGCAGCAAAAAACGAAGAGTCCGCGCAACATAGCTAAAACATTTATGCTGAAGCACCTAATTCGTGCTTATGAAGTTCAACTAGGAGAAAGTAATGCAATACAAGAAGAAGGATACACTTTGTATCAAATGTGGAACTATGATTAGCTGTTGATTGATTATTGGATTAGGTTCATGCAACTCTCATCAATAGCTTGTATGTGAAGCCCTTATGGAAGGGAGAAATGGCCAAGATTGTACGAATGAAGAGTTCTCTTAAAACTTCAATAGAAGGTTTTGAGAAAGAGGTATAGTTGACACTTGACAGAGAAAGGTCTCATTTTCTTGTGAATGTGTGTGAATTGACATCCCAAATAAAAAAACTAGTTTATTATGGTAGTGTGCCAATGTGATCCTGTCTTTACCTTTGAATGGTTGAACATTTGTAATAAAAGGCTTTTGGTACTGTACTGGTTAAGAGTTGTGGAAAAAATAATCACTTGCCAAATGTCGGATATGTGAATCAAAACTAGGTGTAAAAGACGGGATCTGCCATGCTATTCAACATTTTTGTTTAATACCAATAGGTGCTTTTTTTCAATTGTTACATTAGGGGTTTGAGGTTTTTCTTTGGGGGTAAGAGGGGGGAGTAGACACAGAAGTAATGAGAAAGCAGTCAAAGGAAAATGAGTGGAAAATAAAAACTATAGGATTATATTAGTGATATCTCCAAACTACACCTTCCTTTACGAAGTATAAAACGGTCATTCAAATATAGAATCTAACCAATGTTAGGTCACGTCCACGAGGAATATGGTTTAGACTTAATTATGTTTATTTGTACTCTTAGTCGGATTATTTCCAAAGGGGTTTTTATGTAGAAAATAATAACTATAAACTAATGAAACACAGTCAATAGTGTGTCAATTTCAAGTGTTAAAATCAATAGAAGACAAAAGTAAGGTGTTGATATCCCCATGAATTCATAACTTAGTACGACCTTATAATATTAACTTTTGCTATTGCGTAGCATGCAAGATCATTAAGATAATTTCACCTATGTGGTTGGTCCTCTAAATAAGTGATTATCACTGTGCAATTTGATCCATCTATGGGTGTATGCCTGACTTCCCTGACTTCCCTTATCAGTGATCCCATATTAGCTATCCATTGGTTCATTCAAGTTATTCGATGAGGTTAATGACCTCAGTTCTCCATTGTTTGATCCCTTTTTCCGTTCGTTATCTCTTTGGTCCGGCAAGAAAGAATAAGGCGTGTTTTAATGTTTGCAATCATTAAAAAAACGATCAAAATGAAGGATTAACAACACATGCATACACGCTATCCAAGGATTACTAGTTATTAGGTCTAGTTCGTTAATTCTTTATAGTTTTCATAACCTTAGTTGTGGATTTAGCTACTCATGCTTGTAGGATGATGATCAATGATAAACAATTCAAATATAATCACACACTTACAAGTTGTATAAATAAAATCTCGAATCTTCAATTGAAATCAAAACTCAAACGTCAATGAACAATGTGTAATTAATCTCCGAAAAACCAAGAACAAAAGCTAAAAGTATGAATTAACCCTTTGTTCCTAGCTAAACAGTAAAGACATAGCATAAGATAATAAAATAAAACCTAAGAATTGTATATATAGACATAAAAATCTTATCCAAGTCAAATTGGAAAAACTGGATTTGGCAGGTTCCATGACCAATCTACGCTTCGTGGTTCCTTCCATGACTCATATATGGGCTTCGTGGATTGCAATCTTGTATCTACGGACATTTTCTACATCGAGATTTTATGATTCGTGGATGCTTCTACGGCTCATGAACTCTCCTTGTAGAAGTCAGGGTTACTTTTGCATAGTCTCTGAATCTCAACCATGAACTATGATCTACAACCCGTACTCCTTTTCATGACTCGTCCCGATAGATCGTGGAAATTAGACTACATCTACATAATCCTTGTATTTATGATCATGTTTCACAACTCGTACTTAGGACTCGTAAAAGTCAGACCAGCTTTTCCCCCTCTGAATCACATCTACAGCTTGTGGATCAAACCACGGTTCGTAAACCACTCGTAGAAGCTGACGTTGCCAGCAAAAAATTGAAATGCAACACTTTGCTTTCAAATCTTGTTTTTTCGACAAAACAACCAAAATGCACATCAAATCCACTACGAGGTCGTTTGGTACAAAGATGAATAGCACAGGGATTAGTAGCGCAAGGATTAGTAATGCAGGGATTATTTTTTATCAAGTGTTTGGTTCATTGCTTCCCATCTAATCTTGTGCTTAGCTTAAAACTTTACAAAACAAACTTCTTTCTAGCTATATCCTTTGAATTATTATAGAGTTTTCTATTTCGTATAATTGAGTCAAAGTAAATTATTTTGTTGTGGCTTCTAATGAGCTAGGAGAATTTTTTTTTTTTTGCCATGTTTTTATTTTCTCACTTGAATAATTTGAGGATAAATAATTGTGATCTTAATAAATTGATCACTCGTAAACGTCAATTTTTAATTTAATAAAGATTGATCATCTAGTTTTAAAATAAAAAAAATGGTAAAGAATTGTAAATATGAATAAACCATCTATATTTATACATAAGAGTTTGCAAGTTGTAGTTTTAATATGGATTTTATATCTTAAAAGGTCACTCAATTCTGAGAATTTATCTAACATAATCATTGACCTTTGTTTGGTATCAATAAAATCACTCAATTGGGCCTTTGTATCAACAAAATCACTCAACTAAATTAATTGTCAAAAAAATCAATATGGCAAAATATTTTCTGTATATTATGTAAATATGAATACTGCACTTGTGGGATTTCATTGGGTATGTTGTTGTTGTATGTAAATATGTATGCACAAATAAATAAAATTTAAAAATTTCACATGATAAATTTATTATTTTTATATTAGAAATATGAATCCACAAATAAATAAAATTTGTAAGCTAATTTATTTAAATAAATTTACTAGTACATAGCTACAAATATAAAACATAAAATCAAGAAAATTAAAAAAAAGTGAAAGAATGTGAGGGATATTTTTGTTTTTATATATTTAATCCCATGGTATTAGATCCTATGTATTAATAATACTACCAAATGGAAGGTATTAGTTAATACCATGTAGGGTGTATTAACTAATCCATGCATTAGTTATACATAGACCCAAAATTCATACCAAACATAGTATTAAATAATACCATACATAATCCATGGATTAAATCTGCTAATACCTTCTACGAAAGGACCCCTAAATGCTGGAGAATGTACAAAAATCCTTAATTTCAAGTATCAAAGGTGTCGTAAATCAACGGTACATCCGTTAGCAACTAACCTAGTGAAATTGAGGATAAAGTTTGTGATTACTTACTTGGTATATCAATTTTATGCCTCAAGAATTGATTTTCAGTCTTCATATGTTCTCTCTACTTCCCTTTGCATGTGCAATACTTGTACATAGAGGAGTAGATCCCAAGAGCATTGAACCATTTTTGTTCCTCCATTCCAAAGTTTATTTTAATAGGTGGCATGTAACCATTTTGTTCAAAATTAGTGGTGGAAGTTATAGAATTCAAGAGGTGTGAAGGTTGGCTATGTTGATGTTAGGAGTGCTAGAGGTTAGTTAAACAAGTATCGGGGTAGGTGATTTGGCGGGACGTAGCAACTTCTAGCTTACTGAGGACATGATTCTAGATAGGAAAGTTAGGAGGTCAAGAACTAGGATAGAAGGTCAGTAGGTAGTCGTGCATCGTAACACCTTTTGGTAGGTGAGGCAGAGGGCTAGTCTTCTCCTCCTTTTCTCCTACTAGCACTATTCCTATTTAGTACTTGGGTAGTATCGTCTACTTTGTCCATTTGTTACATGTTGCCATTACGGGAGGGGGGAGGACAAAATGAGGGAAGCGAGGTTGAGATAGTTTGGGCATGTGAAGAGGAGAGGAGATGCGTAAATGTCCCAGTCTAAGTTGCATGGACTCGGGAGTGGGTGTTCGATACAGGTGCGGGTCTAGAGGTCGGATGCTTCATAATCTAATTTTTAAGATTCGGGGATATGGATCCATGTATATGGGTGCGCGGATTCGCCTGAAATTAGTCAAAATATCTAAAAATGGAGTGATAAAACCTAAATTATGAGATATTATTTGGAGAACTTGAAGAGAATCCTAGGAGATTAAAGGAAAAGGCGTGATATAGAAATTTCTGTATAAAAGATATTTCATTTTCTTCAATTTCACCTTAGCTTTTGTATTGATCACAGAAATCATTAAAACCATCCAAACTTTCCTCATCAATTATGGTCAAAGTACTCGAAATTGGTTGACCAAATCAGACATGGATCCCACACCCACACTCACGTCATGTTGACACGGGTGCGGCACCAAAAGTGAAGAGTCTGAGCAACTTAGGTCCCAATAAAGAGATGTGAGAGGATGGATATAGTAGGTATGAGGAGAGGTACAGGTAGGCCAAAGCATTTGATGTGTGGTGATTAGACACGATGTGACATAACTTCAACTTACCAAGGACATGACCTTAGATAGGAGGATATGAAGGTTGCAAATTAGAGGAGATAGGCTAGTAAGTAGTTGAGCTTGGACTTACTTTTCCTCGGGTTTAGGCTTGATAGGCGATACAAATTTAATTGGACGATGAGAATCGAATTGATGTGGAATTGAAATAGGAAAACATATGCGAAATTATCAACAATTAATCGGGTTATGGGCAACAAGGGACTTTATACTCTCACCCCCAATTGAACAAAATCAACAATTAATAACCCAAGTTCAATCAACAAAGATAAACCAAATGAATCCATAAATGGATGACTCTATGATTAATCAAACAAGAAGTTAACAAGCAGGAATCCACCTATTAATTGAGATCCTAAATTGGGCATCCACTCAAAGACTAAACTAGGCTATCAACTACAAGTCTTTTAAGACAATTCTCAGATCATCAAAAGCTAAAGATGAAATGAGTAAGGCCGGTATTTATTCTATTTCCTTTACATGCATAGCCCAAGAGCGGCTTATTTAAAAAATGGCCCAAAAGTGACTGAAAACGCAATTGGGCGAGCTGAGGTGTCCGATCAACGATGCGCAGAAACGATCTGTGAGCTACTGAGCATCACCAAATTGAGCAGTGCCGCTGGACTGAACGGCGATGGAAGACCCATTCGGCGATGCACCGAAAGCAATCGGCAAGCTGCAGTCTATTGCCGAATTTGGCAGTGAGCTTCGTTTCATCTCCTCATCTTATTGGACCTTCCACATGTTGTATATCTTCTTTGAGCTTCCCTCAAGTCCCTCCAGTGCTTCCTTCATAAACATGGCTTGTAGTCCTTGGAGATCATTGGCTTGACTCCGTGTTAATGGCCTTGACGGGTATGAGCTTGCCATGCTTGTATCAGTAGGAGCGTGGGAGCAATGCGTTTGTTGTATTGTTAGTCTTATACATGTATTTCCTTTTCAATTACCACATTATTTAGTTGTTCCTCTTTCTTTTCTCGGAATACTCTGTACTGCTTTCCTTGTTAAGTGATGTTTTCTTCACTATAGGTTTCTTTTTTTGCAAATACTTTGATTTGTTGTACTTAAGCCGTTAGTCTTTCGGAAATAACCTTTCCATCTCCACAAGGTAGGGGTAAAGTTTGTGTACACTCTACCTTCCTGAAACCTTGTGGGATTGTTCTGGGTATGTTTGGATATCTTTTTGTTATCTAGTATGTCTTGATTTCTCATTCTAGTTGCTTTGTATCTTGCTATTTAACTGTCATATTTTCCTTGCAAACATGCTTCTTTATTTTTTTTCCCTTAATAAGTCAATGGTATATTGAAAACAACCTCTCTACCCCACATAGGTAGGGGTAAGGCCTGTGTATATCCTATCCTTCTCAGACCTCACTTGTGGGATTGTACTTGTATAATGTTGTTGAAGTTGCAGAATCCTTCATTGTACATATGGGACACATTAAAGATCTGTTGTAGTGAGCAAGAAGATAGAGGATGAGAAATGACTAGGCAACAACCAATTGTCTGGCAGTTGATAGTCACAAGTACTGTTATCTCTATTACTCTATTACTGTGTTAGGAGCCCTTGTAGAAAGGGATGAGCTTGATAGAAGTACTAGAGTGGAGTCTTTTCGCTTTCTTGTGCTTCAATATCCGTTTCATGTCTGTTTTGTGAAGCATAACATCAGTAATTTGCTGTGCAGGTGGTGATGTACCGTATTGTTTCACTTCACTGTTTGTATTTTGCTCTATTCGGCTTGGTTATGCAATATTTACCTTGTCTTGATCTGCAACTGCGGGCTATGCATTGAATGCTATCATATTTTTTTTAACCTTGCTACTTATACATGCTTCACTAAATTGCAAAATACAACATGCATCATGCAACTTTGGTTGCATAGTGGTACTAATTGTGCTGGCCCTTTGAGTTGCAGGAAGAATCTCAGCTTGCTAAGATTACACGTGATAGTGCTAAGATTACTGTCGAGCAAGTTCATGGCTTAATGTCGCAGGTATACGTTGTTTTATTCTTAAGTTAGTTGCATATCCTTCTTTGAACATTTCCATTGCTGGATAGGAATGTTTTGACACTTGGATGTATTTATCCTTGGTTTCAGGTTATTAAAGACATTCTTTTCAATAGTGTTTGTCAGTCAGGCAAGCCGCAGATGGAACGCTCTGATCCAGAGCCCATGATTGAAACATGAGAAGTTTTATCCTATTAATCTGGATGTAGATTTGCTTGTAGGTTTCTTTTGCAGTTTACTATATATACAACTTTGACTCTACCATGTAGGTCCGAAGAGTTGAAAGTTTAGGTGATTGGCTCCCGTGATATCAATATCATTGCTGTTTAACCTTTTGGACATTTTGCCAAATCTTCGTTACTTCTTTTCTCTGTCTTTCTTTCTTTTGTTAATTAGAAGTTCTGGAAATCATGAACCATCCTTTTTATGAATGGGGTATTAAAGATGGACATTCCTCTTGACCTCCAGAGTGGTGGGATGACGAAAATCCCTCCTCTCAACCAGGCATCATGAGTTAAAGCTCAACCTTTTTAAGTAATTGGATAGACAGACGTCTTTATATTCTGTGTTTTCATTGTTCGTCATATATATGTTGATTTTATCGTATTTACACACAACCACGTGCTTTTCGTTGTTGCTAAGGAAACAGTCTTTGTTTCCTTTTCTTCTCCTTTCCCTTTTTTTCGTATCTAGTTTATTCTGCTTATGCGTTTGTGAGACGAGAGTTTTCAGGAAACAGTGTCTCTATCTTGTGAAGTAGTGACAAGGTCTATGGACATTCTACCCTCTCTCTTTTACTGGGTGTGTTTTTATTGTTGACTAGGCAGATGTCTTGAGTTCAACCCAAACATTGGCTTTTGAGTACTGAAAACTCAAAAGAAAGAAAAAAAAAAAACTGAAGAGTTTGGTGTTTAAGTGATGAATTTTATGATTTCATTCTGAAAGTACAAGGTATTTGCCATCCCTCGTTTGCAAATTTACCTATTGAATACCTATATTACACGTGAAAGGGCGTCTCTGAGCTAGATTTTTTTTTAAAAAGAATTCTTCTTCCTTCTGTTTTGCCACGTCGATCACCGAGGCCGCCACCACCATTCACAATTCTCCCTTGTTTCTCCAACCACCATTTCCTTCATCAATTAGCTTGTTCGCTGGCAATAATGGAGTAGGCTGCAACCACCATACATCTCTCTTTTCTCATTCGTCTTATATGGCAAATTAAATCTTAAACCCAAAATCAATTAAAAACAAATCCTAAAACAAGAAAAAATAAAGTAGAAAACAGGAGAAGATTTAGGTTCAAAATAAATGGAGTGGGGAAAAAGATAAAATTGGGGACGGTGGCTGCAGGTTTAGCCAATTTTTTTTGGGTAAAATAAAGAAATCTTATAATTGTTGTCATCTTTTAATTAGTCAGTTTTTAAGGTTGGATTGAGTCATCTTGGTGAATTTTGTGGACTATTTTAAGAAGCGGCATATGACTTAAACTCTTGCGGTATTTCTATCCCAGAGGGATTGTGCCTCTTCCTTTTCTTTGTTAAAGGACTTCTAGGTGAGGGTCCCCAGGCGCGGATCTATTGCCACGACACCCGGTGATCTCGATTGCAACTCTATATATATGTGTATAAATATATATAATTTGTATAAATATATAACATGGCACCAAATGAAACAAGTCTTTCTATATCTATAGTTCTGTTGGTAAAGAGCCAGTTGCTCTTGCTAGGTCGTGGGTTTGAGTCTGGTCTAAGGAACATTTTTGTAATAAATGTAGAACAAGGCTTTTTATAGGTCCAAAAAATGTTGTAGTATAACAGGGTAGAAACCAAGACCTCTTAATTGATGGACCGTGAAAATCAATGAGCCAAACCTGCTACTGGCAATTTGTATAAATTGCTATTTACTTTATTCTACCACTACATTCCACAACAACTAAGTAGGATTAGTATTGTTTTTGGACTAACCCCGCAGTTGCTTAAGCCCCATGGTTGGCACTGGACTGTTACTTATTTCAGAAAATTATATAGAATGTCCGCTAAATATAGTGGTCTTGATCTTTTGCTTTCTATAAGAAAAGTCTTACAAAAATGTCATTTTTTCATTTTCGGTTGAATTAAATTACACCTTTTATGAGAGACATTTTTGTCAGACAATTTTTATTGGGCAAAATATCAAGACTACCTCTAATGGGGATATTTTATTAAACATAACCCAAATTCTTTACTAATCCAATCAATTTAATTTATGAGATTGAAGCCACAAGTAATATGATCAAGTAAAATTTGATTGATCCATTGGCCATGTAAATAATGTAATAATGATAACAAAGTAAACATTCAGGCAAAAATAATAAAAAGAGATAGAGGGTGATTCTTATTGGTTGATTTGAGCTTAACTAATAATAGTGAACACTGGACCAATAGTTATTTGGCTAGAGTTTATGTATAGAAATGTGTGTATTCAATATGTTGCAATGGTGAAAATAGGGAGATATTTATAGGATAGTCATCCCAACTAACTTCATGCATCTCTCTTTTGTATATTTTAGGGATATGATTAGGGATGTGTAATAATTAAACCTATCGATAAATCAATACAAAAAAATGTTATTGGTTTATTGTTTTTGGGCTATGAAATTAAAAGATTTTTAATGATTTTATAAAAAAATTATTAGGTTATAAGTTTAGTTTCAATTTTAGTATTTGGGTTATTGGATAAATGGATAATCCCTTAAGAGTATAGTAATTTACTATTTTATTTTATCCCTTCATAAATATTAAATATTAATAATTTAATATCATTTGATACTATATCGATACTCGTAAGTCATGTATTTGTTTTGTTTCCAATGTATAAGCATCGAAGAAGTAATTTTGTTCACTTCTTATTGATTTAGTTGTCATATCAGTGTTAATTTGGGAGTCGGTGTTATGTATTCATAAAGCCTGTTTTATTAAATTAGGTGAGTTTTGTAAAATTAGACAAATGGATATGTTCATCAATTTTTGAATTCCTTATCTGCCTCATTCTAATATTCAAAAGCATTCTGTCATTTACAATTGATTTGCTTCTTTCACTATATTGCATTGTCTCATTATATTGCATCAAATTGTTAGAGAAGTCATATATTTATTTTATGAACATTTTCTTATTAGGTAAACCAAAAATCAATAAATCGAAAATCGATAAAAAGTATTTTATTGATTTGTTATTGACTTAGCATATTTAAAAATAAAAAAAACTGATAAACCAAATCGATAATATATAAAATTGGACCGAACCGACCGATGCATACCCTAGATAAAATGGTGGATGTTGGAGTGATAAAGATGGAATCTCAAATATGTCAAAATTTCATGTTGCACTGGGAAGACGATAGTTTAAGTATATTATTCCTTTCAGATGAATTATTTGTAACAATTCTATGCATTATTTAAAAAATAGACTCTAAATCAAGTAGCCGAATAATTAAAAAATTTCTGATCATTCACAGAGCTATCAATGGGTGATTGAAGGTAGACTATGAGTCCTTTTTCATTAGTCAGAGAGTCTTCACCCCAACTTATTTGTTACTAATATATTTTGAACCAGAATAAACGGTAAATGATCTCCCACAAATTTAAGTTTGAGTGAATTTTCAAGACAAGTCTAAAAAGGGGGAATATGTAATTGCTTATAAGAAAACATAAATTATTTTAAATTTAAACAAAACAAGTAAAATGTTAGTTAATTTGATTTAATCTGCTCTCTGTCCAATCTAAAAAGAGGAAAGAATTTTTTAATACTTTTAGAGATCTTTAACAAAAACAGAAAATTAGATAATCTTTGTAATAATTAAAGTTTTCCTAGAAGATTATATTAGCTCTCTTAAATAATACACTAGAGGATTATATATACAGCTTAATCTCAAATCGAACACATACAAATAAGATTTTATTTCTAAAATATATAAAATGTCGTGGAAGAAAGGCAAGAGTAAGGTTGAAGGTGAGTTTTCTTTTGTGAAGTGGTTGACGAAGGATTTTAGAGGCATAAGATTTGATGAAAGTGATATGAAATACCTTTTTAAGAACTTAGATCCTGTAGTGACCGTAATAGCAGAGAAAGAAGGCGAGGTCATGATTCCTCTTTGGGATGACGACACTGGAGCTAACCATCTCCTCAAGTTGAAAAAGGACACAAATGGAGTTTTTGGGTTATATGAAGATTGGATTGAACGTGTTGTTAAGCGAAGAGGATTTGAGGGAAAAGAATTGATTGGTTTTTATGTCAATCAATTGACTTTGGAATTGACATTTTCAGTGATTGACCCAACAAAAAATGTGACAGAAACTTCTGAGTAGAAAGATCTTTACTTTCTCATTGCCTTGATTCTATTTTTTAAATGCATGTACAATAAGAATTTTACATCAAGAATATATCTCAAGAGATAATATGCATTGATATGGTATTTCCTTTATACTTTTAATTTATGAAATCATGCAAATATTATTCAAATCTCAATTCCAACATGATATGTAGTGTATAGATGAAAATCACTTTCACGTTCTTAAGAATTATTAATATGGAAAGGGACGGACCTAATCCCATAAACGATTAGATTTGTGTTACATCTCTAACTTGAAGGGCGTAACATGCACAATCAAAACTTAGGTCTGAGTTGATCCTACTGAATTACATCAAAAGCACATACAAAATCAAGAAACAAATGTGTATATCTCAACTAAAAGAATAAGTCCTCAGCCGATGAGCCCCTTGTCAATGGCTCTACAAAGAAAACAACTACTATCAACAATTCATACAAGGCAATAAACATGTAGCATACAAGTTCTATTTGGACCATCAAGTCTATCATGATGTCTAAGAAAACATAAATTTTATGCAGATTGCAGGCCCATCATGATCTCTATACAAAAACTGAAAATTAGATATATACAATATAAGCTAGGTTAAAAGCAGGTAAGTTATCACCAATAACAACAAAGCCTAACCAGTCAATAGGCTACAACTAATTATTACTACGAGGACAAATGGTCACCAATGTAGCTATACAACTAATGGATTAGTCTATAAGTACAATATTTCATGGGACAATGCTCCGGCCTACCAAAAAACTGTCAATAATAAGACAAACAAAATATTTGAGACTGGTAATCCTTGAAAGGAAATGAATCAAATAATTCATTACAAGATTGGTTTTGATATCTGTTTGGGTCTGTCTAGTAGTTTTTAGGACCTTCAAGCATGAATGTATTAAGTAGGCGATGTAGTAGCTTTATAAAATAATGTACAAAGCATATAATAAAACTGATAACTAAATTTAAAATTGAAGTATAAAGACTGAATGGCAAGGACAAGAGTAAAACATAATTACAACACATTACCTTCTTACAATAAGACAATATATAATCTGGTAGCACATGATAACCTGATTTGACCCCAACTTGACATGTACAAATAACGCACAATTACCTTAAGCTCTAGCAAGCATAAATAACTACTTAATATCCCTATTAGCCTCTTTACCTAGACTCTATTGGTCATCTGATTTGAAGTCTAAATTTTTAGGCGCCATAAATCAATACAAATCTTAGGCTCCATAGTATAATATAATTATTGTCCCATAAGTATAGCCTACACTCCTTGTAGATGCATAGACTCGGTATAGATGCATAGCCCATAGGCTCAATGCAGATGCATGGCTCGTAGGCTTAGTCTGCCGAACATGTAGGCACATCATATCAATGAGCCTGTAGGCTCAAACTCCTACAGTGTCAGTGTTTTTTGAGTCTAAAACAAGTTCATTGATAGTAATCAGATGATATTTCATAGAGTAAAATATCACAACAATAGCAATTAATCATATGTGATTTCATTACAATCATAACATGTTTTTCTAGACCTCTAAATAAGAATGAGGTGTTGCCGATAAATACTATATTATGTTGTAATAATCAACTCAATAGTTTAAGGCCATAAGTCCAATAATGATGATATACATACCATAACAAGCTTGCGACTTTACAGTTATGCAAGAAAGCAAACAAAACGCCTTAAAATACGTTTTAACTGAAGTTTAAAGGTGTTTTATGAAGCTCAACCAGTCTACTGTAATGCAATAAATGTGAAAATTGACAAGGCCCAACAAAATGCTTTAAAGTCCCAAGATAAACAAGCTGTCAGAATACACACTACTACTATATTGGAACTTTGCCAAAACATAAATTAAAACTCCTTAATCCTAGCTACTACCCTTAAATTCTCTCTAGAACCCTATTTTTTTTTAATGAAAAAACATCAAAATGCAACTTCATAATAATTTTGACTCGAGCTTATTTTTTTAGTATGCGGTAATATAGTCATAATTTTTTTACTTTAATGGCCAATAGACAAACTGCTTGATGTTATGGAAAGTAGACTCACAAACTTTTAATTTGAGATTTAATAACCTTCTGACTATTTATATATTGAGAGATTTTCTCATCCCAAGTTAGTCCATTTACACGATTATATAATAACTTTCTTGTAATAAACCCGTTGATAAGTTGGTATGACACTTAAGCATTGTTTGTTCCCTTATTTTAATGTATTTGAAAGAATTTAATGCCTTTATTATTTTTTTATATGTAAGCAATTTTGAAAATGAAAATAATGAAGGATTGGAACTGAAAGTTGTTTATTTAAGATTCTTCAATAATGAAGGATTGGAACTGAAAGCTGTTTATTTAAGATCCGTGAAGAACACACATGCCACATAAGAGCACTTGTGTGCACCTAGAAGAGGGAGTCACTAGACTTGACACATACATGCCGCAAGATGCAAGTGCCATCACTGGTAGACTCACCCGAGTCTTGATCAAGAGTGTTGAGGCACTTGTGTGCCATATGATTGGACATATAAAACTTAGGTGCAAGTGAAAGTCAACTGACAAAAAATTGAAGGGCAAATAATGTGTGAAAACAAGCATATTTTGAAAACGTTGAAGGTCATTTTGGGGATATATCGTAACACCCCATAATTCATCCTACCTAGTTTGAGAAAATGCTCGGAGAAAATTAAGTAAAATGATTCAGAAAAGTCATTGGAGGAAACCACAAAGGCCACCTACTGCCCGTAGAGTGATCTACGACTAGTAGATGAGGCCGTCTAGGTGCCCTTATGACTTCGTGAAATTTTTCTAAGTCTGAGGCCTATGTACGAGATAACTTACGGATCGTATATTACAAGGCTTGTAGTTCATGGTTCATAGTCTGATGACTCGAAAATCAACTTTTCTGGATATTGAGTGACAAGTTATCAGACGACCCATCAACTGACTTACGACCCACAAGTCTTGTTCGTAGAATGAAGTTTCAGAAAACTAAGATTTCTGAACCTTGAAACCATGAGTTATTAGACGACCCATAACACAACTTACGAGCCATAGGGAGTGATTCGAAAGTCCCATTTCCAATTTTCAGTAACTTAATTTTAGGAACTTTCACTTACGAGAGGTATCTTACGGCTTGTAAATAGACCTACGCCCGTACATAGGGTTTCGTGGTTCTACTCCGCAGTTTTAAGAAGGGTATTTTTGTTCTTTCCTACCCTTTTGAATTAGATCCTATGGTGTTTTAGACTAAATCTAGGTCTCTTATCAGTACCCTAGGTGTATGCCTCATTATACACTTAGAAACTTAGAGAGCATTGAAAAAGGGAGAAAAGCGAGGGTTTTGAGTTCAGGCTTGAGGATCATCAGGAAATTGATTTTCTTCCTAAATCCAGGTATGTAAGTCTAACTAACATGGATTATGTTCTTCCATGTTCCCCATAACCCGAATTGATGGAGTTATGAATGAATTGAGTCTTCCATGAATGTTTCTTGTAGGTTTTTCCTAAATCCTAATGTATTCTTATATAATCTTGCATGAATTACAGTTTTTATGAATTGAATACTTGAAAATAGATGATTTTACTTTTCTACATGAACCCTAGAATGAATTCTTGTTATTTTTACATATTTCACTTAAATGGATATGCATGAGTGTAATTTGAGCCTAAAGAGTCTATGGAGTTCCTAAACACTTTAACTCTACTTTTGTTTTCTGAACACTATGAGTTGGAATGATGCATGATGGAGAGTCTTTATTAGTCATCATTCTAATTCTAAAAGAAGGTTCCTAACCAAAAGGATGATAGTTGATGTGATGAATAGAGTTGACAAATGTCCGATGAGACTAGTTAAATGAGTTAACCATCAAGTTGATATTTTATGAGCATGTTGAGTCTTGGGAGGAGTATTGAGCAACAAATTGAGAAAGAGTAAGTCTAACTCGAACTCAATAACTACATGAGCAGCGTAGGAGAAGATTGAACCGTAAAAGCAGATGTTTTCAGTTGTCCCAAAAAATGACTTGATGTTACTGATTTTGGATCCACTGATGGATGTCCTTTACCCTGGAAAGGTATTGGATGGATGTGGAAATGATATCACTTCGTTGTATCATCACCGGCTCATAGGTGATGGTTGTCGGTTAGAGAAACTCCCATATAGGTCTTGATACTACTCTGAGTGGTTTGGATTGGATGGTATATGAGTGGTCATTGTCTAAAATGGATTCTTACTTTAGACTCTTGACTTGCTGATTGAGTTTCCTACTTCTTGAGCTGAGCTATTTGAGTTGATGTTATTATCCCTTTACATGTTTCTTTCTGCCATTTGACATACCAATATATTCCATGTACTGGCATCCATTTGGGCCTGCATCATTAATGATGCAGATATAGGTCATAGAGGACTTCAGCCCGCGAACCATTGAGGTCCAGCTTATTGATTCCAGATATGGTGATCCCTCCTTGCTATCTAGAGGAGCCCTTTTATTTTATTGAGTATTCTTATTTTCTATTGATTGGTATAGCCATGGCCTATCATGGTACCATCTAGACTGTTATATAGAGGCTTCATAGACATTGAGACGAGGATTGTTGATCGTCTTAGTATTTCCAAACTTGACCATTGGAAACTATGTTTTTATGAGAATATTGTGTATCTATTTGATGTCTTTCCTAGAGTATTTCTTCCTCTGCTGAGAATGATCTGACGACGAGGCCAAGTGGTTCTCTTGGAGAATCAACAATGGTTCTTTAAGTGCCAGCCACGCCTAGCATACCCTCTCGAGGCGTGACAAACTTGGTATCAGAGCACAAAGTTCAAGTGTCCCGGGGAGTCTATAAATCCATGTCTAGTAGAGTCTTGCTTATGGGTGTGTTATACACCACACTTTATAAGAAGGAGGCTATGGGACATTAAGAATGGTTACACCTCTTTTGTATTTTGAGTTTGTACGATAGAGTTTAACTCTATAAAGATCCTTTCTAACTCATGCATTACATGTTTGCAGATCATGCTTCCTAAGCATACCGCCACCCAAAGAGATACCTCAGCTGGAAATGCTGAGAATCCCCCTTCAGAGGTGCTTACTCAGATGGAGATAAGAGGTCGAGGTCGACTAGCTAGAGTTATTGGAGTTCCACAGGTACTGACTGCTCTACCTGCTGTTACTACAGAGGCCGATTTAAGAGGATCTATCACTATGCTCACCCCGTTGTTAGCCGCCCAGAGTGGGAATCGGAGTTCACAAGCTCCTAGCTCTAGCTCCCAAGGGTCAACTTCTAGAACCAGGCTTAGAGACTTTCTGAGGATGAACCCACCAGTCTTCACTGGGACGAAGGTTGAGGAGGACCTCTAGAACTCGTTGATGAGATGTGGAAGGTATTGAAAGCTATTCATGCGATCGAGATTGAGGGAGTTGAATTTGCCTCTTATCAGCTCAAGGATGTGGCAAATGTTTGGTATAACTAGTGGGAAGAGGGTCGAGGTGAGAATGCTGAGCCTATTGAGTGGAATGAATTCGAGAGTTGTTGCTCCCTTGCGCACACAAGTGTACGTAGTCTAAACAAGTAATATAGTGGCCCTGATTAAGGGGTTGGGATATCGAACCCAATGGATTCAAAGAAAGTTGGTAAAGAATCTGAGCTATTATGTTTAGAGTGTTTTGAGTAAAAATAGCAAAGAGATTTGTGAAAAGAAATTAAATCACTAATTACAATACTACACTAGACTGGTTTGTTGTTAACTATCAATTTAAGAGCAATTATGGGATTGTAACCTTATCGACACCGTTCTAGTCTCAACGTTCGCACATATGTCTGGGTTCCTGACTATTGATTCACAGGGTTACAATTACCTAGATAGGGTTTCATGCCTCTATCGGCCTACCATTATTGACTACCTAACTACATCGTTGAGCGGGGATAGACAGACCAATAAAAGTGCTTTAACATTATCTTCCTGCATTATGAACCAAGCGAGGTGTAAGGGTAGTTGTCACGGGTCTCCCTTACACGAATCAATCTAGTCTCCTAGTTGAACAAGCTCCCTATACTATTGTGTTCTATCTATTCTAACATCTCTCGAATCCAGAATAAACAATAAGTTTACCCCTAGTAGGCCAGACTATGGAGTATAAATTTAAGTAATATAGGAATAGTCAACATAACCCATTCATATATATATCGAAAACCAAGAACTAAAACATTGTCTATGGATACAACCCAAGAATATGGGAGAATTAGCCACTCATAGTAGGTTCATACATCAAGGATAAGCTAAAAATCATTAACAACCAAGAAAACAAAGATGAAAACTAACGAAACTACCCCTAGAAAGAGTTTTTAGTCGTCTCCTCTACGTTCTCTCCCTGACCAGATATGAAAAACCTAAAGCTTAAAACAAAATATCACTTAAAATCCCATAGTTCAATTTTTCCCTACGCATCCTCGAAGTCCGCGACGCGGACTAGCATGATTTGAGCAGGATTTCGCTTTATTTGCTGACTGGACCAAATTGCACTGGTTATTGCACAAGTTTGCGACTCGGACTATGCAATATTTCCTGTTTCGTGCCTTTTTCTTCTCCTTCTCAGCTCACATAGCTTTTCCCAGGTCTGCGACGCGCACTTGAGTACTTTTGCTGAGTTAACTGATTTTTCTCCTTCAATTCTGGGCTGTGTTCTTCCTCTTGATCTGGGTCTGACTGCAGGATAAAATAATCTGATCATACTTTGCAAGAACACAACCAAACGACGCACTTTGCCCTAGATTAGTAAAATAAATGAAATCACACTAAAAACACTTAGACCCTATAGAATTACCCTCTAACTCGGCTCTATTCATGGGTATATTTGGCTAGTACAGCGTATAAATACGCCTAAGATCACCACCCCACACTTAAAACTTTGTCCGTCCTCGGAAAATCAAGACACATGCATGAGACTCCCTAGGAAGTATGTACAATGAACATCATATGACCGAATTGTTTGACTCATGGCAAAAACTTCTAGGACCCTAGCAACATTAACTTTCATCTAGCCTTCATGCATCAATGCGGAATCATGTAGAATTTCAGTTAACAGCTCATCGAGTTTCCAACCTCAGATGATTATATGCCCTCACCAGAAGAATTACCCATGCACACCAATAAGAACATAGAACAAGGATTAAAAATGGGTACTCAATCAACTCTCTCTCTCCCAATAGATGTCTCATGTTTCTTCTAGTTTCCATAAGCTTGCCCTTAATGTATGACTTCAACCTAGTTAGAATCTAATTCAAAGGATCACATAGATCTTTTATTTGGTTGTAATGTAGGCTCCGGCCTGGTGGGGTACATTTATGGATATAACTAACATGGCTCAATTTCCCAAGCGCTCATAACCTACATACGATTTTTTAACTCCATCACCTTGAATCCTTTCTAACTCAACACCCTTTATTGTATCTATAAAGTATAAAAACTTCTATGCACACTATCTAATTTATATTTATATACATATATATTTTTTCCTTTCTTTTTTTCTCAAAATAGTAGCCCTGTGCAATGGGTCCGCGACGTATGCTGGTCGCGGACCAACAATTTTCTACTTTTTCTTTTATTCACTACACTACCACTTATCCTTTGGGTGTTTATTCAAGTTCCCTTCCCTCTGACTTATCGTGCTAAAGCGCTTAGGAATTAGGATCAAACACGATTTAACCTCAAAAGAATGGGTTTGGCTTGAAATGTGGCTAACCAAGAAAAAGGCTAAAGCTCAAAAGGGCTAACTAAGGATGTTTATATTAGGCGGATAAAAAGGCTACAACATTACTAGGGCTACCAAAGAAATGCCTGGATCCTTTCCTCCATGTTCAATTCCTACCAAGTCTAATCCATATACCGGGCAAGTTCTAGTAACTACTGCAACATAGACTCACAATAAGCTCACTCGCTCCTGGCATACTTTCATCATAAGGTTAACACTAGACTTACTATCACATCATTATCATGAACTCAAGATTACGCACATCCATTCATGAAGTACAAGACTCAAGCATTAACTTACTAGGAGTTCAAGTGATCAAGTTATCTTGGTCCGCATGCTTGACATGCCATGCTTATATATACAACTACCGACACTCTAAATGAGACTCAATTTGACAAATACCCTTAGGTCGGTCGTCATCCATCCATCATCGGGCCCCGTCACTGAACTATGACTACTACTAACATTCTCAACCACAATACTCAACAAACACAAGTAATTATAACTAGAAATAATGCATAACTAAAACATTCACACATCTACTACCATTCAAGCATCACATACTTAATAATTACAGACCAAATGAAAAATCAAAATGAAAATGATGTATGACAGAAAACAAGAAACATATAGTCTTAGTACAGGCCGAATCAAACATAACAAAGGATAATAAGTAGAATACACCACCCCACACTTAAACTTAGCACTGCCCTCAGTGCTAACCGTACATAACCTTTGGAATGGGAGCATAATGCTCACTTCTCTGAGCCTGGCAAGATGGGCTCACCCCCAACAGCAAAAGGCACCTCCTCGTCGATCTCATCCTCCTCTGTATCTGAAGCATTCCGTGCCTCATCAGGGTCGGTGGGGATGTCATCCTCAACGGGCTTTACAAACTGAGACCCGATGCCCAATACCACATTGGCATGGGCATTGAGAGGGTAACTGGACTCTACCTCCTCACGCTTCTACTGTGTGGATGGGTGCCCGCCTATTCTATGTCGCAGCATCTCGAGCCCATACATGCATTCCATGATCAGCTCATTTTTGCAGCTCCTCTCTGCTATATTGAGCACCGGACCAACAGACTCCTCAGGCCCCTTAATGTTGGTGACATTATAGGGAGGGGCCTCAATGCGTGGGAAATAATCAAGATACTCCGCGGGGACACCTGCACGATTATATAGCTCAGTGATAAGGCCACCAAATGCATACCTGCACCCCTTGTGCACCCTCGCATTTCGCATTTCTGACTTGAAGATAGCTCCAAAGTTGAGCTCCATCCCGATCATAAGTGCAAAAGCCAAACACATCCTATCCCTTGTGACAACTGTGAAGTGCTGCCCCGGGAAGAAAGAGTGGGTCACAGTCTTCACCCAGACACGAGCCTCCATGTTCATATGGGCGAACGGGAAGGACTGATGGTAGCCTTATAAACATGGCGAATTTACTTAGCAGTGAAATTTACCTCAGCAAGCGTGCGATGGATGGCCCTATACGGGGGATGAAGCTAGAGCTCGGTGAACGTACCCGCGGGAACATCCATGGTGCCCAGGATCCCATTAATAGCCAGTGGAGTGATATTCACTTCCACCCCCTAACTATCACCAACTAGGTTCGTGGCTCTCTCTTTATATTGGCGTAGGACTCCCGAACCATACTGAGGTTGCAGTGCATCGGCTTATCAAATAAAAATGCTAGGTGGTACTCCATGCAACGCTGGTGTATTTGTGGGTAGTCCCTAGGCAAAAAATCAACATCAATAGGGACGTTCGAGAAGTACTTAGTTTCATTGTGCGCCCGGTACCAACATTGTCCATCCCTATCCACAACCTTAAGCCCATAACATACTCTTTGGTCCCTATGCTCCGGGGCTCTAGGCACCTCAAGGATGTCCCTAGACCTTCTCTTGGTGCTCGAGGCACCTGCCCCACTAGCCTGG
Organism: Solanum rostratum; assembly: GCA_029948455.1. Taxonomy (NCBI): domain Eukaryota; kingdom Viridiplantae; phylum Streptophyta; class Magnoliopsida; order Solanales; family Solanaceae; genus Solanum; species Solanum rostratum. Next base: position 19,018,477 of record CM057049.1, read on the forward strand.
CCAGTTCTGTGTGCACGGGAAGCCATATGAACCTCCAAAAATAATTAGACCTTAACAACGTATGTGCACAAAATAAGGCCCCTGCTATACTCCCCAAGTATACTCGACCCCACACTTAAACTAAATCCATGGGGGGAGAAGGTATTCAGATTTTCCAACTCAATACGGGCTACTAAACAACAATCCAAAAGCATAACCCCACAATGTAGTGCAACTCAATCCTCACGGTAATAATTATGCCAATTCCACAACATCCCCCATGCTTCAATTCCAGCAATTTCCTCAACACAAACAGTTATTACCTTGTTCAAGCACATATGTACAAGCATTCAACCAAATCAAGGAAAGTAAAGCACAATTCAACCTAGAGGGCACAAAACAAGGCATAATGCTTCAAGTAAAGCACAATTCAACTTAGAGGGGACAATGCCTTGTTGTTTTTTTTCACTTTTTGACTTACCTAGGCGCCAAATGGAGGCTGGTCTCACAGTCGCGTCGCATGCCTGGCGCGGAAAACCACTATTTCGGAGCTAAAAAAATAAATTTTTGAGCTCTGAACCCCAAAAAAATCCCCAAACACGTGAATATGCTACAAAACACTAAAACAAGTTAATTTGACCAAAAAATACAAAAAATATCCAATGGATCATCGGAAATCAAAGATGTAAATTTTTGCATTAAAATGAGCAATGTCCACGACGGGCCACTATCGCAGACATGCACTTGGTATAAAATTTTAATGTTCTATGAGTTCTTTTATATGTATAAGGATAAAGCAAAAATGACTACTGTTACCTCACCATGGGCCGCCTCTCGTGCAACGCCTGATTTACCGTCACAACACGACTCAACATTTATCATTAATCATTGGCCTAATCCATGGCCTCTTCATCTTTGCTAGTGTCTTCACCATAGTAGTGCTTGACACGCTGACCATTCACCAAAAAAGTTTGGTTCTTGGCCCTATCCTTCAGTTCCACCGCTCCATGTGGCATCACGGATACCACAACATATGGTCCACTCCACTTTGATCGAAGCTTACCTGGGAACAGTTTCAAATGAGAGTTAAAAAGAAGTAACCGTTGTCCCGGCTCAAAATTTCACTAGATGATGTGTCGGTCAAGCTATTTTTCGGTATTCTCCTTATATAGCTTCAACATTCTCATATGCTTAGAGCTGGAATTCATCCAACTCCTCCAAATGTTCCAGTCTCTTTCTTCCCTCGAGCTTTGGATTGAGATTGAGCCTTTTTATGGCCCAATACGCTTAGTGCTCAAGCTCCATCGGGAGATGACATGCTTTCCCATAGTCCAGCCAGTATGGATATGTGCTAATAGGTGTCTTGTATGCCGTCTTGTATGCCCAAAAGGCCTCATTAATCTCGATAGACCAATCCTTCCTTGTGGCATTGACGGTCTTCTACAGGGTCTGTTTGACCTCTCTATTGGACACCTCTACCTGACCGCTTGTCTATGGGTGGTATGTTGTGGCCACCTTATGCCACACTCCATATTTTGCCATCAGATTCTGCACAGTTTGATTTGTAAAATGTGTACCTCTATCACTGATGATGTCTCTCAGAGTCCCAAACCTTGTGAAGATCTGCTTCTTCAGAAACTTGCTCACTACCTTGGAGTCATTAGTGGGTAAAGCTACTACTTCCACCTATTTAGAGACATAGTCAACTATAGCCAAGATGTAGTGATTACCAAAAGAGGGTGAGAATGGACCCATGAAGTCCATCCCCCCATGCATCAAAGATCTCCACCTCTAAGATATTATTCGGGGGAATCTCATGCCTCTTAGAGATGGTGTCAGTCTTCTGGCATGCATCACAGGCCCTTACAAAGTGTACAACATCTTTTAAATAAAGTAGGCCAGAAGAAACCTGATTGAAGCACATTGTGAGCTGTCCAATCATCTCCATGATGGCCTCCATAAGGTGAAGCATGACACCTCTCTAAAATCTTCCGCATCTCTACCTCGGGCACATATCTTCTTACCATTCAATCAATCCCCCTGCTTATATGGAGCAGCTGTGATTTTTTCTCTCAAGCTATGGTGCCACTACTTATATGGAGCATATGCTGATGTATTCATAGACCACAAGAGCCTACAATACGTCTTTACCTAGAAAGAGTTTAACTTGAGGAAAAAAAGGTGGCTTGAGTTACTCAAAGACTATGACATGAGGATCCTTTACCACCCAGGTAAAGCTAACGTAGTTGTTGATGCTCTTAGCAAATCGTCTATGGGAAGCATCGCTCATGTGAAGGAAGAGAAGAGAGATTAGATTAAAGAAGTTCACAGGCTGGCTCGAATGGGAGTTCAATTAGATGAATCTGGTGAAGGTGGAGTCCTTATGCATAGTGAGTTTGTATCATCGCTAGTAGTGGAGGTGAAAGGAAAAACAAGACCAAGACCATATTTTGCTGCAATTGAAGATGGATGTGCATAAATAGAAGGTAATGGATTTTTCCAAAAAGGGAAAGAGTATTGAGATATTAACGCAGACTATTCATTCCAGATGTTGATGGCATTCGAGAAAGAATCTTAGAAGAAGCCCATAACTCTAGGTATGTTATCCACCCAGGGTCAACTAAGATGTAGCATGACTTGAGAGAGGTCTATTGATGGAGTGGGGTAAGAGAGATATTGCATACTTCTTCCAAGTGCCCGAACTGCCAACAAGTTAAAGTTGAACATCAAAAGCCATGTGGAGTACCTCAGAACTTTGATATCCCAGGGTGGAAGTGGGAGATGATTAACATGGATTTTATCACAGGCTTACCGAGGTCCCGTACACAACATGATTCGATTTGGGTGGTTGTTGACAAGATGACTAAAATCAACTTACTTTTTGGCAGTAAAGACAACTGACACTACGGAGGATTATGCCCGACTGTACATAAAAGTGATTGTTAGATTGCATGGAGTTCCTTTGTTCATTATCTCAGATAGAGGAGCCCAATTCACTGCTCAGTTTTGGAAATCCTTCTAGAGAGGTTTGGGTTCAACAGTGAATCTCAGAACTGCTTTCCATCCGCAGACCAACGGCCAGGAAGAGTGCACAATTCATACGTTGGAGATATGTTGAGGGCCTGCGTCATTGGAATCAAGTCTAATTGGTATGACCATTTGCCTCTGATTGGATTCACCTATAGTCACAACTTTCATTCGAGCATCCAAATGGCTCCTTATGAGGCACTATATGGGAGAAGATGCATATCACCAATTTGCTGGTTCGAGGTGAGTGAGGTAGAGTTGATTGGGCCAAACTTGGTTCACCAAGCCATGTAGAAAGTGAAAATCATCTGAGAGAGATTGAATACTATATAGAGTCGACAGAAATCTAACATCGATGTTAGAAGAAGAGACTTGGAGTTCAAGGTCAATGATTGAGTGTATTTGAAGGTGTCACCCATGAAGGGCGTGATGTGATTTGGGAACAAAGGGAAGTTGAGTCTTAAGGTACATTGGCCCCTACCGGATTATAAAGAGAATGGGCAAAGTAGCTTATGAGTTGGAGTTACCACCAAAGTTAGCGGCTATCCACCCAGTCTTCCACATTTCCATGCTTAAGAAGTGTGTGGAAGATCCCGAGTTGGTTGTGCCTATTGAAAGTATAGGAATAAAGAACAGTCTGAGTTATGAGAAGATTCCCATTCAAATCCTGGATCGTCAGCTTCACAAGCTGAGGATCAAAGAGATTGCATATGTCAAGGTGTTGTGGGGAAATCAACTTGTGGAAGAATCTATATGGGAAGCTGAAGAGGATATGAAGGCTAGATACCCTCATCTATTCGTGCCTCCTAATCATGAAATTGATGGAAATGAATCATTTCTATTCCTTGAGTTACTTTCCAATGCTAAGTTAAGTTCTTATCTCCGAGTTGATGCTCCTCTTAGGTCTATGAGTATTTGAGTATGCATGTGTCTTTAATTATATTCGTGCATAATGGTGATGTCAGAAATAGTCTTTCAATTCTAAATCCTGAGTTTAAGTTGATTTCTATAGTATGAGTATTCGAGTATCCGAGTATTTGAGTTCTTTATGGAGTTCTGGTTTGATAGATTTCCTAGATTGCTCATCATTCGAGGACGAATGATCCCAAGGGGGAGATAATATAACACCCCCTAATTCGTCCTGCCTAGTATGAGAAAATGCATAGAGAAAATTGAGAAAAATGATTCAGAATAGTCATTGGAGGAAACTACGAAGGCCACCTACGACCCGTAAAGTGATCTACAGCTTGTAGATGAGGACTCGTAGGTTCCCTCGTGACTTGGTGAAATTTTCCTAAGTTAGAGGCCTATGAATGAGATAGCTTACAAACCATATATCATTCCACGACTCGTAGATCATGGTTCATAGTCTGATGACTCAAAAATCAACTTTTCTGGATATTGAGTGACAAGTTATCAGACAGCCCGTCAACTGACTTACGACCCGTAAGTCTTGTTCATAGATTGAAGTTCTAGAAAACCAAGATTTCTAAACCTTGAAACCATGAGAGGTTAGATGACCCGTAACATAACTTACGAGTCGTAGGGAGTGATTCGTAAGTCCAGGTCTGATTTTTAGTATCTTGATTTTTGGGCACTTTCACCCTATCGTTTGGTATAGGATGGTCCGCCAAAAAGTCTGTTAATGCTTGTCCCTTCATAGCCTTTTGAGAGATGTATACAATCTCAAATTGCTGGAACTGAAGGTACCACCTTACTAGTTGATCACTAAGGACTTGTTTCGAGATAAAATATTTGATAGGATTTACTCTAGAAATAAGATGGACAATGTGACCTTGAACATAGTGCTTCATCTTTTGAATCGAAAAGACCAACGCCAAACACAACTTCTCGATTGGTGAATAATTCAGCTCACTTGGGGTCATCATTCTGCTCAAGTAATAAAGGGTATTTTCTTTGCCTTTACTATTTTCTTGAGCTAGTAAGGCTCCCACGGACCTTTCTTGTGCCGCAATGTAAAGTATCAATGGCTTTCAAGGTATAGGAGCTGTTAGGCCTGGAGGTTTCCCCAAATACACTTTGATACGTTCAAAGGCTTTGCTACATGTTTGACCCCACTTGAAAGAGACACCTTTCTTCATGAGATGACTAAATGGTTGACATCTTTCAGCTTGATTTAGGAATGGAAATGGGGTGGGGCAGGGCGGGGATGGGGAGAGTTGAGCTCAACCTGCAAATTTTTTAACCCGCCCCGCTCTGCCCCACATGATGATTTTTTTCATTTTCAACCCGCCCTGCTTAAATTTTCAAGTTCTTCTATTTTTTTATTGAATTTAATATGAAAAATAAAAATTCATAATCTTTTTTTAATTTTTCGCTAATTAACATCTCAACAACTAATTAACTATTTTTAGTTGATATTTGAATAATTGTTTCTTAATCTTTAATTTTAAATTTTTGGAAAAACATAAAGTCAAAGTTAATATTTAATATAAAAAAGTTTATATCTTTAACTTTTACTAATGACAAAAATTTAATATTATTCGAATTCCTGTTTGGTTCTTTCAATCCGCAACCCACCTTGTCGCGCATTAGTTTTAAAAATAGTTACTTCAACCTGCCTCGTACCCCCCCACCCCAGATAACTTTAAATCCATCCCACCCCACCCCACCCTGTTGCCATCCCTAGCTATATTCGAGATGAACCTCCTCAAGTAGGCTAATTTTTCCAAAAGACTTTTCAACTCATGAATGTTTTGAGGTTCGAGCATCTTCAAAATTGCATCAACTTTGGCTTGATCAATATCAATTCCTCGATGTCGCACAATAAAGCTAAGAAACTTTCCAGAAGTAACCCAAAGGCACATTTTAATGGATTCATCCTCAGTTGATATCTTCAAAGCAACTCAAACACCATTCTCAAATCTTTCAAATGGTCTCCCCTCTTTTTTTGACTTCACCACCAAGTCATCAGCATAACACTCAACATTTTAGTTGTCACCCCCCGAGAGGGTAACCTAGATGTGGTCAGCACTCAAAAACTATTTCTAATCCCCAAGCAAACAACTTGGCCTCATCACGTTCATTGATTCAACATAACTAAACAATCATCTAAAGACTAAAGATAATAAATGGTGGCAATCTAAGTCTCAAAAATCATATCAAATAAAACAAGCTAGTATCAAAGAAACTAGCTCAACAAAATCTCTAATCAACAACTCACTCTAGTATATGAAGCCTCTATCACTATAAATTGGTGCCAATGGCAGACCCATGGATACCTCAACTCAAAATAAAGCTAGTCTAAAGTCTGACTCTAATAGTTAGATGAAAATAAAATGAGGATCCTCCAAAGTAAAGGAGACTCACCAACTCAGCTGATTGCAAATAGATCTTTAACGGAGCATTTGTTGACGATCTCTAGTACTTGTCTCTGCATCATGAAATGATGCATTTCAAATGGACGTTAGTAAGTGGAATATACGAGTATATAAAATGGCTGCTAAAACAAATATAGGCAGAATAATACAAAATAACATTAACTCAGAAGATACTCAATCAAAGTGTCAAATATCTATCTAAAGCAAGAATAAAGAATCGACAATGACCAATCAATACCAATCCAACCTCATCCAATCAAATCAACTAGGAGTACTATCAGTGTGGGACCTATTTGAGAGTTTCTCTTATCTAATAATAATAACTTATGAGCCCGTGATTGTGCAACAATCCCGCTGATGTTTCCACAAGCGTTCTGTACTTTCCAGGTAAAGAACAAATTGGATCCACAAGGGATCTAGTCTCTCAAGTCCTCTATTACTTTTTGGGACTTCAACTCAAGAGGGAACCTCTAATGTAATAGTTCAATCCTCACCTAAGCTTGGTGATGTACTTAATGAGTGCGAGTTGGATTTACTCTTACTCATTTTGGTGCTCGATACTCCTCCTAAGACTAAATGCTTATAAGACCATCCATCTCAATCAATCATCTCAATTAGTCTTATAGAGACTCCCATCATCTCATTAGCTCTATCTCAATTGGGCTTTCGGGCCTATCATATCAATCATCTCATCAACCCAATTCTCATTCAATAGCTCAAGGCTTAGATCAATCATTAGGAGGAAGTCAATTAGACTTATGAATACTCATAAGACCATCAAGTTCTAACATCCTATCATCATGCTCTTATCATCATCACAATCCACATTCTCAAGTCAAGGCTTTAGACTCAATCCCTAGGTTCGTTCATACAATCTTTTATAAAAATAACATATAGGGTTTATGCAATCACTCATGAAAAGTATTTAATCAGTAAAATCAAGTTTATGATGATCGTCAATATGTGAAAATACATAGCATATATACATAATTTACAAGAAAACATTCAAGAAAATGCATAGGGACTCAACACATCCACCATCTCTCTATTACTATCAATGGGGGCACATGAAAGAACAATCCCATGCTTTAGTTTAGCCTAACATACCTGGTACGGAGTTTTGATAATCAAGCTCATAGGAATCCTACTCGATCCCCTCGAATTCTCGTTCCTCCTCTCTTTTCTTCAGCCCCAGTCTTTTTTAGAAACTTAGAAAGACTAGGAATGGGGATTGCAACCTTTTGTATGCTCAAAATGACCTATTTTAATCGTGTTTTAAGTTAAGGAGGGGTTAGGAAAAGTCTGGAATGCCCCTCATGAAAAACTGAAAAAAACACTTCGGCATACCAAGTCCGCGTCATGGACTTGGTCTATTTTAGGGGGTTTCGCTAAAATTTTTTTGATCGAGTTTTCAAATCTCGTAAAAAATATTAGGATCACATCTAAGTGTGAATCCGCGATAAGTCTGCAATGCGAACATGTCGCACACTCTTAGTGGAATGCGTTTTCCCATAGAAAAATTATCTTTTGATCTGGCTGCTCTAAAAATCAACCAAGACTATTTTCCCACATAAATTTTCATGTTGATCACATTTTCGGCCTCAGATTTTCCATTGGAGTTTGGGAAAACGCGTTATGCGCACATCTCTCATCTAGGGGTATTTTGGTTATTTTACTGGGTGTTACATCATCTCCCCCTTGGGATAATTTATCCTTGAATGATGAGTAAGGATGGAAATTAAGGAACGAATAACAATCAAGGCTCCTCTTAATACTCACTCAACCAATCGAACTCACAATCCATCAATCATCTAGACAATCGCGATTCAGACTCAAGAATAGACACATCAACTTAGGGATAGACAAATCAATTTAAATCAAGAGTAAGGATATTACCTTCAACATTCTCATCATTAGGAACGAGTATATGCAGGTATTTAGCTTTTATATCTTCCTCGGCTTCCCGCATGGCTTCCTCAACGAATTGATTTCTCCATAGCACTTTGATTGAGGCAATCTCTTTGATTCTCAATTTTTGAACCTGACGATCAAGGATTTGGAGTGGAATATTTTTCATAGGACAATCTATCCTTTACTCCTACACTCTCAATAGGGATTACCAATGAAATATCTCCCAAGAATTTCTTTAACATCGAGACGTGAAAGATCGGATGAATTGCGTCTAGCTCAGAAGGTAACTCTAACTCATAAGCAACCTTCCCAATCCTCTTCACAATCTGATAGGGACCAATATAGAGTGGACTCAGTTTCCCCTTCTTCCTAAATCTTATGACACCCTTCATGGGTGACACTTTCAAGTATACCCAATCATTCACCTCGAACTCTAGGTCATCCTTTTCACATCAGTTTAGGATTTCTAGTGGCTCTGTGTGGTCTCAACCTTTCTTTAATAACTTTTACCTTCTCCATCAATTGATGGATAGATCAGGTCCAATCAACTCGGCTTCTCCAACCTCAAACCACCTAATTAGTTATCTACATCTTCTCCCGTACAAAGCCTCATAGGGGGCCATCTGAATGCTTGCATGATAACTATTGTTATATGCAAATTCAATCAATTGTAGGTGATCATCCCAATTTCCTTTAAAGTCAAGGACACAAGCCCTCAACATATCCTTCAAAGTCTGAATGGTGTGCTCTGCCAAGCTATCTGTCTGAGGATGAAAGACAGTACTCAGATTCACCTTCTGGAAAGATCTCCCAAATTGGGAGGTAAACTCCTCTATCCAAGATCACGGATGTACAACCTGGCATACTTTTCTGCAATATTAGTTGTCTTAAATTCTAAGAAGTGAGCTGATTTAGTCATTCTATCCACAATCACCCATATCAAATCATGTTTCCTTCGAGACCTTGGTAGGTCGATAATGAAATCTATGTTGATCATTTCCCACTTTCATTCAGGAAACTCAAAGTTCTGAGCCAATCTGCATGGCCTTTGATGCTCGACTTTAACTTGTTGACAGTTTGGGCACTTTGAAATGAACTCAACAATATACCTCTTCATTCCACTCCACCAATAGACTTCCCTCAAGTCGTGGTACATCTTGGTAGAGCCAAGATGAATAGAATATCTAGAGTTGTGGGCTTTAGCCATAATTCTATCTCTAACACTATCAACATCTAGAATGCACAATCTACTCTGGTATCTCAACACCCATCTCCCCCTTCGGAGAAGACCATCACCTTCTGTTTGTGGACAACTTCTTTCAATTGAAGTAGGACAGGATCTTGGTCTTGCTTTTTTTCTCCTCTGCCACTAATGATGAAGCAAACCCATTCTAAACATTGACTCCTCCCTCATCATTCTCTTCAAGTTGAACTCCTAATCGAGCCAATCTATGCACTTCCTTAGCCAACTCCTTCTTTCCTTTCTCAACATGGGCCGTACTACCTATTGACAACCTTCTAAGAGTGTTAGCAACAATGTTAGCTTTACTTGGGTGGTAGATAATGCTCATGTCATAATCCTTGAGCAACTCCAACTATCTCCTTTTCCACAGGTTGAGCACTTTCCGACTGAAAACATACTGAAGGCTCTTGTGGTTAGTAAACACATCCACATGTACTCCATATAAGTAGTGGCGCCAAATCTTCATTGCAAATATCATCGCTGCCAACTCAAGATCATGGGTTGGATAGTTCCTCTCATGAACCTTAAGTTGTTTGGAAGCATAGGCTATCACTTTTCCTCTCTGCATCAACACACAATCCAATCCAACTCTTGACACATCATAATATATCATACAGTCTTCTGTCCCATCAGGCAAGGTGAAAACTGGTGCATTCGTTAGTCGGGTTTTCAACTCTTGGAAGCTCCTCTCACACTCATCAGATGACTAAAACTTGACCTTCTTCTGAGTTAACTTAGTCAATGGCAAAGATAGGGAAAAAAAACCCCTCAACAAATCTGTGGTAATAGCCTGCCAACCCCAAGAAACTTATTATGTCAATTGGAGAGGTTGGTCTGGGCCAGTTCTTAACCGCTTCAATATTTTGGGCATCTATTCGAATACCATCACCCAAAACAATATGGTCTAGGAAAGCCACGAACTTGAGCCAAAACTCACACTTCAAAAACTTTGCACAACTCATGGGTTTTCAGAGTTTGGAGGATACTTTTGAGGTTATTGATGTGTTCCTCCTCATCTCTCGAATACACCAAAATGTCATCGATGAACACGATCACAAACATATCAAGATATTGTCTAAACACCCTATTCATCAAGTTCATGCATGCGGCAGGTGCATCAGTCAACCCAAAGGACATGACCATCAACTCAAAATGGACATATCTAGTCCGAAAGGCTGTCTTTGGGATATCACATTCCCTTACCTTCAACTGATGGTAAATAGATCTGAGGTCTATCTTTGAGAAGCAACAAGCACTTTGAGCTTAGTCAAACAGATCATCTATCCTTGGAGAGAATATTTATTCTTTATGGTGACCTTATTCAGTTACCTATAATCAATGCACATTCTGAGCGACCCATTTTTCTTTCGCACGAATAGGACAGGAGCACCCCAAGGAGAAACACTCAGCTTAATAAAGCCCTTCTTTAACAAATCTCTTAATTGCTTTTTCAACTCTTTTAGCTCAGCGGGGGCCACCCTATAAGGCGAAATTGAGATAGGTTAGGTATCATGAAGAACATCAATCTAGGTCAATATCCCTATCAGGAGGGACTCTAGGCAGACCCTCAAGAAACCCTTCGGGAAACTCATTTCCAATCGGGGCCGACTCTAGAGTGGGAGGCTCAAAATCATCAGACTTGACTCACATTAGGTGATAGATACAACCCTTAGAGATTAGCTTTCTGGCCCTAAGGTAGGAAATAAACTTACCCTTAGGTGTAACAAAATCACCTTTACACTCTAGGACCAGCTCATTCGGGAATTGGAACTTAATAATTCGGGTCCTATAATCAATGGAGGCATAACAAGCGTGAAGCCAATCTATGCCAAGGATCATATCAAAATCAATCATCTCTAACTCAATCAAATCAACAAGAGTATCCTTATGATGGATGGACATTACACAGTCTCTATAGATTCTCTCAGCTAGAATAGACTCACCCACCAGAGTGAAAACATCAAAGGGTTCAAGAAGACACTCAGGATTTCTTTCAAATCTACTAGCAACATAAGGAGACACAAATGACAATGTGGCACCAGGATCCATCAAAACATAGCAATAAATAATAAAGACTCGAATCATACTTGTCACAAAATCTGGGGAGTTCTCCCGAACATGGTGACTACCCATGGCATACAAATGGTTTGTAGCTCTACTTGCGCCTGACGTAGTACCTTTCTGTGTTCCTCTAGCTGGTAGGGCTGGTGCAAAAGATTGAGCCCGATCAACCCACTTTGGATAGTCTCTCTGAAAGTGACCCACTTGGCTATACTTGAAACACGCATCACTCCCCTTACGGCACCTCCCCAAGTGTAATCTGCCGCACTTACCACATGGTGGCTTACCCTGTGAACCTTGAGCCACACTAGCTTGTGACTGATTGTGCTAGCCCTGACTGAAATCTGTTACCATTTCCATTCCCTCTCTTTCCAACCTCATGGTTGGATGTCTTTTTCCTCTTATTTCTGAACTCTTCCCTGTCTTGCTTTCTCTCCTCATTAGTTTATTGTACATTAGTCATAAACCTTCCAATATCCATATCACTTAGAAGCATAGATCCCCTTTCATCTATTTTTGTCCCTTTGTTCAGCCCGTCAATATACAACCCCATTCTCCCCCTCATATCAGCAACCATATCAGAAGCATAGCAGGATAGCTAGGTGAACTTAAGCCCACACTCCTGCACAGTCATAAAGCCCATTTCAGGTTTAAGAACTCTCTTACCTTGGCCTTCCACCGTTCTCTCGAAAAGAAATGCCCGAAGAAGGCTTCCTTAAATACTGCCCAAGCAGTAGTAGGGCTTCCTCTCCTCTACCCTTCTTCCACTGATCAAACCACAGTCTGGCAACCCCTTTAAGCTGGTAGGCATCCAATTCAACTCTATCAACATTAGCCACAAGTATCACCTGAAACACTTTCTGAAGCTCATCAATGTAGTTCTTAAGATTCTCATTGGGTGTAGACCCTGTGAACTCAGGCGGGTTCATTCTCAAGAACTCACGGACTCTAGATGTGTCCTATGCATCCTGTTTACCTACTCCTTGCCTCACTGTAGGTGCTATGAAATCCTAGGCTAGAGTTTGGATAGCTTGGCAAAGCTCATCATTAGAAATTTCAGCTTGTAGCGGTAGCTCAACAGGGATAGCTAAACCTATAGGTTCATCAGGTCCCTAGGGCTCAAACGGGTTAACATTCTGCCTAGCAGGACTCCCTCTACCTTTGACACATCTTCTTGGAGGCATGATCACAATTCTGCAAACGCGTAGCGCACGAATTAGAAGAGAGTTTAATAGACTTTTAACTCTATCACATGAATCAGATCGTGAAAGAAGTATAACCATTCCTAATGTCTTATAGCCTCTTGTTTATAAAGTGGGGTGCAAAACACACCCATAAACAAGACTCTACTAGACACGTCATCATAGACTCCCTGGGACATTTAAAATCTGTGCTCTGATACCAAGTTTGTTATGCCCCGGGAGGGTACCCTAGACGTGGCCAATACTCAGAGACTATTGCTAGTCCCCAAGCGAACCACTTGGCCTTATCACATTCATTCATTCAACATAACTAATCAATCAACGGAAGACTAAACATAATAAATAGTTGACAATCTAAATCTAAAAAATTATATCAAATAGAACAAGCTAGTATGAAAGAAGCTAGTATGAAAGAAACTACCTAAACATAATCTCCAATCAACAACTCGATTCTAGTCTATGAAGCCTCTATCACTATAAATTGGTGCTAATGATAGACCCATGACTACCTTAACTAAAAATAAAGCTTTTCTAAAGTCTGACTCTAATAGCTAGATGAAAATAAAATGAGGATCCTCTGGAGTAAAAGAGGCTCATTAACTTAGTTGACTGCAATAGATCTTCAACAGAGCTCCTGTTGAAAATCTCTATTACCTATCTCTATATCATGAAATGATGCTTTCAAAATAGGTGTCAGTGCGTGAAATGTACGAGTGTGTAATGTAATACCAGATAAAATTACCAAAATACCCCTAAAAGAGAGATGTGCGCATAACGTGCCTTGCCATGCTCGTATGGAAAACCCAAAGATAGATTTGTGATCAACACAAAAAAATGAGCGAAAAAATGGTCTCAGTCGATTTTTAGAGCAACCAGATTAAAAGATAATTTTTTGACCCGAAAACTGAAATAGTGTCGGTGCGCGATGGAGCCGCGTCGCGCCACTGTAGCAGATCCACACTTGTATTTTTTTTCAATTTTTTTGATATGATTGGGAAAACTCGTTCAGAATCGTTTCAGAAAAAAAATACATGTACGCGACTAGTCCGCGTCGTGGACTGTGCTATTCTGAAGTTGAATTTTTTTAAATTTCGTGAGGGGCATTCCTGTAAATTCCCAACCCTCATAAACCCAATACATGATCTAATTAGGTCGTGTTGACGTAAAAAGGGTCTAAACCCCATTCTCAAGTCTTTTTCTAACAATCTAACAAGACTAGGGCTTGAGAAAAGAGGGGAAGAGCTTGAGATTGAGGATTTCAAGACGAATCCTTTCAAGTGATTGTTGAAAGCTTCATCCCTGGTATGTAAGGCTACCTAGAGTATTGGATTATGTTCATCTACACACGCCTTCATCTACTTGAGTAAAGATCATAAGTGTAAATTGCATGTTTTAAATCCTGTGGTTCTTGAGTTCCAAATTCTTGTACATGTTGGTGTTTTCATGAAAATATTTGAGTCAATTTATGAGTTGCATCGTCATTACCATGAAAGACGAATGTTATTCGAATGTTTGATACCCCAGCCCTAAATTTAGTATTTTCTTTGCTTATTGACTAAATTGAAAATTATGAATTCAACCTTCTAAACCTAGTAAATTGAACCCGAGAAGTATGTTTTCTTGTTTCATATTTGTATGTAAAGAATATCTATTATGTCTTATATGTTGAGCCTAGATGATATGATGTACTTGACAGAAATCAGTGAGAGTCTTGTATGGCATGAGTTAGAGTCTTGAGTTGCATTGAATGAATAATGTTCCCAAGTTATTGAGTTGTTGAGATATTGAGTTGAGTTATAGAGAACTGAGTTGACTTGTTTGAGATGAGTCAAAGAGATGAGTTTGAGTGAATTTCTATGGGCACATTTTAGTCTTAGAAGGTGTATTGAGCACCGAGTTGGGTGATTGAGGAGCACACCAGAACTATGTTGCCAACGTAGGATAGTCACACAAGATAATTCTGGTGGCCCATGTCCCAATAGATGGACATTCTTTTTGGATAAGAGAGAGAGGTAGAAGTTGACGTCCTATTCCTTGGAAAGTTTAGGGCTGACGTGGCAAGGACATCTTTTCGTCATACATCACCAATACTTTTAGTGGGGTGGAGAGTTGTCGGTTAGAGAAACTTTCAAGCAAATACTTGAGTTGAGCATATCATGAGTCTTTCAAACTGAGTTGCATCAAATACTGAGTCTAATTCTAAAAGCATGATTTCAAACCTTAAACTTGTTTAATTTACCTGAATTGAGTTATGAGATGAGGAGTTGAGTCTTGAGTCGAGTTGATTGATTGAGTTTGAGCTTTATCTGTTTCATGAGCCATCTAACATACCGTACATTCCACGTACCGATGCCACTCGGTGCTGCATCATTTCATGATGCAAACACAGGAGATAGAGAACTTCGACAAGTGCACCGTTGAAGTTCAAAGTTCCTTAATTCCAGAGTTTGGTGAGCCCTCCGTGCCATTTGGAGGAGTCTTTATTTTAGTTACCATTGTTTATTTCTCTTTGAGTTTGGTAGCCATGGCCTATCATGATACCTTCTAGATTGTAGAAGTAGAGGCTTCACGGACTAGAGATGAGGATTTGATGTTGGGGTCTTTCCTTTTTTTTAAATGGAGTTCCTTAAACCAGTTATTATGTCATAGATATTGCGACTATTGTTGTTGGCCTATGACCCTCTTTCATTGATACAAAAGTATCTTAATTGCCCACTATTTTATTCTCCTTATTCTAATATTTTCTGCTATAACTTATGATTGAATGACTGCCTTGAGACCGGTAGTTCGCTTAGGGACTAGTAATAGTCTCTGAGTGCCAGCCACGTCTAGGGTACTCTCCTGGGGCATGAAAAATGGCTGAATGAAACAGATATAAGCAGAATAATATATAATAACATCAACTTAGAAGATACTCAATCAAAGTGTCAAATGTCTATCTAAAGCAAGAATAAAGAATAGATAATGACCAATCAATACCAATCCAACCTCATCTAATCAAATCAACTCAGAGTACTATCAATGTGGGACAAATCTGGGAGTTTCTCTTATCCGACAACAATCACTTATGAGCCAGTGATTGTATAACAATCCCACTGATATTGTGACAACTGTTCCGTACTTGTCAAGTAAAGAAAGAATTGGGTCCGCAAGGGATCTAGACTCTCAAGTCCTCTATTCCTTTCAGGGGCTTCAAATCAAGAGGGAACCTCTGATGTAATGGTTCAATCCTCACCTACGCTTGACGACGTAGTTAATGAGTACGAGTTAGATTTACTCTTACTCATTTCAGTGTTCGATACTTCTCCCCAAGACTCAATGCTCATAAGACCATCCATCTCAATCAATCATCTCAATTAGTCTCATAGAGACTCTCATCATCTCATTAGCTCTATCTCAATTGGGCTTTCCGACCTATCATATCAATCATCTCATCAACTTAATTCTCATTCAATAGCTCAGGCTTAGATCAATCATTAGGAGGAAGTCCATTAGACAAATCTCTAGAGGCCAATTATGAATACTCATTGGACCATCTAGTTCTAACATCTTATCATCATGCTCATATCATCATCATAATCCACGTTCTCAAGTCAAGACTCTAAACTCAATTCCTAGGTTTATTAATGCAATCTTTTATAAAAATAACATATAGGGTTTATGCAATCACTCATGAAAAGTATTTAATGAGCAAAATCAAATTTATGATGGGCATCAACATATGAAAATACATAGCATATATATATAATTTAAAAGAAAACATTCAAGAAATATGCATGAGGACTCAACATATTCACCATCTCTCTATTACTATCAATGGGGGTACATAGAAGAACCGTTGAATAAAACCAACTGAAAGGGAAATCAATCACATGCTTTAATTTAGCCCTACATACCTGGTATGGAGTTTTGACAATCAAGCTCGTAGGAATCCTCCTCGATCCCCTCGAGTTCTCGCTCCTTCTCTCTTTTCTTTTGCCCTAGTCTTTGTTAGAAACTTAGAAAGATTAGGAATGGGGATTTACACTCAAAACGACCTATTTTGATCGTGTTTTAAGTCAAGGAGGGGTTGGAAAAAGTCTGGAATGCCCCTCATGAAAAACTGAAGAAAAAAAAAACACTTAGGCATAC
This sequence comes from Solanum rostratum, assembly GCA_029948455.1. Taxonomy (NCBI): domain Eukaryota; kingdom Viridiplantae; phylum Streptophyta; class Magnoliopsida; order Solanales; family Solanaceae; genus Solanum; species Solanum rostratum. Next base: position 19,035,372 of record CM057049.1, read on the forward strand.
CAAGTCCGCGTCGTGGACTTGGTCTATTTTAGGGGTTTTTTGCTAAAATTTTTCTGATCGAGTTTTCTAATCCCATAGAAAATATTAGGATCACATCTAAGTGTGAATCTGCGACGCGAACATGTTACGCACTCTTACTAGAATGTGTTTTCACATCAAAAAATTATCTTTTGATCCGGCTGCTCTAAAAATCAATCAAGACCATTTCCCCACACAATTTTTCATACTGATTGCATTTTCGACATCAAATTTTCCATCAAAGTTTGGGAAGACGTGTTATGCATACATTTCTCATCTAAAGGTATTTTGATAATTTTACCAGGTGTTACATTTGTGGAGTAAATAATCAAATACATTTTGCATAGCCTTTTGATATGTGGCACCAACATTTTTTAAACCAAATGGCATCACTTTGTAGTAATAAATGCCTTAAGGTGTATGAGATGCCATCAGTTCATCCTTTGGTGATATGCGGATTTGGTTATAGCTAGAAGTACAATAAAGGATTTGGTTATAGACAAAAGAACCATCCATGAATGACATTGCCTCATAACCAGTTTTAACATCAACCATTAGCTCTGGATTGGGCAGTGGGAAATCATTTTTAGGGCATGCATTGTTGAGATCTCTAAAGTCAACACAAACTTGAATCTAGCTAGTCTTCTTCCTCAAGGGAACAATGCTTAAAATCCATGTGGGGTATTTAACTCTTCAAATGAAGTCTGCCTCAATGAGTTTGTTAACTTATTTCTTAATCAATTACAGGACAAGCCTTGTGCTTGACTGCCAATCGATGGACCATTAATTTGGGAGTTAAGCCAGACATTTCTTTATAGCTTCAAGAGAAGACATCCCTATATTATTTGAGTATATTCATATAAGCCATTTCTTCGCCAACTTCTAGAAAAACACTGAAGTAAGTTAGCCTCGGGTCTTTTTTAATGTCAAGGTTAACTTCTTTTAAGGGATCCATCATGGTCTTCACTCCTTCAAATTCTGGTGGAACATCTCCAACATCCTTCTCTTTCTATGTATCATTGCCATTGATAGATATATGATAGCTCCATAAATACCTCTCACCTCTTCATCAATTTTTAGTTGACATGAGGCATCGTTCTCAATATGAGTTACAACATGACATGAGGAGCCTACGCTTTCTTTATCCTCCTAGCGTTCTTTGGTGTAAACCATAGTGTGAACCTTCACCTTTAGTACCTCTTTACATGTAACTATGAGTTCCACTCTTCACATTATCCTAGAAGGAATTACACTTTTGAAATCCTTTTGGATCATAGGTGAAGCAAGTGTTGTTACTCTTAGGTAACTTCTCCGATGCTTGTTATTACTCTTCTTTAATGGACCTAACCTCTCGAACACAGAAGTTCTTGCAGCAAGTTTTCTAAGTCAATCAAAAATAGAAGGTTGTTTATTAGAAGAAACACACTCTTCTTCTATAGTGATATAGTTATTGTTTTCCCTTCTTATGGAGATATGAATCGGTGGTGGTTGGCTATAGCCTAAATCTTCACGTGTTTACCTGATTGTGTCTTCTTATTGGAGTTTCCCTAGCCTAGATGGTTCATCAGGGTTATACCCAGCCTTTGCTAATAACTTGTAAGCATTTGGATCAAAGCCTTATGTACGTTTTGTAGGGAGTGATATATCTTGTGGAGGATTTTGAGCTACAAAATTTCCTAACAGCTTTGAAGACAAGTTTATTGCATCGATCCATTTGATAGGAAGAGTCAACCCTTCTAGTACATTCCCTTGTACATGACCCTCCTCTTTTGTCACTTTTGGGACATAACGAAGTATAGAGACTGGCTTTCTTTTCAAGAGCATGGCCTTACCCTTATTTGGACAAGTACTAGGCTCCCCAATATCAACTTTGGACCTTCCAATGGCCACATTGATTGTTTCATCTTTAAGCTTATCAGACTTGGTCGGTTTGACACCCTCAAGCTTTACCCTTTTTACAACATAACTTTTCAAATAGAACTTTGCATCAGCAAAATGTGACTCAACTTCAGTGAAAGGATTATTGTCAGCAACTATTTTCCTTTCAATTCCATCTTCGAGATACTTTAGACATTGACAGTAAGAAGATAAGACAATTTTGTTCTCGTGCACCCAAGGCATTCCAACCAATATATTATATGAAGTCTTTGCATACATCCATGTACTTGATCGCAAATCATCCATATGAATTTCCATCTTAATCGAGCCTATAGACCTCTGCCCCCTTGATTGAATTTTTGTATCAACAAATGGATTTTGCTAAGTTCTTCAGTTGTGATGCTAAGCACTTTCAACATGTGGATGGATAGAATGTTGACCTTAGACCCTTCGTCTATCAAGATTCTATTTATTTTCTTCTCTAGCACGTAACCCACCATATACAAAGGATGATTGTGTAGAGTTTCGGCAAATAGAAGACCATCATCTGTAAATATAATCTTTGCATCACATGCACGTACTTCTTGAAGAGGGGATTCTATAGACCTTTCTAGGAAGACGAGGGAGATGCTTTTGATGGGATTCCACCCATTGCTTTTTCTTTGTTAGAAGGAAACACCTTCGATGAAGTTTCATTCGTTGTTCCTCCTTTGTCAGCACTGAAACATGATGCCTCAGCATTGTCTTGAGTGGCCTCAACACAGAACCAACTTGGTGAGAATTCCCCCAAAGTCACAGGTTGCGGTTTTCAGTGGTAATGCATTTTCTACATTTGACCTCTTTGGACATATGACCGACTTTTGCTTTTTTGATCTCTTCACTATCCTTTGTCTGATCGGTTGTTCAAATGATTTTTTTGTGTACTTGTCTTGTTGTGTCTCTTCCTAGTCACGAGAACCCAATCTTCATCATTATCTGTATCAATTTGGGATTTTTCTTGCTCCAATGGCCCTTCTTCTTTAGATGTACATATTTGGATCGGGTCAAGCAAGCCGAATATGATAGAGATTTGATTAGAGCTTGCCTTTCCATCATCAAGGACAATCTTCTTTTCATTATCCAACTGCATAACCTTATCCTTGAAGAGAAATCACTTTTCAAGAGGGTGACCTACAAGTCTAAGATACTTGCAATAATTTGGGTCATTAGTCTTCCCAGCTTTATCGGGTCATTTCATCTCTGGCAACTCAATGAGCTTTAGCTCAACCAATTCATCAAAACTTTCAGGAACATCAGAATGCAGAAAAGGGTATTCCTTTTCTTGCATCCCTCTCAAGGTTAGCTTTCGATTTGGATGCTCTTGAAAAGTCATTTTTACACTTTGTTTCTTAATTTCTTTCATAGTAAACTTCACGGGAAACATATTGACATTCATGGATTCTTTATTGTCAATCCTAGGCACAAATTTGCTCCATTTCTTAGGATGTTTTTCCTTCCCTTTGTGAGGATTATGAACAAGCTACCTATCTTTTTTGACAAAAGACATGCTCAACTCCATATCATGAGCACGAGTAGCTAGATCTTTAAAGGACTTATGTTTGATTCCTTGTAAGATGTAGAGAAGCCCCAAGTGCATCCCTTGGATAAACATTTCTATAGCAGAAGCTTCTCTAAGCCTATTTTTGCAATTTCAACTAGCATTTCTCCATTGATTTATGAAATCAATGACTGGTTCATCTTTTCTTTTGCGAGTATTCATGGGTTCTACCATGCTCATAGTGTGTCTTGTGCTGTAGAAGCGGTTAAGAAACTCATGTTCAAGTTGCTCCCAACTATCAATAGAATTAGACTCAAGACCAGTGTACCAGTCAAATGTGTTCCCCTTTAAGGAGCGGACGAACTGCTTGACAAGATAGTCTCCATAGGTCCCAGCATTGTTATATATCTCTACAAAGTGTGCAACATATTTCTTTGGATTTCCTTTGCCCCGGAACTATTGAAATTTGGGAGGTTGATAACCACAGACATTTTTAGGCTATCAATTCTTGCAGTGTAACGCTTGGCATACATATGTGGAAGACCTCACGGAGACTTCATACTTGTCTTTGATGGTATCTTTAATGAAATCCTTTAATTGATTGAGTGGGATCATCCCTTCGGCAAAAACTGACATCTCCTTGATAGATGGTGCTTGATTCATAGGATTTTCAATCTCTTGAATTTCTGTACCCTTCCCAGGTGCATGGCTAGATTCCCCATCTAGTAAGTTGTCACCCTTGTCCATCAACTTATCGATGCGAGACTCTTGGTGTTACACATGCTTGGTCAATCCTTCAATCATCTTTGCCAGATTTGCAAGTTGTTCCTCCATAGATGAAGCATTAGTTGTCATCGCTTGCATGATTCTTGGAGGCATTGAAGAGTAGCATGGATTATTATGAAAGTTGATCTTTAGAGGGCTCACATTACGCGGTGCGTATGGAGAAGACTCACTAGACGAGTTATTTTCTTTCTTTGCGATAGAGTTTTTGGAACCAGACACCTCAAGTAGAGCTAAAGTTTTCTTGATCTTTTCAGCAACACTACTTCCTCCTTCTGAAGCATTTGTTAAGGACCTTGCTCCCTTTGGGCTTGACGATCCAAAATCAGGAGTTGGTGTGGACGACACTCGCAATGTTTTTTTCCTAACATAGTAATTTGTTCTTTGTAACCGCTCCGACACTTCCGAAAGTAACACCAAGGATTCCCTCCACTTCAGCAGAAAACTTGGAGTCAACAGCCTAAGAGGAAGTTGATTGAGAAATCTTCTTTGAAGCCATTTCAATACTCTTTAATGCTTGAAAAGTTGAGATGAGAGGTAGATATTGTCCCACTGGGCGTGCCAGAATTTCTAGACGATGAAATTTTGCGTTGAGGAAATGATAATCAAGAATGAAAATATCATAAAAATTGTAGTATTTAATTTCAAGTATGTGAGTGTTACAATCTGTATAAATCCTCTGATTTGCCTTTTCAAGTGTAAATTCAAGGGCTCTTGAGCTTGATCTTGAATCTTATGAAACTTTTTCTTGAAATTTGAATTTGAATTTGTTCTTGATCTTTAAACTTGATTTTGTTCTTGAGATTGATGTTGAGTTCAAGAGCTTTTAAGCTTGTTCTTGAGCTTGAATGTTTGAAGTCTAGAACTTATAGAGAAATTTGCAGCGTTTGATCCACGAGCTCTCTCTAGCTTTTTGTTAGAATTCATGATGTTAATTCTGAATTATGAGGACTTCTATATATAGTTGTCGAATAGAGGAGTTATAATGGAATTAGGCTTTCTTCCAGCCAATCATATTTAAGGTGACATGACGCAGGAAAAGTGATAGGAATAGGTTTCCTTCCAAGTGACATGATGATATTTAATTGGTTGGAACACATCACTTGTACATTTGGCATATTTTTATTGCCCTTTGATTGAGATAGGAATGTCATGTCATTTTGACAAATTGCATGATCCTATTGAATTCTTTATTTGACTTGGCATGCCACATCATGTGCCACGTGGCATCATGTGGGCCTCTAGGATGAGATGATATTAAGCCTAGGTCACGCCCCGGGAGGGTACCCTTGGTGTGGCCAACACCTAAAGACTATTGCTAGTCCCCAAGTGAACCACTTAGCCTCATCACATTCATTCAATCATATAACTCTGCTGAATAGCGGAATTAGACACAAGTAAGTGGGCACATCTCATCTAAACTCTCAAAATGCATAGATAATAATAAGGGCTAGTAGAAAGAAACTAGCTCACAACCTCAGCATCAACGTTCAACTATCATCTATGACGCCTCTATCATTATTCGTGTGGTGCCAATGACAAACCCATGGCTACCTAAATCAAAATATAAAATAGTCAGATCTAACTCTAAAACAGGATGAAATAAAAGTAGTGGATCCTCCGGAATAGGAGAGGCTCACCAATTAGCTGTGAGTCTCGGATCTTCAACGGAGCGCCTGTTGATGATCTCTAGTACGTGCCTCAATATCATAAAATGATGCAGTCCAAAAGGGACATCAGCACTTGGAATGTACTGGTATGTAAAATAGTCGAGTGACATAGAAACATGTAGAACAATATGGAAACAACATAAACTCAAAATAATCATCAATTAACATCAAATTGTCAAATGTCTATCTATGCAAGAGTACAGAGTAGACAAGTGACCCATCAACTACTCAAACTCATCAATCATCTCAGACTCATCTCAAAGGAGCTCACCTCCTCACCTCTCATCTCATCTCATCTCAAAGGAGATCACCTCTGCTCATCTCATTTCTTTCTCTGCATGAATCAAGTTCTTCGACAGGTTCATCCCGATCGAGGGCTAATCAACTCAGAGTACTCAAGGTAGGAAATTTATGGGAGTTTCTCTTATCCGACTACAATCACGTATGAGCCAGTGAATATACTACAATCTCGCTAATGTTGCCACAACCGTTCCAAACTTGCCAAGTAAGGAACGATCAAAACCATATCGGCTCACCCAATATGGAGTCAATACTCAACAGGTCCACTATTGTTTTCACGAATTGTTACTCACGAGGAAACCATAGTATATATGTGGTGGTTCTAAGCCTCACCTATGTTTGCGACATGTGGTGGTTCTAAGCCTCACCTACGTTTGGCGATGTAGTTAGACGAGTTCAAGTCGGACTAATTCTCACTCTTTCTGTGCTCGATACTCCTCCCATGACTCAATGCTCATAAAAGCTTCATCTCAACCAATTTTATAGGGACTCGAACCCCGTCATCGATCGGTATATGATAGGGACTCGAACCCTGTCATCATTCAACTCATAGGGACTCTAACCATTTCATCAATCAATTTCTTCAATGACTCAAGATTAGAACAATCATTAGGAATCAATCAAACAGACACGTCAGTAAAGTTCATTTATAGAGACTCGTAAGGCAATCAAATTATATCAACTCATCATCATTCTCTCATCACAATCAACAATCTCAACTCAGAACTCTAGACTCAATTCTCAAGTTCTTTATGCATGCTTTTCAAATTAGCCATATAGAGTTATGCAAATTCTCATGAAAATGTTCAATTCAAGAAAACGAATAGTATGATGATCATCAACATAGAAAAACATGTAATTTCTACTAACATTTTAAGAACAACCATCAAGGATTCATGTATGTAGACTCTTGAACCATCAACTCATCTATAACCATCTATAGGGCACACGAGAGAACAATCCCATGATTTTAGTTTAGCCTTACATACCTAGGATGAAGTTATCAACTAGTCACGTCAAGGATTTCTTCTCAGATCTCTCAACTCAAGCTCTTCTCCTCTTTCCTCAAGCCCTAGCCTTGTTAGATTATGGAATAGGACTTAGAATAGGGGTTTTAGACCTTTTTTACGTTAAAACGACCCTATTAGATCGTGTATAGAGTTTAGGAGGGGTTGGGAATTGATCGGAATGCCCCTCGTAAAAATTAGAAATTTTCAGCTTAGAAAAGACCTAGTTCACGACACGGACTGGTCGTGCATAATGTATTTTTAGAAAAAGTTTTAGAACGAGTTTTCTCAATCCCGTCGAAAATTTTTAAAAAAAATATAAGTGCTAGTCCGCAATGGAGGCGCGACATGCTCCTGTCGTGCACCAACACTATTTTACGCTTCGCATCGAAAAATTATCTTTTGATCGGGTTACTCTAAAAATCGACCGAGATTATTTTCTCAATTAATTTTTTGTTTTGATCACAAATTCGGCCTCAGATTTGCCATACGGGCGTTGGAAGATGCGTTACACGCATACCCTCTCTCTAAGGGTATTTTGGTAATTTTACCTAGCATTACATCATCTCTTCCTTGGGATTATCTGTCCTCGAATGATGAGTAAGGTGGGTATCAAGGAACGATTAGACTCAAGGCTCATCTCAACACTCAACTCAATCAATCAACCTCTCGACTCTTCCTCGACCTCAATCAATACTACTTAGACTTAAGAATAGAAAGTCACATCAAGAATAGATCAATTAATTCAGTGAAGGGTAAGAAGTTTACCTTCAACACTCTCATCATTTGGCATGAATAGGTGCGGATATTTGGCCTTCATTTCTTCCTCATCTTCCCATGTGGTTTCCTCAATGAATTAATTTCTCCATAAGACTTTAACTGAGGCTATCTCTTTGTTCCTCAATTTATGAATCTGACGATCAAGGATTTGAACCAGAACCTCTTCGTAAGATAGTATATCTTTCACTCCAATGCTATCAATAGGGATTACCAAGGCAGGATCTCTCAAGCATTTCTTTAACATTGACACATGGAATACCTGATGGACTCCATCTAGCTCAGATGGCAACTCTAACTCATAAGCAACCTTCCCAATCCTTTTTACAATCTGATACAGTCTAACATAGGGTGGACTCAACTTTCTCCTTCTTCCCAAATCTTATGACACCCTTCATAGGTGACACTTTCAAATACACCCAATCATCTACCCCGAACTTTAAGTCTCTTCTTCTCACATCGGTATAAGATTTCTGGCTACTCTGGGCAGTCTTTAATCTCTCTCCATCGATTGGTGAACAAGATCAAGCCCAATCAACTCCACTTCTCCTACCTCAAACCACCCAATCGGTGATCTATATCTCCTTCCATACAAGGCTTCGTAGGGGGCATTTGAATGCTTGCATGATAACTATTGTTATATGCAAATTCAATCAATGGTAGGTGATCATCCCAATTCCCCTTGAAATTAAGAACACAAGCTCTCAACATATCCTCTAATGTTTGAATTGTACGCTCTGCCTGACCATCTATCTATAGATGAAAGGTTGTGCTCAGGTTCACCTTAGTACCCAATCATTTTTGGAACAATCTCCAAAATTGGGAGGTAAATTGAGCTCCTCTGTCTGAGATGATGGACAAGGGAACTCCATGCAACCTCAAAACCTCTTGGATGTACAACTTGGCGTACTCCTCCGCAATGTTAGTTGTCTTAACTGCCAAGAAGTGAGTCGATTTAGTCATCGTATCTACAATCGCCCATATCAAATCATGTTGCTTTTGGGACCTTGGTAGACCAGTAATAAAGTCCATATTGATCATCTCCCACTTTTACTCCAGAATCTCAAAGTTCTGAGCCAATCCACACGGCCTTTGATGCTCAAGTTTCACTTGCTGGCAATTCGGGCACTTTGAAATGAACTCAACAATATCCTTCTTCATTCTACTCCACCAATAGACTTCTCTCAAGTCGTGGAACATCTTGATAGAGCCACGATGAATGGAATATCTAGTGTTATGGGCCTTAGCATGATCCTGTCTCGAATACCATCAACATTGGAAACACACAATCTATTTTGATATCTCAGCACTCCATCTCCCCCTTGGAAGAAAACCATCACTTTTTATTTGTGGACAGCCTCCTTCAATTGGAGTATGACAGGATCTTTGGTCTTGCTTTTCTTTCACCTCCACCACTACGGATGAAACAGACCCATTTTGAACATTAATTGCTCCTTCATTATTCTCCTCAAGCTGAATTCCCAATCGATCCAATCGATGCACTTCTTTGGCCAACTCTTTCTTTCCTTCCTCAACATGGGTTGTGCTACCCATTGACAATCTGCTAAGAGCATTAGCAACAATGTTACCTTTACCTAGGTGGTAGAGAATACTCATGTCATTATTCTTGAGCAACTCCAACCATCTCCTCTGTTGCAGGTCGAGCTCTTTCTGGCTGAAAACATACTGCAAGCTCTTGTGGTCAATGAACACATCCACATGCACTTCATATTAGTAGTGGCACCAGATTTTAAGTACAAACACCACTGCTGCCAGCTCGAGATCATGGGTTGGGTAGCTCTTCTCATGAACCTTGGGTGCCTGGAAGCATAGGGTATCACTTTCCCCTTCTGCATCAGCACACATCCCAATCCAACCCTTGAAGCATCACAATAGATTACAAAGTCCTATGTCCCATCGGGCAAGGGTAGAACCGGTGCAGTAGTCAACCTCGTCTTCAACTCTTGGAAACTCATCTCACATTCATCGGACCACTGAAACTTGACCTTTTTCAGAGTCAATTTAGTCAATGGTGTGAATAGGGAAGAAAATCCTTCAACAAACCTACGGTAGTAGCCTGCCAACCCCAAGCAACTTCTTATGTTAGTCAGAGTGGCTGGTCTGGGCCAGTTCTTAACCGCTTCAATCTTTTGGGCATCCACTTGAATACCATTGCCGGAAACAACAAGGCCTAGGAAGGCCGCCGACTTAAGCCAAAACTCACACTTTGAGAATTTTGCATACAACTCATGGTCCTTAAGAGATTGGAGGAAAACTCTGAGGTGGTTAGCATGCTCCTCCTCACTTCTCGAATACATCAAAATGTCGTCGATGGAAACAATCATAAACATATCAAGATATTTTTTGAATACTCTATTCATCAAGTCCATAAAGGCTACAGGTGTGTTCGTCAACCCAAAGGACATGACCAAGAACTCAAAATGGCCATATCTAGTCCTAAAGGGTGTCTTTGGAATGTCACATTCTCTCACTTTTAACTGATTGTAGCCATATCTAAGGTCTATCTTGGAGAAACAAGAGGCGCTCTGAAGTTGATCAAACAAATCATCTATCCTGGGTAGAGGATATTTATTCTTTATCATGACCTTGTTCAGTTTTCTATAGTCAATACACATTCTAAGGCACCTATATTCCTTTTGCACGAATAGGATAGGAGCACCCCAAGGTGAAACACTTGGCCTAATGAAACCCTTTTCTAACAAATCTTTCAATTGAAGACAGCAAAAAAATATTTTAAGTATGGCAGTGGCTAAATTCGCCTAAGGTATAGGGCATGTGTGAGGCATATGCTGGACTTAGTTTTAATTTGAATTTAGACTTATCTGTTAGAATATGACTATTGTAAGGCTTGGTGGATTTCTGATGTGGAAGCCATGTGCCAAACATGTACAGTTTGTAACTGTCCTTATCCTGTTGTAACTGCCTAGTGCAGAATCTATTTAAAGGGTGGAAAATCAGTCTAAGGCATCAAGAGTGTTTCTATGCCTTAGACTTATTTCGTCAAGCCTTTCCTTGTTATTGAGATATTAATAAAAGGTTGTGAATTGCTTTCTGTAAATTTGGCTAAGTGTTCTATACGTGATTCTGTCTAAGTGTGCGAATAGTCTAAATGTTAGACAGTGCGTTGCAGTGTGAGTGTGGCTGAAGTTTAAAAGTGTGCAGACTGCCAAATAGTGGTACTTTGCGAAAAAGAAAAACACCCCTGTTGCAATTGGTATCAGAGCAGGTTGTACGAATATGGTGACTAACGCAGAAATACGTGAACATCTAAGGCGAGTCGAGGCATTTGTTGGCATAACGGATGAGCGATGGGGCGACCCTAATTTAGTGGATCTGTTGACTCAAATTTGGGGCATCAAGACTGAATTTGAGAAATTACGGTCTGAATTTTCCATACATCATTCTGAGAGGGATGATTACATGGCCGAAATAGTAAATTTTCGTGAAGGCATGACGCTGCAAGCGGAGAGTCTGACGAAGGAAAATGATGAATTTCGCTTAGAGATTACAGTGTTGCGCCTGGCCGTCGCTGCATCTGGGCCAAATCGAGGGGAACACTCTAAAGTAAAGATCCCAGAACCAAAGCCTTTTGGGGGGGCAAGGAGTGCCAAGGAACTGGAAAATTTCCTTTGGGACATGGAGCAGTACTTCTCTACTGCAAGAGTGCCAGAAAATGACAAGTTAAACATCACCACGATATACTTGACTAGTGATGTGAAATTATGGTGGAGGACTTCGAATGCGAATGATGAGAGTGCTAATAGACCTCGAATTGATACGTGGGAAAAGATGAAGAAGGAGATGAGAGATCAGTTCCTTCCTGGCAATGTGTCTTAGATTGCTAGGGACCATTTGAAAAGGCTGCAACAGAAGAGGACGATTCGTAATTATATCAAGGAATTTTCTTCCTTGATGCTGGACATCCAAAATATGTCAGACGAGGACAAGATTCACAACTTTATCTTGGGCATGCAAGGTTGGGCCCAAAACGAACTAAGGAGGCAGAATGTTAAGGATCTGCCTACTGCTATTGCTGCGGCAGATTTCTTGGTTGATTTTCGCTTAATCTGGCCTACTTCGGATGATCCCTCTACTTCAAAGACTAAGAAAAAGTTTGAGAAGAAAAGGGATGGGAAGAAGGAACACCAAAAAGAGACTGTCGACAAGGGCAAGGCACCAATGAAGGACGGGAATAACAACAAGACCAAAAGCAAAGATAAGGGATGCTAGACTTATGGGGTCCGCACAGACCCATGGCTACCCAAATTAAAATATAAAAATAGTCAAATCTAGCACTAAAGCGGGATTAAATAAAAGTAGTGGATCCTCCGGCATAGAGGAGTCTCACCAATCAGCTGTGAGTCTCAGATCTTCAACAGAGCGCACCTGTTGATGATCTCTGTTACCTGCCTCTGCATTATAAAAAGATGCATTCCAAAAGGGACATCAGCACTTGGAATGTACTAGTATGTAAAATAGCTGAGTGCAACAGAAAAAGGTAGAATAATATGGAAACAACATCAACTCAAAATAATTATCAGATAACATCAAATGGTCAAATGTCTATCTATGCAAAACTACAGAGTAGACAAGTGACCCGTCAACAACTCAAACTCATTAATTATCTCAGACTTATCTCAAAGGAGCTCACCTCCTCTCATCTCATCTCATCTCAGAGGAGTTCACCTCCTCATCTCTCATCTCAACTCAGAGTACTCAAGGTAGGAAATTTATAGGAGTTTCTCTTATCCGACAACAATCATGTATGAGCCAGTGAATGTACAACAATCTCACTGATGTTTCCATAGCCGTTCCAAGCTTGTCTGGTAGGGAACAATCAAAACCATATCGACTCACCCAATATGGAGTCAGTACTCAACAGGTCCGCTATTGCTTTCAGGAACTGTTACTCATGAGGGAACCATAATATATATGTGGTGGTTCTAAGCCTCACTTACATTTGACGACGTAGTTTGACGAGTTCAAGTCGGACTAACTCTCACTCTTTCGGTGCTCGATACTCCTCCCATGACTCAATACTCATAAAACCTCCACCTCAATCAATCTCATAGGGACTCAAACCCCGTCATTGATCGGTATATGATAGGGACTCGAGCCCTATCATAATTAACTCATCGGGACTCTAACTCTTTCATCGATTAATCTCTTCAATGACTCAAGATTAGAACAATAATTAGGAATCAATCGAACAGACATATCGGTAGAGTTCATTTATAGAGACTCGTAAGGCAATCAAATTTTATCAACTCATCATCATTCTCTCATCACAATCAACAATCTCAACTCAGAGCTCTAGACTCAATTCTCAAGTTTATTATATATGCTTTTCAAATTAGTCATGTAGGGTTATGCGAATTCTCATGAAAATGTTCAATTCAAGAAAATGAATAGTATAATGATCATCAACATAGGAAAACATGTAATTTTAAATAACAATTTAAGAACAACCATCAAGGATTCAATTATGTAGACTCTTGAACCATCAACTCATCTATAACCGTCTGTAGGGCACATGAGAGAACAATCCCATACTTTTAGTTTAGCCTTACATGCCTGGAATGAAGCTATCAACCAGTCACGTCAAGAATTTCTTCTCAGATCTCTCAAACTCAAGATCTTCTCCTCTTTCCTCAAGTCCTAGCCTGGTTAGATTATGGAATAGGACTTAGAATAGGGGTTTTAGACCCTTTTTACGTCAAAATGACCTTATTAGATCATGTATAGAGTTTAGGAGGGGTTGGGTATTGACCGAAATGCCCCTCGTAAAAATTAAAAATTTTCAGCTCAGAAAAGGCTTAGGTCGCGACGCGGACTGGTCACGCACAATGTATTTTTAGAAAAAATTTCGGAACGAGTTTTCTCAATCCCGTCGAAAATTTTCAAAAAAAAGTATAAGTGATGGTCCGTGATGGAGGTGCAACGCGCTCCTGTTGCGCACCAACATTGTTTTGCGCTACGGATAGAAAAATTATCGTTTGACTGGGTCACTCTAAAAATCAATCGAGACCATTTACCCACTCATTTTTTCATGCTAATCACAAATCCGACCTCAGATTTGCAATATGGGCATTGAAAGATGTGTTATGCACATACCCTCCCTCTAGGGGTTTTTGGTAATTTTACCAAGTGTTACAGCCTAATAAAGTGGGTCAGTTTCATAGCACAAATAAATGAATTTAGATTGTTAATTAAATTCATATTTTATTGGACTTAATTAAGTATCCCAATCATATTTATTTGGACTAATATATTTTGAATTTAATATAATTTGAATCATTTTATAAAATTTATATTTTAATAAATTTTATGTGATTACAGCTGCAAATATGCCTCATATTATGTCCACGTCTTTTAAAACACTATATTCAATTATAAAAGGCAATTAATCAATCAAAAAGTAATTCTTCTTTTTAAAATAAATAAAGGAAAAAGACATAAATTCGCCCTTAGATTCGTGCCCAAAAATAGTTTACACGCTTAAACTATTAAAACGACCTATTACACACCTATTCTTATTGAAAGTGATATTATTACCATCCTCAAAACTGACATGAAAATAAAATTAAATAAAAAAAATAAGCGTGTTTGGTCAAAAGATAAAGTCAAAAAAATATTTTTTTTCTCCCACTCTCAATCTCTTCTCCTATTTTACGCTCTTCTTCTCCTTTACACAATCCTATTTTTCTTCTCCTTCACTTTTCTTATGGCACACATTCTTCTTGTTATATATGGCTTATGAAAAAAATATGGCAATTTTTTTAGAGAAAACAAAAAGCAAGATTGAGGGGTAGAATTCCTCGCAAATATCGATCAAGTTGTTCAACCTATGAGGTTCGTTACTCAAAAACCTTTTTGATGAGACATCCAAAATTAACTGATTTTACTATTTTCACCATTAAATTCGTCAAATCGAGCATCAATTACTTAACTTATTTCTACTCTTTTTGTTGCTTGTGAGCACATGAAATAAGAAAATTCTCATGTCTTCATTTTCATTTATAGTAGGTTTGATGAGGGGTGATAGAATTACTGATGGTATGACTATTAATTTTAATAATTGATAACGAAATTAGTGTGATTTTGATGTTGATGCTGAAATTTATGATTACGATTGTGATGAATTTCAATGGTGACAATGGGGGTGACTTGATTCCGATGATGAATTTAGTCGATTTTTTTATGATTGTTATCAACTTTTTTTTATAGTGAAAGTGTTTGTGGGAAGATTCCGATGGTGAATTTAGTTGTGGATGCTGAAATATATGGTGATGGAGATGTAAATATGGTCATAATGACAACAATGGTGGTGGGTTAATGATGTATAAGGAAGAAGCAACTGGGGTGACATAGATTTTTTTTAAATCAAACATAATTGTTGATGTGACAGTGACGTGGTGAAGATGTGGTGCGAGTGTGCAAAACTTTCCATCATGTAACTGGTTTTATGTGCGTCAGGATGGAAATAAATTAATTTTTAGGTAATTCAAATGTCATCGCCTCAATAGTTAAAGTGTGTACTACTTTTCGGTGTGTATTTATGATTTTTTTCCAATAAATAAATAAAAATTAGTTTGTGTATAGACAATATCATTTGTTATATAGGAATTTTTTTACCAAACTAAGCCATTATTTAAACTGCTTTAACAAAATAATACGTTTTTTTTTAATTTTACAAAACTAGTATAAACATATTTCTTAGTAACGTTTTAGGCTATATTTTATTTAAAAAATCTAATGGAAAAAAAACTAAAAGTGTTAATTAATAAATATTATTATGAGTAATGTTTTAAGAGTAAAACATATTTCTGAGTGAAGTTTTATAATACGTTACTCACAAGCACGTTTTATTATTAAAATGTTACTCACAGTATTATATGTTAAGAAACCAATCACGGGCCCTGCAAATATAGAATCGAATCTTGCAAAGTAGGAGAATCAAATCCTTTAGCTATAAAACATAACTAAGAGTAACGTTTGAGCTTAAAAATGCGACTGTCAATTACGAGACTCTGTTAAAGTGATATTCCTCGATTTTTCAAACTGATCATGTGTGATTATAAAACGAAAGTTTTTACTTATGACCACCATTGTTGAATATTATATAATGAAAGTTTTTACTTGTGACCACCAATATTGAATATTATTAAAAAAAACCTTCATCAAGTATAAATTAAATAAGTCAAGTTAATATATCCTATGATGTTAAGTTTTTACTATAACTCTAAATTTATCTTTTTGATTTATTAATTATTATAAAAAATATTTTCTTTTATGTGTAGGACAAAAATGACAAACTTGACGGTTGCTTTGTATTGGGGTGGCGAAATAATTACTGACATGAATGGATATAGGTATTCTGAATGTGCTAGAACGATTATTAGCATGTCTACCTCAACTAACTATATTGAATTGATTGGATTGTTGCATGAGAAAATAGGAACAAATAGTGAAATTATTCAAATGGATATTTCTAGAAAATATCCATGTTCAATTCAAGGTAACAATATAAGTTTCCTTGAATTTAAAATTGCGGATCACCAATCTTTGTTACAATTCATTTTCATACCTCAAACTTTTACGGATTAGATTGATAAAAATATTTCGGAGATGTATGTAAAGACCAAAAGAATAAATCGAAATGTTGTATTTCAAATTAGTGGTCATCATGGTTATCACATGAATCTATTGGCTCAAAATTATAGATTTGCCACAGTTAGTCAATCTTGATATGCCCAAATTTACACTCTAAAAAGGAATAGTAAAGCGGTCGTTGATCAAATATAGAACTCAACAAGAGTTGAGGTCGATCCCATAGGGAATGCGTGAGAATGATTCTATTAGCACCCTTTTTCAGATGCAAATTCTATTCCCAAGATAAATTTGCATGAAGTAAATTGGGGGGTTTATGATGTTTCAATTAAATTCCTAATGTAAAGTAACTAATACGTACATTGACTACTGGATTTCAAACAATTAAGGAGAAGCTAGGGTTGTGTTCCCCATGACGTCTAATATGATAACTAAATTGGTACGGTATACTTATTCATGACTGCGCATACAAGATTAAACAAGTTAGATAACACCTAGTTCACCTTCCGGTCCTTCCTAGATATATTTCACTTATCAACTTCCAGTCTCAAAATGTGCACAATTGTAACCTTTGTTCTAGATCTCAGAATACTCTCACCTTTCGGTCTCAAGTACTTAGAGTAGGTTAATAACCCTGAATTTCCGTTGTAGAATTCTTTTCCTAATTAGTACATCCCTCTCGGGCATGTAACAAATACAGGCTTACCCTAACGTGTCGACTCATTAAGGGAGAAGTTAAAGCGAAGAATGCTACAATGTATGTGATGATCAATCCCAAGAGTTTACCCCCCAGATTTTGTTATCTTATTGAATTGTTATGGTTCCTACAACCCTAGTTTTGGATTTAGCCTAGCATATTCAACATAATTCGCCCACAACAATACAAAGGAATCATAATAAATGACTTACTATTGATATAATGATGAATCCACGTGTTACAATCTCCAAAGAGATGATCGAAACCCAGGAAATTCAACGTAAATAATAGCAAAATAGTCTTCTCCTCTTGTTCTCTTACTCGAATGTTCAATGATAATTAAAAATGGAATAAAACAAATATGCATATACAAGAAAAATCCTACTCCAATCTAAAATAGGAAAATAGACGTTGACATGGGTACGGGTCATTACACGGACTGTGAGGGGCCACACGGACTGTGAAATGGTCCGTGAATCTTCACTACTCTTGTGATCCCACGCGTATAGGCACGGTCTGTGTAGAGGTTCACGAATCGTGAAATGGTCCGTAGACCTTTCCTTAGAAACTTCTCAGCAACACTTTGGTCCTCCATCTTCACGGCCCATGTCACGGTCCATAGTTGGTCACACGGTCCATGACGGGCCCCATCTCTCTTAACTTGCATGATTTTTATTGTTTTCGACAGTGATCCTTCCAACTTACGTCAACTTCATGGCATGTGACACGGCCCGTGTCAATTTCCAAGGTCCATGAAAAGCCTCGTGGGGTTTGCCTTTGGCTTCATTCCAGCTCCTTTGTTCATCACGCCAAGTGTGAGGCCACGGTGGGGTTCATGGTCCGTGTAACATAGCACGGTCCGTGAAGGGACCCGTGGTCCCTCACTTGGTTTAATTCACTGCTTCCTTTGTTCTAGGCCTGTTCACGTACCCTTCCACGGTCTGTGTAAGGCTACAGGGGTCGTGAGGGTTTTCGTATGCCACCAGATAAGCTCTTTTTTGCTCTTTTTCTCGCACTTCGCCTATCGTTCCATGTCTTCACCATTTTCCTAAAAAATAATAAAATATACACATCAAACAAACATATTTGCTTGAGAACATGTAATAATTCTATGTCCAAAGCGTCACAAGAGTCATATTTCCATGAATTATCAACACCCTCAACTTAGAACTTTTGCTTGTCCTCAAGCAATGACGACTCAAATAAACAACGCATAAATATAAGTGCCTCATCAGACCTATGGGTAACCCTTCAATTTTAACATATATGCTCAGAAAACGTGTTTCGAATGTGCCTACACCCCAAATAGACCCACATAGATTAAGGTAAACATCCTACATGTACGGTCAGTCCACATACGATCGGGAACTAAGATGAGCACGTTGTATTAGAAACCAATCAGTGCAAGGATAGTGCCCTCGCTACAAAGAAGTCTCGCACACACAACAAATCAATGTAGAATAGAGACTGGAAAACAGACACTCACTCTCGCAAATGATTTTCAGTGGACACACAAGTATCGACCATATGCTTGCCCTTATTTTCACCACCTCAACTCTCGAATGACCTTTTTAGGATCACATTAGGACTTTTGTGGCTTGTAATATAGTCTCGGTTTAAGGTGGGGTACATTTAGGATCAAGTGACTAATCGGCCCCTCCAAGACACTACTTTGACTTGGCCATCTGTTCTCAGTTTTCAGTTCCTATTGCCCCTACTTTTCTCTTTCACTGACATTTGGGAGTAAATTCTGTGATCTTTTTTTTTCTTCTACAATTATTTTTAGTCACACTCCCAATTTTATTTTCCTCTTTTTGTTTAGATCTTTTCGTCACTTATTTTTCTGCTCTTCTTACAATAGCCACCCTCAACTTAGGCTTTGGTCCTAGGCTGAGGTTCACAATGTCTTTTAAAGGACCAGGGCCAGCATAAGCCACCCTCAACTTAAGCCTTTGGACTAGGTTGAGGTTCACAATGTTCTTGCAGAGACCAGGGCCAACGTAAAACTTAGCAGACAGATAAGGGGGGTGATTTGGGTGATTACAAAGAAAAGGATCTATTTAGGATCAATGATTTAGTTCAAAAAGGGCAACTTCATTTGGTTTGTAAACATTTAGGCTAAGTGACTAATCAACAAAAAGGGCCTAAGATGACATCTTAATTCAGTCATTCCATTATTTTGGTGGGACTAACCAGGCAAGTTCTAGCTTACGAATATGCCGCCTAAAATTAAACAAATACGCTCACACACACGCGGTACACCTCTTACACTAATTAGTACTAATCAACATGGTCATGCTTCATTCATCAATATACCAACCATACAATGCATAATACGCTTTCCAAAATGCATAATAGTTTGCCAAGATGGGATGTATGCTTATACAAGCTTTTTGCAATATTTTTAATTTCAACTCGAGGCATTTTACTCAGCTCAAAATATGGGTTGCCCTAAACAAATTTAAGCACATATATTTACACAAACATCATGACTTAAATATGCTAGTTCTACTAGATAATACACTTGAGAGAAAAGAAATCTGCCAAGAAAAACTCTTAAGTGGCAGGATGCCCCACCCCTTTCAAAATGACGGTGTAATGCCCTCATTGCACCATAGCTAAAAATAAAGCACAAAATTGGAATAGAACATACCTAGATGCCCTAGGCGTCAGTCGAGCCGTTAGGGTCAGACCCACCGTTAGGGTCCCTGTCATCATAAGTCGCAGCGGGTCTGAAGGTGCTCTCGGAGGCTCCTATCCTAGCTGTCTCACGTTCTTGCCGCTCTCTTTCCTCTTGTTCCGTGGCTGCTCGACGTTGGGCTCTCATGTCCTTGCGCAACTTCTTCTCTTCTTCATGTTGTGGATCTTGTGGAGGTTGCCTCGATAGGTGCATGGCTTGCCTTTATCCTTTCTTCTAGATGCTTCAGTGGGTGGCACCAGTGCAGCAGCTGGCACGGGCAGAACACCCCATATGTCGTCTAAAATCAGAGCCACCGAGGCATTGAAAAGAGACATCCAATACTCTAGAGGTGGAGTCGGCGCAGTACGGTTGGACAGAGAGGTCAGCTGAGCAATTTGGTCCTTCATGTCCCGCACTGTCTGCACCAATTTGGACATTTCATCGGCAAACATACTCCCAAACATATCATGGAAGTACCCCTCCAAAGTGTTGACATGATTCTGCAAGTTGCTGAGTTGACCCAGTAATTCAGCTCAGAGATGATCCTCTGCCTGTTGGACGTGAGACTGAACCACTTGATGCATTTGTGCCACTATCTGATCAACAATTGCGCGTGTTTACCGCTGGTCGGTCACTACTCTGGCCAAGAACTCATAAGGGACATACGTTTACCCTTGTTGCATCGAAGAAGCTGCACCACTACCCTCGGGCTGCTTAGAAGCCTCACTTGACTGTGGGGTGGTGGTGTAATCGTTGAATGACAAGGGCTGCTATGGAGCCGCTTGTGGAAACATCGCAGGCCCCTCCAGCCTGCATGATCTAGTGTGCATCAGAGGGTTGTGAACATCCTTAATCATTGAATTTTAACCACCCCTTTGGGAGCTATCTTCCAGTCCAAGAAGTGCATAGTAGGGACACGGGCTCGTTTAGAAAGCGCCCAGATCAGGCATGGGAAGGACATACCTGCTCTGTCTGATAAGTCTGGATCCCACATTTCAATGGCAATGATCCGAGCCACATCAATCCTGTACTTAGCAATCAAGCACGCCACCAACAAGGTATGGGAAGGTTGAAGCGTGTTGTCATTTGCTGTGGATCTTAGCCGGGCTCGCACCACCGACCACTAAAATTTTGCAGCAAACATGAGAGACATCTTGGTAATAGGAATTCTGGGTTTTGTAACCCAGGTTGCATCAGTCCCTTGTATGGCAATCTGCTCAGCAATCCATTTTAGTAGTATGGCCTGCGAAGTTGGGTCGGACATTCGGCCCTCATCGGTGATCTTGACATGTGTGGCGATAAATAAACCATCCGGAGGGGCCCGATAGTGTGGACCAAATAGAAACCTATTGATGGCGGTCTAAAAAATATTCACCTATTCCCCACGAACCATGACATGCTCCCGCGGGGACAATTTAGAGTCCAGCTGCTTCTTCACTCTCTTGGACTGGCTTCCCCGAATCGAATCCAATCGGCTTGCAGCATAGCAGGAATAAAATTCAGCAATCAGCTCGAGCTCGTAATAGCCGGGTGGTTGCGCCATCCACCCAAACTGATATGATTCGAACGCATCCCTGATGTTCGGGACCCTATCTGTTGATCTGTGAGGGCCCGCATTTAAGGGACGATAGCCAACCGCTGGATCCCTCGGAGCCTTTAGTCCATTCATATAAATCTCCTTCGCACCGAGGACTGTCCATCGGCCGTGTAAAAACACAATAAGCCACCTATAAATTTCAAGATCTGGTGTCCGAGGAACCGCATAGTGTGTGGCTTCATCACTACTATCTCGGAGGGTCAAGACGTCGTTTGTAGCCTCCGTGTGGTGTTGGTCTATGTCCGAGGTGCATGCATGTTCATCTTGTGCCGGGACATCATTTTCCCCCTCAACTTCCACCTCAGGAAGCCCCTTCTCAAACTAGGGGGCTATAGTTTAGCCCGCTTCACGAGATATTGTAGTGCGAGGGGAGCGAGGGGAGACATTACCGGTAAAGCGTACCTCAGACCCTCCTGAGGAGTCATCGCCTGAGTCACTCTCCTGGTGCTGACTAGAAGATACATTGGGAGAATCGCTGAGACGTGACTCAGGCTCGCCCTTAGGTTGTCTTGACCTTGGGCGGGGACCCATGGTACCTGCAAATGCCACGAAGAATAAAATGGTTAGTCATGAGGAATAAGTAAAGCGACACACTAACGGGTACTCAGACTTTCTATGTGCTAAGAAAGTGGCAAAAACCCTTAAGAATGGCGTCACCCGGTCTATCATAGGGAAATTGCACGGAAAGACATGTGGATCCTAGACTAACATTTATCAATGAAAAAAACATCAAGTACAAAGGTAAGCCGGACGGAGGGCCCTACATGGGTCGTGTAGCATAACACGGTCCGTGGCAGGGCCCGTGTGAGGCACTCAGTAGTTAGGCTACTTAAGTGAACTGACATGGGTCATGTAGCGTGACACGACCCATGAGAGGTACTCAGTATCTGGGTAATTAAGTAACTCGACACGAACCACTACACGGGTCGTATAGCATGACACGGTCCGTGCAATGCACCGTGAAGAGCCTCGTCACCCCCAGTCAGCCCAAAGCATAAAACACCCACACTCATTCATGCAAATCAACACTATTACGCATAAATCTACCAACGTACTTGCTTAAAGAACACAAGAACATCATTATTTCAACTATAGAACCCCTAAAATCACAAAATTTCCATGTTCAAGTGTACTAGATTCAACAATGGTGTTTAAGCTAGCCCAACACAATATCCACATAAATTGTACACCATAGTGTCTTCTAAACGACGAAAGGAACCGTATTTAGGCATGGATTCGCACATGTAATAGGGACTAATGAAAATCTATACTAATAGAAAAGGGCTAGAGGATTCGCACATGTAATAAGGACTAATGAAAATCTACACTAATAGAAAAGGGCTAGAGGACTTACTTGAAGAGCAACAATGAAAAAGAGGCTTGGTGTTAGAACAATAGAAAACCACCCACAGGTAATGCTACGAATTGTGAGAGTGCTTCACAAATCGTGACAAAAGAGATAGACAAATTTCATTTGGGTTATGGGAAAGAAAACTGCGCGTGAGAGTTGTGAGAGTGAGAGTAAAAGAAAAGAAGTAAGAGTGGGGTATAGAGGGTATAAATACCCTTACTAGACGATTCACCTCCATGGTTTGTCACACGGTCCGTGTAGCTTAGCAAGGTCCGTGAAGACGAACCGTGTACCTAGACTTTAATTTGAAAATCGTACCTGGCAACAACATCCCCACGGATGACGACACGATCCGTGAAATGTTTCACGGTAAAGTGTCCGTGTGCCCAGCCTTAGAATACAGTGTAGAGCTTACTTGGGCCACCCGTCGCACGGTCCATGACACGGTCCATCTGGAAGTACACGGGCCGTATAGACGCACGTGTGGCTCGCCTTTGCCAGTTTTAGCCTGCTGCATTTTTGTGTTATACCTCCAACCACGCATACGCTCACGCCCTTCACCAAAGTGCTTATATCCTCCTAGAACCACAAATCAAAAACAAGAAAATGCATGACATAAAATACACATTCTTTTTTTATTTATTTTATTATTATTATTATTATTATTTTACAATGGGTTGCCTCCCATGAAGTGCTTGGTTTAACGTCATGGCTCGACGTAGTTGTGTTGACTACTCAGACTTCATCAAGGTGTAAGACCTCAATCACTGAGGTTTCATATATAGTACCCAAATACTTCTTCATTCGCTACCCATTTACTTTGAAATGATACCATTTGTCAGTTTCTAACTCGACTGCACCATGCGGAAATACTTGGGCAATCTTGTACGAGCCAGATCACCTAGATTTGAGCTTACTTGGAAATGGCCTCAACCTAGAGTTGCACAGCTGAACCTTGTCACCAACACCAAAACTTTTTGGTGCAATATGCTTGTCGTGATGGGACTTCATTCTGTCTTTGTACAGTGCTGCACTCTCATAAGCCTGGAGGCAACATTCATCCAACTCATTGAGCTGATCAAGCCTCACATTGGCAGCCTCATCCCGCTTCATGCTTAGGGTCTTCAGAGCCCAGAGCACCTTGTGCTCCAATTCCACAGGTAGATGGCAGGCCTTACCAAAAACCAATTGATATGGAGACATACCAATGGGTGTCTTGTAAGTCGTCCTGTAAGCCCATAGTGCATCTTCTAGTTTCTGAGCCCAATCAGTTCTTGTGGGATTCACAGACTTGGTCAAGATCTCCTTGATCTCCCTATTTGACACTTCAACCTGCCCACTCGTCTGCGGATGATAAGGTGTTGCGACCTTGTGTTGTCGTACACCGTACTTAGCTAGTACAACACAGAAGGATTTGATGAATAAATAGGAGCCCCAATCACTAATGATAGTTCTGGGTGTCCCAAACTTGGAGAAAATGTTCCGCCTCAGAAATTGTACCACGCACTTGCTTTTATTGTTTGAGAATGCCATCGCCTCTACCCATTTGGAGACATAGTCCACCGTCACTAAGATGTACTTCAGGACATAGGAGCTCACAAATGGGCCCATAAAGTCAATGCCCCAGACGTCGAATAGTTCTATTCCAAGGATAGGGGCCATGGGCAGCTCTTGGCGCCTAGAGATGTTGCCTTGGCGCTGACACTGATCACAACCTCGCACCATGTCATGGGCATCTTTATAGATGGTGGGCTGGTAGTATCCATATCATAATATCTTTTTCGTCGTCCTAGCACCACCATGATGGCCCCCCACTGAGGAAGAGTGACGGGCTTCCATGATACTTATCATTTTCGCTTCCGATATGCATCGCCGAATGACCCTATCTGTGCATGTTCTGAACAAGTATGGGTCATCCCAAAAGTACTTGCGAACATCATGAAGAAACTTTTTTCTCTGGTGAGGGTTAAGGCCCTCAGGCATAATGTCACTCACCAGAAAGTTAGCAAAATCAGCAACCCAAGGGATTAAGTCAACAGAAGTTGCCAATACCTGCTCATCGTGAAAGGAATCATCGATGTTCAACTACTCCTTAGCTCTTGACTCATCTTCTAACCTTGATAGGTGGTATGCCACCTGGTTTTCCGTGCTTTTTCGGTTGTGAACCTCAAAGTTGAATTCTTGTAGCAAGAGTACCCATCTGATTAGTCTTGGCTTAGCATATTTCTTTGCCATGAGATAACTTAGTGTTGCATGGTCTGTGTGCACAATCATCTTTGTGCCCCATAGGTAGGCCCAGAACTTGTCAAACGCGTACACCATAACCAGCAACTCCTGCTCAGTCACTGTATAATTTCTTTGAGCATCATTTAAGGTATTGCTGTCATAGTAGATAAGATGAAAGATCTTGTTACGCTTCTGTCCCAGCACAACACCCACAGCAATCTCTCTCGCATCATACATCACCTCAAAATGGGCAGCCCAGTTAGGTGCAACTACCATGAGCGCAAAGATCAACTTTTGCTTCAGAGTCTCAAAGGCATGATGACAGTTGTCATCAAACTGAAACTTGGCATCTTTCTCCAATAGTTTGCACAGTGGATGTGCAATCTTGGAGAAATCTCCTATGAGCCAGTAGTAGAAGCCCGCATGCACAAGAAAACTCCAGACCCCCTTCACCGATATGGGAGGTGGCAACTTCTC
Source organism: Solanum rostratum (assembly GCA_029948455.1). Classification (NCBI taxonomy): domain Eukaryota; kingdom Viridiplantae; phylum Streptophyta; class Magnoliopsida; order Solanales; family Solanaceae; genus Solanum; species Solanum rostratum. The sequence continues at coordinate 19,061,001 of CM057049.1, forward strand.
GATAACCTCTATCTTTGCCTTATCAACCTCTATGCCCTTATTAGAAATCTTGTGGCCAAGGACTATCCCCTTCTTGACCATGAAATGGCATTTCTCTAGTTCAACACCAAGTTGGCTTCCTCACAGCATTGTAATGCCCTTTTAAGATTCAATAGACAATCGTCAAAGGAATCACCCATTATAGAGAATTCATCCATAAATACCTCCAGGGTGTCTTCGACCATCTAAGAATAGATCGAAATCATACAAAGCTGGAAAGTGGCTGGGGCATTACAAAGCCCGATGACATCCACCTCAAAGCAAACGTTGTATAAGGGAAAGTGAAGGTAGTCTTCTCCTGATCCTGCGGGGCTATGGATATTTGATTGTAGCCCGAATACCCATCCAAGAAGCAATACCACCATCTACCTGCCAACCTGTCAAGCATCTGGTCCATGAAGGGCATGGGGAAGTGATCCTTCAAAGTCCATCTATTCAGCTTTTAGTAGCCCATGCACACTCGCCATCCCGTGACAAGTCGCAAAGGGACAAGTTTATTTTTCTCATTGGCCACCACTGTCATGCCCCCCTTTTTTAGGACACATTACACTAAACTAACCCATCTGCTGTCGGAGATGGGGTATACCATCCCAGCATCCAGCCACTTGATGATCTCCTTTTTTACCATCTTTTGCATGGGTGGATTAAGCCTTTGCTGGTGCTCGATACAGGGTACATGGTTATCCTCCAATTTGATCTTGTGCGTGCATATCCCTAGAGGAATCCTAATAATGTCTGCAATGTTCCAACCAATAGCTCTCTTAAACTTTTAGAGAACCCCCAACAATGTGTTCATCTGGTCTTCCTGAAGATCTGGAGCCACAACCATAAGAAGAGAGTTATTCGTGCCCAAAAATGTATACCTTAAGTGTTGGGGCGGCTCCTTGAGCTCCACAGCAGGAGGCTCCTCAATAGATGGTTCGGTCGGTAGCATCGGCCTGTTTTGCAGGTCCAAGTCTAGCTTCCTGGGGACAAATGGTATTGTTCCCCTTCCCTGTAAAGCATACACAATGTCATTGTACCCATTGACACCATCTTCTGGGAAGTTCATTAACACTGCCGCCAGTGTGTCCATGATCATCTTCTCCTTGAATGGAATCTCCGAAAAACAATCATCTTCTACATCCATGACAGACATCACAGCTACCTCTTTGGGTCTCTTCATTGCAGCACACACACTGAATTTTACCTCCTTATTGTTCAACTGAAAGGTAAGTTCTCCATGCTCTACATCAACTAATGCCTTGTCAGTTGCAAAAAATGGTCTCTCGAGGATGATGGGAACCTCAAAATCCATTTTACAGTCCAGGATGACAAAGTTTGCAGAGAAAATGAACCTGCCAACATGGACCAACACGTTGCACAAAATCCCCACGGGCCTCTTCATTGATCTGTCTACCATAAGTAGCCGCATGGTAGTGGGTGTGGGGGCTCCTAAGCCCAACTACTGGTACACTGCTAGTGGAATTACGTTGATGTTGGCACCCAGGTCACAGAGAGCCCATGCAAAATCATAAGCTCTAATAGTGCACGGGATAGTGAAAGCTCCCGGATCGCCCTTCTTCTCGACCAAGGATCTTGTAGCAATGGCGCTATAGTGATGAAGATTGTTTGTTAGCTCTATCATGGTTGTCCTCTTCTTTGTGACTAAGTCTTTTATAGCCTTAGCATAACCTGACATCTATTCAAGTGCTTCCACTAGAGGGATGTTTACGGACAGCTTCTTCAGCATGGACAAGAATTTCTGAAACTTGTTATCTTCAGCCTTCTTTCTCAATCTTTGTGGGAATGGCGGTGGTGGCTTTGGGATAGCCAGCAGGCACGGAGTAGTGGGTTGGTCCAACTCTTTTGCCTTTTTAGCCACTTCAAGTGACGTTAGTGTTGCATCAATCTTGCCACGCCATTCATCATCGTGCACCTCTACGGGGTGAGGTACATTGCCATCTGCTTTATCAAGACCTGCATCACGGGCAACAATATGGGCAGAAAGTACCTTACCGCTTCTCGTGGTGACCGCCATGCAGTGGCTATCATTTTTCGGGTTCTGCACAGTATCACTAGGAAGTGACCCAGCCTTCCTTTGATTTAATGAAGCTGACAGTTGCCCTAATTGTTGCTCCAGTTTCTTGATCGAGGTTGAATACGAGTCGACCAATCATCGAACCTTCGACATTTTGCCTTTCACATCTTGCACCCCTGCCTCGGTTGACTCTACCTTGTCAAGAACCTTTGTCATTATCTCCTCTAGTCTCGAGTCTCTGCCACCCTCATTTTGGCGCTCACAATTTCTATAGCCATCTTTATTTTGCTAGTTCCCTTGGTAGTTATCACGACCATAGTTCCAACCTTGGTTACTGGAGTTAAATGCCCGGTAACCCCCTAACTACCCAAGAAGTGAGCTTCTTCATCATAATTGTAGCCTCAATCATCATACTTGGGTAGTGTGTCCGTATCTTTCACTTTCTCCACGCCTCCACCAAGTAGCCTCTTCAACAACAAGTCGATCTGGGTCCGCATATGGGCCATGTCTTGATCCCACTTTTCCTCCTTTTTACGCTATTCGACACTCATCTCGAAGACCATCTCAGAGCAGTCTCTATCTTTGGTGTACCATGCCCTGCTATTCTTAGCTACTTGATCAAAGATCACCACGATATCTGGGAACATTCTAGACTTGTACGACCCCCCATATGCTGCATCAATGATAGGTTTGGTCATAAAGTTGCAGGACCTGTAGAAGACTGCTTTCAAGTGCTCATCTGTGAGATGATGGTTGGGGCATTGCTTGAGTTTCTGCCTAAAACTCTCCCAAGATTGGTATAATGCTTCATTTGGCAGTTGCTTGTGAGATCCAATCTCATCTTTGATCTTCAGTTGCCTTGACGCAGGGAAGAACCTCTCTAAGAGATCTTCTTTTAATTCTCCCCAAGTACGGATAGAATTATGGGAAATCTCATTTAGCCACTTTATCGCCTCACCTGAAAGAGACAACGGGAATAACCTTAACCTTAGCTTTTGTTAACTGACTCCTGGAATTTCGGACGATTGTCATGTCGCCAAGAAATTCATAACATGCTAATTTGCGTCCTCCATTACGGCTCTACTGAATAGCTCTTTCAACTGCAACATTTGCAATGTAGTGCTAGTGATAGTAAATTTGACCCTGGCAGGCAGAGGAAGCAGCACTATTTCCCCAGTGGTCCTAGCACCCTCATCATCATCATTCACTGCTTGGGGATACTGGGGCCCTTGAGGCCTCAAAATAGGTTGGTGCTACTGTGGTGGTACAAGTGACACCTGTCGAAGTAGTGCCGCTAGTGGTACCACATTACCAGCAAGGCCATCTTCACCCAAACCTTCGTTTCCCCTGTCAGCAGGATTCACTGCTAACTCTCTCTGCCTTGCTACTTCGCGGTCCTGGGTGTTCATTTTGCGAATCAACTTGGTGAGTTCGGGGTCATAGGGAATAAGTGCTTCACCCTTGCTTCGGGTGTTTGGCATGCAACGTTGGTTCCCTACATTGAGCAAAAACAAGAAATAAAAGTAAAATTAGGGACTAGAACTACACACTGAAAGTAGCAACTAATAGACTATTTCTTTGCCGTAGTCCACGACAACGACGCCAAAGTTTGATACGCCCAAATTTACACTCTAAAAAGGAATAGTAAAGCAGTCGTTGATCAAATATAGAACTCAACAAGAATTGAGGTCGATCACACAGGGAATGCGTGAGAATGATTATATTAGTACCCTTTTTCATATGTAAATTTTGTTCCCAAGATAAATTTGCATGAAGTAAATGGGGGGTTTATGATGTTTCAACTAAATTCCTAATGTAAAGTAACTAATGCGTACGTTGACTACTGGATTTCAAACAGTTAATGAGAAGCTAGGATTGTGTTCCCCATGACATCTAATATGATAACTAAATCGGTACGATAAACTCATTCATGACTGCGCATACAAGATCAAACAAGTTAGATAACACCTAGTTCACATTTCGGTCCTTCCTAGATATATTTCACTCATCACCTTCCGGTCTCAGAATGTGCACAATTGTAACCTTTGTTCTAGATCTTAGAAACTCTCTCCTTTCGGTCTCAAGTACTTAGGCTAGGTTAAAAACCCCGAATTTCCTTTGTAGAATTATTTTCCTAATTATTACATCCCTCTCGGGCATGTAACAAATACAGGCTTACCCTAACGCGTCGACTCATTAAGGGAGAAGGTAAAGCGAAGAATGCTACAATGTATGCGATGGTTAATCCCAAGAGTTCACCCCTAGATTTTGTTATCTTATTTAATTTTCATGGTTCCCACAACCCTAGTTGTGAAGCCTAGCATATTCAACACAATTCACCCACAACAATACAAAAGAATCATGATAAATGACTTACTATTGATATAATGATGAATTCAGGTGTTACAATCTCCAAAGAGATGATTGGAACCTAAGAATTCAATGTAAATAATAGCAGAATAGTGTTCTCCTCTTGTTCTCTAATGTTAAATGATAATTAAAAATGGAATAAAATAAATATATATACACAAGGAAAAACTTACTCCAATTTAAAATAGGAAAATAGACGTCGGCATGGGTACAGGTCACTACACGAACTGTTAAACGGTCTATGAGTCTTCACTACTCTTGCGATCAATATAGGCACGGTCCATGTAGAGGTTCACGGACCGTGAAACGGTGCATAGACCTTTCCTTAACAACTTCTCAACAACACTTTGGTCCTCCATCTTCACGGCCCATGTCACGGTCTGTAGTTGGTCACACGGTTTGTGACAGGCCCCGTCTCTCTTAACTTGCACGATTTTTGTTATTTTCGATGGTGATCCTTCCAACTTATGTCAACTTCACGACATGTGACACGACCCGTGTCAATTTCCAAGGTCCGTGAAAGGCCTCGTGGGGTTTGCCTTTGGCTTCATTCCAGCTCCTTTTTTCATCACACCAAGTGTGAGGCCACGGCGGGGTTTACGGTCCGTGTAACATAGCACAGTCTGTGAAGGCATCCGTTGTCCCTCACTTGGTTTGATTCACTGCTTCCTTCGTTCTGGGCCAGTTCACGTACCCTTCCACAGTCCGTGTGAGGCTACACGGGCCATGAGGGTCTTCGTATGTCACTATATAAGCTCTTTTTCACTCTTTTTCTCGCACTTCACCCATCGTTCCATGCCTTCACAATTTTTCTGAAAAATAATAAAATACACACATCAAACCAACATATTTGCTTGAGAATGTACAAAATTTCTATGTTCAATGCATCACAAGAGTCGTGTTTCCACGACTTATCAAATCTAATTTTGCATAATCAATTGCTCAACTATCATTCCAAAGATTGTCGATGCATGACGGTCAATCATTTGATGAAGGCTCAAGTAGCAAATGTATATTGATAATAGCCAAAGGGAATATGAGGCAACATAAAATAACAACTTTATATTCAATTGAATTTTAGTATAATAATTTAATAAGATAATTTTTTATTGTCAGTTTATGCAAATTATATCCTATTAATTGAAGAAATAACCTTTTAGAGTACAAATTGTGACTTTAAAAAAAGCAGCTATATTTCATTATCTTGCTAAAATTTAAAACTAATATTTTTTCCACAGGGATAATGAGACCAATGTTAATCTATATAATGATGTACATGCTGAAACTAGTGATGAAAGATCAGAAGAATATGAGCCTTCAAAAGATAATGATGAAAATGAGCATGATGAAGATATCGATGATACTAGAGATTTTTCTCAAAATGATACTAGAGTAAGTCTTCATAATCAATATGAACAGAGTGCATTTGAAATGCAAAATTATGATATACCTTACTTTAGGACATTGAAGAATGAGGAAGATATGTGATGTGAATCTGAGATGGAATATTGTCCTGTGTAGTCTGAGGAAGCCAAAAAAGACCTTAAAAAGGTAGTTTTCAATAGTAAAGAAAAGTTCAAATGGGTCATAACAATTTGGAGTTTGCGAAAAAATAATGAATTTGAGGTGGTAACATTAACCAAGAGTCTATGGGCTGTAAAATGCAAGTTCTATAGTTTATTGGGTTGCTTGTGGTTTCTTCGAGGATGAAAGGTTGGAGATAACCTTTGGAAGATAGGAATATATTGAAAATGTGAGAGCGAAGGGATTTCTAGAGGCCACGTCAACCTAAATACCAATTTGAGTGCATCTTTACTTCTAAATCAAATTAAAAAAATCCTTAAGTTCTTGGTGGTAGATGTCATTTCAAATGTTCACAAAAAGTTTGACCATCAAGTGACATATAGAAAAGCGTGGATTGGATGCCAACGTGCATTTCAAATGGTGTATGGTGACTTTCAGAAATCAGTTAGTGATCTACCAAAACTTTTTGCAGCTTTTCAACACTTTGACCATAGAACAGTTGCAGAATAAAAACATGAAGAGTCTATGAGTTCATTAGAGATAAAAACTTTTAAATTTATATTTTGGGCTTTCAAGCCATGCATCGATGGATTCCAAACATGTCGCCTGTTATTTTAGTAGATGGAACTCATACGTATGGAAAATGTGAAATCAAATTATTGATTGTTATTGGAATTGATGGAAATGATAACATTCTTCCTCTAGGGTTTGTTATTGTAGACAAAGAGTCGAAAAAGGCATAAAAGTGATTTTTTTAAAAATATGAGCACACATGTGATAAAAGGTAGAGAAGATATTTGTGTTATATCTGTTAGGGCAAAAGGAATCTTGTCCAGTTTGTAGGAGTTGCGGCGATTTTAGAAACCTCGAGCCTTTCATCGATTCTGCATAAGACATCTTAAGAGAACCTTACAATCTAGATTTCCAAACAAGGACCTCAATAGATTGAAGTTTGAATCCTTGATGTGACATTAAAGAAACAAATGTAGAAGCATATGAATATCTAAGCTAAAAAGAATGTAGTTGTTTCTGTATCAGCTAAAACAAATACATAATCAACTTACTTAAGGCTTAGAATCATTCATAGTAGTGATCTAAAGATAAGCAGCAACAGTAGTAGTTGCACTAACTTAGAGGTTGTACTTACTATTATTTCATTTACTGTTGAATTACGTACATACCTTTTTGTTGTTGAGGATGTAAAGTAGGATCACTAATAACAAGATGAGCAATCTGTTTGAACCAAATAAGGTAGGGATCATCGTATTGAAGTGGTTTATAATTGACAGGTACATCACAAATATTTTGAAGTTGTTGATTCCAAAAAGGCAACCATTGTGCATGTTTCAACTCCCAATTGTATTTGATTTTCCCCATCGATCGTGGTGAAAATGTCTAGAATCAAATATAAATGGAGTTTGTATCATCTGTTTCAATACACATTTCCTCGTAACTCGATCAGGTAAGTGAACCTCGATGACGTCCCAAAAAAAATTGGAGCTCTAACATGCCATATGTTTCAACCAATGCGATAATAGTCGAGAAGACTTTCAATTAAGTCATCAGAATATGGTTCCCAAATAAACTATATGAAAAGAAAAAACAAATAAGTTTCAACTACAACATACATGAAAATAAAAACAAAATTGTTATTACATTGAACCCGATCCTCCGTCATGGAATCAAGTGCATTCTTAAGTACTTTCAACACATGCTAAGTAGTATCAGTCCAATTAAAATATGTGAACCATCTAGTAGCATATGGACCCCAAGATACACCAATCGAAAAAATATCTCTGGTGTCCCTTTGTGCTATTACGTGGGCTCTGAAGACAGTAACTCTCTCCCATGCCAAAATTTGAACATAATATAAATAGTTAGGTAATTAAAGTACAAGAGATATTAACAAATAATTTATGTAGTTATTGAGTATACCTGAAGTAGTGGTAGAAATTCATCTATCTCATTTCGATTACTCTGGTGAGGCTTTGCAGAGAAAATGATACAAGCATGCTAATGTTGTACTACCCCAACTGTAAGACCCAATTGCATTGACATCTTCGAGCATAGAAAGGTACATAAGTTTTAAATAACTACCAGATGTATCAACCATCATCATACCAGTAATCATCCAAAACATGTAACATTTAGCCTTTTGATTGACTATGTCTTGTGTTTCCATGTTTGACAACTGTGGTTTCCCTAGTATATGAGCATTAAGTGCAGCGACCTTAAAGGTATTATGGTTGAAGTCTTGAGGACATGGAATAAAACCTAATAATCTTTGACAAATATTTTGCCAATTCCCTATAGTCCTGGTCGGGTCATTACCAAGTACAGGATGACCATTCACAGGTAAGCTATACAACACCTCTACATCTTGCAAAGTGATAGTTGCCTCACCTATCCTAGAGTGAAATGTATGTATCTCAGGAGGCCATCTCTCGACTATTGAAGGATCAAACTATGATTAACCTTAGACCGATAAGACCTATAAACACCATACAATCCAGATAATTAAATCACTTATAAGACTTGAGGAGGGATGGGATGTTTCTTTACAAGATTTCAAAATTTACCGTCGCACCTCCTCGTATTTAGAACCACATTATCACTTCCTTCCCATATCTTATGTGATTGATGGGTGAGTTGTCCAATTAATACAAATGATTTAAATGGACGAGGGTCCAGTTGTTCCAGCAATAAAAGTATCTATAAAATGAAAAACACCTATGAAAGTAAATTGATATTTGTCCGAGAAGATTACGAGAAAACAAAAATAAAATTATTAAATAGACAAAATTATGTAATTTCCTCTAAATCTTTTAAATTAGTACTACTATGCTAGGCCAACTACTCATCAAATACATATCAACTATTTGCTATCAAAATTTAAAAAAAAATAAAAAATAAAGAGCCAGAAAAGAAAGTGTGAAGAAAGGGCAAAGAGATGGCAAAATATTTTTTTTATTCTCCTACTTTCATATCCTTTTCCCTTAAATATTCCTCAACCAAACCTTCTATTTCCTCAATTTGTCCCTCAGTCAACTTATTTTTCACTTTCTTTAAAAAAAAATTAGTGGTTATGCAACTTTTTTCACTTATTTCTCTTTGCATCATGGAGGTTGTGAGTACACTAAGTTCTTCTTCTATTATAAAACTGTTATGAAGTTGTTTAAGAATTAAATCGGTGCCCTCCCAAGAAGGTATATTGCTAAACTAGTGGTACAAAATATGGTAATGATTCTTCTGTTATAATAAAGAGATCATTAATTAGTAATTCACTCGAAAACTTTAGCAAGTTTGTGTTTTGACTCTAAATACTATTATTAAGGCGAAGAATTTAGTGCCTTATAGACTTGTTATACTGAAACTTCAATGATCTTTAATACTAGTATCTTACCAGTTTTCAGTCAAGTAGGTTTTCACATTCGACATAGTAAGTAGTGCCTAGAGTTCTGCTACGCCCTCAGATAATTAAATCTGCATATGCCTTAGGAAAAGCATAGGCAAAATATAAAATCACAAGATACTAAAATTGTATGATACTTACACATTGTTAAAGAACTTTCCCGACACTAAGTCATTTACCTGAAACGTGTGCAAGAAAAGAAAATAAGTTGTCCTGTGCTTAGCCAAAAAATTACAATAGAGTATACAAATAACTGTAGAAATTAAGTCATTAAATCTTACATACTGTGTTATGAAAAATCAGTAGCAAGTTCTTCTGAAATGAATGGTTAAGTTTTGGACAAACTGAGATAAAACGAGTAACTCTTGAGATCACGCGTAGAACTATTATTGCTAATCACAAGACTAAAACAGGTAGCTATGTATTCTTCGAAATGATTTGGACTTCACTGAATCATGAGCAATTTATACTTTTACGCTAAGAATAGTAATACAGTTACGGGGATTTGATTAAGGGGTGATGATTGATTGTTTATTGAGGGAAAAATCTGAATCAAATAATAAGCAAAATTATCCAAGAATCACAAAATGAAGATACAACAATACAAACCAAAACACACCTTATAGTGAAGCTAAGGAGCAAATCCTGGGGTGGTGATTTTTGCCTTGCCCCTTCTCCATTAAATTGTCAGAGTATTGTGATGTAGGAGAAATATGCCTCATTCAGATTATAACAAACTCTCATCGATAAACAAATTGACAATAATTCCAAATGAAGAATCTTTATTACAAGATTCATAAAACTCAAAACCTCAGCCGACAAAAGTCTTAAGAGTGAAGGAAAATATTGTTATTTTGAACAATACCTAAAATCCAAGTTCGTCTGCAATTTATCCATCAAATGAGATTTTGACCTATTCATTCTCTCTGTATTTTTCCTCTTTCATGTCTTTTCTTCATCAACAAAATAGCAAGAATTGGAAATGGAATTGTAAGGGCTGTGAATAGTAAGTTCCAAACAGAGGGTAAGGGTTTTAGGTTAGTGGGTCTCTCTGTATTTTTCCTCTTTCACGTCTTTTCTTCATCGACAAAATAGCAAGAATTGGAAATGGAGTTGTAAGGGCTATGAATAGCAAGTTCCAAACAGAGAGTAAGGGTTTAAGGTTAGTGCGTCTGAAATTGAAAGTCAAACAGGATATAGAGGTGAATACAAAACGACATCGTTTAAGTGACAAATAATAATGTGGGCTTCAGTTACATTTAAGCTAAAAAACATGAGCTCTAAATACGTTTACAACTTAAAACGTTATTGCCAGTAACATTTATACATTTGACATCGTCACTTTTTGCCCGTTAGATTTTTTACATAAAAATAGCCTGAAATACTATACTAGTTTTGAAAAGTTTTTAAAAAAACATATTAATTTGGTGAATTAGTTTTAATTAAGGGTGACAAAGTTGTTTGGAAATTTAAAAAAAGTGACACTAGTTTTAACAATTAAGTGTAGGTGACAAAAATTTAATAAATGGTTAATGATTTAAGTCAATGTTCAAAAAGGTCCCCGAGTTCAATTTTATACACTTTAACCAACCCAATATGAAATACCCAAAATACCCCCAAACCCTCCCATCTTTCACCCAGTTCCTGCGACCCCCAACTTCTCCCATTTCCCGCAATTTTTTCCCCCATTTGCATTGGTTCCTTTGGTTTTGTTGTTGTTGTAGTTATTGTTCTTCTTCTTCTTCTTCTTGTTCTCCTCCTTCTTCTTCTTCTTGTTGTTGTTGTTAGTATTTTCCCAACACAAGATTTGAGCTTCAAATTTGGGTGAAAAGAAATCAAATTTTTTGGGGCATTTGCTTGGGTAGGCTTTGAAAGTACTTGAAAGGTAAGTTTCCATCCTTATAAAAGTGTATTTGGTGCTATTTATTTGTGTTTGTGCTTTTGTTGATGTTTTGGCCATTGTTGCCATTTCTTCACTGTTGAGTAATTTTGGGGAAGACGCAGCAGCTGCTGCACACAGTTCAGCAGCTGCTGGACTGAGTTCAGCAGCTGTTGGACTGTGTTCAGCAGCTGCTGGACTGTGTTCAGCAGCTGCTGGACTAACAAAGTTGGTTTCATATGATGAAAGTAGCTGCAATTGTTGTATTTCTGTACACTTTTCTCATGTTGGGCTTTTAACTGTTACTCATATAGGTAGCTTGAAGATCATCCATGGGAGACAAAATGGTATTAGGAGTTGATTGTCATGGTGAATGGGTTGAGTCGAACAATCGTTTTATTTGGCGTTGGAAAGGCAAAGAAATGGCCGAGATGATAGCGATGATTGTGAATCGAGATATCTTGTACGATGATTTTGTAAATCAAATTATTTGTAGTTGTGAATTAAATTGTGAGCCGGAAGATATCGTCATCACTTACATGCATTCTTGTGGTGAAAAACAGAGAGTGGCTCCTTTTCGAATAAAAAATCAAGTGAGTTTACGGATTTATCTGGAAGATGAAGGAAGACCCGTTCTACGGGTATACATGGTTGAAAGGGCGTTGGAGAACCAAAATTCTCAGCAAAATCTTGAAATTGTGAATGATGAATGTCCTTTGATGGCTATGGACATTCCAGATAGAGCAAGTGGAGGTGAGTTGACGCCGACCCCAGAAGTTGGGAGCAACACACTAGCGAATACACAATCGACACAATCGAATCACCTTCAAGATGATGAAACAAGTTTTCATAATGGTATGACATTTAAGAATAAGGAAGATTTAGATATTACATTGAAAATGGCTTGTTTGAAGAAAGATTTTAGATTAAAAAAAGTGATTAACTCGCGAAATGTGTATTGCGTCAAGTGTGTACATCCCGAGTGCAAGTGGTGGTTAAGAGCCGTGAAGCTCGAAAGTTCTGATAGATTTTACATCAGAAAGTATGAAAAGTTTCACACTTGTGGTTCTCAGCATCTAACTAGCCACAATCCCCATGCTACGGCCAAGGTAATTGGCGCATACTTCAAAGATAAGTTCCCCGAGGGTAAAGGGTCGTCTACCAGAGATATGAGAACCTCACTGCGGGTTGAATTGGGATGCAAGGTTAGTTATTGGAAACTCTGGAAGGGTAGTGAAATTGCAAAATCTTTGATAAGGGGAACACACGAGCATGGATATGCGATGCTTGACGCATATCTCCATATGCTTAGCACTGTGAATCCGGGGACCAAAACGGCATTGGAGGTAGATGAAAATGGTAAATTTAAGTATTTTTTTTGTGGCCGTAGGAGCTTGGATTCTTAGTTTTAGGCATATGAGAAAAGTCATAGCCGTAGATGGAACATTTTTAAAAGGGAAGTATGGTGGCGTCTTGTTGTCTGCTGTTGCACAGGATGCTGAGAAACATATTTTTCCTGTCGCATTCTGTGTTGTTGACTCCGAATGTGATGCGGCTTATCGTTATTTTTTTGGGCAAATGAGAAGTTTTGTAGATGATACTCTGGAATTGTGCATAATTTCGAATAGGCATCCAAGCATTAAAAAAATGGTTTCAATTGTCTACCCTTCTGCTCATTATGGTTGTTGCATGTGGCACCTTGGTGAAAATATTCGAACCCAATTTCACAATGGAAGAATCATATATCATTTTTACCAGGCTGCACAAGCATACAATGTAAGTGAGTTTTATGATCACTTCAATCAACTAAGAGATATGGTTCCACAGGCTGCCGCACATCTGCAAGAAATTGGATTTCATAGATGGAGCAGGGCATTTTTTCCTGGAAATAGGTATAGGTAATTATTGCTGCAATTGTTACATTTATTATGCTGATGAAGTTTGTGTCGAAGCAACTGCTGGAACATCTTAATTATCTGTTGTAGAATTCTCTATTCTTAATAATGGTAGTTATTAAATTCTATAATATCTGTTGCAACATTTACAGGTTCGGTATTATGACATCAAACATAGTTGAGTCGATTAATTCTCTTTTTGTTGTTGAGAGAGAATTTCCAATTCCTGCCCTATTTGATGCGATAATCAAGAACTTTGGGGAAAAATTTCACCAAAGAAGAATGGAGTTCATTAATGCATCAACCATCTTGGTCCCTTCGATAGAGGAGATGATCTCCAAAAATACTATTATAGGGAACAAGCTATTGGTTCATCCAATTGCCAACTATAGATATACTGTCTCCGGACATGATGCAGTGGCAACTGTTGATCTTCATTGCAAATCTTGCAGTTGCAGAGTATTCGATCTTGATAAAATTCCTTGTCCTCATGCGATGGCCGCGCTTCGGAGTCAATATGGTGAAGATTATGGAAGGTGTATTTATGAGTATTCTTCTGAATACTATAAGGTAGAGACATACATCCTTGCATACGCGGAGGAAATCAATCCCGTGCCGTCTGAAGAATTTTGGGAGGCTCCTAGGGAGATTTTAGAAAGTGAAATACTTCCTCCACATGTTGCGACGGGAAAGGTGGGAAGAAGGGCAAATAAGCGGCGTCCAAGTGTCGGACAATCACTGCCAAGCAAGAAGAATAGATGTTCCATCTGCAAAAGGGTTGGGCACAAGAGAACTACTTGCTCTGAGCGGAATGTTTCATAAGAACACTATCTTTTATTTGGTGTTTGTAAACGTCTTTCATTATGCATGTTAAGTATGGAACAATTAACATTTATTGTTATTTAATACATTGTACATTGTATATTACTTGTATTATTGCTCAATACATTTTTACTCAATTTATTATTGCTCAATACATTGTATATCACTTGTGCAATTGGGACACGAAAATTCCCAAAAAATTGCGACACAAAAACAGTGAGCCTCCGCGACCTCAACGCGTCGCGGAGGCGTCGCGTAATAGCACTTCTCCCGGGGTTGAAATGTTTCGCCCTTTTTCGTTCGACTTGGGAGTTGTTTTGGGAGTTATTTTTGGTGAACTAACATGTCTTAACATTTTGAAGGATGAGTAGGTCCTCGGTGAATTTTTCGGGCCCCGCAACGAAAAATCCCAAAAATGGGACACGAAAATAGTGAGCCTCCGCGACCTCAACGCGTCGCGGAGGTGTCGGGGAGATGCACTTCTCCAGTAGTGTAATGTTGCGTCGTTTTCTGTTCGACCCGGGAGTTTTTTTGGGAGTTTTTTTTGGTGAACCAACATGTCTTAACATTTTGAAGGATGTGTAGGTGTTCGGTAAATTTTTTGGGCCCCGTAGCGAAAAATCCCAAAAATTTGGGACACGAAAACAGTGGGCCTCCGCGACCTCAACGCGTCGCGGAGGTGTCGCAGAGATGCACTTCTCCAGTAGTGTAATGTTGCATCGTTTTTCGTTCGACCCGGGAGTTTTTTTGGGAGTTTTTTTTGGTGAACCAACATGTCTTAACATTTTGAAGGATGTGTAGGTGTTCGGTGAATTTTTCGGGCCCCGTAGCGAAAAATCCCAAAAATTTGGGACATGAAAACAGTGGGCCTCCGCGACCTCAACGCGTCGCGCAGGTGTCGCGGAGATGCACTTCTCCCAACAGCTGTTGTACATTTCCCAGCAGCTGCTGAGAATAATCCAGCAACTTGCCAACTTGCTATAACAACTTGTGACAAAATGTTTTCCATCGAGTTATTTCTAGTGTTGAATTGGACTAAATTCCTAGCTGCTGTATATTTCCCAGCAGCTACTGAGAATAATCCAGCAACTTCCCAGCTTGCTACAACAACTTGTAACAAAATGTTTTCCATCGAGTTATTTCTAGTGTTGAATTGAACTAAATTCCTTATATTCATGTATAAAGATGACCACATCGACTAATTAATCGAAACAACCACCAAAATAAGTGTGACTTAGATCTGCCATCTTTTTATTTGTGTAAGTACTATCTCAATGTATAAGATCACTGCTGATTCCACCTCAACGCATAAGATAACTAGTAATGTATTACAAAACGTATCGACGCAACCAAGAAATAGTCACTTTACTTAGTCACCATCACTTACATGTGCAATTGATCAATTGATTGTTTATTACTTTTGAGTAAGTGAAGGCAATGTATAAGATCACTCATGAATTTAGCATTTTATTTGTAGTCAGAGTAACAAAACTCAACTTATCACTACATATGGATGATAGCATCCCCTTATAGGCATCTTCCCATAGGTACTAACGAAAAATCAAAGCTCGGGTCCAGCAGCTGCTGTACATTTTCCAGCAGCTGCTGTACATTTCCCAGCAGCTGCTGAGAATAATCCAGCAACTTCCCAACTTGCTACAACAACTTGTAACAAAATGTTTTCCATCGAGTTATTTCTAATGTTGAATTGGACTAAATTCCTTATATTCATCTGTAAAGATGACCACATGGACTAATTAATCGAAACAACCACCGAAATAAGTGTGATTTACTTAGTCACCATCACTTACATATGCAATTGATCAATTGATTGTTTATTACTTTTGAGTAAGTGAAGGCAATGTATAAGATCACTCATGAATTTAGCATTTTATTTGTAGTCGAAGTAACAAAACTCAACCTATCACTACATATGGATGATAGCATCCCCTTATAGGCATCTTCCCATAGGTACTAACGAAAAATCAAAGCTCGGGTCCAGCAGCTACTGTACATTTCCCAGCAGCTGCTGTATATTTCCCAGCAGCTGCTGCAAAATTCCTAGCCATCACCGATTCATAGGCATCCGTCCATAAATATTGTTTTTTTTTTGCAATAAGCGATGTTGATGTTTTTACGCTATTGGCATTCTTTGGTGATTTTTTCGGGGCCTGTAGCTTAAAATTGCAAAAAATTATACCTGGAAAGCAGTGAACCTCCGCAACATGTACGCGTTGCGGAGGCATCGCGGGGTAGGTCACTTGGGGAGGCCCGATTAATTTCCCTGGACAAGTGTGTTTGCGCGATAGGTCTGCGACGCAGACCTGTTGCGGACCAGTGTATTTCGGGCCTCGATTTTCGCGTGGACCCACCACTATATAAAGGCCCCTTCGATTTTTTAGGGCTTTTTTATCAAAACCCCACCCGATTTTCGGCCCTCTACTCCTACAATCTCAAATTTTTTCCCTCATTCTTCAAGTTTTCAAACTCCTACGCGACGCACACTCATTTCACCATCAACTCAAGTAAGTATTTTCCCTCTACTCTTCAAATTTTCAATCATCTGAGTCATCTCACCATCCATTATTCTTAGGTTTTTGGTAAGTGTGAGTGCTTTGTTGGTTTAGTAATCATCATTGCACTTTGGTTTATAGGTGTTATTGTTTTTGTAGTAATTTTGTCAAATATTTTCGATTTGTTTGTTGATTTTTATTGGGTGTTATTGTTCTTTGCTTAATTTTTATTTTGGGTAAATTTGAAGCAAGTAATGAAAAATGAGTTCCTTCCTTTTTTCCCTCTCTTGTTGAAGTTGGTATTATTTTTTGGTAGGGCTATACTAAATGGCAAGACCAAAACGAAAAAATGTTGGGCCCGACGCTGCCCCTTCTAGACGTTCTAGAAGGCTGATTATATTGGAAGACGAGGAAGACGATGATCAAACACAACAACAACAACTGGATCGTCTCGTTGAAGTAGTGTGCGCTGACGCTGGTATTGGTTCCAGTCAAGCAGCTGCTCCACAGAGCCCAGCAGCTGCTGGTCACGCTTCCTCAAATGCTCCACAGAGCCCAGCTGCTGCTGCAAGCTCTTCCTAAGATGCTGCACACAGCCCAGCAGCTTCTGCACACAGCCACTCTAATGTTGCAACAACTGACATAGCTGGTGACGAGAGCCCAGCAGCTTCTGCAGAAACACCCTCAGCTGATGTCGGGAGTCCATCACCTGCTTCAAACACTGCCACAGTTGTGTCATTCAGGTATGACGAATATGGATTTGACATGCCTGGTTTCTAAATTGTGATAAGAGAGGGGATATAGGGATAAAATCTGAACTTGGGAAACCATATTCGGATTTTAAAAGTATTTTAGTGAAGCAAGACTTAGAAGGCTATTTTAGGTCTACGGTATTTGGAAAATTATACCTAGACATAGGTGAGAGAAACATCCCCCGATTTCAAATGAAGCTGATGTATCAGCTTATTCATCGGTGGATTAGTAGCCAGAATGACTTTTGGGTAAATTTTTGTGGAATGTCAGTTTGTTTTGGCCTGAGAGAGTTTGACATTGTGACTGGCTTGAACTGTCACGTCACACCTCCTCCTCCCTTCTTTTCCAAAAAGACTAAAAAGATACATAAAAGAATTTGTGAAGCAATGGGGAAGACGCATTGCAAAACAAAGGAGATACTTGACCTTTTGCAGTCAAGTGAGGTGAGGAGGAGTGTGAAGAAGTCCCTCTGTTTAGTTTACTTGGTCTATGTGATTCTTATGGGTAGAGATGGAGGGACTAATGCAAAGGATTCTTGGTTCAAGCTATCGGCCGACCGAGATGCATTCTATGCATATCCTTAGGGTCGGGATAACTATGAACTAACAGTACAATATTTGAAGAAGGCGGCGACATCAACCAAAAAGTCGTCCAATCTATATGGTTTTCCATGAGCTTTTATGGTAAGTTGTATGTGTTGTATTTTCGTTGTTTTTTTTATATTGATTTATTATGTTAATTAATAACATTTCGTGGCATTGATTTATTTAGGCTTGGGCTTTTGAGGCCATTCGTTATATTCGAAAAACATTCAAAGAGTTCGACGAGGAAGTGTCTTATCCAAGACTTCTTCGATGGTTGGCAGCGCCAAATAATGCAAGAGTGGAGGCGCATGAACTCTTTGATCCACCCGAGGACGAGGTAAGTCTTACTATTGTTGTACTTCTTAAAAATTGCTTTCCTTCTCGTACTTTACTATTTTGTTGCTAATATAATTTTATTAAATTTCTAAGTCGTTTATCCGTGGCTAATCCCGACTGAAAGTGAGAAGGATATGGACTTCTGGAAGGGATTTATGCCACTCAGGCAAAAAAAAGAGGATCCGAGGATTGTGAGGATGGTGAAAGATTTGCGCGGGGTAACGGCCATCAAAAGGGATGCTCCTGTTCATGTGGGTGTTGGTGTTGGGGTTGGGGTTGCTGGTGCTGGTGCTGATGCTGATGCTGCTGCTGGGGTAGGGGTAGGTGATGCTACCATGCCAAGTGCAAATGCTGCCGGGGATGAACATATAGGTGGATTCTCTCCTCTTGGTGGTGAATGTGGTTTTGGAACTCCATTCACCCTTGGTAGATCCTGTGATTTGGGTGCCGGGACTTCTAAGGCAGCAGCTTGTCAAACTTGTGGTTGCGAAAGTTGCAACGAAAGGATGAGCAGGATGATGGAAATGATAGTGTCACATAATGAGAAGATGGATAAAATGATGGAAATGATGCTATCATTTAAAGAATCGTTGAATACCATCCAATCCAAAAGAGGTGTCATCCCGTCGTCTAGGTTGGTGTCACCTTATACTCCAATTCGACATCACAGGAGGCGAAAGCAACTTTCAAAAGCAATCATGACTGCAAGGAAAAAAGCCAAAAGTGTTGTGATAAAGGACAAGCAGCCAGCAGCATCTGAGATTGAGGAGCAGCAAGCAACATCTACGGAGGAGCAGTAGTTGATGTCAAGAACATATTATTTTTTGATGTTTGTTATTTTATACACTTTATGGTGATGTTGATCAGGGATAATTTTTTGATAAACGTATGTATTTTGTTATTTTTCAGACTTTTTTTGAATGTTGATGATGAATATCTCCAATTATAAGAATTTCTCCGTTTATACAATTATTTGGTGTCAAATAACTCAAGATTTTGTTTTAATTTCTTATAGCAAGTTGGCCACTTGCTGGACTAGTTGTTGCAATTGCTGTATAACATGACCGCAACTTATTAAGTTGTTGTTTTATTCACAGGAATTGCTGGGACAAATCCCAGCATTTGCTGTAAACACATAGCAAAAGCTGGAAATGCGCACCTCCGCGACACATCCGCGATGCGGAGAGGTCGCGGAGGGTCACTGTTTTGGTGTCCCATTTTTTGGGATTTTTCGTTGTGGGGCCCGAAAAATTCAACGAACACCTACACATCCTTCAAAATGTAAAGACCTTCTTGTTCACAAAAAAAAACTCCCAAAAAAACACCCGGGTCGAACGGAAAACAACGAAACATTTCACTACTGGAGAAGTGCATATCCGCGACACCTCCGTGACGCGTTGAGGTCGCGGAGGCTCACTGTTTTCGTGTCCCAAATTTTTGGGATTTTTTGCTACGGAGCCCGAAAAATTCACCGAACACCTACACATCCTTCAAAATGTTAAGACATGTTGGTTCACCAAAAAAAACTCCCGTGTCGAACGAAAAATGACGCAACATTTCACTACTGGAGAAGTGCATATCCGCGACACCTCCGCGACGCGTTGAGGTCGCGGAGGCTCACTGTTTTCGTGTCCCAAATTTTTGGGATTTTTTGCTACGGGCCCCGAAAAATTAAACGACCACCTACACATCCTTCAAAATGTAAAGACGTTCCTGTTCACCAAAAAAAACTCCCGAAAAAACACCCCGGTTGAACGGAAAACAACGAAACATTTCACTACTGGAAATGTGCACCTCCGCGACGCGGAGAGGTCACGGAGGGTCACTGTTTTTGTGTCCCAAATTTTTGGGATTTTTGGCTATGGGCCCCGAAAAATTAAACGACGACCTACACATCCTTTAAAATGTAAAGACGTTCTTCTTCACCAAAAAAAAATCTCAAATTTACATGACATTTGTCAATATTTATATTATATGATACATCCTAATACGCATACTATCGTTCGCGACACCTACTATTGCAACGTAGCAACGATATATGTCTAAAAAGTAATTGGTATCCAAGATTAGTTGATGGCAATGAAATTAATAAATGCAACGATATATGTCTAAAAAATACGATTTAAATTACACAATCAGTGTCTGAATTATACACACGCAATGTCTGAATAACACAACCAACTACTATACTACTCATCATGACTAGGCAAGATTGGGTCCCCTCTTGTGGCAAATGGCACCTCGTCCTCAACGTCATCCTCATCACTATCGGATCCCATCGTTCCTGCCTCGGGGTCCGTGGGGATATCATCATCAACGGGCTCCACAAAGGTAGGCCCGATGCCCAGCACAGCATTTGCCAGGTCGTTGAGAGGGTAGCGGGTCGCAACTTCTTCCAACTCCTGCTCCGTAGATGCGCGACCGCCCGTTTCTATGCCTCAGCATCTCGAGCCCGTACATGCGTGCCATAATGAGCTCATCCCGATGGTTCCGCTCAGCAGTGGTGAGGATTGGCCCAGTAGACTCCTCTGGCCCCTTAATGTTGGTCATATTATAGGGTGGGGCCTCGATCTGGGGCCAATAGTCCGCCTCTTCGCTGGGGACACCTGCACGAGTGCACAATTAAGTAATGAGGCCCCCGAAAGCGTACCTGCGACCACGATGGACTCTAGCCTTTCTCATGGCGGACTTGAGAATGACCCCAAAGTTAAGCTCCATGCCCGTCATGAGGGCATATGCCAAGCAAGTTCGGTCTCGGTCACGGCAGTAAAGTGTTGCCCCAGAAAGAAGGAATGCATAACAATTTTGAGCCACACCCGAGCTTCCCGATTCATGTGGGCAAAGGGGAAGCTTTGGTGGTATCCTCGTCCAGCGTGCCTTATCCATCTTGCCGTGGAGTTAACTCCCGCGAGTGTGTGCCGGATGAGACGGTAGAAGGGCTGCACTTGCAAATCATTCAAAAGCTCAGAAGAAACATCTGCAGTGCCCAGAATGCCATTTATGGCAACGGGGCCTATGTTTACTTCAACTCCCCGCACAATAACCACCTGCAAGCGAGGTTCCTTTTTCATATTTGCGTAGAATTCCCTAACCATGCTGAGGTTGCATGGTAGGGGATCGTTGAAGAGGAACATCAACTGGTACTCCATGCACCTTTGATAGATGTGCGGGAACTCGCGTGCCAGGGAGTCCGCATCAATAGGAACATCAGGGAAGTACTTGGTCTCATTATGAGCCCGGTACCACCTGTGTCCCTCTCTATCGACTGCCCGGAGCCCAAAAATACGGCGTTGGCCTCTGCGCTCAAGGGCTGGGGGTACCATTGGGACTTCCCTGGTACGCCGTCTGCTGCTCGAGGCGCCACCTCCACTGGTTTGCCCTGTACGTCTTGCCCTAGAAGCCATTAATACCTGCAGCAAAACAAGTTCAGCAAAATAAAAATCTTGTTGATTGCATCACAAATTCTTTTATACATAAAGCATCACCACAAATTCTTGAAATAGACTAAATCAACCAACAAATCTAATATCTAACATATTTATATTTCTCCAAATTACTACAAAAACAACAACAACCATACTTGAAATATCACAATAACCACTTACAAAAGCAAAGAGTAAAAACAAAGCCCTAAAAAATTCTTTTATATGTCAACCATCACAAATTCTTGAAATAATATAACTCAACCAACAAATCTAACATATTTCTCCAAGTTAATAACAAAACACCTATACTTCAAATGATGCAATAACCAAATCCAAGAACAAAAAGTAACACAAATTTGACATGTACAAGAAAATACTTACTTTACTTGATGCTTAGATGAGTGTGCGTCGCGTAGGAGTTTGAAAACTTGAAGAATAGGGCCAAAAAAATGAGAGAGTTGAGAGTAAACGGACAAAAACGGCTGAGGGTAATAAAAAAAACCCTAAAAATAACGAAGGGACTTTATATACTCTTGGGGTCACGCGAAAATCGAGGAATAAATTACACTGTTGCGCCACCAGTGCGCGACGCAGATCTATCGCGTACCAACACTTTAAAAATTTATTTTCTGGGGTCTCATGTAAAGGCTTGTATGCGATACATCCGCGACGCGGAGACTTCGCGAGGGATCACTGTTTCGGGCAAATTATTTTTAAAAATTTTTAGATAAAGGCTCCGAAAAATTCCTCGAACAATGGACTACGCTTCAAAACAACAATATTTGTTATTTCAACCAAACAAATGACAAAAACATACCCCGAATTCCGGAAAAAAATAATGCTACAAATTTGGACCAAGAACAGTTTATCAACTGTGTCCGCGCGACGAGTCCGCGACGCGGAGAGTCAGAAATCTCCCAACTGGATTTTTTTTTTAAAAAAAATATATTAATTTTTTTAAAAAAAATAATTTTTTTTTAAATAAAAATAAGTTTTTTTTAACAGATGGGTTCCAAAAGTTTTAAAACTTTACACTTACACTCATCATTAATTTAATCACAACATTAACTTAACTAATGACAAGTTTGACTGTCACCAATACTAATTTCCAAAGTTTTTTGTCACCACCCTCTCAATTTTCACGGGTTAGTTTGGTCAAAAATTCTTTATAAAGCATTGTTTCTATTTGTTGAAGTTGCTTCTTCTGTAATTATTTTCATGTCTTCAATAAGGTCAATTTCTGGTACACTTGACACCAAAACATGCTTTGAGCTACTAAAGACTTGCAAATCCATCACAAAACTCAAACAAATCCATGCCCAAGTTATCATCCTCAATTTTCACAAACACATTGGCATTTTGCACAAGCTATTAGCCTTTACCACTCATCATGAAACAGACTTGAATTACGCCAAGAAAATCTTCAGTTGCTGTGATAATCCAACATTGTTCATGTACAATGTAATGATTAAAGGGTATGTGAAAACGGGGCAATTCAAGAAATCCCTTTTCTTGTTTGATGAATTAAGAATACGTGGCTTGTTTCCCGATAATTTCACCTACCCATTTGTGTTTAAAGCTATTGGTGAGCTGAAAATGGTGAATGGAGGTGAAAAGCTTCACGGGTATGTCTTGAAATCTGGTGTTTGGTTTGATAACTATGTGGGTAATTCTGTTATGGATATGTATGGTTTGTTTGGCAATGTGGAGAGTCTGAATAAGGTGTTTGATGAAATGCCTCAGAGAGATTCGGTTGCATGGAATATACTGATTTCTGGATTTGTTAGATGTGGTAGGTTCCAGGATGCTGTTGGGGTTTACAAGATGATGAGGGAGGAAAGTGGTGTTAAGCCTGATGAAGCTACGGTTGTGAGTACTTTGTCAGCTTGCACTGCGTTGAAAAGCTTGGAACTTGGTAAAGAAGTTCATCGGTACATTGATGAAGAGCTTGGGTTCAGCCTTATTATTGGGAACGCATTAGTGGACATGTATTCTAAGTGTGGATGTTTGATGGTGGCTAGGCAGATTTTTGATGATATGCCAATGAAAAATGTGATTTGTTGGACTAGTATGGTGTCTGGGTATGTTAATACTGGTCAATTGGATGAAGCTAGAAAACTTTTTGAGAGGAGTCCAGTAAGGGATTTAGTTCTGTGGACAACTATGATTAATGGGTATGTGCAATTCAATCGCGTTGATGATGCAATGGACCTGTTTCACTCTATGCAAATTCATAGGATTAAACCTGACAAATACACAATGGTCGCTCTTCTCACTGGTTGTGCTCAGTTAGGAGCCTTGCAGCAAGGAGAATGGATTCATAATTACATGAAGGAAAACAGAATCACTGTTACTGCCATTGTTGGTACTGCCCTTATAGAGATGTATGCAAAGTGTGGTTGTATAGAAAAATCGATGGAAATATTTGATGAATTAGAAGAGAAAGATACTGCATCATGGACTTCAATTATTTGTGCGCTAGCCATGAGCGGGAACAGTCAGAAGGCACTGGAACTGTTCTCAGAAATGGAAGAAGCTGGATTTCGCCCTGATGATATCACTTACATTGGAGTGTTAAGTGCATGTAGCCATGGGGGCTTGGTAGAGGAAGGCCGCAAGTATTTCCATGCGATGAGTAGGATTTATGCGATTCAGCCAAAGTTAGAGCATTATGGTTGTTTGATAGACTTACTTGGTCGTGCTGGGCTCCTAAGTGAAGCTGAAGTAATGATATCTCAGATACCCAATAAAAACAATGAGATTATAGTTCCAATATATGGGGCTTTGCTTAGTGCCTGCAGAATTTACGGCAATGTTGATGTTGGTGAACGTGTGGCTGAACTGCTAATGGAGATTGAATCTTATGATTCTAGCACTCATACACTTCTAGCAAACACCTATGCATCTGCTGGCAGATGGGAAGATGCATCAAAGGTCAGAGGAACTATGAGGGATTTACGCGTTCAGAAGTCCCCTGGATGCAGTTCAATTGATATCACAGGAAATGTGCACGAGTTCATTGTTGGACATTAATCCACTTGAAATGAAATGAGCTATTTGTTGGGTAGCATCTCTAGCTACTTCTAGGTGCAAGTTCATAGAAGTTTCTGACAGTAGAAAGGTTCAGGTAATTTATGACTTGATCTTCTTTCCCATTAGACTTGACGCTGTCCTTTGATGGTGCTTCTTTTTCCTCCTGCGTTCATGACAAAACTTTTGATCTCTTGGATGTGACCAATTTATTGGACATCCAATTTGGTGCTCTATTTACTCCATACAGGACTACCACTAGTGAGATGGTCAATGTAGATGATTGAAAAGCTTCAGCGCTATTGCATCTCTCCTGCAGAGTGGTTTTAAAACATGAGGTCTTTCTTTTCCAGATATCTGGTTTGCTTGGCTGCATTCGTTGATGAAGGTCTTCAAAAGGTTTGAGTTGATGGACGGAGAATATGGGTCAGTGCTCAGCATTGTGGACATGTCAGTAAGAGTCGCGGGTGGTTGAAGTAGATATTTTCATCAGTTGGGTGATAAGGGCGATGTCTTGGGGTTATCTGGATTGATCCTTGCTTGCTACTGAGTTCATAGACATCCTGAACCGGAGAAAGTAGTTGCCAGTAAGCTGTGTGAAATATCACAATATGCCAAGGAAGGAAATTGGCTGTCCACTGCAGGCGTTAGAAGGGGAATGTGCAGAGTGGGTTCGTAAAAGGTGGTTAGTAGTATTTGGATTGACATATCTGACTGTTCTAACAGTTCTAAACCTAATGAAAGAAGCTTCCATGTGCTGCTAATTGTGCTGAAAACCAACCGATTAATATGAAGGATGCTGCATTTTATTCTGAACTCTAACCAATAAAGGGACTTATGTGGTACTAAAGGTAAGCCTTCATTCCTGGACTAGGTATCTTTGTATTCATGAGTCTTTTGAAAGGTTTGCAAAATGTTGACATGGTTCTAGTTAATTCCTGTCCTGCTTAGAGCCTGTTTGGGTAGCTAAATTCAACTTGCAAATATATCAAGAAGTCCTATATATGAGCCTTGCATGTTGCTCTGAAGACGTTAGAGATGTGCCCTCACAGGGTCTACAATACCTGTCACGACCCAAGCCTAGGGCCTAAACGTGACATGGCGAATGAGGAACCCGAAGGAACCCCAAACAAGCCTCTCGAACTTGTCATCACACTTCATCGGTCGCGGAAGTACAATCAACATTAAATAAAGGGAATTAGGGACTAAGGGCAACCCATTTCAAAATAATATCATAGATTAAGAATCAAGCTCATTTGCAAAATACTTGTCCAACGTACACCTCTACATATATCGATAGAACGGGGGCCATGACATACTACCGGCTCCCCTCATAGTCAAATACAAATACAAGCTAAGATCTCAAAACATAGGAGTAGGAAACATAACATAGTCCTCGAATCATTGAGGACTCACCAACAATCCCGGATAAGCACCGCACTAGCCACGTGGATGGAGAGAAGGATCAAGAGTAGCTCCGGTCCCTACATGGTAACATCATGTAGGCAAAATATGCATTAGTACTTTGGAATGTACTAAGTATGTAGGGTGCAATACAAGAATAGATAAGATACATAATCGAAATGCAAGAGATGGATCATTAGACATAGTATATAATCAAGATGCATTTGCATGATCAATGTATAGTCAAATATGTTTAAGTAAATCCATCTTCATAATAGGTACCATATCTGAAGCTGAGCCAAGCAATTTGATGACGCATAAACCCCCTCATCTGGGTGAAATAAGTATTATCCTTTATTTCTGGATAGTGGCAATCCCACCTTACCACACTAGGTGGATATGAGTATTTATCCCCATATCATGGATAGTGACAATCCCACCTTGCCACCCTAGGTGAATATGAGTACTTATCCCCCATATCATGGATATCCGGCTCTTTTCCCCCGGACCGGGCATGGTTGTGCAACACTTTATATAGGAATTTACAATAGGCTCTAATGCAATTCTCATGTAGAAATGAATATATACACGAGTTTAGTTTATCATCAAAATGTCATTGTAACCTCATTCATATCTAATCTCAAGCTTTAAAATATCGATTCCTCCTAATTCCATAATTGGACATTTTGTCAAATACCTTGGGGGCATGCAGTGGAGATTAAAGAATGTGTAAAATGGAGTAGGACTCATGCTGGTAAATCAGTGAACCAACCATCAATGAACACTTTGACATACTCCCAAGACAACATGTAAAGCCCCACATCAATTCCAAGTTTAGATTCAAGTTCTAGAGTGACAACATGTTCAAGATATTCACTTTCCCATGCTAGAATTTCACTGTGCAGAAAATTTATACAATGAACAAGACCAATGTGTAAATCTCTACTTAAAATCATGAAATAATGAGTAAGTTAGAGTTTAGGCACTATGGGTGGAAGGACCCATGAGTTCAACACCACATACCTTGAGTTCTTATGAAGGCCTTGGAAGTGTCTTCAAAGGAGGCTTGAAACTTGGAGCAAGGACCTCTTCAATCTTGATGAAGGTTTTGGAGGGTTTTGGCTTGAGTTCTTGAGAGAAATATTTCTAGGTGTGGGAAATGTCTTTTAGGAAATGTTTTAAGGAATGGGAACTGATTTAGTGCTATATAGGAAATAAAATTCGTCTTTGGAAAAACGGTTCCAACACTTAGAAAAAATAATGGGGCGGGTGAACAGTAAATTTGCTCACTGGAATTTGCATTCTCTGCCCGGGCGGAGTTTACGAAAATGGGCATAACTTCTTCGTCCGAACTCCAAACGAGGTGAAACGAAGTGCGTTGGATAGCTAACTCACAGAGCTTTCCATGGATATATTATGAGTCACCCAATTCTTTGTGTGCTAAAAGATATGACCCTCCAAAAAGGCTTCACTTGGAAATTTCGAATTTTGATACGGTTGCTCTAAAATTCGGGTTAGACCTATTTCCCACTCCATTTGACCCCCTAAACAAGAATATGAAGTCGTATTTTCAAAATAACAAACGGATTTTTAGATATAGCTAAAACAAGTTTCCGGTGACTTCCGAAACACTTTTTTTTTTTTTGGGTCGTTTCAGTACCTAGGCTTCGTGTATGAGATCATTTGGAAGAGGTTTTAAGATACAGATTGGAGGCTCATCCTGCTAAAAGAAGCTCCAAAATGAATCTTGCTAGTCCTAGATAGAAGATGACATAACTTTTGTACTAGTGGTTTGTATGGAGGGGTGAGTGCATCTGCCTATCAAGTACAATGACACCATGATAATCATCATTTAGAGATCCTCAACTCTCAGCAAATTTATGAAAAATAATAAAATCTCATGAGAAAGATTCCAAAGATAATAAATGACAGAAGAAATGGAATTCAAGTCATGCTTATAGTGGAAGTTTTGGCTATATTCTGATGATACGGATCTAGAGAAAGATTTGCTGTGGAAAGTATTCATGGCACTCTCCTCTCTACATCAAATTGAGAAATTGTCCAACACAAGGGTAAGGTCTTCCTGTGGTCTGACCTCTTGCACAATTGCATAAACAACTGTAGGAATGCCATAGGAGATGGTTAGAAGTCACAACGACCTAAGCTGGTTTCATGATGTGTTGGCTGTGGCGCATAATCGAGAAACTGCGCTGGACAAATTCTTAGCCAGAACTACATAGGATTGGAAGCTAAATGGAATGAGTTTCAGAGGTAACACCATTCTGCATTTTCTTGGCAATTTGGAACGGGACAAAATAGAAGATTGTTTCATTGTTCAAAGGATGATATCAGATATGAGGAGTATTTAAAAATCTTTTTTGTTTCATTTGAACCTTTAGTGTAAAGACAAATGTAAAATTTCCCAGCTTCTCAATGAATTTGCACATATAACATTATTGTATATACCTCTTACAGCTTCTTGGTGACAAGTTTTGTCACTTTGCTGTGTTACTGGTTTCTCATTTTTTAAATATAATCATGTAATCTAATTTTAATTTTCAGTGTTCACCCAACTTAGAATGTGTTTTCTTCTTTTGAAATATTCTTCCAAGTCAATGATGGTCTGTTCTTCATCAATCAAGGAATACCAAATTCGGTTGCAGAAGGAAGCATAAGATGTGGTTTTGGTGAATAAGATTTTCTCGACAAGCTCCAGTAAAGATTTCATCCAACAGAAATCCCATGTAGCTGATATTGCCTATGGTAAGTCGATCATACCATTTTACATAAATGAAATCTATATGTACAAAGAAATCCCCTACATTTATTGATAGAATAGGTAGTCATGGATAGAGGGATATCTCATTGATTCTTAGTTTGGGACTGGTTTTGAAGTTGCACTGTATCACTAATCTTTAATAATGCAGTTATATGATGCACACACTGTATACGTTTTTCCTATTTTGTGCAATGTGCATATGATCAAGAACTGTCACATGTAGATTTCCTGCCGAATGAAGGTCACAGACACGAAGAAGATTTGCTAGTTTGGGAAATGCAATCAAGGAAATGGAGTTCTTGCTCGTGGCTGATTTAGGTACTGTTGCTTATGAAAGATTCTAGGATTTTTACCTAGTAGTTTTCAGTGTACAAAAAAAAAAAAAATTGACTGAGAACTATAACATTTAAGGTTCAAATAAGGAATCAACCTTGTCTAGCTAAGCATTAGGGGGGGTGATTATTGAAGTCAGTAGTTAGTTAATCACATTCTTAACCATGTAACTATTGGTTAGTTACAATCGTTGGTTGTACTAGCTAGTCAGTTGGTTAGTTATGGAGTTAGCTAGTTAGTTACAGAGTTAGTTAAGAGAACTTATCAGGTTGTTAGCAGTCAAATCAACATGTATATATATAAAAGGTGCAATCCTCATTCTCATATGAATTCCAGCTAATGAAGATTGAAATTTCCCTATTCAAACTCTCACGCTAAATTCTAATATGGTATCAGAGTCTCTGAATCTGAGGAAATCAGATTCACGCCATTAGATCACAAGGCCTTCGAAAACTTCTGCCATTGACTGAGCTCGAAGGAAATGGAATCAGCAACAATGAATGCTACTCCTGCAGCCACAATTTCAGCTGATACAATCGATGGAGTAGAGAAGAATCGCAACCATCCTCTGTATCTTCATCCTTCTGATACTCCAGGTAGTGTTTTGACATCAGTTCAACTCATAGGATTATTCACTCTGGAGCAGATCCATGATCATCAACCTTCGTGCAAAAGGAAAACTAGGTTTTGTCCTTGGAACATGTCAAAAATCTTATTATAACCCTGAATTAGATGAGCAATGGGAGAAGTGCAATGCTTCTGTACTCACGTGGATTATGATGACAGTCTCCAAGGAGCTACTAACAGCTTGTTTGGATGGTGGTTTGCTGTGGTTTCATAATGTATGGTATTGTATGGTATGGTATGGTATCGTACAGTACAGTACCATACAATGTTTGGATAGATTGTATGGGTTGCTGCTGTTTAATGATAATTTGTTGTTTGATTTGACTGTATGGTACTGTATCGTAACTTATAGATTTACAAAAATGTCCTTAATTAGTAGACTTATTAAATTTATCAATAATTTTTTTAATAATTTTTTTTTAAAAAAAAATACATAGAATCAAGTAGGGAAACATACAAGCTAATATATCTCTAAACTATACAAACAACGTAAGAAAATAAAAAAAGTAAGAATTTTTTTTTTAAAAAAAAAGACCTCAAAAAATAGGTTAAAACGTGAAAGAAAAAACGGGAGGCGAAAAAAAAGTTTCAAAAGTTGACACGGAGAAAAATAAGTAATACAAAAACAATATAATAAAAGATAAATTAGAACTATTTAGATTTGAATAAGGGTATAATTGGAAAAAAAATAAGGAAACTATGGGATACCACCAAATTGGTGGTTTCAAAAAGTGAGGGGTTTCATGGTTACAGAACCATGAAACTAAACCATACCATACCATATAATTAATGAAACAATCAAAACAAACGTCGTTCTCTTAGTAACCATACCATACCATACCATGAAAAACCACCATCCAAACAAGCTGTAAGTGGGATCGCGTATGCATCTGATGCATACAATGGTTTGGGAGGATTTGAATGAGAGATTCCACAAAGTGGATGGATCTAGAAGCTATCAGCTGCATAGAGAAACCTGCACATTGAATCAAGGTAACATGACCATTTAGGATATTTTACTAAACTACGCCTACTGTGGGATGAATTCGATACATTAGTACCGCCACCAACATGTGATTGTGCCAAGTCTAGGATGTATGTTGATCATTTACAGTATCTATGTCTGTTTACCTTTCTGATGAGATTAAATTAAGTATATGGACAAGCACATAGTCAGATTTTGATGATATAATCCCTTGCCTACTGTGAGTAAAGCCTATGCAATTATAGTTGCTGATGAAAGTCAGCGTATGACAGCTGGATCTAAAATTGGTGGAGATGTTCATGAATCCATGGCTCTATATGCTGGAAAAGCAAACTATTACACAGGAAAGGGACCTGAATGTGTGATGAACAGTGGTAAAGGAAAGGGAATCTATGATCCTACAGGGAATATTTCACATGATCAAATAGCATTTTATGCTGGAAGGGGTGGCCACACAAGCACTGGAACCAACGGATACAACAACTATAAACAAAAGAAGAATTGACATATGTTTTGTGACTATTGCAAAATGCATGGACATACTAGGGACATATGTTACAGGCTTATTGGGTATCCACCAGATTGGAAATTCAAGAAGAAGACTAGATCAGGTTCAGGGACAATGAATGCAGGAAGAGGAATAGCTAACCACTCTTATACAGAAAGAGATACTAGAGATGAGCTTGGACCAATGAATGCAGGTCATGGGCTAATGTGTTCAGGGCAAGGATCAGCTGGAAATGTGAGAAGTTATGATGGCTAGTTGCAGATGAAACAGGAAGGACATAAATCTCAGATCTTAGCAACACAACCTACTTTCACACCTAAACAATACAACAAGATCTTGCATATAATTGGCAATGAAGACACAGTGCAGAATATGGGAAGCACAACAAGTACAAACTTTTCAATTACATGTAATGCATCATCTATGAGTTGCATGCAGAATAAGAAGTCTATAAGTTTGATGATTACATGTGACAAACAAGGAGAGTGGATAGTTGATTCAGGTACAACAAGTCACATGACTTCTAAACTTAGTAACCTAGATGAAATATCTAGTTCAAATGAAAAATGCACAAGGAAACATTTATCTCCCAATGGAGAAATAACAACAGTAGCTTATACTGGTAAGTCAAAATTGCCAACTGGTGATACTTTGAGTAATGTGTTGGTGGTTCCTGATTTTAAGTTTGACTAATAAGTGTCTCAACTGACTAGACAACTTAAATGTCCTGTAAATTTCTTTCCTGGTTTGTGTTTCAGGAACTCTTAGGTAGAGGGTGAAGGGGATTGGTAGAGAGAAGGAAGGGCTTTACTACTTTCCCAATCATCTTTCTAAAAAGATCGTGAATGTAGAACAAGGTTTTGCTGGTACAAAAAATGAAGACGGAAGGGATAACATGGCACAATAGGCTTGGACATCCATCAGTAAAGGTGTTGAAACACTTATCTCTGCTAAATAAAGGAGGAGATGAAGAAACATGCAATAAGTGTCCAGTTTGCCCTCTTGCTAAGCAAACTAGACTTCCTTTTCCATCAAGCACATCCAGGACACTATGTTTTTTATTTGATACATGTAGATGTGTGGGGACCTTATAGAATTCCTATTCATGCTGGTTATAGATACTTCTTAACAGTTGTTGATGATCATTCTAGAATGACTTGGCTGTTTTTGATGGAATTCAAAAGTGACGTCGTTAGCATTCGGAAATTTTTTCTTGCTTTAGTTAAAAATCAGTTTAGCAACTCTGTAAAGAAGGTGAGGACAGACAATGGGACTGAATTTTTTAACAAGGAAGGCAGATCATTATTTGAGACTTTGGGAATTATCCATGAAAGTAGTTGCTCACACACTCCTCAACAAAATGGAGTAGTTGAGAGAAAACACAGACACATTCTTGAAGTAGCAAGGGCTCTTAGGTTTCAAGGCTCTATTCCAATAAGATTCTGGGGAGAATGTGTTATAGCAGCAGTCTACTTGATCAACAGGATGCCTACATCAGTACTACAAGGAAAATCACCTTATACAGTGTTTCATGGAATCCAAACTGCCTTAGATCATTTAAGAACAATTGGATGCCTATGTCATGTCACTAGACTTGACAAACATGACAAGTTCTCACCTACGGCAGATGCATGTGCATTACTTGGGTATTCATCTACTCGAGAGGGCTACATTATGTGCAACATAGGCCAACAAAAGATGCTAGTAAGCAGGGATGTCATATTTAAGGAGGAGATATATTCATTTTCCACACAACAAGAGAGGGAACATGTGCCATTATATCCTAAGAGTTCCTTTTTGGAGACAAATGATTATGATGTTGATGATCACATAATAGAAGAGAATGTAGTGTTGCCAGAAGATGCTTCCACACAGACTTCTGTGGATCTTGTCATGAATACACAGGAAGAAATTGTCATGGAAGAAACATTAGAGAATCTTGAGCTTAACACCAATCCACCTGAGCAAAGTACAAGGCATTCAACTAGAACATCCAATCCATCAATATGGCTGAAGGAGTATGTTACCAATGTCATTGAGCATCCATATTCTATAGCCAACTCCATTGCTTATCAACACTTAGCTCATAGTTATCAAGCTTTCATAAGCAGCTTTACTGCAGAGGTAGAACCAAGATGTTATGAAGAGGCCATCAAGGACCCAAGATGGGTGACAGCCATGCAACAAGAGATCACAGCATTAGAGGAGAATGGAACCTGGGAAGTAGTTAAGTTGCTGACAAAAAATCTACAATAGGATGCAAGTGGGTGTTCAAAATCAGGTACAAGGAGGATGGTCAAATCGACAGATTCAAAGCAAGGCTTGTGGCCAAGGGTTATAGTGAAACAGAGGGTATTGATTACCAAGAGACTTTTGCACCAATTGTAAAGATGGTCACTGTGAGATACATTATTGCACTGGCAACATTAGAGAATTGGAAAATACTCCAAATGGATGTTTACAATGCATTCTTGCAAGGTGGCTTATTTGAAGAAGTCTACATGGAACTACCTAAAGGATTTGCTAGTTCAAAGGAGGGTCATGTATGTAAGCTTGTCAAGTCCTTGTATGGACTCAAGCAAGCATCCAGGCAATGGAATGCTAAGCTTATAGAGGTATTGTGTCACTCAGAATATGTCCAGTCACTTGAACTATTCCTTGTTGACTAAAAGGAGCACTACTTGGATGGTTATTGTACTAGTGTATGTTGATGACTTACCAATCACAGGTACTGATCCTGTGTTGGTTCAAGAGTCAAAGCAAGTACTTCATAGACATTTTAAGATAAAGGATTTGGGATAGTCAAGGTATTTTTTAGGGATTGAATTCTGCAGGTCAAACACTGGCATAGTGATGCATCAGAGAAAGTATGATTTAGAGCTTATTTCTGAAGCTGGACTTGCAGGAGCTCAACCAGCCTCTACACCTCTGGAATGCAATATGAAACTCACATCAGCAGAGCGTGACAGTAATCACAGCGACAAGTTGTTTCATGATGTTGGGAAGTGTCAAAGAATGGTTGGAAAGTTACTCTACTTAACCAGCACAAGGCCTAACATTGCCTTTGTTGTTCAGAACTTAAGTCAATATATGCAAAAACCTAAAGAGTCACACTGGAATGCAACCTTGAGGGTGATTAGGTACATCAAAGGCAAACCAAGACTCGGGTTGATTATGAACTCACATAAGGATTCAACACTGAGTGGGTATTGTGATGCAGATTGGGTTGCTTGCCTCATCACTAGGAGGTTAGTTACTCGTTACATATCGAAGTTTGGTGAATCTTTGATCTCATGGAAGTCCAAGAAGCAAAAGACAGTATCGAGAAGCTTTGCAGAAGCAGAATACAGAAGCTTGGCTACATGGACAGCAGAGGTAGTTTGGGTTACAAACTTGTTCAAGGAACTGAAGGTTGCATTGAAGACATCCTCTACTATGCACTGTGATAGTAAGGCTGCCATACAAATTGCGACAAATTCATTCTTTCATGAGTGCACTAAGCACATCGAAATGGACTGCCACTTCATTAGGGGAAAGGTTCGGCAAGGTTTAATCAAGACAAGTTACATAAATACTAAGTACCAGCAGACAGATTTGTTGACCAAAGCACTTGTCGATCTCAACATGATCTCCTCTTAACCAAGCTTGGTGTTCTGAATGTTTTCAGTACATCCAGCTTGAGGGAAATTATTGAAATAAGTACTTAGTTAATCACATTCTTAGCCATGTAGTTATTGATTAGTTACAATCGTTGGCTGCACTAGCTAGTTAGTTGGTTAGTTACAGAGTTAGCTAGTTAGTTAGGAGAAGTTATCAGGTTGTTAGCAGTCAAATCAACATGTATATATAAGAGGTGCAATCCTCATTCTCATAAGAATTCCAGCTAATGAAGATTGAAATTCCCCAAGTCAAACTCTCACACTAAATTCTAATAGTGATAGACTAAAATGATTGTGAGTATTTGAGAAAAGTAGCTTTTGTTTTCTTAGTGAAAAATGATATTTGAAAATTGGAGTTGGGTTTAGTCATGAATACAAATTAGAGTAGTTTTTGAATTTTTGTGAGTAGTTTGAAGTGAAAAATAACAATTGGAATCTCACAAGTGGGGTATGGGGAGGAAACAATTAACAATGTGTCAAATTCCTAAAATTCCAGAATTCAACTTGGAGTTGAATTATGGATATATTCAAAATTTTATGGCCAAACGTATTTTTCGGAGTTAAAAAAGAAAGACAATCATGGCCAAACGCCCTCTAGGTCTTTTCTAGAGCAAATGTTTGGCCTAATGAGAGCATACCATGTCCAATGCATAATTTCAGCCAGCTGGTATAGGCTATATGTCTAAGACACCTTCAAGTAGACAAAAGATTTACTTAAAGTATTATTTAGCATTTTAAGATGAGAGTATTAAACAAATCACTTGCACCTCGTTAGGGTGAAATGAACATGATGTCAAAGCATTGATTTTCTCGTGAGTCATTGACCAATTGTTACACCTTGGAAAATTATCAAAATACCGCTAGACGAGAAATTGCTCGCATAACGCATTATCTCAAACTTTTTTGGCATCCGAGGTTGGAATCACGATCAGCACGAAAACTTGAGTGGGAAAGTGGTTTCGGTTGAATTTTAGGCCAACCAGAGCAAAAAACTTTTTTTCGAAGCAAAAATGCAATTTTCAGTAAAGTGTGTGACACCTCCGTGTCGCGGAGATGCCCCAAAATGGGCCATTCTCGCTTTTTACACATAAAACTCATTCGACGGGTGCGATTTATGTATTACGTAAAAAAATGAACTATCACGGAACAAGTTCGCGACGCGGACCTTCTCAATCAGAGTTCAAGTTTTTTTGTCAGCTGAAATTTTAATGAGGGGTGTTCCAGACTTTTACCTACCCCCTACACTTAATTCACAACTGATATAGGTCGTTTTTTGCCTTAGAGGGGTTCCTAAACCATTCCTAAGTACCTTTACACGTTCTAAGAGCTAACAAGAGGAGAAAAGACTCGGGTTCAAGTGATTGGAGCAAAACTCTTGAGAATTAAGTTGTCCCCCTTCATCCCAAGTATGTAAGGCTAAACTAAAGCACGAACTTTGTTCTTCCTTGTGCCCCATGATTGTGATAAGATGAATTGTGATGGAATTGAAGTCCTCATGATTGTGTTTTCTTAAGTTCTTTATTGTTTAATCTATTTTGCTTATATTGTATAATTGTTGATTTCTATAAACTTGTTTCTTGAACAAATGATTTAAGCCTTTGATTTTATAAACTCTAATTATATTGTTGAACTTAGATTTAATATCTATGTCTAAGGATTGAGTCTAAAACCTTGAACTTATGAATGTTTGACTGTGATTGAGATATGAACATGATGACAGTCCCACAAACTTGATGGTTAAATGTAATATTCATAATTGAATGCAAAGGATTGAACCTAGCTGAATGTGATCATAAATGTGAGTCTAAATTACTCTTGAAAGATGTGATTGAGAATTGATTGGATGGTTGATAGGCCGAAAGGCTGATTGTGATAGATTGATGATCTGATAAGAGTTTACATGAGACTTAATGATTGGGCTAGATTGGGCTTAATTGTTTTATGAGCATTGAGTCTTGGGAAGAGTATTAAGCACCGAATTGAGTGAGAGCAAAAAAATAACTCAACTCAGTAACTATGTTACCAGCGTAGGAGATGATTGAACCGTAAAATCGGATGTTTCCCTATTGTCCCAAAAGAAGACTTGATGTTATTGATTATGGATCCACTGATGGGATTTTATTTACCCTAGCAAGATATTAGATGGATGTGGCAACAACATCGCTTTGTTGTATCATCACCAGCTCATAGATGATGGTTGTCGGTTAGAGAAACTCCCTATATAGGTCTTGATAGTACTCAGATTGGATTAGATTGGATATGATTGATCTCTATCTAAACTTGTTATTACTTTAAACTTTTGACATCCTAATTAAGTTTCTTATTTTTTGACTTGAATATTTGTGTTAGATGTTGTTCTACCTTGATGCATGTTTCATTCTGCTATTTTACATGCTCGTACATTTCACGTACTGACGTTCATTTGGGCCTGCAATTTTTCATGACGCAGAGACAGGTGTTAGAGATAATCAATAGGCTTTTCGTTGAGGATCTTATCTTGCTATCAGCCTTGGGTCAGTCCTCCCTGCTTTGGAGGATACCACATCTATGTTTCTAGCTTTTGAGTTTTGTCCCTTTCTATTTTGATTGAGGTAGCCATGAACATGTCATGGACACCACATAGACAGTATTGATAAAGGCTTCATAGACTAGATGGTGATGGATTGTTCTAAGGTCTTTAACTCTAGACTAGTTCCCTTTTTAGTGGTCTCATAATGTTGGATTTAGATTAATTGTTGGTTTTGAAACTTTTATTCTATTTAATCATTGATTAGCCCACTAAATTGTAGTCTAAATATCTAAACTTAGTCTTCATTGTATGATTGACGGTGTGATCAGGCCAAGTAGTTTACTTGGGACAAGCAATGGTCTATGAGTGCCGACAACACCAAGGGTATCCTCCCGGGGACCAATGTCTTTATGGAATTTATACTTCTAATATGTTGCATCATATCCGTATTTTGTGATTTGGTATAGGGATATTACGTTATCTTATATGTGTTATTTTATATTTCTTTCGATGTTGATAAGTCATGTCTAGAGCCAAGTGTTATCAACTATAACTTATTTAGGAGGAGCAGGAGATATCACCTCACCATAGATCAGTGAGATCCCAGAAATGCTAACAACAACAACATACCAGTGAAATCTCACCAACGCAAAAGGAGTGACAAAATTTGTTCAGATTGAGACTTCTCCTCTTATTCCCCTGCCTCTTGACCAATAGGAAGAGGCAAAGATTTACTCGAGCCTAATTGGATAGTATAGACAAACATATGATTAACGCTATTAAATATCTTTCTCAAGAGCTGTGCAAGAATCTTAAAATACATAGGACATTGAGGTCTCTGCTGCTCAGAATAGGCAGACATGTTGCTCCATACGTGTTGGATCATCCTAAAATGCACTACCTTGGGGTATAAAACACGCAATACACAACATTTTTTAAGAGTCCAAGCAACATAACATGAGGTAGAAATACAATAGTACTATATGATGTGTGATTAAATACCAAACTGTTGGCCCAAAGTTAGCAAAGTCTGTAGTAATTCTTTGGCATCAGGTCTTTCCCTTGGAGAGACACTTAAAGCCTTGAGAGCAATTTCAAGCACTAAAAGCATTTGTTGATGAACTTGAACAGAATTTCCACTCACTCTGCTGTCAACAAC
Organism: Solanum rostratum; assembly: GCA_029948455.1. Taxonomy (NCBI): domain Eukaryota; kingdom Viridiplantae; phylum Streptophyta; class Magnoliopsida; order Solanales; family Solanaceae; genus Solanum; species Solanum rostratum. The sequence continues at coordinate 19,099,566 of CM057049.1, forward strand.
TTCACCCAAATCTTCATGCTGAGTAACCCACTTAGCTAACTCTGCTCCTTCACTAATTGCTGGTTTCCCAGTTAGCAGCTCAAGCATTATTACCCCAAAGCTGTACATGTTACCAGCCTCTGTCACTCTCATCACATATGCATACTCTGCAAATACAGATAGTACTGAAAAATCATCAAGGTGGCTTAAAACAAACAAGATTTTGCTAAATCCTACAGGTAATGTTGGAAATTGGATTTACCTAGTCCAGCTAAATCATGGACTTTCAAAACAGAAAGAAAATAAACACTAGCTATTTAGTGAAGCTGATATCCTGCATAAAGGAGAAAGAGGTTGGTTTCGTAAATTTGACAGATGGAAAGTTCAATCACATCGATTACTCTCCCTCCCCTTCCTTCTATTCCAATCTTACCACTTAAAAAGATATGCACTATATGGAGTAACATAGTCAGTTAAGATTCATACTGCCTATTTCAACTTATTTGAGACTCGGGTGTTGATGTAGTTGTAGTAGTATTAATTGTTGTTATAGTATAAGACAGGAACTATATTGAAGTCATAGTAATAATGACTAAGAAAGTAAAAGTTGGTTCGTATTGGTTTGTGGACAACGTGATAGAAAGTAAAAGTTGGTTCGTATTGGTTTGTGGACAACGTGATATCTCTGTGTTGTAGTTATCGTCCTACTGAAGTAGATATAATTTTTGATTTCATGCTCTCAAGATGCAACAAACGTAAAGTTTCTTGATGAAGAATCAGACAAAGGGATTCAGATGGTGTTGTAATAGTAGTAGTAATTGCTGTTGTAGTATAAGAACAGAAACTATAAATGAAGTCCTTAAAGTAAGAATGACTAAGAAAGTAAAAGTTAATTTGTGTTGGTTTGTGGATGATGTGATATCTCTGTGTTGTAGTTATCGTCCTACCAAAGTAGATATAATTGTTGGTTTCAAACTCTCAAGATACAACAAACCATAAAGCTTCCTGATGAAGAATCAGATAAAGGGATTCTTGAATCCTTAAATGACTCTGAGTTGCCTTCTCAAATGTTGGTTGAATAGTGTGCAAAGAGAAGTGAGTGATTATTATGTAGATAGGTAGAAAATTTCATCAAAAAGACATGATTTAAAGAGCATTCAGTAGTTACTTGTTTAACATTTGGATCACTTCATCATCGCAAAAACAGCGAAGGATCAGTTTACCTGGAGGAACATATCCCACTGCTACAGAAAACTGTGAAGAATTAAATGCCCTCCTAAGCTCAATATCTCCAATTAAGGGCTGGTTCAAATGTTTCATAAAGATGCTGCTTGATGAAATATGGAAGAGGATGATCTGGTCGCTGAAAAGAGAGCCTCCATGTAAGATAGCCAAACCTCTACAAATGCCAACTGCTATGTCAAAGCGACTTTTCCAGTCTAAAGTACTGTCATCACGTCTTCCATGAAGGAGGTCAAAGAGCGTTCCATGTTGAGGATATTCATAAACTATATATGTAGTATCAGATTCCACAACACAAGCAAGGGGAGCCATGGTGTAGCTGCTAAGGTGGCCAATATTGACAAGCCCTTGTTTGAACCTTTCCAAGCTATGCAAGCTGAATGACTTGTTCCTCGTCTTGATCTTCTTGATGCAATAGTACACACCACAAGGCATCATAACCTTGTAGTAAGTGTAGAACTGGTTGCTTTGCATAATGTTAATTGGCCTGCAAATTGCAGTCATGGCCTTGGACAGTTTAATTTGAAACTGGTGGAGGCTATCACCAGTGATCCAACAAACCTCGGTTTGGTGCAGGTTAGTCCAAATAAAGTACTGGACATAAAATTTTGCGCTCACACCAAAAGCAAAGCCACAGCAAACAAAGAGGACCAGGATGGTTGATGAATCAATATTGCCCTTGTTTTCCAATTTTGGAGCTGGGGAAAAATAGGTCAGATCCCCATTTCCAGATGTATCAACATTGACAAAGCTTCCAAACTCTGGAACAACTCCAGACAGTTGATTGTTTGAAAGCACAAACCTAGTCAAGCCTACCATTTTCGTCAGGAAGTCTGGAATTTTACCTGAGAACCTGTTGTAAGAGAGATCCAAAACTTCCAATGACGTCAATCTAGAAAGACTACTTGGTATAGGTCCTTGAAAAAGATTGTGGCTCAGATTCAAAGCAATCTGTAAACTCAAGGGCATCTCTGGAATAGGTCCACTGAATTGGTTCCCTCCAAGTTGGAGTTCTAACAGCAGATTTAAGTTACTAATGTCAACCGGAATTCGACCACTTAGTTTATTCCCCTGCAAATTCAAGTTTGAGAGACTTTTCAAACTTGATAACGAACTTGGCATGGCACCAGTCAATGAGTTCCAGCTGATATTCAGCCTCTGCAATTTGTTCAACAGTGAAATGTTACTTGGAATTTCTCCAACTAGGCTATTGAACTGAAGACTCAACACCTGAAGATTAGAAATATCACCCAATTCTACAGGAATAGGACCACTCAGCTTATTCTGGGCTAAGTTCAAAAGCGCCAATTTTTGGCACTTCCCCAATTCAGAAGGAATCGGTCCAGTTAAGTGGTTGTTGTCCAGTTCCAAGTAGGTCAAACTTTGAAGGCTTCCAAATGAAGCAGATGGAAGCGACCCATTCAAAGCATTGTTCCCCAATCTCAACCTGATTAACGGACATGTTTGCAGGAACAGATCCCTCTAACTTATTGGAAGTGAGATCAATGGACTGCAAGTTCAGTGGGGATAAGAGGTCCTGAGGGATGGTACCATTTAATTTGTTAAAACGGAGGTCCAAATTCCTCAGGTATGTGGTTATACCAAGAGGTATATTTCCAACAAAATTATTCTGATTCGCAGTAAAAAGCGTCAGTGTTTTGATATTATTAACGGATTGTGGGATTGTGCCACTCAATCTATTGGCTGACAAGATCAAGACTTGCAATTTAGGAAGTTCTCCTATTCTATCAGGAATTACACCAGATATGCTGTTTAGAGAAAGGTCAATCAAAGTTAAGTTGCCAAAGTTCACAATTTGAGAGGGGAATTCACCTTCAAAATGATTTGCAGAAAGTTGAAGCTCCTCCAGAAGATTAAATTTTCCAAGACTGGTAGGAACTGAACCAGTAAATCTGTTAGAGCTGAGGTTCAAACCCTTGAGTGAATTCAATCCATCCAACTGCAAGTCAACTTTCCCATTCAAGTTATTATAAGAGAAGTCCAAAGACTCCAACTTCCCAAAACCAGTGAAAGTAGGCAAAGAACCCTCCAATTTATTCCTACTAAAATTCAACAATTTCAAGCCACTAATTCCTCCACAACCGGTGATGAACCCATTTGGAATAGAGCTCAAGTGGTTCTGGGAAACATCAAGAGACTCCAAGGTATCAATTTGACAAATAAAAGGCAAGAATTCAGAGCTAGAAATAGAGAACGATGAAAAGGCGACTTTGGTGAGGGAAGAATTATCAGAATTGCAGGAAACTCCTTTCCAAGAACATGGGGTTGAAGTTCTATAAGTCCCATTCCATACAAAAGCAACACCAGAATCATTCTGAATCAGATCATAGACACTTTTCATGGCATTAATTTGATTTGGGGCCAATTGGGAAAACACCAACTGTAAAAAGAAAGAGAAGTACAGAATAGAGGGAAGATAGACAAACATTTTACCTTGCATTTGGTTTCAAGAATTGAACTGACAAACTTCAGTAGGCAATATTATGCATGCACAAGATCCAAGTCTATTAACAAAGGAGAAAGATCAACAGAAATCTTGAAAGACCTTGACCCATGCAACGGTTCCACTGTTATGACAATTAGAATTGTAGCTAGTTTCTAGAATTAACTTATTTTGAAAAGTATTTTTTTAAAAAGTGTTTTTCAAATATGTACTTTTGCCGAGAAATAGTTTATATATGTTTGATAAAAAATTTAAAGACATTTTTGAGCGGGAATTAGTGTTTGACAAGCTTTTTTAAAATGCTTCTAAAGGGTTGCTTGATAGGATATATTAGAGATTCTAATACTTGTATTAGATATAATATTATTTAATTATTTATTTGATAAGATTTTTAGTTTATGTATAACTAATACATGCATTAGTTATACGCTTTATTAAGTATTACAGGATATATAATTAATATAGTATTAATCATAGAATTTGTAATATAAAGGGTATTTCTATATGGATAAGCATGGTTAAAGACATCACTGTCCTTAATACATGCACAAAACCAGATAGTGTATAAGAAATATTTTCAGCACTAGGCTTGTGTATTGGTCGGTCTGATTGGTTGGTGCACAGACATGCTAAAGCTTTATATAACTGGTAAGATATTGGTTTGTCGATTATCAATCACTGATTATTATCAGTTTAATCGTTAAGATTTTGCACAAAAATAACTATTTAAAAATCACATAAAAATAAGATGATAAACCAAATGAATCGCGCACATAAATTGACAGATTACATCTTGTTAAAAAACAAATACTAACACTTTGTAGAATAATCGAGTTTGACACAGTCAGAAATGAAAGTATGAAACTAAATTTCAAGGACTCTATATACTAAATAGTATAAACATAATATATCAATTTGCTAAAGTATATTGGTGAACCCGTTAAAGAAAAAAATCTTGAACCATTAATAATTGATAACTCGATATGGAATAAATCAAAATCGTTATCGAAATCGCTAAATCAATAACCCATTACTGATAAATCAATAATATTTCTACAATTTGAGTTATTGCTTTCGGTTTGATTTTGAATAGTCCTATCTACATATCTAATCTCAACATTACAAATATATCTTATTCGGCTTATTCTTATATACTCTACCAAACAATTCTTTAATGTCTTTTTCTCAAAAGTGTTTTAAAGAAAAACTACTTATTGATACTCCCCAAGATGCGGTTATTTTTTCCCCAACCCCTTGTTTTTGTAAAATCAGCATTTTTAGAAATAAATAAATATTTGAAACCAACTATTAATTCCTTTGTGTTGTGGACATGATTATACTCTCATTTATTTGTTAGCATTGCTGTATTTCCGTTGTAGTGCAAATAGCCCTTCAAGTTCCTTAACGGGTACGTAATATAGTAGCTATTACAACCTAATAAATAGCACAAGCTAGTGTCATTATACTCCTATCAACTCTCATTTGAACTCTTTCCATATATATTCATCTTAATTTACTCATATCAGATAATATAGCTTTGTAATTCTGTTAAGCCTCTCTTAGTCACAGGGGGCATATCTATGTCAAGGATAAAGAAAAAAGGTTACATAATAGGTGAGAATTTGTTCTCTCGCTCTTTATTGGAGGAGCGGCATATCAGAAAAAAAAGTCCTTCCTCGGATTCGAACCGATGACCTTTTTAGCCTATTTCTAAAGGGCGAACTAATCAACTTGCATGTGTTAAGCATACGACTGAAGTAGCATGATTAGACCTTTTTATCACTTTTTCGACTAACTATAAACTTCAACCCCCCTTCTCTTACAAAGATGGAGAAATAAGTAAGCAAGACTTTCTACCCTGCTTTTCTTTTCTTAAAAAAATGGTGAATTACACCAAATTTTGCCTTCAACTAAGCCTTTCCGTTTGGAAATCGAGAAAGATCACTTTTCACGTGCACCTATGCTCCTTTCTCTATATTATGCCTAACAAATACTTCAACAATTACTTAAAGTTATACTTCACAGATTATTGTGCGTGCTGAAATTCAAATAGTGCAAAGATTATTGGGTGACTAAAAAAATATAAATCATATAAATTGTAACAGAGTGAAGACTAACTTAGCTTTCAACAATTCTTTCCAATCACCTTATTATTTCAAGGGTGTCTTTTGAATGGTATCATGATGTACCTCAGAGGCGTTCAACTATCCTAGGAAATTAATATATACGATGTGAAAGAATTATATTAAAGAATAATTAATTATTATTTACTAGTGAATTTAATTATGTGTAGTTAAAAGATCGTAATCACAAATATTTATTTAATAAAAGAACATGGAGATATGTGATTTATTACTATGATGCTTTAGGATATTTTGATATCTTATTTATAAATTGTGATTTACTTATTCGGTAAGCTTATATACATTTTGACAGTTTCCAAAGCTTGATATTAGTAAAAAAAAAAACACTTTAAAAAATCAAAATTACATATCCAAAATAAAAATTTAATTCTATATTAATTTAATTTCGCATCATAATTTTCGATCGCATATCCAAAAATTTCAAGTAATTTGTAATTGGGGGAAGTTGAAGGCAAAAATGAGTGTTTGTAGGGTCAGGGAAAATAGCCCTCACATAGAAAAGGAAAGGAGAACGTCTAAACATTTGGTGCAAGTCCTCCCTATTATCTATCATGTTTGACTGGGTTCGAGTCTTTTTTAATTATTCAATACTACCCGACTTTGACTATTTCCAAGCCCTGCTTTTCATTCATATTCTATAAAAAAGAATATGGTAAAATAAATACATATGCTCACACATATTGTTAGGATATTTTTGGAATGATGAATAACACAAAATAATCTTTCTTTATTTTTATTTGGTTATCAAGTTTGGGATTCTTATTCTTGAATTGATAATTTTTATATCATGATAAACTATCCCTATCGTTGGTTGGAACAATAATTCTTAACTTATTTTCAAATAAAAGAATTAAAATGATAAAAGTATCATTTTAGATCATTTTTATGCATCACTAGTTGGAACAGAAAATTCTCTCGACAAGAACAATAAAATTGAAATGTGAAAATCTTCATTAGATTCTTTTCAATATATTTATTTTTTTAGCTTTGGGGGTTAAGTCTGGGGATTTTTCATAAATATACATCTAAAAATCATTTTTTCATTTACCCTACCAACCCAAAAAAATTACAACAAGAATACCAATTTTTTTACAAAAGTAGGAGAGAGAATGTTGTGGTATAATTAATATAGTATTTGATGTGATGTAATGTGTTGGGATTTGGAAGAAAGTAGTGAATGGAAAATTATTTATTGTTTGATGTGATATATTAGTATTGGGAAATGGGGAAAAAGAATAGACATGATATTCCAACCTTTGTGTATTTGGTTCAAAGCTGCGTTGAAACCATTCAGAAACCATACAGGTAACTATACAGAAACCATACGGGTAATATATATATATATATATATATTCATGCTTTCCTCCTTTGTAAAAAAAAGTCTAGCCCGATGAAAAACCATGCGGAAAACCATTAAAACTGTTGACCTTCAAGTAAGTATGCACCCAAATTTTTTTTTTTTTTTTAAAATAAAATATATACATAAAATGATGCAAGTACCCTACATGGAAAACCATGAAAAAACCATACAAAACCATGAAAAACCATAAAAAAATGTTATGTTTTTTTTTTTAAATTAAAAAAGCAAAATGTTTATGGTTCTATGTTGGTATTACAGTTATTAACCATAAAAAGAACCATAGAGAACACCCGAAAATAATTGGGACCTTAATACCAAATATGCACACAATATATATATATATATATATATATATATATACATATACATATACATATATGAAATTATGCTATTAACTAAGATAATACAAAGTCCATAGGTTCAAATATATTTGTGTTGACCCAAAAAAATATAAAAAATAATAAATGTGATGTGACTTGGATGATTGAAAAAGGGGAATTTGACTATAAATTTTTTGGAGTGATGTACTTTGTACACTTGTGAGAAAATGGCCATGATGGTAAGTTTTTCATATTTAATGGGGAGTTTGTATGTAATAAAATTCACGGTCGAAAACCCCATCAAAACCACCATACATGAGTGGGTTCCTTGGAACCGTAACCACATATACATGTAAAAAGGGAAAATTAAGAATGTTTAACCAAATCTGCACAACCCCCAAAAACCCAAAAAAAAAAGGGCTCTATATATATATATATGTGCCTAAAATGATGCAAGTACCCTACATGAAAAACCATGGAAAAACCATGAAAACCCATGAAAAGCATGAAAAACCATGAAAACCCATTAAATTTTTTTTTTAATTAAAAAAACACATTTTTTATGGTTCTATGCTGATATTACACATATTAACCATAAAAAGGAACCATAGAGAACCCCCGAAAAAACCATAGAGTACCCATATGCACACAATTATTTTTTATATAAATATGTATATATTAAATTTATACTATTAAATAAGGTGATACAAAGTCCATATGTTCAAATATATTTGTGTTGATTTCAAAAATATAAAAATCAATTAATGTGATGTGACTTGGATGATTTGAAAAGGGTACTTTTACTATAATTTTTTTGGGGTGGTGTACTTTGTACACTTGTGGGAAGATGACCATGATGGTAAGTTTGTCATATTTTAAGGGGAGTTTGTAAACAACTCCAACACCATGAAAAACCATGCAGAAACCCATTAAAGCTGTTGACCTTCAACTAACTATGCATAACAACAACAAAATATATATATATATATATATATATATATATATATATAGGAGAATTAAAAAAGTGAAAAAACTTTTTAATTTTTTTATTTTTTTTATATTAAAAAAATGAAATTTATGGTACTATGTTGATATTACAGTTATTATGTGAGAGCTATGTTTCATGGGTTGGTAATAGTCATGGTTTCCTCTAGCAAAAAACAACTCCGACACCATGAAAACTGCTTCTTGTTCACCGTAGTGTGAATAACCATAAAGAACGCCGTAAAAACTGTAGACCTTAATACCAAATATGCACAGAATTATTTATATATATATATATATATATATATATATATATGCCACTACGATATGAAAATAAGTAAACCGATAAAATAATTTTCTCCCCCATTTTTATAAGTTAATATGAAATTTATGGTATTAAATAACGTAATACAAAGTTTTGTGGAAAGTTATGAAATGTCCATATGTTCAAATATATTTCTGTTTTGGTGTTTCATTTGGTTTTATTCATGGTTTATTGATGTTTATGTAACTTCTTAAAAAAGTTGAATTTCTGGTATGTAGTTAAAATTCATGGTTTTACTTGAATTTACATATATTTTAAAAAGGGGAAAGAGAATTTGGAGCCGAACATTTTATGGAATGTAGTTAAAATCATGAATTTAACAAATCTTGCTTGTTGGCACATAATAGTAATTCAACGTAATCCATGAGTTGATTAAAGGTTAATTAGGGGTGTTACCAAAATGACACCAGAATAAATGGGCATGAAAAAAAATTAATCACGTGATAACAATTACCGCAAGGGAATAAAAAATTAACAAAAATATCTGAAACAAAAATTACACCGCAAAAGGACACACTGATGTACAAAATTTTTTTGTCCAACTTTATATTAAAACTATGTCTTCCTCCTAGGAACATACTTAGACACCGAGACCATTCTGCTTTCACCTACGTTTACAGCTTGCCTCGTTGGACCACCAAACCTACTGACGATCCCTTTTCAGATTTGAAAGCCTTGGGCTTTTCCTCGTGGGTGTAACGTCCATGATTTAATGTTATACACTACAATTCTTTGAAAAAAAAAATGAATATAAAATAGGGCTAAAAAAAAAAAGGGACCATCTACCATGGGTATCAACAAGATACAAACATTGGAATAAACATTCCTTTCGGTATATGTAATGGTAAAATTTCAGTAATTACGAGCAAAAAATTGCAAAACAACCATTTCAAACATTCGCGCAGGGGTAGAGATTCACACATTGGCACATCCTCAAAAGAAAAGTAAAAACAGACCCAAACAAAAAAATGGCAAATGGCCTACCAATAATTATGAAATTCCTCAATTTAAAATAAGAAACATTAAAAATCACAAAAAAAAGGGGGTCTACCCCATTTTAGACCCAAAAAACATCAACATTATAGAAACCCAACAAAACACAGTTGATAATCCACTTGACAATATGCATATCATATAACCATTATAAAGCATAAAATATTAGAAAAAACCAAATTTCAGTTATATCCGAGACAAAAATGCAAAAAAAAAAAGCATTTCAAAATGTTGATACAAGGATAGACATTCACACATTGGCACCCCCAAAACCCTAAAAACAACATCAAAATTAAAAAAAAAAGATACGGCCTACCAATAAAGTATAAGATTTCACCATTTCAAACAATAAACATTAAAATCACAAAAAGAAAATGTGACCTAGCCATTTCGCAACCCAACCCGCACACCAACATACAACCCAAAAAAACAAGGTTGATAAAAGCATAAAGATTAGAAAAAAACAACAAAAATAGATGAACATACCTGATAGATCGCAGGAGAAGAAATGGAAGCCAAAACACCAACAAAAATGAAAATGATATGAAATGGTATATGGAATGGTATACATGAAGGCATGGGGGGACGCGCCGGGTGATTTAACCGGCGCGTCAGTCGAGGCTGACACACGTCCAGTCACATTAAATAATGTCTCTTCAAATATTTAAAAAAAAATTTATATATATATATATATATATATATATATATATATATATATATATATATATTGTATTTGACCGGACACCAATTAAATACTACGTCGGACACCATTAAATGCACCGTCGCAGTGAGGTCACGTCAACAATTAATGCTGACGGCGCACCTGCACTCATTTAAAAAAAAAGAATAAAAAAGACATGTATATTATGGTAATTTCGGTGCTATTGTTGTAAATAAATGGAAGTGTGTAAATTTGGTACAAAAGATGTATATTTTTGTAATAAATCCTTAAGTCTTCTAAAGGATGAAATTTAGCGTTGATTATAAATTATTTTTTTTTTCAACCCCAAAATAATGAAAGGTTAATGGAGAATGGTGACTAATTGTTGATTTAATGATTCAGAGCAAAGATTATTTTTCCCCTCCCCCACAATAAAAATATGAGATACATGCTTTGCTCCACCAGAAAAATATTATTATATGAACCATGTGTTTCCCATCTTAAAAAAAAAAAAGGGAAAGAAGAGTCCTTGCAGAACGCATGATCCATTTAAAACACATCCAATTTTTAATTTATCGAAATATTTGAATTAAGTCTATTTTATTAAATGTTCTAACTTTTAATAAAATATTTCAATTACATATTTTCTATTTTAATTTTGGTCGCATGATTTCATTTGTTTATTGAAGTGTAAAGTTAATCATGTCAAATGGATCATATTCTTTAACTAATATGTCAATCTTAGGTAGAAAATGTCGGAAGTTTACAACTTATTAAGATGAATGCATATTATTAAAAAAAATATATAAATTAGGTGATTAACTTAACTAACCGTAGACGATTCAGAATATACGAAAGACAATTTTAGAATTTGAATAAAAAAATATTCAGTTGGAATATTTTATTAGAAACTTAGGTGTTCAATTGAAACAAAATTTAATTTGAATTCCTAAATGAAATATTCTCACAATTTTATGATCGTTAGTTTTTCGAATTTATAATATTAAATGTACATAATATATTTGATCATAATTATTTTAATTATTAAGGATAAAACAGATTTAAAGGTAAAATTATTTTTAACATTAACATCATTATTTTTAAAAAGAATAAATAAGAAAATAATATTTAAAAAAGATAAGAAAATAATATAACACGAATTAAAATTGATGAATAAGATATAACAAAGGGCTGACCGTTCAAATCTTCTTAGTACAATTTTTCAATAATTACGCGTTTTTCAAACTTTCCATTTCCAATTGGTCAAAAGTGGGGTCCACACCTTGTGGAAATACCACCATAAGCTTTTTCTTTTTTCCGATTAATAAATACAAAATTCAGAAATAATTAATTTTAAAATGAATTTACTTTATAATTAATTTAAATAAAATTATAAAGTAATTACTCCAAATGAAACAGTAATCCCAAAATAATTAATTCTAAAACAAGTTATTTCCCTCCTAAACGAGGCAGCGCTTGTGAGTTGTGTCTCTATTTGGAAAATAAATAAATGCAAAATTTCCACAACGTTTTCCTCACGATTACCTTTCCTTTTCCAAGACATTGATTTGTTTGTATAATAAAATAAAGGAAGAGATAACTATAAAAAATATATTTAAACTATTTTTTTTTTAGTTTTATATCTAAAAATTATTAGGAGTGTGATACATAAACTATCACTTATTAGTTTGAGAAACACACCATGATGAGAGTGAAATAAAAGATAGAAGTGTGTTTCTCAAACTAATAAGTGATAGTTTAAGTATGAAACTAACACTTTCAATAATTTAGGTATGAAACTCAAAAAAAAATAAAAAATAGTTCAGGTGTATTTTTGACACTTATCTCATTGATACTGAAAGTTATTTTTTTTCCTATTTTATCAACTTTTTAATACTTTAAATTATTTGTTCAATTTTGCTTGCGTACTATAATAGAAATAGATATTCAATAATACTTATCCACTTTATGAAGTCAATAGATAATTTTGCACTTAGTTCCTAATTTACCTTTTCTATTATTAATTATAATCACTTTCCTGTTATTTTTTTTCCAGATATTATTATATTTAAAAAATGATTTGTAAAATTATCACTATTATTTACACTTTCTTGTGCCAAGTAATAATAAACAACTATTGTTAGACGAAGGAAGTAATTAAACAAAAGGAACCGTTATAATGTCTTTAAAAATTATAAATAATTTCTAAAATAATGAAAATTATCGTTAACGAATAAGAAATGTTACTCTCTTTAACTTATACCTTTTTTATTTTAATTTATTTATCTTACTTTTTCTATATAACCTATTAAAAAAATAATCAAGTTTATAAGTTTAGTTCTTATATAAAATATCACAAAATTAAATAATATAATGATACTCACATCTGTTTAATTAAAAGTTATCATATAAATCAAATTAAATTAATTAAAATAGTGAGACTATTAGCACGTGTGACTATAATTTCTGTATTTGTGCAGCTATTTTCAGTCCATGTTTCTTTTTTTTTAATTCCCTCCATTAAAAAATGCTTTCATAGAAAAAGACAACAAAAATTAAGGTTGTTACCCATTCCCACTCCCCAACATCATTAGTCTAGTCTACGTTTTTCATTTTCAATACAAAAACAGTAAAGTCCAGTCAACGCCCCCCTCACCCCCACAATTAAGTGCCCAACAAAATTTCCTTTTTCTCCATTCTTTCACTTTGCATATGAAGCACAACACTTTGTTCCTTTGTTCCCTTTCCTCATTTCACCTCAACTCACAAAGTACAGGCAATCTTGTACATAGATTTTCTTGAAACCCCTTATCATTTTCTTGAAGTTTTCAGCTTTCTGACAGTCAAGCCATAAAAAAAAAATGAACTTAAGGTATGCTTCCTGTATAGTTATTATATTCTTGTCTTTTTCTCTTCAAATGGTGTTTTCCGAGCTGCCCCCAAATCAAATTAATGCCATGAAAAGTGTCTATGATTTGATTCAGAATGATACTGGTGCTTCTTTTGTTTGGAATGGGACTGATAGAACTTCAACCCCATGTTCTTGGAAAGGGGTTTCCTGCAATTCTGATAATTCTTCCCTCAGCAAAGTCACCTTTTCATCGTTCTCTATTTCTAGCTCTGAGTTCTTGCCTTTTATTTGTCAAATTGATACTTTGGAGTTTCTTGATGTTTCCCAGAACCATTTGAGCTCTATCCCAAATGGGTTCATCACTGGTTGTGGGGGAATTAGTGGCTTGAAATTGTTGAACTTTAGTTGGAATAAATTGGAGGGTTCTTTGCCTACTTTCACTGGTTTTGGGAAGTTGGAGTCTTTGGACTTTTCTTATAATAACTTGAATGGGAAAGTTCACTTGCAGTTGGATGGATTGAATTCACTCAAGAGTTTGAACCTCAGCTCTAACAGATTTAGTGGTTCAGTTCCTACCAGTCTTGGAAAATTTAATCTTCTGGAGGAGCTTCAACTTTCTGCAAATCATTTTGAAGGTGAATTCCCCACTCAAATTGTGAACTTTGGCAACTTAACTTTGATTGACCTTTCTCTAAACAGCATATCTGGTGTAATTCCTGATAGAATAGGAGAACTTCCTAAATTGCAAGTCTTGATCTTATCAGCCAATAAATTGAGTGGCACAATCCCACAATCCCTTAATAATATCAAAACACTGACGCGTTTTGCTGCGAACGAGAATTATTTTGTTGGAACTGTACCTCTTGGTATAACCACATACCTGAGGAATTTGGACCTCAGTTTTAACAAATTAAATGGTACCATCCCTCAGGACCTCTTATCCCCACTGAACTTGCAGTCTGTTGATCTCACTTCTAATAACTTAGAGGGACCCGTTCCTGCAAACATGTCCGTTAATTTAATCAGGTTGAGATTGGGGAACAATGCTTTGAATGGGTCGTTTCCATCTGCTTCATTTGGAAGCCTTCAAAGTTTGACCTACTTGGAACTGGACAACAACCACTTAACTGGACCGATTCCTTCTGAATTGGGGAAGTGCCAAAAATTGGCGCTTTTGAACTTAGCCCAGAATAAGCTGAGTGGTCCTATTCCTGTAGAATTGGGTGATATTTCTAATCTTCAGGTGTTGAGTCTTCAGTTCAATAGCCTAGTTGGAGAAATTCCAAGTAACATTTCACGGTGGAACAGATTGCAGAGGCTCAATATCAGCTGGAATTCATTGACTGGTGCCATGCCAAGTTCATTATCAAGTTTGAAAAGTCTCTCAAACTTGAATTTGCAGGGGAATAAACTAAGTGGTCGAATTCCGGTTGACATTAGTAACTTAAATCTGCTGTTAGAACTCCAACTTGGCGGGAACCAATTCAGTGGACCTATTCCAGAGATGCCTTTGGGTTTACAGATTGCTTTGAATCTGAGTCACAATCTTTTTCAAGGACCTATACCAAGTAGTCTTTCTAGATTGACGTCATTGGAAGTTTTGGATCTCTCTTACAACAGGTTCTCCGGTAAGATTCCAGACTTCCTGACGAAAATGGTAGGCTTGACTAGGTTGGTGCTTTCAAACAATCAACTATCTGGAGTTGTTCCAGAGTTTGGAAACTTTGTCAATGTTGAGACGGCTGGAAATGGGAATCTGATCTATCCTTCCCCAGTTGCTCCACCTCAAGCTGCAAAAAAGAATAAATCTATCGTTGTTGCAGTTGTTGTCCCAATTGCAGGTGTAGCGACAATTGCCCTTTTCGCGGTGATTGCTATTTCAATCTCTAGAAGATATTACAGGATCAATGATGAACATTTTCACTCAGGAGTAGAAATTTCTCAATCCCCTGTCATTCAGGGAAAGGTTTTGACTGCAAACAGCATTCACAAGTCAAATATAGACTTCACAAAGGCCATGGTAGCAGTGTCTGAACCCTCAAATGTTGTGTTCAAGACAAGATTTTCAACCTACTATAAAGCTGTTATGCCATCCGGTACAACCTATTTTATCAAGAAGCTTAATTGGAGTGACAAAATATTTCAGTTGGGAAGCCATGAACTATTTGGGGAGGAGCTAAAAAATGTTGGAAAGCTGAACAATTCAAATGTCATGATTCCATTAGGCTATCTTTTGGCTGCTGATAGTGCTTATCTCTTCTATGAATTTGCCCCCATTGGCGCATTATATGATGTTCTTCGTGGTAGCTTGGGCTACTCGTTAGATTGGGCAAGTCGTTACAGCATAGCTATTGGAGTAGCTCAGGGTTTAGCTTTTCTTCATGGATGTGAGACGGGTCCAATCCTCCTCCTCGACCTTTCCAGCAAGAGCATTCTCTTGAAGTCCCAGAATGAGGCTCAGATAGGAGACATTGAACTCTACAAGGTGATGGATCCTTCGAAGAGCACAGGCAGCTTTTCTGCTGTTGCTGGTTCTGTCGGTTATATTCCTCCAGGTAATGAACTACTTCTTGGTTAAAGTTTAGGATCCTTCAACATGGATTGATAATGAACTACTACTTGGTTAGAGTTTAGGATCCTTCAACATTGATTTGTCCTAACTGCCTTACCTTGCTTTAAACTCATGTTTATGTGTATCGTCTTCAGATAGTTATTGTTGTTTTCAAACCCAAGAGACTTCATAATATCCTCCCCCACCATGAAATGGTGTTGAACTGTCGTACGATATCTAAAGTGAAAGAGTGTGGCAGTATAGCTTAGAGAGGGAGGGGTGGATTAAACTGTAACTTGAGAAGCCTCAAAGTTAAGCATATATTTAGTTTAATGATGCATTTTCTTTTGTGTTACAGAATATGCATACACAATGAGAGTCACAATGGCTGGAAATGTATATAGCTTTGGGGTTGTCCTGCTGGAGTTGTTGACAGGAAGGCCTGCAGTTAGTCAGGGAACCGAGTTAGCCAAGTCAGTGCGGAGCAACTCTGAGAAGCATAGCAAGTGGGATCACATTCTGGATTCTAGCATTTGTAAGACATCGACCAACGTTAGGAGCCAAATGTTAGCAGTCCTCAAATTGGCACTAGTTTGTGTTAGTGCCTCACCAGAAGGCCGGCCAAAAATGAAAAATGTGCTTCGAATGCTTCTCAATGCAAGGTAATTGGATGTCAATGGAAAGTTAAATAGAAAAATAGCAAAGATGATTTTCTTCTTTTTCTTTTGGGGAGGAGCCACAGGTGGTGAAGGTGTTGTGAGCTATGCAGAATATGCCAGTTTTGCCAGTTTATACATATTAATATACATATAGATATATATGGTGATAGTATCTACATAAGTTTGAATATGATGTTAGCTCTCATTGTAACATAGTCCATTGTTCTCTTACATGTGTAATGTATTTATATACTAGATACCCGTGCCTGCGCTTGTGCAGCTCCAAAGTCTGTTATTTTTTTTGTTTTAATTTAAGTGATATAGATAGAATAGAGTTAATTAAAATTTTAATATGACTTTTAAATGTTTTGAAATTATTAATATTGTGATGTAACATATTTTTTAGAAATATTTTAAATCATTAATTATCATGATTAGTAGCTTTTTTTAACACAAAAAATAAGATAAACGAATTACAACGAAAGAACCATAAAAAATTATAAATATACCCTTAAACTGCTCAAGCAGACATGTTGACCTATGAATATGCCATCAAGTTGCTCATGCAAGTATGTCGATTTGTTGCCTGCTTGAGAAACTTTAATTATTAGGATTAACAGCATCTTTTAAACGATAAATAAGACAAAAAATTACAATGAAAGAACCGTAACATTTTTTTTTTGAAATATTTTAAGTCATTATTATCATATTAACAATATTTTTTAACATTAAAAATAAGACAAACGAATTAAAATAGAAAAATCATAAAAAAATTATCAATGTACCTTATAACTGCTCAAGCAGGCATATCGATCTGCTGCATAAATATTAAATAATTTAAAATAAAATAATTATGAAAAATGAGTTAAAAAGATTAAGAAACGATTGACTAACTTTAAAAATTTGAGGGGCTGTGTGGGGTTTGAAGACACAACTTTCCACACATATGAGAAAGTTTGAGTCATCTGATCAATCAGCTGCTTACACCATACTCTGCAAAAGGACAAAAAAAGTATCTGTCAATATTTCTACTGAGTTGTTTATTTCTTCCCTTTTATTAAATTGGGCTCACATATAGAAATATTTTATTAACTTTTTAATTTGATCTTTTTAAGGAAGCTATTTATTAACGTGCTTATTTCATTATATTTTTTGTGCTGTTTCAATTATGAATTTACAATGTTACAGTTAATAAATTATTTTTTTAATTGCTTCAAATATAATTTTACTATATCATTCTAATCAATTATTTTAAGTCACGGTAAATATTAGAATTAGGATGCAACAAATACAAAATCATATATTATGTCTTTCTTTTTAAATTAGACAAATAAAATTACGTAACCATTTTAATATCTTTCATGTATTTGTGTCAAAAAAGTACTTTTAGCAAAATATAACATAAATCAATAAATAATTTTATAAATATTACTTGAGATGATGTAAAAAAGTATTATAGATCACAATAATTGTCATTTAAAATTTTGATTCATGAAATTTTATTAGTGCCACATTGGGACCGAGTAACATTTTTATTTAAAATTTATGTAAAACATATGATAAATTACAACAATTAATACTTTAAAATATTTTTAAAAATAAATAAATTTTTTACTGATTCTCAAAATTTTATATCTGCAACAAAAATTGGAACAAGATAAGTAACATATTTTATTTATACATAAAATATACTATATGTCACAATATGTAACAACTTAAGTTTATATACCAATATTAAAATAAAATATATATATATATACTAGTTACAAGAGCCCATACTCGTACATATACCAATCTTATATAATTTCATTTTTAAAGACAAATTAAGTAGGTATTTAGATCGTAATGTTTGAAGTTTGGACATGCGATTTGAGATCATAATGTCAAATTTCAAATCCTCTAAGAAGAGAATTTGGGATTCCAAAATCACAACTTCAATTCTTTTTAAATATAAAACTTGATCCATAAGATTATATTTTAAATAAAAAAAAACTAATTATTTCAAATTTGCAAAAATATGCACTTTTGTTAGTCATGAAAACATTGTTTGTATCATGTGAAAGAATTATATTAAAAAATAACTAGTTATTACTATGGTTGACTAGTTGATCTTTATAAACTTCCGCGTTCGGAAATTCGTAATTACAAACATTTACTTATAAAAGAAACATGAAGATGTGCAAATCACCAATGTGGCGCCTTAGGATATTTTGAAATCTTATTTATGAATAATGTTTTGCTTATTTGGTAAGATGGTATAACAATTGATACTTTTCACCACTTTTGAAATTTTCATGTTCATAAAAAAAGGGATATTTACACAAATACACAACTTATTTTTTCTTAATCTTTAATATTCCCTACCATTTAAATTAATTACTAAAATCCTTTTTTTTAGTTTTTCCCTTTTTTTTTTGATACCTAAACAATTAACACTTTTCCACAACCTTTTTATGCCTTTTTTATAGCAACAGTCCAATCAAACTCAATTACTTTACTTAATTAATTAATTAATTTCCTTTTTCGGATTAATTGCTGGCAGTTAATTTATTTGAAATTACTTTGGGAACCGTAAATGGTAACTCCTTTTTCATCTAACGTCCAAACCCTTTTTTACTCTTTCTTCTTTTATTCCGCCACTTTTCCTTCTTTCTTCCTTTATTCTGTCCTTTTTCACTCTTTCTCTTCCATTTTCCGTCCACCATTTTTTATGGATTCTCCTTCCTTTAGTCTTGGTTTAACCCAATCTCTTGTGATAATGTCAATGTCCCTTCATTTTCACCAGTTGCAATGGAAGAAGTTGATCCTTAAATCATGGATAATGTGGTTGATGAAGACCCCGAAGAAGAAATGAGTGTGATGAAGGATACGGGTTCAAGTTTTAAGCCATCCATCAAAAAAACGCATGCAAAGAAGAGGAAAAAAGTCGAACTCGTTATTGTTAATGGATATATTTGATACCTCTCTTAATATGTGAAATCTATGTAATATGTACCAGAAAAATGTATCACGTATGCAATGATACCTGTCTTCTTTTACATTGTTTATACAGTTATTGTTGACACATATCAATGATACATGTTTAATTAGTAAATTAATTTGATACTCACATGTGTACATAGTGTGTGATATCTTCATTTATTCTGATCTGTGAATTTAGCAACCCTTCATTTACGTTTTCATATCATTTAACTGCTAAAATATGTTTTGTAATATGTACCATTAAACTGTATCAGGTATGCAGTGATACCTGCCTCTTTGCACTGTTTATATAGTTTTTGTTGATACATATCAATGATACATGTTTAATTAGTACATTACACTGATACTCACATCCGTAATCACTTTTGGTACATCAGAATCAACCACATATTCTGAAACTACCAATCGATTTTTCAATCACTCCAGATGAGGCATCGAATACAGTTTTGGCAGTCTGTTGCACATTGCGTGTATCTACGCATAATGGATACATCCCAAATCCAGGCTCTTTTTTAAATTTCGACATAAAGCTTCACACCCATGTCATTGCGAATTGTTATTGGTGATGCATTGTCATCAACAATGTATCGAATCACAACTTTCTTTCGCTGCTCATCAATACCCAACTCCGTAACAATGGTCGATCGTAGATTACAAAATGATGTGTTATCACAAACAATGACGCCATCACTTTTGTATCCACTGTATATCACATTATTTTCCTATCTTCGTGAATGACGAATCAAAATTGAAATATTCATTTCCGTTGCAGATGGATTCAACAATGGCAGAACGGTTGTTATTTTGTAAATTTTCTATAAAAAATAAAATAAAATACGGTAACAAGAATCTGTTGAGATTTGACTGGGATTGATTATTCCACAGCAACTCAATCGCCGCTAATTAAGGAATCTCATTAAAGGATCTATTAGGATTCCTTAATTAACGAAACTGATTCCAATTTAAAAAGGTAATTATTAAGTACTACATGTTTTTTTTTTGTATCGGCCTTCTATAACTGTGTATCAAATGTCTCAAAATAATTGGTATTATTAATAATTTTAATAAAAGTCGAGATTTTTAGACATTTCCTTCTTTGAGTTTGGTATTTGTCAAATTTTTACTAAAAAAAACACAACTTCAAAGATGTAAATTCCATGTCCAAACAAAAATTTCAACTTTAAATCATGTCCAAATGGAGCCCAAGTGTAACTTCTTTCAAAACCTAATTGAATTTGGTTGTAGCATTGCTTCATCTGTACAGAGCATCTGACACAAAGGGAAAGTCCTGCCACAGCCCTTGTGTTAGGTGTTTTCTTGTGAAATCTATTATTAAAGACATGTTAGAAGCATCAAACTGGAAATAAGAAGCAATTTCGCAATGGCAATAGTGAACTGCAGATATAACTGAAATTGCAGAACACTCTTTGAATATAGAATCGATTGAAGGTTTGCAACAATATTTGAATGATGAAACAACAAAGAGCTGATCATCAGGCCATCATCTACGGCAGCCATGAAAGATGTCCTTTATGAGTTTACAATTCAACAAAAAGAAAAGGATTAACCAAGGGAAAAATGACCTAACCATCCATTTCCACTCATCTTCTGAATCATGACTAAGGTGATGCTTCAGATGATATAGCATCTGGTTTCTGTTCGCTCCGTGAAGCTCCTGGCTGGAACTCAAGCAAATTACACTACGAAACATTCTAATCTCCCATAATGAAGACAACTCTTAAAGAGTAAGGTCTTTAGGATCCTCAATTATCTGTCCTAAGGTTTGCAAGAAAGCAGCCAAATCAGCACCATATATTACCCGATGATCAGCAGTGACATTGACCTGAAAATTTTAGCATTTTATAGCTTAAGCATCAATAGACTGATAATTGCCCAATCCTAAGCTTTATATGAGAAAAAGAACTAGCATGTCAAAGATCAATAGGAAACATATATCATTACTCTACCTGCATTTGGTTTTTCATGCCAATTCGACCATCTTTGGTGCCAACTAGTGTGGGTTGAGATGCTCCTACAGCCATAATGGCACCCTAGACAAGAGTTGAACCAACATGAGAAACAATACCAGAAGTACTCACATATCAAGGAGGCAACATAGTAAACAGATGAGTATCTACGACTGGGACTTACAGTTCCTGGAGGTAAGATGGCATCAAAACGATCAACGCCAAACATCCCAAGGTTGGATAAAGTAAAAGTGCCTGCAGTACAAATTCCAACAGCCAAAACAATCAAACTATTAAGCAACAGATGAACAACAAGAACCTTGGACATGCAAAAGCAGAGAAGTCAGCTGGATACAAAAAATGAGCTTAAATGAAGAAGTGGGGACTCATACAGCCGACCCTAGCACTTTAGGGACTAACGACTAAGGCGTAGTTGTTTATTGCCAAAAAAGAAAAGAAAAAAGAAAAGGAAAACTTGTTAAACACAGCTAGCTTAATAATCTCTTGGCATGGAGACAAGAAATAGACATTCCCTTTCTCATATTTTGATATTTGGTCAATTGGCATCTTAGCAAGGTAGTTGATTTTCATTTTACCTTCTTCCTCTATTAAAAAGTCATGAGAATAAAATAACACTCTTTGATTGAGTTTATCCAAAAGTCCAAACTAATGATTATTCCAGTGCAGAAAATGATGCCAAATTACACCAAAATGGCCTAGTCTCTACTTGCAAGAGGAGATAACATACATGCTTCGGCCTTCCTCATAAAAGCATGAACAGCTACGTAATCATTTGCAGGCTATAACATCACATAGCTCTAAAAAGTTATGCAATTTGTTGTCTACAAGATTATTGTTGGCACACAACCAACAGGAGACCAGCCGAAAAGTACGAAGGCATAAAAGAAAAAGATATACTTAACCAATAACAGAAAATGAACAGAAAAATTAAACAGAGTTTTCAAACAAAAAGAATTTGGAAATTAAGCATTCTGAAGATGAGAGCATGGCCTAGAAGAAGGGATATCAATAGTTTTTCAGGGACCAGGAGACATAATCCCCTGTTCTGCAGATTCCCACCTCCCTTGGCAGTTCAGCTCAAGTGGCCCACAATAGGTGAATGTGGTACCGGAAATTGTAGAATAACAAATTATAGTAGAGATTTTGTTATGGCAGAAAAGTCCTCCTCAGGGTTACTAGCTTTAGCTCACAAAGACACTCTTGCCAACAAATTGCCGGGCTTAGCATTAACGCCCCCCCAAAAAAAACTTATGCACTATAATAGAACTACTAAAACCATTTAACAGTCTACACTCATAAGGATCAGCCACCCCTATCACGAAAAAAGAAACAAGGGAGAAATTAGCTAGAAGACGACATTTATCACCTCAATTTTTACTAAGGTTACAAGCTGTCTTCCAATTAACACAAAAGCTCTTTTTATATGCAGTACTACAACTATTGTCACTTGTTGAATTTACAGAATACAAAGGGAATTGAAATAAAATGAATAGTCTCACACACATTAAGGACGTAAAACCTAATGCAAGTAGTACTAGAGAATCTCTTACATTATAGAAATTTACGAGGTAATGGAAAGACAGGAAATTGTAGGGATCTCTTCATGATCTAGTGAAAAGGTCATAGGATAGAATCACTTTTACGTCAAACAAGACATGGGATAGTGGGATGGTAGGATTTTATGGCAATACAACAACAACAACATACCCAGTTAAATCCCACAAGTGAGGTCTGGGGAGGGAAGAAATGTACGCAGACCTTCCCACTACCTCGTAGAGAAGTAGAGAGGCTGTTTCCTGAGAACCCTCGACTCAACCCATAAGCAGAATAAACTAGATATAGGAAGGAAAGGGAACAAACGGAGAAATAGAACTAGAAATTGAAATAAAAAAGCGACTCTTTACAAAAAGCACATGTCAATATGTAAATACGATGAATTCAACACACATACGACAGCTAGAGACATCAATCACGCCTACCCCTGCTACCTCACTAAACCTCGAGATCACCCATCCACCTAACCCTACCAACCGGTCAGCCTGCTACTCTAGTTCGCGACCTACACTCCTTCCTATCTAAGATCATGTCCTCGGTTAGATCTAGATTCTCCATATCTTGTCTGATCACCTCCCCAAATACTTCTTCGGTCTACCTCTCCCTCTCCGTGTAGGATTTTATGGTAATATGTAGGAAAATTGGCTTCCATGGTAACAGGACAGTGATTTGCGTGGCATGAAGTAGCGGGATTTTATGGCAAGATATGACTAGACAAAAGATAATGGAAAAACATGAAGACAAGTAAAGATAGTGGTCTTGAATGAAGGGGCTTGGATTAATGGATTTTAATGGGCAAGTATAGTGTTTAATGACTTGTTAATTTTTCCTCAGTCTACCACTCTTCGTCATGTTAGTCTCTGAACCTTGTCTATTTTCCAATCTTTTTATTTTTTGTTGTTGTAAATTATCTTTAGACATGGTAATTCCTCTTCTATATTCCCTTTCAAACCTTTTGGTGAAGTATTGATTGGACCATTTAAATTAATCCTAACAAATTATGCTGGATCAATTCCATTGGGGTCTTGAGAATCTTGCAAAATTGCATATAACTTCTTGCACGCTTCCTTTACATATTCCCAATAAGGATGATTAGAAGTACAATTCCATCTCCCTTCTTCTTTGGGCCATGTCTCCTTTGGGATGCACCTGTTCTGTTAGAAATAATCCTGAGTTTGTCCTTGAGGTATCAGAGCAAACCTATAAGCTTGGAGAAAGAAAATGTTTATAAAACCATGTCGGAAATATCTTCATCTTCCAAACTTGGTCATTCGCTTGTAAATATTAATGTCTTCAACTCTTTGAAAAGCCCTTTCAAGAAAATATGACTAACTGTATGAAATTGAATGTCCTACCAGAAGAGCAAAAAGCATCATCCATGTCCCTTACCTCTTATAAATCCTTATTCTGCTTTTGCCAAGAATTGATTATCGCCGTGAATCCATATTCATTCCTTGGTCCAAAACAAGCTCATAGGAGTAAGAAAATATGTTATTTCTTCAAAACTTGATCAACATTCTATTCTCGCAACTCTAGAAGAACAATTCCACTCTTTTTTCTGAGAAAAACAATTTTCTTTTTTGAGATAAACTCCAGAAGAACAATTCATCACCTTGCAAATTCCAAATAATTTTCCTAGACAGTGGAAAATTCACGGTTTCACTCGTATTCACTTAGGAGCTTTCAGAATTGCCTTATCCTATCATGGGAGAGAAAAAACTATAGCCCAAAGAAGAATATTCCAAAGCTCAGAGAATAATTTTCCAATAGAAGAGATGCATCCTAAAGGAGATATGGACAAAAGAAGAAGGGAGTTGGAGTTACACTTCTAGTCATCCTCATTAGGAAAATGTAAAGAAAATACACAAGGAGTAGTATGCAATTTTCGAAGGTTCCCAAGACCCAAAATGAAATTGTTCCAGCTGCAGAATTTGCTGGGATTAATTTAAATGAACCAGCCAATGTTTCACCAAAAGGAAGGAAATCCAAAGGAGGCCCTTTGTTGGCAAGGGTGCCTTTGTGAGCCAGGCTAGCAACTCCTTTGTAGGAGAATTTTTGTTGTCACATGGGAATCTCCCCTTTATTCTTTATCATTCTACGATCCCCGTTACTGTAGGCCTTGTGAAAAGACCAGATTAAACATATCAACTTAAAATGTAATGGTGCGCGGTGGTTCAAAGATCCATTCACAGATCATTGTCCATTGGACATCAAATTTTCTAATCAAGAATGCTTTGAAGATCCAATTGAAGAATATGATGAGCATTGGGAGTGGAGAGCAACAAGGCCATGTGGTATGCTTCATCATCCTACCGTACTCACTTGTAAGATTAAACTTGAAATTATATGTTTGACTTTCTTGATGATATTTGAAAGGTTTAACCTCATTCAATCGCTTCACCTCCTTTCTCTATCAATTGTGTGCAACCTTCTGAACCTCAAGAAATGTCCAGAAAGCTGGAATATAAAAATATTTATGTTTTGAGGACACTATTGAGATTGATATGTTATTCTCTCACTATTATAGATATGGTCCCATAGAAATGTCTTGCTTAGCTTGAACATTAAACAACCACACAAGAACATAAGAATCCCACCATATCAAGTTGCAAGCAAGTAATATCTTGCAAAATAGAATGCTAACTCTCTGTCCAACTCCAAGTAAAACCCAGGAAAAATAATAACCAGAAAGGATGGGTTTTCGCTGGAAGTAGGAGTTGCTACCTATAAAAGAAGCAGACTAACTATTCCAATGAATAAAAAGCACTCCTTCGATCCCAAACTTAAATGGCACTTTCTCTTTTGTGATATCCCCAGAATGATAGACATTGTTCTTTTAGTAATATTATTTATACCACTTTTGAAAGTTTTTAAGAATTCAAATTTGTTTACTAATCAAATTAGAACTTCGACCGTAATACGCCACCTTCACCCCTTTCTATCTAAGGTCATGTCGTCGGTGAGATAAAGTTTCGCCATATCTTGTTTGATCACCTCCGCAATACTTCTTCGGTCTACCTCTACCCCTCCGTGTAACCCCTAAATCCAACCTCTCGCACCTCCTAACAAGGGCACTCTGCACATATCCAAACCATTGCAGTCTCACTTCCCTCATCTTGTCAGACACAGGGGCCACCTCTAACTTCTCCCGGATGGTCTCATTCATCTCAACATCCACACATCCATCTCAACATCCTCATCTCTGCGACCTGCATCTTCTGAACATGTGAGTTTTTAGCTTCATCAGTCTCTCCAACAAGTGCCCATAACAACATTTACACATGCATCAGCACAATGTAAAGAATAAATCTCTAGCAACACAAGAATGTCATGATGCTAAACCATAATGAAGAGGAATCACTTATTTGTAGCTGTGAAGCTATGCCCCATGAAGAACAAGTGGAAAAAAACTCACTTTATTAGCAGTCTGGACTTGACCCACTAAAACAATAACTGCAGTATTTTAAGCAGTCATAAGTACCAAATTATTGTTTTCTGAAGTTGGACCAAAAAATTTGAAGAAACATGTCCTAGAAAGACCAACTATTGATTAAAAAAAGTAATTGACTATTTGTTCTATCTTGTAGCCTCAGTTCATAAGGTGGCTTAACCACCTGTATTGCATGAAACTAGGTTAGCAGGAAAACCCCAATTTCCCATTTGGAGTTCCAGAGATGACTTGCCTCAAACATCAAACTATAACACCAGCCTTTTGATGGTCAGTTACAAGTTCTCAAATTCAAGGCGAGAGAATGCACATATGTACGAGGAACATTGAAGAAACATTACGCTATCTCCAAATATATATGTCCCTTAGTAGCAGACCAACTCCTATCTCTTAATCTGTTCTAGGCATGTATCAGTCTACTGAGTGCATGCGAGCCTTAGTCATATGGACTTCAGAAATAATTATGTAAGTTAATCCAAATAAAAATCATTATCCAAGTTAAAGAATCTAGTTCAAGAAAACCACCCTATGTAAAGACTGGCAGTTGCAATTAACAATATGATCAGCTGGTGATAGGTATATAAAGGCAAATGTAAAAGCATACCTGTGGTGTATTCATGGGGTTGAAGTTGCTTAGCCCTGGCCTTATCAACCAACTCCTTCCATTTCCTTGACAATGAGTATAAATCAACCTGGAAGGAACATTTAATATTACCTCACGATAACCTGAGGAAGGTAGACCATAAGAAATAAGAATATTAAAAATTGTTTTCAAACTAACCTTGTCAGCATCCTGAAGTACAGGAGTAATCAAACCACCATCTATGGCCACTGCAACAGCAATATTAATACTGCTGTTATATGTGAAACTCTTCCCATCTCTACAACTAGAGTTCACAACAGGATGTTTTGCCAATGCAAGTGCTGTGGCTTTTGCCAGCAATGCTGTCATTGTCACTCCTTTCGACTTGATCTACAAATTCACAAATACATTTAGGAACTGAATGATGAAACTGCTTATCTTACGATTTACTAAAATATAATCAAGGTGTGGCATGTAGACATCTAGGAACTAGCATAGAAGTTTCACTCCAAGTTGCCTATTCTCAGAGAAATCTTATCCAAAAGAAGAAAGTCTGGATATTGCAGCAAGTACATTTCTCTAATGATTTTCAGTTATACCACTTCAGCTTCCATTTTCAGCTTATCTAAACCATGACTTAGCAAAAACTTCCCCAAAAGTCCAATCCTTTTATGACTAATCAACGAAATAATAGAAAGCAAAAACCATACCTTCTTGTAGAGAGCATCAAGGGCATTAGTAGTAATAGTATACCCCACTCTGAAAGTTGGAACTGCCAAACTTTCCACCATATTTCGACTCACTGCATTCTGCATTGTCGTAAATGGCACAGTTGTACCCAATTCTACAGCTGGAGCCGCTGGTGCACCAACACTTGGCTTCGCCGCTGACGCCACACCAGCAGCATCACCAATAGGAGCAGAAGCAGCTGCTGCTTCAACATCCTTTGCCACAATCCTCCCATTAGGCCCACTCCCAACCACTCCCCTTAAGTCCAATCCCAATTCCTTAGCCAATTTCTTAGCATACGGTGAAGCCACCACTCTCTTCCCCCCTTCTGATGCCGGGTGTGCCGATGATGCCATTTTCACCGGCCCAGCATCAGAAGATGTGGATGAAACTGCAACTGCTACCGGAGAAACCTCTTCGGTCACAGCAGCAGCAGCAGCAGCCGGAGTTTCTTGACTAGAACTGAAAGTGGGTGTTGGAGATTGAGATTTGGCAAGGGAAATTTCATCTTCAGATTCAGCAAGAAGAGCAATTGGAGACCCAACAGGTGCAGAACTACCTTCAGGGACAATAATGGTAGCAAGATAGCCATCATAGAAAGATTCGACATCCATATCAGCTTTATCGGATTCAACAACGACAACTGATTCACCTTTAGCAAGTTTATCACCTTCCGTTTTGACCCAACTGACAATCTTTCCTTCAGTCATAGTAGAACTAAGTGCAGGCATGAAAATCTCACGGATCTTGGCTTCAACGACATGGGATTTGCGCAAATGGGTTGTGGGGAAGACAGAAGAACGGCGGAGGGTGGCGGGTGTGGTAGGGATGAAGGTAGATTGGAGGAGATGAGACATTTTGGGGAGAAATGGAGAGAAAATGGGAATGATTTGGAAATGGCGAAAAGAAAGAAAGGCGTAGTTTTGTGTTTTATGGAAATGGATTTCTTGAATGTATCGAAAGAGAGAGTGGGCGGAGAATTCAACTACATTACCGGTGGATTTTGGTGATCAATTCTTTTTTCCTTCTATTTTTTCATTCTTATTTTGACACTATGGAAACGGGAATTATAAATTTGGTCCGTGTTTCTTTTTATAATAATATATAAGGCATAAATATATTTTTTTCACCGACATCTATATTTTTTATTTTTGAATATTTATAAATACATACTTAAATTTGTATAAAGCTGAATAGGTAGACATAAGCGCTCAACTTGAAATTTTATATGAATTACCATATCGAATATATGTATCTACTTGTTTGATTTTATACCAATTTAAAATATTTACATATACACATCAAAAATTGAAAGACTAAAATAATAATAGAGGTCAAGTTAAACAATATGTTTATATATTATTCCTTTTTTTTTATACTAACAAAATATTTGTTGATCAAATTCTGGCAAACACGACATAGTTTAGGTAAGGATTCTGTCACGCCTCGAGAGGATACCTTTGACGTGGTCGGCACTTGAAGAACTATAAATTTGATCCTCCAACTTGTTTTTTTTAATATAACACATAAATATGTTTTTTTTTTAATTGGACTTGGTTGATTTTATAACTTTTAATTTTGAATATTTATAAAATAGTCCGTTAAATTTGTATAAAGTTGGATAAGTAGACACAAGTGTCCAACTTGAAATTTCACATGAATTGTCATATAAAATATGTATGTCTACTTATTCAACTTTATTCAAATTTAAATTTTTATTTTTGTACATCAAAAATTAAAGAGCAAAAATATTAATCGAAGTCAAGTTAAATAATATATTTATATATTATCCCTTTTTTTATACTAACAAAACTTTTGTTGATCAAATTGCTAAAATTATTTCACTTTTGGCCAACACTAAATAGTTGAGGCATAGTTTATGTTTTTGTTTTTGATAAAGTAAATTTTGCTTTCTACTTGGATGATCATTTATGCAATTTAATGATTTTAATTCATGTATTATTAATTTCAACATTTGCATATAACATTTTATACGGTATAAAAAAAATTCTTAAAATTTTCGCATTATTTATGCATGTACTAATTACCAAATAAGAAAAGTTAGGATCCCACGTTTTATGTATTACATTTATGTGAAAAATAGAATGAAACCAAATAGTATATTAATAGTGTTAAATTTTATGTGGAGATTATTTTTTGGAATTATTAACAGAGTATCATTGAAGGTAAATCTAATTACTTGACCATACTCATTTATTTTTATATAAAAAAAAGAATAGCTAAATTCGTCTGAGATCAAGTACACATGTCCTAGTTTACCTTATTAGATTCAGTTATTAATAGTTGAAAATGATAAGATTACAAGGTAAAAAAGCAAGCAAAACATGTAAGAGAGAGAGAGCCATATGAAGTTTCAGGCTTCAATGATTGTAATGATCTGTTTCCAATTGTTAGCAGAAAGCCAATGGTGAAAAGAATAGGGTAAGAAAGTTTTTGTGTAGTAATTTAAAAAATTTAGGGTATGCTAATCTTAGACAAAAATCTGAATAAGATGAGATGTATGGCAATTTAATTTGGAAAAAAATTGGGACTAATGTTTAAGTGTGGTTTGTTTTTTCTAGTAGCTTAAAAAACATCAAGAATTTCATAGGAACTTTCGGAGTTGAAATTGGATAAGTAGAACATAGGTTTGAGAATATTTGTGAAATGGGGATTTGGGGGAAAGTTTTTTATTTTTTGCCACATGCAAAGCCTCTATAGTAGGTGGTATCTCACTATACCGAAGCCGTTATAGCAGGCTGTGAGGTACTATGGCGGGGTAAATAGGGTTTAAATCAAAAAGTTTTTAAAATTGATCATTATTTGGCTTACTCATTTTTAGGAACTACAGAAGCGATCTAGGGTGTTTTTCATCTGTTCTCTTTCGTCTTTTTTGATAAAGGTAAGTTAATTACCGCCTTAACTTGTACTTTAATAATTGTTTGTTTTCAATGTATATAATGTTTGTATGCTAACTACTTTATAGTATTACTTGTGCAATGCATATTGGAAAAACATATGAGATGAATATAAATGATATCATATCTATCATTTCATGCAATGCACCTATTTATTTTACATGTGGCTTCAAGTGTGGGTATTTATTGTGATTTTGATTGTTCATGTTGTTTTTTATTGCTAATTGGCTCGGGTACCACGTCGATATAATTTACTAACAATGGTTCTCTCGGATACTACACCTATATACTAATAGTGTGTATTAAATTCCATGAAAAGACTGGATACCTGTTGTTGTGACCGTGTAGGACATATTTTCAAGCATTTTTAGTTAAGATTTGTGACTAAAAGTCTATATCTGGGTGACTTATTATTGCATGTGTTAAGTTATGTTGTTGTATTGTGGTGTACCGCTTAATACCATCGTTATGAATAGGTCAATGGGAAAGAAAATTGGGCTAGAAATCTTTATGTACTTGTTATATTGGTTGGTATCCGGGGAAACATACTATTCTAGGAACTAGTGAGGGTTATGCTGCTGGTTAGGCCTTATGACTGCTCACGAGAGATATGGTACTATGTAACCACTAATGGGCTAGACATGGAAATATGACCTTGTTAGAGAGATGTAGGCTACATCCTACGGGCTACCTTGGGTTATCTATGATTGAGGTGTTATTGATACGCCCAAATTTACACTCCAAAAGGAATAGTAAAGCGGTCGTTGATCAAATATAGAACTCAACAAGAGTTGAGGTCGATCCCACAGGGAATATGTGAGAATAAATCTATTAGCACCCTTTTTCAGATGTAATTTCTATTCCCAAAATAAACATGCATAACGTAAATGGGTTTTTTTGATGTTTTAAACTAAAATCCTAAAGTAAAGTAACTAACGCGTACGATGACTACTGGATTTCCAACAATTGATGAGAAGCTAGGGTTGTGTTCCCCATGACTTCTAATACGATAGCCAAATTTGTGTGGTAAACCCATTCATGATTATGTATACAAGATCAAACAAGTTACATAACACCTAGTTCACCTTTCGGTCCTTCTTAGATGTATTTCACTCATCACCTTCCGGTCTCAGAAAAGGTACAGCTTTAACCCTTGTTCTAGATCTTAGAATACTCTCACCTTCCGGTCACAAGTACTTAGACTACGTTAAAAACCCCAAATTTCTGTTATAGAATTCTTTTTCTAATCACTATATCCCTCTCAGGCATGTAACAAATACAAGCTTATCCTAACGCGTCGACTCATTAAGGACGAAGTTAAAGTGAAGAATACTACAATGTATACGATAATCAAACCCAAGGCTCACCTCCCCCCCCCCCCCCCCCTATCCCCAAAAAAAATTTGTTATCTTACTGATTTGTCGTGGTTCCGACAAACCTAGTTGTAGGTGTAGCCTAGCATATTCAAAATAAATCGCCCATAACAATATAAAGGAATCATGATAAAGAACTTACTATTGATAAGGCAATGAATCCCCGTGTTACAATCTCTAAAGAGTTGACTGAAATCCAAGAATTCAATGTACATTAGCGTAAAATAGTGTTCTCCTCTTGTTCTCTATCTCCAGTCATCCAATAATAATGAAGACGGGATAAAAGTAATATATATATATATATATATATATATATATATATATATATACAAGAAAAAATCTAATCCAACTTAAAATAGGAAAATAGACGTCGGCATGGGTACGGGTCACTTCACAAACCGTGAGGGTCCAAACAGATCGTGAAACGGTCCGTGAGTCCATACTTGCGTTGCGTTCCCACGTGCATTGGCATGGCCCATGTGAGGGTTCACGGACCGTGAAACGGCCCATGACCTTGCCTTAATGATTTCCACGAAAGCACTTTGGTCCTTCAGCTTCACGGCCCATGTCACGGTCCGTGGTTGGTCGCACGGCCCGTGACGGCCCCCCTTTCTCTCCACTTGTATGATTTTTGTTATTTTTTAAGGTGACTCTTCAACTTACGTCACTTTCACGATGAGAGGCACGGTCCATGTCAACTCCCACGGCCCATGAAAGGGATTGTGAGAGTTTCCTTGGATTCTTTTCTCCATCCGTAATTTAGCAAACTAAGTGTGGAGCTACAGTGCACCATGCAGTCCGTCTCGTGTTACACGGGCCGTGCGGATGCTCGTGCTCCTCCACTTAGCTCCATTCTTGACTCCTTCACTCAGGTCAGTCTTACGTGGCCTCTCATGGTCCCTGTGATGTTGCACGAGCCGTGGGGGTCTTCGTATGGTGACCCTTGTGCTTTTTTCCTCAATCATTTTTGTACTTTGCCCCTTACTCCACGCCTTTACCATGTTCCTAAAAAATAATAAAAAAAGACATATCAAACAAATAAATTTGCTTGAGAACGCGCAAAAATCCTGTGTTTAAAGCGTTACAAGAGTCGTATTTCCACAACTCATCAACACCCTCAACTTAGAATGATTGCTTGTCCTCAAGCAATGATGACTCAACCATACAAAGCATAAATACAAGTACCTCATCAAAATTATGGATAACCCTTTGATTTCAACACATATGCTCAGAAAACATGCTTAAAATGTGCTTACACCCCAAACAGACTCACACAGATTAAGAAAACATCATACTTGTACGGTCAGCTCGCATAAGCTTGGGAACAAAGATGAACCAGTCGTACTAGCAACCAATCAATGCAAGGATGGTGCCTTCACTACAAAGAAGTCTTGCACACGACATATTAATGTAAAGCAGAGACTGAAATGTAAATACTCACTCTCAGAAGTGATTTTCAGTGGACACACAAGTATCGACTATATGTTTGCCCTTATTTTTGCCACCTCAACTCTTGAACGGCCTTTTTAGGATCACATTAGGACTTTTGTAGCTTGTAACGTAGGCTCGGGATAGGGTGGAGTATATTTAGGATCAAGTGATTGATTAGCCCCTCCAAGAGATTTCTTTAACTCAGCCATATGCTCTCGGCTTTTAGCTCCTATTGGCCCTGTTTTTCACTTTCTTTGCCACTGTCTGTAATTTTCATGTTCATTTATTCTCTTTCTTTTATTTTCCTCTTATCATTTGACTCTTTTCCTTACTTGTTTTTCTACTTTTCCAATAGTAGCCACCCTCAACTTAGGCTTTTGTCCTAGGCTGAGGTTCAAAATGTCTATTTGAAAGGACCAAGGCCAGTATAAGCCACCCTCAACTTAGGCCTTTGGCTAGGCTAAGGTTCACAATATATTTTTGAAAGTACCAGGGCCAAATTAAAAATCCGCAGACAGATAGGGGAGGTGAGTTAGGTGATTACGAAGAAAAGGTCTATTCAGGCTCAACTTTTGATCCAAAAAGGGCGATTTCATTTGGTTGGTAAACTTTTAGGCTAAATGACTAGTCAGCAAAAACGACCTAAGATCACATCTTAATTCAGTCATTCCATTGTTTTGGTGGGACTAACCATGCAAGTTCTAGCTTACGAGCGCATCGACTGAATTGAGCAGATACGCTCACACACACGTGGCACATCTCTTAAACTAATTAGCACTAACCAACATAGTCATGCTTCATACATCAAGATGCTTACCATACAATGTATACCATGTTTTCCAGAAATCATACTAGTTAGTCGGGATGGGATGCATGCACAAACAAGCTTTTGGCAACATTTCTAACTTGAGACATTTTTCACAGATCAAAACATAGGTTACCCTATACTTCTATAAGAACTTGTATCTACACAAACATCACAGTCTAAACATGCTAGTTCTACTAGATAGTACACTGGAGAGAAAAGAAATCTGGCAAGAAAAACCTAAGGGGCAAGATGCCCCATTCCCTCCAAAAAGATGGTGCAATGACTTCACTGTACCATAGCTAGAAATAAAGCACAAAACGGGAATATAGCTTACCTAGGATGCCTTAGGCGTCAATTGGATTGTCGGGAGCAAACCCACTGGTAGGGTCCCTGTCATCAAAAGTCACATCTGGCCCAAAGGTGCTCCCAGAGGCTCCTATCCTTGCTACCTCTCATGCTAGTCGTTCCCTTTCTTCTTGTTCGGCGGATGCTCGATGCTGGGCTCTCATAGCCTTGCACAACTTTTTCTCCTCTGTGAGCTGTGGATCTTGCGGGGGAGGGGGGAGGGCTGATACGATGGGCGCGTCTCTTGCCTTTGTCCTTTTTTGTGGATACATATTTGAGAGGCACCAGGGCAGCAGCTGGAGCGGGTGGAGTGCCCCATGTGTTGTTTAAAACCGGTGCCACAGGGGCATTGAAAAGTGACATCCAAGATTCTGGAGGTGTGGCTGGCGCAGTGCGGTTGTACTAAGTCGTCAGCTCTGCGATTTGGTCCTTCATGTCACTCACTGTCTACATAAGTTTTGCCATTTCATCCCTAGATATACTCCCAAACATATCATGGAAATACCTCTCCGAAGTGTTCACATAATTCTATAAGCTACTGATTTGACCCAGTGGTTCAGCCCGGAGTCGATCCTCTGCCTGTTGGACGTGAGAGTGGACCACTTGAGACATCCTCTCCACTATTTGATCAACAATCGCTCGTATCTGCCATTGGTCCATCACTAATCTGGCCAGGAACTCATATGTACATACATATACCCTTGTTGCACCGGAGGCGCTGCACCACCGCCCTTGGGCTGCTCAGAAGCCTCACCTGATTATGGGGTCGTAGTGTAACCCTCAAATGACAAGGGTTGTTGTGGGGCCACTTAGGGAAACATCTCTGGATCCCCCCAGACTGCATGATCTAATGCGTATTAGAGGATTGTGGACATCCTTAATTAGGGTCATTAACCACACCTTTGGGAGCTATTTTCCGGTCCAGAAAATATGTGGTAGGGACATTAGCCCATTTGCAAAGTGCTTGGATCAGGCATGGGAAAGGGATGCCAGCTCTGTCTTATAAAGCTCGGTCCCGCATTTCTATGGGAATAATTTGTCTCACATTTACTTCGTACTTAGCCATCAAGCACGCTACTAACAAGGCATGTGAAGGTTGAAGCGTGTTGTCATTACCTGTGGGTCGTAGCCTGGCCCACACCACTGACCACCAGAATTTTGCCGCAAAAGTTAGAGACGTCTTGGCAATAGGAACCCCGGGGTTTGTAACCCAGTCTGCATCAGCCCCCTGCATAGCAATCCACTCCGCAATCTATTTTAACAGTATGGCCCACGAAGTCGGATCGGACATTCGCCCCTCATCGGTGATCTTTACATGTTTGTCAATTAATAGGCCATCTGAAGGGGCCCAATGTAAGGACCCAGATTTTTCTGAGTGGCATTGCCCCAAGTGTCTTGGAATTGTCCCGGGGAAAACTGCCAAGCACCACTCCACAAAGGATCCTACATTGCCTGTGTAAAGTCATATGGTCCGTGTGGCCTCTCGTGAAGAGGCACTAGGTCCAGTTCACGGTTGGGAAAACTTTGGGACGGAGGAGAACTATGGCCAAGTGAAGGCACACAAACACTTACACGGTCCGTGTGGCTCTCTGTGTAACTCACTACGTAAAAATTATTCTAAGTATGGAAGTACCGTCTCGTAACCTTGTCGTGCGAAATTATTTCAAGTATCGTTACACGGTCGGTGTCACGGCATGTGTGAAATCACACGGACCATGTAGCCTTCCGTGTGATACCACTTAGTTCTGTAGGATTTTTCTCTGTAAGAGTCTAAGTAGGTGATCACGGCCACTGTTCACAGTCCGTGTGACGTTTCACGGACCGTATAGTGGACCGTGTGAGCCTGACGGGACTAATTTTGGTCCATTTTATTAATGACGTTTATGTAATTTTGGTTTGTTTTGAACATGAATTATGACCTTTTACCTATCCTAAACTCCTAATTCAGTTGAAACCCCTCCCCTCTCAATTCATTCTCCTAAAACATTCTACCCTCATAAGATCATGTCCCTACTCCTCTCTACACTCCACTCTCAAGGGTGAAAGCTAGGGTTCCGTTGGAGTCCAATTCAAGCCTAATTCATCCCTCAAATTTAGCTCCTCAATCAAGGTATGTGGTATTGATTCTTGGTCCCTTTCAACCAAGAATACCCAAAACGCCTTTCAATTAATTTCATGAATTTTAGTCTATTTTAAATGTGGGTTTTCATTATTTGATTTTATTAAATTAAATCGATGAATGGGATGTACATTTCATGATTTTAAGTTATTTTAAGCCCTATATGATGATTTACATTGAGTTATGAAGTTATGAACATGCATGTCCCCTTTAAAGTTGATTTATGCATGGGTGATCTATATTACGATTTACATGTGGATTTTAATTATGGATTTCCTCAATTTTATCTTTATGGATGATTTCAACTTGAATCTATATTACCCATGCTAACTTCATTTCATGCATTGCATTGCATTTATGAACATTGATACATGGAAATTATGAAGTGGGTTAAGTCCAATTATGTTTTATGACACAATTATGATATGATTTTGGTAAGGCATTGGTTATGACAAGAAGGTGATCACCGGTATGTCTATGATTATGGCTCTATGAGTATTATGGGTGCTTGCACCATCTCGTATATGTGTAGATGAGTTATTCCTTGCATGAGCATTATGATTACAATTTATGATTTGGCATTTGAGCCTATGTATGCATTGAACATTTTGAAATGAACATTGAATCTCTTGACAACACGTATATGTATAAGCATTCATGTGGGATATTGTTGACTTAGCACTGATGGATTGGGGGCTTCAGGGCTATCCTCAAGGGCCCTCTCCCTTTCCTTGAACTATATGCCAACATAGGAACGATCTCCAATATCAAAAAGACTGGGTCGTAAGGAATGGATATTTGTCGATTATGTTTATGCTATGCTATGATATGATATGAATATGAAAATCCTTCTGAAAAGTGTGGTCGTAAGGAAGGTGACCATCCACCAAAAAGCGGGGTCGTAAGGTGTGATGTAGATTACCTTTGGCAAGTAATCTTCTCCTACCAATGGGAGGTCTTTAACAGACTAATTCATGTAATAGCTTGCATGAGTTTGATTTGTCGCGTTATAGTCCATCCTTGCTATATAGGAGCATTATCGCATTGCATGCATTATGAATTTCATGGCATCTTGTGTACTTCTCCATTGAATATATGATTCTTTCTATATTATGTGCCCTTGTCATCTAACATTGAAATGCATGTTGATAAGTCATATGCATTGCATGCCCGCATACTTAGTACATTCAAACATGCTAACGCATACTCTATGCCTACATGATTTACCATGTAGGGCCGAGCACTTTGAATACTAGCCGTTTGACGAATAGTCCATTCTTGGAGTTACTGTGGTGAGTCCCTTCTTCCGAGGGTGAGCCAGCTATCTTCTTTACTATTATTATGGATGTTCTCTTTTATTGAGAGTGAGCCCAGAAATTGTCCTGGCCCCCATTCCTTTGACTAGAGGCATTGTTGGGCACTATGTGAACTCTTCTTAGATCTGGTTGATATGACTATTGTGTTGCTTTTGTATTACTAGAATGATTCCTGAGATTTAATTTGACTATATAATCATGTGTGTTTGAATGCTATTCTCGAACCGATGATGTAGTTATAGATACTTGAGGCTTGTTTTGGGACTCTCGGGTCTCCATTCGCCATGTCACATCTAGGCCCTAATCTCGGGTCCTAACAAAAGATGGTATCAGAGCCCTAGGTTTATAAATGATCCTTAGAGTCCAACATGCTGCGTTGAGTAGAGTCCTATTCATGGGTGTAAAGTTCACTATACCTACGAGTGGGGGGCTACGAAGATGTTTTAGGAATTGCCTCACTTCTTCATGTCTTTTGTCGTGCTATGCCTAGTATATTTAGTTCCCTTATTTGACAGTGTCATTGATCCATTTCAGAAGATGCCACGAGGAAGACCACCTCTATCTAGGCCGGCTCCGAACAATGAAGATCAGGCTCCTCATGAGCATGTGGATGAACCTATCTCAAATGGGGAATTCCGTACAGCCTTCGTCATGCTTGCTCAGGTGGTGACTTTTCAGGCAAGACGGGCTAACTTGCCACGTGATCCTACACCTGCTTCTAGGGTGAGGGATTTCACCCGGATGAATCCTCCAGAGTTCCACGGGTGAGGATGCTCAGGAGTTCATTGATGAACTTACCAAAATACTGAACATCATGGGTGTCAGGCTCAATTTGCTGCCTATTAACTGAAGGATGTGGCTCAGGTGTGGTATACTCAATGGTCTTTGGAATGGGTTTGTGGTGGTGATGTTAATTGGGAAGAGTTCAAATTTGCTTTCCTTGATCGTTTCTTTCTACTTGAGCTTAGGAAGGCTAGAATGACTGAGTTTATCAACCTCAAGCAGGGAAGTATAAGTGTGAGGGACTATACCCTCAAATTCATAAAGCTTTCCAAATATGCTCTGTCACTGGTGGCTGACCCCCGTGCAAGGATGCACAAATTTGTTTCGGGTATCTCTGATTTACTTGTGAAGGAATGTCATATAGCCATGCTTATACGGGATATGGACATTGCCAGACTCATGCGTATGCTGAACAGATCGAGGGGGAGAAACTCAAGGAGAGGAGGGTTTACCATCCCAAGAGGGCTCGTTTTGATGGTAGAATCACTGGTTCCCATAATGTGGGTTTCGACCGCTTCCAGCAAGGCTAAGGTTCGGGTGCTCGGGTCGCTAATGCTTGGATACCTTCTCCCAAGTCATCGATTGGTGACGGTCAGGACCATCTTCTAGGTGACAAGTGTGGGAGGCCTCACACGGGGGTTTGTTGGAGGGATTTAGGTGGTTGGTATAGATGCGACGATAAAAATCATAAGGTTGCTGACTGTCCTAGGAATGCTCGTAGAGGCCAGGGTCAAGTGGCCCAGGGTGGGCAAGGTCAACAAAGAGCTCCCCAATGAATGGCCCCAAGGAACAACAGGTTCTATGCACTCCATGCTCGCCAGGATGTCGAGGAGGCTCTGGATGTCGTGACAGGCATGTTAAAAGTCTGTGATTATAATGCTTATGTTTTGCTTGATCCAGGTGAAAATTTGTCTTTTGTGACTCCTCTGTTGGCTGTTATGTTTGGTTTGAGTCCCCAGATTTTGAGGGATCCTTTCTCGGTCTATACCCTTGTGGATGAATCTGTTATTGCACATAGGGTCTATTATGGTTGCCATGTTTTTGTGTTGCATAAAGTTTTCCCGTGTGATTTTGTGGAACTTGAGATGTTTGACTTTGATATGATTCTTGAGATGGATTGGTTACATGCATCATATGCTTTTATAGATTGTAGAACCCAGAAAGTCAAGTTCTAACCTCCCGGTGAGCCCGTCTTTGAATGGAAGGG
Source organism: Solanum rostratum (assembly GCA_029948455.1). Classification (NCBI taxonomy): domain Eukaryota; kingdom Viridiplantae; phylum Streptophyta; class Magnoliopsida; order Solanales; family Solanaceae; genus Solanum; species Solanum rostratum. The sequence continues at coordinate 19,139,683 of CM057049.1, forward strand.
TAGTGACTCCTTTATTAAAGGTCGGTTTATTTCCTACCTCAAGGCACGGAGAATGATTTCTAAGGGGTGCATTTATCATATTGTGAGGATCAAGGATATGGATTCTGAAGTGCCTACTCTTGAGTCAGTCCCTGTGGTGAAGGAGTTTTCGAATGTGTTTCCCGAAGACTTACTGGGTATCCCTCTGGAGAGGGAGGTAGACTTCGGCATAGATCTTCTTCCGGGTACTCATTCTATCTCTATTCCTCCTTATCGTATGGCCCGATGGAGTTGCAAGAATTAAAGGAACAACTAAAGGACCTATTGGAGAAGGGTTTCATTCAGCCTAGTATGTCACCGTGGGGTGCCCCAGTGTTGTTTGTAAGGAAGAAGGACAAAACTCTTCAGATGTGCATTGATTACAGGCAACTGAATACGGTGACTATTAAAAATAAGTACCCGTTGCCCAGGATTGACGAGTTGTTTAATTAGCTTCAAGGGGCTACTCATTTCTCAAAGATTGATCTTCAATCCGGGTACCACCAGTTGAAGGTTAGGAAGTATGACATTCCCAAAATAGCTTTTCAGACAAGGTGTGGGCACTTTGAATTTGTGGTAATGTCATTTGGCCTAACCAATGCCACGACCGTGTTTATGGACCTAATAAATCAGATGTTAAAGCCATTCCTTGACAGTTTTGTAGTGGTCTTCATTGACGATATTCTCATCTACTCCCGAAGTGAGCAGGAGCACGAGAATCACTTGACAATGGTTCTCCAAACTCTGAGGGAGAAGAAATTGTATGCCACGTTTAGCAAGTGTGAATTTTGGCTGGGCGAAGTGGCTTTCCTTGGTCATGTGGTGTCCGATGATAGCATCAAGGTGGGTGAGGCCGTGAAGAATTGGCCCAGACCGTTGACTCCTTTAGATATTCACAGTTTCCTTAGGTTGGCCGGGTATTACAGAAGGTTTGTTGAAGGGTTCTTATCTATTGCATCTCCATTGACCAAGTTAACCCAAAACAAGCTAAGTTTGTATGGTCAGATGAATGCGAGAAGAGTTTTCAAACTTTGAAGGATCAATTTACATCGACTCCCGTCTTGACTTTACCAAATGGTTTGGAGGGATTCGTGGTGTATTGTGATGCCTTATGGGTCGGATTGCATTGTGTGTTTATGCAACAAGGTAAGGTAATAGCGTATGCATCAAAGTAGTTGAAGGTGCATGAACGTAATTACCCAACACACGACCTTGAATTGGCAGCGATGGTTTTTGCTTTAAAGATTTGGAGACATTACTTGTATAGGGTTCATGTTGATGTGTTCACAGATCATAAGAGTTTGCAATATGTATTCACTCATAAAGATCTCAATTTAAGGCAAAGGAGGCGGTTAGAACTCCTAAAGGATTATGACATGAGTGTTCTATATGGGCAAGGCCAATGTTGTGGCTGATTCTCTCAGCAGGTTGTCTATGGGGAGTGTGGCGCATGTTTGGGAAAGAAAAAAGAAGTTCGCAAAAGATGTTCACCAATTGGCTGGGTTAGGTGTTAGGTTGGCTGATTCGAGCAATGGTGGTGTTCGTGTTGAAAGCGGGGTTGAATCCTCCGTAGTGAGTGATGTAAAGGCCAAGCAAGATTTAGACCCATCGTTACTTGAATTGAAGAAGTTGGTTGTTGAAAAGGAGATCGAGATGTTCTCCCAAGGGGGAGATGGTGTACTTCGGTACCAAGACCGGCTTTGTGTTCCAGATGTGGATGATCTTAGAAGGGTGATTATGAGCGAGGCTCATAACTCTCGTTATTCTATTCACCCGAAGTCTACTAAAACGTATCAGGACTTGAAAAAAGTGGATTGGTGGCATGGTATGAAGAAGGACATTGCTAAGTTCGTATCTGAATGCCCGAGTTGTCAACTGGTGAAGGTAGAGCACCAGGGGCCTGGTGGCTTGGCCCAAGACATTGAGATTCCCACATGGAAGTGGAAAGATGTGAACATGGATTTCGTAGTTTGGTTGCCTTGGACCCGAATGCAATTTGACTCCATTTAGGTCATCGTGGATCGGATGACGAAGTTGGCTCATTTCCTATCGGTTAAGACTACTTTCAATGCCAAAGACTACACAACGTTCTATATCCAAGAGTTGGTGAGGTTGCATGGTGTGCCTAGGTCCATTATATCGGATCGTGGTACCCAATTCACTTCCCACTTTTGGGGGTCCTTTCAGATGGGACTGGGGACCAAGATTAAGTTGAGCACCGGTTTTCATCCTCAAACCGATGGCCAAGCAGAGAGGACTATTCAAACCTTGGAGGATATGCTGAGGGCTTGTGTGTTGGAGTTTAAAGGCAATTGGGTTGACCACCTTCCACTCATTGAGTTTGCTTATAATAATAGCTTCCATGCTAGCATTGGTATGGCGCCGTTTGAAGCTTTATATGGGAGAAGGTGTAGGTCACTGGTGGGGTGGTTTGAGTTGGGAAAGATGGCTTTAGTTGGTCCAGATTTGGTGATGGAGGCCATGGATAAGGTTAAGGTGATTAGGGAGAGATTGAAAATGGCCTAAAGCCGTCAAAAGTCTTATTCAGATGTTAGGAGAAGAGATCTTGAATTTCATATCAGTGATTGGGTGTATGTGCAGGTTTCGCCTATGAAAGGTGTGATGCGTTTTGGTAAGAAAGGCAAGCTAAGCCCCCGGTACGTAGTCCCTTTTGAGATTGTTGAGTGAATTGGAGATGTGTCTTATAAGTTAGAGTTACCTCCGAATTTGAGTTCCATTCACCTGGTCTTCAATGTGTCTATGTTGAGGAAGCTAATTGGTGATCCTAGCACCATTGTGCCTTTGGAAGGAATTCAGGTTGAAGAGACTTTGACTTATGAGGAAGTGCTGGTGGAAATATTGGATAGGCAAGTAAAGCGGCTTTGCAACAAGGACGTAGCTTTGGTGAAAGTGCTTTGAAGAAATCAACAAGTGGAGAGTGCTACTTGGGAGGCGGAGCTGGACATAGTGAAGAGATACCCTCATCTTTTCCAATCTACTCAAGCCTAAGGTATTAGGATTCTTCCTTATTTCATGGTGCCATTTCTTGCCCTCTTGAGTCTCATGACATGACATGCATACATGTGCATGAAAAGGGATTTTTTATAACGTTTTGAGTGACTTGAATCCAATTTTAATACGAGCTTAAGGTCTTAAACAATGGTTTTGAATAATGCTTCTGATACGATTTTTGAATAATGAACTATGCATTGTATCTTATGTTGGGTGTTTCATGCTCTAAGTCAAGGGAGATGATGTAAGGACCAGGATTTTTTCGACTGGAATTGCCCCAAGTGTCTTGGAATTGTCCCAGGGGAAGCTGTCAGGCATTACTCCACGGAGGAGCCTACACAGCCCGTGTGAAGCCACAAAGTCCGTGTGGCCTCCTGTGAAGAGGCACTAGGTCCAGTTCGCGGTTAGGATAACTTTGGGACGGAGTGGAACTGTGGAAAAGTGAAGGCATATAGACACTTACATGATCCATGTGATGTGACACGGTCCGTGTGGCTCTTTGTGTAACTCACTACGTAAAAATTATTCTAAGTATGGAAGTACCATCTCGTAACTTTGTCGTGGAAAAATTATTTCAAGTGTCGTTACAGGATCGATGTCATGGCCCGTGTGAAATCACACGGATCATGTAGCCATCCGTGTGATACCACTAAGCTCTGTGGGATTTTCCTCTATGAGAGTCTAAGTAGGGGATCACGGCCGTTGTTCACGGTCTGTGTGACGTTTTACGGACCGTGTAGTGGACCGTGTGAGCCTAACGGGATTAATTTTGGTCTGTTTCATTAATGACGTTTATGTAATTTTAGTTTGTTTTAAATATGAATTTTGACCTTTTACCTATCCTAAACCCCTAATTCAGCTAAAACCCCTCCTTTCTCAATTCATTCTCCTAAAACATTCTACCCTCACAAGATCACCTCCCTACTCCTCTCTACACTCCGCTCTCAAGGATCAAAGCTAGGGTTCCATTGGAGTCCAATTCAAGCCTGATTCATCTCTCAAATTTAGCTCCTCAATCAAGGTATGTGTGATTGATTCTTGGTCCCTTTCAATCAAGACGACCCAAAAGTCCTTTCAATTGATTTCATGAATTTTAGTCTACTTTAAATGTGGTTTTTCATTATTTGATTTTATTAAATTAAATTGATGAATGGGTTGTACATTATTCATGATTTTAAGTTATTTTAAGCCCTATTATGATGATTTTCATTGAGTTATGAACATGCATGTCCCCTTTAAAGTTGATTTATGCATGGATGATCTATATTACGATTTACATGTGGATTTAATTACGGATTTCCCCAATTTCATTTTTATGGCTGATTTAAACTTGAATCTTGTTACCCATGCTAACCTCACATCATGCATTTCATTGCATTCATGAACATTGATACATGAAAATTATGAAGTGGGTTAAGTCTAATTATGATTTATGAAACAATTATGATATCATTTTGGTAAGGCATTGGTTATGACAAGAAGGTGATCACCGGTATGTCTATGATTATTGCTCTATGAGCGTTATGGGTGCTTGCACCATCTCGTATATGTGTAGATGAGCTATTCCTTGCATGAGCATTATTATTACGATTTATGATTTGGCATTTGAGCCTATGTATGTATTGAACATTTTGAAATGAACATTGAATCTCTTGGCAACACGTATATGTATAAGTATTCATGTGGGATATTGTTGACTTAGCAGTGATGGATTGGGGGCGTCAGGGCTATCCCCAAGGGCCCTCTCCCTTTCCTTAAACTATTTGCCAACATAGGAATGATCTCCAATACCGAAAAGACTAGGTCGTAAGGAATGGATATTCGTCGATTATGTTTATGCTATGATATAATATGGATATGAAAATCCTTCTAAAAAGCGTGGTCGTAAAATAGGTGACCATCCGCCGAAAAGTGGTGTCGTAAGGTGTGATTTTGATTACCTTTGGCAAGTAATCTTCTCCTACCGATGGGAGGTCTTTATCAAACTAATTCATGTAATAGCTTGCATGAGTTTGATTTGTCGGTTATAGACCATCCCCGCTATATAGGAGCATTATCGCATTACATGCATCATGAATTTAATGGCATCTTGTATATTTCTCCATTGAATATATGATTCTATCTATATTATGTGCCCTTTTCATCTAACATTGAAATGCAGATTGATAAGTTATATGCATTTTATGCCCGCATACTTAGTACATTCAAACGTACTAACACATACTCTATGCCTACATAATTTTACCATAAAGGGGCCGGGCACTTTGAATACCAGTCGTTTGACGAATAGTCCATTCTTAGAGTTATTGTGGTGAGTCCCGACTTCTGAGGGCAAGCCAGCTATCTTCTTTACTGTTATTACGGATGGCCCCCATTCCTTTGACTAGAGGCATTGTTGGGCGCTATGTGAACTCTTCTTAGATCTGGTTGCTATGACTATTGTATTGCTTTCGTATTACTAGAATGATTCCTGAGATCTGATTTGACTATATAATCATGTGTGTTTGAATGCTATTCTCGAACCGATGATATGGTTACGGATACTTTAGGCTTGTTTAGGGATTCTCGGGTCTCCATTCGCCGTGTTACATCTAGGCCCTAACCCCGGGTAGTGACACCCGGTAATCTGGACCATAGAGGAATCTATTGATGGTGGTCTCAGAAATGTCCACCCGTTCACCACGCACCTTGATATACTCCCGCGGGGACAATTTAAAGGCTAGTTGCTTCTTCACTTTCTTGGACTGGCTACCCTATAGGAATCCAATAGACTTAGAGCTTAGCTGGAATAAAACTCAGCAATTAGCTCTGGCCCGTAATAGGCGGGTGGTTTTGCCATCCAGCCAAACTGATATGATTCAAACACATCTTTGATAGTTGGGACCCTATCTAGTTGATCTGTGATGACCCAAACCTCAGAGATAATGGTTCGCCACTGGTATCCCCCGAGCCTTTAATTAGTCCCTAAATATAAATCTCCTTAGCGCCTGGAACTGTCCCTCGGCCATGCAAAAACACAATAAGCTACCTCGCGGTTTCAAGATCTGTCGCCTGAGAAATTGCATAATATGTGGCTTTATCATCACTATCTCAGAGGGCAATCTCGTCATCCTTAGCATCGGTGTGGTGCTGGTCCGCCTCCAAGGTTTGTGCATGTTCCTTCTGCTCTGGGGCATCATCCTCCCCCTCACCTCCTGCCAAGAACCCCCTCCTCATACCGGGGGGCTATAGTCAGCCCGCTGCACGAGCCCTTGTAGTGCGACGGGAGTGAGGAGAGACATTGCCGGTAAATCGAACCTCGAACCCTCCGGAGGAGTCATCACCTGAGTCACTCTCATTTTGATGACTGGATGATACACTAGGATATTTGCGGAGATGTGACCCAAGATCCTCCTAGGTTGGTTTGACTTTCGGCGTGGACCCATGGTACATGCAAGTGTCACGAATGGCTAAAATGGTTAAAATTGTTGAACAAGCAGGTTAACGCACTAACGAGTACTTGGACTTCCCTTGTGCTAGGAAAGTGACAATAACCCCTAAGAGTCGCACCACCCGGACTATCATAGGGAAATTGCACTTGAGTTTGGTGGAAGAAAAACAAAATTCAAAAACATATATACAATAACCTAAGTGTGCAAAGGTGGTCCCTTGGGAGGGATACCCATACGAGCCGTGAAGGGGTACACAAACCATGTGATGGCCCGTCCCAAGGGACCTGGGAAGTTGGCTGGTGAGGCAACCCAGATGGAAGCCACATACGACTCATGATATAGGGCACGATCCGTATGATCCCCCGTGAGAGTGAACTTGGGCGATAGCATGCGAAGGGCCCAAAACGGTCACCCACACAAACAGTATGAGATTCAATGTACCGTGCTGGGTTTCGTGATGAGCCCGTTCAACAACCAGCCATCTTCCCGAAATAGATCAAGCATAACTTCACACTTCACAAGTACCTAGTGTTAACTCACATACAAAAAGAGTGAAAAAACAAATCTTTACCAAGAGAAAACAGCCTAAAGGATGCGAAACTCACTAGACTCCATGGGCAACACCACAAGCACTCAACAATGGTGGTTGGCACCACCTACTGCAAAAGCCAACACCAAAGACAAGAAGTTTGACACTCTAGACAAAAAAAAACAACTTAATTGTAAACAAGATTTAGCACTTTCAAACTAGAAAACACATAAGAAGAAGAAGAAGAAGGTGATAGCTCACTTTATGAAGAACTCAAGGAGGGTGATGAATTTCTGGGACTATGAGACCCACACGAAGATATATGTTACAAATCGTGAGATTGACTCGCTAACCGTGACAAAGAAGATAAAATATATGGGGGATTTTAGAGAGAGGGCGTGAGAGAGAAAGGCGTGAGGACTGAGAGAGAGCGAAAAATTTGAGAATAAGGTGTATTGGGACAAACTGAGGGTTTTAATACCCTTGGTCAACCATGTTGACTATCTCTCTCTCCTCCACCGGTAGCCTCACGGCTCGTGTCACGTGGCATAGTCCGTTTGGACCATTTGTTGCCCAGAATTAGAGAAATTGGGAAACGTACCCGGCACGCGTTGACTGACCCACCTCCACGGACGACTATATGGTCACTAACATGTTTCACAGTCTGTTTTGACCATCCGTCCTCCCTGCCTTGGAAGTTTTATACTTAAGCTTACCTGGGCGAGGCGTGTCATACGGTCGATGCCACGGGCCATCCAGTGCTACATGGTCCGTGTAGGTGCACGTGTTGCTCTCATTTGCCAAATTTTGGCCACTTCGTCCTCATGTCACACCTCCCACCACTCGTAAGCTCATGAACTCTAACAATAACACTTATACCTACTTGGAAACACAAATAAAAAACAAGAAACTGATATATATATATATATATATATATGTATGTATGTATATATATACATGTATATATATTAAAGAAATCTTGCTATTACTATGCATGGCTTTCCTCCCATGAAGCGCTTTGTTTAACGTCACGGCATGACACAGCTATGTTGAGCACTTAGACTTCATCAAGATGCATGACCTCAATCACTGAGGCTTTATTTGCAACACCCAAGTATTGTTTCACTCGCTACTTATTGACTTTGAATCGATGCCCATTTTCAATTTCTACCTCAATAGCACCATGCGGGAATACTTGAGAAATTTTATATGGGCCAGACCACCTCGACTCGACTTTAGCTTACTTGGAAAAAGCCTCAACCTGGAGTTGTATAGCAGAACCTTATCACCAGCACTTAAACTTCGTGGTGCAATATGCTTGTCGTGATGGGACTCATTCTTTCTTTGTAAAGTGCTGCATTCGCATAAGCCTGGAGGCGAAACTCATCCAACTCATTGAGCTGATCAAGCCTCAGATTGGGAGCCTCATCCCAATTCATGTTTAGGGTCTTCAGAGCCCAGAGTGCCTTGTGCTCCTATTCCACAGGTAGATGGCATGCCTTACCAAACACTAATTGACATGGGGACATATCAATGGGGGTCTTGTAAGCCGTTGTGTAAGCCCACAGTGCATCATCTAGTTTCCGAGCCTAATCAGTTCTGGCTGCATTCACAGACTTGGTCAGGATCTCCTTGATCTCCCTATTTGACACTTTAACCTGCCCACTCTTCTACAGATGATAGGGTGTGGTGACCTTGTGTTCCTGTACACCATACATAGCTATCACAGGATAGAAGGTTTTATTGCAGAAATGGGATCCCCCATCACTAATGATAGTTCTAGCTGTCCCAAACCTAGAGAAAATGTTCCGCCTTAGAAACTGGACCATACTCTTACTTTCGTTGTTTGGAAATGCAATCACCTCTACCTATTTGGAGACGTAGTCCACTGCCACTAAGATGTTCTTTATGCCATAGGAGCTCACAAACGAGCCCATGAAGTAAATACCCCATACATCGAACAATTCTACTTCAAGGACAGGGGTCATGGGCAGCTCTTGATGCCTAGAGATATTGCCCTGTCGCTGATACTGACCATAACCTTACGCCATGTCATGGGCGTATCTATAGATGGTAGGCCAGTAGTATCCACATTGTGAGATCTTCTTTGCTGTCCTGGAACCACCATGATGGCCCCCCACTGGGGAGGAGTGACAGGCTTCCATGATGCTCATCACCTCTACTTTCGGTACGTATTGCCTAATGACCCCATCTGCATATGTTCTGAACAAGTATGGGTCATCCCAAAAGTACATGCACATATATGAAGCAACATTTTTCTCTGGTGAGAGTTAAGGCCCTCAGGCATAATGTTACTCACCAAAAAGTTAGCAAAATCTGAAAACCAGAGGATTAGGTCAAAAGAAGCTGCCAATACCTACTCATCAGGAAAGGAATCATGGATGTTCAACCAATCCTTAGCTCTTGACTTATCCTCTAACCTGGACAAGTGGTTTGCAACCTAGTTCTCAGTTCCTTTCCGATCGCGAACCTCAAAGTCGAACTCTTGTAGCAAGAGTGCCCATCTAATTAGCCTTGGCTTAGCATCTTTCTTCACCATGAGATACTTCAATGCTGCATGAATTGTGTGCACAATCACCTTTGTGCCCAATAGGTAGGCCTGGAACTTGCCAAACGTGTACACCACAGCCAGCAACTCCTACTCAGTCACTGTATATTTCCTTTATGCATCATTTAAGGTCTTGTTGGTATAGTAGATAGTATGAAAAATCTTGTTGCGCTCCTGCCCAAACACAACACCCACAAAAATCCCACTCGCGTCGCACATAACCTCAAAAGGGGCAACCCAGTAAGGTGCAACTACCACAGGTGCAGAGATCAACTTTTGCTTCAGGGTCTCAAAGGCATGCTGATAGCTATCATCAAACTGAAACTTGACATCTTTCTCCAATAGTTTGCACAATAGTTGTGCAATCTTGGAGAAATCTTTTATGAATCGGTGGTAAAATCCTGCATGCCTAAGAAAACTACGGACCCCCTTCACCGATATGGGAGGTGGCAACTTCTCAATAACCTCAATCCTTGCCTTATCCACCTCTATGCCCTTATCGGAAATCTTGTGGCCAAGGACTATCCCCTCCTTGACCATGAAATGGCATTTCTCCCAGTTCAACACCAAGTTTGCTTCCTCGCAACATTGTAGTGCCCTGCTAAGATTCAATAGAAAGTTGTCAAAGGAATCACCCACTACATAGAAGTCATCCACAAATACCTCAAGGGCATCTTTGACCACGTTAGAAAAGATCAATATCATACATCACTAGAAAGTGGCTGGGGCACTACAAAGCCTGAATGGCATCCTCCTGAAAGCAAAAGTCCCATAACGGCAAGTTAAGGTAGTCTTTTCCTGATCCTCCGGGGCTATGGATATTTGATTATAGCCCGAATACTCTTCCAAGAAGCAATACCATAGTCTACCTGCCAACCTATCTAACATCTGGTCCATGAAGGGCATAGGGAAATGATCCTTCAAAGTCCATCTATTCAGCTTCTAGTAGTCCATGCACAATCGCCACCTCGTGATAGGTCGCAAGGGGACAAGTTTATTCTTCTCATTGGCCACAACTGTCATGCCCCCTTTTTTCGAAACATATTGCACTAGACTAACCCATCTGCTGTCGGAGATGGGATATACCACCCCAGCATCCAGAGACTTGATAATCTCTTTTTTGACCACCTCTTGCATAGGTGGATTCAGCCTGCGCTGGTTCTCGATACTGGGCACACAGTTATCCTCCAACTTGATCTTGTGCGTGCATATCCCTGGAGGAATCCCTATAAGATCTGCAATTGTCCAACCAATAGCTCTTTTGAACTTTTGGATAATCCCTAACAATGCATTGCCCTAGTTTTCCTGAAGACCTGCAGCCACAATCACTGGAAGAGTGTTATTAATGCCAAAAAATGCATACCTTAAGTGTTGGGGCAGCTCATTGAGCTCCACAACAGGAGGCTCCTCAATAGAAGGTTTGGCCAATGGCGTCGGTCTGTTTTGTAGGTCCAAGTCTAGCTTCCTGGGGACAAAGGGTCCGGTTCACCTGCCTATAAAGCATTCACAGTGTCATTGTACCCCTTGACACCATCCTCCAGGAATTTCATCAACACCACCACGGGTGTGTCCACGTTCAACTTTTCTTCAAGTGGAATCTTAGAAAAATGATCACCCTCCACATCCATGACATACATTACTACTACCTCTTTGGGTCTCTTTATCGCAGCACACACAATGAATTTCATCTCCTCAGTATTCAGCCTAAAGGTAAGTTCCCCATGTTTTACATCTACCAATGCCCTACCGATCGCTAGAAATAGTCTCCCGAGGATGATGGGAACCTCAAAGTCCACCTTGTTGTCCAGAATGACAAAATCAGCAGGAAAGATGAATCTACCCACATGGACTAGCATATCACACAACATCCCCACAGGTCGCTTCACTGATCTGTCTGCTATAAGTAACCACATGGTAGTGGGTTCAGGGGGCACCTAAACCTAACTACAGATACACTGCCAGCGGCATCAAGTTAATGCTGGCGCCAGGTCACAGAGGGCTCGTGCAAAGTCATAAGCTCCAATAGTGCACGGGATAGTGAAAGCTCCTAGATCACCTTTTTTTCCAACCAGGGATCTTGTAGCAATGGCGCTACAGTGGTGAAGATTGTTTACCGGCTCGATTGTGGTTGTCCTCTTCTTAGTGAAAAAGTCTTTGATGAATTTAGCATAGGTTGGCATTTGCTCGAGTGCTTCCACTAGAGGAATGTTCAAGAATTTCTGAAACTTGTCATCTTCAACCTTTTTCCTCAATCTTTATAGGAATGGCGGTGGTGTCTTTGGGATGACTGGTAGAGACTGAGTAGTGGGTGTGTCTAACTTTTTGGCCTCTTTAGAAACTTCGAGCGCCGTTGGTGTTGCATCAATCTTGTCACTCACGCCATCATCATGCACCTCTATAGGATGAGGTACCTTTCCATTAGCTCTATCAAGACCTATATCACGGACTACAACAGGGTCAGAAAATACCTTACCACTCCTCGTGGTCATAGCCATGCAGTGGCCATCATTTTTTGGGTTCTGAATGGTATCACTAGGAAGTGACCCAGCTTTGCGTTGATTTAATGAAGATGATAGTTGTCCCAACTGTTTCTCGAGTTGCTTGATCGAGGTGGAATGTGACTCGACCAATTGTCAGACATTGGACATTTCTTCTTTTACATCCCGCGTTCCTGCCTCGGTGGACTCCACCTTGTCAAGAACCTTTGCCATCATCTCCTCTAGTTTTGAGTTTTCACTACCCTCATTTTGGCGCTCATAATTTCTATAGCCATCTCTACTTTGCTAGTTCCCTTGGTACTTATCATGACCATAGTTCCGACCTTGGTTACCGGAGTTGACTACCCAGTAACCTCCTTGACTGCCCAAGAAGTGAGTCTCTTTATCGTAATTATAGCCTTGATCATCATACTTGGGCAGTGTGTCCATAGCTTTTACCTTTTCTAGGCCTCCACCAAGCAGCCTCTCTGTCAGCAGGTCCATTTGGGTCCGCATGTGGGCCATGTTCTGATCCAGTTCTTCTTTCTTTTTTCGTTGCTCACAATCATCTCGAAGATAATCCTAGAGCAGTCTCCATCTCTTGTGTGTCATGCCTTATTGTTCTTAGCTACTTGATCCAAGATCACTACGATGTCTGGGAACGTTTTGGACATGTATGATCCCCCACACTCTGTATCAATGATAGGTTTAGTAACAAAGTTGCGAAATCTGTAGAAGACCACTTTTAAGTGCTCATCCATGAGATGGTGGTTGTGACATCGCTTAAGTTTCTGCCTGAATCTCTCCCATGATTCATGTAGTTCTTTGTTGGGCAGCTATTTGTGAATCTTTGATCTTCAGCTGCCTCAACGTAGGGAAGAACCTTTCCAATAAGGCTTCTTTTAACTCCCCCCAAGTACGGATAGAATCATGAGGAAGCTCGTTCAACCACTTTGTCGCCTCATCCGAAAGAGACAATGGGAATAGCCTCAACCTGAGTGCTTGCTGACTGACCCCTAGAATTTTGGATGATTGGCATGTAGCCAAGAAGTTCATTACATGCTGATTTGCATCCTCATTTACGGCTCTGCTGAACAACCCTTTCAACTATAGCATTTGCAGCATAGTACTAGTGATGGTGATCTTGACACCGGCTGGCACTAGGGGCAGCACTATTGCCCCAGTGGTCCCAGCACCTTTGTCATCTTTGTTCGCTGCTTGGGAATGCTGGGGCCTATGAGGTCTCAAAACGGGTTGCTGCTGCATTGGTGACACAAGTGGGACCTGTCATAGCAGTGCCGTTTGTGGCACCCCATTACCAGTGATGTCATCTTCACTCAGACTATTATTTCCCCTCTCTGCAGGACTCACAGCTAACTCTCTCAGCCTTGCCGCTTCGCGGTCCTAGGTGTTCATCTTGCGGATCAACTTAGTGATTTCGGGGTTGTAGGGGATAAGTGTTTCACCCTTACTTCGGGTGTTTGGCATGCAACGTTGGTTCCCTACAAAGAGCAGAAATAAGAAATAAAAGTAAAATTAGGGACTAGTATTACACATTGAAAGTAGCAACTAATAGACTATTACTTCGTTGTATTCCCCGGCAATGGCGCTAAAATTTGACACGCCCAAATTTACACTCCAAAAGGAATATTAAAGTGGTCGTTGATCAAATATAGAACTCAACAAGAGTTGAGATCGATCCTACATGGAATGCGTGAGAATAAATCTATTAGCACCCTTTTTTAGATGTAATTTCTATTCTCAAAATAAATATACATAAAGTAAATGGGGTTTTTTGATGTTTTAAACTAAATTCCTAAAGTAAAGTAACTAACGCATACGATGACTACTGAATTTCCAACAATTAATCAGAAGCTAGAGTTGTGTTCCTCATGACGTCTAATACGACAGCCAAATTTGTGTGGTACACCCATTCATGATTACGTATACAAGATCAAACAAGTTATACAACACCTAGTTCACCTTCCGGTCCTTTTTAGATGTATTTCACTCATGACCTTCTGGTCTAAGAATGGGTACAACTTTAACCCTTATTCTAGATCTCAGAATACTCTCACCTTCCGATCAAAATTTCTATCATAGAATTCTTTTCCTAATCACTACATCCCTCCCGGGCATGTAACAAATATAAGCTTATCCTAACGCGTCGGCTAATTAAGGAAGAAGTTAAAGCGAAAAATACTACAATGTATATGATAATCAATCCCAAGGTTCACACCCCTAAATTTGTTATCTTACTAATTTGTTATGGTTCCCACAACCCTAGTTGTGGGTTTAGCCTAGCATATTCAAAATAAATCGCCCACAACAATATAAAGGAATCATGATAAAGAACTTAGTATTAATAAGGTAATGAATCCACGTGGTACAATCTCTAAAGAGATGATTGAAATCCAAGAATTCAATGTAAATTAGTGTAAAATAGTGTTCTCCTCTTGTTCTCCATCTTAGTCATCCAATAATAATGAAAATGGAATAGGAAAAACCTAATACAACTTAAAATAGGAAAATAAACGTCGACATGGGTACGAGTTACTACACAGACCGTGAGGGTTCAAATGGACCGTGAAACGATTCATGAGTCCATACTTACGTTACGCCCCCACGTGCATTAGCACGGCCCGTGTGAGGGTTCACGGATTGTGAAATGGCCCGTGACTCCTGCCTTAATGATTTCCACGCGAGCACTTCGGTCCTTCAACTTCACGACCCATGTCACTGTCCATCGTTGGTCGCACGACACTCTACACTTGTACGATTTTTGTTATTTTTTACGGTGGCTCTTCAACTTACATCACTTTTATGATGAGGGGCACGGTCCGTGTTGTGAAACCCCGTGTTCCTCGTCTTCTATATATACATAGGGTGGTGTGTCATATAAGACATACATGAATTTGGATAGAACCTAAGGATAATAAGGCTGTCAATAAGTGTTAATTTCAAGGACCTAAAGTTTTAAGCCAAAGGAATACCCTAAATGCACTTTCAGGATTAAAGAAATGACCCAAGTGGCACCTCGCCCTTTTCGGAAGGTCTAATAAGGTTTCACTTTTCAGATGGAATTAAAAGTTTATAATTTGCTAAGTATGGATTTCTTTAAGTTATTTTAATAGCACAAAGGTCATACATTAAGTTTTGGAATCAAGAAAGTTGCAAGATAAAGGTTGGCCAAAGTTACCGTAACTTTCTTTAAGAAATCCTTCTTAAATTTGGGTCAAATGTATTGGGTCATATCTCCCAAACTATAAGGAGTTAGAAGGTCCATGACCTATCAAATTGAAGATCTATGAGTCTAGTTTGTAACGCACAAAACCACGCATCAAACCGACCTCCGAATAAAGAGTTATGACTATTTTACCGAGACTGCCCGAGCTGGAAACCGGGTCATGTGTCGGGTCGGGTTGACCCGACTTAAATGTCGGCTATTTTGACTCTTTAAGGCTCAAAATTGAGCCATTTTCGTCCCAAACAAGTTTACAACAGAAGAGAAAGCTCCCAAGGGTTCTCTAAGCGATTTAGGTAAGTTTTTCGCATTTTTACCGTTAAAATTCGTCTCTGTGCCTAGAAATGCGTGCCTTACGTTTTGGAATTGTTTTTCCCTCATATTAGCTGTGTTTGGAGCTGTTCTTGGGCTGTAAAAAAAGTGGTTTTCTTGCTGGTATTGTTGGTTTGCAGCTGGTATGTTTAGGTTATAATTGTGGAGCTCTTTTCCGTTAATTTTACGAAGTTTTACGGACATTTCCTCGCGTAAATGCTCCTTGCCGAATCTGGTCATTAATGCTGAATTTTTGACTGTTTATAGGTGTCTTTAAGCTGCGTACATATAGTCGTTGCGAAGCTTAGGACATAAGGAACAACTTTGGTGAAGGAACTTTTGGCAATCGAACGTTCGTTGGAGAGGTATGTTAAGGCTAAGCTCTGTCCCTCCTTTTAGCACGAAATCTGGGAAGTTTCCCAAAATGTCAAATGCGATATCTTACTATTCTGTTGTTAGAAAGACCTTCTGTGAAAGGCACTGGGATTACAGCTGAGTTATTTTCACGGTGGTATTAGGTTGAAATTCCATTCGTTCATTTAAACCGAACATTCAATTTCTATATATCATTTTGTCGGTCTTCCGGCTACCTATTCATAGGTTAGAGGCGTTTCTCTTCTTGGTGTAGTGTCACTAAAATAAATGTAGAATGCAAGGGAAAACTTGTTAAAAAGGACATGTATAATTCCACGAGCCATATGTATATGTTGTGACAACGATTATGATGTTATGAGAAGAAATATATCAATGAGCCAAGATTGGCTAAATGACAATGACTATGATGCTATGAGAATAAGTGTACCAAAGAGCCAAGATTTTCTAAGTTCTTGCTATGGCTTACTATGTGCATTCAACATTCATATCATACATTGCACGTTATGCATGGACTTCGAGCTATAATCGAAGGTATGGGGCCTATTTGCCCAACTATATATGTATATGGTACAGATGGCCACAGGTTGGCAGATATGATGCCGGTTAGCTACCGGAAAGGACCACCAGTGCTAGCATTTGGTTGGGTATGTCATGCATTTGCATCTATATATATGTATTCACGACATGCAACACTCGAGCATACCATGCATTTTTTTTATCACTAGGAGGTGGCTTGTTGGCCATTAAGACTACTTGAGTTTTGGTTACAGGTAATATTTCTATTAACCTTTTTACTATGGTTATCTATGATTTTACTTCCTGCCTTACATACCAGTACATGTTTATTCATACTGACGTCCCTTTGCCTGGGGACGCTGCATTTTATTTCGTGCGTGCAGGTTCAGGTAGGGATTCTGATTTACCCCTCCACTAGAAGCCCATTCAGCTATGAGTTGGTAAGCTCCACCTCTTCCTGGAGCTTTCACAGGATGTTTACTTTTTGTTGTACAGTTGGGTATGTCGGGGCCCTGTCTCGACAGTGTTAGTGATTCTCATAGAGGCTATTGTGGACATGTTATTGTGGGTTGGTTCTTTTGTGCCTTTAAGTCTTCGGTCATCAGATTGGCATGTATATATAGTGTGTGCCTGTACCTCTATTGTTACAGCCTTGTCGGCTAACTAGTACCCTATTGTTCTGGTTTATCTATCTTGTACATGAGTTACTGTTTATCAGGTCATGACCTAGAATGTCCAGGCTTAGTATTTCAGACGTTATGCTGCCTGACTTTCTTCTGATCCCTAGTTAGTTCACTAGCATGTTTAGTGGCTTACCCGGCCAATAACGGTACCGGGTGCCGGTCGCGTCTCCCCTCTCTTTGGGGCGTGAAAAACATGGTATCAGAGTAGGTCGTATCCCAGGGAGTCCACAATGCCGTGTCTAGTAGAGTCTTGCTTATGGGTGTGTTGTGCACCACACTTATAATCAGGAGGCTACAAGGTATTTAGGGATGGTTACGTTTCTTTCACTTAATAGATCGTGCTATAGAGCAAAGTTATAGGGACATATGAAATCTTAATCGTGCTTTGTGGTTTGTTTTATTTGTCGGGCTATCTATATTCAAGGGATGGCACAACGTGGGGTATATATGGATCCGAGAGAAGGTACCAGTTGTTCTTTACCGGGTCAGGCAGATACACTCCCTGTTGAGGCACGCAGAGAGCCTCCAGTATCTACAGTACCAGATTCACCAGCACCTATTGAGGGCCAAGGAGGTCCAGTACCCCCAATCCTACCAGAGACTGGGGAGCACGGTATGAGAGAGGCGGTTCAGCTACTGACTAGGATGGTTTCCATTCATGAGAGACAACTGGAGGCGAGATCAGACATCAGAAGAGATCAAACAGAAAGCTCAAAGGTGCGAGAGTTTCTTCACTTGGCTCCTCCAGTATTCACAGGGTCCAGCCCACAGAGGATCCACAGGACTTTATAGACCATATACATAGAGTATTGAGGGTGAATTTAGGTCCTTTTCATCGATATCCACCTCAATCAGTGGGTAGTTCCCCGCTCTAAATACAGGGCTAGCAAATTGATCATTATATTCAATCAGGGCCGGGGCGTAGTTTACACCAACCTAAGAGCCGTCGACATGAGCGTTATGCACAAATGAGACAACTTACTCCCCCATGTACACAATGCGGTAAGCTTCATACTAGACAGTGTAGAAAGGGTTCTAGTGCATGTTACTATTACGGGAAAACAAGATGTTTTATTAGCAACTGGCCCTTTAGTCAGTCCCTACTGTGAATGAATTCATGATAATATTCCCCGATGAGCTTCCCGGGATGCCCTGAAAGGGATATTAATTTTTCTTTAGATTTTCTCCTTGATATGCAACATATACCTATTTTTCTCTAAAAAAAAAGAATGGCTCCTGTAGAGCTAAGAGACTCGAAGGAATAACTGAAGGGCTTGTTTGATAAAGACCAAGCACATCTCCATGGGTTTCTCCCATGCTCTTTGCTTGAAAGAAAGATGGCTCCTTATGAATGTGTATCGGGTACAGATAGCTAAATAAATTCACTATCAAGAATAAGTATCCTTTTATGTGGATTGATGGTTTTTCAAAGATTGACTTGTGACTCAAGTACTACTAGCTACGAGTCAGGGATGTTGATATTCCAAAGGTAATATTTAGGATGAATCAAGAGTTGAGCATGTAGACCACTTGCGAGTTATATTATAGACTCTCCAGGACAACAAGTTATATGCTGAATTCTCCAAATGTGAATTTTTGTTAACTTCTATAGCTTTTCGTGGACATGTTATTACTAGCGATAATATCAAAGTTAATGGCCAGAGGATTGAAGTCATAATGGCCTGGCCGAGACCATTGAATCCAACAGAGGTCCATAGTTATTTGGGCTTGGCAGGATATTATAGGAGGTTTGTTGAGGGATTCTCCTCTATCTCTGCACCGCTAACGAGATTGACACATAAAGCAGCTAAGTTTCAATGGACTGAAGCATGTGAGCAGAGTTTTCAAGAGTTAAAGAAAAGGCTTACCACCGCACCTATCTTGGCTCTTCCAGATGGAGCTGAAGGCTACGTTGTATATTGTGATGCCTCGAGAATTGGCCTAGGTTGTGTACTTATGCAGCATGGTAGAGTTATTGTATATGCTTCTAGACAGTTGCGAAAGCATGAACAAAACTATCCCACCCATGATCTTGAGCTCACTGCGGTTGTATTTGCTCTAAAGATTTGGCGACATTATCTATACGGAGTCCATGTTGATATTTTTACCGACCACCAGATCCTTCAATATTTATTTAAGCAAAAGGAGTTGAACTTACGACAAAGGAGATGGCTAGAATTACTAAAAGATTATGATGTGGACATTTTGTACCATCCTGGTAAAGCTAATGTTGTTGCTGATGCACTTAGCCGGAAGTCCATGGGAAGTCTAAGCCATGTTGAGGCTGATAAGGTTGAAATGACAAAAGACCTGTGCCAGCTAGCTAGTTTGCAGGTGCGATTGGTAGATACAGAGGAAGAAGGTGTAATTGTTCAAAATACAGCAAAATCTTCCATTGTTGATGAAGTAAAAGAGCGACAGCGCGAGGATCCTGAGCTTAGGACACTGAGGGAGAGCATTCCACAACAGCAACATCCTCTAATTGAGCTAACTTGAGATGGATTCCTTCAGTATCACGGTCTCTTATGTGTGCCAAACATTGGAGGGCTCCGTGCCAAGATTCACATTAAGGCTTATTATCCTAGATATTTGTCTTAACCTGAAAAAAAAAGGGGTGTTGAGACCTATGACCGATTTATTGGTGAAATGGCATGAAAAAGATATTCCAAGGATGATGGCCAATGCCCCAACTACCAACATGTTAAAACAGGACATTAGAGGCCTGAAGGCCTAGCTAAGGTACTGATTTTACGTTATGGAAATAGGACATGATAAATATGGGCTTCATTACTAGGTTGCCTCATACTCCACGTAGGATGACTCTATTTGGGTAATCATTGATACGTTGACAAAATCTACTCATTTCTTGCTAGTAAGAATGACATATTCAGCGGAGGATTATGCTAAGCTTTATATTCAAGAGATTGTTTGCCTTCAAAGAGTTCCATTATCTATTATCTCTAATCAAGGGGCTCAATTAACCGTACATTTATGGAAGTCTTTTCAGAAGGGTCTGGGCACTCAGGTAAATCTCAGCATCGCTTTTCACCTACAAACTGTTGGGGCAAGCAGAGCGTACCGTCCAGACTATTGAGGATATGTTACGTGCCTGTATGCTGGACTTTAAAGGAAATTGGGATAATCATCTACTTCTTATTTAATTTCTTATAATAATAGCTTCCATGCTAGTATTCAAATGGATCCTTAGGGAGCACTACATGGCCTAAGATGTAGGCCGCCAATCAGTTGGTTTGAGGTTGTGGAGGCAAAATTGCTCGTCCTAATCTAGTTCTGCAAGCAATAGACAAAATGAAACTTATTAGAGATCGATTGCAAATAGCCCAGAGTCGGCAAAGGTCTTATACAAATGTTCGACGACGAGACTTAGAGTTTGATGTAGAAGATTGGGTCTTCTTAAAGGTATCACCTATGAAGGGAAGCATGTGGTTTGGAAACACAGGAAAGCTCAGTACTACATATGTTGGACCGTATAAAATTATTAGAGATATTAGCAAGGTAACATACTAGCTTAATTTTCCTTTAGAATTGAGAGCAGTCCATCCAGTGTCTCTTATATCTATGTTGTGGAAGTACATAAGAGATCCTTCGTGTATTACTCACATTAAGGATACCCCCATTGCTGAAGAGTTCACTTATGATGAGGTACTTGTGGCTGTTTTAGATTGACAAATAAGAAAGCTTTGAAATAAAAAGTGGCCTTCGTGAAAGTGTTGTGGAAAAAAAATATATATATATTGAGGAAATAACTTAGGAAGCCAAAGAAAGAAATGATGAGGAATCACCCTAGCTATTTATAACCTAAGGTGGGTGGTGTTCAAAAAGAACTGGCATTTATCATTTATTTAGTAACGTAAGTTTTAAAGGATTTGGAGGTGAAACTCGTATGTTTTGTCGTGGGATAGCTATACAAAGCTTAGTAGTTGGAGTTTTTGGAAGTTGATTTATGGTTTGAAAGGGTAATAAATGTATCAAAAGAATATTTATGTAGATGGTAATGCAACCAAAGGGCTGTCTAGATACATTCGCGGCAGAATGTTCTTAAGGGGGGGAGACTGTGAAACCCCGTGTTCCTCGTCTTCTATATATACATAGGGTGGTGTGTCATATAAGACATACATGAATTTGGATAGAACCTAAGGATAATAAGGCTGTCAATAAGTGTTAATTTCAAGGACCTAAAGTTTTAAGCCAAAGGAATACCCTAAATGCACTTTCAGGATTAAAGAAATGACCCAAGTGGCAACTCGCCCTTTTCGGAAGGTCTAATAAGGTTTCACTTTTCAGATGGAATTAAAAGTTTATAATTTGCTAAGTATGGATTTCTTTAAGTTATTTTAATAGCACAAAGGTCATACATTAAGTTTTGGAATCAAGAAAGTTGCAAGATAAAGGTTGGCCAAAGTTACCGTAACTTTCTTTAAGAAATCCTTCTTAAATTTGGGTCAAATGTATTGGGTCATATCTCCCAAACTATAAGGAGTTAGAAGGTCCATGACCTATCAAATTGAAGATCTATGAGTCTAGTTTGCAACGCACAAAACCACGCATCAAATCGACCTCCGAATAAAGAGTTATGACTATTTTACCGAGACTGCCCGAGCTGGAAACCGGGTCATGTGTCGGGTCGGGTTGACCCGACTTAAATGTCGGCTATTTTGACTCTTTAAGGCTCAAAATTGAGCCATTTTCGTCCCAAACAAGTTTACAACAGAAGAGAAAGCTCCCAAGGGTTCTCTAAGCGATTTAGGTAAGTTTTTCGCATTTTTACCGTTAAAATTCGTCTCCGTGCCTAGAAATGCGTGCCTTACGTTTTGGAATTATTTTTCCCTCATATTAGCTGTGTTTGGAGCTGTTCTTGGGCTGTAAAAAAAGTGGTTTTCTTGCTGGTATTGTTGGTTTGCAGCTGGTATGTTTAGGTTATAATTGTGGAGCTCTTTTCCGTTAATTTTACGAAGTTTTACGGACATTTCCTCGCGTAAATGCTCCTTGCCGAATCTGGTCATTAATGCTGAATTTTTGACTGTTTATAGGTGTCTTTAAGCTGCGTACATATATTCGTTGCGAAGCTTAGGACATAAGGAACAACTTTGGTGAAGGAACTTTTGGCAATCGAACGTTTGTTGGAGAGGTATGTTAAGGCTAAGCTCCGTCCCTCCTTTTATCACGAAATCTGGGAAGTTTCCAAAAATGTCAAATGCGATATCTTACTATTCTGTTGTTAGAAAGACCTTCTATGAAAGGCACTGGGATTACAGCTGAGTTATTTTCACGGTGGTATTAGGTTGAAATTCCATTCGTTCATTTAAATCGAACATTCAATTTCTATATATCATTTTGTCGGTCTTCCGGCTACCTATTCATAGGTTAGAGGCGTTTCTCTTCTTGGTGTAGTGTCACTAAAATAAATGTAGAATGCAAGGGAAAACTTGTTAAAAAGGACATGTATAATTCCACGAGCCATATGTATATGTTGTGACAACGATTATGATGTTATGAGAAGAAATATATCAATGAGCCAAGATTGGCTAAATGACAATGACTATGATGCTATGAGAATAAGTGTACCAAAGAGCCAAGATTTTCTAAGTTCTTGCTATGGCTTACTATGTGCATTCAACATTCATATCATACATTGCACGTTATGCATGGACTTCGAGTTATAATCGAAGGTATGGGGCCTATTTGCCCAACTATATATGTATATGGTACAGATGGCCACAGGTTGGTAGATATGATGCCGGTTAGCTACCGGAAAGGACCACCAGTGCTAGCATTTGGTTGGGTATGTCATGCATTTGCATCTATATATATGTATTCACGACATGCGACACTCGAGCATACCATGCATTTTTTTTTATCACTAGGAGGTGGCTTGTTGGCCATTAAGACTACTTGAGTTTTGGTTACAGGTAATATTTCTATTAACCTTTTTACTATGGTTATCTATGATTTTACTTCCTGCCTTACATACCAGTACATGTTTATTCGTACTGACGTCCCTTTGCCTGGGGACGCTGCATTTTATTTCGTGCATGCAGGTTCAGGTAGGGATTCTGATTGACCCCTCCACTAGAAGCCCATTCAGCTATGAGTTGGTAAGCTCCACCTCTTCCTGGAGCTTTCACAGGATGTTTACTTTTTGTTGTACAGTTGGGTATGTCGGGGCCCTGTCTCAACAGTGTTAGTGATTCTCATAGAGGCTATTGTGGACATGTTATTGTGGGTTGGTTCTTTTGTGCCTTTCAGTCTTCGGTCATCAGATTGGCATGTATATATAGTGTGTGCCTGTACCTCTATTGTTACAGCCTTGTCGGCTAACTAGTACCCTATTGTTCTGGTTTATCTATCTTGTACATGAGTTACTGTTTATCAGGTCATGACCTAGAATGTCCAGGCTTAGTATTTCAGACGTTATGCTGCCTGACTTTCTTCTGATCCCTAGTTAGTTCACTAGCATGTTTAGTGGCTTACCCGGCCAATAACGGTACCGGGTGCCGGTCGCGCCTCCCCTCTCTTTGGGGCGTGACACGTGTCAATTCCCACGGCCCGTGAAAGGGATCATGAGAGTTACCTTGGCTTCTTTGCTCCATCTGCACTTTAGCAAACTAAGTGTGGGGCTAAGATGCACCACACGGTCCATCTTGTGTTACACGAGCTGTTTTGATGCTTGTGCTCCTCCACTTAGCTTCATTCTTGACTCATTCGCTCAGGCCAGTCCCACGTGGCCTCTTATGGTCCCTGTGATGTTACACCGGTCGTGGAGGTCTCCGTATGGTGACCCTTATGCCTTTTCCCTCTATCATTTTCTTGTACTTTGCCCTTTACTCCATGCCTTCATCATGTTCCTGAAATATAATTAAAACACACATATCAAACTAACAAATTTGCTTGAGAACGCGTAAAAATCCTATGTTTAAAGCATTACAAGAGTCGTATTTCCACAACTCATGAGTTATCTATACGGTGAGTCCTGGGGAATGGCACCTTGTTCTAGAGATGGGTACTTTACTAGTGAGACGGCACCTAGTTGCCTTGGCAGGTATCATTTGTGGCATCTGGGTTATGGTACGACCTAGGTAGGTGACACACCTCTGATTTCTTGTTCTCTTAGGGCCTTAGCCTAGGCTTAGACTGATGTTGCCCTAGAGGTAATATGCGTAGAGCCACACAGTTACTTGTATATTAAGGGGTTCGAGGCCCTGTGTGACTATTAGAAGTTTGAGGCCCCATTTTACTACTAGAAGTTCAAGGCCTCAATTTATTGTCACATCATTTGGCCCTGACTGACTTCCTCCGACCAAAGGCCAGGTTGGGGGGACTAGGGGTTCAAGGCCCTATTTGATTGTTAGGGGTTCGAGGCCCCATTCTACTGTTAGGGTTTGAGGCCCCGATTGTCTATTAGGGGTTCGAGGCTTCATATGATATGGATTCTTGGACCCATATACCTGTACACACTCTGATTGTGCATGGGTATATCCTCTGGGATTATGGGAGTTCAGGGGGCGTACAAGCATAGATATTAGGGTCTTACACCCACGTACAATCCAACCCCTTGATTATGTGATACTGAGAGGTTGAGCTCCGCTATGCTCTATCAGTTAGGTTGTGATATGTTACTTGATTCTAGCCGCTGGGACATAATGAGATTACCGTGACATTTGCTATTAGATGGGTTCCAAGTTGCTAGTATTACCGCAAATCTTTATTATTTGAGAGTTACTAAACATTTACAAAACTTTACTCAGTCAGCCAATGATGTCTATTGGAGCCTTTTACCGATACTCACCCCCTACATTTTCGCATCTTTCCATGGTGCAGGTCTAAGTACTAGTCGCGGTTGCTGCTTGTTGAGGGTTCGTGAGCATTCAAGAGGCACTTAGTGAGCACCAACACCTCTAGACACTTTGCAATCTCCTTCCTTTTGATAGATGTCTATTCTATCCAAGCATTGGCCTTGTACAGTATAGTGACTTGTATTTGTAGGAGTATTCCTGGTTATCTATATTATGGTTATTATTATATATGTATTTAGGTGCGTGCTTGTGTCTATTGTAGCTCTGTGCAGTTGAATTCCAAGCTCTGGGTACAGTGTGTAGTTATTCAAGTATATTTGGTCCTGTGGTATGATTAGTGATTCAAGATAGGTACCCCGGGGTTGGGTAATTCCCTTGCCTATTGGTGGGATCTAATAGGCGCAATCATGACTGGAACTGGATCGTGACAAGTATTCAAATAAAACATACAAGGCTAGGTATTCAAACCATTATATCTATGATTACGAAGGATGAGAAAACTAACTTGGGATCCAACTGCTTCTCAAATAAGGCCTCAAGCCCAACAATATAGAATAACTATAATCTACATAAAATATCACCCTCATGCAGATAAGTATACAACTAAGGAGTCGTAGATGGCTAAAAGCAAGTAGGGGAAGAAACTAAAATTATTTCCTAAACCAAATTCATAAATCCTAAATTAACATATAATGACCCTGAAGATCATTTTTGATATTTTTGGTAAAATTATCATTTTACCCCTCTCGTTAGTAGGCCTGAGTCGTGTTTGATTGGTTTTAAAATTTGATGCTCAAGAATCTTGTAAAAGTTGAAATTTTTGCTAAAGATTAAATCTTTGAATATTTGAGTTGTCTAGTTTTGAAATTTTAAGTCATCCGGAGATTCGAGTCTCAGAACATAATTTTGTTGATTTCATCAATTCCAAAATAAAGGAATTGGTTTAGGACAATTGTCAGAATCAGATTTGTTGTTGTTATATAAATATTAGGTCTAGAGTTGGAAATTGAGTTCAATTTTGACTTTGGTTTGATTTTGATCAACGTTTTGAGTTTCGCTATTTGGATTAAATTTTTAATAATTCCATTAATTTTGAAACGTGTTTTACAGTTATTTCGTACTACCAGTTCATACTTATAAGATTCGGAATGAGTTTTGAGGGTTTAAAACGTATTTAGAATGATATTGGTGCAAGTTGACCACGGTCAATATAGTCAATGGTCCTTTTTTGGTTGAAAATATCCATATTTTTGGCTTTTTCATTTTATTTTTCATTTTCACCATTATCACACAATTAGAGCTTAGGAGAGACGATTTTTGAGGCAATCTTTTGAGGAAATTCATCGAGGTAAGTCTCTTTATTATTTCTAAATTATTTTCTAACATTTTCATCTTCCAAAAATATTTCAAAATTAAAATTTAAAAATAGGTTTTAATGTTTTCCCCCAAATTTTAAAATTAGTAATTTTATGATTTCGAGGTTGTTTTTTTTTTTTGCTCAATTTTAATAGATTTTTCAACCATGAGTTCCTTGCGACTTGTAGAAAGTGATTAAGCAAGAAATTTTTAAATTCAACTTTTTGAAATTTGAGTGATTTTTTGGACCATTTTACCCTCGATTTTGGACCCTTGCAATATGGGTAAGTTGGACTCCTTGTGACGTGTACTTTACATTCTTGATAGTGAAAATTAATTTGAAGTTTTCAATTGATAAAATTGGAGATTTTCCGTGAACTTGGATTTTTCACAAAAATGGTGATTATGAGCTCATTTTGACTCCATTTTTGAATTGGTTTTCACCAATGGATTCCTAATTATGAGAGGAATATTTTCATACATAAATTTTTAAATTCTAGTCTCAATTCTTGGTATTAAATTTTTGAAATGACTTTCCCCTTTTTCTCGAGCTGCTTGATTTTGGTGTCATTTGCTTTGAGTTGTGATTGTGAATTCATTTTTGAATAGATTGTGGTGCTTTGAAATCAATTCGGAAGGGGAAGACGCTTTTATTAGATTGATTGTTTCGCCAATTTGATGCACTTTTAGTGAATGGATTGGTTATTTGTCACAACTCAAAATTCTGGTGTGATGGCACTCATCTAACCCACCAAGGCGAGTTTTTTCTCAAAACCTAAGAAACCCAATAAAATAATAAAATCAGAAGATAAACAGTCTAAAAAGGATAGATAAGCATAGACAACCAATACTACAACCTTTCCAAGACTGGTGTCACATGTACAAATCTTTAAATATAGAATTCTGAAATGAAATACATGTCTCAATGTCTAGTTCTTGAATAGAACCAAACATAAAAGTAAAAATCTCTGAAAGGCTGCCAAAGGGACAAGCAACTATCTCTCGAATAATCCAGAAGCTCGATCCACCAAAAAGGAAGTCTAGCAGGGTTGACAGGACTCACAACCTACAAAAATATAGCAAGGGTTGAGCACCAAACAGTAGGGTACTCAACCAATGGAACTAACCTAAAGTAAAGCAATGAAGAACTCAAGCACTCCTTAATACCTAACCACATACCGCCGATCTACAAACCTGCACGAAAAAAGTCCCAGCACAATATGATATACATTTCAAAATAAAATAGATGTACTCATCGCCTCACATAATATCTCCAACTCATAAATATATGGGTCTAGCAGTTACACTTAGTCAATTACACAATAAGTCCTCATAAGCTTAAATAATAGTAATCTCAAAAGATATAACATGAGATTGAATGGATTCCATGAAATGAAGATAATGTGATGCAATGCCAAGTAATCATGATGCATGTTTGTTCTATAATACAGAATCGTTGATAACGTCAGATTAAGATCCACGGGAGGCACGCAAAAGTCATGTATCTATGAACATTGCTGGCGAAGACCTCGGCCAATGCTCACGCATCCAAAATGACCTCCGGCCCATCCAAAATAACCTCAAACTTGTCTGAAAATGACCTTAGACCATCGGTATATTACTCGATTGCCAGAGACCTCGACCACCAATCCACATGTTACCTTGCTCAATTCTCGATCGTAGCCATCACAAATATCACATGTGTAGATAATACAGGATGTAGTGTGAATGATTTCAATGATATCACAGTGTCATTACCATAAAGATTTCCATATTCTCAATGTATCAATGTCATCAATATCTCAATATCACATCAATCACAATATCAATCATACCACAATGTAAGTTCCATCTCCACGTCAATATTAAGCAAATCACAAGAGTATAAACATATATTATGAATCCACAACCAACCCACAAACCATTAAATCAATATATTGATAGTATTGGAATGAAAGATAACTTGTCCTATAAGGAGATCTCGCTCCAGATTTTGATCGTCAGGTTTGCAAATTGAGGACCAAAGAGATAGCCTTAGTCAAGGTTATGTAGAGAAATTAAGTTATTGAGAAAGATATAAAAGTCAAATAACCACATTTATTCGTGCCCAGCAATGAAAATGCTGAAGGTAATATCCTACCTTTGACTTGAATCGATTGCATATTTTTGTGTCTGAATAGTGTTTGTGTAGATTGTTAATTGGTCAATTATTTGATTTGGATAGTCTTGATGGTCATTCGTAATGTGAGCTCACCCTTAGTTATCCATCATTCGAGGACTTATGATCCCAATGGGGAGATATTGTTACACCTGGTAAAATTACCAAAATACCCCTAAATGAGAGAATGCTCACTTAATGCATCTTTCCAAACATTTTTGGCAAATTTGAAGGCAGAATCATGATTAGCATGAAAAATCATATGGGAAAATGTTCTTGGTTGAAATATTAGAGCAGCTGCATCAAAAGATCATTTTTAGGGGCA
The DNA here is from genome assembly GCA_029948455.1 of Solanum rostratum. Lineage (NCBI taxonomy): Eukaryota > Viridiplantae > Streptophyta > Magnoliopsida > Solanales > Solanaceae > Solanum > Solanum rostratum. The sequence goes on from CM057049.1 coordinate 19,168,502, forward strand.
AAGATGCAATTCTAGCAGGGCGTGTGACACTTATGCGTCGCGAACTGTGGCAGGCTTGCACTTAATTTTGGTTCTATTATTTTCTTTGGGGTTAGAAAATCAATCATAAAATTTTTGAAAAAAAAACTTGGAGGAAATAAGTCTGTGACGCGGAACTGGTTCATCGTAGGTCAAAATTTTCAGTTTTTTAGGGACATTCCAGACTTTTCCCTACCCCTCCAAGCTTAATACACGATTAATATAGGTCATTTTTTTTGCCTAAAAGGGTTCCTAAACTCATTCCTAAGTCATTATTATGTTTTAACTAAGACAATACCTTAAGCGGAGAAAGAGAGAATAGACTAGGGTTCAAGTGATTGAAGCAAAAACTCTTGTGCATTGATTGTCTATCTTCATCTCAGGTATGTAAAGCTAAACTAAAGCAGGTGATTGTTCTTCCATGTTCCCCCCATTGATGGTAATAGAAAGATTATGAAAGTATTGAGTCCTTGTGCATGTTTCTTGAAGATTTTCTTGTAACTACAGTATTTTTATATGCATGATGATCATCATGAACTTGATTTACTGAACATATATTTTTACATAAGTTATTTTATGAACCTTAGATATTATTTAATAAAATATTTGCATGAATGAACCTAGAGGTTTAGTCTAGAGCCTTGACAGTATAATTGTGATTGTGATTAAGCATGATGATAATGTTCATAAAACTTGATAGTCTTGAGAGTCTTCATGATTAAACTCAAATGATTAGTCTGAATTGATAGTTCTCCTGACTTATTACTTAAGCCACTCTTGAAAGATGTGATTGAGAATTGATTGGATAGCTTATAGGCTGGAAGGCTTAATTTTGACAGATTAATGAATTGATAAGTGTCCTTCTAAGACTCATGATTGGCTTAATTGAGATTGATTATCTTATGAACATTGAGTCTTGGGAGGAGTATCAAACACAGAATTGAGTAAGAGTAAGTCCAATTCAAACTCAATAACTACGTCGCCAAACATAGGAGAGGATTGAAACCACTAAGTCGGATGTTTTCTCTTGATAGGTCCCTGAAACAATAGAGAACTTGATTGATTGGATTCATGATGGATCAATTCATTCTTTACCCTAGCAAAGTATTGAACGATTATGGCAACATCAACGGGATTACTATATGATCACTTGCTCATAAGTGATTGTTGTAGGATAAGAGAAACTCTCAAATAGGTCTTGTAGTACTTTGATTAGATTGGATTGGAACGATTGGATTTTCTATGATTAGTCACTGTCTAATATTTATTCTTCCTTTAGATTTATGACACTCTAACTGAGTATTTTGAAATGATTGTATTCTACCTTTATCTATTTTATTCTATCACTTTACATGCTCGTACATTTTACATATTGACGTCCATTTGGGACTGCATCTTTTCATGATGTAGAGACATGTATTAGAGATCATCAACAGGCGCTTCGTTGAAGATCTTCTCCACTTCCCAGCTGATGGGTGAGTCCTCCTTGACTTTGGAGGATGCGTATCATTTATTTCATCTAGCTTTTTAAGTCAGAATTTAGACTTGTTTTTCTTTTCATCTAACATAACCATGGACCTGTCATTGGCACCATTGAACAATTTGATAGAGGCTTCATAGACTAGACTTGATTAGTTTGATTTGGATATTGTTTGAGACTAGTTCCAGTCTTCTATTGATATGTTAAACTAGATTAAATGAATATGATAAGGCCAAGTGGTTTGCTTGGGACTAACAATAGTCTCGGAGTACTGGCCACATATAGGTACCCTCTTGGGGCGTGAAAAGTACATGGACATATATGTCCCCCATGGGTTCTGGACTGATTATATCAGTGGATAGGTATTATAGGACAAACATGCATTATGATTACTTAACATTACATTACATCATTTCATTCCATATCATTTCACTACATTATTCTACCTTGTGATTATGTCTTGATTCGCTTATTGAGAATGTATTATGAGATAATTATGCTTGGATTGTAACTATTGAATATCTAAAACTATATGAGGATATTTGTTATATGACCAAGCTGCATATTGAGACGTAGTTGTATATTGATCTATATTCTATTTTAATTGTTGGGAGTAATTGATGTATAGTTGTATATGTATATTGTTGTTGTGTTGGAACTTTTTCTGAGTATAGGTGTGTAGTCCGGTAGTATGTGGCTAGTGTGGAAGGAGTATTTTGTTCTATATGTTTTACTTGAGTTTAGACCTTCTTGCAGAGTATTATTGTTTGGTGTTCACCCCTTGCTACATGCTTTGTAGGTTGTGAGCCTAGTCCATCTTGTTAGGTTTTTTCGGTGTTAGGATCGAGCTTTGGATTACTTGAGAGGTAGTTGTTTGTCTCTTCGGCAGGCCCTCGAAAATTCATTACTTTGTCATATTCTATTTGAGGACTGGGCGTTTGAGGCTTGTACTTTCTTTGAGCATTGTTATTTAGAGGCTTGTACGTATGACACCAGTCTTGGGATCGTTTTAGACTTATTGTTGTAATGACCCTCTGAATCACTTCTATGGTTTTACTGTTATTATGTTGATATGAGCATGGGTATAGTGACCTCGGGACTATTGGGGTGATTATTGCTCAGGTTATTCGGGAATTATATAGATTTTTGAGTTAATTGAGAAGTTACCATGTAAAATGAGTTTTCGGGTAAAGTCCTAGCGAAAGTCCTTAGAATGAAATTCCGACGATTTTATTAGCTCTGAAATTGTCGAATTAGGCCAGGGGCATGTCTGACGCAATTATATCATGGATTTCAAATTTGGCTGCTGAAATCAATTAATAGTTTACCCAGTTAACGCTTTCTGGAATCATGCCCTAAATGAGTATTTGATAGTGCAATTGGCTCTAGAACGTCGATTTTGGTCTAGGGCGACCCTTCGTTTGATACTGGGGACATCCGGATGTGATTTGACCATCCGAGGGGCTTCTTATTAAAAGTTACGTATAAAGAAGTAGGACCCTCACTTTATCGAAGGAAGCTCCATTGGAAATTCTGACTACACCGCTAGACTTGAAATATCTAGGGTTACATAGTTCATTTGCAAAAATCAGAGTTCAGACGAGCCCCAAATGATGAAAAATTGATTGATGGATAAATGGAATGAGAGGAGGATGATGTGGCAATTCTTGGGGGGGCTACCACGTGGCATAATCTGATGCTGCCACATGGCAATAAGCTGTCAGTAGCACATATTACTATATATATATATATTCCTTCTCAATTTCGTACCGTGATTTCAAGCTCATTTTTCTTTGATTTGAGTGATTCAAAATGTTATGTGGTGAAGTCGAATTCGGGAATTGACACGTATTTTGAGGTAAATCTCTATTTTTTAATTGATGATATATCAGGAATGAGTGAAAACTTTACGTTGCAATATCTCAGTCATTTCTCAATGAAATTAAGTGAAATTTATGCCTAAATTAGTCTACATTCTGAGAGAAACGTTGTGGTATTCTAAGTGTTCGCCGATTTTGTCTAGGTTTTTTAGAATTTCGATCGAGAAAGTTTTGAAAAGAATGATTTCTCAGTAAAGTTTTTAACTTTGTTTTTGGGGTCTTTCCTTGGTCTTCTAGGGTCCATTTTGGGCCAAATTTTTGGCTATGGATTCAGGTGATGTAGGGATTATTTTATGGATATTGGTTTGTAATTTTAAGCGAGGGCCCTAATTTTTCCCATTTTAGCCTTAATTGATGTAATTTCACCTGTTTCTTGAGATTTTACAGTCAAATCAGCCGTAATGATCTTGCGACTTATGTTTTGATAGCTGAGCAACATCAAGAAGTGATTCGAAGGGGAAAAGCTTGGTTGAATTGACTCAAATCAAGAGACGTCGGATGCCAAGTAGGTTAGGCTTTCTCTAAACCTTATATTGAGTTGAAATATTTGTATTTCTGAGTTGGAATATATAGAATGTACTGTGAATGAGTTGGGTTGGGGAATATATCTTGCATATAGTTGGTTGTGAATCCACATGTGTGTATACGGCGATATGGGACTATAGTTGTTATATTAAGGGTTGTATTAGCTGAATTATTGCATGGTTTGGCTACATGATGGGCCTGAAAAGGGTTGGATGGGCTGAGAACAAGTTACAAGTACTTATACTGAGCTTGACTTTTGCAGGTATGTTGTGGCCTAAGGTTACTGAAAATACTCACTTTTGGATACTTATAAATGATTATATGCTACCCTGTGCACTGAATCTAGTATCTATATTTGGTTTTGCACATATATGATGTGGCTGAGGTAGGAATTCCTAATTTAAACCTTATTATGTGTTGCCCTATGACTTATATGATCCTGTATACCACTGTTATCTGTTATAGACTTGTGTTACTAGCTAGTGACGGGGGAAACACCCCATGTTATGGGGATGGTTATAGTTGCATACCTAACAGAGTCTTGCATTCTGTGATACGAGAGGCATTGCAACTGAGCCATTGGTAGGTTTTATACAGGAGAGTGACCTTATTGATGAGGGGTAGGTTTTATCTGACGAGATCTGTGATAAGATACTAGCGGTGTGAGTTAGTTTTAGGTATTGGATCCTATTTAGAGAAGGGTGTTTTTTTAGTGGGTCGAACACATGGATTCCTTGGTGATGTACTTGATAACAATTGGAATATGATATGATTCTGGGTAGGTAACATCCCTTCGATTGTCTAGCCTCTTGGGCCTTAGCTTAGGTTATATTTATGCTGCCCTATGAGTTGCTTTACATAGAGATGAGGCCTGATAAGGTTCGAATATGTGCTAGTACCCTAGGACATGCATCTATGGTAACTTGACTCATACCAGTCTGAGTATGTATAGCCTGTCCTACTGAGATATGATGACCAGGAGATTGCGTATTAATTATATATCGTACTGCAGCCTGATTCTGGTATAGATATGACTCTGTTGGTTTTGGTTGTCCTAGATACTTCTGATTTACCTTGATCGACTATATTTACCCTTTACACTACTGATGGATGGGGTTATGGTATACTTAACCTATGTTGGGCATGACTCTACAGTGATTTATAATACATATACACTCCGATGTACTATTGGTAGTTGTTGTGCACTAGTTTTCTCTATCTAATGATAGGTCATTTGCCTTTATCTGAGTTGGGTGGTGTATTGTACGGCTCAATAGGGATGATTCAATCAAGAAAGGTGGTATTATTGGGGAATCCAAATCCGGATAGGCTAGTGAGAGATTAGCTGAGACTACACTCTGAGACCTAGATGATGCACCCTGTAGTTCAAGTCTCTGGTGGCGACGTCCGAGTGTTTGAGATCTCGGGTGATGTGCCTTGTGTTCCCATTCTCCGATGGTCACGTCTGAGTGTCTGAGACGAGGGTGTCAATTCTAAAAGGGTCCGAGCAATTTCCCTTACTTTGGAATTGGGGCCCCGTTGACTACACTTTTGGGGCTAGGCCTCGTTGATTGATATTTTAGGTCGAGGACACCATTGATTACATTTAGGGGCGAGGCCCCATGATTGATTTTCTAAGTTGAGACATACTTGTTATGCAAGGGGGTTTCTTTCTCCTGCGGGGGATACATCCCACCATTCCGCATGTATATTTTGGATTGGGTGCCATGTGCTGGCAAAGGGTCGAGGACCCAGATTTATTTGATTGTTAAGGTGAGGCCCATGATTGGTTACCCGTGGATCCACACACCTATTCATACCCTAATTGTACGTGGGTGTACCTTTTGGGCTTATGGGGGCTAAGGGGGTGACCAGGCTTAGATACTAGGGCCTTACACCCACTTACAACTGACCCTTGTTATGATGATGTGGAGAGTTGGACTGTATGATGTTTCTATGGGATTCTCTTATGGTTCTGAGGGATTCTATGATGATTTGTCGATTCTATATTGTGCGCAGGTGTATCTTCTGGTCTTATGGGAGCCTAGTTGGTGTATAGGCCTAGATACTAGGGCCTTGCACTCCCGTACAACACTATGCCTCAGTTGGGGGCAGTTGTGGTATTGGCCTACACAGTATTCGTTAGTCAATATCGATGTTCAGTACTTGGGTTGGTTTAGGTTATCATTGTTCTTCACTTATGTTAGTTCAGTTGTGGTTTGATGGTTTCCAGATATGCTTATGCCTTGATCTAAGTTCGTTTTGCTACATGACTGCGGTTCTCCATATATTTGGGCTTTATTAATGTTCACTATTTCACTCGATCGGCCGATAATACCTATTGGGTGCCTTTTATGGTACTCACCCCTAATTCTATATTCTCATGGTACAGGTCTAAGTACGGGTCATGATAGTTGAGTTGGGGAACTTCAAGAGACTTTTGTGAGCACCGGCAACTCTTGCTTCTTCGTAGTCTCCTTCCTGTTGATGGCTGTCTTTTGTATCCAGACATTGGCCTTGTATAGTACTGTTATGTATTTGTAGAGGCACTCAGATTTTGTATATTATTATGATTATTGATATATGTATATGATATGTCCTTGTGTCTATTATAGCTCTGTACAATTGACTTCTGGTTTTGGGTAGGTTTCGGCGTATATATTATTGTTGTATCGATTTGGTTTGGATTAGAGAGCTTGGACAGGTACCTTTAAGTTGGGAATTGGTATGCCTGTAAGTGGGACCTAGCAGGTGCCATCGTTACCAGGATGGGGTCGTGCCAAGGTGGTATTAGAGCTTAAGGTTCATTGGTCTTAGCTTTGACATAGCTACCGTCTAGTAGAGTCCTGTGGATGGGTGCGGAGACATCCGTGGCTTATCTCCATGAGGATACAAGATGTTTAGGAACCTTCTTATGTTATTGATTCTTATTGTGCATCTTTTTAATGGTTCTTTGATTTTAGAGGTTTTTGCTCCGTTCATTCCTTCACGTGGATACCGCATAGAGGCTAGGCCTCGGGCGAGGGAAGTGTTGCATCATCAATCCCAGATAGGGAGCAGCCCCAAAGCCCGTTGAGTAGGGGCGGGATGCCCTCGAGTGTTGATAGTTGGATTGGGAGCCTACAAGCATTGAGAAAGTTGAAGGGCCTCAGAGGCAGGCTTCGAGATCAGTACTTGATTGGTAGTGGCTATGTCTTGCGCTATAAGAGATGTTGTTAGGGATGGAGTTCTGTGATATGTATATCCGTATGTCAGCGATTGGTTAAAGGTTATATGGGTTGTGAGCACTCTTGATAGATATCCTGAAGGCGGGATAAGTTGTGACTAAGGTAAGGCTGAGCATTGGTGCCTTCCGGGTATCCGTTAGATTATTTACCTACTGGTTTGCCCCGTTAGGTTTTCTGATGTTGATAAGTATGTGTACCTGATGGGATTCTGAGTAGTTGTCATGTTACGATTATACCTTGTTGGTGGCTGAATATAAGCCAAACCTTGTGATTTATACATATGACTATTTTGATGCTTACCTACTGGAGTAGGTAATCTGATACTGGTGTACACAGTATTTGAGAGGCCGGCTGTCAGTTATTCCCTTGGCTACACCTTGTGCCTCTATGACCATGACTTTGCTGTGGTGATTTTGTTGATATACGGTTCTTCTAATTATGTGGTAACGGGATTGTGAGATAGATGTTATGCCTGGGGGCTTAGTTGGGTCGTCTATTGTTGTATTAGATATTATTGCATTATCATCTAAGCTACCAACCCCTCTGCCCTGGGGATTTGCTATGATTATTAGTCGACTGGGATTGTGTCGTCTGGATTCCTGGCTATGCTTGTCGGGAATATTGATCATTTTTCCAGATTACCTAGTACTTAGGTTAGGGTTATATAGTGTTAGATGTGTTTCTCTTCCCATCCTTGCTTGAGTATGAGTTTCGAGCTTCTTTTATCCTGGATCAAGTATCGAGATAGTGGAAGGTCCTTTTTATTAGTGGCGAATTTGGTATTGTGATTAATCAAAATTGTGATACGCGGGTCGAGTGATATTGTTAGATGGCCTTGGTTTTGATATCACTCTAGGGGTGGATTGACTTGTTTCTATGATCTAGTTGCGGATGTCGTACTCTAGTTGGCTAGCTTCAGCCTACAGGGCTTGGCCCGTATGGTATAGACTTGTTATATGACACCTTTTCTAGGGTTCGGGGTGTTCGAGATAGACTGAGGACAGCTTTGAGTCGGCACTCGGGTTTATGTCGACCATGAACACTGATTTGTATAGCTTGAGATCAGAAATAGAGTGGTTCTGAAGTAGGTTGGGCTGATTGCATATGAGCTAGCCCTACCTCTAGCTTGTTTAGTTATATATTCTGCTTTACACGTATTGATGTTGCGCCGGTGTATTTCAGATGAGTTACATGTACCCCAATATGATTTTGTTGAGTTAGATGATGGTTGGACATTGTCAAGAGAGGTTTGGTGATGGAAATTCTGGGTCGTACCTGGATATAGTGTGGCAATTGTGAGTGGGTGATTGTGGTTGTAAGCTGACTATTATGTTGCATAGCATGAATTTGGTGACTTGTAAGCACCGGTGGCTGTTGTTGTGGTTCTTGCCATGGTTTGGTTGTTAAATGCTATAGAATGAGGGGTTGAATGGTAATAACTACTGAGACCATGTTTGAGAAGTGAGATACGGATGTCTCAGTACGAAGGGAAGTACAAAGAACCTTTTAAGTGGGTAGCCTGTTAGGTATTTGTTGCATAAGTGAGTGTTTAGTGGCGGTACCGGGTGGATTGAATAGCAATGAAAGGGGGTTTTGGACTTGCATATGAATGAGAGTATCTTAGCTATTGTCCATAGTTATTTGGTTAGCCTGTGGGCCATTTGTGGTTTATTATAGGAATTGCGTGTATAAGGAAGTTAGGAATGGAGTAGAAGTCGTATATGTAAACCACGAGTACAGTTGTGAATACCCATAATTATCTGAACATCTGGTGTTGTAGTAAGGACAGGTATGTCTAGTCGATTGATCCTCGTGACTTGTCAGTTTATTAAGCGAATGGGATAAATAGTGGATTCTTGAAACTTCTTTGTTGAATTGCCACACCGAACCAGGTGGTAGGATTTCTGGATAATGAGGGTGGTACTGAATTATTGTAGAATACAGAAAATGCTTATGACTTATATACTCATGGTGTGGATTAGATCCTACAGATATGCCTGTGTTCGTACTTTCACGGAGGAAAGTCTTATTATTGGGGGATGTTGTAATGACCCTCTAGGTCATTTCTTTGTTTTGATGTTATTATGTTGATTTGAGCATGGGTATAGTGACCTTGGACTATTGGGGTGATTATTGATTGGGTTATTCGGGAGTTATGTAGATTTTTTAGTTAACTGAGAAGTTACTCTGTAATATGAGTTTTCGAGTAAAATCCTAATGAAATGCCTCAGAATGGAATTCTGATGATTCCATTATCTCTGAAATGGTCGAATTAGGCTAAGGGCATGTCTGGTGCAATTATATCATGGATTTCAAATTTGGTCGCTGGAATCGGTTAGTAGTTGACCTGCTCTCGAGAACCGTACCTTGGATGAGAATCTTGATAGTGCAGTTCACTCCAGAACAACGTCGATTTTGGTCTAGGGCAACCTTTCATTAGATACCGAGGACGTTCGGATGTGATTTGACCCTCCGAGAGCTTTTCGGTAAGAGTTGCGTATAGAGAAGTAGGTCCTTCACATTATCATAGGAATCTCCATTGGAAATTCCGACCACACCATTGGATACGGAACCTCAAAATCCATGGGGTTACATAGTTCGTTTGCAAAAATTGATGTTCGGACGAGCCCAAAACGATAAAAAAGAAAGTAAAAGATTAATGGAAAGAGAGGAGGATGACGTGACAATTCTGGGGGGGGGGGACTGCCACATGGCACAGTCTGACACTGCCACGTGGCAGTGAGCTGTCAACAACACATATTACTATATATATGCACCTTTTTCCAAGGAAATTAGTTTTATGTATATATATTCTTTCTGAAATTCGTACCGCGATTTTGAGCTCGTATTTCATTCTATTTGAGTGATTCAAAATGCTACGTGACTCAGTTTTTCACAAGGAACGCCATTGTGAAGTTGCATTCGTGATTTGACACGTATTTCAAGGTAAATCTCTACTTTTTCGTTGATGATATATCGGGAATGAGTGAAAACTTTACATTGCGATATCTTGGTCATTTCTCAATGAAATCAAGTGAAATTTGTGCCTAAATTGGTCTATATTCCAAGAGGAACACCGTGATATGTTGAGTATTTGCTGATTTTGTCCGATTTTTGAGAATTTTGACCAAGAAAGTTTTGAAAAAAATGTTTTTCCGGTAAAGTTTTTAACACCATTTTTGGGGTCTTTCCTCAGTTTTATGTGGTCCATTTTGGGCCAAATTTATGGCTATGGACTCGGGATGATGTGCAGATCATTTTACAAGGATTCATTTGACATTTCAAATGTGGTCCCTGATTTTTTTATTTTTAGCCTTAATTAATGTAATTTCACCTGAATCTTGAGATTTTACGGTGAAACCAGCCGTAATGATCTTGGACTTATGTTTTGATAGCTGAGTATTATCGAAAAGCAATTTAGAGGGAAAATCTTGGATGGATTGACTTACAGCAAGAGATGTCAGATGCCAGGTAGGCTAGGCTTTCTCTAAACCTTAGATTGAGCTGAAATGTATAGAATATACTGTGAATGAGTTGAGCTGGGGAATATATATTGCATATAGCTAGTGATATGGGACTATAGTTTTTATATTGAGGGTTGTAGTAGCTATAACTATTCTATTAGGTAAATTCTTGCACGGTTTGGCTACATGATGGACCTGAAAGGGGCTGGATGGGCAGAGAACAAGTGACAAGTATGTACACTGAGCTTGACTTTTGCAGGTATGTGTGTGGCATGAGGTTACTGAAAATACTTACTTTTGGAGACTGATAAATGATTGCATGCTACCCTATGCACTGAATCTAGTATCTATATTTAGCTCTGCATATACATGATAAGTTGCGGTAGGAATTCCTCATTTAAACCTGATATTTTGTTGTCATGTGACTTATATGGTCCTGTATACCATTGTTATTTGTTATGGACTTGTGCTACTGGCTAGTGACGGGAGAAACACCCCATGTTCTGGGGATGGTTATAGTTGCACTCCTAAGGGAGTCTTGTGTTTTTGTGATACGCGAGGTGTTGCTACTAAGCCATTGGTAGGTTTGAGATGGGAGAGTGACCCTATTAATGAGGGGCAGGTTTCATCCGATGGGTTTCCCAGGATTATCTGTGATGAGATACTAGCAGTTTGAGTTAGTTCTGGGTATGAGATCCTATTTAGAGAATGATACTTTTTAGTGGGCTGGCACATAGTTGCCTTGGTGATGTCCTTGACAGTAGCTGGACTACGATATAATTTTGGGTAGGTGATATCCCTTCGATTGTCTAGCCCTTTGAACCTTAGCTTAGGTTATACTGATGCTGGCCTATGAGTTGCTTTACACAGAAATGAGGCCTGAAAGGGCCGAATGAGCTAGTGCCCTGGGACAGGCTTGTGTGCTAACTTGACTCGTACTAGTGTGAGTATGTATAGCCTGTCCCTACTGAGATATGATGACCATGAGACTGCGTATTGATTATATGCCGTACTGCAGCCTGATTTTGGTATAAGTATGACTCTGCTGGTTTTGGTTGTCCTCGGTACTTCTTATTTACCATGATTGACTATACTTACCCTGGGCACTTGTGATGGATGGGTTATTGTATACTTGGCCTATGTTGGGCATGACTCTACAGTGATTTGTGATACATATACACTCCGATGTACAGCTGGTAGTTGTTGTGCATAGATTCTTTCTATTTGATGTTGGGTTATCTGCCTTTATCTGAGTGGGGTGGTATAGTTGTGCAGCTAGATGAGGACGATTCTGTCAAGAGAGGTGGTATGATTGGGGAATCTGGATCCGAGTAGGGTAGTGAGAGATTAGCTGAGACTATGCTCCGAGACCTAGATGACGAACCCTATAGTTCAAGTCTCTAGTGGCTATGTCTGAGTGTTTGAGATCTCGAGTGACGCGCCCCATGTTCCTATTCTCTGGTGGTCACATCCGAGTGTCTGAGACTATTAATTCTAAAGGGGTTCGAGCAATTGTCGTTACTTTGGGCCTAGGGCCTTGTTGACTACATTTTTGGGGCTAGGCCCTATTGATTGATATTTTGGGTCGAGGACCCCGTTGATTACATTTGGGGGTGTGGCCCCGTGACTAATATTTTGAGTTGAAACACACTTATTATGTGAGGGGGATTCTTTCTCCCATGGGGGATACATCCCACCGTTTCGCATGTACATTTTGGATCAAGTGCACGTGTCGGCACAAGGTTGAGGACCCAGATTTATATGATTGTTGAGGCGAGGCTCTTGATTAATTACTTGTGGATTCACACACCTATTTACACCCTAATTGTGCATGGATGTACCTCTTGGGCTTATGGGGGCTCAGGAGACATTCAGGCTTAGACACTATGGCCTTACACCCACGTACAACGGTAACACCCCAGTTTTTTTTCTAAGATTGAGTCGTTCTTCATATGACATACAATTTTAATTGATAATTCTTAATTGAGTATATATGTTAAAATTAATTTCTTAGAGAGGGAATAAAATTGGAGTTGATAAATGATCTTTTACATCAAGTCAAGTCCAAAGAATTGTTACCGACTAAGTTTTCATATGAGTTGATAGAAGGATCAACTTCAAATGCCCATATCTCCTAAAGTATAATGTGTTAGGTGACCCATAAGATATCAAATTAAAGCTCTTTGAATTAGCTTTCCAACGCATCTTATTTCGCCTTAATCCGAATTCAGAGTAGAGAGTTATGACTCTTTTACTGAAGACCTGCAGAGTTGTCTAAAGATCCGTGACGGCTCTGCGTCGCGGACACATCGCGGACCCTCTCTGGATAAGCTAAATGATGTCCTTTTATTTTATTTTGAGGGTACTTTTATCCTAAACCCTTTGGGGGTCTATTTAAGGTCAAAAAACACATAAAACATCAGTTTTCATAATTAAAACCCTCTCCTTCACTCCTAAACATAAATGCTCAAGAATCATCATGAAAATCATCAAGTTAAGGATAACTTCCAAGATTCATCATCAAGGTAACCTATTATTCATGTATTACAATCTACCTAACTGGAATTTCTTCATCTATTCATGAATGCCTAATAGAATCTTAAATCATAACCTAGGGTTTCAAGAAAACGAATTCAAGAATTCTAAGAGAGGATTCCTTGATTCTTCTTTTTCAAGAATTAGGGTTCTTCATCAAGAACTCTAAAGATTCTAAGTCAAGAATTCAAAAATCAAATAGAAGCCCTTCAAGCAATGTCTTTCCAAGTTCTTCTACTCTAAAAAAACTACCGAGATCGAGGATTTTCTCCAAGAAGGCTAGTAATTCGTCAAATTTCGATTGTAATATCAACTTTCCAGGTATGTAAGGCTAAACTAAAAACATGGGATTTTTCTCTCATGTGCCCCATTGAGGTCATAGATGAGTTGATGATTGAAGAGTCTACATGCACGATTCCTTTGATGGTTTTCTTACATAAAATTATATTTGAAATCACATGTTTTCTATGTTGATGATCATCATACTATTTGTTTTCTTAAGTTGAATATTTTCATGAGAATTTGCATAACTCTACATGATTAATTGAAAAGCATGCATAATGAACTTGAGGATTGAGTCTAGAGCCTTGAATTGTGATTGTGATTGTGATGAGAGAATGATGAGTCTAGAGCCTTGAATTGTGATTGTGATTGTGATGAGAGAATGATGAGTCTAAAGCCTTGAATTAAGATTGTGATTGTTGATTGTGATTGTGATTGTGATGAGAGAATGATGAGTCTAGAGCCTTGAGTTAAGATTGTGATTGTGATTGTGATGAGAGAATGATGATGAGTTGATAGAGTTTGATTGTTTTATGAGTCTCTATAAATGAATTCTACCGATGTGTCTATTCACTTGATTCTTAATGATTGTTCTAAATCTTGAGTCATTGATGAGATTGATTGATGAGAGGGTTAAAGTCCCAATGAGATTGCTTGATGAGAGGGTTAAAGTTCCTCTGAGATTGATTGATGATAGGGTTAAAGTCCCTATGAAATGCCGATCGTTGACGGGGTTAAAGTCCCTACGAGATTGGTCTGATTGGATTGATGGTTTTATGAGCATTGAGTCACGGGAGGAGTATCGAGCACCAAACTGAGTAAGAGTGAGTTCCACTTGAACTCATTAACTACGTCGCCATACGTAGATGAGGCTTGGAACCATCACATATATTGTGGTTTCCTTTTGATTAGAAGTCCCTGAAAACATAGAGGATTTATTGACGACTAACTCCATATAGGGTGAGCTGATATGATTTCGATTCGTTCCCTACCTGGCAAGTTTGGAACGGCTGTGGCAACATCAGCGTGACTGTTGTACATTCACTGGCTCATAAGTGATTGTTGTCGAATATGAGAAACTCTCATAAATTTCCTACCTTGAGTACTCCGAGTTTAGATGAGATGAGAGGGGGTGAGCTCCTCTGAGATGAGATGAGATGTGATGAGATGAGAGGAGGTGAGCTCCTATGAGATGAGATGAGAGGAGGTGAGCTCTTTTGAGATGAGTCTGAGAGATTGATGAGTTTTGAGTTATTGATGGGTCACTTGTCTACTCTTTATTCTTGCATAGATAGACATTTGACTAATGATGTGATTTGATATTTATTTTGAGTTGATATTGTTTCCATATTATTCTACCAGTTTCTGTTTCACTCAGCTATTTTACATATCAGTACATTCCAAGTATTGACGTCCACTCTGGACTGCATTGTTTTATGATGTAGAGGCAGGTACTAGAGATCATCAACAGGCACTCCGTTGAAGATCTAAGATTCGAAGCTGATTTGGTGAGCCTCCCTTACTCCGGAGGATCCACTACTTTTATTTCATCATGCTTTAGAGTTAGATTGGACTATTTCTTTTATTTTGATTTGGGTAGCCATGGATTTGTCATTGGCACCACATGATTAGATATAGAGGCTTCATAGATGATGGTCGAGCATTGATATTGAGATTGTGAGCTAGTTCTTTCTACTAGCCTTCATTATTTTATATATTCTTTTCAGACTTTAGATGAGATGTGTCCATTACTACTTATATTTTTCCGTTGTTCATTAGAGTTTATTTGATTGAATGATGTGATGAGGCTAAGTGGTTCGCTTAGGGACTAGCAATAGTCTCTGAGTGTCGGTCACGCCAAGGGTACCCTCCCGGGGCGTGACAACAGCTGACCCTTGTTCTGATGATGTGGAGAGCTTCGCTCTATGATGGTTCTATGGGATTCTCTGATGGTTCTAAGGGATTCTATGATGATCTGTCATTGTGCACGGGTGTACCTTCTGGGTTTATGGGGGTCTAGTTGGAGTACAGGCATAGATACTAGGGCCTTGCACTCGCGTAAAACATTATGCCTCAGTTGGGGGCAGTTGTGGTATTAGCCTATGCAGTCTTCATCAGTCTGTATCGATGTTCAGTACTTAAGTTGGTTCAGGTTATCATTGTTCTTCACTTTGGTTGGTTCAGTTGTGGTTTGAGGGTTTCCAAACATGCTTATGCCTTGATTTGAGTTCGTTTTGTTGCACTTATGCAGTTCTCTATATATTTGGGCTTAATTTATGTTCACTATTTCACTCGATCAGTCGATGATGCCTACTGGGTGCCTTTTATAGTACTCACCCCTACTTTTGCATCTTCTCATGGTGCAGGTTCATGGACGGATCATGATAGGCGAGTTGGGGAACTTCGGGAATGCTCAGGAGACTTTTGTGAGCACCGACAGTTTTGGCTTCTTAGTCGCCTCCTTCCTGTTGATGGCCGTCTTTTGTATCGAGACATTGGCCTTGTACAGTAGTGTTATGTATTTGTAAAGGCACTTTGATTTTGTATATTATTATGATTATTGATATACTTATATGATATGTCCTCGTGTCTATTGTAGCTCTTTACAGTTGACTTCCAGGTTCTGGGTAGGTTTCGGCGTATATATTATTATTATATCGATTTGGTTTGGACTAGAAAGCGAGGACAGGTACCCTTGGGTTGGGAATTGGCTTGCCTGTAGATGGGACCTAGCAAGCGCCATCATGACTGGGATCAGATCGTGGCAGTTATTCTAGTTCTTGTCCTATGTTTAGACTTCATCTCTTTCGTTTTTAGTTAATTATATATTGAATTGAGAAGGTTTGGGCTTATTTCTCTTGGTGGGTTAGGCAAGTGTCATCACACCCATTTTAGGGTCGGGACATACTGTAGTTAGACTATTCCATTCTTAATTAACGATTTTGGAATTTGAGCCGTAAGTATGGAGAAATAAAGTCAGGAGCTCTAATCCTAAAGGATCTTATAGAGTGCGAATCAAATTTAGTCAGAGCTTCAATGTGGGCAGTGAATGAGGACAAAAAGGAGATATATGTGTCGTATCAATTAAAAATTATATATAAATCGTACCTGCTGAAATAAATATAATATTAAGGAAGTAACTTCTTCTTGCTAAATCAATACATATCATTGTCACAAACAACGTTGCGATATTAACCAAAATATTCTGCTATGTAGCATGTATGTTGCTTAGAAAAATCAGCTAATTCTTTGGTGTAATAATTAGAATTGAAGTTATATTTTAAATTTTTTTACTTATTTGTAAGATGTATGAACTTCTAATATTTATATCAATGGAGAAATTTTTATTTTTATTCTTTTATTGTAAATGTGATAGTGAGTTATCATTTTTTTTTTTAAATACTATTTATCTTAAAAAATTTATGTATTGTATTTTTAAAGTTTTGTAACTAATAATATAACATACACATAATAATTTCTTATATACATTTATTATTAACTAACGTGATACACACATGCAAAGCACGTACATCTTTTTGTTGCCTCCAAAGGAAGTCATCAACTTTGAAGGAATTCATTTATCGTTGGAATTCAAGGTGCATTGCCATGGATGGAGGTCTGTGTATTGTATGAGCTGATCAACTCAAATTTTGCTCGTTTAGTTTTAGTTAACATTTAAGAATTAACTAATTTTCCTATACTTTAACATTTAGGAGGTACATATCTTTAAATATATTTTATATCTTAAAGATTCTATGTTTTTTAAGAAATTTTGTATTTAATACTTTTGTTCTTTTGTGTGTATGTGTGTATATATATATATGTTTTTTAATTATTATATTATTATTTAATAATATTAAATATCAAATATAACAAATATAATAAAATTTAATAGAGAAGATTTTCGTGTCATAGTTAAATTCCTACAAAAAAAATTCTTTTCCAACTAAAATAGACTTGATCCAAAGAGAAAATGTCAAAAAAATAAACATTCAAACAATAATTAAACAAAAGTTTTTTAAAAAAAAACCCAAAAAAAGAGGTTTAGAAACCATCTAGAAAATAAGGCAAAAACTTCCAAAAAATAGACTTGATCCCAAAAAAAATCAAAATACCCCAAAATAAAAACAAATAAAATATTTTTCTAAAAAAAGTTCTAAAAATTGTCCAAAAAATTGGGGGGGGGGGGGGGGGGGGGGGGCACCAACAATATAGAAGAAAGGTCATGATTTTCTACTAACAATTTATCTAATATTCAAGATTAAGACAAACTAACACACGAAACATAAAGTTCTACAATCCAATGCTACTGCAATTAGACAATACCACTAAAACACATATTATATATATAAGAAGTAATTTATATTCACGCCAAAGCAACAACTTACACAACAATGGGTTTAGAAGTAATAATATTTTTTCATCTGTCATAATATTATATTATCCCGTAATTTATATGCATGTTGACTGATAATTTGTCTGCATTTTTATTGACTTCAATATTTGTTTGTATGTATGCATGCTTGGAAGGGATATATGTGTATATTTAAAAACTGAAAGAGCTTTCAAAATACAACTCTATATCCCCTACCCAAGTTATTGAAACTACTATATTCGTTCTCTTGCTAAAACTCTCAAAACAAAAGAAAATAATGGTAAGTAAATATTTTATTGTTTGAATTATATTGTAATATAAAATATTAATATATTAATTATAATTCATATCAAGGTAGATAGGAGGTTGTCGCACCCCATTTTTTCTCGCGAAAAGACGGGAACCTGGACGAAGTCGTGGCAACGACTCTTTTGGGATTTTTGAATAAAGGAAGAGTCGCCACCTAATGATCGAGTGCATTAGGACACCGTTCTAGCCTAAGGGTCAAGCCAACTAGAGAGAGAGGGCAAGGGCTCAAATTACCTCGAAGAGAAGGTGTTAAGCACCCTTCGAGGTCCGCAAATGCGGGTCCCAACCGTGTCTCGTATTTATGTGGGGGTCTCTAACAAATAAGGTCTCTATTTTATTAATATATCCTAAACAAATCTAAATGATAAATTAATTAGACAATAAATGAAACAAAAGGAATGTTAAACTAAGTGCTTTTAATTGTTACTCGGATCAGTTACTCGGCTTTTATTTCGAAATTTAGCTACATATAGCTTATTTAAGCCGAAGGACAAAACCAAGGTTTGTCCTATTTAAGCGCGAGTGTAGATCATCATCTCCGAGGGTCCTATTTACCCTTACCCCTCCTAGGTTAGTTTTATTAATTAACTTAAAAGCGAAATTATTCTAACGCGTCCTAAGGTGCCTAACGTCCCTTCCTATGGTCCAAGAGGCTTTGGACTGATATTGGTGGTTCTAGACTTAAAAGAAAATTAGGCTTTTCCTATACAATCCTGTGTCAAACAAAATAAACAAGACGACAATTTAGCAAAAAGGTCTCAAATAGCCTCTTAAACAAAAATAACTGATGCAAAGATCCGAATTCGCTAAATGTGTCACAAAATAGCATTAAATGAGATAATTTTGAAAATGATATGTTAAAATTAAATAAATCCTTCTATGCACGATTCCTAATATAAAGTCTAAACCATGATTTCTAACATAACCTCTGAGATGCGAAAAATAACCCTAAAAGCATGATTTCTAATATTGCAAAGTATATTAAGTCTTATGAGCATGGTTTCTAGCAGGGGACAAATATGAAATGATATAAAAAAATTTAAGACAATGAACGACATCCTAAAAGCATGATTTCTATGAAATATTATATATTAAGCCCTATAAACTTGGTTTCTAACATGAAATAAATATGAAAATGACATAAAATCTTAAGATGTGAAATAATATCCTAAAGGCATGATTTCTATATATTAAGCACTATGAACATGGTTTCTAACATGGAACAAATAAAAACTTTTAAGACATGAAACGACATCCTAAAGCATGCTTTCTACGAAATATTATATGTTAAACCCTATAAACATGGTTTCTATTGCGAGAATATTATTTAAACTTATTTTAAATAAAGTCCTATAAGCATGATTTTCTAGAAAGAGAAATCCTAAAGACATTATGTAATATTAAAAGGTGATTCGCGAAATCATTTTGAACATGCAACAAGTAAGTTAAAACCTATAGGCATGGTTTCTAACGTGCGAGAATGGTGAATACTAACGAGCATGATATTTTAACATAATAGGCATATTTCTAACAATAGTATTATTATGTGTTATCTACAACTTTTATCTTATACAATTTTATTTTATTTTATTTTAAGAAAACTAGAAAAAGGTTGTTAAACGCGTCGTTCGCACATTTTCGAATTCTAAGTTGAAATTTCCCTACGTGAATAAGAAATGTAGCACATAATTTTCCTCCCCTTCTAA
Organism: Solanum rostratum; assembly: GCA_029948455.1. Lineage (NCBI taxonomy): Eukaryota > Viridiplantae > Streptophyta > Magnoliopsida > Solanales > Solanaceae > Solanum > Solanum rostratum. The sequence goes on from CM057049.1 coordinate 19,188,303, forward strand.
ACTAGACCCCATCTTCACTATATTACTTTTACATGGGTTGCGGAAAAAATAAAATACAACACGAGGCTAAAATATAAAAGATCTTCCTTCTTTTACTCCGACTCCTCCCGCCCCCAAGTGACTCTTCACGTCATAAAAAAAACCTTGCAATACTTAAGAAGATACTAGCAGCACCCGAAAAAATTCAAGCAGACTTCTTTTCTTTGGAAGATACTGCACAGGAAGCAAAAGTTTTGAAGCAAGAAGGAAAAAAAATTCTTTTTTTTAACGTGTTCTCTGCAAAAGAAAAGAGTGGTCGTTTATATAGTAGAGAAAATCATTCAATAAAAGAAAAGCAAATCAATTAATTATTTTAAACAATATACTAAATAAACTAATCTTATTACTGGTCAATATTTTACCAAAAATATGTAAGTAGATTTAAATTTTAACGGAAAGCAAAATTATAGAGATTCTCATATGCAAATCATGCCATAAACAAAAATAATCAAATAAAATAAAACAATATACTCAATAAACTAATCTTATTACTTGGTCAATATTTTATCAAAAATATGTAAGTAAATTTGAAATTTAACGGAAAGCAAAATTATAGAGATTCTCATAGGCAAATCATGCCATAAACAAAAATAATCAAAATTGTCAAGATTGGCAAGGAGAAATAAAATTTAAAGGAAAAGTAAGAATATTCGACTGTGAAATATAAATAAAGCAAGTAGGAGTTAATTAAGGTTGATTAACACAAGAATAAATCAATTAGGAGCAATTACATCAATCATTATTCAAACCTGGCAAAGGCAAATTACATTAGAAGAGGAAATAATTGTCCTAATTAAGGGTTATGACAAACTAGAAAAGATTATGGCATAGAGCAAAACTTAATGGCTCAAAACTATCCAAGCAATAACATAGTAAAAACAGCTAAATCAATTCATATCCGTACTTTGAAATTGATCATTTAACAAATCAACATCCAAAACTTGAGTAACAAAAGAGGTAGAAATCGATGCCATTTTCGTAGCAGTTCAGCCCAGACGTAGAGTATTATATACGATTAAGTGAAAAAAAGCATCAACTGAATAAAACAGGAGACATAATAATATAAATTTTTCGACAGATAAATCTACAGATTTAAAATTCAGAGAATAAGAATCATAAGGTAATAAACCAAATTGAATTTGAATGCTCTAAATTCCAGAGCATTTTCACCAATATTTAGTCTATTTCGGAGTTTGTTGACTGGAGTTTATTGTTGCATGAAAGTTTTGCTGGAGATGGATTTTCTGGCGATGGCAGTGGGGCTTTTTTTGTGGCTATTGCGAGATGGCAAAATAGGAGAGGGGGTTGCCGGTGGCGGGCTGTTGGCGCGTGAGTGGAGGAGAAAGGTGGCGCCGGCAAGGGTGATTGTTGCATGGCAGGATCTGGTTGGTTTGGGCGGCTGGCGCGGCTGGTTGGGGGGGCACAGGGCTGCTGGCAGCTGGTAGCGGCAGCGGGGCAACGAAAAATGGAAAAAATGGGAGAGAAAGGGAGGAGAAGGGGAGAGAGAAGGTGACTGTCCGCGGGGTCGTGTGGGTCTGTTGGCGCGGCTGCTGGACAGAGGCGGCGGGGGCGCGTGGCTGGCTTGGAGGGATAGAAAAAAAGGAAAAGGGTTGCTCTAGCTGCCGCCAGGCAGTGGCGCCGGCGGAGGAGACGGGAAGGAAGCGGGAAAGGGAGAGAGGAGAGAGGCGGAGGGTGGAGAGGCTGCCGGCGAGGGGCGGCGGCGCGGTGGTCAGTGAGCAGAAGGAGAGAAAATGAAGAAAACAAAGTTAGGGTTTGGGGTATTTATTTAGGATAAAAATGGAAAATGGGGGATTAATTCGTGGCCGTCAGATCAAGATTTCTTGAACGGTTGAGATTAAAAGATTCGTGGGTTTGGGTCGGATCCGAATTGAAAACGGATAACCTGGATTTAAAAACTAGCCAGAAATTGTAGAAATTTAAAATTGAGCCATTTATTGACTCCATTGGTCTAAAATGCAAAAATTGTAAAGAAATAGCTAGAATTGAAATAATTTCAAAGAAATTGATTAAAATTGAAATGAATTTGAACAAATTGGGATAAAATTGAATTAATTGTCACCTAATTAATAAATATTTTTTATTTAACAAAAATGCTTATTATTTTGAACGTATGATTGTTAGAAAAAAAAACTTGGTAAAGTAAAATACTATGCATTTTAAAATATAAAAGTAATTAATATAGTAGACAAAAACAACAATATAATAATGAATAATACTACCACGGTTTGGCAATTTTACTGAGTCAAATTAACAACAATAATGATAATAATAATAATAATAATAATAATAATAATAATAATAATAATAATAATAATAATAATAATAATAATAATAATAACTAATAGTAATAAAAATGATAAAGATAATATCGGTGATTTTAAAAATTGCTAAAACAAATATATATATACATACATACATACATACATACATACACACACACACACACACACACACACACACACACACACACACACACACACACACACACACACACACACATATATATATATATATATATACTATTTTTCACCTCAAGGAATTTTTGATAAATATGTGCAGTCACTTTGAAAATGAACTCATTTATATTAAGAGTTTTAAAACTTCTCATTTCAACCGAATGACGACTTAACATACGTTATAAGTCGGTCAAAATTGGGTGTCAACAGCTGCCCCTTCTTTGCTCAGGAATAAAGGATGAATTATTGAGCAAAGAAAGTTGACGGAGTAGCCGATTTTGTCCGATCGATAGAATATTATCGGAGGGACCGAATAGACCAAAAGGTTTACGGCCGTTTAAAGTCGCCTACATATCTCTGGTCATACAAGAATCAGGCCATGTGTAGTTCTGGATTTAGGAATGACTGAAATTCCTAAAAATGAACAAAACCATACGAATCTCGAAGCTTGAAATGTTCGCAGTATAGAAAATTATTAGGGTATCGAAAGAAGCAGGAGGTTTGATGAACTCAGCAGCGAAATGGTGGCGAAATTCAGACATCCGCAGGCTCTGTAATTTATAAATAAAAGAATCGCTACGCGAATGAAATGGTTAGAGCACATATATTAAGTAGTGAAATAATCATAAACATGATGCAAGTTTCCTTTTAGACCATGAATTTTGCCGTAAGACGACAAGGATGACGTCGTAGGCTATGGCGTCTAGGGCTATGCTAATCATAAATTATATCCTCGGGTCATGAAATGATGTCCATAGGCTATGAAAGATGATGCCTTTGGACGATGATACCTTCGGATCATGATAAATATAATTAAATCCCTAGGCCATGGAATGGTGTCCTTGGGCTATGAAGATGATGCCTTTGGACCATGACGCCTTAAGGGCATGATAAGCAGAAATTAAATCCTTAGACCATGAAATGATGTCCGTAGGCCATGAAAATGCTGCCTCTAGACTATGACGCCTTAGGGGTGTAATATGTTATACTCTTCTCAGGCTGAAGCAAAAATAAACTTAGGGCATAGTACGATGCATATAAGAACTCTCGGGCCGATATCGTGCGAAAAAATGAAATTTTCGAGCACAATGCAATGCAGATTACATGCAATTTCTCGGGCCAATGTTATGCAATTTTCGGGCCAAATTATGCAAGGCATGATTTTCGGGCACGATGCAATGCAGATTTTAAGGTATATGCAATTTCTCGGGCAAATATGCGGGATATGATTTTCAGGCACAATGTAATGCAAGTTTTAAAGTATATTCAATTTCTCAGGCCAATATTATGCAATTTTCGGGCCAACTTATGCAAGGCATGATTTTTGGGCACGATGCAATGCATATTTTAAAGTATATGCAATTTCTCGAGCCAATATTATGTAAAAAAAATATAATTCGGGCACATGCAATTTTTGGGCCAAATTGTGCGAGACATGATTTTCGGGCACAATGCAATGCAAGTTTTAAGGTGTATGTAATGCAAATATTGGGCATTTATGATGCAAGTATAGAGCATATGCAAATGCAATTTTGGCATTCATAATGCAAGTGTAGGACATATGCAAAATGCGATTTTGGGCTAGGGTAACGTAAAGCGTCGAGTAATATTTGTTACCAGATTGTTGCTTGCTCGGGAAGTGCCGAAATATGTACCTGTCTAATCTGCGTTCAAAGAAAAATAGTCAATTTATAACAGGGGGACGTTAATCTGTCCTTTGTCGTGGCCCGGTGCGTTTCATCGGTTGCTGATATCCAGACCTTTATCGGGCATTTGTCTTAGGACAGGATGGCATAGCATTTGAATTTCTGAAAGTAGTATATATATGTGTAATGTATACAGGTGTATATATTTTTCATATGTATATTTACATATATATTTGAGACATTTGAAAGGTAAAACAAATGATAATTTATTAATGATATAGAATCCTTGATAGTGGCACGTTTCGAGACAATCCCAACGTTCAGGTGAGAAAGGATCTTCGAGCTACCCGGTGTAGAATATGAATTTTTGAGCTCATCTCAAAAATTCTGCCCCAGTTATCTTGTTTGTTGAAGGCTATGCTCTTCTTTCAAAAGAATTTTTGAGATCCTCTCAAAAATTCTTCCCCAGTCCTTGGTCAAGTGGGGAAATAAGATTTTTATTATGGTAAGACCGAACTCCACAGGAGCGCCTACGTATCCCTCTTAAACGGGAATCAGGTCTGACGTAGTTCCAATTATAGAGAGCAAATATAGAGTCTAAACGTAACATCTTTTCACAGCATCTGCGTTGATAGGTCTGGGCCAGATTTCGCCATCCATTTCTGCGAGTATAAGTGCTCTCCATGTACGGACCTTGCCAGTTTGGTGCGAACTTTCCTTTGGCCTCATCTTGATTTGGAAAGATCCGCTTCAAGACTAATTGCCCGGGTGAGAAGTATCTCGGTCTGACCTTTTTATTGAACGCTCGGGTCATCCTGTTCTGGTAAAGTTGCCCGTGACATATGGCGTTGATCCTTCTTCCGTCGATCAGTGCTAATTGCTCAAACCTGCTTTGTACCCATTCGGCGTCACTCAACTCTGCTTCTTGAATTATCCTTAGAGATGGTATCTCAACTTCCGCAGGAATTATAGCTTCGTTCCCATAGACCAAAAAGTACGGTGTTGCTCCAGTAGAGGTCCGAATGGTGGTGCGATATCCCAATAACGCAAATGGTAGCTTCTCATGCCATTGCATGTGATTGTCAATCATTTTTCGCAATATCCTTTTGATGTTCTTGTTCGCGGCTTCTACCGCTCCATTTATCTGTGGCTTGTACGCCGTGAAGTTTCAATGGTTGATCTTGAATCGGTCACAAGTTTCCATCATCAGATTGCTATTGAGATTGGCTCCGTTGTTAGTAATGATCGTCTTAGGGACCCCAAACTGGCAAATGATGTTGTTTTTTATGAAATTGTCGACAACTTTATTAACGACAGACTTGTGAGATGTAGCTTCAACCCATTTGGTGAAGTAGTCAATTGCCACAAGAATAAACCTGTGTCCGTTCGAGGTTGCTGGCTCGATAGGACCAATGACATCCATGCCCCAAGCTGTGAAAGGCCCGGGTAAACTAGTGACATGGAGTTCGTTGGGAGGAACTCAGATCATGTCTGCATGAGTTTGGCACTAGTGACATTTCTGAACATAGCGGATGCAATATGTTTCCATCGTTAACCAAAAATAGCCTGCTCTGAGGATTTTCTTTTCAAGGGTAAAGCCATTCATGTGTGGTCCACATGTTCCTGCGTGGATCTCCTCCACAAGTCTGGATGCCTCTTTAGTTCCAATGCACCTTAGCAAACCCAAATGGGGAGTCCTCCTATATAGGATTTCTCCGTTTAAGAAGAATTGATTTGCTAGCCTCCTAATTGTGCATTTTTGGACTTTTGTTGCATCCTCCGGGTAGCTGCCACTCTTCAAGTATCCCTGGATGTCATTATACCATGGTTTCTGATCCGGTTCTTCCTCCACGTGAAAGCAATATTCAGGATGCTCATGTATATGAATGTGAATTCGATCAATGTAATTCTAATCCGGGTGCCGAATCATGGAAGATAGGGTGGCCAACGCGTCTGCAAACTCATTCTGGATTCGCGGAATATGTTTGAATTCCACCTTAGTGAATCTTTTGCAAAGCTTCTGCACGCAGTCCAAATATGATAGAAGTTTTTAGTTCCTTACCGCCCATTCACCTTGTGCCTAACGGATCACTAAATCTGAATCCCCAATTGCCAAAATCTCTTGAATGTCCAAATAAACTGCTAGTCGGAGGACCAAGATGTAAGCCTCATATTCAGCCATGTTGTTGGAGCAATGGAACCTGAGTTTTGCTGATGCCGGGTAGTGTTGGCCCATTGGTGAGATCAAAACAGCCCCAACCTAATCCGTTAAAGTTCTTGGCTCCGTCGAAGAACATCCTCCAGCCATTGTATTCTTCGAAGGTACCCTCTCCTACAAAAGCTACTTCTTCGTCATGAAAATAGGTCTTCAGAGGCTTCTACTCTTCATCTACCGGGTTTTCTGCCAGATGATCGGCCAGTGCTTGTGCCTTCACCGCTTTTTGTGTGGCATAGATTATGTCAAATTCGCTTAGCAATATCTGCCATTTGGCCAACTTACCCATGGGCATAGGTTTCTGAAAGATGTACTTCAGAGGATCTATCTGCGAGATTAGATATGTCATGTGTGCTGAGAGATAATGTCGCAACTTCTGGGCCACCCAAGTCAAAGCACAACAAGTGCGCTCTAGCAAGGAATACCGAGCTTCATATGGCGTGAACTTCTTACTCATGTAGTAGATTGCCTGCTCTTTCCTTTCCATTTCATCATGTTGTCCCAAAACACACTCAAATGCCTGATCCATGACCGACAAATATAATATCAAAGGTTAACCCGACTCAGGAGGAACCAACACTGGAGGATTGGATAAATAGTCCTTGATCTTATCAAATGCTTTCTGACATTCTGGAGTCTATTTGATAGTAGCATCCTTCTTTAGTAGTTTGAGGATTGGTTCACAAATGGCGGTAGATTGGGCTATGAAACGACTGATGTAGTTGAGTTTGCCCAAGAAGCTCATCACTTCTTTCTTGCTCTTCGAAGGAGGGAGATCACGGATAGCTTTGATTTTTGTGGGATCCAACTTTATACCCTGGCGACTGACAATAAAACCCAATAATTTCCCGGCAGGGACCCCAAAAGCACACTTTGCAGGATTTAACTTCAAATTGTACCTTCGTAGCCTGTCAAAGAATTTCTGAAGATCAACTAGATGGTCACATCCTTTCCTCGACTTGATGATAACGTCGTCCATGTAAATCTCAATTTCTTTGTGGATCATGTCGTGAAACAAAGTGGTCATGGCTCTCATGTAGGCCCCCAACATTCTTTAGTCCGAACGACATTACCTTGTAGTTGTAAACACCCCAAGGCGTGATAAAGGCCGTTTTCTCTGCGTCATCCTCATGCATCTTGATTTGATGGTACCCAGCAAAGCAATCCACAAATGACTGTGTTTCATGCTTAGCACAGTTGTCTATCAAAATGTGGATGTTCGGGAGTGGAAAGTCATCTTTAGGGCTGGCCTTGTTGAGGTCCCAGTAATCCACACAAACTCTAACCTTGTCGTCTTTCTTAGGTACGGGCACAATGTTGGCGAGCCAGGTCGGATACTTGGTTACTTCCAGAATTCCGGCTTCCAATTCTTTTGACACTTCTTCCTTGATCTTCAGACTCAAATTAGGTTTGTATTTTCTAAGCTTCTACTTCACTGGCAGGCAAGATGGATCTGTGGGCAATCGATGGGCCACTATTGAAGTGCTGAACCCTATCATATCTGCATAGGACCAAGCAAAGACGTCCTTGTTCTTTTTCAAGAATTGGATGTATTCTCTTTTCTTTTCCTCAGTCATGTGAACACTAATTCAGGTCTCTTGAATCGTTTCCTCATCACCCAGATTCACTGCTTCTGTTTCTTCTAAATTTGCTTTCGGTTTTTCCTCAAACTCTTTGATCTTTCTAGCAACCTCTTTGCAGGTTTCATCCGTTGTCTCTGTCTCAGCTATATCATGTTAGATAGTCTAATTATGTGCCACAATCTCAGATTCAACATTATTAAAAGTAATTTTTTTGAAAGAAAACAACAACATAAACATAAAATAACATCACCGTTGAGTGAATGAAAATTTTATTCATAGCCAGAATTTCTCATAATAATGGAATAAGAAAAACATTAAAATCTTAATTAGAAAGTCTTTATTTTGAAAACATAATGAGTTGATGACAATTTTCCGTCTCTACCCAAGTGCCCGACGTGGTCTGGATGGGGTAGTGGTCCAGCTGCTGATGATGGCCTCTGTGGCTTCCTGCTGCACTGGGGCTTTCTCCTCCTCATTGATTATGGCGTTGCAGCTTCCTTCCCTGACTTCTGATAGGGACAAACCTTGCAACCCCTTCAGCAAGCCTTCAACATCATCATTCCGGAACTCAGGGATTGGAAAGTCTGGCTCAATAGTGGTAAAGGACTTGGTAGAGGATAATAGCACCCTGCTGGCAGTGGCTCCCAGTCAAGATATTCTTCAATGGTGTAAGCGTATCCTGGGCCAAATGTGGTTGAGTGGTGTAAAGGCTTTATAGACTCCGTGATCCCTTGCAATCTAGCTCCTAAGCCCTTTCCTGGTTCATAACCCGAGTTCTGCATTACGCTCATCACATCCATCACCCCCGCTTCTTCTTCTTCTACGTCTGCTTCTATCAGATTTCCTCTTGCCCCAGAAGGAAAGTCTTCTGTGATAAACAAATTTCTCACACTTTCTTGCAATTCCTCATCTTCTTTCTCTAGATCACCCTTGAGAAACCCGGTTGACTGGAAACTCTGATATAATAACGGTATAGGACGTTCTAGCCAATCTTTCTCTCCTCATAGGCATTTCTCCTTCATATCCCAAACCCATGGTATCGTTTTTGAAAGGATGAGAAATTGGGTCGAGAATACCTTGGAGTCTAGCTCCCAATCCCTTGCCTGGTTCATAGCCTAGCCATAATATCATGCTCAGGACCTTTTGACTGTACCACGGCTTTGGCTCGATGCCTCCTACCAACTCCATGGTGTGGAATATTCCTCCGTCCATACAACCCTGTCCTTCAACAGTATAGACGGGATGTCCCTTCTCCCCATCAACCACCACTTCTTCATATTCCCATTTGAATTTTAGGCATTTATGGAGGGTGGATGGCACTGCTCCAGCCATGTGAATCCACGGGAGCCCAAGCAATAAATTGTAGGAAGCTGGGATATCCATCACCTGGAATGCAATGGGGAAGGTGGCTGGACTGATGGTCATGTCCAAGGTGATCTCCCCTATCGTGTCTCTTTGGGATCCATCAAAGGCTTTCACGTTCATCTGGTAATTCTGAATCTTTGTCACATCCACACCTAGCCTTGTGATACTGCTGAGTGGACAAATATTTAATCCAGAACCCGGATCAACTAAGGCCTTGGTAATCATTCTGTCCTGGTACCTAGTGGTGATGTAAAGAGCTCGGTTGTGAGTAGTCCCTTCAAGCGGGAGTTCGTCTTCGTGGAGGGATATCTTGTATGCTTCAAATACTTGCCCTACCATGTGGGCCATTTCTCCTTCAGTGATGTTGGTCGGAACATAAGCCTCGCTCAGCACTCTCATCAATGCCTTCTGATGAAGCTCTGAAATTTGCAAGAGGGACAAGATGGAGACTTGAGCAGGCCCCTTACTCAATTGATCTGTGACGGGGTGCTCCTTGGCTTGTATCTTTTTCCACCACCCACATTCTTCTACTTCAATGATAGGAGGCTTGGTCCCGCTTGAACTACCTTGTTTCATGCATTTGTAAGTGTCCATCTCTTTAGAATGGGTTACCCCTTGGGCAATATCATTCTCTTCCACTGATGCCTTTTCCTTGTTATAGCTCCAAGGGACGGCATGAGTGTCAAAGCTTTTCTGAGGGGCCATTGTGACTACAAAAGAAATCTTGGGCGCGGCAACTTCTACTTCAAATGGTTAGTGCCCTTGTACCATGAAAGGCGTTTGAGTTATCACTGCAACTAACTCATCTCGCCCTACCAACCATATGGGCCCTCCTGCACATGCTGAGTCTCCTACTTCCAACATGTTCACCTGATGATTAGGAAGTAGGTTATTGGACACGTTGGGCACAGGTTCTTTAAGTTGTATGGTTTTGGTGTCTATGAGTTTGTGGATTTTGTCTTGCAGGGATCGGAAAACCTCCGTGGTGTGTCCTTTCATTCCAGAATGATAGTCGCACACCTTACTGGGGTCATACCATTTGGCTTGGGTATCAACTGGTAAGGCAGGGATTGGCGTTATGTAACCGGCTGCTTCCACTCTTTCGTAGAGCTTGGCAATAGGTTCGGCCAAGGGAATATAGGATTTTGCGGGCCTCCTGTCGAAATTGGGACGGTTTCTGTAATTTGGCTGTTGAGGAGATAGTGGTGGTGGTGGAGGAGTTTGGTAGTAAGCTAGTTGGGTGTTATAAACGGGATATGCCGATTGTTGGTATTGTAGAGGGGGAGTTTGGTAAGGAGTATATGTAGGGTAAGGAGAGTAAGTCATAGGATAAGGTGATGTGGGATAATGAGGGAGAGGTGTTCGGGATTTATGGTTTAATGGGGCTTTTGTGCGCCAACATGACCGCGCCCACTTCCTTTTTCTTACGGTTCTCGGGTAAGCTTCCCAACTGTAGTGCCTTGTTGGTAGCCTGTAGAGCTTCCAAATTGATAATGGTACCATTCTTGATACCTTCTTCGATTCTCTCACCGAGTCTGATGATGTCGGTGAAACTCTTTTCTGCCAACCAGCATCATCCTGTCATAATATTGAGGCTCTTGTGCCCTAATGAAATAGTCTTTCATCTGGACTCATCCATGGAAGGCCTGGCTCTTGCAACCTCAGACCTCCATCTCACAACATAATCCCTGAAGGTCTCACTGGGCTTCTTCTTCAGGTTCTGGATGTAGAACCAATTGGGTGCGTTTTTGTGTTGAACCCGAATCGGTCCATGAAAAGTCGGATGCCATGTCTACGCAACTCGACCATTTGCAGACATCTTGGTCGATGTACCAGGTAAGAGCTTCCCCCGTGAGACTTCTCATAAATAGCTTCATCCTGATCCTTTCATCTCTTCCCACCCTAGCAAGCTTGTCGCAATACATGCGCAGATAGTCTTTAGGATCTCTGATGTCGTTGAACAACTCAAACTTGGGAGGCTTATATCCTTCAGGCAGCTCCACATCGGGGTGTATGCATAAGTCTTCGTAGTTCAAACCAACTACCCGCTTGCTTGATTCGGCTTGCTGCAAGCGATTGGTGAAGCTGTCCAATTTCTTGGCCATGGACTTGATCAGCATATCCTTTTGGGAGGATTCTGATTCATGGTATTCGTGGGTATAGGGAGCGGTTTCCACGAATATGGGGTTTTGGTTGTAGTTTCCTTGAGCATGGGCGTATGAGGTATTGACAGTAGGTTTGGGAGACATAGTTGGGATGTGGCTAGCATTTGAAGGGTATAACGTTGGCTCAGAAGGGCCTGCATGATGCGGGTTTTGTAAATGGTGGTTAGGAGGTTGAGCATTTGTGGGTGGCAAACTGGTGGGGTTAGGTTGTATCTGGGGAGTAGGTTGTGTAATTGGCAGTGTGGTTTGAGTAGCATTGATTTGATCCTCCATGTTATCCCCGAAAGGGGTGCCGAGAGAAATAGACAGCCTGGCCAAGTTTCGCATGCTAGCCATTTCCTCTTCGAGTTCCAAAATTTTCCTTTCCAACCTTAGTACCAATTCGGTGAAGTGTGCTCCTCTGTCGGAGTTCTCATTGCTACTGTTGTCGTCGGCCATCTTACTCTTCTTTTTGTTTATATTTTGGAGTGGTGGAGGAGGAGGAGGAGCCTCTTTTGATCTGGTGTAGTAGGCCAGTATGTGCGAACAGATCAACCCTGGGAAGGGGAAAAACAAAACAGCAAAACCAGCAAAACCTTGTTAGAGGTTAGGGTAATAGTAATAATAAACACGTGATTCAAACAAATCAATCGTCCTAAAATGCAAGAGACCTCATTAAGCCAGAGGTAGACCTAATACGACAAGAAAGTGGCACGTGATAGTTAATGCAAGCCTTAAATTGTTTATTGAAATTTAGAATTAAAGACAGCAGAAAGTGAACAATTGTTTTATTGAAAAGGAAAGCATTACATTAAATTTCCAAAACAAAGCCTAAGGGTAGCAGCAATAACAAGGGAAAAATAACTAGAATAAAATAGATCTTCAAATGTGAAGGCTCCCATAGGTTGGGACAATCTGCTCCCTCATTTCTGGAGTGATATTATAATCCTTGTTCAGCAATTTCCGAGCCCAGACTTTTTCCTCCACATCCTCGTACCCGGGCCATCCTCCTTGGTCCAGGTCTACCTTCTCAGCATCTTCTAGAATCCACACATAGTACTCCGAGGTGCAATAAGGGCGATCCTCTTGGACGACGATAGCCATTGCTCTTTCCCACCTTCTACATATGTTGTGTACTTGTGGGATTTCCTCTCCAAATTCGTACTCGGCCAGGCTCATGTTGGATCACAATGGGATCACTTGAATCAAGCCGAACTGTCTAAGGACCCGCAAAGGGGCATATGGTTAGACCCCTTTCAAGCCAATGAGCTCAATATAGTAAAGCTCATCTCCCCTAGCTATCGCTCGTGAAAGATTCAACCAAGGGTATTTCCACTGGATGTTGTAGCCTGATAACCCCGTCATGAATCTGAACCATTCTTCAGCACCTGCTGGGGTGACAAATCGGCGCATTCTCGAGGGGTGGGAGTGAATTGTGTTTCCCACTCCGTCGAGAGCGTCTATCACACCTCCTCGTTTGTAAAAATACTCAACCGTCCATAGTTGTAATAGGAGGTTGCATCCCTCGAAGAAACTCTTTCCCCGGACGCACTTGGACAGTCCCTCACAATTTCTGCTATTATCATGGGCACGATGGTATTTCCTCCAACATCCCTTCCTTTTGATAAGGTGTGCACAATGTAGATTAGGCGAGTATCTATATTTCTGTCTTCTCTGGGGAAGACTAGAGTGCCTAATAGTGCAACCACAAAGCCGTTCACCCGATGCACCTCCCACTTGGCTGTTGAACAAGAAAAGTCACTCTTGAAGTTCTCGTAGCTGTCCTGATGGCCAAAGCGAGCATACAGATAGTCCAGGGAGATCCATTCGAAATCCAATCAAGCCAATTTAGGTCTATAAATTAGTCCCAGGCTTTTCATGAATTTCTTTGTAGTTTGTCTATGGGGGACGATCATGCTCCTGTCCCAGTAGGGCAAGTCGATGAACCCACCAATCTTATCAATCGTGGGGGTCAATTCGAAATCGCGAAACTTAAAGACGATCCTGGCAGGGTCCCAGAATTTCATCAGTGCCTTAATCAAGTAGCAGTCGGGGATAACATATATCAGATATGTTAGCCCCCCTCCCCCAAAAGCTGAGCAACCTCTATGGCACGGTCCCTTTTAATATTCTCCCACCATCTTCTCAGCCTGTGATCTACACCTACGACCATTTGAGTGTTGGCGAAGTTTGGGGAAGCCATTATATTTTTCTGCACACAAAAAGAAAAGAAATGTTCTAAATTCAATTTTAACAATATTTAGGCTTGGATTGAACTATTGTGACCACATAAACACATAGTATGCAATATTCCGTCTTGGAAGGTGATTAGACCCTCTAGACTTAACAAGGTGACTACTATTATGTAGATTGACCCCCTTGGAGTCAAACTACCTAGGGCTTATGCATGCATGATCTTAACTTTGGGGTGGATAGCTCTATCCTAAGTTTCTAAATAGTAGGTTTAGACACGGACTGGGTATTCTTATACGAGAAGCACGTGGTCCAACGGTAGTAAGACTATCTGTCATTCACCACGCAAGTGCTTACTCTTTAAAATTTGGGTTTGAAAGAAGTCGGAAGAAGTGCAAAGGCACGACATCACCTTAAAAGAAAATAAAAGAGGATCCTAAGTGGGGGAGTTTATGAACGAAATGCCAGTTAATTAAGACATTAACATTTAGCAGTTAGAGTAGTGCTTAGACAATTAATTTAAAGCGATAAATAAATAAAAGGGAAAGGGAAAGGAGTTAGAGAGACAGGTGAAGGGAGTTAGAGGGATAAGGGATGGGATTTAGAGGAATAAGGGAGGGGAGTTAGAGGGATAAGGAAAGGGAGTTAGAGGGGATAAGGAAGGAGAGTTAGAGGGATAAGGGAAGGAAAGTTAGAGAGGATAAGGGAGGGGAGTTAAGAGGGATAAGGAAAAAGAAAAAAGAACAAACAGATTAGTAGGGATTAATAAGGAAAAATAAAAAAAATTAAGGAAACTAGTAAAGAATTAACAAAAATAAACACCCACATAAGACGTGGCACGTAATGGTAAGAACCTAAAGTCCCCAGCAGAGTCGCCATTCTGTCGCGCCCCATTTTTCCTCGCAAAAAGACGAGAACCTGGACGACATCATGGCAACGACTCTTTTGGGATTTTTGAATAAAGGAAGAGTCGCCACCTAATGATCGGGTGCATTAGGACACTATTCTAGCCTAAGGGTCAAGCCAACCAGAGAGAGAGGGTAAGGGCTCAAATTACCTCAAAGGGAAGGTGTTAAGCACCCTTCGAGGTCCGCAAATGCGGGTCCCGACCGTGTCTCGTATCTATGTGGGGTTCTCTAACAAATAAGGTCTCTATTTTTTATTAATATATCCTAAACAAATCTAAGTGATAAATTAATTAGACAATAAATGAAACAAAAGGAATGTTAAACTAAGTGTTTTTAATTGTTACTCGGATCAGTTGTTTGGCTTATATTTTGGAATTTAGCTTCATATGGCTTATTCAAGCCGAAGGACAAAACCAAGGTTTGTCTTATTTAAGCGCGAGTTTAGATCATCATCTCCAAGGGTCCTATTTACCCCTACCCCTCTTAGGTTAGTTTTATTAATTAACTTAAAAGCGAAATTATTCTAACGCGTCCTAAGGTGCCTAACGTCCCTTCCTATGGTCCAAGAGGCTTTGGACTACTATTTTGGTGGTTCTAGACTTAAAAGAAAATTAGGCTTTTCCTATACAATCCCGTGTCAAACAAAACAAACAAGACGACAATTTAGCAAAAAGGTCTCAAATAGCCTTATAAACAAAAATAACTGATGCAAAGATCCGAATTCGCTAAATGTGTCACAATATAGCATTAAATGAGATAATTTCAAAAATGATATGTTAGAATTAAATAGAGCCTTATATGCGCGATTCCTAATATAAAGTCTAAACCATGATTTCTAACATAACCTCTAAGATGCGAAAAACAACCCTAAAAGCATGATTTCTAATATTGCAAAATATATTAAGTCCTATGAGCATAGTTTCTAGCAGGGGGAAAATATGAAAATAACATAAAAAATTTTAAGACATGAAACGACATCCTAAAAGCATGATTTCTACGAAATATTATATATTAAGCCCTATAAACATGGTTTCTAACATGGAATAAATATGAAAATGACATAAAATTTTAAGATGTGAAATAATGTCCTAAAAGCATGATTTCTATATATTAAGCCCTATGTACATGGTTTCTAACATGGAACAAATAAAAATTTTTAAGACTTGAAACGACATCCTAAAAGCATAATTTCTACGAAATATTACATGTTAAACACTATAAACATGTTTTCTATTGCGAGAATATTATTTAAACTTATTTAAAATAAAGTCCTATAAGCATGATTTTCTAGAAAGAAAAATCCTAAAGACATTATGTAATATTAAAAGGTGATTCGCGAAATCATTTTGAACATGCAACAAGTAAGTTAAAACCTATAGGCATGGTTTCTAACGTGCGAGAATGGTGAATACTAACGAGCATGATTTTTAACATGATAGGCATATTTCTAACAATAGTATTATTATGTGATATCTACAACTTTTATCTTATACAATTTTATTTTATTTTAAGAAAACTAGAAAAAGGTTGTTAAATGCGTCATTCGCACATTTTCGAATCCTAAGTTGAAAGTTGCCTACGTGAATAAGAAATGTAGCACATAATTTCCCTCCCCTTCTAAAACTAGACCCCATCTTCACTATATTACTTTTACATGGGTTGTAGAAAAAATAAAATACAACACCAGACTAAAACATAAAAGATCTTCCATCTTTTACTCTGACTCCTCTCGCCCCCAAGCGACTCTTCACGTCATAAAAAAACCTGCAATACTTAAGAAGAACATAATAGCAGCACCCGAAAAATATAATAAACTCAGGAAAGTAAGAGAAAAAAAAAGAATCAACACTCACCCAAGCAAGTCCAATAAAAAAATTCAAGCAGACTTCTTTTCTTTGGAAGATACTGCACAGGAAGCAAAAGTTTTGAAGCAAGAAGAAAAAGAAATTTTTTTTTGGACGTGTTCTCTACAAAAGAAAAGAGTGATTGTTTATATAGTAGAGAAAATCATTCAATAAAAGGAAAGCAAATCAATTAATTATTTTAAACAATATACTAAATAAACTAATCTTATTACTGGGTCAATATTTTACCAAAAATATGTAAGTAGATTTGAATTTTAACGAAAAGCAAAATTATAGAGATTCTCCTACGCAAATCATGCCATAAACAAAAATAATCAAATAAAATAAAAAAATATACTCAATAAACTAATCTTATTAATGGGTCTATATTTTACCAAAAATATGCTAGTAAATTTGAATTTTAACATAAAGCAAAATTATAGAGATTCTCATACGCAAATCATGCCATAAACAAAAATAATCAAAATTGTCAAGATTGGGTTAGGAGAAATGAAATTTCAAGGAAAAGTAAGAATATTCGACTGTGAAATATAAATAACGCAAGTAGGAGTCAATTAAGGTTGATTAACACAAGAATAAATCAATTAGGAACAATTACATCAATCATTATTCAAACCTGGCAAAGGCAAATTACATTAGAAGAGGAAATAATTGTCCTAACTAAGGGTTATGACAAACTAGAAAAGATTATGTCATAGAGCAAAACTTAATGAGTCAAAAATTATCCAAGCAATAACATAGTAAAAACAGCTAAATCAACTCATATCCGTACTTTGAAATTGATCATTTAACAAATCAACATCCAAAACTTGAGTAACAAAAGAGGTAGAAATTGATGTCGTTTTCATAGCAGTTCAACCCAGATGTAGAGTATTATATACGATTAAGAGAAAAAAAAAGCATCAACTGAATAAAACAGGAGACATAAAAATCTAAATGTTTTGACAAATAAATCTACAGATTTAAAATTCAGAGAACAAGAATCATAGGTAATAAACCAAACCAAATTCAAATGCTCTAAAATCCCAAGCATTTTCACCAATTTTTAGTCTATTTCGGAGTTTGCTGACTGGAATTTCTTGTTGCATGGAAGTTTTGCAGGAGAGGGATTTTCTGGCGGCGGCAGTGGGGCATTTTTGGTGGATGCTGCGAGATGGTGAAGTATGAGAGGGGCTGCCGGTGGCGGGCTGTCACGGCTGTCGGCGCGTGAGTGGAGGAGAAAGGTGGCGCCGGCAAGGGTGGTTATTGCATGGCAGGATCTGGTTGGTTTGGGCGGCTATCGCCGCTGGTTGGGAGGTCGCGGGGCTGCCGGCGGCTGGTAGCGGCGGCGAGGCGACGAAAAATGGAAAAAATGGGCGAGAAAGGGAGGAGAAGGGGAGAGAGGAGGCGACTGTCGACGAGGTCGCATGGGTCTGTTGGCGCGGCTGCTGGACAGAGGCGGCGAGGTCGCGTGGCTGGCTTGGAGGGAGAGAAAAAAAGGAAAAGGGTTGCGCCGGCTACTGCCAGAAAGCGGCGCCGGCGAAGGAGATGGAAAGGAAGCGGGAAAGGGAGAGAGGAGAGAGGCGGAGGCTGGAGAGGCTGCCGGCAAGGGGCGGCGGCGCGGTGGTCAGTGAGGAGAGGGAGAAAAAATGAAAAAAAACAAAGTTAGGGTTTGGTGTATTTATTTGGGATAAAAATTGAAAATGGGGGATTAATTCGTGGCCGTCGGATCAAGATCTCTTAAACGGTTGAGATTAAAAGATTTGTGGGTTTGGGTCGGATCCGAGTTGAAAACGGATAACCCAAATTTTTAAAAACTAGCCAGAAATTGTAGAAATTTAAAATTGAGCCATGAATTGATTCCATTTGGGCTAAAAATGCAAAAATTGTAAAGAAATAGCTAGAATTGAAATAGTTTCAAAGAAATTGACTAAAATTGAAATGAATTTGAACAAATTGGGATAAAATTGAATTAATTGTCATCTAATTAATAAATATTTTTTATTCAACGAAAATGCTTATTATTTTGAACGTATGATTGTTAGAAAAAAAAACTTGGTAAAGTAAAATATTATGTGTTTTAAGGTATAAAAGTAATTAATATAGTAGACAAAAACAACAATATAATAACGAATAATACTACCACGGTTTGACAATTTTACCGAGTCAAATTAACATCAATAATGATAATAATAATAATAACAATAATAATAACAACAACAACGATAATAATAATAATAATAACTAATAGTAATAAGAATGATAAAGATAATATCGGTGATTTTAAAAATTGCTAAAACAAACATATATATATATATATATATATATATATATATATATATATATATATATTACTAATCTTAACCTCAAGGAATTTTTGATAAAAATGTGCGGTCACTTGAAAAATGAACTCATTTATATTAAGAGTTTTAAAACTTCTCATTTCAACCGAATGGCGACCTAACATACGTTATAAGTCGGTCAAAATTGAGTGTCAACAGAGGAAGACATGAATTTGAAACTCAATGATAAACTAAGATATTCTTTCCCTTGAACACTTGAATAACATAAAATTATCAACTTGGGTTGTGGTGCAGTAGCGAGACTACTCCATTTTAACCCGAGGTCTTGTGTTCAAGCCCTGAGTATGGAGAAAATCTTATGGGGAGCTCTACCCCTAAATGGGTTCTAGTGCGTGATTCAAATTCACCTGAAGTTACAATGCGGACACGAAAAACTGAATGAGAGAAAAAGGACATATATAGAATCAAAAATACATTGGATTATTTCTTATATAAGTTTTATAAATCCTATACTATATGAGATGAATTTTACTTTGTCCCTATTGTTTTCAATATTACAAAAAATCCCTGAAAAGGTGCACTTATGATACATAAGCAGTCGTTGTTGATACATGTGAAAAGCTGGCAGTTGAGTTTTATAAGGAAACTAAAATGTCAATTAGTTATTTAATTCCCAAAATTAATGCTAATCAACCATTAATTAAGGATATTCCCAATGTAAGGTAACTGATTCATTGCAAATCAGTTTCAAAATTTAAATTTTACATTCTCACGATTCACGCTAATCAACCACTAATCGAAGATATTCCCAATGTTTTCAAAATTTTAAATTCAATTTTTTGTCAAACAATTGGCAAAATCAGAGAAGAAACACCATCAAAAAAGGAGAAGCGTAAAAAATAGTAGTTGATACAAGATGAATGTTGCGAATATGTTGAGACATTTTGGATTTTGGGAGAACGATCTGACATATTCAAGAAACAAGAGCAACTGCCTAAGCAAATTTTGATAAAATACTTGATTTTTTTCAAAAAAAATTCAAAAAATACAAATTATACTCCAAAAGTACTTGTACCATCCAGCATAGTGTTGATACATACAACATTATACAGTGTTGATATATACAATACAATTTTCCTACAGTGTTGATATAAATAAAACAACACTCTACCCCTAATTATATCATGACATCAAAATAATGTTGATACAAAAGGGCAACATGTTGTTGATACAAATAACCTGTAAATAGGAACTGATACATGAACAAATTGTGACCACAATACAATATTGATACAAACAACACAATATAGTGTTGATACAAACAACACAATATAATGTTGATACAAACAACTCAAATACAGTGTCGCTACAAAAATAACAACATATTATATCAACGACATGGTACAATAACAATAACACAGTGTTTATACAAAATTTTCTAACTAAAAATTACAATAATAGTAGACAAAATCGTAACCTTTGGCAATGAAGGACGGGTTGAAACTAGTTTAGTTTTCTTCACCTTTTTTAGGGTTCTTCCCTTTTTGGTGGTATGTCCTCAACAGGGATTGGAACTTGAAGCTATTTCATCGTTGGAATCAACTACTCGCTTGTTAGCAACTTCAGACTGTGGGCATTCTTCACTTGGTGGAACAAATTCGGCATGACTAATATTTTTTATATTTGATAATGCATGAGTAATATCATGAGAAGATGGTGGAATAGACTCCACTGTAATGGAGATTTTGCGATTGAGATGAAAAATGGGAGAAAAAAATTAGGGCAAAACAGGAAAAAGGAAAAAAGGAAAAGGGGGTGGGGGAACGTTCAATCTACTCTTATTTTGGAATTAGTGTTAAAGAGTTTTAAACAACATTAATTTAGGAGTTGATTGAGGTGACACCTATTAATTTGGTGTCAGTTAGGATATGATTGTGTAGTATTGTAGTCTTTGTATCTATAAGAAAGAGATAGAAAGCTAAATTATGAGATTTTTGTCATTTTTTAAAGGAGTAGGAATTATAGGAAATTGTGTAAACATATGTTGTGTATTTGTGTAATTTTTAGTATTTTTTTTATTATTGTCAAAGAGAATGAAATTGATTTGTATCGTGCGATAGAAATAGAAAAATGACATATTTATAAACTTGATGATACGAAATAGTAATATTTACGTAATTATTTATAATTGTGTGCTAAATGATATAAGTTAAACACGTAATAATTTATTTATTTGTATACACTTTTTATTAAAATTGATGTGGTACACACGTGCAAAGCACGTACACAAAACTAGGTATTAAATAGACGTAGTAATAATAAAATATTCCCTAACAAAAACAATTTTAGATTCAGTAATCCATTAAATAGAAAGTTTGACCTTAATAAGTAAGTTAAATACGCACACAAGCAAACCATGCCCACATCATTCCATGAAGTTAAAGTGTGCCATATGACATTTCTGACTTGAATGACCTTCACAGGACTCAATTTTATTCATTTAAAAAAGTCATGAAAAAATGCACTTTTAATACTTGAATTAGGACTAAAATCTAATTTTAGTTTTACAAAATTATGACACGATGAAACGATTTAAAATACAAAGTTAAATATTCAAATTTGTAAAATTAATTCAGTCATTAATTTCTTAATTTTTAAAATAAAACTTGGATTATAAAAAACTTAATAAAATACTATAGCTTCTCGCTTTTTATATATGAAAATGTTAAAATAATGTATAAGACCTGATATAGTTTTGAAAATCATTTAATTTCATAATAAGAGCCATATAAATTATAAGATGAATATAAATAATGTTTCATTGTTTGGTAAGTATTTATATTTGATAATCTAACAATTTAATGTCCCCATCTAACTATCCCTCGTAACAAGCTTACCTCATTCCTTTTTCTTATATCTAGATTGTTCTGAGGTATCCTGTGATGATCTGTCAGTTCTATATTGTGCGGGGGTGTACCTTCTAGGCTTATGTGGGCCTAGTTGGCGTATAAGCATAGATACTAGGGCCTTGCACCTGCGCAAAACGCTATCTCTCTGTTAGGGACAGTTGTGAAATTGGCCTATGCAGTCTTCGTCAGTCAATATCGATGTTCAGTACTTGAGCTAGTTCAGATTATCATTGTTCTTCACTTTGGTTGGTTCAGTTGTGGTTTGAGGGTTTCCAGAAATGCCTATGCCTTAATCTGAGTTTGTTTTGTTACACTTATGCAATTCTTTAAATATTTGGGCTTTATTTATGTTCACTATTTCACTTGGTCAGCCGATGATCCCTACTTGGTGCCTTTTATGGTACTCACCCCTACTTTTGCATCTTTTCATGGTGCAGGTCCAGGGATGGATCATGATAGCTGAGTTGGGGAACTTCAGGAGTGCTCAGGAGACTTTTGTGAGCACCAATAGTTCTGGCTTCTTCGTAGTCTCCTTCCTATTGATGGTCGTCTTTTGTATCTAGACATTGGCCTTGTACAGCAGTGTTATGTATTTGTAGAGGCACTTTGATTTTGTATATTATTATGATTATTAATATACGTATATGATATGTCCTTGTGTCAATTGTAACTCTTTATAGTTGATTTCTAGGTTCTGGGTAGGTTTCGGCGTATATATTATTGTTGTATCGATTTGGTTTGGACTAGAGAGCTAGGACAGGTACCCTTGGGTTGGGAATTGACTTGTCTATAGGTAGGACCTAGCAGGCGTCATCATGACCGAAATCAGATCGTGACGGTAATTCTAGTGCTTGTCCAATCTTTAAACTTCATCTCTTTCGCTTTTAGTTAATTATATATTGAATTCAGCAGGTTTGGGCTTACTTGTCTTGGTGGGTTAGGCAAGTGTCATCACACTCATTTTTGGGTCGTGACATATAGTGGTTAGACTATTCCATTCTTAATCAACGATTTTGGAATTTGAGCCCTAAGTATGGAGAAATAAAGTTAGGAGTTCTAATCCTAAAGGATCTTATAGAGTGCGAATCAAGTTTAGTCAGAACTTCAATGTGGATAGCAGATGAGGACAAAAAGGACATATATGTGTCGTATCAATTTAAAAATTATATATAAATCATACCTGCTGAAATAAATATAATATCCATGTAAATAAAATTAAATAAATATTATTAGTTTGACGCAATAGTTTAAATCTATAGTAAACCGGCAAGTATGAGAAAACGAATTCAATTACTTATGATATATATATATTGATAGTTTATGAATATATACAATAATAATTTGGAGTCGGATAATTAGAAGTTAAATAATTAATTGATTAAAATTCAATGTGAAAGACTCCTAAGTATAAAAAGAGTAGATTAATATTTCCAACGTAATTTTCAAATTAATCTCATAAACAATATATATATGTATATATATATATATGTCTATGTTTTGTTAAGTTTTAACTTCTTCTTTTTGATTGGTAGGAGTATTTATTTTCTCACTATGTGGTTTGACATTAAATTTGTAGTGGATACAATTTTTTATTTTCATATTAATTATTTGGAAGAAAGATTACGGAAGTCACTTCTTCTCGCTAAATCAATACATATTATTGTCACAAACAATGTTGCGATATGAACCAAAATATTCTGCTATGTAAAATCAGCTAATTCTTGGGTGTAATAATTAGAATTTTGAAGTTATATTTATTAAATTTTTATTTATTTGCAAGATGTATGAACTTCTAATATTTATATCAATGGAGAAATTTTGTTTCCTAGATTTACTTTTATTCTTTAGTTGTTAATGTGATAGTGAGTTATCATGTTTCTCTTTAAATATTATTTATCTTAAAAATTTTATGTATTATATTTGTAAAATTTTGTAACTAATAATACAACATACGCATAATAATTTTTTATATATATTTTTAATTAATTAACGTGATACATACGTGCAAAATCTTTTTGTTGCCTCCAAAGGAAGTCATCAACTTTGAAGGAATTCATTTATCGTTGAATTTCATGGATGAATTCAAGGTGCATTGCCATCCTCAATATATAGTTCAAACTTAAACCAACCAACCAAAAACTGATAATATTAATTCATTCTTTCTTAATCCTTTGTTTTTTTTTTCTTTCTTGTCCCCTGCTTTCCCCTACCACCATAAATTCTTCTTCAGAATTTTGACTTTCAAAAAAGTAAAAAAAATGACTTGTGGTGGTGATGATGGTAAATTAGGAATAGTTTAATCAGACAAGAAGACACCATCATTTTCAATCTTATAGAAAGAATGAAATTCTTGATAAATTCAACCTTGGACAAATAACAACTATCTTAAATGCAATTAAATTAAGTTAAAAAAGATAATGAAATTTAGACACATGACAAATTTAAACCTTATTACTACATAGAAAGCAACGTGCAATTTAAAGGACACGTTATTGTGGATTTTACCCTATCATTTTTTTTTAGAAATGAAGGTGCCTTGTGACTTCATGTGGTATTAAGAAAAAAAGAAAGATCTTTGAAACTATGCTCTAAAACAACTATTATTAAATATTTATGTGGCTGAGAATTATTTTATTAAGGGTAAAAGAAAAATTTTAAAGTTAAATTGTTTCCAATTAGAATAAGATGATTTTATTTTGAGACGGACTTAAAAAAAATTGTGCCAGATAAAATGAGACAAAAAGAGTATTTTTTAATGTTCGTTTCAATACAACAACATCAACATACCCAGTGAAATCCCACAATGTTCGTTTCAATACATCTTTCTTTCTTTTTTAAAAAATGACCTTATAAAAATATTTATGTGGACTTCTTATTCTTTCCAAAGGAACAATAATAATAAAAAGAATATTGAAGTAACAATGCATTAAACATCAAATGATAATACTTTCTTATTATTCGCGAATCAAGAAATGGGGATCATAGTTGGAGCTAGAGTTTTGATGGTGGATTCGATCGAATCTTATAATTTTTATTCAAATTTTATTTTTTTTAAAATAAATAAATTGAATATGTATGAATTGTCAATTTAAAACACAATTATTTAAAAAAAAAATACAAAAATTTCAAATTCTAATACCACCTTTGATTTTATTACTCCAAATCTTTAATTTCTTTCAAAATGCAAAGCTATAAAAAGTGAATGAGATCTGGTACAATTCTTTGCTTGATTGGATTAAAAAAGGGAAAAAGTAAATTGATTCCATGGGGAAAAGAAGGTGACAAGCACAAAAGACAAGTTGCAAGAAAGTGTACATAAACTTTGTGTAGATCCCTATTGCGTAATACCCTTTACACGTCTCCCTTTCACACGCATTAAACTTCCTCCTTACCTACTAAGTTTCTTCTTTTTATTTTGATGTTCCATATTTAAAATTCAACTTGTGCTATTAGTTTCTTCACTTTAAATATAGCTACAAGCTAAATTGTTTTTTTTTTTTTTTGACTCTTTCGTTCCATTTTTACTTATTTACTAATTATTTTGATATGTCTAACAATACTTATCTAGTTTATATAATCAATAAATAATTTATCTGAATCTATTTTACTTTTGTTATTTCATTTTTATTTAATAATGAGACGAAATAACAATAAAATATTTCCTAACAAAAATTCAAATTCATTAAATAGCAAGCTTGACCTTAATAAGTTAAATATGCACATAAGCAAACCATGCCCACATCGCTCCATGACGTTTAAGTGCGCTACACGACATTTCTTATGCAAACGACCTTCATTCGACTCAATTTTATTTATTTAAAGAAGTCATAATAAATTGCATTTTTAATACTTGAATTATGATTAAAATCTAATTTAATTTTATAACATTATGACAGGATGATGGGATTCAAAATGCAGAGTTGAATATTCAAATTTGTAAACTTAGTTCTGTCATTGATTACTAAATTTTTTTTAAAAAAACTTGGATTATAAGAAACTTAATAAAATGCTATAGCTTACTGGTTTTGTATTTGAAAATGTTAAAATAATGTATAAGAACGATATATTTTTAAAAATCATTTACTTTCATAAGAAGAACCATATAAATTATAAAGGATGAATAAAAATAATATTTCATTGATGGACAAATATTTCTATTTGACAACCTAACAATTTAATGTCGCCATCTAAGTATCCCTCAATAACAAGCTTACCTCATTCCTTTTTCTTAAATCTAAATTGTTTAAGATTTTTTTCCTTAAATATCGTGATTTTAAATCTGTTTATATTCCATTAGTCTTTAATTGTTCGATAAAATTTGATAGTTTAGGACCATAACCTTCAATGAATCTAAAATATAGGGACTAACAACACAAAGACCTCCTCAATATACAGTTCAAACTTAAACCAACCAACCAACCAAAAACTGATAACATTAATTCTTTTTTTTTTCTTTCTTTCTTTCTTGTCCCCTGCTTTCCCATAACCCCATAAAATCTTCTTCAGAATTTAGGCTATCAAAAAAAGTAAAAAATGGCTTGTGGTGGTGATGATGGTAAATTGAGTCTTGATTCAATTAGGGACAGTTTAATCAGACAAGAAGACACCATCATTTTCAACCTTATTGAAAGAATCAAATTCCCAACAAATTCAACCTTGTACAAACAACAATTACCTTCATCTTCAGGCTCCTTGTTTCATTACTTGTTCCAACAAACAGAAGCCCTTCAATCTAAGGTAAAAGAGTTTTTGTTCTTGTGTGTCTACATATGTATTCCCCCTCTGTTTTGATAAAATGTTTAAATCATAATTTTAACTTTATGAATTCTAAATTTGACTTTTGAGTGCTAACAATTGGTATGTGTATAAATTTAGTGATTTTTTTTCAATATATACACTCTTTGAATTTATAGTTTATGGGTTGTTGAATCGAGAATTTCTAAGAAAATAATCTCTCTATTTCTATGTAAATACGAAATAATATCCTCCTCAAATCTCACTTATGAAATTCAAGTGGTAAGTTGTTGTTGTATACACTACTATTTCAACCATGGAAATGGGTTGTTATCTCTGTACTCTTTTGGTAGGTTTTCCTTAATTTTCTGAACTTATTAGATTCCTTTAGTATTTTTATTTTGGGTTGACCGTGAACTTTTTTCCTTTCTATTTTTTCATTCTACATAGGGAGTATTTGTTTTTCTTCTTTTAATTAGTCTTGGATAATTATGTAACAACGTTTTTATTCATGGTGGTTATTCACATATTCGTTCATTATCTTCTTGAATTTAGTTTAATCGTATTTTGATGGTAACCATTTTTTCTTAATTTCAGGATAATGGTACTTCCTCACAATATTTTCTAAATAGTCTGTTATATTCGAAATTTACTTGATTGATTTTTTAGATGCTCAATCTGTAAAGAGTAATTATTTTAAAAAGTTACTTTTCTTCTTGATTTGAAATCTTTTGGTAATGAAAACGATTATCTCAAATAATAACTATTGATTGAGTAATAATCGTATCAAAAATTAATTCAAATATTTTATGAAATTTTAGATACTCGTGTGCTAATCTTACAAGAACTATTGGGTCCTATTTTCAATTACTGTGCATCCTCTTAATAAATTTGCACAACAAATGCTTATTAGTAAAATTTGTGGTAAAATGATAAATATGTATTCTTTTTTAATTAAAATTTTGAGAAAATAGTCAACGTCTTCTCAATTTATTAGTCAATTCTTAATTATATACTTGTACTTTTTACGAGGGCCCTATTACCCTCTTGAATAATGCTGACTTATCTAAGAAGGTGAATACACCTCTCGTTTGCGCATAAATGTTGGATGAAAAGCTGTAAAATGGTTGAAACTGAATTAAATAGTCCATGTGTTGCTCTCCAAATTGGAGATTATATAATTAATTCATTTTATTAATTCTTTCCTTTTTCTAATATCACAAAATTTTCATATTCATCTCATAATTTCTTCAAGTTTTTCTCAAAGTCCTTCAATGCTGGTCTTCTAAATTTGTCTCTAGGAGCTCCGAATCGATTTGTAGCTACTACTTTATGCTTGCTTAATCATACACCCAATTATTTTTAGCAACAATAATCACCTCACCCACAAGAAATTTTCATAAATAAAGCTCAAAAATGGAGTTCAAGTTTCTTCTTGAACTTCTCACAAAAAAATAAATAAAAGTTCAACATATAATTGGTTTTGACTTTTTAGAGAGGTGATTATTTCATATTAAAGTAGTTTAGGGGAGTAATAGGACTCCCGCATAATATGAATGTGTAGTTGAGAATTAATTAATAGGTTGAGGAGACATTTAACTATTTTCTCTA
Organism: Solanum rostratum; assembly: GCA_029948455.1. Taxonomy (NCBI): domain Eukaryota; kingdom Viridiplantae; phylum Streptophyta; class Magnoliopsida; order Solanales; family Solanaceae; genus Solanum; species Solanum rostratum. The sequence goes on from CM057049.1 coordinate 19,216,274, forward strand.
AAATTTTTGGATTTAAGTGAGGAATAGACTATGGAGAGTTTTATCCCAAAAGATATATTGCAAGAAACAAAAAATAAATTATACAAAACCAATAAAATCAATCAACTATTTGTACAAATTAATCATACATTGATTAGCATATTTATTACAAAAGAAATTCCTTTAGTTTGATTGATTTTATTTTTTATAACAGGTTGGTAGATACTTGTCTCCAGAGGAAATTCCTTTCTTCCCAGATAATTTGCCTGACTCAATCATACCACCTACCAAATGCATTCCAGTAAGTATATAATTATTTAAATTGTGCTTTTTAACTAGGATTTAAAATTTATCACTAATTAATTTGAGTAATATATAGGTTTTGCATCCAGCAGCAGAGTCAGTGAATGTAAATGGGAAGATATTGGATAATTATATAAATCAAATACTTCCTCTATTTTGTATTGAGGGTGATGCCTCAAACTTTGCAGCTACTGCTGCCTGTGACATTCAGTTATTGCAGGTAACTAACTATACATTTTAATTTTCTCATTATAAATGAAATTTGTTTGAAATTGAACTGATGCTAGTAAATATTTATTTACATTCGATAATTTAACCTTAGAATTCAGAATTAAAATGAGTGAGAATACAATTACAATTAAGTGATAAAAATGTGTATGAAAAACAGCGTGTCTTGCATTCATTAATTGATTTGTTTAAATACAGATATGGATATTTATTTTTATCTTTATGTCCATACGATCCTTAATGTTCAATATGTGAAAGTAAAAATCTGTTTATCCCTTGATTTCTCCGTGATTCGAGGATCGTTAATGATGTATTTCTCGAATTAGGACGATTATGCTATTTAAAAGAACATAATACTCTTTATATAAATATATATGCATGAATTAGGATTTAGAATAGAGTAGCCTCCAGAAAACCCTGATTGAATAGGACTCATCTCGTAGAATCCTACAAAATTTCATTGTCTACAACCATATAGTATTAAGAAAAAAAAAAGAACAAAATAATCCTTTTAGTACAAAACACACATTCAAAAAAAGGAAAACGTTAGTAGAAAACAAGTGAATAAAAAGAAGTTCCAAAATATATTGTACACTATAATTCTCTTCTTTTTATGTTTTAGTTCTCGGAAAAACAAGGTTAAGTGTCCAAAGAAAGAAAAATGCTATTTTTATCTCATAGTTTTTCTGCAATTCACAGATTATATCAAAAAATGTAACTTCAACACACGTTAGAATGAGCAACTCATTATTACGATTAATAAATTACATGACCTCACACTTCATATTACACCTTTTGGTATCTTTTCACAATATTTCAAAATAAATAGTTTGACCTTATTAGTTTAAGTCCAGTAAACTAGGAAAAATGAATTTTCACCAAAACGGGAAAAAATGGAATCAGACCAGGTAATAGGTAAATCACAAATGTAGTTCATCCATTTGAAAGTGTAATATCATAGATAAACGTTGGGATATTTTCTTCAATATTTAAAAGCTGATATTATAATATTTTATTTTATGTTTGGTTGTGTTGAAGGCTTTGTCTAGAAGGATTCACTATGGATTATATGTTGCTGAAGTTAAATTCAGGGATAGCACTGATGATTATAAACCATTTATTCTTGCTCAGGTATTTCATAAGTGTTTAACATTCAGTCGCAGAATCATTCATAAAATTCAAAAAGCTAAGATTATCAAAAGGTTTACTCCTACTAGCTACTTTTTGGTAAAAAAAATAATCTCCTTTCAAATTACTTAAATTGAAAAGTGACGATTTATGTGAATTTTTCTATTCCAAAAGTATAAACTCAATATCTCTGGTATATTTTTGTTTTCTATCCCCTAAAACATGGAACTTAATATTTCTGGTATATTTTTGTTGTTGTAGGACAGGAATGCTCTAATGAAGTTATTAACATTCGAAGCAGTTGAAGAGATGGTGAAGAAGAGAGTAGCAAAGAAAGCCAAGGTATTTGGCCAAGAAGTAACCTTAAATGACGATAGTACTAAAGAAATAAAGGGCAAAGTAGATCCATCACTCGTTTCCCGTTTATATGATGAGTGGATAATGCCTTTGACTAAACTTGTCGAAGTTGAGTACCTCCTACATCGTCTTGATTAATTAGATTGTTATTATTACTATTGTTCTTATCATCACTACTATTCTTGATGACATTAATTAAAGTGGGGAAAGTGATGACTCACAATAAACCATTTTAACAAGAGATATTACCCTTTTTTTTTCTCTTTAACAGATTTATTAATAATAAAAATGTTTGACTTACTTGGGTATATGACTTATTAGCTTAAGCAGTTATGCTCCGTTAAGATCATTGGTTTGATTTTGAATGTTCCTTTAAATATAGTATAACCCTCTGATATATTAAACATAAATTTCTGTCTATTTGACCAAAAAATTGAAGAATCCTATTATTTTCATTGTTATTCTTATTATTACATAGCCATTTTCCAAATCATTAAAGTGGTTATAATTATATTTAAACTCTGAAAGTACAATTATTTAATATAATTTAATAAAATATATTTTTAGTTTTATATTATTTTAAGAGAAACACAATTGTCACAGTCTGAAAATGGGCTTGATGACACTTGTCTTAAACTTACTGAAATAAGTCAGTCTAAACAGAATATAACACGATAATATGAAGATAACAATCTAAACACATAAAAATACGAAATCTACAATCTAAAAGTCAACGCAATATTGGTGTGACACGTACAAGACTTTACTACAACTGATTTTGAAAAGAAATTTATACAATTTGATTTTGAAAAGAAATTTATACGAGTTTTAAAATCTTTGATACTTTAATAGAACAAAAATAGTTAATAAATAAAAGTGTGAAGGGTCAGCTAAAAAGGGTAACTGCTACTTTTCATACTATTTCAAAGTTCGATCCAAAGTGAGAAGAAATGTCAATCGAAATCAACACAAGCAATATATTTATATATATATAATCAAAGTAACATGGTGCATTGAACAATCATATTCCCAATTCATAAATTCAAAATGAACCCGTCAGTAAATCTCATCATTCATTCAGTAATAGAATCTTCATTAGTGTAGTTATTCATATGGTAGTACCATACATCTCTCAAGTTCTCAATAACCACATTATTGTCTTTGTTCAAGGCTACTCAACAAGGAGTCAAGGTTTTTACTAATATTCTTTCAACAATCTCTTCACAATATCACCAATATACTTATCCACAACATAAGTATACTGCATAATAATTGATAGTCTTCAATAATTTACAAGTATAAAATTAACTATCAAACTCCTCTTCATATAGATATTCACATTAATATGATGAGTGAAATGAAATGGGATGTAATAAAGTGCAATCAATACAATGCAATCAAGTAATCATGATGCATGTTTGTCCAACGATACACGTTCGTTGATCACCTTAGATCAGAGCTCATAAGGGCTTCACATGGACCATGTATCCGCCGAAACTATTTTCCTTCAGCATCTTCATCAAAACTAGCTGGAATCATTTTCTTTTGGTATTTTCATTAAATCTAGTCAGAGTCATTTCTCTTTGACTTTTTATCAAATCTTTCCGAAACCATTTTTCTTCGGCATTTATATCATAGTAAGACTCAATCAATATTTCAATGCAACACATTAATCACATTTCAAAAGAACATGAGAGTATGCAAAGAGTGCACACAATTCATACATTCAAGAATCACATCAAATCAAATTTATCATTACTCCAAATATAAAATCATCATCGATTGAGTTATTCATTAATACTACCACATCATTTATCAAGTTTTCAATTGTCCATTTATCATCATTATTCAACGTACTCGTCAAATAATTATTATTCTCACAAGTGTTCCTCAATAATTTCTAACATAATATCAAACTCATACAACATTCATTTCAAAATTACACTTATTATCACGACTCAAGCCTAGGGCCTAGTCGTAACACGACGAATGAGAAGGCCATAGGCACCTCATCCAACCCATCTTAGCATGTCAAGCATTCATAGGTAAAAACATGTACATAGTGCAAAAAAAATAATAGAAAAAGGACTAAGGGAAATCATTGCGTTGAAAGGAAACATCTCAAGCATATATCATTGTCAAAAAATTACCATTCTAAATACGACTTTAACGAGAATCGGTGCATGGTTCGGTTCTCCTCAAATAGAAAAGACGCTAAAATAAGTTAGAAAGTAAAAGCCTCTAGTTTTAAAAATCCCAAATATACATCTGTCGGAATAGTACATAGCATGAAGAAAAAGTAGATGAAGACCCGAACTAAGGTCTCACCACTAAAACTAATCCTGAAAGTCGATAACTAGCAACGTGTTGGAAGAGGAGGAGCGCTAGTCCCCACATGACGACATCATGTAGGCAAAATATGCATTATTATGTTGGAATATACTAAGTATGTGATATGCAAATGCAAACATGAAATTGTACTTATTCATAAATTAAAATACTTCAATGCATGAAATGATAAAGCCATCACAGCTTAAGCATGTACAAGAAATAACGTTGAATATGAAGTAAAACTAATGGAACATATGAAACACATGTGATGGAACGAAAACATCAAATCTCACACTTTGTAGGAATGGATCGTAACTAACATATAAGACCATGTGAGCTACTACATGAAATCCAACATAACCACCTAAGTTGGAACGGTGATACATTTGCCAAGTGAAACTCTATCACATAGCATGCACCATTGATGACATAAATGACCTACGTGGATCCACTAGCCTAGCCTACAAGGGCTTCTATGGTGGCACATAGTTAACTGAGAAAGGGGTTGCTTCTAGGGTTCCATTACCAAATCCCATCTCATTGCCTCATTCGGTGCTAAGTCATTCCTCACGGAATACTTTAGAACATATACTTACTCAAGTAATGATACTTAGAATCATAAATAACAATTTCAAAGAGTAGCTCGAAAACCTTTGGAACCACCAAGTGAGTATTGTCTTTTCAATTTGGGGACCATCATAAACATCTTTTAAGGGAATCATTAACATGCTTATGTTCTTGACAAAAATATTAACTTAAGATCTTTCTTTTGTTCCCTCATTCATCATTATCATATCATGCAAAAATCACCTTAAACTTAGTTGGCTAATACATTGTTTAGAAAACTCATTAATCAAGAGAGTAATGCATGAATCATGGAAGGATATGCATCTTATCATATGCTAAGCAGCTCACACATCATAGTTTAAACCCTAGCTTTTGGAGTCCTAGTCATCAACTCAATACTCTTAGAAAAGCATAGTAAAACATTGCATGGTAACATTGAAGACGTAATACATGGTAACATATCATAAAATCATCATTTAAATTGTTGGCATGCATAATGGAATTTTAAGAAACTTAAAAGAAAGGTAAAAAGCTTTAAGGAAGGACTTTGTGGGTGAAAGGAACCCACAAATCAACTCACATACTGTAACACCCCTCATGTTTTTAGGCCTGGGAAACTGAAGCAGAAAAAAACTTGATGATAGTCAGGTTTTACGAGCTAGCTCACGACCCATTGAAGAATCCATGGGTCCTAGGTGGTATCATGGAGAGTGCCCAGGGAAAATGGGACATTGAAGAAATTTTGGAAGTTAATATATGAATTAGAATATGAGCCGTATATTCTCTTACGACCCGTAAGTAGGTGTCGTAGGTAGAGACCTTAAGGAACCAAAATTTGTCTAAGTCTGGGGTCCTCCTACGACCCATAGGTCTATCTACGAGCCATACTGTATGTTCATAGATCAGAAGTTGCAATTCTAGTAGCTCAACTTCTATAATACCTTGACTTACGAGGTAAGTTACAAGCCGTAAATCTATCCACGACCCATAAGTGGAGTTTTGTGGACGGCTCCAACGATTTTTAATGAAGGGTGTTATTGAATTTTTCAATCCACATAAGTTCTAAACTACGTTGTTTTGGTTACCCTAACTACCCTAATCGACCTAATTCCTATAAAGTCCTATTCCTAACTCATTCAAAGTTTTTAATTACCAAATTTCTCCAAAGGATTCTCAATAATTTTCTGTCTAAGTCAAGGGTTACATTGAAGCTACAGCTTGAAGGTTGGACTAAGAATTTCCATATTTTCTTCTCTAATTCTAAGGATCCTACTTGAGGTATGTAGGGCTCCATTCATGGATTGGTTCCATCAATGAAGCTCAATCCGAAACCTTCTTTTATTCAAAGTTTTAAGATAAATTCTTATGGGCTTTTAAGCTATGATTCCTAATTTCATAAAATATGATGATTTCTATATGATGATTATGAGTAATTAAGCATGAATTATGATGAATTCCATGATGTATATGATTTTCAAACAAAAGTATGTGATTTCAAGGTATGCATGATTAAGGCTTAATGTTTTGTTGTGGGTTCCTTTTCTAATGTCCTGAATTGATTTAAATGCATGCTCAATTGCATGATTTTGACTCAATTGTTCATGGACTCACACTTAGCCCTAGTCTCTCATGATAAAGCTATGGATTTCTATATCTATGATGTTAAGTATGAAAAACATGTTTTAAAGGATGATGATGATATTATGAAAGTTATGATGATGTTATGATAAAAAGGGGTGATAAAAATCCAAATGATTATGATGACGTAAAGGAGGGAATGTCTTTAAGAGTTAGAGAAAGTGTTTCCTAATATCAGGACAAACCTTTCCTCTATTTTACTGATGAGAAAAAAAATAACTCTTCATTTTCCTTTTACCGGGTTCCCTTTACAGATCCTTATTCTTTCAATCTTTATTTCCCAATTCACACTTACTACTTAAACCCAATGCTTCTCCTTTTCCTTTTTCACCGTTTCTGTATTTTAAAACAAGTCATTTCATTAGAGAAGTCATTTTCTTGGTTTTTAATAAACTTATTTTTTTTTAACAAAAGGAATATTTTTTCAAAATATTTTGTGATTACTAAATATAGAAATTGAAAAAATATTTTCCTTCCCGGAAAAAGTACACCCTTAGGGGTCATTTGGTTATCCCAGAATTAGGTATGTTGGGATCAGTTATCCCATCATGTATATTTGATAACTTATTCCACCACTATGATAGGATAAGTTATTCAAACTTAACAATCAAATAAGATATTACAATTTTATTTTTTTTATTTTTTTTTATCCTTCACACCAAAAGAGTTGAGGACCATTTCGATCATTTTTCTCCCAACTTAGATCTTTGGTCCCTAAACTAAGGATTATTATGGTTATAGACATTAACTATAACTTTTATTTTCGATCCCTGAAGTTTTCATTAGAACCTTAAGACTAGATGAGATAGGTACGAGTACGACTCCATTAGAGGTTTGGCAATTAGCAACCATGGAGATTCAGAAAGCTTCATTTACTATCACTCCTCGCCATTTCCACCCAATTTCAAACTCTACCCACCACCCAGTTCTGGTTTCCCCACGACATGAACTGATACAGCAAAGAAATTTACTAAAACTAAGCCCTCTTTTTTGTTCTTCTTCTCATAGCCATCCTGTTGTACAAGACCCAATTTTGCCAGAAGGAAATGAATCTTTTGGGAAAAGTAGAGAGACCCATTACAAGAATACAAGAAAAAAGAGGGTTTTTTTCTTGGATGTTAATCCTATTTGTTACAAAGGAAGCATACCTTCTTTGCAATCTTTTGCTCATTGGATTTCCCTTTTCTTCTCTCAAGTCAGCCTAACTGATCCTGTTATTGCTGTAAGCTCTCTCTCTCTCTCACACACACAAAAATGGATATGTTTCTGTGTGTTACTCTGTTTGTTGAGCTGGGAATTAAGATACAGAAGAGTTGGAGGGTTACACCCTGTTTGAATGGTTATTACATATTGTTTCATAATGTATTCTATCATGTTATATTGTTTTGATTAATACAACCTTGGGATAAATTGTATCATTGTCCATGATTATATAATGCACACATCAATGACTTAGAATGATAAACCGACTAAAAAAGTAGGGTATGGGTAGAACTACTATGACAAGGTAAGGTAAAAGATAAAATAAGAAGAAAATATTAAGGTGTCGATGCAACCACACCAATTATTTATTAGACAAAGTGAAGCTTTTTGTCTTTACCTAAACATGAAATTTAACAATAAGTGACAATACAATTTAAGGTGTTGTTTGGTTGGGAATAAGTTGTCCTGGTATTAACAACCCAGGATAAGTTATTATGGGATAAGTTATTCAACCATATATATGGGATAACTTATTATGGGATAAGTTATTCAACCATATATATGGGATAACTTATTCTCAACCAAACGAATATTAACTACCCAGGATAAGTTATTCAGCCATATATATTGGATAACTTATCCCATCACTAAGGTATAAATTGTGGGATAAATAATCTCATGACTATCTAATGCCTCCAACCAAATGCAAGTTAAAATAATCCTATATTTTATTCTGGGATTATTATACCTTATCCCTCACACCAAATGACTCCTAAGTAACAAACAAAATAAACATTGTATTTAAACTAACAATACAATACAACAGGTAACAACCATCCAAACAAGGTGTCAGGGGTAGAATACTCTATAATCTTCTTTTTGGTTCACCTTATTTTACCTGAAAGTATCTTGGAAGTAGAGTCCAGCCTAAGATTTGAAGTTTATGGGTTCTTAACTTGCCACCAAATCGTAGCTCGTCTTAGTTACTGAGTTCACAGTTAAATATTTGTACATATCTAATGAATTTCATTATACAAATATGAATTCTTAGAAGAAGCTGCTGAGTTCGTCCAAGGCAGTACCGGATACTCTAGCTATGAGCCTGCTTGGCAGGTGTAGATGGTATTTGCAAGCACCATGAACTACACATTGTTTGAATTGGGTTTTTGTTTTACAGGTTATTGATGGAGAAAGAGGTAATGAGTATAGAAGACAGCTGTTACCTTCTTACAAAGCAAAAAGGAGGAAATATTGGCATCAGTTTCGGGATGCAGGAAAATCTCAAGGGAGTACGATTGAAAAGTCACATTCACTCATCTTGGATATTCTTAAGAGCTGCAATGTTCCTGTGAGTGAACACTTTCTTGATCAATACTTATGGTCTTAGTTTATTGATGCATCCTTGTAATTGGGTTTCTTTAATAGTCTGAAGTTAAAAGATAACATATACTAGCAATTTGAGAAAGTTGTAGTTTGTGCATAGACAAAGTAATTTACTGATATCAACTATAATGTTATTTCTAACTGGAGATACTAAGAAGCATGAACTATGATATACATTTAACTTTTCCTTCTTGTCCTGTGCACCCCTGGGATTAGTCGGGGCTCAAAGAGACTCGAGCACCCTGTGCAAATCGAAAAAAAAAAAACTTTTCCTTCTTGTCATAGAAATTTTGCTTCCAAAACATGAGTTGCTTTTGGTGAAACTTGGCGAGCAACTACTCTGGAGATTCATATACTGCAAAAGTTGGATGGAGAAAGAACGAATCTTGGACCACACTAATAAATCCATGAACGTTGAAATACGAGTTAATTTTCCCTCAAGAGAACAGTTCTAAGGTCTATTAATGTCATTTCAGCTGTAAGTTTGGGCGGCAACATATACAAAAACACACTGTCTTAATAACAAAGAAAAATATTAAATTAATAGGCAAGTCTACAGATCCAATACTACCTTCATGATATTTTTGATCTTAGTATTTACCTGCTTCCTTGTGCATCTCCTGCCTCAGGTTTGACAATGATTGCTGTTGTTATAATCTATGTTGCTCAGACTCTTTAGAAATGTTACTGGGTTCGTGTCAGATGTTCCAAAAACAGTGCAAGTTGGAGGATCCAGCACAGGCGTGGTATCAGTTTTGGAGAGTCCGAGCAACATACGTTATTTTGGGCTGCACAGTCTTTCTCAGATTTTTTATTTTTGTGGCACTACATAGTCTTGTTAGCATGATGAGAAGGCAGATAAGAGTTGATTACTAGCTTTTGACTTGGTGTATTATGCAGGTAGTTAAGATTGAATCACATGAAGCAGATGATGTTATAGCCACACTTGTAGAACAAGTTCTACAAAGGGGGCATCGAGTCGTCATTGCCTCTCCCGACAAAGACTTCAAACAGCTGATATCTGATGATGTTCAAATTGTCATGCCAGTACCAGAGTTCAATAGATGGTCCTTTTACACCCTAAAACACTATATGGCGCAGTACAATTGTGATCCAAGGTCTGATTTGAGCCTGAGTAAGTATGTCACACTCCTTTTAGGTGTAGTTTTTATCTTATTTTAAGCTGCTAGTTCGTGTGCTTGTTGAAGCTAATAATATGTAGTGGTGACATGAAGTGGTCCTGAATATCGCAGACCAAATATAGAGGATTCATAACCAACCCATGCTAGTTTGTGACTGAGGTTTAGCTGATTGAGATATGAAAGTTAAGAGGGGTGAAAGTAGGAAGTGGTTCTTTCCAGGAAGAGGGGTAAAATCGAGGGTCAATGTGGGAATTTAATCTTTGGTAAGGCATCTTTTTTTTTTCAAATTTTACCACATCTACTAACTGTTTTTCCTTCCAAATATTTTTGAGAAGATCTTACATTGATATGAACATATGTTCAATACAGCTGTAACTCTTTATTCTTCTCTTTTACCATACCGGATTTCATCAACCAAGTTTGGATACTTTGATCGAAATTGACAGAGAAATTCAGCACAAATACAATTACTTCTGTAATCAAAACAACAGTGAAGGTGAAATTGAATAAAATGAAGTACCCTGTATATATAAATTTCTATTGCGAGTTCTTTTCCTTATATCACCTTTTGGGAATCTCCTCTTGATAAAATTTCTCCTCAGAATACCTTTTAAAATTTTCACATAATATCTCATAATTTAGACATTTAACTGTGTTTTTTGAATATTTGAATTATTTTAGCTAAACCTCCACACCCGTATCTGTATACCATATCTTAAAATTTAGATCATGAAGGATCCGACCTCTAAATCTGTACTTGTATATAGGGGTGGACCTATGTAGGTGTCAGTTGAACCCCCTCGGCAAAAAATTACACTGTATATATTGGGTAGGTTTTCTATTTTATACATATTCTTGTTATGAATCACCTAAATCAACGAGAAGAGATAGCTCAGTGGTACCAAACTGTGCAACTTAGGCCGCGAATACTATGTGTAGATTGCAATTTCAATTCCTGCTGGGTGCGCAGGCAGGCTGCCTATTTTTTTTTTTTTAAATTAATTCTTCGTTGGTGTACATTTACTATTAAAAACCTTTTGCCTTGATGTTTGCGTGTTATCCTATTGTATTTTGTTTGGTGAAATTTTCTTTGCTTCTACAAGTTGCCATTGTATCTATTGGAAAAGCTTTTTTGTATTAAGAATGAGTTGCGGCGTAGAATGAATGATGACTTCTTGAGTGGTTGCATGATTCATTAAATGGAAAAGATGTGTTTAATGATGTTTTAACTGATGATATTATTGTCTTTACATGCAATGAAACTTTGTCGAGTAGTAAGAAAATGTGTTTGAGGAAGTATTGGCAGTGATTCTTTTTAGAGTTTTACTTTGCTCTCTAGTTCACACATTTATATTTTTATTTTCCGAACCCCCTTTGTGAAAATCCTAAATCCACCGCTGCCCATGTTGTACACTCACACCTGAGTCTGAGCAACTTAGGACAAGAACATCACGTAAACTACCTTAGCATTGTGAAGAAGGGGGATTACGATGCATACATCTCTTGGTAAAAGGAAGAACAGAAGCCTCTTTTGTTTCCATATAGCTTCGTGTGTTTCATGCTATTCTGTTCTTCTTATAAGGCTTTAGCATTTTTCCATGTCTGCACTTCTAGGCTCTAGCCAATATGGGCTATCTGGCATAGGGGATGGGTACACTATGGATGCTTCAGTGTCAATGCTGTTAGAATCATCTAATCATCAGTTTTGTTCTCGAGTCTGCTCTTATGTTGGCTGCTAAATTTTGCGGTTTTCTGGAAAGGGTGCATACTGGGTGATGAGGTTGATGGTGTTCCTGGAATCCAGCACGTTGTTCCTGGTTTTGGTCGAAAGACTGCTTTGAAGCTTTTGAAAAAGCACGGCACACTGGAGAATTTGCTTAATGCAGCTGCAGTAAGATCAGTGGGGAAGCAGTACGCACAAGATGCCCTTGTAAAGTATTCTGATTATTTGCGCAGAAATTATGAAGTTCTTTCTCTGAAGAGGTAACATTTTCATTTTTCTTTTGCTTCCATCAGTAATAGCAAAGGTGTTATTCAGCGCCTTTTTACAGCTTTCTAGTTCTAACTATTCTAACATGAAATGCACTAAAAGGGATGTCAGCATCCATGTTGAGGAGCACTGGCTTAATGAGAGGGATACACGTAATGACTCACTAGTTTTATCCAACTTCATCACTTTGCTGAAAGATAGTCGGAATCTTTATTCACAAAGCAGATCTCATTCCAATGGTTGAAATTGCCAGAAGAAAGCATTCTGTGAGTTCTCTTCTTTACCATGTTATTTGTTCCATTTTAAATTTTCAGCTTTGACGAAATGACATATGAAGTGTCTTCTGGATAACAAAGACGGTAAAATGTCAGCGGTGTAATGGAAGGTCTCTTAGCTTGCGCCCATTTCACTGTGCATGTTTATCTATCCTTTCCAAAGAAGGCATTACTTAAGCCCATATAGCCCACTTTTCTATAGAAAATCACAGATCAATCCAGAATAAGTTTGCTTTGGTTTGAAAGGACTGTTCCCAACTTTTGTTTTGAAGTGGCAAGTGTTATTGATATTAAAATCAGCACTAAGGAGGTACTGTAGAAAAGTGAAAATTGAGAAAAAAATTCTTACAGCTTGTTTGGATGGTGGTTTTTCATGGTATGGTATGGTATGGTATGGTTACTAAGAGAACGACGTTTGTTTTGATTGTTTCATTAATTATATGGTATGGTATGGTTTAGTTTCATGGTTCTGTAACCATGAAACCCCCCACTTTTTTAAACCACCAATTTGGTGGTATCCCATGGTTTCCTTATTTTTTTTCCAATTATACCCTTATTCAAATCTAAATAGTTCTAATTTATCCTTTATTCTTTATTATATTGTTTTTGTATTACTTATTTTTCTCCCCATCAACTTTTGAAACTTTTTTTCCCCTCCCGTTTTTCTTTCACGTTTTAAACTATTTTTTGAGGTCTTTTTTTTTTTAAAAAAAAGTTCTTACTTTTTTTATTTTCTTACGTTGTTTGTATGGTTTGGAGATATATTAACTTGTATGGTTCCCTACTTGATTCTATGTATTGTATTTTTTTAAAAAAAATATTAAAAATTTATTGATAAATTTAATATTTATACTAATTAAGGATATTTTTGTAAATCTATAAGTTACGATACAGTACCATACAGTCAAATCAAACAACAAATTATCATTAAACAGTAGCAACCCATACAGTCTATCCAAACATTGTATGGTATTGTACTGTACGATACCATACCGTACCATACAGTACCATACATTATGAAACCATGGCAAACCACCATCCAAACAAGCTGTTAGGGTAGAAAAGGTTCAGAAAACTGTAAAAGTGTTTCAGCACCATTCATTCATTCTAATCTTACACCAAAAAGATATCAACATACTGCAATCTTGTTCCAGCTTTAGGTAGACAAGTTTGGTACTTCTGTTTATAATTTTTCGTAGATCCTGAACAACAGTCGGAACACTTGTATGATGTTGAGTGAATACTATAAATTAACGAGAATGGTCTTAGTTCAGTTTTAAGACATTCAAAAGATTCTTTTTGAAAAGATGATGGACACCCTGAAAAGGAACAGAAAATGAAATCAATGCCATGTTATTCAGATCCTCAGGTGCTTGGTGTTCTGGTCTATTCCATGCGTAAGTTGATGTAGGCTCTAAAACCTGAAGGACGATGATCTTGATGCTTCATCAGAACTATCAAACTAAATAAATAGAAGATTACCAAATTTTGCCAGAAGATTTGACCAGATGAACTGAGGGACTGAATTGGAATATCTGAATTCACAGTGAGTATAGACAAATACTTCTGTTTCATGTTCTAATGTTCATTTGTTCCATATACATGATTCAGTTTTTTCCATGTATCAGGAAGAGTCATACAGTAGAAAACATAAGTATCGTTCTTGATGGATGAATCACTAAAAGAAGAGACTTCTGAGGTCTAAATAAAATTTACAGAAGTTTGAGTTTCTTTTAGTAGTGCCACTGTAAATATCCGAATTCACAATAAGTTTAGAGTGATACTTCTGTTTCATGTTCTAATGTTTGTCTGTCAATAAATAAGAATTCAGTTTTCTTCATGTATCAGGAAGAGTTATACGGTAGAAAACTTAAGTATCGTTCTTCTTGGATGAATCATTAAAGAAGAGATTTCTGAGGTCTAAAATGTACAAAAGTTTGAGATTCTTTTAGTAGTGCCACTAGAAGAGATTCGTGGTACTATTCAGCTCATCTGTTGTGATGAAAGAACATGGCAAACACCCAACTTATATCCATATTTTAACTCTATATAACTCCTATTTGGACCCTCAATTCATTCCCATTTTCCGTTTTCACCTAGTCTAATGTTAATATACAAAGACCACAGTAGTCATTTGCCTTTCTTCTTGAGCTTCATTAATTCATATGGATTTCTCCAGACGTGATTTTCATATCGACTTTGCTGCCATACTTGTTTGGTCAGATTTTTCATTGAGTTGGGGAGAATCATCAGAAATTCTCATTAATTTGGCAAGAAACTTGAGGTTTTCAATTGGCAGGGGCGGATGCACATTGAGTAAAGCATTACACTGCTTTAGTTGATAATTTTGTTACTATTGCTATTATTTGATAGATGTATAAAAGAGAAATGTCATTGTTCAAATGCATTAAAGAAAAGGAAGAAGAAACACATGACATTTGTCGTCAACGCGCTTCTCCAAAGCAATACAAGTTCTAGATGTTTCATAGCCATATCGTGTCACTGCCTTCTTGGTGCCTCAGTTACCATCATTTGCCATGTTCTTCTTCATACCTGTCCAATACTGGTCCAAACACTCCAAACCAAATGGATCAGCCTCAAATTCCATGTCTATCTGTAGCAGAGACGAATCTAGGAATTCAAGAACATGAGTGCACCAATATTTTAAAAATAAGATCTAAAACTTTATAATTATGATAACTTGACGAGCAAAATATGATAACTTACATTGTGACAAAAATATCATCAGTTTATAATTGTACTTGATGAGGCTTATATTTTGAAAGTGATCCATAATAGCATCATTATTTATAGTTGCGAATATCTTATGCTCTATTTTTACAGACTAAACAACCATTCAAGAATTCTTCACCAATGTTATTACATAAATCATTTTTTATGAGCTTCATTGAGGAAAATGCTCTTTCCGCACTTGCAGTAGTAACAAGCAAAATTAACGCCAACTATACAAGTAAAAAACCAAGAGACCAAGTTTGATCCAATTTTATTTTTGCCATCATCATACCAAGATCCTTAATCCCTTTGAAGTTGAGAAACTTGCTATCACGTTCTCGAGCATAGACAATTAAGCTATCAAGCTGATAATTGAGATCCCGAAGTTGGTTATCATCAAAATCACTTTTGTAATATTCAGCTAACTTCATTATTTTGGTCTTGTTAAATTAGCAAATGAATCAACTCGATTCAACCTAGCCATACCAAGAAGCAAGTCACTAGTCACAACAGCAAAACAATTATTGAGCTCCTGAAGCTGCAAATCAATAACTGCATAAAACACTTCAACATGAAAGTGATGTAAATTGGAAACTTTGGACCTCTTACACTTCGACCTTGGATAGTCTTTAGTCATGTTAGGAATCAAAACATCAAATTTACCACAAAATGAATAAACTTCATTCATCAAAGACTCTAACCCACTTTCTCTTATTGTTTGCAATCTTCTCTTTGAAAGATTACGCAACCCCATAGCACTGACGATATCTTGATCTTTCTTTTGTAAAGCTTTGTTCAATTTATTTGTAAGAAGCAACATCTTGAACATCAAATGCAACATAAAGATAAATTCAAATTCTTGAATTTTATCTAAAAGGTTTCCTGTTGCAAGTTTATCAAGATGAAGTGGAGAATCTTCTTTCATATCTTTAAGCACATTAGAAATTGAAGAAAATGTAATCATGAAGTTTTCCAAGGTCTTGAAATGGGATTCCCAACGAGTATCACCTGATCACTGGAGGCCACATTCTTGATTCAATCCTTGCGCAGTAAGAATTTCTTCAGATTTAAGTAATTCTTCTAACTTCTCAATTTGATGTTGTTGAAGTAAGTCCCCGAATTTTAAAAGATGTTCAAATAATATTTAATACATTTGTAACAACATTGAAAAAAAAATTCACATTCATATACTTTTTAGAAAGAGTCACAAGTGTGAATTGCAACTGATGGGCAAAACAGTGAATACAATATGCAGATAGAGCATCTTGTAAAATCAAGGACTTTAGGCCTTTTTTTCTCCTTGCATATTGCTAACTCCATCATAACCTTGTTCACGTAGTTTCGATAGACATAGCGAATGCTCCAAAAGTAAAGAATAAAATACTTTTTGCAATAATGTTGCAAATATATCACTCAAATGAACGATACCCAAAAAGCTTTCTATCAACTCTCTATTTTTGTCGACATATCATAAGACTAGTGTCATGTGCTCTTTATGTGAGATGTCTTTCGATTCATCACCTAGTATTCCAAAATAATCACCATTCAAGTTTTTGATGATAGCTTTAATTGTTTATTTAACACAAGCATCCTCAATTTCTTTTTGAATTGTCGAACAAATCATCATCTCATTTTTTTGGATCATGTTGTAATATTACCTTTTCCACATTTGGGCAATTAGCTCTATGAAATTCCAAAACTTCAAGAACAAGACTTTTGTAATCAGAATATTCACTCTCATCATGACCAAGAAATGGTAATCCATTTCTTAGGAGAAACCTTACCACATTGATTGAGGCATTAAGTGAATTCGATAATCACTTTTTGTTTTCTCACTTTGCTTGTGAAGAGAAGATTGAATCAATTGACATTGATTCGTAGCATTCTATTCAAAACATTTGTTATGAATACTATTTATCTTACCAACATATAATTGAATTCTTACCGAACCATGGTTCCAACTTTTAAAATCATCTTGTGTAAATGATTTTCCCACATTGTCACGACTTTCAAATTCACTCTTGAACAAATAACAATGCAAGAAAAATACAGCATCATCTTTTGTGCTATATTCCAACCAAGCAGAATTTGGAGGTTTAAACCATTAAGGGTTAAATTGACAATCTTTGGTCCTAAATGTTGTTTTAGGATATACACGAAGTTTCGATTGATAAGGCCCCATCAAAATATAATGTCTCCTCACAACATCTCGAATATTAGAATCATATTAAAAAAATGGACTTTTTTTTGGGATTTTTCCGACCTCAAGAATACATGTTGGAACCACAAGAGTTGGCAGCCATCCATCCGGTCTTTCACATTTTTATGTTTAAGAAGTGTTTGGGAAATCCGGCTTTGATTTTGCCTATTGAAAGCATTGGAGTGAAGGATAACTTGAGTTATGAAGAAGAGATCCCAGCCCAAATCCTTGATCATCAAGTTCGCAAGTTGAGAACTAAAGAGGTTGCATCTGTAAAAGTGTTGTGGAGAAGTCAATCCGTTGAAGAGGTTACATGAGAAGCTGAAGAGGATATGAAGGCTAGATACCCTCACCTATTCGTGCCTCCTAATGATGAAATTGATGGTAATGATTCAATTCTATTCTCCGAGTCACTTTCCCATTGTTGAGTGGAGTTCTTATCTCTAAGTTGATGCTCTTCTTGAGTCTATGAGTATTTGATTACACATATCTTTAATTGTCTTCATGCCTAATGATGATGTTAGAAATAGTCTTTCAATTCTGAATCCTGAGTTGAAGTTGAAATATAGAGTATGAGTATTCGAGTATCTGAGTTCTTGATGGTGTTCTTGCTTGATAGGTTTCCTAGTTGCTCATGATTTGAGGACGAATGATCCCAAGGGGGAGATATTATGACAACCCATAACTCTATTCTTATATGTACTTATGTTTCAAGCCTCATTCTTATATGTGGGAAGTGGATTAGGGTCATAAGATACCTCTAGTACTTAGCCGAGTTCAAAACTTTCCTATCAATTGAGTTTCTCGCGTTAGATTATACAAGGTCAACTTTAAATGGCCATAACACTTATTACACAAATAATTAGCTGGCCTATGACCTACCAAATGAAAGGTCTTAGAATTATCTTTCTAATGCCACTGATTTCACCTCTTTTGGAGTTCGGAGTCAAAAGTTATGACCGTTTTACTATAGACTGCCAGAGTAAAGTGTACTTACGAGATGACTTACGGGCCGTGGTTTGAGTTACAACCCATCTGCTATCTCGTGGGAAAAACTCATGAAAATCTTTTTTTGAGCCCCCAACTTGACGGACCTACCTATGAGTCGTAAGTTCTTTTATGGACCGTAGTTTGGGCTAGTGGAATCGATCCAGAGACTCCAAAATTTACCCCAAAAGTTTACGAATTGGTTCCTAGGGGCAGTGAAAGTTTCTACAGGCCGTAGGTTGGCCCATGGGCGACTTCAACAGCTTTTTAAGAAGGACTATTTTGGTCTTTTCTCACCCTTTCAAAGCTTAACTTGACGTTTTAACACCTAAATAAATCCTTAAACATATCTAATTAGGGGTCGTTTGGTACAAAAATGAATAACGCAGGGATTAGTAATGCATAGTTTAATAATGCAGGGATTAGTAATGCAGGGAATAGTAATGCAGGAATTATTTTTTATCAAGTGTTTGGTTCATTGCTTCTCATCTAATCTTGTGCTTAATTTAAAACTCTACAAAAAGCTACTTTCCAATTATATCCTTGAATTGTTATAGAATTTTCTATTTCATGTAATTAGATCAAAATTGATTTTTTGGTGGCTTTTAACTTGTTAGGAGAACAATAATTTTGTCATCATATTTTCTATTTTCACTTGAATTATTTGAGAATAAATAATTGTGATCTTAATAAATTCATCACTAATAAAACGCCAATTTTCAATTTAATAAAGATAGACCATCTATTGTTAAAATTGAAAAGATGGTAAACTATCGTTAAAGTAAACAATTTATATTTACACATAAAAATTTGGAAGTTGTAATTTTAATATAGTGTTTATATATACAAGGTTACTCAACTTTGAGAATATATCTAACATCATTGGACTTTGTTTTGTATCAATAAAATCACTCAACTAAATTAATTATAAATAAAAATTCACATGGCAAAGTATTTTTGTCTATTATGTAAACATGAAACCACAACTAAATAAAATTTAAAAATTCAACATAGTAAATTTATATGTTTTTATATTATGAAAATTTGAACCGGCAAATAAATAAATTTTGTAAGAAAATTTATTTAAATAAATTTACTAGTACAAAATTACATATATAAAATATAAAATCAAGAAAATAAAAAAAAAGTATAAAAGAATTTGAGGAATATTTTTGTCTTTATATATCATCCCATGATATTAAATCCAAGGTATTAGTTAATACCACCAAATGGGAGGTATTAGTTAATACCATGTATGGGGTATTAACTAATACATGGATTACTGAATACATGGGTCCAAATTTCTACCAAACATAGTATTAATTAATACCAATAGATAATCCATGGATTATTTCCCCTAATACCTCCTCAAACGACTCCTTAGTCTTATTACACTAAAATACCTTCTCCAACTTAGAGCATGGTTTCAAGGGAGAAAAAGCTAGAGTTTGAAGAGGATCTTGTGAGTTCTTCCAAGCCATTTCAAGACCCAAAATTTTCAGGTATGCAAGGCTAACTAGAACATGAATTTTGCTCTTCCATGTGTCCTATAACCCGAATTATTGGAGTTGTGATTCTTGAAGGTTTTTCTTAAATCCTAATGTATTTCTATATAATTTTGCATGAATTACATTATGAATTAAATACTTGAAATAGATTATTTTACTTTTCTACATGAACCCTAGAAAGAATTGTTGTTTGTTTTACACATTGCACTTAAATATGTAAGCATGAGTATAATTTTAGCTTAAAGAGTCTATAGAGTTCCTAGGTGCTTTAATCCCACTCTTGTTTTCTGAATACTGTGATGTTGGATTGATGGACGATAGAGGGTCTTTATGAGTCAACGAGCTAATCTTAAAAGAATGTTCCTAACCAAAGAGATTATAGTTGATGTGATTAATTAAGTTGACAAATGTCCAATTAGACTAGTTGAATAAGTTAACCATAGGTTGATGTCTTATGAGCATGTTGAGTCTTGAGAGGAATATTGGACATTGATTGAGTAAGAGTAAGTCCAACTCGAACTCAATAACTATGTAGCCGACGTAGGAGAGGATTGAACTATAAAATTGCATTTTTCCTATTGTCCCAAAAAGAGGACTTGATGTTACTAATTTTGGATCCACTAATGGGATGTCTTATACCCTGGCAAGGTATTGGATGGATGTGGCAACGACATCGCTTTGTTGTATCATCACTGTCACATAGGTGATGGTTGTCGGTTAGAGAAACTCCCAAATAGGCCTTGATAGTACTCTGAGTGGATTAGATTAGATGGTATATGAGTGGTTATTGTCTAAACTACATTCTTACTTTAGACTGTTGACTTGCTGATTGAGTTTCCTACTGCGTGATTTAAGCTATTTGAGTTGATGTTATTCTATCTTTACATGTTTCATTCTGCCATTTTACATACTCGTACATTCCACATACCGACGTCCATTTGGGTCTGCATCATTTGATGATGCAGAGACAGGTACTAGCGGTCATCAACAGGCGCCCCATTGAGGACCTATTTGCATTCAGCTGATTGGTGAGACCCCTACTTTTGGAGAATATCATGTTCTTTTCTAGCTTTGAGTTTAGACTTATTTTATTCTATTTTGAGGTAGTCATAGGTCTGTCATTGACACCACTTTGTCTATGGATAGAGGCTTCAAAGAGTAGATTGTTGAGTTGTGGTTGGATTATATTTTTGGATAGTTTCTTTCATACTAATCTTACTTAGTTTGATTGCTATATTGTTTGGCCTTTGATTATCAAATCATTATTGCCTTCCATTAAGTATTCTTGATCGTTGATGTCTTCTGTTGTTAGTTATGATTGAATGAATATGATGAAGCCAAGTGGTTTGCTTGGGGGCTAGCAATAGTCTCTGAGTGCCAGCCACGCCAAGGGTACCCTTTCGGGGCATGACAACAATATGGACATGGGGCAACCCCTATAGACTCTTCTAGCAATAATAGACTCACCAATGGGATAGACACCTCAAAGAGTTCACATAATAATTCAGGACATACATGAAGCCTATTAGCAACAAATGAAGTAATGAAAAAGAGAGCGGCACCCAGATCCAATAAAATATACACATCATAATCATAAACCTTCAACATACCGATAACAACATCGAGTGCCTCATTCACCCCTTGCCTCCCTTGAAGAGCATAGAACCGGTTATCTAATCATATTTTAATTTTTTCATATATCTAGATTGTTTATCAATGGTTAGTGCCTACATCCAGTGAGATGGAGATGAAGTTTCTTACTAGATTTGTACCTTAGAATTTGACTGAGGATGAGGAAATTGAAAAACTTGAGAAAGATTTGGATGACTGTGTGGCCATTAAAAGAGATACTGCAGTTGTTGAGAAGGATTTTGATCCTTCAATGGCCATTGTTATGCATGGCGATGATATGGATGAATCATCAAAGGTGTTGCTAGTGGTGATGGAAGAGAAATGACATTTGCTTCACAGGTTGATATTGGTGGTGGCAGTGGTGTTGGTGAAGGAGGTGAATTTTCTTCTTTTGTTCTCAGTGCTTTTGGTGGTGGTAGAGAATTTTCTCCCACATATGAGAATGTTGGAGTTTCTCCAACAACTCTATTCACAAAGAATAAGTTTTTTTTACAAGCGGTATTAATACTTCTAAGATGCCTCTTTGTGTCTATAAATGGGAAATATGCACCAAAAATGTGAATTTGATGATTGAGAGAATTCAGTTCATGGAGAAAACTCTAAAGAGTTTTATGAGCAAGAGGGGTGTTAGGTCATCTAGAAATATTTCAAGTCTGTATACACCATTTAACAATCAGAGGAGAAAGCAAATTTCAAAGGCACTAAAGAGTGCCAAAGGAAAGAGAGCTGCTAAGTCTTTTATTGTGATGACAACAATCGAGCGACAATCCGTGAATATCTACTAGCATGCAAGGAGTAAATCATACAAGAAATCAAAGATATCTTGAAAGTTAAGATCCACAAAAAAGATCTTACACAATGCATGAATATAATTTTGAAGACTTTGAAATTCTGACCAACACGCAAAAGTGGTGGGAGGATCCGGGTAAATTCTAATAATTTTAATTTATTTTTATTATGGTGTGTCAGTAAATGCATCACTTGCTGCAATTTATCTGTTATTGCAACAATTGCTTATTCTGCTGAAGCGATTGTTGTTGCAACAGATGCAATAATCATCTTAAGCTGTCTAAGCAATTGCTATAGCAGCATCGATATCTCATCTCATTAATTCTTTTATTATTGTAGCATGTAGATGAAATATTGTGCTTAATGCGTCAAAGACATATTGAATATCTCCATCATTACAAAAGACATAATTCTTGATCTTGATTTTCCTAATTACTTTAAGAGTGTCTATAAAACATTAGTCAAAGAGAGAAAATAAGAACATATCCCGATTTGATTTTTGAATATAATGTGTAGAATTTTTTCTACAAAAACAAATTAAAAAAACAGGAAATAATATCGATTTGGATGTGGGAGGAAAAAAGTAAAAAAATCACATTGAATCCACAAGGAGAGTAATTCACACAAAATAGTATATAAATTCCTATTAGAAAAGAACATCCTAAATTATGGATGACATAGAATTTTGATTTTAATTGCAGAAAAAATTTGGCCATAAATCAGGAAAGACGATTGTTCACATAATTGGATTTTTTTTCACTACTTCTATGTATTTCTCTAAGAAATTTGTTGTTATGAATTATAAACAAAAGTCCCCTGCTACATTATGTAATGATAAATCTTTAACTTATACCCCTCTATTTTAAAATAATTGAATTGTTGGGGGATTTTTGAGTTTTTAAAATAATTGAATCGTTCATTTTTCAAGGGATATGTTGGAATTTTTTTTTTAATTTTGTCCTTTATTAATTGAGTTTCTAAGGTTGAATTTTGTATTAAAAATAAACGGTGCATTAAATGAGTATATGAAGTTTGAAAATGGTAAAAATGAAAAAACATGATTAAATTTTGTCTTTTTTTTTCTTAATATGTGTGATATAGCCAAACAATTTTCAATTATATTGAAACAAAGGGAATATATATTAAATAATCTATCTATATATACTATATTAAAAACGCAAAGACCTTTAAAAATGTTGTTTGAACTTTTTGCCCTTCATTATAAAACTCCTTTTTAGACAAAATCGTCTTTTCACTATTTTTCTTAATTTATTATTTTATCTTTTATTTATTTAGTTTCAAGATTCACTTTTCGATTAGAATTACTTTATATTTTGGATTCACTTTTGAATAAGGACTATTCTATACAAATAATTGTCTAGGCAGTAAAAGAAAAGAACAAATAGTATTCAACTTCTAACTATTCAGCTCCAAATTATTAGATTATATATTTATAATCTATTAATGTATCTATATTATATACAAATAATTGGATTGATTTTTCTCATTCCGTTCACAATAGATTAAACTATTGCATCAAACTATTACATAAATATTATTTTTATTTAATAACAAATAATATTTATATATAATTTTTAAATTGAAACAACGTTGAGCTAGTTTATATTAAAATCTTGCGGTTACTAAAAAAGTGGTTATTTGCCGTGTTTTTCTCTTCCCAATTCCCATCCAAGAAATGGCCCAAACAATTCCTTACCCAAAAAATAAAATTCAAATTAAAATTACACATAGAGACTGATCCAAGTTATAAAGAGAAAAAGGTAAAACCGGCCGGTCCGGTTTAGTGGCGATAGAATTGGTTGCGATAAACTTTATTATCCTCAAGCAGCAAAAAACAGAGAGAAAAATTTACCAAGAATGATTCTGCTTACGCCCCAAAAAATTCAATCTTGATGCTTCCAGTACCAAGTATCACTTCGAAAATCAGAAAAATAGACCATTATTGCAGATAGAAGAAAAGAAATGGTAATGATACAGTCCACCATTTCACCTCCCCTGCAAAAATCTGTTCTTGTTCCAGCTAAAATTGCAACAAGTGGGAGTAAACATGCCTATTTTCTTTATTTAAATGGTGGATTTGGTTCACCAGCAGCTTCTTATCACTTTCCACGGAGACCCATCAAGCCAAGTTCGATTCAGGTAGATTCTCCTAAATTTTGGGGAGTTTTGGTGGGTGTTTGGGGGATTGGGGGGGGTCATCTCTTTTGGGCATTCCTAAGTTTCGTATCTCTTGTTTACAGCTGCAGATTTATGCAAGGAAATCAGAATCGTTCCCACTTTTGCTTTCAGAAGAAGTTGATGGTAGCTCCTTTTGTTGTTTGATGATTACTGTGCAAATAACTCTAATTGATGCTTTGAAGTACATGGGAAAAATTATCAAATGGCTTCTGTCCTGAGCGAATTCCCTCTTGCAGCTGGTGCCCTGCTAGTCCTTGTTAAACTAAACAAGGTCAGGCTGGTGCACTGTGTGCGGGTCTAGGGAAGCACCGGACTGCATTTCTTGAAGAGACTGATTCCACCTTTCGAAGCTAAAACTTCTTTAGTTACTCCAAGAGTCTCTTTCATGCTAGTTCTCGTCTTCCCATGAATGTTTTGAAAATCCAATCACTACTTCACCCAGTCTTGTTTGGTTTGTGGTCTCCAGTTAACCTGCAAGCACCTAGTGGCATTTTGTGGATAGATCTTATTTAATTATAATAGAGTTCTATTAAATTAGTCTTAGAAATTACTTGATAAAAAATACTCTAATAAAGATCAGTCCTACCATCAAAAGCCTCTTTGAGTCCAGATTTTAGAAATTGCTCCTTTCTTCCACTGTTTATATGACATGTCCTATTTGGAACGTGAGAAAAGTTAAGATACCACTATCTGTTTTTTGATCAAGCAAGTAATAATTTCATTAACGGAATGGAAATTCCCATAAACAAGAAGTATACTGGAAATAGAGAACCTACAAAAATAAATGGCTCTCTATGAAAGACACCCATTCCCTCAATACAAATAGGAATCTCATTGGTGCATCTAAAAGATAAGAAGGATAAAAGGCTATTCTTCCAATGTACAAAATCATGTTCGGTTCCTTAAAATGTTTTTCTATTTCTCTCTATCCACAATACTGAATAATAACAGTATCCAACGTAACTTTCACAAATTTCGAGGATTCAAATTCATTTAACTAGTCAATTTTATATTTGGTGGGGTGTTTTCTTTATTCAACTTTAGAACTGGTATTTTACTTATCAATATCATCAACTAGTAGTGTTTTCTTCTCTTACTTACCCTGTAATGCTCAAGTCAAACTGAAATCTTCATGCCTAGTGAAAATATGACACATTGGGCAGAATGAATTATCTTATTTTGAAGTATTAGTTCAAGCTCTCTGCATTGGTATAGTCGAGACCGAGAAATGTGATTTTTTGTATAGATCTTTTCTTTTTTTCTCTTTAGTGGGGATATTTATATGTTGTTATTAGTTTTGTGACAGTCCATCAAATGTTAGGAAACAATTATCATTTTCCCATAGAATTACCGGAAAAAAAAAAATCATCTTCCCTTGAAAAGGTATGTAGACCTACTTATTAGCTTGAGAAAGCTCATCAGATAATGAGATTGATGTCAAAATGATTGCTTCTAATCATCATTCCTTGTCTATTCTTTTCTTTCATCCTTCTGATTACTTATTTCCATCTATACATAAGCATATAAAGATGAATTTTTTCAGGAAGTATAGAAAATAGTCTGAAGGATCCTTCTCTAGAAACAAAATCGTACTTTATATGATTACTTATATGTGATGCTTTTCAACTGATCTGTTGGTTCTTGATCAAAAGACTCTGAAAATGCACCCTCATCCTCAGGATAGAAAGCAAACTGAAATTTCCATCAACTTTCTTTGACCTGTTACACAAATCCAAACTTGGGACTTACAAATGTATTCACTACTGGGTATATTACAACAACAACAACAACATGTCAGTGAAATCCACTCAGTGGGGTTTGGGGAGGGTAGATGAATGCAGACCTTAGCACTCTCTCGTTGAGGTAGTGAGACTATTTCTGAAAGACCCTTGGCTCAAGTGCATCAAACCCAAGTGCAAAAAGAAGAAAGCAATGAAGAAAGCATAGGAGTTAATAAGGACAGCGGTGTAAAGTCTACAAGGAAAAATAGTAAGAATAGCAAAATATTGTGATAATTGAAATACAATGAACAACCTACTACAGGAACTATAAAGATACAAATAGTCCTACGCAACGAACTTAGCAAGGTAAGACAACACTCTGCTCCTACTAACTTTCTACCCTAATACCCGACTCCACTCTTTCGTATTTAGAGTCATGTCCTCGGTAATACTACTATGAATATTGTTGAGATTAATTTCCAAAAGGACATCAGCTTGTTCTTCTATGTACAAGTAAATTAAATCAGTCCAACAAAAGTTTGGAACTTCTTGTTTTGTGTCAAATCCTCTATACACAAATAGAGGAAGATTGCCTAATATAACTGCTATGTACCGCCCCCCGGTCCTAGCTCGAGTGGCAAGGGGTGGAGGATTTGTAGCTGATGTCCTAGTTTCAAGCCCAACACTATGCAAGGTGAAGCCTGGTTTTTAACAGGAGAAAGGTAGAGGAGCGGGCCTATTATCCACCTAATTTATAAGGTTGTGTTTGGTCCAAAAGGCAGGCCACATGCGGATTTCTCGGTTATCAAAAAATTTTAAAAAAAGTTATTGCTATGAACCATAGATGAGAATAATGCTTTGTCGCACAGATTTTTGCATTAACTAAAAGGTCTCGTCTTTGGCTTCCCATTGCAGAATTGCCAGAGAAGTTGCTGAATGGTGGAGATAATACTATTAGTGGTGGACGGGTTCTTTCTCTATCTGATGTCGCATGTGGGTCTATCTTCTGGTTGGCATCTGGGCAAGTGGCATCAGCAAGTGAAGGTGTCAGAGTAAATATGGTTTATGAGGTCGGAGAGTTATTTGAACTGGGAATCCAGCTTACTTACCTGCTTTTACTACTAGCATTGCTTGGGGTTGGAAGTTTCTTTGTGATTCGGCAAGTCCTTGTCCGCAGAGAGCTTGATCTTTCTGCCAAAGAATTGCAAGTACTGACTAAGTATCTTCTCTTATGCATTGCCATTTGCTTAATCATACATAATATGCATCTGTATGGTGCATAGTTTAGATCTTACAAATGCAATTTTTATTGAAGATACCCCCGCTTCCAACAATATTGTATTCTCCAGGAGACTTATGCTTTATAAAGAGAAAAAAAAAAAAAGAAGAGAAGATTGTGTTTCAATTTTGACTTGTGGGATATCAGTATGAATTATGGTATTTGTTTCCCGCTGACGCTAATAGCTTACTTTTAACCTACAACTCATATCACGGTTGTACACATCTATATCATTTGCAAGAACAACTTGCACATAGATGTGAGAATCTTTCTCTTTCTCTGAACACACAGTATTATTTGACACACAACACAGGAGCAAGTTAGAAGTGGTGATGCCAGTGCGACAGAGCTTTTTGAACTTGGAGCTGTGATGTTGAGGAGAAAATTCTACCCAGCTGCTACCAAGTACCTTCTTCAGGCAGTAGAAAAGTGGGATGGAGATGATCAGGATCTTGCTCAAGTATGAACTTCTCTTCAACAATTTCTTTTTTCATTTATCATTTAAGTTTATGTAAATGATTAAGCACCTTTTCTACAACAATTCTCATTTCATATATAAAATTTCTGATACAAGTGAATGTGCATTTGTCCTGATGAACATGTAAAGAATATCTTTTACCCTGGATCTATCAACTTACAGCTAAAAAAAGCACAAGTTCTAAAGTCTTCTAGAAACTGCTGAAATTCCCAGCTAACAAAGTATTTCTCACTCATAATCTAGAAATTAAGAAATGGATCTGAAAAGCTAGTTTATGAAGTGAAGATTTTTCAAGATATATAAGAAGACAATAACATGAGATCCCAACATCAGGCCTACATCACTGGGCTAATAGGACATAATAATCGTCTGGAGAACTCTTGAGGAAATCAGGATTATGCCTGGAAGAAATGAGGTTGGCTGGGTGAGGTAGACATAAACTTGATGTTCCAGTCTTTCCTTTTTCTTGTGGTGGTGGTGGTGGGGTGTTGGAGCCATGGAGGTGGGGACATATCATGTAGTCCAGGATTCTGAAATATGCATCACGGAACTCTAAATACTGTGGAGCTAATTGCATCTAACTAGGAATCTTGTGTTATGGAATGCATCTGAGAATGTTAAGCAAATCTCTGTCAAATGAAATTTAACCCGTGCAGAAGGCTATGACTTCAAAAGAAAAGATTTCTAAACAGTCATTTTGTACTGTTTTAGGATTATTACTTGCCTATGCTTTTTTTTTTTTCTGTTGCATACAATCCTTTAGGTATCTGAGTTCTGTATTTTGATCCCTTCCCTTAAATTTTGCGCACTTTACAGGTTTACAATGCCCTTGGTGTCAGTTATATACTTGATGGGAAAATCGACAAAGGAATTGCTCAGTTTGAGAATGCTGTAAAAGTTCAACCTGGTTATGTCACGGCATGGAACAACCTTGGCGATGCATATGAGAAAACCAAAGACTTAACATCTGCTTTAAAAGCATTTGAAGAGGTTCTTCTTTTTGATCCTAATAACAAAATAGCCCGTCCTAGGCGCGATGCATTGAAGGAGAAAGTAACGATGTACAAAGGAGTATCAGTGAAATCTAAGAAGAGTTGATATAGCAAGCCCATTAGTTCCTTCACATGCTTGTGTTGATCATCTTTTTGAGGAGCTCTTTTATTTTCTTTTTCCGCTTTGTCCTATACAAGTGGAATTTCATTTTCATCGCCATGTTGAAGATTTGAATGTTCCATAACAGAAGGGAAAAATGTTTTTTGAACTTCTTCATCCTTCTGTTGTTGGTGTAAATGAAATGAATAGGGTCTAGTCTACTGTATTTGCATAGAACCAGGACTCTTGATGATTCCTGTCCTCTTGTAAATTTGTTTTTCATTTCTTAGCGTTACATGGAAGCCTCCATGTTGCCTTAAAAAGTCAGCAGCAACAATAATAATCAAATGCCTCAGTCCCAAACTAGTTAAGATTGGCTAAATGGATTTTCCTTTTATCTTGCCTTAAAACTTGAAAGTAAATATTGATTATAAATATTATTTTGTATAGCTTTCTCAGATGACTTGAATATGAGTTTTTTGAGGGGTTTATAATGATCTTAGGTTACTTCACTGATCACACTATGGTTTTGAATTGGATGCTAAACTATTACCAACTATTTAGCAAAATAAATCTTAACTATCAATTTTTCCTTTTTTCTACCTAAACAAGGGAAATATTTCACATAGGAAAAGAGAACAACTTATGGTTGATGTATGTTTAGATGATAAATAGTCGGGGATAGTTTAGATAGAAAACTCAAAAAACTGAGATCTTAGGTGTGTTTTTGTCAATTAACTCAACATAAGATTACCGAACGTTTTAGAGGAGTGAAGGGTCAAAAACACACCTAAAGTAATTAAGTTGTTTTGAGTTTCATACCTGAACTATTGGGTATGCGAGTTTCTGACGTGAATTATCAACAAGTGTTTATTGATACACACCTCTTGTTCCAAGTTTCTGCCTGAAAACGATTGTGATATTTTTTATAGGAAAAGAGAATAATTGTTAGTGTATTTTGACAAATAGTTAATGATAGTTCAAGTAAAAAAGGTGAAAACTTTTTTTCTATGCAAAGCGAAGCCTGAGTTTTAAGTGGAGAAAGGTAGAGGGGCAGGACTATGATCCATCAAATTTAGAAGGTTGTGGCTGGTCTAAAGGCCGGCCATGATGGAATTTAGAAAATTTTGAGAAAAGCAGTAGCTTTTTCAATTTTTCATACATCAAAAGTAATCCATACATATAGCTATATAAGCTTTTCAAGAGTAAGTAAAAGGGTCATACCTATCCAACTACTATTGTACTTTCTTACAAGACATATTCCATAAAATAAGAATTACCATTCCTTTCACACTAAACAAAATATTCAAAAGAAAAACTACACTAAAGACTATCGAGGAAAAATCTCATTTTCTATCGCTCCTCCTTGAGATTTTTCTTGGATACTCCCAGCTTAGCCCTTGGAACTTCAAATTTCCGTTTAGAAAGAGCCTTGGTCATGATGTCGGCAGTCTGCTGATCTGAGCTGCAATGAACAAGCTTGACTTCACCATCCTTCTCTGCTTGCCTGATAGCGTGAAACTTCACATTTATATGCTCTACGACCATGCTGCACTAGATTTTTGGCCATAGATATTGTTGATTTGTTGTCAACCTTAATGATAGTAACTTCAATGTCATTTTGCTCCAAATCGCGTAGAATCTTTCTTAATCATAGAGCCTATTAGTTGCACCAGCTACGACTATGTATTCTGCTTCTGCAGAAGATTGAGCTACCGCCTCTTGCTTCTTTGAAGTCCATGAAAACATGCCTGAACCAAGTGTAAAAGCATATCCTGAAGTGTTTTTCATGTCATCAACGCTCCCAGCCCAATCACTATCTAAATAACCCATGAGTTTCCCTTGCTCTTCCTTTCTAAACCAAATACCATAATCAACAGTTCCCTTGATATATCTCGATGTTCGCTTAGCGACACCAAGATGAACTTGACTTGGAGCATGCATAAACCTCGGCAGAAGACTTACCGCGAACATGAGATCATGCCTTGTCACTGTCAAATACAGCAAACTACCTATTAGACTTCTATAAATTGTCGGATCAGCCCAATCACCTCCTTCAAACTCTGAAATCTTTTCATTGTGAACTAGTGGGGTTGACACAGGCTTGCACCTCTCCATCTTGAACCTTTTAAGAATATCCCATGCATATTTTCTCTGTGAATGAAGATTCCATCAGTAGCTTGATGAATCTCCATTCCCAGAAAGTAATTCATTTCACCCAAAATTTGACATTTCAAACTTGGTCTGCATTTCTTGCTTAAACTGATTCATCATAGTTTCATTACTTCCTTGTAATAGAAGATCATCAACATAGAGTGACGCCATAAGCAAATCTCCTCCTCTCGCCTTCTTTACATATAAAGTGGCTTTATTTTCACTTCTCTTGAAGCCACAATGAATGAGATGATCATCAATCTTACAGTACCATGCTCGAGGTGCTTGTTTTAATCCATACAATGCCTTGTCAAGTCTGTAGACTTTATCCTCCATTCCTTCAACTCGAAAGGCTTCTGGTTGATCGACATAAATCTCTTCCTGCAATTGTCCATTTAAGAATGCTGATTTCACATCCAGATGATACAACTTCCACTTTGATTGAGCTGCCAAAGCAAATAGAAGCCTTATTGTATCATGTCGCGCCACTGGTGCAAATGTGTCTCCATAATCCAGACCTGCCACTTGCGGATAACTTTTTACAACAAGCCTTGCTTGTATTTATAAACCGAACCATCTGGTTTAAGCTTGGTTCGATAAATCCATTTCACCCCTATTACATTTCTATTTTTGGGTTTATCAACTAGCTTCTATGTGTCATTCTTCTCTATCATACCAATCTCCTCCTTCACGGCTTCAATCCATACTTCATGTCTTGATGTTTTTTGATAGCTATTTGGCTCTAAGTTTGTAACATTACATCTTTCATATATCTCAGAAAGAGACCTTGTCTTCGAAATGGAGAATCAGGTGAGGATTTCCTGTCTGACTCATCAACTTCTTTTAGATTTTCAGAGCCAAATGACTAGACTTCAGGCATCTGGCGCAAATTCTGAAAACTTGCATTTTCTTTCTCAATTTTCTCCTTATCCCAGTTCCAATAAGCATTCTCATCCACTACTACATCTCTTCTAATCGAGATAAATTTTGTTTGCAAGTTGAAAACTCTGTAACCTTTGGCTTGTGATATGTATAGCCTATAAAGATCCCTAATTCACCTTTCAGTTCAAGTTTGCTTCTTTTGACTGAAGGGACATGAGGATAGCATATTGAACCAAAAACTTTTAGATGCTTGACAGATGGTTGTATTCCACTCCATGCCTCAATAGGAGTCATTTTATCCACAACTTTAATTGGCAGCCTATTTAACATATATATATTGAAGTAGAAATAGCTTCATCCCAAAAGTTTTATGGTAGTTTCTTTTCAAGCAACAAACATCTAGCCGTTTCAACAATTGTCCTGTTCTTCCTCTCTGAGACTCCATTTTGTTTGGGTGAATAGCTTACTGTCAACTTGTGATCAGTCCTCATATCTTCACAATACTTATTGAACTCATTTTAAATGTAATCACCACCATTGTCTGACCTCAAGGCTTTAGCATATAGCCACTCCGCCTTTCCACAAAAGCTTTAAATTTCTTGAAAACTGAAAATATTTGAGACTTGTTCTACAGAATATACACCCATGTCATCCTTATTAGGTCATCAATAAAGAGCACAAAATATTTATTGTGTCCTAAAGATGATCTGCATAGGTCCACACACATCAGTGTGAACTAGCTCAAGTTTTTTGGTTGCCCTCCAAGTAGCATTTTGGGAAATGGTTTCCTATGTACCTTACCCATCTGACATGATTCACAAACCTCTTTAGATAGTGAAATCTTAGGCAAATCCTTAGTCAAGGCCTTTTCATACATATACTTTAAGGTAGCATAGTTAAAATGACCATATCTTTTGTGCCACAACCATGACTCATCCATACTTGCAAAATTGGCACTATCAAACTTCCCATCTAAAGGAAACGCTTTATCCACCATTTCTACTTTAACAATTAAGCTATCTTCAAAGTAAAAAATAGACAATGTTTGGCCTTAAAAAGTAAGGAATAACCTTTAGACATCATTTGAGCCATACTTAACAAGTTACATGCTAAAGATGGGACATACAATACATCATGTATAAATTTTGTACCTTGTGTAGTTTGAAAGGAAACTGAACCCTTTCCATGTGCGTCTAAAGTTTCAACGTTTCCCATCCTAACTTTAGCTTTGAATGACTTGTCAAGTGTGTGAAAAAGAGCTCATTGTGTGACATGTGAATCGTACATCCACTGTCTATGAACCATGAGGATTTGTTGGTTGTGTCTTCTTAATGAGAAGCCATAAACAAGCTTTCTTCTTCCTTTTTCGACTTCTCAACAAAATTTGCTTGCTGCACAGGGCGCTGTTATGGCTGACTCTGCAGTCTTCTCAATACGACCCATCTTTCTACAGAATCTACACTAAATCGATGGCTTTCCTTTGAACCAACAATCCTTTTCTTGATGATTGGTTCTTTTATAATGGCTGCAAGGTGGAAACTTCCCTTCTTTGAAGATTCTTTCCATGTTTTTTCTTTTGCTGCTTCATCTCCTTCCATCCTTCTGTTCTCATTTACAGGCTGCTTGTTTTTATGTTGTGCCTGAAATGCCACTTCAGCTACTTCATCATCTCTTATACTTGATCGTCTTGAGCTTGCAACTTGCCGATCAACTCCATACAGATAGAGTCTTCAGATCACAAGATTCCTCTATTGCTGAAATCTTGAAGTCAAAACTTTAATTTGCTGGTAAGCTTATCATCATCTTCTCCACCACCTTTGAATTTGGAAAGGTTTCACCAACCAACCTTATTTTGTTCACAATCTCCATAAGTTTGGCAAAATACTCTTCCACAGTGTCTCCGTCTTACATCCTTAACATCTCAAATTCTCTTTTGAGAGTCAAGAGTTTGACGGTCTTCACCCGATTACTTCCATCGAACTCCTCTTTTAGCTTCTCCCATGCTTCTTTAGGTGTTTCACAAGCCATTATTCTTGTGAAAATCACATCTAAAAGTGCTGAATGAAGACATATGAGGACCTTTGGTTTCCTTGATTTCGCATCTTCATAAATCTTCATTTGTGCAACCGTTGGATTTGATCCAAGTGGAAGAGGATCATCTTCACATTTAATTGTTTTCCATAAGCTAAGAGCTTTGATATAAGCCTTCATCTTAATCACCTATATGTGATAATTTTCTCCTGTAAACATAGGAGGGTCTGCACCCAAGAAGTTATTGGGATCCGCTACTCAACTCTTCCTTAAAAGAAGCAGAGAAAACCTTAACCTTTGCCTTCACAGATCCCTCGAGAAGAAGGGATCTTGATGCCACTGATAGAATTTAGAAAATTTTGAGAAGAAAAGAAGGTTCACGAGTAGCTTTTTTCAATTTTCATACATCAAAAGTCATCCATACATATAGCTAAATAAGCTTTTGAAAAATAAGTAGAAGGGTCATACCTATCCAACTACTATTGTACTTTTTTACAAAACACAATCCAAAGGACTACCATTCTTTTCAAACTAAACAAAATATTTAAAAGAAAAACTACTAAACTAAAACTATCTAGGAAAAATCCCATTCTCTAACGGGCCACGATTATAAAAAAAGATTTTAAAAAAAAATTATTGCTATGAACCATAAATACGAGAATAATGCTTTTTTGCACAGATTTTGCATTAACTAAAAGGTCCGTTGTTTGGCTTCCCATTGCAGAATTGCCAGAGAAGTTGCTGAATGGTGGAGATAATACTATTAGTAGTGGACGGGTTCTTTCTCTGTCTGATTTCGCATGTGGGTCTATCTTCTGGTTGACATCTGGGCAAGCAACATCAGCATGAAGGTGTTAGAGTAAATATGGTTTATGAGGTCGGAGAGTTATTTGAACTGGGAATCCAGCTTACTTACCTGCTTTTACTACTAGCATTGCTTGGGGTTGGGAGTTTCTTCGTGATTCGGCAAGTCCTTGTCCGCAGAGAGCTTGATCTTTCTGCCAAAGAATTTCAAGTTCTCACTAATTATCTTCTCTTATGCATTGTCATTTGTTCAATCATACATAATATGCATCTGTATGGTTTTATTGAAACAATTAGCTAATTGTAGTTGTACATATTGCATTTATCATTGTAACTAATTAGCAAGGTAGTTAGTTAGTTAAACCAAT
Source organism: Solanum rostratum (assembly GCA_029948455.1). Classification (NCBI taxonomy): domain Eukaryota; kingdom Viridiplantae; phylum Streptophyta; class Magnoliopsida; order Solanales; family Solanaceae; genus Solanum; species Solanum rostratum. Next base: position 19,251,655 of record CM057049.1, read on the forward strand.
CACTTAGTTAGTTAGGATTTGGTTAATTGTGTATTAGTTAGTTAAGTGGTGGTTAATGATGTGTATATAAATACACATGTGTCACAATGTACATACATACTCTTTGCATGTGAAAGATATTTTTCCCCCAAATCTCTTCTCCTCCACCTTCTTCCTCATTCTTCTCTGTAAATTGCTTACTGTGTGATCTTCCGATCACATTTCTTCATGGTATCAGAGCAATAAGGTCGAGGAGGAATTCCTGCAAGTAGAATCGATCCTGCGACAAGATAATCAAAAGCAATCTCGGCCATGATGAACCGTGGGAGTAGACCAAATATGGAGAATGCAGCTGTTGGAGTCGATCCTATGATGAAAACTCTTGATCAAGTAGAGAAGAAGAGGAATCATCCTCTGTATCTCCACAATTCAGACACTCCTGGGAGTGTTCTCACATCTGTGCAGCTCACTGGGACTGAGAACTATTCCCTCTGGAGCTGATCCATGTTAATAACCTTCGAGCAAAAGGAAAGCTCGGTTTTGTACTTGGAACATGCAAAAGAGGTGATTATGAAGGAGAAATGGAGGAGCAATGGGAGAAGTGTAATGCGTTTGTATTGGCATGGATCATGAACACAATGTCAAAGGATCTACTTAGTAGCATTGTTTATGCTACAGATGCGGCTATGGTATGGTCAGATCTAAAAGAGAGATTTGACAAGGTCGATGGATCTAGAGGATACCAACTGCATAGAGAAATTTGCATAATAAATCAAGGTAATTTGAGTGTTTCTGCCTACTTCTCAAAATTGAGGTTATTGTGGGATGAATTTGATGCTCTTGTACCCCCTCCTTCATGTAATTGTGATAACTCCAAAACATACATAGATCATTTAGCATGTTTGAAGCTATTTGCATTTCTGATGGGACTGAATGAGGTATACAGTCATGCTCGAAGCCAAATATTAATGATGAGTCCACTGCCTAGTGTTGGAAAAGCATATGCAATGATAATGGCTGATGAAGGACAAAGAATGACTGCTAATGTGCATGTAGGAGTGAATATGTTGGAACCAACTGCATTATATGCAGGAAAGGGTAGTTTTCAACAAAGAAAGCCACTTAAGAAAAAAAATTGGGATGTGACTTGTGATTTCTGTAAGATGCATGGCCACATTAAGGAAGATTGCTAAAAGCTAAATGGCTATCCTCCAGACTGGAAGTTCAAGAAAAGGACTGGACACACAGGATATCAAGCCAATCAAGTATTACAAAGCAAACAGGAAATGGCCAATCATGTCAACATTGGAAAAGATGAAGCAAAATATGTTGATGAGTTTGCACCTCAGATGACTAAAGGGAAGAATGTTGAATCTGATGCACCACTGGCTACCCAACCTACATTTACACCAAGGCAATACAGCAAAATTATTCAGCTGCTGAACAAAGTAGAAGTTGGTTCAAGCTCAGAAAATGGAATGGATGAGGTGGCTAACATGGCAGGTATTTTCACTAATCCTAACAATTTATCTATAGCAAATATGATAGAGGTCAAGAGTGAGAGATGGATTGTAGACTCAGGAGCTACTTGTCACATGACATTCAAAAAGGATAGATTGAAAAGGGTATCTAACTGTATTGGAAGAAAGGTACACTTGCCAAATGGTGATGCTGTATCTGTCACACATATTGGCCAGATTAACACAGGCTGTGATGATGTATTAGACAATGTACTGGTTGTTCCAGCATTCAAGTATGACTTACTTTCAGTGTCTAAACTAACCAGACAATTACAATGCTCAGTTAATTTTTTTCCTGAGTTCTTTGTACTTCAGGACCTCTTCAATGGGAAGGTGAAGGGGATTGGTAAGGAGATTGATGGACTCTACTACTTTTCAACTCATGGTGCAAGTACACAGGAACACAAGAATGAGGCAACATGCATGACAAGACACTCAGACTTACACAAATTACTATGTCACAATAGGCTGGGACATCCATCCTCAAAGGTGTTGCAACAACTACTATCAGATAAGGAACACATTGATGTAGATGAATGCAATAAGTGTTCAATATGTCCACTTGCAAAGTAGACCAGGTTACCTTTTAAATCCAGCATATCTAGAGCAGATTCTATATTTGAACTGATTCACATAGATGTATGGGGACCATATAAACTTGCCACTCATAATGGATACAGATACTTCTTAACAATTGTTGATGACTATTCTAGAATGACTTGGTTATATTCACTCAGAATGAAGACTGATGTATTCTTAATGCTGAAAATATTCATGACTTTGGTCAAAAATCAATTCAACATGCACATCAAAAAGGTAAGATCAGACAATGGCACTGAATTCTTCAATACCGAGTGTGGAAATTTGTTCAAATCTCTTGGAATTATCCATGAGAGTAGCTTTCCACACACTCCACAACAAAATGGAGTGGTGGAAAGAAAGCACAGGCATATACTTGAAGTAGCTAGAGCACTTAGATTTCAAGGGAATATTCCTATCAAGTTCTGGGGTGAGTGTATACTGGTTGTTGTTTATCTAATAAATAGAATGCCTACTGTTGTATTAAAGGGACAATCTCCTTATGAAAAATTCCATGGACAGAAAGTAAGCATTGATCACCTAAGAACCATAGGATACTTGTGTTATGCTACAAATATAGTGAAGCCTGATAAGTTTTCACCAAGAGCAGAAACATGTGTACTGATGGGATATTCAATGACTCAGAAAGGGTATTTACTGTATAGCTTGTCCAAGAAAAAATTTCTAGTTCACAGAGATGTTGTATTCAAAGAAGATGTGTTTCCTTTTCAACATTCAACTGGAGTGCACAAACCTTTATTTCAAAATGAAGGTAACAAGTTTCAGGATGATTATGATAATATGCATGATGAAAGTATTAACCTTCCTATAGATACTGGTTCAGAGAGAGATAGTACAGAACAGACTAGAAATAGTCATGAAAATGATGCATATGTAGACAATAATCAAGCAACAGAATCAAGAAGATCCACCAGGGTGTCTCATCCTCCTATTTGGATGAAAGATTATGCCACTATCAAAACTCATCCTTATTCACAGAGTAATTATGTTTCCTATGATAAGGTGACTATCTCATCCTCCTATTTGGATGAAAGATTATGCCATTATCAAAACTCATCCTTATTCACAGAGTAATTATGTTTCCTATGATAAGGTGACTCCAAGATACCAAGCATATTTGACAAAGTTTTCTACAAATGTTGAGCCTAGAAGCTTGAAGAAGCAGTGAGGGACAAAAGATGGGTACAGGCAATGAAAGAAGAGATCCAAGCACTGGAAGACAATGGTACTTGGAAGATAGTACACTTACCAAGTGACAAGAGAGCTATAGGCTGCAAATGGGTGTTCAAAATCAAGTACAAAGTTGATGGACAAGTGGACAGATTTAAGGCCAGGTTGGTAGCCAAAGGCTATAATCAAACAGAAGGAATTGATTACCAGGAAACATTCTCACCTGTGGTCAAAATGGTGACAGTAAGATCAGTCATAGCCTTGGCTGCTGCAAAAGGATGGAGCATTTATCAAATGGATGTTTTCAATGCATTCCTACAAGGGGACTTATTTGAATAAGTATACATGGAACTACCAAAAGGATTTTGCAGTTCAGATAAGGACAAAAATCTTGTTGCAAGCTCACTAAGTCTCTATATGGGCTCAAACAAGCTTCAAGACAATGGAATGCAAAGCTAACTGAAGCATTATTGAATTCTGATACACACAAAGCCATCTAGACTATTCCCCATTCACAAAGACAGAAGGTTCAAATCTGGTAGTGATTCTGATATATGTTGATGATTTATTGATCACAGGAAATGATTCAAGGCTTATAGAAGACACCAAACAGGTTTTGCATAGTCATTTCAAAATCAAAGATCTTGGGGAACTCAAATACTTTCTTGGAATTGAGTTCCTAAGGTCTAACAAGGGCATTCTGATGAACCAAAGAAAGTATACTTTGGAATTAATTGCTGAAACTGGATTAGGAAATGCTAGACCAAGCATGACACCAATGGAATGCAACATAAAGCTGACAAACACTGAGTTTGACAAAGGCATTGAATCAACTGATGCCTTATATGAAGATGTGCATAGATATCAGAAATTGGTGGGAAAGTTACTCTATCTAACAATCATAAGGCCAGACATTGCTTTTGCAGTCCAGACCTTGAGTCGATTCATGTAGCAGCCCAAAGTGTCTCACTGGAATGCAGCTCTCAGGGTTGTCAAATATGTCAAGCTGGAACCAGGAAAGGGACTACTAATGAGCTTTTGCAACAAACCTTACTTGATAGGCTACTGTGATGCAGACTAGGCTGCATGTCCAAACACTAGAAGATCTATTACTGGATTTATACTTAAGTTTGGGGATTCACTTATATCTTGGAAATCAAAAAAATAAAATACAGTGTCTACAAGTTCAGTAGAAGCAGAGTACAGGAGCTTAGCTACCTTAACAACTGAGATTGTATGGGTCACAAATCTATTCACGGAACTGGGAGTGAAATTATCTAAACCAACATCTATTCACTGTGATAACAAAGCAGCCATACAAATTGCAGCAAATCCTGTGTTTCATGAACGAACCAAGCACATTGAAATTGATTGCCATTTCATTAGAGAATGGATTCAAAAGGGCATTATCAGAACCAACTACATCAACACTAAGGATCAACAGGCTGATATTCTCACCAAAACTCTGGGAAGAACACAACATGAGACTTTGCTAAGCAAACTTGGAGTACTGAACATCTTCAGTACATCCAGTTTGAGGGGGAGTATTGAAACAATTAGCTAATTGTAGTTGTACATATTGCATTTATCATTGTAACTAATTAGCAAGGTAGTTAGTTAGTTAAACCAATCAGTTAGTTAGTTAGGATTTGGTTAATTGTGTATTAGTTAGTTAAGTGGTGGTTAATGATGTGTATATAAATACACATGTGTCACAATGTAACTACATACTCTTTGCATGTGAAAGATATTTTTCCCCCAAATCTCTTCTCCTCCACCTTCTTCCTCATTCTTCTCTGTAAATTGCTTACTGTGTGATCTTCCAATCACATTTCTTCAGGTTTAGATCTTACAAAAGCAATTTTTATTGAAGATACACACACACATCATTTTCCCATTGTATTCTCCTGAAGATAGAGCAGGAGACTAATGTGTTATAAAGAGAGAGAGAGAAAAAAAAAGAAAGAAGATTGTTTTTCAATCTTGACTTGTGGGATCTCAATATGAATTATCGTATTAGTTTCCCACAGATGCTAATAACTTACTTTTAACCTACAATTCCTATCACGGTTGTACACATCTATACCATTTGCAAGAACAACTTCCGGCATAGATGTGAGAATCTTTCTCTATCTCTGAACACACTATATTATTGGACACACAACACAGGAGCAAGTTAGAAGTGGTGATGCCAGTGCGACAGAGCTTTTTGAACTTGGAGCTGTGATGTAGGAGAAATTACTACCCAGCTGCTAAGGTAGAGTACCTTCTTCAAGCAGTAGAAAAGTGGGATGGAGATGATCAGGATCTTGCCCAAGTATGAACTTCACTTCAACAATTTCTTTATTTTCATTTATCATTTAATTTTATGTAAATGATTAAGGACCTTTTCTACAACAATTTTCATTTCACATATAAAATTTCTAATACAAGTGAATGAGCATTTATCCTGATGAACATGTGAAGAATATCTTTTACCCTGGATCACTCAACTTACAGCTATAAAAGAAAAGCACAAGTTCAAAAGTCTTGTAGAAACTGCTGAAATTCCCTGCTAATAATTTTTTTTTATCATAATCTAGAAATTAAGAATCTCAAAAGCTAGTTTATGAAGTGAAGATTTTTCAAGATCATATAAGAAGACAATAACACGGGATCCCAACATCGAGCCTACATCACTGGGCTAAAAATAATCTTTTGGAGAACTCTTGAGGAAATCAGGATTATGCCTGGAAGAAATGAGGTTGGATGGGTGAGGTAGAAATAAACTAGATGTTCCAGTCGTTCCTTTTTCTTGTGGTGGTGGTGGTGGGGTATTGGAGCCATGGAGGTGGGGGACAGGTCATGTAGTCCAAGATTCTGAAATATGCATCACGGAACTCTAAATACTGTAGAGCTAATTGCATCTAACTAGGAATCTTGTGTTATGGCTGTTAATTGCATCTAACTGTGGAACTCACACACTTGCGTTGATCATCTTAATTTTGAGGAGCTTTTTTGTTTTCTTTTTCCGCTTTGTCCTATATTGTTAGATTTGCACACCCTATGGATTTGCCTAATCAAAAGAATAGGTTTGTAGACGTGTTTCAGTAAAGCGGAAATAAACGTGAACGCAGTGTTTTTACGTGGAAACACCCGGCTCACAAAAGGTGAAAAACCACGACCTGTACCTCTACAGGATTTTCTCCCAACTTCACTAAATAAATATGAGCCTCCAACAAACGATTACAAATCCTAGTAATCTAAGACTTCAACACAACTTCATAACTCCATATAAACCTCCCTAGGCTTATGTTCCCAACGTCTTCGAGTTTCCCCCAACTTGAAGACTAAACAAGCTCTCAGTTTATAGATTACTGAGATAACATACAGACTCCACAACCAAAGAACAATTTCCTAAATTATGACTCAATAAAGAACCAAACCCACTAACTATTTCCTGACTCTAGACTTTATTGATTTATTTTTCTCTCTTTTCGTCTGAGTGCTTTCTGAGACTTGAGAGCTTCTTTTTATTGTTATCTTCTTGAGTTCTACTTGCAATAAGACTCTCTTGATATCACTTTGTAGAAGACTCCTTTTTCAGCTTGAACTCTTCTTGCTTTATTAGAGTTCTACTCCTTCTTGAACTCCTTGCTTTATTAGAGTTCTACACCTTCTTGAACTCTTTGCTTTATTAGAGTTCTACACCTTCTTGAACTTCTTCTTCACTCCAACTCTTCCTTCACCTGTGACTGCTGAACCATTTTTCTGCTTTTGTGATTTCGACCTTATTTCCAGAAACTTTGTCAATATGTTTCATTGTCCTTTGTCCATCATCAAAACTGTGTTTAACCCAACATATTCCCCCTTTTTGATGATGATAAACTTTCTGAGTATCAGATCTATCCATCTTTCTGATTTATTTTCAGCTTTCCATATTTCTCCCTTGCTGTGTACCCTCTGCTTGTCCAGTAGATGGACCAGGTAGCCTGACTTATTCCTTTGATCCAGCTCATAGTCATCCTGCATATCATTCTTAAAAGCACTACTATTTTCATAAAAAACAACATGAATGCTTTCTTCAACACAGTTGGTTCGTTTATTCAGTATTTCGAAGGAAACCTTTCCTCCTTTAAAAGGTGCAAGTGAAAGAAACTTGTGTTTATCTACAGTCATATGCCTTAAGCAAGCACTATCCATGTACCAATGCTTGCTTTCTTTCATTGCAACCTGTAAGACAGATCAAGGGTTAGTTCTAGGAACCCAGACTAGCTTGGGTCCTTTCCTGTTGTAAAATGGATGAATGAGATCCCTTCTTACCCAAGTAGGCAACATGTTCCTTGACCTGTTTCTTTTATTATTTTTATGCCTCCTTTTGTACACATGATATATGTTTCTACTCCTAACATTGTTTGCAATTGGACACTCAGTAGTTGGATGTCCAATTTTTCCACAAAGGTAGCACAAATCAGTAGTAGTAACATTCTCCTGAAAGAACCCTATTCCAACTTTCTCATTGTGACTCCTGCTTCCTAGATGGTTCACTATTCTCGATGACTGAGTCCATTTGTTTGCCCTTTCTAAATCCAATTTTAAAGTGGAAATTTCCTGAGTCAATTTTCTAACCTTTTCCTTTTCACAAAGGAACTCAATTTTGCATTCCTTCAACTCAGTTTCTACCTTCTGATGCTCTTCACTCATCTTACTTTTACCCTTATCAACAACAATTAACTTTAGGATTTCTGACTTTAGGTTCAACACAAGTGAATCAAGTTGTTTAACCTGTTTCTTCAACTTGTCATTTATTTCTTTTGCTTCATCCAGACAGTTTTTTATTTCAAGATTTTCAAATTTTTTATCTGAAAAATCTTTTATTAGTTGATCCTTTTCATTTGCTACTTCTTGAAAATCGTCTATCAATCCATTCATTAGCAAGATTAGCTTCCCTTTTGAAAAGAGGTGCAACTTTTCTTTCAGTTCAGAAATACTTACCTTAGATTTTTCATATTCTTCTAGATATGAATCTCCAGTAGCCATGAAAGCAGTTTCATCAACATTTTCTGTGTCTGAATCCTCCATTCCCGATCCCCATGCAGCCATCGTAGCATAGTTTTCTCTTTCCTTTTGTTTGACAGCTTTTTCTTTCATTTCTCTCTCAGCCCTTTCCTTTTTCCACTCAATTTCTCATAGGGGACACTGTTTAATGTGGTGATTCATTTTTCCACACTTGTAACACCCTGAGTGATTTCTATCATCGGACCACTTCCTGCTTCCTGTGTCCTCAGACCACTTCCTACTATCTATTTCTCTCCTGTCTTTCCCTTTCCTATTTGTTAAGGAATTTTTTTTTAAAAAAATTCTAGAAAGGCTATTTGATCTTCATCTAAATCTGATTCCTCATCATCAGAAGCTACCCTAAGAGCTAGTGATTTTTCATCCATGCTTACTTCTTTCTTTTGATCTTTCATGTTCAGCTCATTTGTTCTGAGATTCCCAACCAGCTCATTTAATGTCATGGTTTCGATGTTCTTGGCTTTCCTAATGGAAGTAACTTTTACATCCCACTTTAGCCTTTGGTAAGATTCTCAGAACCTTATCCACTTGTTCTTCAGAAGTAAGAACTTTTTCCAAGGATGCAAGTTCATTTATGAGCAGTGTGAGTCCAACCATCATCTCTTGCAAAGTCTCATTGTCCTTCATCTTGAAGGTCTCATATTCAGTGAACAACATAGCAACCCTGAATTTTCTGACTAGAGTAGTTCCTTCATGTGTAATAGTAAGAGCATCACAGATTTGCTTGGCTGTAGTACAATTTGAGATCCTGTTATACTCTTCTAGACCCAGTCCACAAACCAAAATATTTTTGGCTTTAGCATTTTTCCTTAATGCAATCAGATCATCAACATTGAACTCCCTTCTCTCTTTCGGCACTTGTCTGTCCTCCACTGTTTTCATAAGAATAGTAGGTCCTATAATAATTCTATCCCAGAGTTTGTAGTCTTTTCCTTGAATGAAGTCCTCCATCCTAGCCTTCCACTAACCGAAATGTGTTCCATTGAAGAGTGGTGGCCTCACAGATGATTGTCCTTCTCCATGTCTAAAAGGTGGTGCAGTATTCATCTTGATCAATTCTTAGGTACTGGCCTTTAACAAGAAAACCTGCTGTGATATCAATTGTTAGATTTGCATACCCTATGGATTTGCCTAATCGAAGGAACAGGTTTGCAGACGTGTTTCAGTAAAGCGAAAGTAAACGAGAACGCAGTATTTTTACGTGGAAACACCCGACTCACAAAAGGTGAAAAACCACGACCTGTACCTCTACAGGATTTTCTCCCAACTTCACTAAATCAATATGTGCCTCCAACAAACGATTACAAATCCTAGTAATCTAAGACTTCAACACAACTTCACCAACTTCCTAACTCCACATAAACCTCCCCAGGCTTATGTTCCCAATGTCTTCGAGTTTCCCCCAACTTGAAGACTAAACAAGCTCTCAGTTTATAGATTACTGAGATAACATACAGACTCCACAACTAAAGAACAATTTCCTAAATGATGACTTAATAAAGAACCAAACCCACTAACTATTTCCTGACTCTAAACTTTATTGATTTCTTTCTCTCTTTTCGTCTGAGTGCTTTCTGAGACTTGAGAGCTTCTTTTTATTGTTATCTTCTTGAGTTCTACTTGCAATAAGACTCTCTTGATATCACTTTGTAGAAGACTCCTTTTTCAGCTTGACTTCTTCTTGCTTTATTAGAGTTTTACTCCTTCTTGAACTCCTTGCTTTATTAGAGTTCTACACCTTCTTGAACTCCTTCTTCACTCCAACTCTTCCTTCACCTGTGACTGCTGAACCATCTTTTTGCTTTTGTGGTTTCGACCTTATTTCCAAAAACTTTGTAAATATGTTTCATTATCCTTTGTCCACCATCAAAACTGTGTTTAACCCAACATATACAAATGGAATTTCACTTTCATGGCCATGTTGAAGATTTGGATGATCCATAACAGAAGGGAAAAATGTGTTTGAACTACTTCATCCTTCTGTCTTTGGGGTAAATGGAATGAACAATGTCTATTCTACTCTATCTGCATAGAATCAGGAGGAATCTCGATGATTCCCGTCCTCTTTCCCGTCCTCTTATAAATTTGTTTTCCATTTCTTAGCTTTATATGGAAAGACTCCATGTTGCCTTAAAAAGTAAGCGGCGGTAGCAGCAACAGCGACAACAATCAAATGCCTCAGTCCCAAACAAATTAAGATCAGCTAAATTGTTGTTCCCTTCATCTTGCCTTAGAACTTAAAAGTAAATATTAGTTATAAATATTATTGAGTTGTATAGTTGTCTCAGATGACTTGAATATGAGTTTCTTGAGGGGTTTATAATGATCTTAGGTTACATCACTGATCGCATTACGGTTCTGAATCGGATGCTAAATTATTACCAATTATTTATCAAAATAAACCTCGACTATCAATTTTTCCTTTTTCCTACCTGAACAATGGAAATATTTCACGTAGAAAAAGAGAACAACTTATAGATGTATGTTTAGATGATAAATAGTCGGCGATAGTTTAGATAGGAAACTCAAAAAATTGATATCTTTAGGTTTGCTTTTGACCATTAACTCAACAAAAGATCGATTGCCGAACATTTTTTATGAGTGAAGGGTAAAAAAATACACTTAAAGTAACTAAGTTGTTTTGAGTTTCATACCTAAACTATTGGATATGCCAGTTTCCTACATAAATTATCAACGAATGTTTATTGAAACACACCTCAACTATCAGTTGTTCCAAATTTCTGCCTGAAAACGATTATGATATTTCTGGTAGGAAAAGGAAATAATTGTTAGTGTATTTTGACAAATAGTTAATGATAGTTCAAGTAAAAAAGGTGAAGACCTAATAATGTAGGTAGAAAACTTGAAAAAAAAAACATAATACTTCATTTTTAATTCTTTTTTTTTTAACTATCAACTCATTTTAGATTCAACTTTTTCACATTCATGACTCCTTTTTCCAGAACAAGATATTTAAATTGGAGTAGAGGGAGTAATTCTTCTCTGCTTTTTCCAAGAACAAAGCTCAAGGCCGCCTTTCAATACAAATATTTTCGACATGTATTTTCACTATTTAAAGAAAAGCATCCAGTATCATGTAAACTGGATACAAGTGTCGGTGTTTACTCTTTTTGTCACAATTTATTCGATATTGATAGAACTCGAAGAGTTAGTCAAATTTGGCTGGATCACTTACTCAACAATTTTTCTTTCTCGAGTGTTTATTGTGACTTATATATTTTTTTATGTTATTTTCAAATAATATATGTTGCTTCCTTTATTTCAATTTATGCGGCACTGATAGAATTTTGAGAGTCAACCTAACATTATGTCTTTAAATATTTTAAATTGTTAATTATTGTGATTTATAGTATCTTTACATAATTTTTAAATAATGTGTTACTTTCTCTTTTTTAATTTATGTGGCACTAATAGAATTTTGAGAGTCAATCAAACCTTTAATATGTCTTTAAAATATTCTAAGTTGTTATTTATTGTGATTTATAGTACATTTTATGTAATTTTCAAATGATATACATTACTCCTTTTGTCCCAATATTACGTGGCACACATGGAATTTCAAGAGTCAATAATTTTTTTTTATATAGTTTTTAAATATTTTAAAATTTTAGTTATTGTTATCTATAGTAATGTTTACATCATTTTAAATAATATATGTTACTCCTTACATGGCTCCCATAAGAAATTTAAAAGTCAACCAAATTATTTATATTATTTAAATAATTAAAATTATTCATCGTGATTTGTGTATTTTTTTGGACAATTTTCAAATATATTAAAAATTAAAAAAAATAAGGGACGAAAAATTAAAAATAGAAAAGCTTTTAAAAAAAATTATCCAAGTGCATTTACAGGAAACGTGGAGTCCGCTTTGGCATGTGTAACTCCATCTTATAAGAAAAGTAGTGTGACTACATGTCTTAGAAGATTGATCATGTTGCATAACTTTCCGATATAACACATTAGCAGAGTCTAGAGTTTACAGGTAATGTTTTGGAAGCTAAATAAATGAAAAGTGGATGTTAAAAAATTCACAGACCATTAATCATGCTGCCAACTGTCATTCTTTTTAATAGACAACTCCTGAAGTTCATTTGCTACATTCTCTTTTTTTTTTTTAAAAAAAGCTAAATATATTTTGTAATTTTTTTTTAAAAAATTCAAAGGCAAGCATCGTAGGCCTTATTTCATTAATGGTAGATAAGTGAGATTTGAAGAGAGAGGAGAGAGGCGAGCAAGATCTAGAAGAGGAGAGAAGAGAGAGGGGAGAAGCAAGAGAGATACCTACAATTATATTAAATATAAACAAATTGTATATATGATATTAAATCTATATCTAATCGATAATTGTATTATGAATACAATTGATACAAATCAATTGTATCAAAGAATACAAGGCAAGGGAGATCTATTGTATTCGTTGATATAAATGAGCCGTATCAAGGCGAGAGAAATACAATTGTATTAAAATTTAAATAATTGTATATCTTATCGATAACAACATTGTTATTTTGGAAAATGGCTTTGATTTTGAAAATTCGATTTATTACTTAATTGATTTAAGTAAACCAAATTTTGAAAAAGTTTAGAGTCGTCACTTGATTTTTTAAGGAAAATCAAGAAACCATTTTAAAACATTTTAAAAGACTCAAACAGAAAAGAAATCTTTCAAAATCCAAAGAAAAAAGGTTCGGGTTCATATTTCCACTTTGAGAAGGTTTTACGCACTCGAAATGGCCGCTAACACGGGGTTATCCGGCGATTAGGACGTTTTTGACTAACTTTGGGAAAATCGATATTAGAAATGGAACCTCAAAAAATCCAAGTTGAGAAAAGTTTAAACTTAGAAATTTTAAATTGTCTAGTTTGACTAATTTTGAAAATAAAGGAGAAATTAGATTTCTAGAACTCAATCGAAGAAATGATTAAGTAAAAAGAGGTGGGAAATTCCGTATTTTATTTGAAAAGACACTTAAATTAATTTGAATAAACAAAAATCTTCACAAATATATTTGAAATCTTCAAAGACCCGGAAACACATTTTTTGAATTAAAAAACTACAAAAGACCCAATTAAAATAGTAAAAATTTTACAAATACCAAACTTAAAGATGGAAATTCCCAAAAATCCTAACTTTTATCTAAATTACTAAAAATACCACTTTTTTTGACTCGTTTGATACCTAAAATATAACGTATGATACGTATTAAAGTGGAGGTTAATTTTGGGTCTGTTTCGCTAATTACGGCAACCTAACGGAAATTTAATTAATGACATCTTAATTGTCGCATAAACGATCAGTTTGGTATAATGAGCACCAACAAATTCTCAACGGATTGTTGATCTGGAAAATTCAAAAAAAAAAATTTGATATCCAATATGAATATTTTAATTTTAATCCGTCATTCAGGGAGTTGAGACTCTGATGTGTTGTACAATAGATACAAAAGTGATGGAATCGTCGTTGGTGATAACATTTCATTTTGTAATCTGCGTTCAGCCATTGCTGTCGAGTTGGGGATTGATGAGCAAAGGAAGGAGATGGTGATTCGATACGTTGTTGACGGTAATTCTTCACCAATAACAATTTGCAACAACATGGGTGTGAAGTTGTATGCCGAAATTAAGAAAAGAGAACTTGGATTTGGGATGTATCCGTTGTGCGTAGATACACGCGATCTGGAAAATATTGAGAAATATTTATTCGATCCATCATTTGGAATGGTTGAAAATCAGCGGGCTGTATCTGAATATGTGGCTGACAGTAATGTATCTAATGTGATAAGTGATTCGTCAAACGTCGACGTTAAGGTTAAATAAATATACAAGGATAAAGCTACATTAGTTGAAGTCATGAGCAAATATAAGATTGAGAAAGGATTTAACTACAGAGTGAAAAGATCCGATACCAAAAGGTAATCATATATCAAGTATTTTTTTGGCTGATTAAATTTAATTTTCGAATAGAATGCAAAACTTGGATTATGTTTTTATTTTTTAATTATTTTAGTTTATTTTCTTATATTGTACGATTTATGAATATTATTCAGTTAAAAACTTTGCAGTTATGTGTTAAAGTGTTTCTCTGATGATTGTGCATGGAGTATGAGGTCGTCATGCCGGAAAAACACGAAATTCTTCAAAATAAGATACTTTCATGATACACATACTTGTATGATGAGAGATAGGATTTTCAACAAAGTGGAGGCAACGGTATCATTTGTCAGTGGGGTCACTGCACCAAAATTGGTGAATTACAAATGAAATCACATTGCAAACAACATAAAGGATGATGTTAAGGCTGCATATGGTGTTGACGTTACGTATCAAAAAGCATGGCGAGCTAAGGAACGGGCATTGGATATTTTGCGTGGTAAACCAACAAATGGTTATAAAGAATTGCCAATGTACATACACATGTAAACACGGTGTATCCGAATTCGTATATAAGGATGCATAAGTCACCTGATAATAAAATTCATGTATCTGTTTATTGCGTTAAGGCCTCTTATGAGAGGATTCCAGTTCTGTCGGCATGTTGTTGTTGTTGATGATGGTGCACATTTAGGTGGAGCGTATAAGGAAACATTTGTATCGGCTAGTACAATGGATGAAGCAGGTACTAGTTCTCATGTTTTTAGATTGTTATTTATTATTGTTTATGTTAGGTAGATTTTGTAACCCATATTTCATTATTATTTTAAAATTTTTAACTTCGTGTAAATATAAGGTGCAAACTGCCATTGGCGTATGGAGTTGTTGACATAGAGAACGATTCTTCATGATCGTGGTTCTTTCAACAGTTCAAGAATGCTTTTGGAGAGAAGGAGAAAATGTGTTTTGTATCGGATTATAATGAAAGTATAATCAAGAGTGTGGGTCTTATCTTTCCCAATGTGCCAAATTATACCTGCATTTGGCATCTTTGGAAAAATGTGTGCAAGAATTTCAAGAAAAGAAAAAATATTATAAGTGAGAAGTTTTATGCTATGACAAAATGCTACAGGATTGAAGTTTTCAACAAATTAATGTCCAAATTTGTTGAAATAGATCACAGGGTAAAGAATTACCTAAAAGATGTTGGTTATGAAAAGTGGTCTAAAGTGCACGCGCCAGTAAATAGAGGTCAGCTTATGACTTCTAACATTGTGAAATGCATCAATGGATGCCTCGTCGAGGCAAGAGAGCTGCCTATAATTGACTTCCTTGAAGAAGCGAGAATTCTATTTGGTACATGAAACTGCAAAAATAGAGAAAATGCGTCATATACGAAGGATACGTTGGGTAGGAAATTTGAAGAAATGTTGATTGATAATACTTCAAAATTTAACACAATGAAGGTACGTGTTTGATATATATTTTAAGCGAAAATTACAAAAATACACGACTTATTTTATCCGAATCTCCATTATTTCCTCCCTTTTAAATTAATTACAAAAATCCCACTTTTCCAGTTTTGATAATTATTTATTGATACTTAAACAATTCTGATTTTTTACACTATTTTTTTTTTATGCCTTTTTATTGCAATGAGTCCAATCAAAGTCAATCAGTTAATAACTATTTTCCTTGTTAAATATAATATCCATTAATTACTATTTTTGAATTTTACTTTGGAAAAACCAACGAAACGGCAAATTGCACTTCTCCTTCTCCGCACAAACAAGAAACCGTCCCTTCTTTTAATTTTCTCCAATTTTTCTCTCAACCCATGGATTCATCTTCTTCTTTTAGTCTTGGTTAACTCAACCCGTGGCTGATAAGGACAATGTACCTACATTTTCAACAGATGCGATGAACGAAGTTGATCCGTCCAACTTGGTTGATGAAGTATTTCAAGAAGAAATGATGGTGATGAAGGATACCGGTTCAAGTTCCAAACATTCAACAAAAAAAAAACGCATGCAAACAAGAAGAAAAAAGTTGAACCCCTTATTGTTCGTCCTTCATTGAAAAATATTTGTTATTCTAACCCTATTTCGTTCATAGATCTTGTTTAATTCTTCTGTGTTTACTCTAAATTAATTTGGTAATTTCATAAATCCACTAATATGAAATGATTTCCAACATGCATTCCCCTACTTTGATGTATCTAAAAAGTGTATCAAGCTTTCTCTGTAAATTTCCTCATTTTTGGAAAATTAACATTCATTTCCCTATTTTGATGCAAATAAAGGATTTTAACATGATTGTTTCTCTGTGAGTTCTCCTATTTCTAGGTTTAGTGTAAAGTTGTCATGATTTTTCACTATTTTGATGTATTTAAGAGAGTTGATACTCAATGTAATTTTCCTTATTTTTTTGGAAATTAAACATGCATTGCCCTAGTTTGACATGCTTATTTCTCTGTAAATTTCCCTATTTCTTGGTATACTTAAAATTGTCATGCATAGTTGATTCATACCTGTGCATCTATAGTCACTGCATAGTTGGAACATAGCAACGATACATATTTTTGATACGTGGAACATATGAATGACACATACAAACACATGCAGTTGTATCTTTGATACCTACATAATTAGTAACCAAATATGCAGGGACACATGCACATATCATTAATTTGTTCATAAATTTGTGACATATCAGTGATACCAGTGCATTTCTCACACTTCAATGACATTTACATATATTTGGCACATACTGATGATACCTGAATGCTTTACATATAATTGACACATATCAGTGATACCTTCACTGCATCAGTGATACCTGATAAACATTTGTTAGAAATATCAGTGATGTTTAGCACATTTATTTGGCACATATCAGTGATACCATCACAATAACATTGTTACCTGATAAAACATTTATTAAAGATGTTATTTAGATACCAAATAATTGCTACCTGCACATATCAGTGCTACCTGATGCACATTTAATATAAATGTTATTTGGATAGCATTTACAGCTGTTAACACCTGATACACACTTATTCTAAATGTTATTTGGATATCATTTTTCTCAAGGTCTTAACTATGTTATGAAAATTTTTCCCAGAGGGTGTGTAAGATTTGGATCTTCATACAACTCAAATGTTGTGGCTGATATAAAGTCGTCAATTGGTGACGATGGTGTAGCTATGTTTAAGGAAATAATTTTTGGTCATTATCTAAACATTCTCAGGTGCAACTTCCAAGGACAAAACATCAAGTGTCTCATGCTTCTTGAGCTGAAGCAACAGAAAAGTAATGAGATGCACAATGGCACATGAAGGGAAAGATTCTCAGATTCTCCATCAGAGAATTTGCTATAATTACTGGTCTCAAGTACACTGGAAACGATGATGATTTTACGTATTCAGATTCGACACCCAGTAGACTCATCAAAAAGTATTTTTCTGATGTATTTCATGGAATTAGCAAAGGCCGGCTAGTGGAGCGTTTTTTGCTTGGAAACTGGAACATAGTTCAAGATGCCGTTCAGATGGCGATTATTTATTTCATCCACACGTTCGTGTTTTCTCAAATTATTGAGTCTCCTATTTTGGCTGACCATTTTCGTATGGTTGAAGATGGGAGATATGTAAACTCTCCATGGGGAAAAACAACATTTTCTAAATTGATACAGAGCTTTAGACAACACTTCAAAGGGGCAAAACAGTTGTATCAGCTATCGAGAATGCCATACATTCTCAATGTATGGATTTATGAGTGTGCATCATGAGTCCCGAAAGATGTTGCAGTTAGAGTTGGGAATCATATCTCCAGGATCTTGAATTACTCGTATTTTGGCCTAAGACCAACAACTTTCCAATTCAAGATCCTGGGGATATGATTCCTAACTCTAACTGCAACATCTTTCGGGACTCTTAATGCACACTCATAAATTCATACATTGAGAATGTATGGCATTCCCGATAGCCGATACAACTGTTTTGCCCCTTTGGAGTATTGTCTAAAGCTCTGTATCAATTTAGACAATTATGCCTTTTCCCATGGAAAGTTACATATCTCCCATCTTCAACCATACGAAAATGGTCAGGCGAAATAGGAGACTCAATTGTTTGGGAAAACACGAACGTGTGGATGAAATAAATAATCGCCATCTGAACGGCATATTGAACTATGTCCAAGTTGCCAAGCAAGAAACGCTCCACTAGCCGACCTTTGCTAATTCCATGAAATGCACCAGAAAAATACTTTTCAATGAGTCTACTGGGTGTCAAATCTGAATACGTAAAATCATCATCGTTTCCAGTGCACTTGAGACCAGTAATTATAGCAAATTCTCTGATGGAGAATCTGAGAACCTTTCCCTTCATGTGCCATATGTGCATCTTATTACTTTTCTGTTGCTTCAATTCAAGAAGCATGAGACACTTGATGTTTGGTCCTTGGAAGTTGCACTTGAGAATGTTTAGATAATGACCAAAAATTGTTTCCTTAAACATAGCTACACCATCGTCACCAATAGACGATTTTATATCAGCCACAACATTTGAGTTGTATGAAGATCCAAATCTTACACACCCTCTGGGAATAATTTTTATAACATAGTTAAGAACTTGAGAAAAATGATATCCAAATAACATTTAGAATAAGTGTGTATCAGGTGTTAACAGCTGTAAATGCTATCCAAATAACATTTATATATAGCATTAGGTAGCACTAATATGTGCAGGTAGCAATTATTTGGTATCTAAATAACATCTCTAATAAATGTTTTATCAGGTAACAGTTTTATTGTGATGGTATTACTGATATGTGCCAAATAAATGTGCTAAACATCATTGATATTTCTAACAAATGTTTACCAAGTATCACTGATGCAGTGAAGGTATCACTGATATGTGTCAACTATATGTAAAGCATTCAGGTATCATCAGTATGTGCCAAATATATGCAAATGTCGTTGAAGTGTGAGAAATGCACTGGTATCACTGATATATCACAAATTTATGAACAAATCAATGATATGTGCATATGTCACTGCATATTTGGTTACTAATTATGTAGGTATCAAAGATACAACTGCATGTGTCTGTATGTGTCATTCATATGTTCCACGTATCAAAAATATGTATCGTTGCTATGTTCCAACTATGCAATGACTATAGATGCACAAGTATGAATCAACTATGCACGACAATTTTACAGTATACCAAGAAATAGGAAAATTTACAGAGAAATAAACATGTCAAACTAGGGCAATGCATGTTAAATTTCCAAAACATAAGGAAAAGTACATTGAGTATCAACTCTTTTAAATACATCAAAATAGTGAAAAATCATGACAACTTTATACTAAACCAAGAAATAGGGGAACTCACAGAGAAACAATCATGTTAAAATCCTTTATTTGCATCAAAATAGGGAAATGAATGTTAATTTTCCAGAAATCCGTAAAATGGGGAAATTTACAGAGAAAGCTTGATACACTTTTTAGATACATCAAAATAGGGGAATGCATGTTGGAAATCATTTCTTATTAGTGGATTTATGAAATTACCAAATTAATTTAGAGTAAACACAGAAGAATTAAACAAGATCTATGAACGAAATAGGGTTAGAAAAATAAACCTTTTCTAATGAAGGACGAACAATAAGGGGTTCAACTTTTTTCTTGTTTGCATGCATTTTTTTGGTTGAATGTTTGGAACTTGAATCGATATCCTTCATCACCACCATTTATTCTTGAAATACTTCATCAGCCAAGTCGGACGGATCTACTTCGTTCGTCGCATCTATTGAAAATGTAGGTACATTGTCCTTATCAGCCACAAGTTGAGTTAACCCAAGACTAAAAGAAGGAGATGAATCCATGGGTTGAGAGAAAAATTGGTAAAAATTGAAAGAAGGGACAGTTTCTTATTTGTGCGGAGAAGGAGAAGTGTAACTTGCCGTTTCTTTGGTTTTTCCAAAGTAAAAGTCAAAAATGGTAATTAATGGATATTATATTTAACAAGGAAAGTAATTATTAACTGATTGACTTTGATTGGACTCATTGCAATAAAAAAGGCATAAGAAAAGGTAGTGTAAAAAATCAGAAT
This sequence comes from Solanum rostratum, assembly GCA_029948455.1. Taxonomy (NCBI): domain Eukaryota; kingdom Viridiplantae; phylum Streptophyta; class Magnoliopsida; order Solanales; family Solanaceae; genus Solanum; species Solanum rostratum. The sequence goes on from CM057049.1 coordinate 19,271,992, forward strand.
TGTTTAAGTATCAATAAATAATTATCAAAACTGGAAAAGTGGGATTTTTGTAATTAATTTAAAAGGGAGGGAATAATGGAGTACAAAATAAGTCATGTATTTTTGTAATTTTCGCATTAAAATAACACCAATGGCTTGACTTTGGGAAAATTTAATTAGATTAACCATAATAACAAAATTAGTATCAAAGTTAGAACAATGACACGTAAATATCAGAAATGAACATAATAGGCATAAAATATAAGAAGAAGTAAAAATTGGGCTTAACAGCCCCAACTATTCTATTTTCTCTTTTTACCATGTTGGGCCTGTTAGCCCTTTGTCCCTATCCAGCTGCTGCTTTGGAGTTGGGCTTTTGGCCTATTTCAGCTGCTCAAGACTTGGGCATTTAAGCCCCATATATCTGCTGTATACACCGGTGTATACCGGTGTATACAATATGGGTACTGGTGTATATTTCTGTATAATCCTGTATCACAGCTTTCGTAAATTTGCAAATTCACTCTCCCCCATCCATAAAAAGATTTGACTCGAAGAAATGCAAATATGAAGTCACAAAGGACTCAGATAGTGTCACATGCAACAAAATGATTAAGAGTATAAGTAACCAATCATTAACTTAATATAGCAAATAACTTCGTATAAATTTATTGGTAGCAAAAATGAGGCTAGATATGGTTCCCCACAAACATAACCAAAGCTCATGCACACAAAAATGAATACACCACAGAACACTAATATTTTGTCAAATAAACTACTGAAAAGTAATGGCGTGCCTAGAATACAGCAATAAGGAAGTTGAAGAAGAGCATTATATCCTAAGACCTGTAAAGTCCTCTTGTTAAGAAACTTTATCCAAACACATTTAAAAATCCAACGATTTTAGAACAACTATTTTCGGGACTTTGGTGATAACAAACCAAAACAAAGTCATCAAACTTGAGAAGGAATAGGATACTCAAAGATGGGCCGGAATCACAGGACACATGAGAAAACGACCAAACGTACAATTATCAGCCCAAGAATGAAAAGAAATTGACATGGAAACCAAACTATAAATCCATTTCTTAAGTAGCATTGCCAGGAAGCATACAATAGTAAGAAAACATGGCAAACTCAAAAGTTTAGCGAATCTTGAAGTCACAAACTGCTACTTAAGTAGTAGTAACAATATTTCTAGTGTATAGAGAAAACAGATGGGAGAATACCAGTTGACGCTAAGCTGAAAATGAAGCCCGACATGAAATCAAGGCATAGATGAAACTCAAGAAAACTAAAACCACTAAATGAGAGCATTCTCCAAATACTAACATGAAACAGAAAAGCAAAAGCGGGAATGTAGGCCAAACTTGAATTAGATCAACATGAGGGCAAGTGAAAGCATGCTTATGCAATATATGAAGTCAAAGAACACGACAAGAAATTCAAGGAAAGCATGAGGGGAAATGAAACCATTAACAATGAGCTTCAAAAACTGGAAACAGAGAGAGTAACAAGATGCTGGAATGGCTTAAAATGCACAAGGTCATTGACATAAATCCAAGACGAGTAACTAACAACTGGTTTTAACCCTTTGTCCAATACCAAAACAAGGGTAAGTAATAAAAAAATGGAGTTTTGGCTTAGCAAAATCGATAGTGTTGAATTCATGTTTAAACTATATTAACATCAGAATACTCGGCTGAAAATACTTGACGACAGTGCTTAACAAAAACATTCATACCACCTTAATATCCAAATAACAACCAGCATACACATTCAAATATGAAGAACGTGGGAACGTAAGGGTATTACCTTGTGGAGGGCAGGAATTGGGACGAGACGAGCTTTAGTCGACGATTTCTGACACCACTCAGGCAGAATACTCGTGTGTTGAATTCCTCAACTCCAAAATCGAAGTTTCTGGTTTCAACACTGACCTAACTCTCAAAAATTGATTGAAAGAGAATGAAGTTTCTATAGGCTTTTCGAATTTTCAAAACAGTGAACGAAAGGGGTATAAATACCCAAAATTTAAGGCAAAAAGGGGCGAAAAACCAGGGCAAATTCGACATTTTGAGTCAAAATTTGAATCTTCCAGATGGAATCCCTCTACAAGTCTCACATCCCCGCCATCGATTTGAATCGATGGCTTATATGTGAGACGGCTCCTGACGCGAACGGATAAGGGAAAAAAGGGGAAGTACGAACTGGTACCAACGTCTGCGAGTTGACTTGTCGTTTTGGGGGCCTGGAGTGGTCTGGGTTTTTTGGTCGTTTGGTCGTCCTTGCTCTGGTTTTGCTGGAATAAGAAAAGGGGGAAAGGGTGGGGGTCACGTACAGAGAGGGAGTAGGGAAGTATATTTATTAAAAATTGGGTCGAGTCGGGGAAAATTGGACTGGGTTTCGGGAAAACTGGATCGGGGATGAATTGGGTTGGGGGTTGGTAGTTGGGTTAGGGAATTGGGAATTGGGTTTTGGGCATTTGGGCTAGGGATTGGGTTTTAGGCAGGGAATTGGGCCTGGGGAAGGAGTTGGGTTGGGGTTAAAATTAAAAAAAAAATGAGTGAAGGAAAAAGATTTAGAAATTAGCCACTTTAATTACCAATGTGACCAATTAAAATGTGATTGATTTGAATCAATTGATTAATTCGACCACAAGATGAATTAATATAAATTAATTGAAGAGCTTTTTTAATATTAGCAACTTAGAATAATTAAATCAACTACGGGGTAATTAATCCTAAAAGTAGTTAAAGCAAGGTGATTAAAGATAACATCTATTTGAAATGTTTTTTAAAAATTAACAGAAAATGTAATAGTTAATTATTAATACTTGAAATAAATAAATATATATAACATGCAATATATAAACATAATTAAAATTAAAAGATTTAAACCTAAAAATTACTTGAATTTTTTTTAGCATTTTTGAAAGCTGATTATTTCAAATTGTTAAAATTAAAAGCTCGATGATTAATTATATTGTGGAAGGTCAAAATTGGGTGTCAACAATCATCACGAATGTACTTAATTTGTATCAATGAATATAATTATATCAAAATCCATTGTATTCATTGATACAATCAATTGTATCAAAATGTATTAACAAATACAATTTGTTACAACGAATACAATTATATTATAACAAGTTATATCATGTTCAAGTGTATTAACGAATACAACCTATCAATATTGGATTTTATAACAAATTGTATTTTTATTCATTTGTTATATTTTTTTATATGCTACCATGTGTGTTTGTATTTATATCTGTATTTATTGCTTTGTATGTTGCATATGTATTATAATTGACTACTACTATTGATATTTGCATTGCAGAGAGAAAGAAGGAAGTGAGTGAGAGTGAGAGTGAGAGAGGGAGGGGGGGGGGGGGGGCAAAGAAAGAGGAGAGAGAGAGGGGGGTAAAGAAAGAAGAGAGGGGCGAACGAAAGAGGGAAAAGAGAGACGAAAGAGACAGAGAGATAATAAAGAGAAATTTGTTATAAAATCTTAAATACAAGTATACAACTAAGAATTGTGATCTTTTAAAATTGTAATTGTGCATAATGCATATATATCACATTTTTGCCACATTATATATTTTTTCCTTAAATAAGAAGGACATCACATAAGATGCCCTTCAAATATAGTGCTCTTGATTTTTTGTCCTTCTACACCTTCAATATTTTTTGAGTTGAATGAACTTTCTTCCACTTTAAGTTGAATAAATATACTATCCTACACATCTTAAATATTTTTTAAACAACTCTCTTGCTCAATTGCCTCTCAAGTTTTTTTTTAAAAAATTATTTTCTCTTTCTTACTTTATTTTTCTTTTCTTTTATTTTTTTCTCTTCTCTTTTCTTTCTTTTTCTTTTCTTTTGGTGTTTTTTTCTTTTTCATTTTTTCCTTTTATTATTTCTTTTTTTCTTTTTCATTTTTCTGAACTTCTACTTTTTTCTCTTTATTTACTTTTTCTTTCGTTTGTTTTTTTTCTTTTCTCTTTTTTTTTAATTTTTTTTCTTTTTTATTTTCTTCTGTATTTCCTCTACTTCTACTTTTTATCTTTTTTTCATATATCTCTCTCTACATACATATATACATACATACATAATTATCGTCAATAAATAATTGTATTTAGCCAAAAACTCAAAGCATTTTGCAAGATTACTCAAGTGGGCAACTCAATCATTATCGTTAATTAAATAATTAATGAATTAAAATATGCAAGGTAAAACATAACTCAATAATGGATTTGACGTTTTGTTAAACACAAATTGTGAAAGAAATCATATTGCTTCTATTCTACTTTGTCTATGAAGCCTCTAAACATTTCATAAGGAAGTGCCAAGACAAACTCACCTCTACCTCAAAGGAACTACCAAAACAAGAAGGAATGAAATAAAAGAGTTCCTTCGAATGCAAGGAGATCTCACCAAAAGTTGGAAGAAACTTGATCTTTAATGATGTGGCCGTTGAGGATCTTTAACACTTGTATCTTTATCATGAAAAGATGTAGCATTGAATGATGTCAGTACATGGAAGGCACAGTATGTAAAATGGCTAAAAGGAATCATACGTAAAGATGTTCAAAGGAAAGAATGATGATGCAACTCAACTCAATGAAGCATGCTAGTCTCAAGAATAAAACAATGCTTTACAAATTACAATTACAATCAAATAAATTTAACTTAGATAATAATAATATATACTCTTGTGAGTTTTTCTAGTCGACAATCATCACTACTGGGCCTGTGATAATACAATGAACTACTGTCGTTACCACAACCGTCTAATACTTTACTAGAGTAAGAGACACAATTTCACTGGGTTCATAATAAAGTCCTCTTTTGGGACAATTGAGAAGATACTCGAACCAACAATAGAATCTATTCCTACACTACCTATGTAGTTTATGGGTTTTGAGTTGCCTTTACTCTTGCCAAATTGGTGTTCAATACTACTCTCAGAATAAAATCATTAAGCTTATACACCTATCACAACCCAACCCCTCAGGACGTGATGACACCTAGCCCAATCTATTAGTAGGTAAGCCTAACCCATATCCCAAAACCATAGGCAACATACTATTCCATGCAAGATAACCATAAGAAGTAAAAGTTGCCAAAATAAGGAGAATAAGTATAAGGCCGAAGAAACAATATACAGGAACTCAACCCAAGACCCGAAATAAGTCAGTAGTCGAGCTTCTAATACTTAAAATAAGAGTTCAAGACTTTTGCAAAATACAATATCAAAACAAGATATCTTTGAATACAAAATAAAGACCAACCAAAATTACAATAGAATGGAAATTAGCAACTCCAGACACCTGAAGTTCACCCCAATCTCTGAGATCCACAATAGCTCTACACGAAAAAAAAATCAACAGTGGAAACTCGCACTATGATCTGCAGGAGGCAGAAGTATAGGATAAATACCAAACAAATGGCACATAGCAGGCATAGGCCAACTGAGCTCCACAAATAAGACAAGTATATATAACATAAAATAAGGAAAGTATAGCACAATCTCAAGGTAAAAGGTTCAAATAATTATAATCAAGATAACGAGGCAAAGAAAGAAAGGTAAGAAGCGTACCTGGGAGAAGCAGGTTTACCATTTACTAGCAAGAAAGAAAGTCAAAAGAGGCTACTCGACATAAACGAGGCGAAGAAGGAAAACTAATAAGTGTACCCGAGAGAAGCAGGTTTACCATTTACTAGCAAGAAAGAAAGGCAAAAGAGTCTACTCGGCAATGGATAAGCGGCAAAGAAACATCAAGAGCCTGTAAATCACCTAGCCACCTAGTAACTAATTCAACTAAACCTAGAAAAGTATTGAATTTAGCCAAGGAAGGAACAAATCACTAACTAATAATGCGACACAAGCAATCATAGGTTTGAGCAAACAATAACTAACCAGTATCCCATACTATTGATAGTACATGCAACAAACATATGCCTAACTGGCATTCTAGACTATCGGAGGACCAAACAATAAGTAGAAAAGAACATCTCCTCAACACCTCGGAAGTATCAAAAATCTAAAAAATCATGTGATGTAAGTGGTACAACACTCTTAAAACCAGTTTGAACTAATTCCATATCAATAGTATGAAAGCCATTCCCTCTCTCTCTCCATGCATGAATTGGGGTCATATCACAAAATCGACATGAATGAGAAACCAGTGATATGTATATTGCCCCATTATCCAAACAAAACACACAAGGCTAGTACAACAAGTCACCACCATTATACATGAAGACTGAAAGAACTAACCTAGTGTTCAACTACTTCTCAAACAAAGCCTCAGATCAATAATATAGAATAACTATAGCCCAATAATATAAAATAACTATAACCCAATAAAATATTACCATCAAATAACTAAGTATACCACTAAGGGATCTTACCAACTTAGAATTAAGCAAAGGGGGAGAAACATCTCTAGGATCGACGTCTTACCCTAAAACCATAAACTTCAGCCCAAACCTAAGCGCAAATAAGCCAAACCAATGACCATGACGAGCCACAAAAATCTTAGACAACGCTAGCTCAAGCATTCTATATAAAAAAAATAAGCCCTATTAGAAGCCACATATAACAACGAGGGCAAAGGGTTTAAATCAAAGAACCTAAGGCTCAACCTAATCTAAGTCCACCCACATAAATCCTAAAAGGACGATTCTCTCCAAATTATGACAAAACACAACTCCAAGCCTAAAACTAAGGTCTCAGAGGAACTACACTAATGTAAGGTTTACCAAAAATATGAAAACAGAACCCAATGGAAGAAAGAGGAATACCAAGCGAATATAAACCAAATTTACATTAAATTTATAGTAAATAATATCAAGAAGAACTTAGTAAAAAATACAAGGCTCTGCCTATCTCGTAGCCGATCACACGTATCTAAATCTACTTCACGATCACTATCTGCACCTGCATCACCTCCAAATGCTACCACACTATTAAAATATTTATCAACACGTCAATACGGATGTTTTGATACCAAAATCAGGTCTAAAATGGGATTATGGAACTCGTTATAGAAATCCTAAAATTGACTCTATAAAAAGATTATGAATGCATTTTTGATCTTATACATCAAAATAGGGCACAATTAGATGCTCAAAAATGAGAGACATGAACTCATGCAACAAAAATTCAATTTAAGAGGAATCAATAAGAGGACATACCCTTCAGGGTTGGTTTATCTCAAACCGATAACTCACAAGCTTCTTTGCACACTCCAACATGTACCCACGATCAATACAAACCTCTAGGACTTGGAATTGCCTCAATTGGAGCTTTATAGCTTTAGAAATTGCAAAATGAAGGAAGGGGATTAGGGCTGGTGCAGACCAATCTTCATTAAAAGACTAGACTCCAAAATACCTCCATGAATGCACCCATAGTAGCCCGATATACAGAAGGTTAGGACCATAGACCTTTTGTGAATATGGAGCTTGGCTCGCGAATGCGTAGGGTTAACTTCCAAGTCTCTACGATTGTAATACCCTAGATCGTAAGCTAAGACCCAAATTAATACCCTAGATCTAAGCTAAGACCCGAATCATTTCTCGTATGTGTATAGGCTCAACTTGATGACTTTTAATGGCGTGGAATCAGTTATTAGGTATTAAAGTGTATTACAAGTGGTTTGGGGTCATAATGCATCTCTTACATTAAGCGAACTCCAAAGGATTCCAATCGGGTAAGTTTTAGTATAAGTTCGTATAAGGGTAAACTTCAAATGGACATATCTCTTAGTACATAAGGAGTTAGGTGATCTACTACCCACCAAATTAAAATTTTATTGAATTAGCTTTCCAGTACATCTAATTTCGCTTATTTTGAGTTTGTAGTAAAAAATTATGGTCATTTTACTGACGCTTGTCTAGGCTATCCAAAAGGATGACGGTTAGTTTGATCGCCGAATTGACCAACGAATGATTCAATGATAGGACCACTAGACCGTTGATTTTGCTGCTCAGACTCATTATATATATATATGTATATATATATATATATATATATATATATATATATATATATATATACTTTTACATTCCTAAAAGGGGTTTACAACCCATTTAACCTAAATACACCTTCCTAAACCTATTTTCATGCCGTAATAACCTCCCCCTTCATTCATTCTAAATTTTCAATCAAGAAAGAAGACTTGAATCCTCCATTGAAGAACAAGCTTCAATTTTTTTCAAGCTTTCATCAAATTCAAGATTTTCTTCAATCTTTTTCTCTATTTTGCTTTAAGGTATGTGGGTTTCTTCATCCATGGGTCCTTCCACCCATGGAGTCCAAAACCCTTTCCAAACTTATTTTTAAATTTCAAGGTTTATTTTATTATAGGTATTCCTATTATTAATTATATGCATAATTCATGTCAAAAAGTGTTATTTATTGATTTAAAATACATGAAATGAGTTGATATTTATGAACCCTTTACATTACTACCTTAGGTTGATGATTTCTAAAATGGGTCTTATTAAATCTTTACCCAAATGCTATATTTTGGTCTAAATCATAAATATTATGTTCAAATGAGTATTTATTGCCATTTCATGGCACGTGTTGATGGATTTTGAAAAATGCCCTATCTTAACTATTATGGGTTTTTGCATCTCATTATGGGTTATTTAAATTATGATTTCAAATGATATATTCTCATGATAAGTATGCAATATTATGAATCTTGTGAACATTAAGTTCTACCAAATATGTTATAAATCCATGAAAATGTTATGAAAATTATGCAATATTACTAAGCCTTTTCTGATGGTGTGATGCAATGGTTCTGATGAGTTACTCCTATTATAATATTAAGGTTTACAAGCTTATGCATAATATAATTATAATTATGAATTAAGTCTTCCCTCGGATGTTGACTTAACACCGAGAGGACCTTGGTAGATTTTTATTGTCCCTTAACTATGTTGCCTCCGTAGGCTTGTCATTTGCTATTGAATTCCATATAGCTCATATTGCATGATTCACCAAAATGGATGGAGTTCCCATAAGGTACATGCAAAATAACAATCAAAATGGGGAAGTTTTAGTAAAACCCTTGTCATATATTAACCGAAACGGATAAAGTCCTTGTAAGACATTTGTAAAGCACTCTCCAAAATGGGAAAGTTCTTGTAAGGTGAGGTATGATTTACCTTGTCAAGTAGATCACTCCTTGTCTAATGTGGAGGAAAAATTAGAATTTCATGTAGTAGCTCACATGATCTTAAGTGTCGGTTAAGGTCTCTTCCCACATATGTATGCTATGTTATGAGATTATGTTACCTTCTATGCACTTTTGACTAAGGCATTGATTATTAATGTCATATTAAGTTTATTGCCTTGTATATGATCATGCATCTTGACTATTATGGCTTATCACTTCCTTGTTGCATTGCATCTCATATATTTAGTACATTCAAAGTACTAATGCATACTTCTTCCTACATGATCTAACCATGTACAGATCGGAGCTCCTATCTACCCACCTCCGCATGACTAGTATGATTTCTTGAAGACTTGCTTGTGGTGAGTCCTCTATTTCGAGGACAACATCTATTTTTCCATCTTGCTGATGTTAAGATATTGATACTTTGTTATTTACTTTTAAGGGTGAGCCTGGGATATGTGTTGGCCCCCGTTCCACTCATGACTAGAGGTATTGTTGAATAATATGGTATGTATGTCTTATGCGACGCTTATGTATCTATGGAGATTTTACCTTAGTCCTTTTCCCATGTTTTGTTATTACTTGTGGTGTATTGGCAAGATAATAAAATTCCTAAGTCCCTACTTCCATAAAGTGCATCTCATATTCCCTTTTGTTTAGATTTACTAGAAGTGATTGAATGATGGAAATTCCTTATCCCTTGTCCTCATAGAGTGCTTCCTAAGTCTCTAATCCCCCCCTACTATGTATTGATGGTTGAACTATGATTCTTAACCAAGGATGCACTTGTGTATGCTATGAGGCTTGTTTGGGGTGCCTTCAGGCTCCTCATTCTCCATGCCGCACTTAGGCCCTAGGCTTGGGTCGTGACAAGCTTGGTATCAGAGCACTAAGTTTATAAATAGTCCTTGGAAATCTAATATACCTCATCAAGTAGAGTTTTTTGTTCATGGTTGTGAAGCATGCCACAACTATGAATTCCAGGTATTTAGGAAATGACTCACTTCTTCATGATCTATGTTGTGCCCTAGAACTAGTCCTAAGAATTTCTTATATCTAATGATTGCTCTTGCACTTCTAGATAATGCCGCAAAGGGACCCTATTCTTGAAGAGGATCAAGACCATACAACCCCTCAAGCTCCCCAAGAAAAGGGAGTTACTCATGCCGAATATCAAAATGTTGTCACCTTGTTAGCCTAAGGCATAGCCAACCAAATCAACCAAGGGGTCCAAGCTCCTCATGCTCTCACGCCGTCCTCAAGAGTAAGAGACTTCACTAGAACGAATCCTCCGGAGTTTCATGTCTCTAAAGTAGAGGAAGATACTCAATAATTTATTGATGAGGTATACAAAGTCCTATCCATAATGGGGTAAGCTCAGAGGAGAAAGCAAAACTAGCGGCCTACCAACTCTAGGGCCTTGAACAAATATCGTTCACCCAATGTGTTACACCCTGCATGCTTATTAACTTGGAAACTAGAAGTTAAGAAATTTGGCACTAGTTGGGACTCATTGAGTCAATCCACGGCTCGTGGATGAGACCATAGGTCGTGGAAGGGTCTCGTGGAAAAAGGCCTAAAAGTTTGGAAATTTTTGGGTTTTTGGAAATGGTTTTATAATTAACAGGACGGTCCGTCAATGGAACCATGACCTGTGGATGGCATCATCGAAGTAATATCTAAAGCATGAAACTTTTTCAAGTATTGGGTGTTATTACAAAGGTACTTACAACCTATGAAAGGAACAACGGGTTGTCCTGCATGTTTGTAGTATGAGAAGTGCCAAATTCCAGTAGCAAAAATCTTTGTGGCACAAGTCCTACAAGCCAAAGCATGATCCATACGTGGAACTACGGTTCATGGACGGGGTCTTGTAGATGGCTCTGAAAAACTTTAGTGAAGGGCTTTTTTGACATTATCAATTCATTTAACTCCTAAATTACGTCATTTTGGCCCTCCTAACTACCTTAACCAACCTAACTCCTATAAATCCTATTCCTCTTCATTCTATCTCATTCACTCTTAAAATCCTCTCCTAAATTCCAAAATTTCTCTCTCTAAGACAAGGATTCCATTGGAGCTAAGGTTTGAAGGTTTAGCTTAAGGATTTCCAGAATTTAATATTCAAGTCTTGGAATTCACTCTTGAGGTATGTATAGATCTATTCATGGACTAGCTTTATCCAACAAGTCCAATACAAAATTTCCTTTTTATCAAAACTTCATGATGATTTCTTATGGAATTTTATGCTATGATTCCCAATGCATGATATTATGAATATTACATGGTTATCATACCTAATTATGCATGAATAATGAAGAATTACACGAGTTTTATGATTTCCAAGAAAAAGTATATGGGTTCAAATATGTATTATTAGGGCTTGATGAATCAATGTGGGTTCATTTACAAATGATACAAATTGATTTTAATTGCATTTTTCTTCTATGAATTTTATTAAATTGCATAATTTTGACTCAATTGTTCATGGACCCACACATGGCTCTAGTCACCTACGATGAAACTATATTATTCATGGATATGATCCTAAGTTTTCTAAAGCATATTTTAATGACAAGGATTATGATGTTATGATAATGATGATGTTATGATGATAATGATGCTATGATAATGAGGGTGATTAAGACCCTAATGTTTCATGATGATGATGATGAGAAGGTGGGAAGTTTACCCACACTATGTGAAAGGCTAAGTACATGGACTATTCCTATGACATGAAATGTTTTCATGAAAGATTATGATAACTATGTTTCAAGATATGAAAGCATAATTTTAATGAAGTATGAATTATGTTGAAAGCTATGTATACACATGATTTATGTATTCCGGGGGATATAACTTAGCACTAAGAGAGCTTTAGTAGATTCTATAGTCCCATAACTATGTGCCACTATAGGAATGATATTCATGTTTATACGTCTTAAATGTGTGCTAATGGATCTATATAACTTTTAATGGAAACTCACTGTGCTAAGATAAAGCCTATAGGGAGAGGATCGAGTCTACCTTGGCAAAGTAGACTCATCTTTGCTTGGTGCAGAGGGAACATCAAGATTCCATATAATAGTCTGCATGGTATTATATATCAGTTGTGGTCTTATACCCACATATGTATGTTAGGATTATGAAATGATTTTGACGATGCTTCTTCTCATGGTTTTAAACTTGCAGTGCTCATGCATATTGTGTCCTCGCTATATTGATTATGATTATGTGTATTGATATTATAGTGTTCTTTGATACATGTCATACCTACACACTTAGCATATTCCATGGACTAACACATACTTTCTTGCCTACACGAGCTAACCATGCAGGGTCAGACGACGAGGCAACTATTCTATTTTGTGGCTAGATCCAGAATGAGCTTTTGAAGATTGTTGGTGAGTTCTCATGCTCTGGGAAAAAGCCTTTTTATGATGCTTTTCCATCGAGACTTTATTTAATTCCTTGATGTATGTCTTGAGGGTGAGCTAGTAGGCTATGTTCTATATCCCGCCAAGATCTTATGATGTAAAGGCATGTTTTGGACACTATGAATTGATGTAAATTCCCCTAAATGGAACTATGACATTTCTAGTTTGATACATTTTACTTGATTATTCTATTATATATGCTTATTTATCTTATGAATGCTTATGATATTCACACGAGGCTTGGATGGAATACCTTTGGGTGTCACTTGGCCATGTCACGGCTAAGCCCTAGGTTTGGATCGTGATAAAAATGGTATCAAAGCACAAGGTTTGAAAGCATCCTAGGGAGTACAACATGACGCGTCTAATAGAGTCTTGTTCATCTGTGTGAAACACACTATTTTTATGAATAAGAAGCTATAAGATGTCTAGAAAAACTTTGTTTCTTTTGTGATCTATGTCGTGCCTTCAAACTTCCATATCATAATGCTTGTCCTTTGATATTTTTCATAAATACCTCCATGACATGATGCATTTTCTTAGGGAGATAATGTTAACAAGGACCAAGTTCCTTCGACTCTTCAAGTCCCTCAAGTGGACCAAGTCTCCAACGATGAGTTTAGAGCCACTATTACGATGTTGGCTCAAGTCGTTGCTTTCCCAAAGACTCCTACTTTGGCTTCAAGATAAGAGATTTCTCTAGGATGCATCCCCCAACATTTCATGGTTCTAAGGTGGATGAGAATCTACAAGAGTTCTCTAATAAAGTTTATAAGGTGGTGGTGATCATAAGGGCGTCTTCCGAGGAGAAATCGAATTGGCAGCTTATCAACTTATGGGAGTTACTCATGTTTGGTTTACTCAATGGAAGTATGAAAGAGTTGAAGAGGGTGATATTAATAGGGAAATGTTTAAGGTCGCTTTTCTTGATCATTTCTTCCCACTTGAATTACGGGAGCTAAAGTTATAGAATTCATGAATTTGAGGCAAAGTGGTATGAGTGTTGAGGAAATATGACCTCAAGTTTACAAAATTGTCCAAATATGCTCCTTCCTCGATGATCAACTCTAGGACCCATGTGAACAAATTTACTTTGGGTGTATTCGACTTGGTAAAGATGGAGTGCAAAACCACGATGCTCATTAAGGAAATGGATATCTCTAGACTCACAACTTATGTCGAACAAGTGAAGAGTGAAAAACTTCAAAAGATGAGGACAAGGGAGTTTAAGAGGGCTCAATATGATGGTGGATTTTCTTATGGTAAGTCTTGTGGTGGCCATTTCCAACAAGGCCAAGGATCATTTAAGGGTTCTTCTTAAAGGTTTGACAAAGAAAAGAGGGATAATCCAAAAGCTCAAGGTGAGATTGTAAAGGGTGGTGCTACTCTTCCTAGGTGTTCCAAGTGTGGGAGGAACTATGTTGGTGAATACTTGAGAGGTACCAATGCTTGTTTGGGTTGTAGGAAGATGGGGCACAAGATTGTCGAGTGCCCTAGTGTTGCTAATAAAGGTAAAGAAGGGCATCCACAAGGTCAAGTAGCTCAAAGGGACCAAGTGCAACAAGATGCCGAAGATCAAGGTGATGGTCCACATGGTAATCGGTTCTATACATTGCATGCTAGGCAAGAGGTTAAGGAGTTTCCCAATGTATTCACCGGTATGTTAAGTGTCTTTGATCATGATGTGCATGCTTTACTTGACCCAGGTGCTAATATGTTTTTTGTTACTTCTTACCTTGCCATAAAGTTTGATGTGTCTCCGAAGGTCTTGTTAGAACCTTATTCGGTCAATACTACAATTGGTGAGTCAATCTTAGCCAAGAATGTCTATAAAAATTTTCCTATGTCAGTCTTGCATAAATCCTTCCCATGTGATATCATTGAGCTTGATACGATCGATTTTGATGTTATTCTCGGTATGAATTGGTTGTATGCATCCTATGCTTCAATTGATTATAGGACCCGTAAGGTCACATTCCAAGTTCCTCATGACCCTATTTTTGAATGGAAGGGAACCAATTTGGTATGCAAAGGAAAGTTTACTTCTTATATGAAAGCTACGAAAATGATTTCCAAAGGTTGCCTATATCGAATTGTCCGAGTTATGGATATTAAGTCCAATGTTCATACTCTTGATTTGGTTCCTATAATCAATGAATTTCTCGACGTCTTCCTTGATTATTTGCCCAGTATGCCTCCCACAAGGGAAATTGATTTTGATATTGAGCTCTTGTCCGATACCCAACCTATTTCTATACCTCCATATCAAATGGCCCCAGCGGAGTTGAAAGAATTGAAGGAATAACTAAAGGACTTGTCTGATAAAGGGTTCATAAGACCTAGTGTGTGGCCATAGGGTGCTCCCGTATTGTTTGTAAGAAAGAAGGATGGTACACTTTAGATGTCTGTGGATTATCGGTAATTGAATAAAGCAACTATCAAAAATAATAAGGATCGATGACCTATTTGACAAACTACAAGGTGCAAGCTATTTTTCTAAGATTGATCTCCGATCCGGATATCGATAATTGAGGGTGAAGGAAGATGACATTCCAAAGATGACATTTAGAACCTGGTATGGTCACTTTGAATTCTTGGTTATATCGTTTGGACTAACAAATGCCCCCACAGTTTTCATGAATTTGATTAATAGGATCTTCAAACTGTATTTAGATATGTTTGTGGTTGTGTTCATAGATGACATATTGGTCTATTCACGGGATGTAAAGGATCACGAGGATCGTTTGAGGATTGTGTTACAAACATTGAGATATTGACAATTCTTTGGCAAGTTTAGCAAGTGTAAGTTTTGGCTAAGAGAGGTGGCTTTTCTTGGTCCCATTATTTAGGGTGACGGTTTAAGAGTTGATCCAAAGAAAACGAAGCAGTGAAGAATTGTCCTAGACCGTTATCTCCATGCGATATTAAGAGCTTTTTGGGATTCGCCCAATATTATAGGAGATTTGTTGAAGGATTTCCTTCATTGCCTCTCCTTTGACTAAGTTGACCCAAAAAAGGAAAAATTTTAATGGTCCGATAAATGTGAAAAGAGTTTCCAAATGTTGAAGGATCGTCTTAAGCCGGCTCCTATTTCGACTTTGCCTAAAAGCGGGGATGGTTTTGTTGTGTATTGTGATGCCTCATGATGTGAGATCAAAAATACATATTTTTAATCATTATTTACGTCAATTTAATATTTTTATTTATTTTTTTAGCATAAATTTCATGGATTGTGCTAAATTGTGTAATTTATTTGTAGAATCAATTTAACACGAAAAATGAAGAGATTTGGAGCCCAAACGAATAAAAAAAGGAAGAACACAGAAGGAAATCCAAGCAGACAACTTAATGGATCTAATTGAATATAATAATATATAATATTATCTATGGTTTGTGCCCGGCATATTGCAGTTCAATTGCAATTTGAATGAAATTTGATGGAAGCTGCCATGTGGCAGCTAATAAGTGGCAGCAATGAACTGTTCAAGGCGGCGTACAACCTTCACGCGCACGAGAAGCAATCCGATTTTGCTTGGATTTGGGTTTTCCAATTTGTTTTTGACTCAATTATTTTATTTTGATATTTTTTCTTACACTTATAAATATTCCATAAAATTACAACAACAACAACAACATACCCAGTGAAATCCCACAAGTGGGGTCTGGGGAGGGTAAGATGTACGCAGACCTTACCACTACCACATAGGTAGAGAGGCTGTTTCCTGGAAACCCTCGTCACAAAAACCCATCAGCAGAACACGCTAGATACGATACACAGGCAAAAAGAGAAGAGCACATAATAATACCTAGATACAAGATAGTAAACATATAAAGGCAGATAAATAACATATAAAAGACAGACAATTACCACTCCTTCCTATCCTCCCTATTAGCCTGCTACTCTAATTCTCGACCTCCACTCCTTCCTATCTAAGGTCATGTCCTTGGTGAGATCAAGTTTCACCATATCGTTTCTAATCACCTCCCCCCAATACTTTTTTGGTCTACCTCTACCCCTACGTATAGCTCCCAAATCTAATCTCTCACACCTTCTAACAGGGGCATCAGTACTCCTTCTCTGTACATGTCCAAACCATCGCAGTCTCGCTTCCCTCATCTTGTCAGCTACAGGGGCCACCTCTAGCTTCTCCCGAATGACCTCGTTCCTAATCTTGTCGCTCCTGGTGTGACCACACATCCATCGTAACATCCTCATTTCTGCGACCTGCATTTTCTGAACATGTACATTCTTTATTGGCCAACACTCCACCCCATACAACAAAGCAGGTCTAACCACCATTCTGTAGAACTTACCTTTGAGTTTAGATGGTATCTTCTTATCACACAATACTCCAGAGGCCAACCTCCATTTTGTCCAAGCCGCCCCAATACGATGTGTGACATCATCGTCGATATCCCCACTACTCTGGATGATAGACCCCAGATACTTGAAGCTTTCCTTCTTGGGGATAAGGTGAGCTGCAAGTCTCACATCAATGTCTGCTTCCTCCCTCGCTACACTGAATTTGCACTCCAAGTATTCTGTTTTGGTCCTGCTCAGTTTAAATCCTTTAGTCTCCAAAGCGTGTCTCCAAACCTCCAACCTATCATTAACTTTGGTCCGGGTCTCATCAATCAGTACTATGTCATCTGCAAACAACATACACCATGGGACTCCCTCCTGGATAGATCGCGTCAGCTCATCCAACACCAAGGAAAATAAAAAAGGGCTTAGCACAGATCCTTGGTGAAGTCCCATCTGAACAGGAAAATATTCAGAATCTCCTCCCACCGTTCTTACCCGAGTTATGGCCCCGTCATACATGTCCTTTATCACTCTAATATATGCCATTGGGACGCCTTTCATCTCCAAACACCTCCATAGGACATCCCTCGGGACTTTGTCATTGGCCTTCTCAAGATCAATGAACACCATATGAAGGTCCTTCTTACTTTCCCTGTATTTCTCCACTAATCTCCGAACAAGGTGGATCGCTTCAGTAGTCGACCGTCCTGGCATGAATCCAAACTGGTTTTCTGAGATAGAAACTACTTTTCTCACCCTCATCTCCACCACTCTCTCCCATGCCTTCATAGTATGACTCAACAACTTGATACCCCTGTAATTATTACAACTTTGAATATCACCTTTGTTCTTGTACAGTGGGACCATTGTACTCCTCCTCCGTTCCTCCAGCATCTTAGCCGTCTTCATGATAGTATTGAACAGTCTAGTCAGCCACTCTATGCCATCCTTGACCATGCTCTTCCAAAAATCTATCGGAATCTCATCCGGTCCGAGCGCCCTCCCTCTCTTCATCCTACTAATAGCCCTTCTAACCTCCTCAACTCTGAACCGCCTGCAATAACCAAAGTCTCGATGACTTTCGGAATATGCTAACTCGCCCAGCTCAATATCACTATCTCCTTTTTCATTTAAAAGTTTATAAAAGTAAGCTTGCCACCTTTGTTTAATAGAAGTCACATCCACTAACACTTCTCCCTCCTCATCCTTGATGCACTTCACTTGATCTAAGTCGCGAGCTTTCCTTTCTCTCGCTTTAGCAAGCCTATACATTCGCTTGTCCGCGCCTTTATCACTTAGCTCCTCATATAGGCGCTCAAACGCTGCTGTCTTAGCACTCGTCACCGCCATCTTTGCTTCTGACTTAGCCGTCTTATAAATCTCCTTAAGCCTTTGTTTTTCATCCTCCTCCCTACACTCTAACCATTTTGTATAGGCCACCTTCTTAGCTTTTACTTTGTCTTGAACTTCTTCATTCCACCACCAATCACCTCGACGTCCCCCAAAGGTTCCTCTCGAAACCCCTAGTACCTCAGAGGCTACCTTTCGAATGTAACCAGCAGTATTGTCCCACATATTATTCACATCTCCACTACTACTCCAGGCCTCTAAATCTCTCAACTTTCCTTCCATCTCAAGCGAGAGGGCAGGAGTTAGACCCCCCCATCTAATCCTCGGTTGGGCATAGACAATCTTCCTCTTCTTTTCTCTCTTAATCTCTATGTCCATCACTAGAAGCCTATGTTGAGTGGAAATACTCTCACTCGGAATAACTTTGCAATTCTTACAAAGGCTTCTATCACCTTTTCGTAGAAGTAGGTAATCAATTTGAGTTTTAGCTACCGCACTCTGAAAGGTTATCAAGTGACTTTCCCTCTTCTGGAAACATGAGTTAGCAATAACTAACTCAAAGGCTTTGCCAAAATCCAAGAGAGACGTCCCCCCTCCATTCCTTTCCCCAAAACCAAAGCCTCCATGGACATCTTCAAACCCACTACTGGTAGCCCCAATATGTCCGTTAAAGTCTCCCCCAATGAAAAGCTTTTCCGTCATTGGTATGCCCCTCACCACCTCATCCAACTCTTCCCAAAAGAGCCTCTTGACTTCCTCCTCTAGACCTGCTTGGGGCGCATAGGCACTAACTACAGTCACTACATGCTTACCCACCACCAGTTTAATAGACATCATCCTATCGTTAAACCTCCTAACCTCCACCACATAATCCCTAAGGTCCTCATCTACTAGTATACCTACACCATTTCTGTCCCTAGAACCCCCCGAGTACCATAACTTGAACCCGTCTACATCCCGAGCTTTGGTCCCTACCCATCTAGTCTCCTGAACACACGCTATATTAATTTGTCTCCTCTTAAGACACTTTACTAGCTCTATGGATTTCCCTGTAAGTGTACCTATATTCTACGATCCTACCCTTAATTTAGAATAGCCCGTGCCCTTCCTACCACCCCTACCTCTTACCCCCGACCCAAACCAACGACATGACCTTACTCCACCATCAGATCCGGATGCCACCTACGAATTACTCTCACAAACCACTCCCAATAAGTCAGATAAGCAAACTCCAATAGAAATACTACCAAAAGAAATTATTAATGTAATGTAAAGCAGTAATGTATAAAATACTATCAAAAGAAATTATCAAACTAATATTAATGTAAAGCAGTAATGTATAAAATACTACCAAAAGAAATTTGCAGTAATGTAATGTAAGCAATAATGTATAAACTGTATACTACTGGAATAACCAAATGTACAAAATCGCAGTGAAAAATCAAAGTAACAAAGAATTCAAAAGCTACAGCAGTATTCAAGAAGTAGAAAGGGAGGAACGATAGAACCTGGGTTGATTCTTGAAATACGTGGTCGCCGGATTTTCTGTTTATGGTCAGAATCTGACTGGGTTGATTTTTGCCGGGAATGGTCGCCGGATTTTCTGCCTCTGGCCTGAAATTAGATTTTACATAACTTTTGACCTAGAGAGAAGTAGGAGCCGCGGTGGAGGCTGGAGAATTTGGTTTCATCTTTTCTTCTCCATTATCATTTATTTTTACATTTATCTTGAATGATTTGTGGTAACTTCTTCATGTCTATATGAAGTTAAACTTCTCGTTCTATGATTATGGTAGCTAATAAGATGATTGTTTAGTCATTATTGATTCGAAATATTTGTTTATCATATTTGTTGTTCCTATATTGCTTTTATCTATACTTCATAACCTGATCAACTAGGGGTAAATTAGTTGTTCATTCTAAATTTGAGAGATGTTGGAATGGATCGAACACAATAGTATAGTGAGTTTGTTCAACTAGGAAACTAGATTGATTCATGTAAGGGAGACTCATGACAACTATCCTTACACTTCGCTTGGTTCAAAATACAGGAAGATAATGTTAAAGCATTTTTATTGATGTGTCTATCCCCGCTCAATGATGTAGTTAGGAAGTCAATAAAGGTAGGCCGACAGAGGCGGGCAACCCTGTTTAGGTAATTTAAACCATGTGAATAAGCAACTAGATAATCAAATGATTTCACGAAATTGAGGCTAAACATGATTATTAGTTAAACCATAATCTTAGAGCGATTCATTCATTAATTGTGTAAAAATATCTCTTTGGGTTAATTGTTCATCGCTTAGATAAATAAGTAGAATTAATGTAACTTAGTAAATAATTAATCGGCAAGTCCTTTGGGTTCGACATCCGTCTTCTCAAAAGAGCCACTATATTACTTGGGTTGACTACGTACACTTGCGTGTGCTAGGGAAGCAACACCTCACATATAATCTTGGGTTGTGTTTTGATGCAACATGGAAAAGTCATTGTCTACGCCTCAAGGCAATTGAAAGTGCATGAAAGGAATTATTCGTCTCATGATCTCGAGTTGTTGGATATTGTGTATGCATTTAAGATTTGGAAACATTATCTCTATGGTTTACATGTTGATATATTTACCGACCACAAGAGCTTGCAATGTGTGTTTAGCCAAATAGATTTGAACCTAAGGCAAATGAGGTGGTTAGAGCTATTGAAAGATTACGATATGAGTGTGATGTATCACCCTAGCAAGACTAATAGTGTGGCCGATGCATTGAGTAGAGTGTCTATAGGTAGCATTGTGCATGATGAGAATGGAAAGAAAGAGTTGGTAAAGGAATTGCATCGTTTGACTCATTTGTGTGTGAGGTTGAATGGCTTGAATAATGAAAGTGTATTGGTGCAAAATAGGGCAGAATCATCTTTACTAGTGTAGGTAAAAGTAAAATAAGACATGGATCCTATTTTGTTGAATTAAAGAAGTTGGTGGTTGATAAGAAGACAGAGGTCTTCCCACAAGGGGGAGATTGAGTGATACATTACCAAGGGCGGTTGTGTATCCCTAATGTAGATGGCTTAAGAGAAAGGATACTTGAGGAAGCTCATAATTCTAAGTATTGTATTTATTTGGGATCCACCAAAATGTATAGAGATTTGAGAAAAGTGTATTGGTGGAATAACATGAAGAAAGACATAGCAAAGTGTGATAGAGTGTACAAATTGTCAATAAGTGAAGATGAAACACCAAAGACCGGGTGGTTCACTCAAGATGTTGAGATACCGACTTGGAAATGGGAGAAAGTGAATATGAATTTCATCACGAGTTTGCCAAAGACTAGAAAGCAATTTGACTCAATTTTGGGTGGTTGTGGATAGAATGACAAAAACAACCCACTTTTTATCGATGAAGACTTTTAATGGTGTCAAAGACTATGCTAAGGTCGATATCCAAGAATTGGTTAGGTTGCATAGAGTGCTATTGTCTATTACATTGGATAGGGGTTCTCAATTCATCGGATAGGGGTTCTCAATTCTTTTGTCATTTTTGAAAGTCTTTCCAAAAAGGCCTTGGTACAAAGGTGAAACTAAGTACCATGTTTCATCCCCAAGCAGATGGACAAGCCGAAAGGACAATACAAACGTTGGAAGATATGTTGAGAGCTTGTGTGCTTGCTTTCAAGGGAATGGGTTGATCACTTACCCCTTATTGTATTTTCTTACAACAATAATTTTCACTCAAGTATCGAAATGGTGTCATTTGAAGAATTATATAGTAGGTGTGTAGATCACTGGTGGGATGGTTTGAAGTGGGAGAAATGTCCTACATTGGACCAGATTTGATACTTGATGCCATGGTGAAAGTGAAAGTCATAAGGGAAAGGTTAAGGGCTACCCAAAGTCGTTAAAAGTCATATGTCGATGTTAGAAGAAGAGATCTTGAATTTCAGAAAAGTGATTGGATGTATTTTAAGGTTTCACCAATGAAAAGAGTAATGCATTTTGGCAAAAAGGGTAAACTGAGTCCTAGATATGTGGGACCTTGTGAGATTTTGAAAAGAATTGGGAAGATTACTTATGAGCTAGATTTGCTTATGGTATTAGCAGTGGTTCATGTAGATTTTCATATATCCATGATAAGGAAATGCTTGGGTGATCCTAATTCTATTGTTCCATTAAATAACGTGTCTATTGAGAAGGATTTGACTTATGAAGAAGTATAGGTTGAAATTTTGTGCCGGCAAGTGAAGAGGTTAAGAAACAAAGAGGTTGCATCCGTCAAAGTATTATGGAGAAACCAACAAGTTGAGAGTGATATTGGGAGACCGAGGCGGACATGATGAAACGATATCCTTATCTCTTTCCTTCTATTCAAGCCTAAGGTACCTAATACGATCTATTCCTCCAAATCCTTACGAATATGTGTTTCCTTGTCACATTGCATGCATGCATGATCATGAAATTATTTTTGAATGATACTTGATGCAAAGTTCGATGATTTTATGAAAATGATAATTAAGTTGCATTTTTGCATATATGGTATGATGATGGCTATGTTTCTACTCTATTCAAGCGTGTTTCATTCTCAATCGAGGACGAATAATCCCAAGGGGGAAATATTGTAACACTCTACATGCTTGTTAACCTGGGAACTAGGAAGTTAAGAAATTTGGCACTGGTTGGGACTCACGAGCCAATCCACGGCTCATGGATGGGACCACGGGTCGTGGAAGGGTCTCGTAGGAAGAGGCCCAAAAGTTAGGAAATTTTTTGGGTTTCTAGAAATGGTTCCATTACAGGATTCCATTAAAGCTAGGGTTTGAAGGTTTTACTTAAGGATTTCCAAAATTCTATCTTCAAGTCTAGGGATTCACTTTTCAGGTATGTAGGGCTTCATTCATGGTCTAGTTTCATTCATAAAGCCTAATCCAAAATTTTTTTTAATCAAAACTTCATAATGATTTCTTATGGGCTTTTATGATATTATTTTCAATGCATGAATTATGAATATTCCATGGCTATTATACCTAATTATTCATGAATTATGAAGAATCATACTATTTTTACGATTTCCAAGTAAAAGTGTATGGTTTCAAGTATGTATGAATATGGTTGATGAATCGATGTTGATTCCTTTAGTAATGATCCAAATTGATTTTCATTGTATTCTTCTTTTATGAATTTCATTCAATTATATGATTTTGACTCAATGTTCATAGACCCACACAATCCTAGTCACCTACGATGAAACTATATTTTTCATGGATATGTTCCTAAGTATGCTAAAGCATGTTTTAATGATAGTGATGATAATGAGGGTGACTAAGACCCTAATGTTTCATGATGATGATGAAGATGAGAAGGTGGGAAGTTTAACCACATTATGTGAAAGACTAAGTAGATGGACTATTCCTATGACATGAGATATTTTCATGAAAGATTATGATGACTATTTTTCAAGCTATGAAAGCATGATTTTAATAAAGTATGAATTATGTTGAAATCTATGTATATGCATGATTTATGTGTTCCATGTGATATGAAACCGAGAGGGCTTTGGTAGATTCCATAGTCCCATAACTATGTGCCATCATAGGAATGATGTTCATATTTATATGCCTTAAAGGTGTGCTAATTGATCCATATAGATTTTAATGTACACTCACCATGCTAGGATAAAGCCTAAAGTGTGGGGTAAAATAATGGGTTCTCACTGTGCTAGGATAGAGCCTATAGGGGTGAAGGACTCGATCGAGTCTACCTTGGCAAAGTAGACTTCTCTTTGCTTGGTGTAGAGGGAACATCAAGATTTCATGTAATAGTCCACATGGTCTTATATATTAGGTATGATCTTATTCCACATATATATATTAGGATTATGAAACAATTTTGATGATGCTTCTTTTCATGATTTTGAATTTGCATTACTCATGCATATTGTTTCCTCAGTCTATTAATTATGATTATGCATATTGATATTATATTGTGATATTCTTTGATGCATGGAATACCTACATATTTAGTACATTCTACGAACTAACACATACTTTCTTGCCTACATGATCTAACCATGTAGGGATGGATGACGAGGCAACTATTCCATTTCATGGCTAGATTCAAAATGAGCTTTTGAAGGTTGTTGGTGAGTTCCCATGCTCCCAGAACAAGCCCTTTTACGATGCTTTCTATCGAGACTTTACTTCTTTTCCTTGATGTATGTCTTGAAGGTGAGCTAGTAGGCTATCTTCTAGATCCTACCAAGATCTTATGATGTAGAGGCATGTTTTGGACACTATGAATTGATGTAAATTCCCTTAAGGGAACCATGACATTTCTATTTGATATATTTCGCTTGCTTATTCTCTTATGTATGCTTATTTTACCTTATAAATGCTTATAATATGAACACGAGGCTTGGATGGGATGCCTTTAGGTATCACACTTGTCATATCATGGCTAGGCCCTAGGTACGAGTCGTGACACAATGGAAGATGATAAGGATAGATGATGAGCCTATTCCATGGGAGGAATTCAAAGTTGTCTTCCTAGATCGCTTCTTCTTTATGGAGCTAAGGGAGGCAAAGATGGTGGAATTTATGAATCTCTAACAAGGCTCCATGAGTGTGAGGGAGTATTCCCTTAAATTCAAGAAACTCTCAAAGCATGCTCCTCACTTGGTTGCCAATCCCCAGCAAAAATCAATAAGTTTGTGTCACGATTGTCCGATTTGGTCAATGAAGAGGGCTGTACGACCATTCTCATAGGGGAGATTGATATATCTCGGCTCATGACATATGTCAAGCAACTTGAGGGAGAGAAGCTTAGGAAGAGAAAGTGTGGGGAGTCTAAGAGGGCTCATTATGAATGTGGGTTCCAAGGTGCTAGGGGTTATGGAGGTGGTCGCTTCCAAGAAGGCCACAAATTTCAAGGCCAAGGGTCATCAAATGCTTAAACCAAAGGTTCATCAATTATAGGGTGCCAAATCCTAAAACTCAAGGTGGTAATGGTGGATTAAGACTTCCTAAGTGTGGAAGGTGTGGAAAGAACCATGGTGGTAGGTGTTATCGGGATGTGGGTGCTTGCTTTGGATGTGGCAAGATAGGCCACAATATTGTGGATTGTCCAAATGTCATCCTCAAGGACATGGTGCCCATGGAGGTCAAGGGGCACAAGGTGGTCAACAAGGGGGTGCTCCACGTCACTACCGAGCAAAAAAGGAAAAAAATATTTCTTTTCCCACGTTTTAGAGAGCTCCAAAAAAGT
This sequence comes from Solanum rostratum, assembly GCA_029948455.1. Lineage (NCBI taxonomy): Eukaryota > Viridiplantae > Streptophyta > Magnoliopsida > Solanales > Solanaceae > Solanum > Solanum rostratum. The sequence goes on from CM057049.1 coordinate 19,297,514, forward strand.
AGCTCATCATCTTCTTTATGTCTCTTGAGCGACGAATTAAAAGATCATATAACAAAGAAGCTTCTAAAATATGTGTTTGATTTCTCGTGACTCCTTTTTTTTTTGTTGGAATGAAAAGAAAATCATTTTCGTTTTCCTCTCTTTTTTTACAAGTTCAATTATTTCGACACTTTTTGTTGTGCATGTATATCAAAATTTGTTGTTTGCAATATGATAAAATAGTATAAATATTTTTACAATAAAACTTTAAATAAATAAGCACATATGAAAGAATAAAAATATTGAAAAAGCTACTCTTAATGAATACAATCCAAACTATTTACCCTTAATTGACCAATGATCAAAACTATTTACCTTCTTACCCCCATTTTGCCCACTTCATTTCGCCCATGACATCATGCTGATGTCAGTATGAATACCATGAAATAATCCTCTGTGATACTCCAGCGGTATATACATACCATACTGGTATCATATAGAATGAGCTCAATCCCTTGTGATACTCTGGTGGTGTATTGATACCCTATTGGTATCATATAGAATTATGTTTTGTTATGAAATAATTTAAAAAAAAATTAACTCTAAATTAGTAAAAAATATATTTGAATACTCTGTCAGTATATTTATACCATATTGGTATCGTGTAGGACTAGAGCTTAATTATCTATGATATTCCATTGGTATATTGACACCCTATAAGTATCATATAGTGTTAAGCTCTTTTTTTAAGAAATAGAATGATTAAGAGAAAATTATTAACGTCTCAAAATTATTTATTAAACTTTAAATTAGTAGAAAATATATTTTTGTGATACTCCATCGATATATTAATACCCTATCGGTATTATATAATTTTGAGCTCTTTTTTTAATAAATAAAATAATCTGAAAAAATTATTGAAGCTACAAACTTATTTATTAAATTCTAAATTATTAGAATATATATTCTTTATGATATTCTGTCATTGATACCATATCAGTATCATATAGAACGAAGCTTAAGCCTCTGTGATACCCTATCAATATATATATACCCTATTGGTATATGAAACAAGGTAGGCGCTGACATCAGCGTGCAAATTTTAATAGTAGAGGGGCATAAATATAAATGGGTATATGGACGTAAATAGTCTGCTTCAAAGGCGCATAAGCTTAGTTTTCCTAAAAATATTTTTAGTGAATAATATATTGTTGGCTATTGCTTGTTAAGATTTAGAGGATCGAACATTGAGTAACTCTGCGCATCGCCCAACTTTGACTTTTTATGATCTATTCCGTGAATTTCAACCAAATGTTTAGCTCAGGAACTTGAATTGCAAATCCCTGAAAAAGGGGATTAGGACTTAAATGAACATGCAAAAATTAAAAATAAAGACAGATAAAACGAGTAGATTTTATATGTTGTTGAATCTAGGAATTACTAATGAAACTATCTTAAAATTAAAAATAATGAAATCAAATATTAGACCTCAAATTGACATCCTTAAGTGCTTGAAACATATGCAAAAGTTGTCCAAGAAGGCCGAAGACGATAGGACAAAAGATTTAGTCTTTATTTTATTAGTTGAAATGCTAGGATAGGGAAAGAAAAAGTCATGTGAGGCTTCCCTTGAGTTTGATGAAAGATGAGAAGAATTGGTGAAGAAACTAATGTATAGGGAACTTCATAAGTTAGGAGAGGTGGTGACATTTTTGATGAAGATGAATTTTATGGAGTTCAACAATATTGTATGTTTTACTAAATCATCCTTATTAATTTTAAAAATTACTTAAAAAGTTTACATATTAATGAAAAGCTATTAGAATGCACCCTAAATAATATGTATTAGTCTCATGCTCATATCTTTATTTGACATATGCAAGTCATAATTTCTCATAAAAGTAAATATTTTGTGTATCTTGTGACTATTTATTTTTGTCAGAATGAAAAAATTTCATATTTTTCTTCCACTTTTGTAAAAATACAATTCTTTTGGCACGTGTTTATATCGAGTTTTGTTGTATGCAATATTGTAAAATTATATCAATACTATTAAAATATAATTTTGAATAAATGAATACGTGAAAGGAAAAAAAAATTGAGTGAATGTTCAACATACATAATATAATGTTGCTTGTAGAGATTAAAATAATTAAATTTGCCACTAAAATAGGCATATATAACTATACTAGATAATTTAAGGCCCGTGGTACGGGCCAATATAATTTATATATTTTTTCAGTAAATAATTTTAATATATTACTTTATAATTTGTTTTAAATGTTCGTACAATATAAATGCGTCATTATGTCCAAACTTGAAAAGATTAAATTTCAAGAAATTTTATGTATAGAGAAAATGAAAAAGCGTGATAGATTATAAATAAGTACATTTCATATTCGAGAAATATATAAAGTATTAATATCTTCAAAAGAAGATTATCAATTTTTATATATCTTTACAAGTGCTATCTATTTCCGCGGTTGTTCTCTTCTATTTGTAATATTTGCACCACAAGCTTTGCATATTATAATATAGTTAAATCTTTGATCAACCAATTAGTAAAACTTGATTCAAAACCTTTCATATTTCTATTACTTCAGCACTGTGGTTAGGTTTGTCGATAACTTGTGATCATTTTATTATTGTCTTGGATGAGTAGAAATAGTTCTATTTATTTTGATGTTAATATTGAAATTATTTATTAAAAAATTGATTCTAGTTTCACAACAATTATCTTAATATTAAATTCTAAATTAAATTAATAAAAAAATTTGATATTAAACTCTAAATATCCGGCCGTAGTTAAATTCTAAATTAACAACAACAACATATTTAGTGAAATCCACACGTGGGGTTTGGCGAGGGTAAAATGTGCGTAGACCTTACCACTACCTCGTAGAGATAGAGATGTTGTTTCCAAAATACCCTCATCTACTTGAATTCTAAATTAAATTAACAAGAAAAAAATTAATACTAAACTCTAAATATCATGCCTAAAAGAAAATTTTAAATCTTACCCCACAAAAAATAACCAATATACATGCTTTTTGTTTCAGGTTGTTTTTCCCTTTATTTTTTTTTAATTTTTTCTTTCTTTATATTTCTCAACATAGTCTTTTTCTATTGACATTTTCTTTTGTTGTTCTTCTTTATTTTTTAACTCCTCATTTTTCTTTAATGTATCTTAGTAGGGATAATTATAGTACATGGCCATTCGGTCAAAATACTTACTAAGAAATGGTTATTCGATATATAGACATGTATAGTCAACGTAATAAGTTATATTCAATTTTTGAGTGTATCATAATGTAGACTCAATATATAGCTCATGTGTAAGTAATCCATATTGTATAGCCAGTGTATACTTTCTATGACTTTTGACAAGTTATATTATTTAGTTATGTAAATTTCTATGGTTATAAATAAAACATGGCTATATTTATTGTAAATTGATTAGTTTATCATATATATTTGAGATTATCCTTTTTTAATATTACTCATAATTTGAATATTAAACTTTCTCCCTTTAAATTTTCTCTATTAGATCTATCATATTTGAAAATTTTAAAATATCCTACATAGAAATGAAAAATTAATAATTTTTAATCTTTCAATGAATACATTATCAAATTATTAATTTCTTGATAGTCAAAAGTTATTTTTTCTTTTAGTCACTAAATTTGATTTTTTTCTTTAAATTAAACAAAAATATTGGTACATCATTTTTAAGACTACTTTAATAATCAAGATACGAAACTTTAGTAGTTATCATATTATGTAACTTAATATAAAAAATATGTTTACGCAGTATCCCTTAAAAGTACTTAGTAACAAAAAATAAAAATGAACTATTCAAACACATTTTATTTTAAATTAGTTCAAAATTTTATTTCTAAAACATTAAACAATTAGAAACTCTTCACTTTAGCATAATTACAAAAATATCCTTATGGCTCCATAATAAAAGTAAGAACATATATAGGTTATTCTAGAGTTTTATTTTGATCATTAATTACTTAATTATTATTTTTATCCTTAAATAAAGTTAAGTTTACTAAAATGTCATTGGTAATATTTTTTTCTATTGAAGAAGAAAGAACATTTCTAGGTAATTTTAAAATGATCAAACTACCCTGGATCGTCTTCCTCTTCACATTTCTATATAATAAAAATAAGTAAGCTCCCCCCCCCCCCCACCCCCAACCCAACCAAAAACCTTTGACCATGTGATTCTACTACTGTTCCTTATTAAGTGGTGTCAGCCTCAACATTCACAAAACTGGTCAACGTGATTGAAATGCGTGTCTTCGAAATACAAAGTGATATCATTAAAGGGAATAAAATGCATCTTACTCCTTTCATCCTATTTTATTTGATCCGTTTAAAAAAGAATATCATCTTACTCTAATTAATAATAATTTATTTTTTAATTTTTTTTATCCTTAATAAAATGATTCTCAACTACACAAATATCTAAAAATGATTTTAAACCATGAGTTTTAAAAGTCTTTTTTTCTTAAACACCGTGCCAAATGAAAGAGTACTACAGAGAAAAGTACTAAAAACACCCTCAAACTTGACATGAATTATTAGTTTCGTTCCTAAACCATTGATAGACTTAAAAACACCCCTCAACTTGGCGAACTAAGCTTAAATACACCCTTGAACTTGACACAAATTATTAGTTTCGTCCCTAAACTATTGATAGACTTAAAAACACCCCTCAACTTGGCAAACTAAGCTTAGATACACTCCTCCCATACCACATGACATAACAAGTGAATACAATTTATTTAAAGCGCGTGAAGGTTAAAAAGAACCACATCAGCCTTAATTTCTCCCTTTTTTTTAAAAAAAAATTTCCTTTAATTTTTAATTACCAACTACTAGAATACCCTTCGTCTTCCCATTTGACCTTTCCTCTATTAATGGTGACCTCAAAGCAAGATCTGTTTTTTTTTCATTAACATTTTTAATCGTTTAATTCTCTTTCTTTTCTTATTTTGTTTATGATTATTTTTTATCAATGTTAACTTCCGACAACGTTAAAAATTTCATGATCGAATGACAATCTTGTAAGAAGATTTTGAGATTGTAAGGATATGACAACAAATGAAGCTCTACAAAATTTCAAATCAAAATTTAATAAGTTACAAAAATATGAAGCTAGGAGATGTTTTTAAGCCTATCAATAATTTAGGAACGAAACTAATAATTCATGCCAAGTTCGAGGGTGTATTTAAGCTCAGTTCGCCAAGTAAAAAAGTGTTTGTAAGCCTATCAATAATTTAGGGACGAAACTAATAATTCGTATCAAGTTCAAGGGTATTTTTAGTACTTTTCTCTTTAATTAATTAAAATTCTGTAGATTTTAATTTTCTTTAAGATTTTTAGCAAAACAAACCAATAATGCACACTATTAGATGTGTGACCTCTTTTTCTTACCATAGAATTTTAATCATCGGTTCTTTTAATAATCCCTTGAGCCGAAAGTCTTTTAAAAACAAACTCTCTATATCCATGAGATGATGATAAAATTTGCGTACAATCTACCCTCTCCAAACCCTATTCCATGGGATTCATTGGGTATGTCATTGTTGTTGGTTCATCCATGAGATAGTATCATGAAATATTACCGTGTGAATGTATGTACATAATAATAGCTATTATATCTACCTGTACAGCTAATAATTCTCTACATAAAAGATGAAATAAAATAAAATATCAGTGTTCTCACTTTCACCTTCCATTTCTGCTATTTTATAGCAAATGAAAGCATCTCATAAATTTCAATCATCATAAAGCTTCAAGTATCCGCATAAATAAAGTATTGAACTCTTACAGCAGCTAAAATTCCATAATTAACTACTTACTCTAGAAAAATGGTAGCAATAACAAATAAAACATCCAACATTTCTTGTTATTACGTCTATATCGACTTTCCATCCCTATTATAGTCAAGTAGTGTAATGTCACAAAGATCATCCACAGGTCACACCGAATATCTATGCAAAGATAAAACACAATTCAACAACTGCGAAATATCTGTGCGTCAACATTATGGTTTCCAATCTGACTTAAAATCACTGCAATTGATATACAGGAACTTTGTATCTAAAATCGAGGTTTCCAGCCCATCGCTGTCCTTAATATTTTACAAACCTGGTCAATAGCATCAATCCATAAGAAACAAAAATGTGAAAATGATGCTGGGTATATTTCTGTGATGGACATCTCTCTGAATCCATTCTATTGAGTAGTTTATGTATATTTAATATCACCCTGAAAATGGGGTTTCAATCTGTGAAATGTTCACTGTTACCTCCAATAAACAAGAATCCATAGCATGGTACGCTGTTGCATCTTCATACCCTGGGAACAATAATACGTCCTGATCTTTACAGCATAAGCTGCCAAAATACAGTGCCCCCTGAGCATGATATTGGCAATTTGATGCAACTCTCACACACACAACATAGAAAATAGAATTGAGATGCTGCTCAGTTGAAAAGAACAGATCAGCAGTTAGTGTCCTCAGTGTAGTATCTTTTCTACTTGTGATATGCATAATTCCACAAGTCCCTCAAGATGAACTGTTAATATTAGTTATCCTTGCAGTTTCTCGTATAATTTGATGATAATCGGGCTTGGGACTGAAAGAAATCAAATGGAGCCCCTGGTCCAAAAGAACGTCTTGTAGCACTAGGAGAATCTGAGAGCAGTGGTTCATAGACTGACGTACGGTTCTTTGGTTGAGAAATTGATAAAGGTGAAACGTCTTTATCCAAAGATCTCGATTGAGGCTCTATATTACCCAGGGACAATATAGGCCCTCCCATACGTTCAGCTTGCTGAAGTATGTTAATTTTACTAGATCTGTAGGTATACCTGAAGTACTTCAAAGCTAGCACTGGACCCATGCCAGCTGCAACAATGATCTGAAATGGGAGAGTAAGCCAGAATTAGTTCTATTGTAGTGTGATTCACTAAAAGAGGGAATTAAAAAACTAATTCCCCTAATTAGATGCAACAAAGCATTTCATATAACAATTAGAAGCACCTTCTAACCTTTAGCATATAGAAATGAGTAGATTATAGAATACTTTTCAGTTAATTTGTAATCAATTTGCAGGAGAATTGACTGTCACAAGGTATTATACTTTCTAGCGTTGGTGATCTACTAAAATGTATCGATATAATGATTTACAAAATCACAGCATTACTATTCATGAAATTCCTAATTATACCTACACATTTTTGGATTGACAAGGAAAGATGATGAATAGAATGATATCATGCCAGAACAATCTGAAGGCTAACTACACCTGTCCCAAGTAACACGACACATTCTTCTCAGACATTAAATTATTTTAAACTCAGCCTATCACTTACGTTTTGAAGTTTTCAAGAATTTGTTCATGCAACAATTTGAAATCAACTCTTAGGTTCTCCAATCTAATGAAGAACCCAACTACAATAAGTCTTCCAACAGCTGGTGTAATAGTTAGTCATCTTGTAGAGCTTTCTGCCCAGACATATTCTACTTAAAAAAACTGGATGGACTAACTATTCTGAAGCATTTCTCGACTCCTTAACTGTGTTTTTGTTAAGCATACTTGTCATGATTATAAAAGTAAAACCAATCCAAAGAGAGTTTTGAATTCAGAAGTATACAAACCGCAGAGTTAAATAACATCTAACATACTTGCCCAAAAAAAGAAAAAGTTTTGAACTGTAAACGATAGATAAACACTTCAAAAACATCATAATACCAATAAAGGATTGGAACACTACATGAAAAAAGAAGATAGAAAATGTTTACTTACAAATATAGTGATCCAGTATGACGGCTGTCTACATAGGCGAAACATTATTGTATACAGGCCGGAGGATGGGAAGGCACTGACAATCCAATTGATGACATAAAAAGCAACAAGATTTCCCCATATGGCAATATGTTGCAATATTGTGAAAGAACTGTAAACATTGAGGAAAATTTAGTTCCCTGGAGATTTAAGACCAATATTGCAAGCACTAATATACAAACATGTTGTCCAACTAAACAAAGATCTATATAGTAACTCCCTGGAGAGGTGAAAAAAATACTAAGAAATGTACCCACTTCTGCTTTCCATGGTTATCAGCCAAACTTTCTCCTTCACAGGCAAAACTTCATTTTGAGTTTAGATAAATCACGTTTAGGGAATCAAATTTAGGAGTGCTGTTGTGATCTAAGTCCCTGAGTTGTGCCAATTGGATCCTTATTTTATGAAGTTAGTCCTTACACTCACCACCAACCAATTCAGAATACTTTTCCAGTCAAAAATTAGCCTCACATGACTATCCTAATTTCTAGAGGCAAAGTTGGGGAAAGATGACACAATAGACCACAAGGAAAAACGAAAAGAGACAACCCATCTAGAGAACTCATCAAAAAAGTAATATAACAACTTTTTTTTTTTTGAGAAAGTAACATTTTTTGTATAACTATATGCTGCATAAAGATTACAGCTGTCCATACTTACAAGGGAATATAGGAAGATGTACTAAGTTATAACCTACTTACAGAGATCCTAGAACATTACTAAAAGGTTCTATGTCTTCCATATATTCATGTTTACACCAAAAATAGAAAAGAGCTAGGCGCTGCATCTTCAGTCTCTGGATAGAGCTGTGATTATATTCAAAGCATCTTTGATTTCTCTCTTTCCAAACTGTCCACCAAATGCACACACGCTTCCATCATTCTTTCTGTTTTGACTGACTACTACATTTGTTCCAGCACTTCAAGTGTATCTCTTGGCATCACCCACATGATCCCTTTTAAGGAAGGAAAATTCTCCAAAGTTGTCCAGTCATCTTGCAGTGTTAAAAAAGAGGGTTGGTTGTCTCTGATTCTTCTCCGCACATATAACATTTTAGAGCACAGGTGAAGCCCCTTTTCTTGAGTCCTTCGCGAGATAGGACCGCTTTCCTAGCCACGAGCCAAGTGAAACCAGCCTCTTTATGAGGGATTTGGACTTTCTAGATTAGTTTCCATGGCCAACAATTAATCTTATTGTTTGAATAGTTGAATTCCTTGCAAGCTGACTTGACTGAAAATCTCCCTTGTTTACCCACTTGCCATGTAAGGTTGTCGTCATGAATGCAGGGGTCTTGAATAGATTGAGAGTGTTGTAGAATTCTGCCAAATCATCTATCTCCCAATCATTAAGGTGTCTTCTGAAACTTAGATTCTAGCCATGAGCATCCCAAACTTCTTTTACAGTGGCATCTTCTTGTTGATTCAGGCTGAAGATGGTTGGGAAGAGTTGCTTTAGTGGATATTGACCTAACCATCTGCCTGACCAGAAATATGTTTTTAATCCATTACCCACCTGATGACTGCACTTACTCATGAATTTTGTCCCCAGATTTCTGAAAGACCTCCATATAGTGACTCCATAAGGTTTAATGACTGGCTTGGTTGTCCGTTCCCCATCCATTTCATACTTTTGAGTAATTACCTTCTCCCAGAGAGATTGTTCATTTGAGGCAAATATCCATAGCCATTTCATCAAAAGACTATGGTTCTGAGTTATCAAGTTCTTGATTCCCATACCACCATACTTCTTGCTGATGATCACGGACTTATTTGACCAAATGCATCTTCCTAGTATCACAGTTGCTTTGACAGAGGAATTTTCTTCTAAGAGCATCTATTCTGTCCACCACGTTCATTGGAACACGAAAAATGGACATCATATAAGTTGGCAATGCATCCATCACGCTGTTAATCAAGGTTAGTCTACCACCCAAGGATAAGTATTGACTCTTCCAATTAATCAACTTTTTCTCACACTTCTCTATGACTCCATTCCAGATATCTTTGCAATTGCTTCTGGCACCGAGGGGCATCCCAAGGTAAATGGTTGGCACCACACCAGTTCTTCCTCCCAGAATATTAGCCAAGTTGTGAATGTCAAGGACCTCATTAACGGGATATAGGAAACTCTTATTCTGGTTAATGTGGAGCCCGGATATAGCCTCAAATAGAATGAAAATCACCCTCAAAAATTTTAATTGTCCTCTGTCAGCTCCACAGAAAACTAAAGTATCAACAGCGTCTTGTAAATGAGTGACGTCAAGGTTATCGACAGCTCTTTTATCTACTCTAAAACTTGTTATCCAGTTGCTTGATTGGGCAGTTCTCATCATATCATTTAAACTCTCCATAGCAATGATGAACAAAAACAAGGGACAATGGGTCCCCTTGCCTCAGTCCTCTGTGGGAAGAAAAGAATCCAGCAGGTGAGCCATTGACTAGGATTGAGAACTTGATGGTGCTGATGCAGTAGTGGATCCAGTTGATCCATTCTTCTTCAAAACCCATTTTCATCATAGTTCTAAGTAGGAAATTCCAGTTTAAATGGTCAAAAGCCTTCTGTAAATCTAGTTTGCAAAGGATACCAGGTTCTTTGTTTATGATTCTTGAGTCGACACATTCATTTGCTATAAGGAGCGCATCCATGATTTGTCTCCCTTTTACAAAGGCCATTTGTTGATCATCCACCAGCTTGTGCATCACTTTTTTGAGTCTCTCTGTCAACAACTTTGAGATAATCTTGTAGATACTGCCTATAACTGATAGGCCTGAAATCTTTCTTTAGCTCCCATCTTCTTGGAAATCAAGGCAACATATGGAGCATTAGAACTTCTTTCAAATATCTCTTTCATGGAAATTTTGAATAGTAGTAATGAATGACCTCAGTGTTCACTACTTCCCAGCAGTGTTTGGAAAAGGCCATTGTGAAACCATCTGGACCAGGTGCTTATCCCTATACAAGCTTGGACACTAGAACACATCTCTTGCTCTTCAAATGGAATTTGTAGCATCAGATTATCTTCTATGGAGATGGTGGGGCAAACTCTCATATTGTTATGGGGTCTCCAGTCTTCTGTCTCTGAATAAAGTGATAAAAAGAGATGATCTCCTTTTTTATCAGCAGGATTCCTTATGGACTCACCATCATTTCCAACAAGTCAATATTATTATGTCTTCTGTGTGCATGAGCTATTTTATGAGAGAACCTGGTGTTGTTGTCACCATGTTTCAACCAAAATGCTCTTGATTCTGTCTCCAAGCCACCTCCTCCTCCTTTGCAATCTCCTCAAAGCCCATAGTTTAGGAAATTTTGGTTCTTATTTCCTCCTCTGTTAAACTCCTGAAATCATGGATCGCATCAAGTTCTGATAATTGATTGTGTCAAACTTCTACTTCTCCAAGTTTCCTTCTAAAGTTTTACTCCAGTCTCTGAGTTTGGCTTTCAAGGCTCAGTTTGTAAGCCAAAATGTAGTCAGGGCTGCCAACACAGTTGAAAGAATCCCACCATTCCTTGACTCTTTCTTTGAACCCTTCAGTTTGCAACCACTAATTTTCGAATTTGAAATATGATTTGGATGGTTCCCAATTGCTGCATTGTAGTGATAAAGGTGAGTGGTCAGAGGTCACTCTTTCAAGAATTGATTGTTTGAGATTCCTGAATCTTTCATCCCATTTATCGGAGATAACAAAAATCTATCCAACCTTGAAGCAATGTCATGTCTGTCACTTTTTTTCCCAAGTAAATTTCTCACCTGTCAGTTGCACGTCTTGAATGAAATCAGAGAAGTCAGTTGTTGATTTGTTAATTATATTGCTAATCTTCTTTTCTGATGGGAATCTGACTGTGTTGGAATCTCCACATAATACCCAAGGACCTGAAAACAGACCTCTAGCAGCGCCAACTTCCTCCCAGACTTTGTCTCTAGTCTTTCTATCATTTGGTGCATATACTCCTGTTAAGTGCCAAGTGAGATCCTGTGTCTTGCCAGTGAATTTACATGTGATGGAGCGAGATCCCAAACTACTACACTCTCCATCCCAGATTCTTTTATCCCACGTTAGAAAGAATTCCTCCCCTGGTACCACTGGCTTCCAGTTGGATGTGATCAACCCATCTCTTGGCCCAAAGATCTTTAACTAAACCACTAATATCACCTTCAACTATAGTTTCCTGGAAGCAGTAAACATCTGCCTTCCAAGTGTTGATGCAACTCTTGATTATTCTCCTCTTCCTTTCATCATTCAATCCTCTGACATTCCATGAGATTAAGTTGACTTTCATTGATCAATATTGATGTGAACACCCCCCCAACAACTTTCTGGTAACATAGGTTTTGAAGTTATGGCCAAACTCTAGATTTTTCAGTTTAGGTTTTGAAGTTATGGCCAAACTCTAGATTTTTCAGTTCCTTAGCACCTTCTATCTTTGGTGTGAGTTCCAGCATCGTGTTGGCCTTCCCTTTATTAGCTTTCTCCTTTTGATATCTTCATGAGTAATTGCTGAGCTGCCTCCTCAAAGCCCTGAAAATCAATTCCAAATTGCTTGCGGATTTTGATGATGTTTTGGTGTACCAGATTGGGATGTCCAAATCTGAGTGCTGCTCATGTTCTTCAGATTGGATGCTGATGGGGACAACATCTTCAATAGGTTTTTTGGCATGAATTGAGAGTTTCATGTTGTCCGGAGATTGTGGTTCAGAAGGAGTAGGACTCTTTCAATGGTTTCTTCTCTGTCGAGGTTGAAATCGCAGCCTTCTTCATCGTTTTTTTGTGTTACTTCAGATATGTTTCCCTTCGCCATGGATGGAGCAGAACAATGATAAGCAGACAATCAGTCTTCATCTTTGTCGCTTCAATTTTTGGCCACATCCACCAGCTTAACCCTTTTCCCTTTCCATACAAGTCATCATCAGTATTGTTAAGGGGGCATGCTTTGAGGAATACTAAGCTGAGAGAGTAAGTGCAGTGTAGGTATTGAGTGATCCACCTTGCTTAAGTGGTGCTCTATCTTGAATAGAACTGACTCGAAATTGTCGTCACAGTCAATACACTATGGATACTTATATTAGTGAGTAGGAACTACAAGTTTGAAGTTTAGAAAACTTTGTTGCAAAATCTGACTCTGAAACTAAAAACCATATGTTTGCCTCTGCCTCAGAAACTTAAAATGGTTTCTGAACTTGGATTAACATGGTTTTAAGTCGTATCTTTTTCTTAATTCAAGTATTCTTAGTTCCTTTGTATCGCCATGACTACACCTTTTTCTCGTGCTTCTTCTCCAGTGGCACCACACCTCTCTTGGATAACTATTACAAAACATCTGCATTTCCCAGCCACTATTTCAAAAATATTTGGCGACTAGAAATTTGTCCCACATGATCTAACAACTTAAAACATTTTCAGTGAGATCAGGCAAAAAAAAAAAAAAAACCCTTTTCCAACAAGTTTCTACAATCAAAACCTTCCCAGTAACTTTCAAGCATGTTTACCAAAAACCATTCTGGGGACTGTCTACTTTCCATATGTCAGTGTTGTTAAAAGTTTGCTTTAAGTACATTTAAGCCCTGAAACTTGATGATCCCAGATTGTGTTCTTTGCTTGCTTATTTTTATTGTCTGTTGTCTTGGTTAAAGACGGAGCTAATCAGTTTTGGACAATTGATACTTCATTTTACCATTTAAAAATCAATTTCTTTGTCCATATTTTGTTATTCATGCTTATAATTATTAGTGTTAAGCAACACACACACATGTTTGTGTGTTTTCTCCATTTTGAGCCTTTCTTCATTAAAACCCATGCTTTAATTGCGCTTAAAGCCCCTATGGACCTTAGAGTTCTGTTTTGCTTTTCGCTTTTGATAACACTGCATGACACACCCTCTCATATGTATATCTAGTACTTTTTCATGAATCAAAAATGTGAAAATTCTTTTTGACAAGGGTACCTTGGACCTAAGACCTCTCACCTCCAATCATTTGAAAGGGTACTTCTGGTACTTGTATATATTTTGTTCAAGTCTACTGTAATTTCTTAAACTCTATACCCAATCAAACATTGTCACATAAATTGGGATGGAGGAAATATGTCGTAACACTATGTATACAATATGTTAAAGCATTAAGAGTTAAAATATTTGGAATGTCACGTTCTTAAGTAAATTATTATCCCACATTAAATTAACATTATGTTTATTGTGGTTAGCACCTATAAATAGGTGTGTCCTTTATTCATCCAATCATCTAAGTCACCCATGAAATGACCCAAAAAAATGTTTCGGAAGTCACCGGAAACTTGTTTTAGCTATATCAAAAAATCCATTTGTTATTTTGAAAATATGACTTCATATTCTTGTTTAGGGGGTCAAATGGAGTGGGAAATAGGTCTAACCCGAATTTTAGAGCAACCGTATCAAAATTCGAAATTTCCAAGTGAAGCCTTTTTGGAGGGTCATATCTTTTAGCACACAAAGAATTGGGTGGCCCATAATATATCCATGGAAAGCCCTGTGAGTTAGCTATCCAACGCACTTCGTTTAACCTCGTTTGGAGTTCGGACGAAGAAGTTATGCCCATTTTCGTAATCTCCGCCTGGGCAGAGAATGCAAATTCCAGTGAGCAAATTTACTGTTCACCCGCCCCATTATTTTTTCTAAGTGTTGGAACCGTTTTTCCAAAGACGAATTTTATTTCCTATATAGCACTAAATCAGTTCCCATTCCTTAAAACATTTCCTAAAAGACATTTCCCACACTTAGAAATATTTTTCTCAAGAACTCAAGCCAAAACCCTCCAAAACCTTCATCAAGATTGAAGAGGTCCTTGCTCCAAGTTTCAAGCCTCCTTTGAAGACACTTCCAAGGCCTTCATAAGAACTCAAGGTATGTGGTGTTGAACTCATGGGTCCTTCCACCCATAGTGCCTAAACTCTAACTTACTCATTATTTCATGATTTTAAGTGAAGATTTACACATTGGTCTTGTTCATTGTATAAATTTTCTGCACAGTGAAATTCTAGCATGGGAAAGTGAATGTCTTGAACATGTTGTCACTCTAGAACTTGAACCTAAACTTGGAATTGATGTGGGGCTTTACATGTTGTCTTAGGAGTATGTCAAAGTATTCATTGATGGTTGGTTCACTGATTTACTGCATGAGTCCTACTCCATTTTACACATTCTTCGATCCCCACTGCATGCCCCAAGGTATTTGACAAAATGTCCAATTATGGAATTATGAGGAATTGATGTTTTAAAGCTTGAGATAAGATATGAATGACGTTACAATGACATTTTGATGATAAACTAAACTCGTGTATATATTCATTTCTACATGAGAATTGCATCAGAGCATATTGTAAATTCCTATATAAAGTGTTGCACAACCATGCCCGGACCGGGGGAAAAGAGCCGGATATCCATGATATGGGGGATAAGTACTCATATTCACCTAGGGTGGCAAGGTGGGTTTGTCACTATCCATGATATGGGGGATAAGTACTCATATTCACCTAGGGTGGCAAGGTGGGATTGTCACTATCCATGATATGGGGGATAAGTACTCATATCCACCTAGTGTGGCAAGGTGGGATTGCCACTATCCAGAAATAAGGGATAATACTTATTTCACCCAGATGAGGGGGTTTATGCGTCATCAATTTGCTTGGCTCAGCTTCAGATATGGTACCTATTATGAAGATGGATTTACTTAAACATATTTGACTATACATTGATCATGCAAATGCATCTTGATTATATACTATGTCTAATGACCCATCTCTTGCATTTCGATTATGTATCTTATCTATTCTTGTATTGCACCCCACATACTTAGTACATTCCAAAGTATTAACGCATATTTTGCCTACATGATGTTACCATGTAAGGACCGGAGCTACTCTTGATCCTTCTCTCCATCCACGTGGCTAGTGCGGTGCTTATCCGGGATTGTTGGTGAGTCCTCAATGATTCGAGGACTATGTTATGTTTCCTACTCCTATGTTTTGAGATCTTAGCTTGTATTTGTATTTGACTATGAGGGGAGCCAGTAGTATGTCATGGCCCCCGTTCTATCGATATGTATAGAGGTGTACGTTGGACAAGTATTTTGCAAATGAACTTCACTCTTAATCTATGATATTATTTTGAAATGGGTTGCCCTTAGTCCCTAATTCCCTTTATTTAATGTTGATTGTATTTCCGCGACCGATGAAGTGTGATGACAAGTTCGAGAGGCTTGTTTGGGGTTCCTTCGGGTTCCTCATTCGCCATGTCACGTTTAGGCCCTAGGCTTGGGTCGTGACAAGCTTGGTATCAGAGCACTAGGTTGTTTGATCCTCGAAGTCCAACACACCGCGTTGAGCAGTCCCATTCATGGTTGTGAAGCGCGCCACGACTATGGATGGGAGGCTATGAAACGTTTGTAGGAAAGGTTTCCCTTCTTCCCGTTCTATGTCGTGCTTAGAGTGTAATAAGTGATTCCTCCCTAACGCTTGTTCTTTGAAATGCTAGATCGTCATGCCAAATAGGAGAGGAAGACGAGCCCGATCACCGGAGGAACCACCCACCAATAGTGAGCTCCGCGATGCACTCACCATGCTTGCACAAGTGGTAGCCAACCAAGTGCAACAAGGAGCCCAAGCTCCCCAAGCTACCACCCCGGGGGCAAGGGTGAGAGATTTTATTAGGATGAACCCTCCGATTTTTCATGGTTCAAAGGTGGATGAGGATCCACAAGAATTCATTGACGAGGTATGCCAAATCTTGACCATTATGGGTGTTGGGGCTATTGAGAAGGCGGAGTTGGCGGCTTACCAACTCAAGGGTGTTGCTCAAATTTGGTTTGATCAATGGAAGGGTGAAAAGGGAAGTGGCTATGTGGTGTTGTGGGAGGAATTTAAGCTTGCTTTTCTTAATAGGTTCTTCCCTCTAGAGCTTAGGGAGGCAAAATTGGTGGAATTTATGAACTTGAAACAAGGGGCTATGAGTGTGAGGGAGTATGCCCTCAAATTTACCCAACTCTCTAACTATGCGTCTCACTTGGTGGCTGACTCTAGGTCGAGGATGAATAAAATTTGTGATGGGTGTCTCCGATTTGGTTAGTGAGGAGTGCCGTTCCACGATGCTCATTGGTTATATGGATTTGTCCCGGTTGATGACTTATGCCGAGCAAATGGAGGAGGAGAAATTGAGGAAGAGGAGGGGACATGAGGCTAAGAGGGCTCGATTTGGTGGTGGGCCTTCTAGAGGAGGTCGGCCTTTCCAAGGCCAAGGGTCCTCTCATGTTGCTAGTAGGGGGTTTGTGAACAACTTTCCTAGGCCCCAAGGAGTGGGTGTGGGTGCTCCGAATGCACCATGTTCTAATTGCGGGAGGAAGCATTGGGGTTCTTGTATGAGGGGTGTGGGTGCATGCTACGAATGTGGGGAAATTGGTCACAAGAAGATGGATTGTCCCAAGATTCGTGGCAAGGTTCGGAATGCTAATACTACTCCTTTGGGTAGAGGTGCTTCTCAAAGTGGTGCCCCAAGGCACAACCGATTTTATGCTTTGCACGGTAGACAAGGTGTTGAGGAGACCCCCGATGTGGTGACGGGTATGTTGCAAATCTTTGATCTTGATGTTTGTACTTTGATTGATCCAGGTGCCACCCTTTCCTTTGTTACCCCCTTTATTGCTAGAAAATTTCATGTTGAGTCGGAGTTGTTGCATGAGTCATATGAAGTGTCTACTCCTATTGATGTATCTATTATTGCTAGAAAAGTATGTAGAAATTGTCCAGTTTGCATATTGAATAAAGTGTTGCCCTGTGATCTTGTTGAGTTGGACATGGTGGATTTTGATGTTATTCTTGGGATGGATTGGTTGCATGCATATTATGCTTCTATTGATTGTAGAACTCGTAGAGTCAAGTTTCAATTTCCTAATGAGCCCGTCCTTGAGTGGGAGAGTCGGGGTGTTGTGGTGAAGGGGAAATTCATTTCTTGCATTAAAGCCCATAGGTTGGTTTCTAAAGGGTGTTTGTACCATCTTGTGAGGGTCAATGATGTGGAGTCCAAAGTCCCTCCTATTGAGTCAATTCCAGTTGTTAGTGAGTTTCTAGATGTCTTCCCAAAAGACCTTCCCGGTGTCCCTCCCGAAAGGGAGATAGATTTTGGTATAGACCTCCTTCCCGATACTCAACCTGTTTCTATTTCCCCTTACCGTATGGCCCCGGCGGAGTTGAAAGAGTTAAAAGAGCAATTGAAAGACTTGTTAGATAAGTTCATTAGACCTAGTCATTCTCCATGGGGTGCTCCAGTTTTGTTTGTGAAAAAGAAAGATGGGTCTCTAAGAATGTGTATTGATTACCGGCAACTCAATAAGGTCACCGTCAAGAATAGGTATCCTCTTCCAAGGATTGATGATTTATTTGACCAATTGCATGGGGCTAGTCACTTCTCTAAGATTGATCTTCGGTCCGGGTATCATCAAGTGAAGGTGAGGGAGTATGATATTCCCAAGACGGCTTTTCGGACTAGGTATGGGCACTATGAGTTTGTGGTGATGTCTTTTGGGTTAACTAATGCTCCGGCTATCTTTATGGATTTGATTGAATAGGGTCTTCAAACCGTACCTTGATTCTTTTGTGGTGGTGTTTGTAGATGACATCTTGATCTATTCCCGGGGTGAGGAAGAGCATATGGGCCACTTAAGGGTTGTACTCCAAAGATTGAGGGAAGAGAAGTTGTATGCTAAATATGAAAAGTGTGAGTTTTGGTTGAAGGAAGTTGCCTTCTTAGGCCATGTGGTGTCGGAGGATGGTATTTAAGGTAGATCCTAAGAAGACCGACGTTATTAGAAATTGTCCTAGACCTTTGACCCCGTCGGACATAAGGAGTTTCATGGGTTTAGCGGGTTATTATAGAAGAATTGTGGAAGGGTTTTCTTCTCTTGCCTCCCCTATGACTAAGTTAACTCAAAAGAAGGCTAAATTTGTGTGGTCGGATGATTGTGAGAAAAGTTTCCAAACTTTGAAAGAAAGACTTGTGTCCGCTCCTATTTTGTCTCTTCCGGATGGGTTAGAAGGTTTTGTGGTTTATTGTGATGCTTCCCGTATTGGTTTGGGTTGTGTGTTGATGCAAAGTGGTAAGGTTATAGCCTATGCTTCTAGGCAACTTAAGGTTCATGAAAAGAATTACCCCATCCATGATCTTGAATTAGCTGCCGTGGTTTTTGCTTTAAAGATTTGGCTTAACTATTTGTATGGGGTGCATGTCGATATCTTCACCGATCATAAGAGTCTCCAATATGTGTTCACATAAAAAGATCTTAATTTGAGGCAAAGGAGGTGGTTAGAGTTCCTTAAGGATTATGATATGAGTATGCACTACCATCCGGGGAAAGCTAATGTGGTGGCGGATGCATTGAGTAGGGTGTCCATGGGTAGTTTGGCTCATGTGAAGGAAGGTAGTAAGGAGTTAGCTAGGGAGGTTCATCGGTTGGCTAGGTTGGGAGTTAGGTTGGATGAGGTGGATTGTGGAGGAGTGGTTGTTGTTGATGGTTCAAGGTCGTCCTTGGTTGATGAGGTGATGGCCAAGCAAGATCTTGATTCTTCTTTGGTGGAATTGAAGGCTTTGGTGTAAGGTGGAGGTTTTCTCCCAAGGGGGAGATGGTGCCCTTAGGTACCAAGGTAGATTGTGCGTTCCTTGTGTTGATGATGTGAGGGAAAGAATCCTTGATGAGGCTCACAATTCTTCTTATTCTATTCATCCGGGGTCAACAAAGATGTATAGAGACTTGAGGGATGTGTATTGGTGGGGTGGCATGAAGAAGGATATTGCAAAGTTCGTTTCGGGTTGCCATAGTTGCCAACAAGTCAAGGCCAAACATCAAAGGCCGGGTGGCCTTACTCAAGACATTGAGATACCTACTTGGAAATGGGAGGAAATCAACATGGATTTTGTAGTGGGTTTGCCCAAGACTAGAAAAGGTTTTGATTCGATTTGGGTAGTGGTTGATCGGATGACAAAGTCGGCTCATTTCTTACCGGTTAAAGCTACTTATGGAGCTGAAAAGTATGCCAAGTTGTACATTCATGAATTGGTAAGGTTACATGGAATTCCTTTGTCTATCATCTCGGATCGTGGTACTCAATTTACTTCTCACTTTTGAAAATCTTTTCAAAGGGGTCTTGGTACAAAGATAAAGCTTAGCACGGCCTTCCACCCTCAAACGGATAGCCAAGCCGAAAGAACAATTCAAACCTTGGAGGATATGCTTAGAGCTTGTGTCTTGGAGTTGAAGGGTAATTGGGATGATCATCTTCCTTTGATTGAATTTGCATACAACAATAGTTATCATTCTAGTATCGGTATGGCTCCTTTCGAAGCTCTTTATGGTAGACGGTGTAGGTCACCGGTTGGGTGGTTCGAAGTTGGAGAGGTGGCCTTGTTGGGTCCGGATCTGGTCATGGATGCTCTTGAGAAGGTAAGGATGATTAGGGAAAGGTTGAAATCAGCCCAAAGTCGTCAAAAGTCTTATGCTGATGTGAGGAGAAGAGATCTCGAATTCAAAGTGGGTGATTGGGTTTATTTGAAAGTTTCTCCAATGAAAGGTGTGGTTCGTTTTGGCAAGAAGGGAAAGTTGAGCCCTAGGTATGTTGGTCCTTATGAGGTAATAAGGAGGGTAGGTAAAGTAGCCTATGAATTGGGGTTGCCAAAGGAAATGGAATTAGTTCATCCGGTGTTCCATGTCTCGATGTTGAGGAAATGCGTTGGTGATCCTAACGCTATTGTACCTCTTAAAGTTGTGGGTGTCGTGGAAGATAATTTGACATATGAAGAGGTCCCGGTTCAGATCTTGGATAGACAAGTAAAGAAGTTGAGGAGCAAAGAAGTGGCATCCGTTAAGGTGCTTTGGAGTAATCAACAAGTGGAGAGTGCAACTTGGGAGGCCGAAGTGGACATGCAAAGACGTTATCCTCATCTATTCAACTCCACTCAAGCCTAAGGTATTAAATCAAGTCCTTTGTACTCCATTGAGTCTTACGTTTCAGCCTTCAAATCATTCATATGCATATATGTTTAAAATGATGAGTTATGGGTTTTTCACACTCAGTTTTGAAATTTTGAAGTGATGTTCTAAATGAAATCTTGCATTCACGTTGGGGCTGATATGTTCTTGATAAGTCTTGTCTTGTATGCCTCTTCCACATTCGGGGACGAATGTTCCCAAGGGGGATATATTGAAACGACCCAAAAAAATGTTTCGGAAGTCACCGGAAACTTGTTTTAGCTATATCTAAAAATTCGTTTATTATTTTGAAAATACGACTTCATATTCTTGTTTAGGGGGTCAAATGGAGTGGGAAATAGGTCTAACCCGAATTTTAGAGCAACCGTATCAAAATTCGAAATTTCCAAGTGAAGCCTTTTTGGAGGGTCTAACTTGGAGGGTCATATCTTTTAGCACACAAAGAATTGGGTGGCCCATAATATATCCATGGAAAGCCCTGTGAGTTAGCTATCCAACGCACTTCGTTTCACCTCGTTTGGAGTTCGGACGAAGAAGTTATGCCCATTTTCGTAATCTCCGCCCGGGCAGAGAATACAAATTCCAGTGAGCAAATTTACTGTTCACCCGCCCCATTATTTTTTCTAAGTGTTGGAACCGTTTTTCCAAAGAATTTTATTTCCTATATAGCACTAAATCAGTTCTCATTCCTTAAAACATTTCCTAAAAGACATTTCCCACGCTTAGAAATATTTCTCTCAGGAACTCAAGCCAAAACCCTCCAAAACCTTCATCAAGATTGAAGAGGTCCTTGCTCCAAGTTTTAAGCCTCCTTTGAAGACACTTCCAAAGCCTTCATAAGAACTCAAGGTATGTGGTGTTGAACTCATGGGTCCTTTCACCCATAGTGCCTAAACTCTAACTTACTCATTATTTCATGATTTTAAGTGAAGATTTACACATTGGTCTTGTTCATTGTATAAATTTTCTGCACAGTGAAATTCTAGCATGGGAAAGGGAATGTCTTGAACATGTTGCCACTCTAGAACTTGAATCTAAACTTGGAATTGATGTGGGGCTTTACATGTTGTCTTGGGAGGATGTCAAAGTGTTCATTGATGGTTGGTTCACTGATTTACTGCATGAGTCCTACTCCATTTTACACATTCTTTGATCCCCACTGCATGCCCCCAAGGTATTTGACAAAATGTCCAATTATGGAATTATGAGGAATTGATGTTTTAAAGCTTGAGATAAGATATGAATGACGTTACAATGACATTTTGATGATAAACTAAACTCGTGTATATATTCATTTCTACATGAGAATTGCATTAGAGCCTATTGTAAATTCCTATATAAAGTGTTGCACAACCATGCCCGGACTGGGGGAAAAGAGCCGGATATCCATGATATGGGGGATAAGTACTCATATTCACCTAGGGTGGCACGGTGGGATTGTCACTATCCATGATATGGGGGATAAGTACTCATATTCACCTAGGGTGGCAAGGTGGGATTGTCACTATCCATGATATGGGGGATAAGTACTCATATCCACCTAGTGTGGCAAGGTGGGATTGCCACTATCCAGAAATAAGGAATAATACTTATTTCACCCAGATGAGGGGGTTTATGCGTCATCAATTTGCTTGGCTCAGCTTCAGATATGGTACCTATTATGAAGATGGATTTACTTAAACATATTTGACTATACATTGATCATGCAAATGCATCTTGATTATATACTATGTCTAATGACCCATCTCTTGCATTTCGATTATGTATCTTATCTATTCTTGTATTGCACCCCACATACTTAGTACATTCCAAAGTACTAACGCATATTTTGCCTACATGATGTTACCATGTAGGGACCGAAGCTACTCTTGATCCTTCTCTCCATCCACGTGGCTAGTACGGTGCTTATCCGGGATTGTTGGTGAGTCCTCAATGATTCAAAGACTATGTTATGTTTCCTACTCCTATGTTTTGAGATCTTAGCTTGTATTTGTATTTGACTATGAGGGGAGCCGGTAGTATGTCATGGCCCCCGTTCTATCGATATATGTAGAGGTGTACGTTGGACAAGTATTTTGCAAATGAGCTTGACTCTTAATCTATGATATTATTTTGAAATGGGTTGCCCTTAGTCCCTAATTCCTTTTATTTAATGTTGATTGTACTTCCGCGACCGATGAAGTGTGATGACAAGTTCGAGAGGCTTGTTTAGGGTTCCTTCGGGTTCCTCATTCGCCATGTCACATTTAGGCCCTAGGCTTGGGTCGTGACAACCCATGAACCTCTTCTCTTATTTCCTCAATGTTCGCGCTCTTGCTACGAGTAAATAATCCTTATCGGATAACTCGTCCAATCCAAGGACAGCTATAATGTCTCGAAGGTCTTTTTAACATTGTAAAGTTAGCTTAACGTGGGCAGGTTTGTCACAAAAAGCAGCATCACAAAATTCCCATCACAGATACATCACGACGCCTGATCCTGTTGGTGTACTTGCTCCCTCCTTGTAAGAATTCAAAAGAAGATAGTGTAGG
Organism: Solanum rostratum; assembly: GCA_029948455.1. NCBI lineage: Eukaryota > Viridiplantae > Streptophyta > Magnoliopsida > Solanales > Solanaceae > Solanum > Solanum rostratum. Next base: position 19,320,898 of record CM057049.1, read on the forward strand.
ACCTAGACGTCAGACAGATTCCAGAGATCGACACAACCAGAAATTGTAGGGTAGCAACGATGATTTTTTCTCTGTGTCACTTTCTATGTTGTTCTGTTAATTGGGAAGAAAGTGAGGATTTCAAACACACTCCTAGGCTGCTGACATGAGACTGACATGGGCTTGCAAACCAGCCAGAAACCAAGGATCAATCAAATTCCAAACTTTTATAAAGGATCCTTTCTCACTTATCTGTCAACCTGTGACAGCCAGTATCCTCTTTCCTACTCAAGCTCTAGGAGCCAAACTCTGTAGATAAGGTAGTGAAATTTAGAACAGAAACTTACTTTGTTTCCAGTGCTACAACAAATGCCTGCAACCAAATACATCCGGAAAGTGCCACCATGGATGCTTCTTCCATCTCACTTTTCTCAAAAGCATACGCATGTATGGTGATGACAAAGACAACAATAGCCTGAAAAAAGCACTTCCAATCATTATGTATATATATATGAAAACTAGATTTACCAGACTACTAGAACCAGATAACAGAGTACAAAACCAACTACTCCTTCTGTCCCATTGTATGTGGCACCATTTGACTTGGTAAGGAATTTGAGAAGAAAAGAAAGACTTTTGAAACCTGTGATCTAAAACAATCCTTCGATATTTGTGTGGCTATAAATCATTTCATTAAGGGTCAAAAAGGATGTTAGAATAGGAATAAGAATAATAACTACAATCCTACTTAGAATAAGAATAGGAATAACAATAGTATATAGAATCCGACTTGGAAAACGATTGTATTATAGTATCCTACTAGGAAAAGGATTCTAATATAGTATCTATAATTAGGGTCTCAATGTAATAATGTAGAGACAACAATTCAATAATATTCTTCTCCAATATTTCTCACATAGTATCAGAGCTTCTACGATCTTGGTAGAAAATCAAAGAGCTTCCGTTGCCAGTGGGCAACTATGACCCATATATGCCGCTCGTCTGGCCAATGATTATGTCAACAAAATTTGGGTCACCATGTATCTTTTTGGTGACTAGTTTCCATATCCAATTTGTGTAGCACTGCGCCATGTTTTCAATGAGTACTTTGTCATATTCAATTTGTGTGGCACCGCACCATCTTTCCGCTGACTATTGTGTAATTTCAATTTTGAGTAGGATCATCCCATCATTTCGACCCTACACATATAATTCTCTTTCTCAGTAGAGTCATGTCAACTTTTGACCCTACCCATATAATTTTATTTCTCAATTTGTGACCAATTTCAGCCATCAATCTAATAATTCACCGCATGAGCAAGTTCCGACCAGTTTAAAATGACTTTCTTTAACAATTTCGAGATGATCCATATAGTCATTATCCATTAACTTTTTAATTAGTTGAACGTTAAGAATGCTTTTCTCCATGATGATCTCCAGAAAGAAATCTATATGGAGCAACCACCTAATTTTGTTGCTCAGGGGAGTCTGGTAGCCTTGTATATCAATTGTGTAAGTCACTCTATGGTATGAAATAGTCTTTTGAGCTTAGTTTGGGAAGTTCAACACTGCAATTCAGGTTTTTATTACTCTGTGATTTATCGACATTATGAATCAAATTTAGTATTTCATGAGAAGACCAAACACATTGAGATTGGCTGGCATTATGCATCAAATTCAGTATTTCATGAGAAGACTAAGCACATTGAGATTGATCGTCTATTTTGTGAAATCGAGTGATCAACTTGCAGATATCTTACTAACCACTTCATCGGTCGTCACATTAATTACATTTGTAACAAGCTAGGTACATATGACTTGTATGCACCAGCTTGAGAGGGTGTGTTAGAACAGGAATAGGAACAAGAATAATATCTACAATCCTACTTTAGAATAGGAATAGGAATAACAATAGTATATAAAAATGGAAAAGGATTGTATTATAGTATCCTAGTTGGAAAAGGAGTCTAATACAGTATCTATAAATAGGATCTCAATATAATAATTTAGAGACAACAATCAATAATATTCTTCTCCAATATTTCTCATGGAGGAATTTTAAAGTTAAATGATTTCTAATTAAAGTAAGGTAACATACTTTTTGGGACAGACTAAAAAGGAAAAGGTGCCACAAAATGGGATGGAGGGAGTATTAAGCGAAATCTTCAGAAACTGCAAATCCAATGCTAGAAAAGTGTAGATGTGCAGTTCTAAGGACTCTGCTAAATGACATTAGAAATTTGAACCAAATAGTACTCACATGAAAGAGAGACCGGCCAAACCATCCAGCAAATGTGCTAGGATTAAGAAGCCTGTCAAAATTTGAGTCAAATGAAACAGTGAAGTTAGTACCATATCAAATAACATGAAAATTAAATCAACAATTATTTTATATTTTTCACTCAATTTCAGAAAAAATAAAAGACAGGCTAGTACTAGAAAAAGAACTTTGTTCGAACTTCCACTCCATCTTTATGATCATATGAAAAATGTAACTCGTCCTTTCCTTTATTTGGGCCACTGGCCATCTAACAGGAGTTTTTGGGTTTAATATATAGCAACAATCCATAAACTAAGTTCCACCAAATTAAAACTATAATCCAACAGCGACTTTTGAAACAGATGAAAAGCAAGTAGAGTACTAAGATACAAAAGACTCAATGAGCACGAATCTCAAACCTTCCTGCTTGGCAATAGAACAGTATTTGAGGATGCTGCATTACTGTTCTTTCACTAAGATCTTTGTCAAGGACACTGACTAGAACAGGAACACTTGTGTAGAAAACATTATAAGCCATCAAACTAACAGAATTGAAAAGGCTTGTTCCAGAAACTCCTGAAATGAAAGAGAAGCTGGTATGTGTGATAATGTTAGTACAAGATCAGTAATCAAAGCTGTGGAGAGGCACTCAATAAGGCTATGTGCCATTGGTGAAGGCAATTTCATTAAAAAGAAATGCACTTAACAAAAGACAGTCTAGAACTTACAAAATCTGGATGAAGCATATTAGGAGGGATTTGTAGAAGGAATATTGGGAAAGAAATGCTGTCCTATTATAAGAGTAACGGCCATGGACAAGTATCAGTCGTTTCAAGAACCTGAATTCTGCAGGCCAGGAGAAGCACACATTAGAAAATATGGAGTTTGGTGAATGCCACAATATCAATGCCTACAAATGCCTTCTTGTTTTAGTGTTTACCAACAAAAAGGCAGATGAACTTCAGCAGGAGCATATATATTATAAATCTAATAAATGCAGGAAATATTGCAGTAAAATGGAGAATACTGAATTATCCTGAGATAGAACAGCACCACTGAAATTAACAACACAAGTTGAGATTGTCTTATACACTCAAATGTAAAAACAAAAACAAACAGGAAAGCATATGTACGTCAAAGAGCATTACATCAGCATTGAGTTTGAAGGGTTTTTGAGATAAGGAGATGGTAGACACACAGGAACCAATACACATGACAGCAAATACTTCTCACGAGATAATTAGAAGTCGAATGACAAGAGAGATAAGTTTTTCCCAATATCTTTTTGATTGCCTACAGTACTTTAACATGAATAAGTATCAATCTCCAACAATGACTTGAATGATAATTTATTAATCTACCAATGTTACCTGACTGATTCCCCTAGGTATCCACAGGTATTACTTGCATTTTATGACATATTTCACAAATCTCAATAAGTCAAACACACCAATATCTTAATGTAAAAAAGGAGCTCTTACAATTTTAAAATGAAGATCAAAATATAACGTTCAAAGTTATCTTATCAGTCTATAAAAGTTTTTCTTGAAATAGAAACCATGAAAAAAAATGCAAGTTAAACCTTACAACACCACAACAACTATACCTCAGTGCCCATTAAGTGGAGCCTATGAATACACACTGACCATGTCACTCCATTTAAGCTCATCTCTCTCACACACACACTCACACAGAAACCATAAAAAATGTAAGTTAGACCTTTCAACACCACAACAACCATATCTCAATCCCAAGTAAGTGGAGACTAGTTGTATGAATACACACTGACCATGTCACTCCATCTAAGCTCATCTCACACACACAAAACCATAAAAAAATTGTAGGTTTAACCTTTCAACACCACTACTATAACTCAATCCCAAGTAAGTGGAGACTAGTTGTATGAATACACACTGACCATGTCACTCCATTTAAGCTCATCACACACGTTCGCCCATGCACACACACATATATATAAATATTTTGTGGAGGCATATAAATCTCTGACAAGACAGAGCCCGTTTGGCCAGGATATGAAGTCATTAAAATTTTGTTGGACGTGCAATCTGGGTCTCAAAGTTGTATTTTTTTTCTTATTAACATGGAAACCCCACTATTTGTGAAAAATATCAAAACCTTCTCAACTCTTATATAGTATTTTGAAATGAGCAAATCATAGTTAAGAAACATGGTACTGGAATATCCTAAGGCACCACATTAATAAATCGCATACCTCCATGTTTCTCTTGTAAATAAATGTTTGCAATACATGATATTACAAATTTTCAAAATACACATAATTTCACACAAATTCATTGGTCCAATAAATCAAGGTAACATTATTTTTTATTATAATAAGGTAACATCCTTCTTGGGACGGACTAAAAAGGAGCCACATCAAACGAGACTAAGGAAGTAGTAACTAACTATTTTTTAATATAATCTTCACATCAGATCAAGCGTTTTTTTTACAGATTTAAAATTATGATCCTTCTTTGCAAATTATACACTTTTGCATCAAATTTTAGATTAAAAGAAATTGAAACCACAAACTTGGATTTGAAATCCTACTTTTAGGAGAACTCGAGATATGAAATCGCAATTTGAAATTGAACTTGAAGTTTTGTTCAAATGTCCAAAACAATGTTAATTTAAAATCAAAACATCCAATTTGAACTCCAAATTGCACGGCCAAACGCCTAGTAAGACACCTAAAAGCATAGGTCCTAAAGTGCACATGCTAACATGACAAATAGATACCCTCAACTAATTTGTATCCCCATATAAATCTTTTTCTTCCGTTATATCCTATTTGTCACTAGGTCTACATGTATAAAAAAAGCTTGTGGGACTGGAAACACAACTTACTTTTGCGTGATTTTAGGTTTACGCAATCCCTTTTCAGCACATTCACTCACCATGGTTCCATACCTAACCAGTGCATCAGGTCAATGTAGATCATGACCAAACAATCTAAAGTGATCTTCTCTCAATCTATCCCCGATCTATGCCACTTATACCTTCTTCCAAATGTAATCATTTTTAAAAATTGTCTAATCGTGTATGACTATACATCTATCTTAGTGTCCGCATTTCTCTAGACCTAACTCGTGGATAAACTGTTTAGCGGCAAAAGATTCACTCTTACATAACATTCCTAGTCTTATAACTGTTAAATAACGTTCCTTTCATTATGGTAGATAACCTTATATCACATAACACCTAGACAGCATATCTTCATTTTAGCCATCTATTTTGGTTCTAGTTGTTCTAGCTGTAACATTTTCATCTATCATGTCATTCTATTAACAATCGAGGAACTACTATCCTTAAACTAGTCATTCAATTGTATACCCTCTAAATCTAGCTTTAGGTTAGATGCCTTCAATTATCTGATCCTTTGTCTTCCTAAAATTGCTTCTAGCCTGATGCTTGGTTCAAGATAAGGCAATGTCATTTGATTAAAATTTGATATTGCATTGAAGATTGAATTTGATACGTTACTAAATTTAGTAGAGTCTGATTAGAATTTTTTTTTGTTCAATATAACAAACATATTTTCTTGTCATTTGCAAAATGATGTACATTGAGATGTATCCAAAAGGAAGGACTAATCGAGACACGGAAAGTTGAGTCGAACATCACTCCTAGAGGAAAAAAAATGACTTCTTCACAATGCTAGCATAAAAAAACATCAATTCTCCTTCTTCTGTGAAGTGGTATATGCTGACAACATCCAGAAAGAAAGGTGCGCTATGAAAACTGAGACTGCATAGCAGGATGTATTTTATTTAACATGGCCATGGAGGTGGGAGTAAAATAATTTTTGGAAAAGAGTTACTGAAGCACAGATATGGTATGGGTGACCCTGTTGTTAAGGCTGTAACATCATCTCATGAAAAGGCATGAAGGCAAAAAAAAAAGGGCCTATATCTAGCTGGAAAAATATCCCACTTTTGCTTGTTCAGAAATTCCAAGTGCCTGCCAAGTGCAAATTGTCAGTTAGACGTTTTCCCTGTTCTTCATTGTCTTGCCGCATGCACTGCAGCTACCATCTCTGGTAAGAGTAGACAACAAAATGAGACCTTATATTCAAGATGAACTTCCATGAATTGGAGCTAGAAAGATTAGATCAGCTAGTTGGCAACTTAAGAGATGAAAGAGCTCTTCTCACAATCAGAAACTTATTAGAAAGAAAAAATTGGCTACACTTGTAACAGGTCCTGCTCGATCATAGATATCGAAACTGGCAAGACTTATTACAAAAGCAGCCAACTTCTCTGTCTTGTCATGCATGAAGTGTGTCTAACACAGGAAAAGCCACAGCGAGAAGGAGCCAGATCCGGTGAATTCTACATGCTTGAAAAGTCATTGACGGCCTCAATTGTTTTTACATTGCCTTGAACCTTGACTTATATGGTGCATGTTTTAACCCTTCTGGAGTGGAATGGGCACGACAAACAGCTTGAGGAGGCTATTACTATCTGGATAGCAGTATAAGAAGAAGCAGCTCACAGTGCTATGGCACTTTGTTTCGTTGAGCATATTAGGGACAATTTGGTAGGAAAGGAAGAATTGATGGTCTGAAGAAAAATCAGAAGATATTCATGATTTAATTATTTTCAGTCTTTAGTTTTATGGTGCAACATGAAATGTCTACATCCTTTTAATACTTTGATTGTCTTTGATACCTTGCATGATTGAAAAAGAATTCATGTGGCCAGTGCCGAGGTTCTGAACTAGCACTTAGTGTCGTTTTGGAGTTGATTTAGATAAGGCTTATGCCGATAATGAAGAATTTTGAAACCGATCGATATGCATACCAATAGGATCAAGGTTCTCTAAGATTTCAGTTTGCATGCACTAGTATAGTAATCTTTTGCTCTTTAGGAAAACGATAGAAGAAGGGGGTCTCATAGGTTTTCTAATCCTACTTCCCATGAAAGGCATGCCAATAATCTTTCGTGAAAATCTACTATTCCCTTATATATGGACAAAAAGGAAGAGAATGCATACTTTTCTCCCTTGGCTGTAACGACTCATTAGGGCGTTCTGAGATATAGAGTTTCGTATGTTATAAAAGATTTATCCCGTAAATTTTCAAGGAGATTTTTGGACTATTCAATAATTTTCATTATTTAGTTAAGGGATAGTTTTATATAATAAATTTAGTTGATGGATTAAAATAATAATTTAGTTAATATCCTATACTATATATCCCATATTTATTAAAAATAGGTTAACAGGATTTATCACTTTTAGTACATAATAAATAAATAAATAAATAAAATAAAAAGAAGAAAAAAAGAGAGGAGAAGGATGATTAGAAGGGGGCTGCACGCCCCCAATCAGAAAAGAAAAGAGAAAGTGCCGCATACATTGAAAAAAAAAAGGACGCAGACGAAGAACACTTTGCGGGATGAAAAAAGAAACGGAAAAAGGTAGAGAAAAATTGTGATTCTCATCCCAAAACATCAAGGTAATTATTGTCGTCCTTTTTATTAAGTTTTTATGTGATTATAAATAATTTTTTAGGGTAAAAACGTGTATAATTTATGTTTAATTAAGAAAATATAGCCCTAGGGTCCTTAGAATAAAATCTTGATTTAGGGATCGAATAATGATCCGTTTTAGCTGAATTTTGGTGTATAAGTTTATTTTATTATGAGTAAACATACACTGAAAGAAATTTTCAGATTCAAATTTAAGAGCTCGGTGTGACTTTTTGATCCGATTTTTGAGCCGAAAATAAATATAGCAATATAGGTGTCATTGGATTCGTATTCTCATGGAGATTATATATTTGATAGATTTGAAACATTCTGAGGTATTGGAGAAAGAAAAAGCATTGGTGGATAAGCCAGCTTGGCATCGGTTCTTCAATTAGATACGTTATGGTTTATTCAATGTGTTAGAGAAACTCTTAATAGTAATTGATATTCATTGAGTGATGTTGTGAAATTATTCTATGCATTTAATTATTGTGGTTTGGATGATTGATATGTGTTGTGATTGGTCTGCAATCCCAAGACAATGAAATACATAATCTTGAACTTGCTTTATCAAAATTATACCTTGAATAAAAAAGGCTTGATGAAATATTGTTAATGAAGTGGAAAGTAATGATAAAGCATGATGAATTAAATATAATGGATCAGGCGTCACATTGTGACACGATATATTTAGATTGGGCGTCACGTTCTGACACAATGTATTGGATCGGGTGCCATGTTCTGGCAAGATAATATTAAAAGAAAACATATTAAAATGACTTAATATACTCAATCTCAAATAACCCATTTCCCAACAGAAACATAGTGTGGAGTCTCGAGTCCTCATGTGTGTTCTTGATATTGTTGACAAATTATACACTTGTTTCATTGTGTTGCCACCCATACTTGTTGTTTGTTGCTTGCCACTGTTAAGTGTTATATTTGATTTCCTGATATTACTTTATGTATATTAGTTTCCATTTGGAATCGGCCGATGATACCTACTTAGTACATGTGGCCCGTACTGACTCCTACTTGTATTTTTCTTTGTTTTACTTTTGTGGAGTGCAGCGAGTGTTCCATTGACTTCGACTCGCCCTCAGCTCTATCCGGTCATCAGCATATCAAATTTCAGGGTGAGCCAACCTTCTAGCTCGTATTGGATTCTATCAGTTATGGCATGAAGTCCTTCATTTTCGGACATAAACTATTATATTTATCTATTTTGGTGTTGCTGCTTATTTTCCTGTAGAGATGGGACTCCATCAAGGATCGGTGTTGAGCCCTTTCCTGTTTGCCCTAGTGATGGATGAGTTGACGCGATCTATCTAAGAGGAGGTTCTATGGTGTATGCTATTTGCAGATGACATAGTATTGATTGATGAGACTCGGACTAAAGTTAATGATAGGTTGGAGGCGTGGAGACATGTCTTGGGGTCTAAAGGATTCAAACTGAGCAGGACCAAAACTGAGTACTTGGAGTGCAAATTCAGTGTCGCGAGGGGTGAAGCAAACATTGATGTGAGGTTAGACACCCAACCTATCCCCAAGAGGGAGAACTTTAAGTACCTGGGGACCATCATCCAGAGTAGTGGCGATATCGACAATGATGTCACACATCGTATTGGGGCAGCATGGTCTAAGTGGAGGCTAGCCTCTGGAATATTGTGTGACAAGAAGATACCACCTAAACTCAAAGGTAAGTTTTACAGAATGGTGGTTAGACCATCTTTGCTGTATGGGGTGGAGTGTTGGCCATTTTTCAGAAGATGCACGTCACAGAGATGAGGATGCTGAGATAGATGTGTGGGCACACAAAGACGGACAATATTAGGAATGTGACCATTCGGGAGAAGCTAGAGGTGGCTCTGGTGGCTGACAAGATGAGGGAAGCGAGACTGCGATGGTTTGGACATGTGCAGAGAAGAGATATCAATGCTCCTGTAAGGAGGTGCGAGAGGTTGGATTTAGGAGTCACTAGGAGAAGTAGAGGTAGACCAAAGAAGTATTGGGGAGAGGTGATTAGACAAGATATGATGGGATTTGATCTCACCGAAGACATGACCTTAGATAGGAAGGAGTGGAGGGCGAGAATTAAAGTAGAAGGTTAATAGGTTAGCAGGGTAAGGCTGATGTCTAGCGGGCAGTAGGTAGTGTCGAGTCCGTATATCGAGTGTTGTCTTTATCTGTATCATATGTGCTAAAATCTATTGTATTTACATATTATCATGTGCTTTTCCATTAGTAATTGCTCTTCCTATGCATTTCTTTTCTTTCCATTTCGTCATATCTAGTATTCTGCTTATGGATTGTTGAGACGAGCGTTCCCAGGAAACAACCTCTCTACTTCTATGAGGTAGTGGTAAGGTCTGCGTGTATTCTACCCTCCCCAGACCCCACTTGTGGGATTCCACTGGGTATGTTGGTGGTGGTGGTGTTGCTGCTCTTAGACTTAGTATTTGAGATTAGATGTCCTTGATGTGATGACTTTCAGGTTTTGGGAAACGATATGTAATAGACTTGGTGATTTTGTTATTCCTTGTTTAATAAGTTTGAGCTTTCGATTGTAATCGTATTTTATAAATTGAACCGTCATATAGGTTGGGATTTGTATCATTAGTTTACCCACCTAGGAGGGTAAGTGTGAGTGCCACTCACGACCCACTTTGGGGCGTGACATTGGGAGTCCAAGTCGTGCCTCAGTCATCAAAAAGACGAACTAAGAATCATTGGCTTGGTCGGCCTTAACCTAAACAACTACTCCCTCTGTTCATATTTACAAGTAGTCCTTACAAAAAATAATGTTTCCTAATACTTATCATTTCACAAAATTAAAGCATAAATGACATTATTCTTCCTATTTTACCTTGAGAGTTATTAGCCTTGAAAGTATACATTTGACCAATGTAGGAAATAAGTAATTTTTCATGTACATTGGTCAAATTAACTAATCAAAATAAATTAATTCATGTTCATTTACTAAAAGCTTGATTTCAAAAGAACACAAATGGTCTCTTTGGAAAGGCACCTCGTAATTGAAACTGATATAATTACTAGGGTAGTAATTACCATCTAATAATTACACAGCCTAATAATTATTGTGACATGTTTGTTTACCACAATGTATTTACAATGTAATTAAAAATGTGGTATTTGGTTGCATAAGTTTAATTACGAGGTTATATTAAATTTAAAAAACAAAAGTTAATTATCTAAATTAAAAATTTATATTAGACAAATCAGGATATTTATAAATAATATTGAATTAAAAATTTGAGATATAGATTGTCTTTTGAAAATATATTAATTAGTAAACATATGTTCTTAACTAATGTTATAAAAAAATTAATTTATATTCACATAAGTATATCTTAATTAAATTAATAATAAAAACTAAAATTACAAGATTTCAAATTAGTATATCTTAATTAAATTAATAATAAAAACTAAAAATACAAGATTTATATAAACATCATGAAATGCATGTTTGACAAAAAAAAATTAAATATTATAAATATAATGTCATAAAAAATAATTAAAATATTTGATAAAAAAAATCTATCTAATCTGACTAAACAATAAATGGCTTGTAATGTGAAATATTAAATCAGTACTACTAAAACAAATGAAAACAAATTAAACTATAACATAAGTTCCAAATTCAAAATGAAAAAGTTATCATAATACTCTTACACCAAATTTCAATAGAATGTACATAAATATGATTTAAAAGGAAAAAAAACGTAAGTTTATAACTTTATTCATCAATAAATTCAACTTTTGCTAATAAAATAGAATAAATAAATAAGGTAATATGAAAAATTGCATAGAATCACATGAAGTAAAGGTTGAGAATGAGAAGGAAATGAAAAATAAATACTAGCAAATAAAATATAGTTTCAAAAATTATTAGAATAATTAAAATGAAAAGAATTTAAAATAATAAAATAAAAATAGAAATAAAAGAAAGAAACTAAAAAGTAACCAACTTATAATTACACCATGTAATTACCAGCAATTCACAGCCTCCTTGTGAACTGGAGAGTGCAATTACACCCTACCAATAACACTCAATTATCTGTGGACCAAGTAATTACCTGTCCATCCAAACAATTCAGACAGCGTAATTACACTCAATTACACCAAATCCAATTACCATGGTGTCTTTCCAAACAGGCCCTAAATTAGGATCAATAATAAACTACCTAGTTTCTTAAGGGGTGTGAAACCTAAAATGGTGACAGCGGAGGGAGTATCTTACACTATGCAGGCTCATCAAACAACAATTTTTTAGCTTTTTCAACATTCCCCACCCAAAAAAGAAAAAGCAGCCTCAAACTAGGCCTTCTGTGACTCTACTGCTCAAGGATGACCTCTCACCTCTCTCTTGTTGTGCTAAGACTCTTGCTATGTGTCTAACCTATTTGCTCAAACCCTTGAGTCCTACACTGCTTACAAATTAATTGGTCGTCATGTCTGATCCTTGTTGAGTTTTAAGGTACTAAACTACACTGCCACCTATTCCTTCTACCTATTCCATATTCTTGACATTCTTTCTGAACAAGAGGATAGATGTGAGGTAAACCAAGAAGTAGGTAATACAATTTTTTTTCCTTCTCAAAAACCAAGAAGTAGGTAATAAAATGTTTGTAAGTAAAACATAACGTAAAAAAAGAAGAGTATTCCAGAACTCACTTCCAATACTGTAATCAGCTGCTCTTGCTGCCTGCAGTCCTTCTCTCCCACTTATACCAACTCCAATATCAGCTTGCTGGATCATCCTCACGTCATTTCCACCATCCCCAATTGCCAGTGTTCGATATTCACACGATTTTAGCAGTTCTACCAGCTGAAAGTAATAAAATGCAGGTGAGATCTATACACTCATAAGTTGTACTTTTACAAACTACAGACATACACAAGACGAGCATTCTATATGCAAAGACCAGATCCCAAAGTTACCAGCACAAAAATATCTTAATATAAAATATGACTTCCCTAAATTCAAGCAAATATATGTTTGCGCAGATTTCGAGCTTCTTTTTCAACCTTTGAACTGCGAATGTAGGAAAAATTGACCCGACTAAACAAGAAAAACCAATCTGTTCAAAAAGGCCATCGTGAAATATAAAAATACACCCAACTTGTACTATTTTATAGTCATAACTAACAAGTTCTCTTTCCCAACGAACTGTTCTGCTTCCAACACCTTGATCTCACTCCAAAAAGTAGTGCATTTTTATCTCATTTAGTATACATGTACAACAACAACATACCCAGTGGAATCCCACAAGTGGGGTTTGGGGAGGGTAGAATGTACACAGACCTTACCACTACCTCATAGAAGTAGAGAGGCTGTTTCATGGGAACCCTCGTCTCAAAAACCCATAAGCATAATAAGCAAGATATGACAAAAAGGAAAGGAAAGCAAACAGAAAGAGCGACTATTAACAAAAAGCACATGTAAATATGTAAAACACACTCATTATAGAAGCTAATCCACTTAATCTATTTACTACCAAATCCCATGTCCCTCAGAATTTTAAGAAGGAAATTCCAATTGACATGATCATAGACCTTTTCAATATCCAACTTGCATAAAATCCCTGGTTTTTTCTGCTTATTCATTGAATTTACTAGTTCATTAGCCAACAGGGAGGCATCAAGAATTTGTCTTCCTTGCAAGAAGGCCATTTGATGTTCATCCACCAGCTTCCCAATCACTGACTTCACCCTTTCAGTTAGGAGCTTAGAGATGATCTTATAGACCCCTCCAATCAAACTAATAGGTCTGAAGTCTTTAATTTCAACAGCCCCTGGCTTCTTTGGAATTAGTGCCACAAAAGTGGCATTGAAAGTCTTTTCAAAAACTCCCCTTTGGTGAAAGTTATAAATAGCATGCATCAAGACTTCCTTCCAGGATTCCAGCAAACTTTGTAGAATTGCATAGAAAATCCATCGGGACCAGGAGCTATGTCACCATCACAACTCTGAATAACTTGCAGCGCCTTTGTCTCAGTGAATGGTCTTTGCATCCATTCATTTTCTTCACTGGTGGTTGTAGGGAAGCCTCTAAGTGTAAATGAGGATCTCCATGTTTCAGTCTCAGTATACAGCTTAGAATAAAAATCTAGTAGTGCACTCCTGATATCCTCAACTCCTTGGATCTCTTCTCCCCCACAACCAACCTATCAATAGTGTTGTATCTTCTATGGGTTGTGGCTAGCCTCTGGAAAAACGTAGTGTTCCTATCCCCTTCCTTCAACCAGAGGGCTCTTGACTTTTGCCTCTAATTCTCTTCCTCTTGCTTTGCCAAAGTTAACTTCCACCAGGATTGTTGCCCTGACCATCAATTCTTTATCTGATAGTTCTCTGTGACAACTCTTCCAGCAATTTGCTTTTTCTGGAAGACATCTTAGCAAGATTCACTCTGCTACAGCTTTTCAGTTTTTGTTTTAGTAGTCTCAATTTGATACATAGCTTGTAATCTGGGCATCCCTCTACTTTAAACCCATTCCACCATTCTTCCACCATCTCCTTGAAACCCTTAATCTTGAGCCACCAGTTTTCAAATTTAAAATATGGGTGCCTATTTTCCCATTCACCACACTCCAAAATTATTGGGTTGTGGTCTGAGGTTATTCTAGGTAAAATTCTTTGTCTGATCTTCTTGAAACTCCCCTCCCACTCTGATGAAAATAAAAATCTGTCCAATCTTGCATTGTTTGACTGTTTGCGCCCCTAACCCAAGTATACTTGCCCCCAACTAGGATAGGATCATGTAACTCAAGTTCCTCAATCCACCTAGAGAAATCAGTCATGATATTGGTGGTTTTCGAACAGCCTCTTCTTTCACCCATTCTCCTGACTGTGTTAAAGTCTCCCCCTATTACCCATAGCCCCCCACACAAACCCCTCATAGCTGCCAACTCCTCCCAACATTCAAGCTTCTCCTTCCTGGTATGAGGAGCATAAACACCCGTGAAGGACCAACTAAGAGAATCTTGTCTTCCTTCAAAGCTGTAGGTAATAGAATAGTTCCCTTCTTCAACCCGGGTACCCCTCCAAACCCTTGCTGTCCCACATTAGAAGAATTCCCCCTTTGTTGTTGTCTACATCTTTGGATCCACATCTCATCCATCTGCTGGGTCAAATATGGGAAGCCATCTTCTCTGCTTCTTTATTCAATTTTGTTTCCTGTAAACATTCTGACTAAATTCCTTGATTCCCCATTGTTGAGCCCCCGGACATTCCATGACACAATTTCGACTTTCATTTAAAAGTCAAGAAGAGATATTCCCCCCTTCTCCTTGTCCCTTCCACTTCCTTGTTTAGACTAGATTGAAGATTTTTTAATTCATTTTTGCCTATAACTCTGCACTTTGGAGTTATGGTGCCTTTCTGTTTCTTCTTTTCCAAATCTGACTTCCGCTCGTTGATTCTCATCAGGATCTCCAAAGTTTCTTTTTCAAAACCCTTGAAAGCTATCCCGTAGGTATTGCTTAATTCTAGGATATGGGAATTCACCCAACTTGGAGCCTCAATTTTCATGACTTCAAAATCTACTAGGTCTTGAACATCAACTGGATCGAGTTAAAGAACTTGTTGAATTTGCATTTCCTTTTCTCTAGCAACAGCTTGAGAAACTATAGGAGTTGTTGTTTCTATCTATGGTTGCTCCTGCCTATCACTGACCTTCGACAGATCCTGGTGAAGAAAAGGTTCCCCTTCTTTGATAGCTTCGTCGATCTTGGTCGCCGTCTCTTTGGTTTTCTGTTCCCAATTTTTAAGTGCCAGAATAAAATTCTCCGCGAGGGTCTTAACTTCATCAAGTCCATTAAAGGAGGACTCGTGAGTGTCACATGTTCCTTTAATGAAATCAAATTGAAGTCCAGCAGCCTCTTTTTCTATTGCCTTTGGGCTTTGGCCCAAATTAGGGTTTGGGTCTTGTGAACTAGACCCATCTCCCTTGGCCCGCTCTCTCCTCCCACTAGTTGCTGCCGAAACACATGAGATCTCACGCTTCCTATGAAAGGTCTCCATCAAGAAAAACTTGTCAGATGGAACATCTTTGACAAGAGAATCTCTGTCACAGATCTTCTATGCAAAAGTGCGAGAAAAGTTCCTTTCTCCGACAATGACTCTCGTCGGCAACTCAACCCATAACTGCAACTTGAAGAGAAAACCCCCATTTTCAATTGTGATCTCCCTCGAATGGTGTTTTTGTCTTGGCATACTCTATTCCACTTGGAGTAGGGACTAATAACCAGGCAGAAGTGGAAGCTGCCCTTAGGGGCATTATGAGCTGCATCCAAAGAGGGATTACCAGAATTACTTTAGAGGTGGACTCTCAATTGCTCAGCAACTGGATTAACAAGCAAACGACTCCTCCTTGGCACATCACTCAACTCTTGGACAGATTGTTACTGCAAACTACTAAGCTCGAAGACTTCAAGTGCATCCATGTTTATCGGGAAGCAAATTTTGTGGCAGACACCTTGGCTAAGCACAGTCATAATCTTCTTGTTCCTAGTTTTTATTCTGAGATACACCAGCTCCCTAGAGAGGCCAGAGCTTACTATTACTTGGACATATAGGAAATGGCTTCATTCAGAAGGAGAAGATTGAAGAAGATTAAGGAACCTCCTTGATTTGTGATAGGTTGTTCTTTTCTTTTCTTTTGTTTGTAAAGGGAGAGTCTCCCTTATTTACTTGCTTACTTAGAATTTTGTACTAGGAGGAGTCCTCCTACTAGGTTGTTCTGAGTTTGCATCCTTGCTAGAAATGGTGGCTTTAAGTCAATCGTTGGAGATTGGCCATTTGTCACCCACCATTAGGTGGAGGTAAGGTATTATGCCCCCCTCCTTGTACTTTTTTATTTTATCTATAATAAAGCTTGGGGGTGTGCGGCTCAACCCCTGACCGTCCAAAGGACTGGGGACCCTTTGGCATAGGTCAGTTCCCTATAAAAAAAAAAAAAATCTCCCTCGGGATATTGTGGCAGTCACTGTGCACCCTGATTCTCGCCCATTTGAGGTGGTTCCTGAGAGTGGTTTCCTCCTCCGTTTTGAGCCATCCACCACATCTATCGCCGATGGCTTTGAAGATGGTTTGCGACCAGAGATACAGTGGTAGACCTACAATTTTGACCCAAGTCGAGTCGGTTATCTCTGACTCTTCTATGATTGTAGCCAACGGGGTCCCACTAGTTGAGTTTGAATGGGGATTTCTTCCATTCCCAATTCCCTTCCATAATTTGCTCTGCTTGTTGCATGGAGTTGCACTCAAACAGGAAGAAATTGTTGCCCATCTAATAAACACTCGGGCCATAAGCTTGTTTCCAAGTGTTTTGAGACCACCTCCTAATGTCGAACAATGTTGCCTCCCCTCTGAACTCCCCCACCGAACTTCTTTTGAGGACTTCATTAAACTTACAAAGAGGGTCTTTAATGCTAATGACTCCTTTCAAACTATCAGCTTTAAGTCCCTTCCCTGCTCTGTTCTCCCACTTCGAAAGTTTGACCATCTCGGCATAGGATATATTCTCCTCACCGGTTCTAAACACCTCTAAATTACTGTCCAGCTTGTGAGAATTTATAAATTTGGCCACCTTATCTGCAACCTCTACCCACCCTGAGTTGAAGTTAAATTCCGGGATTGTCAACACTACCATTCGTCTTCCCCTCACACTTATCAAACTTATGTATCTTCCGTACTTATTATAATTTTGGGCACAATCGATTTCTTCTATTCCATCTGTCTTCCTCCACCTGCGCATGAAATTACCTTTTGTACGAGAAACTTCCCTTAGAACTCTTACTATCCATTCCATGGATCCCTTGTTAAATCATGCCCTTTTAATTGCATTTCTACTTCTCTCAATCCACATATACCAAATTCCAGAGGTACCTGTGATTCTTTCTATGTCAAAGGATTTAAAGTCGATTGCGAAATAAATGAAATTATCCATTAGTGAAGTTAGGCAGTAGGAAAGAGAAAGAAAGCTAACTCGTAATGAGTTAGCTGAGGAAGAGATGATGAGGATGGTGGGGGCTAGGAAGGTCCCGGTGACCACCGGAAAGAAGGGACTCTCTATCCTAGTAAGTAGGAGAGAGAGTAGCATTAGCAAACGTGTCTGAGATATTGTCTATATTTCGCCACTTAGCTTGAAACTTTAACCAAATCAAGACTTGCCCATAGAAAAGCAGTTGGATCTCATCTGCATCACAGAACACCAAAGTATCATCCACAAACAAGAGGTGAGAAACCACTGAGGTACCCACACCACCAACCACAACTTTGAATCCCTGAATATATCCTCCTAAAACTACTTTGTCCATAAAATATGATTAATCAATTGCTTTTGGTTATTATGAAATAATAAATACATAAATATTTTATTAAGGTTGGTATAGGGTGGTACTTTCTAAAAAGTATGTACCATTATAATCATGGTTGTTGATGTTATAGGTAAAAAGTTGATATAAAGAGGTAAAACATAACATAAAAAGTGGTTCCAAAAAGAACATGTTAGCTATAGTGAAACATTGTTACGAAGAGTGTATGTTACAGAAAGGTCTGATAGTAATAAGCTTATGATGGCATTTAGTTGGATTTACTAATTACGTCATTTAGGAGATCTAGAAAAAAAGAAACAGATACCTATCAGAAAACAAAAATATGCTGACAACAGGGTATCAAGCTATCTAGCAAGGCTATATCCTTGCCATCCTTTAAAATGTGACTTAATAATTCGAGAGATCACCCAAAGAAGTCATCAAATTTTGGATGTGTTCATGATTTGCTCCTTCCAATAGCGCTAGAAACTTGTCACGCAAGCTAGGAATGTATAGGGCCTAAAAGTGTATGGTCTTTTTTGGGAAAATGTTGCAAGGCTTATAACTAGTTTAGTGATCCAATTTTTAATAATATTCAGATTAGGGCTGCGCAAATATTCCCAAACATGTTCCGTATCAATCAAAATATGTTTCTTAGAACTTTCACGTGCTAGAATTTAGATACTTCATTTGGACTGAGCAAATACATGCAAACATCTGCAGATAAGCAACATTGAGGTGCTAATTAACAGATTAAAGTAGAATAAACGAATAGCTACACCAGACAGAAGAAAGGAGTGTAGGATTGGTAAGCATTGCCGGAAAGAAGCAATCAGGTAAGTTGCACTTTTAACTCGCACATGGGGAGGATAAGGAGAATTTGTAAGTATGCAATGGCAACAGAAAAGATTGAAGCAAATATGAAAACTACCAAAATATAGTGACATGACAAATTAAATGTCAACAAGTAAACTTTCAGTCTTATGAATAATTTTTCACTGCTTGAACTTTATTTGCAAGAGACTTAACTGCCACAGAAGAGTTGTGATGGGAAATTATGAACTACTTGTTCTCAAAATAGGTAAAACAATGGTTTTGCTCTCTCCTTAAGATAATGCATTATATATGAAAAATTATTTTGGTAGCACACATAATACCTGTGCCTTTTGGGAAGGAGTAACACGACAACATATAGCTGTTCTTGACAATATAGCCAGTTCTGTGAATGCCTTCCGATAATGCTTAAGTACAATCTCAAGAGCCCAACCATCCACAACAAAAGCAACATCCTGCCAGATATAAACATTAAGAGTTACATATCATGAAAGAGGAAAATATAAAAGAAAAGGTACCACCCATTTCAACGTTAGTGTTATTTCAGAAATCTTGGAGGAAACTATGTTTTCTTGTTCTTCTGTTTCCTACCTCTCTAAAAGTATGAAATTTACAAGCTAGAGACTTAGAGTACTGCATACAAAAAGGATGCTATAAACAGACTAAAAATGAAAGAACTGGAACAGCTGACAGGTTCAAGCTGTGGAAATAAGATTCTGTGCAATAGGCCTAATGTGATCAGGCCCTTCTCTAGGCGCCAGGTATAGTTAGTGCTTAGTACACCAGGCTGCCTTTTTTAGTGTTTTGCCTAAATATCATGGATAAGATGTGCCTTCACTGAAATATGAGCACTTTTATGATTTTAGAGCTTCCTTATCAAGAAATAATGTCCATTACAAAAAAGAAAGCAGGAAAGACTTCCATCTCTCCCCGTAACCATAGCCAAAAGAAAGCAGGAAAGACTTCCATCTTTCCCCGTAACCATGGCCATTACTCTTCAAATTGAGAGTTGATGTATAATCCTTGTGAACTTCTCTGTGTATGATCATGTTTTTTTAAACCCACTCAAGCCAAAACCTTATTGAAGACAGACACAATTAATTCTAAGATTATCACTAACAAATTGAGATCCTTTTCAAGTAATCCAAATATAGAGCTGAGCTCAGCCTGACAAGTTCACAACATTAAGCTTCACTCACAAATTATGTAGTCCCGAAAGCAGACATCAAGGATGCATATATTACTTCATCCAATACTAAAAAGATACACAGAGAAACCCCGAAGCAAGTGCATATCCTATATCAACATCAAGCACCATACATGCAAGCAAAATGTTCAAGAAAATAAGCTCATATTTTACAGATCTAAAAAAATAATAACTGAAAATGCAACTATGGCTGGAAATTGAAATATGCAATTATTTTGGCGTCTCTGCTTATCTTTTAGCAAAGGAAATTACAGAAGTGGCAGCCAAGCAAATACTTATTGTCATAGCTAAGCAGTTGATAGGTGCTGATGGAAATGAAAGGATTTGTACTACCAATCAACAAAACAGAACACTCATGAAAATAGACAGGCATTCAATTCAATATACCTTGGGTTCTGCATTAGTTATTCTCATTGTAAGAAGCACTCTCTCCAGATTTTGACCTACTTCATCTTCAGTTCTCCCATTAATCAGTAGAAGCTGACCTTTAGGTTCTGCAAACATGTCAACCAGAAAAATAAAAGAATCTCATGACAAATCTTTACGAAGAAAACATCTTTTGTCACATTTCTGGCATATGAATTAATACAATACAAAGGATTTGCCTGGCTTTAGCATATCTATTTTCTTTTACCTTTTTGAAGGAAATCCTAGTTAATTGCTTTTGCCATGCAGCTGAAAAGCATTTCTGAGGATGCAGGCTTGCGGTATTAATGGATCTATTGAGCAACAAGAATGGTTGGCAGGATGATCCTGTCACATTTAATTTTGTTTTAACTTTTAACTAGAAGGCCATCTTGTCCTCAGCATTGCATTTTTTGTTCTATTCGAATGGATCTTTTTTCCAGTATATGACATATTTATGACAGTGATCCATTTGGTGTAAAATTCATTAGGTTCAGAGACAAGTTATGCAAGGAATCGTAATGTAGGGATTAGTATTGAACGTATTATACAGCAGAGATTATGTTGTTAACATTTAATTTAGTACGCATGTGGCCATAGATTTCAAATATTTTCACTTAATTTGGAATTTGTGGAGTTGGAATTGAAGATAGAGTTGTGTTTGATTATACTTTTGGCAACAAGTATTTGGGATAATGTTCATGCTTAAATGTACTAAAATGCAACTTCAAAAATGAAAAGTGAGTTGAAAAACAGCTTATAAGGTGATTTCCAAAATTGAAATACAACTTCAAGTTGAATATAGAATTTTCATGGCCAAACAACAACATACCCAGTGGGGTCCAGGGAGATATGCAAATCCTATGTGAGCTGGATCTCTTGAAATAAAAGGTGTGGCTCTTTCTTTTCACCATTCATAGACTTTTAAGATTTAAAAACAATTAAGCGTCGATTCTTGCGCTTCACCTCGCTTCAGCCTTTAAAGCGACCGCTTCTTTTCACCTTCATTGCTTCTAGTATGCAAGCGTAACTGGCTCGCATCGCGTCACTTCATTGCTTTAAGCAATGAAGCACTCTCCAGAATACTCGTGACCACTTTCCACTTTGTAGAAATCTATCCATCCCGTCACTTTGTTCCATCATAAACAACATTCATAAAAGCATCACGACGCTCTTTGAGCTTGATCAACTCTCTCTGATCCCATACCTGTCCACAATAATTGTTCTTTAAATAGCATGTTCCTTATTGCCCGCATCCACCACGCCTGCCACCCTTTTCTCTGTCGAGAAATACTGCCCACATTCCATTTCCTTAAAGTGCTCTGTTGAAGAGCCTCAAATAGTTTACCTTAAAAACATCCTAATCTTATCCAGGGTGCGACCACTTTCCAGTTTACCAAATGTAACTTTTTCCCACCTCCCCAGTGTCCAATGGGAGTCCTTTAGGAGCCTTAACAGCTCTTTTGTTACTACAACCTGTGCTTTCATAAGCGACAAGACACGGGTATGCTTTCCAGCACGCTCTCTATCAATGCCACCTTCCCCCCTTAAAATAAATCTCTTCGAAAATCCTGCAGTCCCCCCCCCCCCCTTTTTTTTCAAGAAAGGTAACAACTCGCCCCTAGTCTTTTGTCAACTCTTTTTATTACTGAATTCCACATTGCACAATCCCTATTCGAGGAGCCTAGCAGGAGGCCCATGTAAGTTCCCGTGACAGATCCAACATTGAATACATGTGTTACTTTCTTCAAGGTTGTCTATTTCTCCTACCGGAGTAATACCCACACATCAAGTTAATTCTCAGTCCTAGATTAGATGGATGATGTGCTAATCCTTTCTGCTTCCTAGTTCCCACATCTAAATTTTTCAAGAGCTTGCTGGACAGATTTGTTGGTTCGCATGCACCATCAGGGAACAGTTTGTAACTTAAGACCAGAACAGTGGTCGCATCTTTATCACCATACATGCTCTACTAAGACGGCTGTAATTATGTTTCAGGAGTTCAAGTTTCTGATAATAGGAAACCTGTCAATTGTTCTCGAACTGTCACTTTGTCTCTCTATTATCTTATCCATCTTTTTTTTAACTGCAGGGTTATTTATTTACTTATCCATCTGTTTTATCTTTTCTTCTATGTATGCTCCAAGATATACCTTTATTTTACATATATGCTCCACTAAGATGGCTGTAATTAAGTGCCAGAGACCAAGTTTGTGACATTTACACACGAGTTCCAGGAATCTGTTAATGGCTCTCAAAATGTCACTTTGTGTCTCTATTTTATTTGGTAATCAACTAGGACTCTAGTGCAACAATTCATCAGTGTCATTGTAGGGAATCTTATATGTTGTCCTCATCTATGTTGCTCAGACTCTCCAAAAAATGTTGCCACACCCGTGTCGGATCCAACAAAAATACACTATTTTTGGAGTGTCCGACACACACCCATCATTATTTTTGAAAAGTCCAAGCAACACGGCTCCTCATCTTTAGTGGCATCAGAATTCAACTTCCAATGCTACAATGAAGAGTCCATGTCTTAAAGAAAAAGATAATTATGGTAAAGGTTGATCAGCCATCTAGGTTATAAAAATTAGCCCAACTCCCTTATTATTAGCAGGTTTAGCCAATTTATATGCATCTAAAGAATATCAACCCCAGTCAAAACCTACTTTTCTCTTTCCTAGCCATCTCTCTTCTCTCTCACATACGCTCACCTCTTTCTTCTTCTTTCTCTCACATTCATTCTCCAACAAATATCCTCTAAAAGTACTAAAATTTCAACCATAAGCTCCAATAGGATCAAAACCCAAATATTATTTTGTGCTAATCTCATTGGAATCAAAGAGACTCATTTGAATTTCATCAAGTTTCTTCACGGCCTTCAATGGTGATTTGTACATCTTTCAGCAAGATAAATTGGACTAATATATCATATTTGATTATGCAGCACATCTCTCATTACCTAGTTTCTTCTTTCCTCTTAACTCTACTCTTTTTAACGTCAAATTTGTTTCTTGAAATCAAATCAACGGTTGTTGTAATGGCCCAAGTGACCCACATTATATGTGATAATACATGCTGTAAATTGTAGGTCCTAAACAGAACTAGAAAAAGGTGTGTAAATTAATTAAAAAAAGAAAGTTCTAATAAAATTTGCAGAATGTTGTCCTTTTCAGTTTGTTTCTGATTTTGTTTTTCTTCTCTCGTTTCTTGTTCATTCATTCGAAATTTTTTGACGTCTGGTAGATGGATGGCGGTTTTGTGATGTTAAATTTGTATAACAAGTGAATCCACACTGTATAATAGTAAATAACATGTTATACAAGGTAGACATATTATCTATACATGGTTTTACGGAAAATATACACTATTTATAGCATGTGTATACAATGTGCATGTAATGTATAATAGTATATAAAGATGTATATGCATTGTCTAATGAGGTATACAAATGTGTATATATCGCATAATAGTCTATAAAATACATATACATATGTATATACACGCACATTGTTATACATCATGTTACATAGATTTGAAAAATGGAGAATGGAAAAATGAAAGAAATATGTGGTGGCTTGGCAAAGAAGTTAAGAAAATAACATAAAAAATGTTTGGCTTATTAGAATGTGATACAAACATAAGTTGGTTATTCCAAGTGTAGATAATGATAGGGCTATGCAAGTTGTTAACTACTTATTTGAACTGTACATGTGTGTAACTGTGTAAGGATCCCCTTAAAGAAATATACCTTGGGCCTAACTCAACCCTGAAAACAAGCTCATGAGGAAAGGATTGCCCAAGACCATATAAGGAGATCAAGGACCAACCACCGTGGTACCCATAACTTTCCATGCTTTCCTAGCTTACTGCAAAAACTTTCCCCTGGACTCAAACTAATCCTTCATGATAATGCATGAAGTTAAGCCTATAAATGGCCCTCGTAAGGACTGATCTTGGTATTTTTGTCCCCCATAAGAAAAATCTTGTAAAAGTAGCACCCATTCATTTATGAAAATTCCTTGGACAAAATTGTACTTCAAACCAGATAAAATAAAGGAAGCTTGTATTTTGATAACTAATGAAACTAAAAAGGCTACATTTCTATTTTTTTTTTTTTTGTCTTTTTTCTTTTTCTTATGTTTTTTTTTTCCTTTTTCTTCTTTTTTCCTTTTTTTTATACCTTTTTTCTTTCTTTCTTTTTTTTTTTTTTTTTTTGAATTATCTTTATTTTTTCTTTTCTTTTCTTTTTCCAATTGTGGAACTAAAAATGACTATCTGTTTTATACATTTTTACTTCTTTTATATAAAATTTATCCCTAGGTTCAAGTGCCAAGGTTCAAGCAATCTTTTCCATATTTACTATTTTAAATTTATTATATAAAAATTATGTGTGATTACCTTTCGTATTACCAGTCACAAAAGTCAAGAGGCTCTTTTGGGAAGATTTGGATGAGGTGGTGAGAGGCATATCAGTGACGAAAAAACTTTTCATAGGGGGAGACTTTAATGGGCATATTTGGGGGGGCTACCATTAGCGGGTTTGAAGATGTCCATGGAGGCTTTGGTTTTGGGGAAAGGAAAGGGGGTGGAACGTCTCTCTTGGATTTTGCCGAAGCCTTTGAGTTAGTTATTGCTAACTCATGTTTCCAGAAAAGGGAAAATCACTTGATAACCTTTCAGAGTGCGGTAGCTAAAACTCAAATTGATTACCTACTTCTCCGGAAGGGTGATAGAAGCCTTTCTAAGAATTGCAAAGTTATTCCGAGTGAAAATATTTCCACTCAACATAGGGTTCTAGTGATGGATTTAGAGATTAAGAGAGAAAAGAAGAGGAAGATTGTCCACGCCCAACCGAAGATTAGATGGGGAGGCCCGACTCCTGCCCTTTCTCATGAGATAAAAGAAAAGTTGAGAAACTTAGAGGCTTGGAGTAGCGGCGGAAATGTGAATAATATGTGGGACACTACTGCTGGTTGCATTAGAAAGATAGCTACTGAGGTACTAGGGGTTTCGAGAGGGACCTTCAGTGGACGTCAGGGTGATTGGTGATGGAATGACGAAGTTCAAGGCAAAGTGAAAGCTAAGAAAGTGGCCTATACGAAGTGGTTGGAGTGTAGGGATGAGGATGAAAAACAAAGGCTTAAGGAGATCTATAAGACGGCTAAGTCAGTAGCAAAGAGGGCGGTGACGAGTGCTAAGACAGCAGTGTTTGAGCGCCTATATGAGGAGCTAAGTGATAAAGGTGCGAACAAGAGAATGTATAGGCTTGCTAAAGAGAGAGAAAGGAAAGCTCGCGACTTGGACCAAGTGAAGTGCATCAAGGAAGAGGAAGGTGAGGTGTTAGTAGATGTGACTTCCATTAAACTAAGGTGGCAAGCTTACTTTCATTAACTCTTAAATGAAAAAGGAGATAGAGATATTGAGTTGGGTAAGTTGGCACACTCCGAAAGTCATCGAGATTTTGGTTATTGCAGGCGGTTTAGAGTTTAGGAGGTTAGAAGGGCTATTAGTAGGATGAAATAGAGGGAGGGCCATCGGACCTGATGAGATTTCGGTAGATTTTTGGAAGAACATGGTCAAGGATGGCATAGAGTGGCTGACTAGACTGTTCAATGCTATTATAAAGACTGCCAAGATGTCGGATGAATGGAGGAGGAGTACAATGGTTCCACTGTACAAGAAGAAGGGTAATATTCAAAACTGTAAATAAAACAGGGGTATAAAGTTGTTAAGTCACACTATGAAGGCATGGGAGAGAGTGGTGGAGATGAGGGTGAGAAAAGTAGTGTTTATTTCAGAAAATCAGTTTGGATTCATGCCGAGGCGGTCGACTACTGAAGCAATTTACCTTGTTCGAAGATTAGTGGAGAAATATAGGGAATGAAAGAAGGACCCTCATATGGTGTTCATTGATCTCGAGAAGGCCTACGACAAAGTCCCGAGGGATGTCCTATGGAGGTGTTTAGTGGTCAAAGGCGTCCCAATGTCGTATATTAGAGTGATAAAGGACATGTACGACAGAGCCAAAACTCGGGTAAGAACGGTGGGAGGAGACTCAGAATATTTTCCGGTTGAGATGGGACTTCATCAAGGATTTGTGTTGAGCCCTCATCTGTTTGCTTTGGTGATGGATGAGCTGATGCATTCTATCCAGGAAGAAGTCCCATGGTATATGCTATTTGCAGATGACATAGTACTGATTGATGAGACCCGAAGCAAAGTTAATGATAGGCTGGAGGTTTGGAGACACGCCCTGGAGTCCAAAGGATTCAAACTAAGCAGGACCAAAACAGAATACTTGGAGTGTAAATTCAGTGTTGCGAGGGAGGAAGCAGACATTGATGTGAGGCTTGCCGCTCACCCTATCCCCAAGAGGGAAAGCTTTAAGTATCTGGGGTCCATCATCCAGAGTAGTGGGGATATCGGCGATGATGTCACACATCGTTTTGGGGCAGCATGGACAAAATGGAGACTGGCCTCTGGAGTATTGTGTGATAAGAAGATACCACCTAAACTCAAAGGTAAGTTCTACAGAATGGTGGTTAGACCATCTTTGTTGTATGGGGTGGAGTGTTGGCCAATAAAAAATGCACATGTTCAGAAGATGCAAGTCGCAGAGATGAGGATGTTAAGATGGATGTGTGGTCACACCAAGAGAGATAAGATTAGGAATGAGACCATTCGGGAGAAGCTAGAGGTGGCGCCTGTAGCTGACAAGATGAGGGAAGCAAGACTGCAATGGTTCGGACATGTGCAGAGAAGGAGTACCGACGCTCCAGTTAGAAGGTGCAAGAGGCTGGATTTGGGAGTTACACGAAGGGGTAGAGGTAGACCGAAGAAGTATTGGAGGAAGGTGATCAAACAAGATATGATGAAACTTGATCTCACCGAGGACATGACCCTAGATAGGAAGGAGTGGAGGTCGCGAATTAGAGTAGCAGGCTAATAGGTTAGATAGGTAGGAGTTGTCCGGTGTCATATTTATCTGCCTTATATATGTTAATTGTCTCGTATTTACTTGTTATCATGTGCTTTTCGTTATTAATCGCTCTTCCTGTTCACTCTCTTTCTCTTCCTTTCTTGTTTTCCATATCTAGCTTATTCTGCTTATGGGTTTTTGTGACGAGGGTTCCCAGGAAACAGCCTCTCTACCTTTATGAGGTAGTGGTAAGGTCTGCATACATTCTAGAGGTAGTGGTAAGGTCTGATTCTACCCTCCTCTGACCCTACTTGTGTGATTCCACTGGGTATGTTGTTGTTGTTGTTACCTTTCATAGTACGGTAGCTAAGACCCAGATTGATTTTACTTACTTCTCCGAAAGGGCGATAGATGCCTTTGCAAGAATTGCAAGGTTATTCCGAGTAAAAATATCTCCACTCAACATAGGCTTCTAGTGATAGATTTAGAGATTAAGAGAGAAAAGAAGAAGAAGGTTATTAATGCTCAACCAAGGATTAGATGGGGAGGCCTGACCCCTGCCCTTTCACGAGAAATAGAAGAAAAGTTGGGTAATTTAGAGGCCTGGAGTAGTGGCGAAAATGTGAACGATATGCGGGACACTACTGCTGGTTACATTAGGAGAGTAGCTACCGAGGTACTAGGGGTTTCGAGAGGGGCCTTTGGTGGACGTCAAGGCGATTGGTGGTGGAATGATGGAGTTCAAGGCAAAGTGAAAGCCAAGAAGGCTGCTTATACAAAGTGGTTGGAGTGTAGGGATGAGGATGAAAAACAAAGGCTTAGGAGATATATAAGACGGCTAAGACAGAGCCAAAGATGGTGGTGGCGAGTGCTAAGACAGCAGCATTTGAGCGCCTATATGAGAAGCTAAGTGATAAAGGCAAGGAAAAGAGATTGTATAGGCTCGCTAAGGAGAGAGAAAGGAAAGCTCAAGACTTAGACCAAGTGAAGTGCATCAAAGATGAGGAGGGTGAGGTGTTGGTGAATGAGACTTCCATTAAGCTAAGGTGGCCAGCTTACTTTCATAAACTCCTAAATGAAAAAGGAGATAGAGGTATTAAGCTGGGTAAGTTGGCACATTCCGAAAGTCATCGAGATTTTGGTTATTGCAGGCGGTTCAGAGTTGAGGAGGTTAGACGTGCTATTAGTAGGATGAAGAGAGGGAGGGCCATCGGACCCGATGAGATCCCGGTGGATTTTTGGAAGAACATGGTCAAAGATGGCATAGAGTGGTTGACTAGACTGTTCAATGATATTATGAAGACTACCAAGATGCCTGATGAATGGAGGAGTACAATGGTCCCATTACAAGAATAAGGGTGATATTCAAAACTGTAAATAATTACAGAGGTATAAAGTTGTTAAGTCACACTATGAAGGCCTGTGAGAGAGTGGTGGAGATGAGGGTGAGAAAAGTAGTGTCTATCTCAGAGAATCAATTCGGATTCATGTCGGGACGGTCGACTACTGAAGCAATTCATCTTGTTCGGAGATTAGTGGAGAAATATAGGAAAAGAAAATAGGACCTTCATATGGTGTTCATTGATCTCGATAAGGCCTATGACAAAGTTCCAGGAATGTCCTATGGAGGTGTCTAAAGGCAAAGGTGTCCCAATGGCATATATTAGGGTGATAAAGGACGTGTACGATGGAGCTAAAACTCGGGTAAGAACGATGGGAGGGGACTCAGAGTATTTTCCTGTTGAGATGGGACTTCATCAAGCATCTGTGTTGAGCCCTTTTTTGTTTGCCCTGGTGATGGATGAGCTGACGCAGTCTATCCAGGAGGAGGGCCCTTGGTGTATGTTATTTGCACACACCATGTTAGGGCAGCATGGCTGAAATGGAGGCTTGCCTCAGGAGTATTATGTGATAAAAAGATACCACCTAAGCTTGAAAGAAAGTTTTACAGAATGGTGGTTAGACCATCTTTGCTATATGAGGTGGACTGTTGGCCTATTAAAAATTTACATTTTCAGAAGATGTAGGTTGCGGAGATAAGGATGTTGAGATAGATGTGTAGACATATCAGGAGTGATAGGATTAGGAATGAGATCATCCGGGAGAAGCTAGAGGTAGCTCCTGTGGCTGACAAGATGAGGGAAGCGAGACTGCATTGGTTTGGACATGTGCAGAGAAGGAGTATTGATGCTCCTGTTAGGAGGTGCGAGAGGTTGGATTTAGGGGATACACGGAGGGGTAGAGGTAGGCCGAAGAAGTATTGGGGTAGGTGATCAGACAAGATATGGCAAAACTTCACCTCGACGAGTCATTTCCTACCCGTTTATACCCTCAACTACGTTGTTGTGATCCTAGTAACTACCCTAACCGCCTTAATCCTAATAAAAATACCCTCAAACCCTTTCAAACTCATTCACTCTCAAACGCACTCCAAAACTTCTAAGTCTTTCTCTCTTAAAGAATGTCCATCATTGAAGCTTAGGGTTCCAACCTTTTTTTCAAGGATTTCAAGGCCAATTCATCTAAATTTTGAGATTTCTCCATTGAGGTATGTAGGGCTTCATCCATGCTTATTTTCATCCATCAAGCCCATTTCAAACTCTCTTTTTTCCAAGTTCAAGCATGAATTTTCATAGGTTTTCATGTTTTATACTTCAATGCTTGAAGTATGATTATTTCATGATTAAATTACTCTATTATATATGAATTACGATGAATTTCATGAATTACGTGCTTTTCAATTGATTTACAAAGGATTTGAAGTATGTGTTGATTAGGGCTTATGAAAATAATATGGGTTCCTTTACTTGTGATTTTAATTGACTTCAATTGCATTGATCTCACATGATTTTTATTTATTTGCATGATTTTAACTTCAATTGTTCATGAACCTATAGTATGCCCTATTTTTCCTATGTAAGCTATATAAGACTCCAATTATGAAAGTATGGAAGTATGTTATGATCATGATTATGAGGTTGACTTGCGACCCTAATGTGATGCAATGATGATAAGATGGGGAGTATATCCACAATTTATGCAAGATATGTAGATAGACTATTCTTATGACATGAATGTGCTTACTTGGTCATTGTATCTATTTTACAAGCTATGAAAATATGATTTTGATAAAGTACTAGTGAGGGGGACTATCCCCAAGGGTCCTTGTATAAATCCTTGAGTCTTATAACTACGTGTCACCGTAGGATTATGATTACATGCCTATAAGGTATTAAGTTAGTAGATCCACAAACTTGAGATACCCTCCATGCTAGGATTGAGCCCATAGGGTGGGGTCGAGTCTACCTTGGCAAGTAGGCTCCTCATTCCTCGATGTAGAGGGAACATCGAGATTCCATGTAATAGTCTGCATGGTCTTATTGTCGGTTATCGTCCCATCCCCACATATGTATGTCTACCAAGTTATGAAATGTTTTATGATGCTTCCATTTATGATTTTTAGGACGCATTGCTCATTCATATCTTGTCCTTATTCCTTTGTTATATTTATGCATATTGCTATTATGTTACGATGTTTTTTTGACGAGGGTTCCCAGGAAACAACCTCTCTACCGCTATGTGGTAGTGGTAAGGTCTGCGTACATCTTACCCTCCCCAGACCCCACTTGTGGGATTCCACTGGGTATGTTGTTGTTGTTGTTGCTGCTATTATGTTATGATGTTTCTTGATACATAGCATACCTACATACTTAGTACATTCCATGTACTAACGCGTACTCCTTGCCTACATGATCTAACCATGTAGGAATGGACGACGAGACTACTCCTCATTATTGTGGCTAGACCCGGGCTTGTGCTATTGAAGACTTGGTGAGTTCCCATGCTTCGGGAACAAACTTTTATATTCATGCTTATGTCATTTGTTATGTTGAGACACTTGTACTTTCTTTTCTTTTATTGAGGATGAGCTAGTAGTATGTTCCAGACCCCGCCAAAATTTCTCTATGTAGAGGCATGTCTTGGACGCATGATGTAACTCCCTTTAATGGGAGATCATGGATTCTTATGTTTAGTTTGGTCTAAGACTTATGTTTTTCGCTTTCTTTACTTCTTATTATGCTTTATTTCTTTATGTATACTTATGATATGAACAAGAGGTTTGAATGGGGGGCCTTCGTGTTTCCCGTTCGCCGTGTCACGACTAGGCCCAAGGTTCAGATCGTGACAAGGACTTAAATTAAAAACTTCAAAACAAGAAGTTGCACTCCATGGACAACACTTGACACTATCATATTGTGTCTGGATTATTTAGGTGTTCAATTACTCTTGCCTTAGAGGCAAGACTTAGCCCCAAATCTTCCAAAGAATAAGTCTTACCCATGAGCAAGACTTGACACTACGTTTGTCAGCAATACAGATGGCAGCTAAACATCTTATCTTTTCTAGAAAAGGTCAGGCATTTGAGTTATCAAAGTAAAATAGTTGGATACACTGTACAAGAAAGCATAAAATAGAAAGAAAAAAAGAAAGAGAAGGAGAAAAAAGTCAACGGGGCATACCAGGAGAAACAAAATTACATGAACGTGCAATCTGTATTGCTGTATTTTGTTTGTCGCCAGTCAGCATCCAAAAGTTTATTCCTGCCTTCCTAAGTGTCTCGATTGTTTCAGGTACAGCATCCTAGACAAATATGTGTGTGTGTGTATATAAGTGAACACTAAGATTGTGAAATCCATTGACCAAGAGACAATAAGACATAAATCTAAAAAGGAGCATCTTTCCCAAAATGCAAGAATTGTGCCAGGATGGCAAGCAAGCCTTATAAAGAATTTTTTTAATATATTTTTTTTAAAAAAGATGGTCTCACCTGTAGACGATCTTCAATTGCTGCAACTCCAATAATCTCAAAGTCATGCTCTATCCTTTGGCAGACTTCAGCTACTCTCCACTGCAGCATGCAAGTATAAGATCAGACAGTAAAATGAAAACGTCAGCAACAACCAACAGAGAGCCAGAGCACAAGGGATACACAACACGGGTGATCTAAACTTCGCTGAAAGAAAAAAGTCAATAGGAGCAGGCATAAACCATAGAGATGATTTCTCACCTCTCTATCGACCAATGAACTATTAGCCTCTTTAAACAATAATGCCCATTGATGATATTCTTCTTCTTCTAAATCACGCCATGCCAAACATAACGTCCGTAAACCAAGCTGAGCATATTGTTCCACAGCTTCAGCAAAGATCCGTGTTTGCTGTGCTGGTATATTTTCTTTCCATTAATATATAGGAAGCATTTCACAATTGAGCAGCAGGACGACATAGTAATTATACAACTTGCATATTTTTGAGTAAGCGTAAATATACTCAAAATTAGATTGATTTAGTATACATACTCAGAATAATGCAGCAAGACATAACCAAAGTATTTACAAAAACAATGCACCTTCCAACTCAATCTTGAGACTTAAATATGCATAGACCAAAGTTTTTAATTCCTAACCAACCAGATGGAGCAGTTGAAATGAAATGCATTGCAGCAATTTGATGGACAGTTTGGAAGGAGAGGAATTCTGTTTGAAGATACTAATAGTTCTGTACAATGAGAGCTTTCCAAAAAAGTACTTTTGGAGGGAAGCAATTTGTGTTTTGGCTAAATTCAATTGAGAAGTGCTTTTCATTATTTGATATGCAGATTGTGTTTGGCCAATCATTTTGAAAGTGCTTTTGAGTGTCAAATTACAAAAAGTCCTGTATAACGGCACATTTTACAATTAGGATTATTTAACAGAAAAATTATTTTAAATATTCATTATGAAAGACTTTTTAATTAAAGTAATAAATTTCATTAGACAAAGTGCAAAAGGTGCCCCTATACCAGAAGTATATCAAAAGAAGAAACCCCTACAATAAGAAATAGTTTACTATAAATGCCACCCAATCATCTATACATAAAGGAAGCTCGTGGGTGCCACCAAAAAACCAATAAGCGAAGAGAGGCTATTTCTCAAATGTACAAGATAGCTCTCAAAGCTCTCCAAGAATCATATTGAAGGAAGATGTGCCAAAAGACCTACCATCCTGAATTCATGCAGACTTAGCATGCAAACGGTAGACTACAATGGAAGCAAAAGATTCATAAAGGTGATACCAATAAGTTGGGATTAAGACTTAGATTGATAAACTAACAAAAGATCCGGTGATTGGCATAAGCCGTTTTAATAAATACTTAGAGACCCTATATCAGAGTGTCAAAGCACCCCAAGCTATTGAGTACTTGACATAGAACTGGTCCAAATAGAGAAAAATGGTTGTAAATCATATAGCCGACTCCAGCTAGTTCAAGGTTAAGGCATGGTAATTCTTGTTCTTCTATAGTGCTGTATGAGAAGAAATTGCAGATAATTTTTTAACTAATCCTTAACAGGACATGAAGATCAACATTCACAGAGATGCAGACTTCTCTTCTGCTAAATTATGGAATACTGTATTACTGGGTAAGGAGTTATCACCAGCATGTGCATGAGGCAGAATAGCCTCATCTGCTCCTTTTGACAGAAGTATGATATTTCCATTTTGACAGTCCCTGACCACAACAGACATCCTTTTTCTCTCAGAAGTGAACTCTAGGGTATCCAATACTTCATACTGGACCAGTGAAGCATTAAAATTGATATCTGCGTGTAAGAAAAGGTTCCAAGAGAAAGCAACATTACAATTGTATCTATTATGCAAATAGTATACTGTCTTTCCTCAGCCACTAACTCATACCAAGAACATTGCCTTTCTTTTCAATGAAGACCATATTCAAGCGAGCAGCAGCACGCACAAGCGCTTCCTCATCTTGTGATTGTGCCTTGTATGAAACTGCTCCAGCTTTGCTATAGGCAGTAAATAAAAACAAAATATTGAAGTACAAAAAAATTAATAAAAATGTTAGGGCACCAGAGAAACAGAATGCTACTACAGAAGACAACAGACACCTATAATGGTCATCCTAGATTATTAAAAATTTGATACTTCACCAAGAAATTCAGAAACAAACCATATACCTTTGTACAGGAACCACAGTGTTACATATTGCCATGACTATAAGAAACCGAATAGCATCTGGAGAACTAGAGGCAACAGCTTGAAGCAATTCTGGATCTGCACGGAAGACTAAGTTTGTTTATGCTTCTTTTATTAAGAAAGAAAATATATAATTGACAAGGAAAAAGGATATGGAGAACGCATTAGTTCTCAATCCAGAAAAAAAAAGGAAAATCAGACAAAGAAAGGTCAAATTAAGTTGAAGATGATGCGATAGAAGAGAGATCATTTTATGCAAAAGATGTTGTAGTCTTTCCCAGGTTCGAAAATTCAAAATCGTGTTGATCAACAGACTTGCATGACATAAGAGAGAGCAGTTAAATCTTCCAGATGGAATCAAAAGCATTACATAGATATATAATATGGAACTGCAAAATAGTAACATTCAACTATAGTTTGAGAATGTTGTTAGATATGAAAGAAACTTATTCATATGAGAAGAGTAGATGATGTAGATAAGCCAATGGCAGAGAAGATGATAGGTTAAATTGAGAGAACTACCTGATAAACCTCTTAACTTATAATCATAGGCTCCACAAATTAGTAACAAATATTATTCCAAGTCATCATTCTAAAACAAGGACGCAACTATTAAAATCCTAAGTTTTAGAATTCAACAAGTGTGTGCGTGTTTGTTTTAGCAATCCCTGCAATGATAATCTGCAAAGTACCCACTTGAGGAGTTCTCAAGCATGTGTGGAAGGGAAGGTAAAGGCTTGGAGAAACCTTTTCCTGAACTTTTGTGCATCAGGAAAGCAGCATAGTTGTGAGAAAAGTGGAAAAGCAGTCAAGCAACCACCTCCCATACTTTATTCAAAAGAAACAAAGTAAAGAATGCATGAGTCACTCTGAAGCTGAACTAAAAACCCAACAACAACAACAACAACAACATACCCAGTGAAATCCCACAAGTGGGAACTAAAAACCCAGTACTAACAAAAAATATATCTTTTTGGTATTAAACTGGAGCTTTCAGAAACAGTGGTAACTACTTCTACTTTATAATCTTTAATGTAACCAAGTTTAAAGGAGAAGGATTGAAGAAAGCAGAAGAAGAGAAATATAGCTCTTGCATCTCCATAAGATAACCAAGCAAAAAGCTAAATAGAGGTGGATGTACCATAATATAAAAGTAGATCTATAATTCTTATGATTACCCTAAACTAAGGACCTTGTATCTCAATCAGTATTAGTCTCTGCTCCAATGCATTTGAAGAATAGTCTAAAATCAATTCTTCTTCCAATTTATAAGCACCTTCAAACACCACAGTAGAATCTCAAAAAGGACATTGGAAAGCTGAAAAGCATTTCGATTGGTATATGAAGCTCATTAAAGGGGGTAATTGAATTCACGTAAGGCTGTATTCGAAGTTATCAAGGCCCTGTATCTGTACCTATATCTCTGTGGCATGTAAATAATTAAAGCCAGAAGAAGTTGAAATTGCATATGTCAATAATAGAGAACTCATGTTAAATATAACTAAGGCCTTACCATTTAAACCATCTCCATTCTCATTGCCATAGAAGGTTCCACTAATACAACATCTTTTAAAGATCATCTTGTTTTCAGTAAGTGTCCCAGTTTTATCAGTCAATATATATTCGACTTGTCCCAAATCCTCACTAATTGCTGTGCTGTCACAAAAAGAAAAAGAAAATACACAAACAAATGAATTCTGAATATTTTAACAGACAAACTTAAAACCAAGAAAATATTTCTTACTTTGTCGCATGGGATGGAGTACCAGTTTCTGGATCAACCATCTCTTTGTCCCAATCAATAAATTTGGCGTACAAGCTTTTTACCAGATCCAATGAAACCTATCAAAAAAGAACAAACACATGTTCAAGCCATAGATTTCCTAATCTAAAGGGAAAAAGCTACACTTCTTAGCACATAAAATTTGACCTTGTAATTTTATTTTAAATCATTATCATGCCTGTCCTTGCACAGTTGCTTATCGCCTAGCATTTTCGGTTACAACAGTTACCTCAGCTTGTTTATTGGTTCAATGAGGGACTATTTTAGTTGACAAATATACCTTAAAATATGTTTTTTTGAGAAAGGCAACAATTGTATTTATTGACTAAAACCAGTACATGGGTTGCACTGAAAACCATAATTACAACTTATCTACAAAACAGGATATCTGAATCTGAAATCTAACAAAAGCCAAGGATCTCAATAATTGACTCAGTATCCTCTAAGTACATCTATTTACACCAGAAACAAAAAGTCTAATACAGTTCAGTTTTATCTTCTGAAGATCACAACTTTCGCTCTCAAAACATCTAACATTTTTCTTTCTCCAGATTGTCCACCAGATGCAGGCTGGAACAATCCTCCATTTGTCTCTGTCTAAAGCTCCCACACCCATTTCTTCCCAGTTATAGAGAAGGTGGGTGATTCTGTTAGGATTGGTCCAAGCAACACCCCCGAGACTGATAAAAATCCTCCAAAGTTGGGTTGTTATCCTGCATCATAAAAAGAGATGGCTGATTGTCTCAACCT
The DNA here is from genome assembly GCA_029948455.1 of Solanum rostratum. Lineage (NCBI taxonomy): Eukaryota > Viridiplantae > Streptophyta > Magnoliopsida > Solanales > Solanaceae > Solanum > Solanum rostratum. The sequence continues at coordinate 19,357,904 of CM057049.1, forward strand.
CTTCTCCACACAAATAACATCTGGAGCACATAGAGAACTTCCTTTTCTTGAGATTTTCTTGTGTCAGGGCGGCTTCTCTTGCTAGTACCCAAGTTAAACATGCCACCTTGAAGGGGATTTTTGTTTTCCAGAGCTGTTTCCATGGCCATTATGGTGGTTGTCATCCACCTTGGTCCAAAAACTTGTATGCTGAGTTCACCTTAAACATACCTTTGCTGTCTTTGTTCCATCAAAGTCTATCAACCTCATCCTTCGTCCCTTTGGACTCTTCCAAAGCTTTGAAAAATTCTGTCACAGTTTCAATTTCCAGTCATTAAAATATCTTCTAAACTGGATGCTCCATCCTTGTTGTGTCCAACTTCAGCTACACTCATTTGTTGAGGTACTGCCAAAACATACAACTTGGGGAAAAGGTTTTTTAAACTAACGTGTCCCAGCCATTTATCCTCCCAAAAGGAAGTCTTACTTCCGTTGCCTACCCTCACAGTCGTGATATTCCTCAAAACAGGCCAATGGATTCTGATAGACCTCCATAGACTTACACCATAGGGTGTAGATACCTCATGTGTCATCCATTTGTTCTCCTCTCCATATTTAGCTTTAATTACTTTGCCCCAGAATGCTTGAGGTTCTTGAGGGTATCTCCATGATCACTTCAATCTGAGTGCCTTGCTTTGCATTTCCAGGTTTCTTATTCCTAAACCCCCTTGCTTCTTTCCCCAAAGAACCTTATTCCATTTGACCATATGCTGAACAATAGATTCATTTTCCTTCATTTCTTTCCAAAGAAAGTCTCTCCAACTCTTGTCTAAACTTTGTATCACTACATCAGGGTTGGGAAAAATAGATATCATGTAGGTTGGAAGAGCATCTAAAACAGAATTAATGAGTGACTCTGCCACCTAAAGAGATGTACTGAGATTTCCATCTAGTTAACTTCTTCTCACATTTTTCAATCACTGAGTTCCAAATAATCATGGCCTTTGACTTGGCACCTAGTGGCATACCCAGGTACATAGTAGGCAAGGATCCTACTTCCCCTCCCAAAATCCAAGACAACTCCAGCATATTAGAAACTTCATTGATTGGGAATACTGGCTTTTCCTCCAGTTGATATGGGTCCAAAAACTCCCTCGAAAAGCACTAAAATTGATCTCAGGATCAGTAATTGCCCTTCCTCAGCATCACAGAAAATAAAAGTAGCATCAGCATATCGGAGATGTATAACTTCCATGTTGGCATTTGATCTTGGGGTCTGGTTTGTGACTACCTCAAAACCTCTTACATGTGCATTAATCCTAGCCACCTTTATCATGTAATTTAGACCCTCGCTATGATAAAAAGAGAAGGGGAAGAGGATCCCCCTGCCTCAGACCCCTGTTTGCTGGGAAGATCCCTTCAGGTGATCCGTTGATAAGAATTGAGATCTTTCAGTGCAGATGCAGTATCTTACCCAATGAATCCACTTCTTTCCAAAACCCAGAGATGAGAGCATTTTCAGCAAAAATTCCCAATTTACATGGTCATATGCCTTCTCAATATTTAATTTACATAAGATTCCTATCTTTCCATAAGTAACTCTAGAATCTACTACCTCATTTACAACAAGGATGGCGTCCATTATTTGTCTATTTTTTTTGAAAGCCATTTGTTGAGCATCTACCAGCTTATCAACAACTTTCTTCAATCTTTCTATCAGCACCTTTGATAGCAGCTTGTAGACACTATGGCTGATAGGTCTGAAATCTCTCAGTTCCTTTGTATGTGGCATTGAAATTTTTCTCAAAAACACCATGAGAGTGGAAGTTCTTGATAGTTTTCATGACATCCTTTTTCACTATATCCAGCATTTGATATAGAATCCCATTGTGAAGTCATCTGGGCCAGGAGCTTTGTCCGTTGCAACACATCTTCAGTTATGAAAACACTTCTTGTTCCTCATACTCCCTTTGTAGAGCTTCTCTTTCCTCTTCGGGCGATCACTAGACAATTGATCAAGTTAATTGAAGGTCTCCAACCTGTGTTTTCTGAATATAACTTCTAATAGAACTCAATAATTTCCCCTCTAATTCTCACTGGATCCACTACAGGTTCATCTTCAATCATCAGTTGGTCAATGTTATTGTTTCTTTCATGTGCATTGGCCACTTTGTGAAAATATTTGGTATTTCTGTCCCCCTCTTTCAGCCAAAGTGCCCTTGATCTTTGTCTCCATGCTGCTTCTTCATTTTTTAAGTGCTCTTCATAATCCATTAAAAGAGATGCCTGCAAAGCTGCCTCTGATTCTGTTAGAGTCCTGTTCTCCATTACTGTATCTAGGCTGGCTAACTCGCTCAGTATTTGGACCTTTTGCTTCCTTAGATTTTCAAAGCTTGTGTTGCACCACTCCTTCAGTTTGCCTTTTAAAGCCTTTAATTTACATCCCAGGATGCAATCAGGTTTCCCATTGAAGACAAAAGACTCCCACCACCCTCTGACTCTTTCCACGAAACCCTCAGTATACAACCACCAGTTATCAAACTTGAAATAAGATTTGTTGTAATCTGTTAGAACTGGAATAGGTATATACAATCTTACTTAGAATAGGAATAGGAATAACAATAGTATATAAAATCCTACTTGGAAAAGGATTGTATTATAGTATTCTAGTTGGAAAAAGAGTCTAATATAATCTCAATAAGTAGGGTCTCAATGTAATAATATAGATACAACAATTCAATAATATCATTTTCCAATATTTCTCACATGGTATCAAGAGCTTTTGCTGCCGGCAAGTGCCTATGACTCATATACGCTGCCCGTCTAACCAATGATTATGTTAGCAAAAAAATTAGGTCACTGTGTATCTTTCTGGTGACTATCTTCTCATATCTAATTTGTGTAGCACAGTCCATTTTGCGGTGACTACTTTCTCATATCCGATTTGTGTAGCACTATGCAATCTTTCCGGTGACTACTTTTCATATTCAATCTGCATAGCACCGCGCCATCTTTCCGATGACTACTTTCTTATTTGTGTTGGGTCGTGGTCGTGCCATCAATATGATCCTACCTATATAATTTTAATTCCCAGTATGGTCATGCCACCATTCCGACCTCCTACCCATATAATTTTCTTTCTCAGTGGAGTCATGTTATCATTCCGGCCCTATCCATATAGTTTTATTTTTCAATTTATGGCCACTTTCAGCCATTGAATTTAATAATTTGGTGCATGAACAAGTTCCGACCAGTTTTTTAAAGTGACTTTCCTGGGGCAATTTTGAGATGATCCAGATTGTCATTCTCCATTGACCTTTTAATCAGTTGAGCATTAAGAATGTTTTTCTTCGTGATGATCTCGAGGAAGAAATCTAAATGGAGCAACCACCTGATTTTGTTGCTCAGGGGGAGTTTGGTAACCTTGTATGTCGTTTGGCAGCCTTGTATGTTGTTTGTATAAGTCACTCTGTGGTATGAAACAGTCTTCTGAACTTGGTTTAGGAAGTTCAACACTGTAATTCAGGAACTTATCACATTGTGTATCAACATTGTGCGTCAAATCCAGTATTTCATGAGAAGACTAAGCACGCTTGGATTGATCATCGATTTTGTGAAGTCGAGTGATCAACTTGTAGATATCTCACCAAATTCTTCATCGATCCTCGTATTAATTACATTTGTAACAAGCTAGGTACATATGGCATGTATGCACTAGCTTGAGGGAGAGTGTTAGAATAGGTAAATACAATCCTACTTAGAATATGAATAGGAATAACAATAGTATATAGAATCATACTTGGGAAAGGATTGTATTATAGTGTCCTAATTGGAAAAGGAGTCTAATATAGTATCTATAAATAGCGTCTCCATGTAATAATATAGATACAACAATTCCATAATATTTTTGTTCAATATTTCTCACATGATCCCAGGCTCCACATTGTAGTGCTATTGGATTGTGATGTGAGCATAATCTCTACAAAACAACCTGTTTAATTTTGCTGAAATTGTCAACCCACTCATTAGATATCATAATCCTATCGTACCCTTCGGGGAGGCCCAGTGGTTTGGGCTTGAGACTTCCATGTTGGAGGTCTCAAGTTCGAAAACCCTTGCCAGCGAAAACAACAAGTTTGCCTTTTGGGTCCAGCTTGTCGCACCAGGCTTGCCTAGTGTGGATTACCTCTTCAAAAAAATATCAAAATCCTATCAACTCTAGAAGCAACATTGTTATTGTCTCTTTTGAACCAGGTAAAACTCCCCCTTCTAGTTGTGAATTCAAGAGCTCCATGTCTTCAATAAACAACAACAGACCTAGTGGAATCTCACAAGTGGGTCTGGGGAGGGTAAAATGTGCACAGACCTTACCACTACCTCATAGAGATAGAAAGGTTGTTTCTGGAAAAGCATCATCTCAAAAATCAAGCCCCAAAAGTAGAAGATACTAGATATGGATAAAAAGTAAAAGAAAAAAAAGGGAAAACGTCTAATAATGAAAAACAAATAATAGTATGTAAATACGATAAAATAACAAATATAAGACGAATAATGACAACCCGGGATATAAAGACATGACTACTCCTACTAACCTATTATATCCCAAGGCCAACCATCAACCTACCCCTACTAGAATATTAGCCTTCTACCCTAATACGCAACTTCCACTCCTTTCTATCTAAGTTATGTCCTCTGTGAGATGAAATTTCTCCATATCTTGTCTGATCACCTCCCCAGTACTTCTTCGGTCTACCTCTACCCCTCAGTGTAACCCCTAAATGACCTCTCGCACCTCCTAATAAGGGCATCAGTTCTTCTTCTTTGCACATGTCCAAACCATCGCAGTCCCGCTTCCCTCATCTTGTCAGTCACAGGGGCCACCTCTAACATCTCCCAGATGGTCTCATTCCTAATCTTATCAATCCTGGTATGTCCACACATCTATCTCAACATCCTCATCTTCACAACCTGCATCTTCTGAACATGTGAGTTTTTAATTTGCCAGCATTCCACCCCATATAGTAGAGATAGTCTAACCACCATTCTGTAAAACTTGCATTTTAAGTTTACGAGGTATATTTTTATCACACAAAACTCCAAAGGCAAGCCTCCATTTCATCCATGCTGCCCCAATACAATGTGTGACATCATCGTTGATATTGCCACTACTCTAGATGATGATCCCAAAATACTTAAAGTTTTCTCTCTTTGGAATAGGTTGAGTGGCAAGCGTCACTTTAATGTCTGTTTCATCTCTCGCAACACTAAATTTGCCCTCGAAGTATTCTGTTTTTGGTCCTGCTTAGTTTGAATCCTTTAGATTCCTAAGTATATCTCCAAACCTCCAATTTAACTTTAGCCCGAGTCTCATCGATTAGTACTATGTTATCTACAAATAGCATACACCATGGCACATCCTCCTGGATAGACCGTGTCAGATCATCCATTACTAAGGCAAAAAGAAAAGGGCTCAACATAAATCTATAATTAAGTCTCGTCTCAAAAGAAAAATACTCTAAGTCTCCTCCCACCGATCTTACCCGAGTTTTGGCTCCGTCATACATATCCTTTATCACCCTAATATACACTATTGGAACACCTTTCGCCTCTAGACATCTCCATAACACATTTCTCGGAACTTTGTCATAGGCCTTCTCAAGATCAATGAACACCATATGAAGGTCCCTTTTTCTCTCCATGTATTTCTCCACTAATCTCCGAATAAGATAGATTGCTTCAGTAGTCGACCACCTCGGCATAAATCCGAACTGATTCTCTGAAATAGACACTCCTTTTCTCACCCTCATCTCCGCCACTCTCTCCCAGACCTTCATAGAGTGGCTTAACAACTTGATACCGCTGTAATTATTACAGTTTTGAATATCACCCTTGTTCTTGTATAATGGAACCATTGTGCTCCTCTATTCATCGGGCATCTTAGAAGTCTTCATAATAAACCACCTACTCAACCACTCAATACCATCCTAGACCATGCTCTTCCAAAAATCCACCGGAATCTCATCGAGTCTGGTCGCTCTCCCTTTGCTCATCCTGCTAATAGCACATCTAACTTCCTCAACTCTGAAACATCTGCAATTAACCAAAATCTCGATGACTATCGGAGTACGCCAAATTACCCAACTCAATATCTGTGTCCCCTTTTTCATTTAAGAGTTTATGAAAGTAAGCTTGCCACCTTAGCTTAATCGAAGTCGCATCCACCAACTCCTCACCCTCCTCGTCCTTAATGCACTTCACTGGGTTCAAGTCGCGAGCTTCTCTCTCTCGTTCGCGAGCCTATACAGTCTAGCTCCATGCCTTCAATGAAGTCTGAAAAATCTATCATTGCTAGTGTTCTCCTCCTGCGATTTTTCTTCTCAGATGGAAATATTGTGACATTGAAGTCACCACACACTATCTAAGGCCCCTCGGACAAACTTCTAATAGCTCACAATTCCTCCCATGCATGTTCTCTTCCAAATCTGCAATTTAAAGCATATAATCCTGTGATATGACAATTAAGTCCTGCAACAGAGCCTCAAATTTAAAAGTGTAAGAGCCAATTTCCAAAACCTCCCCTCTCCATGATATGCTATCCCATAACATCAAAATCCCCCCTCTAGTGCCACTAGCTTAAAGACAGGCATATTTGACCCATCTTCCACCCCCATAATAACCCCATAATTCTTTTATTATATCTTTTAACTCCCTCTCTAGCTTAGATTCCTATAGACAGACTATGTTTGCATTCCAATTGAGAATTAAGCTCTTCACTGATTGTCTTTTATCACCATTATTGAGTTCCCTTACATTCCAGGACACAAGTTTTACTTCCATGGTATAACCTTGTCCTCCCCCCCCCCCCCTCTTTTCTAGTTACTCTTAAAGTTAATGTCAAAAGACGCGAGTCTTTAAACCTTCTAAACCCCCTTATATCTAGGCCTCTTAGTAATAAGAACATTTTCCATCTTTCTGGCCTACCTACAGCTATCTATTTGCATAAGTAACTCCAGCAACGACTCCTCGTGTCCCCGAAAATCGACCCAAACATTTTCCCTGGCTTTATCGGATTTTGCCTTACCTATGTAGATGTCTCCCTCTCCCTCCAAATAATAAGAACTCTTAAAATTAATGTCAAAAGACGTGAGTCTTTAAAGCTTCTGAACCCCCTTATATCTAGGCCTCTTAGTAATAAGAACATTTTCCATCTTTCTAGCCTACCTGCAGCTATCTATTTGCATAAGTAACTCCAGTGACGACTCCTCATGTCCCTGAAAATCGACCCAAACATTTTCCCTGGCTTTATCGGATTTTGACTTACCTATGTAAATGTCTCCCTCTCCTTCCAAATAATAAGATTTAGCTCCTATTGGATTGGTTCTACATCTTCCACCATCAACTCTTCAATTTGTGTCATTCTGCATGGTGACTATGGTGCTTTGATCCTTTTAGATTTCCATGGCCAGATCTGCTTTGTCGCTGCTAACCTCCTTCGTTGTGGCTTCCGAAATGCACTCCAGATGATTTCCTGTGTCTCCTGTGACCGAGGAAGTTTCTCCATAATATGATGTTTTCCCTCTTTCGTCATTTCTAGTTCCAGATGGTCGCTCATTGGAACTGGATTTCACCTCACTTCTGAAAAAAGAAGGCTTCCTTAATTCGGCCTGATAAGTCATTAAAAAAATGACATTAGGTCTATCAAGCCCAATTTTTATTTTCCTTGGAAAATCGGCCCAGGTGTCTGGGAAAAACTTGGGTCTCCACCTCCTTTTCACGTAACCTGACTATCATTTAAAAACACCCCAGTTGTCTCTACACTCCATGTGTTATTGTGTACTGCTATAGTAGTAGGAAAACTGACCTTCACTTGCTATGGACAAAGCTATTGTCTGTTGGTCCTTTGATGAAGAGGGACCTTTGGGTCCAATGTTGCATTCTCCCATCTCCGGCGGCATCTTCTAAAGGCTATCTCTCAATCCCGATGACGCCAACTGAAATCGAACTTTCTTCTCCACCCAGACAGGGATGAAAACTTTATTCCGTCCCTTTCGATGGATACCTCATTAAGGAAGCTTCGTCCATCTCCTTTGATTTTGATACTTGCCCACTTCGAGTGATTTTTCAGACTTATCTCCTCCTCTGTTTCAATCCAGCCACCACAAATATTCTCGATTTCTATGAAAACTTGTTGCGACCAAAGCTGTAATGTAACCCCAAGGCTCGAATCCAAGTGGTTTTGGATTTCTAGTTCAAATTTTCGCATCCTATTACTTGGTTCCACCAATGTAAATAAATTTTGATTTTCCCCCATCTATACTCATTCTGGATAATTTGTTCAGCCATGTTCCGATTCTAAAATCCAAACAAAAACGAGTTATTTGCCATCTCATTAATATTTTTTCCAAATACTACTTTCCAAGAAATTGCACTCCACCTCCTAACGTCTGATAAAGAAGGGAGTTATGTTTGTCCCTCTTTAAACGAACCCACTATGCATCTCTTGAAAAGTCCGGTGTCTCACACTCCAGGGGGTTCTGTAATATGGAGGTTCATTGTAAGAGAGTGTCGTCTCACAGAGTGTATTTGAATGTCATTTGCTTTCCCCTACTGCTCGAGCATAGGAGAGGTCTTCCTTAAATAGTCTGGGTTGTTCTGCAAACTTCGATAGTGAGAGCATTGAATGAACCTCTCTATCTTAATAGGTCTGTCATTCCACCCTGCATTTAAAGCTAGCTCAGGAATGATTATAACTGATCTTTGCAAACCATTTAAAGAGAATGCTTATATATCTGCCGTGTTCATTGACCTTCCTTGTACAGAAAGTCTGCATAAGTTTCTCCTTGTTCCTCCTGATCACGTTTTCTTTATACTTGGATGCCTCCTTGAGAATCTTCACAGCCATTTCGTGGTTCCTACACTCATAGTTGATCTTCTCATCATGTTCTGACTTCTATCCACCCATTCAAACCATGTATCTCTTCCCATCATACATATGGTGATGTCAAAAGATTTGAACCATGCGTTGAAATATATCTTGTTTTCCTCCATTAGTAATCTAGACTGAAACTGCTCATGCTATTAGGAAAAGAAAGGTGATGGATGGTGTAAGCTGCCACATAGTGTGATTGCTTAGAATAGAAAGAAAAGAATGATGTTTCCGGCAAGGGATTGCCGGAGAACAGGGTTTCCTTGGGGTCTTGGAAGTTGTGCCTGAGAGAGAACTCTTGATTTCTACCTTAATATATGTGCTTTTCCTCAAGATTAATGATTGGAAAAAAATTAACTGCCTACTGCTCATAAGTGTTGTAATGCTCTTTTATTCTTTTGGATGATGGTGTTGTGTGACCATCTTGCATGCACCTCGACTAAATCCATCAGGTACCCGCTACCTCTCACCAGCATAGATTTTAGGTAACTCTGCCGACCAGGGGTTAAGCAGATGGGAAGATATAACCTAATACTTTTTTACCTCCGTGAAGTAATGTGCTAAGGTTTACAGGACCTACTTCAAAGCTAATTGCTAGGGTTTTTAGAGAAGGATCGAGTCACCGAAGGATGAACAGGAAATATAAATCCATTGACTTCAACTTTCCCTTGCCTTTGTTCGAATTCCTAGATCGACCTATTTTTGTATATAAAATTCAGCTCGTTGAAGGGAGACTGAAACCTTAGAATTCAATGGAAGAGAGAACTCTATTCTCTTGCTTTTTGCTAAAATATGACTTACTCCTCAGGAGCCCCTTTAAATAGGAGTCTTATTACGGCAAAAGGAAGTTTAATCCTTATGAAAGTAAGAAACCTAAATCCTATTCCAAACTAATAACTATAGCTAGTAGGAAACCTAAGTCCTATTCCAAACAAATAACTATAACTAAGCCTAATCCTTATGAAGCTATGAGACATAAATTCTTTTCTAGAATAATAAAAAAAACTACTAAATATATAATTAAACACTTAATTTATTCGTTTCATGCATCCACAACATTAGCCCCCTCAGGTTGAAAGAACTTGTCCTCAAGCTCGAGTTTCACGGCAATCATCGAGGACTCCTAGAATAATGTTGTCAGCTAAATCTTCCAATTCTAGATAGAAAGTCATTTGCACCGGTGAGTGGTTGAATATTGTTCGTCGCAATTATAGCATAATCCCTTAGCTCTTCTCTCTGCCATTTTTGTGCGAGTTAATCGCTTGACACAAGGGATTTGGTTGTTGGGTTGGGCATTAGCCGGGGTAATTGAACTAATTAAACTAGCAACAAGTTTTGCTGAGTTTGTCGTGTTGCCAAGACTTGTTTGAGATTGTTGCCATGCCCCTTCATGAACACTACTTACTTTTTGCAATTGTTGCTTTTGTTCTAAAGCTCTGGCTACACTCATAGTCGTCGACAAGTCAGGTGGTTTGAGCAACTGCACGTGCAATTTGATTGAATCATCTAACCCTGCCATAAATATTCCCACGTGCAAGTGTTCTGCAGTAAGCTCATCAGCCTAGCCAACTTTTCTTGAAATTGATGTTGATAAATTTGAACTGCACTAGTTTGTCGAAGTGTGACCAATTCACCCACTGGATTGCTGCTTTCAAAAGGACCGACCGAATCGCTGGAAACATTGTTTCTGAAAGTCTTCCCAACTCATTAGGCCCTTTGCTCGTTTAAGTTGATAATACCATATCTGTGTTTCTCCCAACAAGTGAAACCCAGCCACCCCAACCTTTTCTACATCTGTTGTATGTTGATTTTCAAAAAATTGCTCGCAACGATGTACCCAAATTAATGGGCCGTTGGTGCCATCATAAGTAGGAAAATTCATCCTTGCATACCTTGGTATTGTCAAGTGGGATTTGCCACTAGTTTGATGATTCTTATCAGTCAGTTGAATAGGCAACATATTGCCTCTAGTAGTAGGATTTGTTGATCGACCTGTTGTTGGGACACTGCTGGAGTCAGTCCCGTGGACTGCTGGTTTTGTGGAGCCCATTCCCAAGCTTGAAAGTTGTTCTTGAATATAACAACACACCCGGTGGAATCCCACAAGTGGGGTCTGGGGAGGGTAGAATGTACGCAGACCTTACCAGTACCTCATAGAAGTAGAGAGGTTGTTTCCTGGGAACCCTCGTCTCAATAACCCATAAGCAGAATAAACTAGATATGACAAAAAGGAAATGAAAAGAAACGAATATGAAGAGTGAATACTAATGAAAGGCACATGATATTATGTAAATATGATAAATTTAACACATAATACTAGATAAAGACAACACATGATATATGGACTCGACAAAACCTACTACCCTACAATACCCCACGACTAGACATCAACCTAACCCTGCTAACCTATTAACCTTCTACTCTAATTCGCGACCTCCACTCCTTCCTATCTAAGGTCATGTCCTCGGTGAGATCAAGTTTCACCATATCCTGTCTAATCACCTCTCCCAATAATTCTTCAGTCTACCTCTACTTCTCCTAGTGACTTCTAAATCCAACCCCTCGCACCTCCTTACAGGAGCATTGGTACCTTTTCTCTGCACATGTCCAAACCATCGCAGTCTCATTTCCCTCATCTTATCAGCCACCAGGGCAACCTCTAGCTTCTCCCGAATGGTGTCATTCCTAATCTTATCCCCCCTCGTGTGCCCGCGCATCCATTTCAGCATCCTCATCTTTGCGACATGCATCTTCTGAACATGTGCATTTTTTATTTGCCAACACTCCACCCCATACAGCAAAGATGGTCTAACCCCCATTTTGTAAACTTACGTTTGAGTTTAGGTGGCATTTTCTTGTCACACAATACTCCAGAGGCAAGCCTCCATTTAGACCATGCTGCCCCAATACGATGTGTGACATCATCGTCGATAGCGCCACTACTCTGGATGATGAACCCCAGATACTTAATGTTTTCCCTCTTGGGGATAGGTTGGGTGGCAAGCCTCACATCAATGTCTGCTTCATCTCTCGCAACACTAAATTTGCACTCCGTCATGCTCAGATTGAATCCTTTGGACTCCAAGGCGTGTCTCCAAGCCTCCAACCTATCATTAACTCTAGTCCGAGTCTCATCAATCAATACTATGTCATTTGCAAATAGCATACACCATGGAACCTCCTCCTGGATAGATCGCGTCAGCTCATCCATCACTAGGGCAAACAGGAAAGGGCTCAACACAGATCCTTGATAGAGTCCCATCTCAACAGGAAAATATTTTGAGTCTCCGCCCACTGTTCTTACTCGAGTTTTGACTCCATCTTACATGTCCTTAATCGCCCTGATATGTGCCATTGGGACACCTTTCACCTCTAGGCACCTCCATAGGACATCCCTTCGCACTTTGTCATAGGCCTTCTCAAGATCAATGAACACCATATGAAGGTCCTTCTTTCTTTCCCTATATTTCTCCACTAATCTCCAAACAAGGTGAATTGCTTCAGTAGTCGACCGCTCTGGCATGAATCCAAACTGATTCTCCGAAATAAACACTACCCTTCTCACCCTCATCTCCACCACTCTCTCCCAGACCATCATAGTGTGACTTAACAACTTGATACATTTGTAATAGTTACAGTTTTGAATATCCCCTTTGTTCTTATACAATGGAACCATTGTACTCCTCCATTCATCAGGCATTTTGGCAGTCTTCATAATCGCATTGAACAGTCTACTCAACCACTCTATGCCATCCTTGACCATGTTCTTCCAAAAATCTACCGGAACCTTATCGGGTCCGTCCGCCCTCCCTCTTTTCATCCTACTGATAGCCCTTCTAACCTCCTCAACTCTGAACTGCCTACAATAACCGAAATCACGATGACTTTCGAAGTGTGTCAACTTACCCAGCTCAATGATTCTATCTTCTTTTTCATTTAAGAGCTTATGAAAGTAAGTTTGCCACCTTAGTTTAATGGAAGTGTCATCCACCAACACCATACCCTCTTCATCCTTGATGCACTTCACTTGGTCCAGGTCGCGAGCTTTCCTTTCTCTCTCTTTAGCGAGCCTATACAATCTCTTGTCCCCACCTTTATCACTTGGCTCCTCATATAGGCGCTCAAAAGTTGGTGTCTGAGCACTCATCACTGTTATCTTTGTTTCTGACTTAGCCGTCTTATATGTCTCCTTAAGCATTTGTTTTTCATCTTCATCCCTACACTCTAGCCACTTCGTGTAAGCAACCTTCTTATCTTTCACTTTGGCCTGAATTTCCTCATTCCACCACCAGTCGCCCTCACGTCCACAAAAGGCCCCTTTCGAAACCCCTAGTACCTCGGCAGCTGCCTTTCTAATGCAACCAGCAGTTATGCCCCACATATTGTTCACATTACCGCCACTACTCCACGCCTTTAAGTTTCCCAACTTTTCTTCCATCTCTCGGGAGAAGGCAGGAGTAAGGCATCCCCAATCTAATCCTCGGTTGAGCATAAACAACCTTCTTCTTCTTCTCTCTCTTGATCTCTAAATCCATCACTAGAAGCCTATGTTGAGTGGAAAATTCTTTCGCCGAGACGTAGTTCCATGGATGCAAGTTTAGAGTCTATTAGTGTTTCTGTAATTGCACGTTTCTCTTGAAACCTAGAATTGATCTCATCGCCTATTGTGTCAGGCTCTGGTACCAAATTGTTAGGGTTTTTAGAGAAGGATCGAGTCGCTAGAAAATGAACAGGAAAATATAAATCAATTGACTTCAACCTCCCCTTGCCTTTGTTCAAATTCCTAGATCGACCTATTTTTGTATATAAAATTCAGCTCGTTGAAGGGAGACTGAAACCTTAGAATTTAATGGAAGAGAGAACTCTATTCTCTTGCTTTTTGCTAAGATATGACTTACTCCTCAGGAACCCCTTTAAATAGGAGTCTTATTACCGCAAAAGAAAGTTTAATCCTTATGAAAGTAGGAAACCTAAATCCTATTCCCACCAATAACTATAGCTAGTAGGAAACCTAATTCCTATTCCAAACTAATAACTATAACTAAGCCTAATCCTTATGAAGCTATGAAACATAAATTCTTTTCTAGAAAAAAAAAAGCTACTAAATATATAATTATATACTTAATTTATTGGTTTCATGCATCCACAACACTAATTCAATCAGATCAGGATATTATGGCTAGCTTGAGTAATACTGCTGTCCTCATAACATGTAACTTCCTAGGGTCCTATGAAATATGTCACGAGACATATTAAAACGTGACATGTTAAAAAGTGGGAAAAAAACCACTGAAATAACATTTAAGGTGCTCTCAAGATCAGGTGAGCCAAAGGTCAGGACCAAAACTAGCTAGACTTCCCTCTCAGCCTGCCTGCAATCAGTGAAATTGTTTGACAAGATTTACTTGTCTTTCATGCCAGAAATGATCCGTGGAACTCTTCACTTGGAATAGAGGTGAGAAAAAAATAGGTTTAAGTACAAAGATTACTCTGTGAGTTTAGACGGAGGCAAAGAACTCATAGTAGTATGTGCCCAAGGTCAGATCATCAAAGCAAACTATTAAAGTACTCGAATCGAAAGTACAGAAAAGTGTTTATGGTAGTCAAGACACAGAATATGGTGAAAAAGGTGAAAAACATGGGAATTAGAATCAGTAGATATCAGTATTAAGCAAGAGGAAAGCACACCAGGATCCATCAAAGAAAAGAATGAAGGAAAAAATTAGGCAGAACTACCAAGAAAGTAGCTATCAGCTACCTCTATTATTGGTTATAACTAGAAATAGGATAAACAATGTTGTAAGATATAGCATGACTATGTAATAGTTTCGTCTCCGCTGGATGCACCATCAGACAGGTTGAACCAGCAAAGAACAGTCATCAAGAAAATCAGACGAGAAAATGATAAACTGGAAAAAGAGAACACTCAATTGCACCAATATATATACAGTAATACTAATATGATTTAAGGGAGTAAAAGAAGTGAAAAATTGAACTTATGAACCCACTTTTACAGCCACTATCATCCTGGAACCCTATTTGTTAAAATTTATAGTTCAGGCTACCAGTGAAACTGTACAATACAAACAAATTTAGTTTTTAAGGCGTGCACCAATCAACTTGAAGGCACAAATTTACTTTTTAATCTGAATATGAAGGAAGCAGATAAATTATTGCAATGTACTAAATCAACATTGTGCCATCTTCACTTAATACAACTTAGAAGAATCACAGCTGAAATTCAAATGTAAAATACATCTTGATATGACTATCCAAGGGGAATCCGAATACGCTGTTTTAGGTTCTATCAATAGAACTTCTTTAATAAATGGCTGCTACAAAATACAAAATTACTCTAGAATATGAAACGAAAATGTCATAATGCGACCAACCATAGTCTGAAGGATACTTCCACATACCTTTATTGAAATGGGAATCATGATGGAACAAAGAAGCTCAAACCGAAGAGGGATGACCAGTAACTCATACCATGGACCTTCATTTGGATATTGAACATACCATAGCTAAAAGATGAATAAAAACCTGCAATCAGATAGACGAAAATCCGCACCAAACAAGGATCTGATAGATCTCAAGAGCTTGCTACTTGAGTGTTCAACAATAAACAGAGAAAAAGCAAAGACAGAAAGGGGAAAAAACTATTCTGAGAGAAAACGATCCAAGCAGTAAAACACATTATACAATCTCTTTTTATAGACAAAAATGTAGAAGTGGGCGACCATCTCATGCAAAAGCTTAAGTTGTTAGAGAGAGCGCATACTTTTAATTACACAATTATCCTCCTTCCTAATTTATATGGCATATTTTTCAGTTGATTTCAAAAAGAATGTCACCTTATATATCAAAACATAATTTAACTTTAAAATTCTCATTTTACTCTTAATGAGATGACTTTGTCCCACATTAGACCACAAGTTTCTAAGTCTTTATCTCTTTCTTAAAATCTGTTTCCAGTCAACCAGTTTCCCATAAATTGGATAGAAAATTATATCGCAACGCCCTCTCATGTATGGACCTGATTTGTTTTATTAGGCCAAATATGTGAAAATATGTTTTGCTTTTTTGGCTGGCCATGAGATCTGACCTGAGGACTTCTTGCTTGCTCTAATACCATACAAAAAGTGTATGACCATCTCATCTAAATGTTAAGTGGTTAGAAAAAATATATTTTTAGTTACCTAATTATATTATGTCTCCAAATATATGTAAAAGAAAAAAACTTTCCACTGCACTGGAATACAACATGTTGATTGACAAGACGCATATGGAACACAAAAACCTTTCTACTTGAGACGCTTACCACACTTAAAATATACCCACCATTATTAGACATGTTTTTCCAATTTGAGAAGTGATTACCATTGTCTTACTGATTTTTATCGTCCCTTGAAGAATAGAAATTGGGAAGAGCGATTTTTGCTAAGTTCGTAAGTATGATTTGATAAGAACTGAGATTCCATGTACCATTTTGAAATGTTTCATAAGAGTATTGACCAGCATTTAAAGTAAAATATAGTTTGGGAGTAGACCTTGATGGATCTTGTAGTTAACAGCAGATTCGTTAGACCTGGTGCACCTTGTAACAGATTAACATTATAACACTTCGTGGTGAGAAGGTAGAACTAGCATACAGTCACCGATTTTCCTCGAATATGGACCTACCGTCATATTTGACTACTTTACTAAGGTGTCCGGACTAGCTCGCACGAACTTTGATTAATTCCACGGAATATCTATCACCTCCCACCAGCAACATGTAACTCTATCCACCAATGCTAGGACAGATGGGAAGAAATCACCTAGTATTTTATCTCTGCTAGGATTTGAACCTGAAACCTTCCCACTTTATTGATCACTAGACCACACCCTTTGGTATATAATTTTGTTTTCAATTAGAGCATATAAAACTTTAAACCAATAGAGGATCAAAAACACCCTACATAGACTTGATCATTTTGTCAAAAAAAAAAAAAAGATGATATTAATAATATCATTAGCATATAGGATAAGAAATGAACCTTGCGTGCTTCTGTATCTTTCCAGACATTCCCTGCAATACCCAGAACAATAACAACAACTATCTGAAAAACAAATATTGCACCCGTCAACTTGTCAATCATGGCATCCATGGCTGTAAGCTTTGGTTCTGGTATGCCCCTACTCATGCCAAGCTTTGTTTCATTTCCTGAAAGAAAGAGAAAAGTCATGAATATATTTTTGAAAAGAAGAAAAACAAGGTACCTCAGGTATCATTTCTGATAATTTAGATGATAGCATTAGTGCATACTTTAGGACTTTATGAGGACAGGAGATGATAGAAACAAGTTGGACAATATAGAAATAAATCTTAGTGAAATCATTTCCCAGTATATGACAACTGAATAGCAAGACTTGGGGCAATTTACCTGATTTTCATCAGAATGAAAAAAAAAATTGTATAGTATTTAAATTGGGATAAAGCAATTAATTCAACACTGAGAAATGATTGCCTTGTCATAGCTACACAAAGAAGTAATAAGTGAGGCAGATTATGGATGATGCACTAATTGTCGGTGAGTGTGTTGATATTATACTTAAGAGGTGATGAAGCAAGTGTCTTGTGCAGGTTAAACATAGAAAAAGTGTATGACCATGTGTCTTAAAAGGAGCATGCCTCATTCAAGACAATCTTATGAGAAGAAAATTCCAACTGGTCAATAGGTGTTGCAATTTAAATGTGTCAGACTGTCTGTCAACATCAGAAAGCATCCACAACCTTATGCTTCATTACCCTTTTGCAACAGACTTTTGGAACATGTTCCTAGCCCTTTTAGGTAAAAACTGGTCTATGCCCTTCAATATCAGAGAGGCTTACACTAGTTGGAGCTCTATGAAAGTCAGCGGAAAATCTAGATCATGAACCATCCTGTATTTTTTAGTGTATTTGGAATAAAAGAAACAAGAGATTTTTCGTTAGGGTTTCAACTCCAAATTTGTGAGATTAAGCTAGTTGTTTGGTTAACCTTTTTATTTGGCCAAATCTTCCCCTGTGATAACTTAAATCACTACCTGAATTTGTTTAGCTCCTTAGCTCTACAAGTTTTTGTACTTAGAGCAAGTTTGGAAAGTCACTCTAGTAATCAAATTTGGTTTAATTGGGTGTAATTACATTGTCTGGCATATTTGGTTGGCAACAGGTAACTGAGTGTAACTGGCAGGAGGTAATTACACTTCAACTCTCGGGGGGGCTATGAATTGTTGGTAATTACATGTTGTAATTACAAGTTGGTTACTTCTTGATCTCTTCCTTTTATGTCTATTTTTTTTTTAATTTATTTTTTATTTCTATTATTTTTAAATTGTTTTTTATTTTGATTATTCTAATATTTTCTAAAAACATATTTCTTATTGTATATTATTTATATTTTATTTTTTTCTTATTTCTCAACATTTACTTCATGTGATTCCATGTAATTTTTTTTTATTTTTTCCTATTTATTCTATATTTATTTTTTTCATTAGCATAATTTCGTCGGTATTCTAATTTTTAAATTAAAATAGAATTCCTCGTTGAATAAAGTTATACACTTATGTTTTCCTTTTCTTTTAAATCGTATTTATGTACATTATGTTGAAATTTGATATACGAGTATTATAATAAATTTTTTTGCTGTAAATTTAGACTTATATCATATTTTCAGTTTCATTTGTTTTAGCAGTATTGATTAGATACTTTACATTGCAAGCCATGTATTTTGTTAGTTAGACTCAGTGTTTTGGACGGCGAAAGGCGACAAATGGTCTGCCTTGCCACAATTAACACCGAGAAATTAAAATATTTAATTGTATATATAATCAAATCTCAATAACATATTAGCAAATACTTCAATTCAAAAACTGAAATTAGATAGAAGATACCAAAAGTCTAGAACTTGAATGAGGAAAAAACAAAACCAAAGTCAATAGTGAGGGGAAAAAAAGGTAGAAGTAACTTTAAAGTCTGAAGAAGAAAGAGAAAAAGAAACACCAGATGATGAAATCTGAAGAAGAAAAGAAAAAACGCATATTGGTTGGACTTTGGAGTCTCCGAAAAAGTTTGATTGGTCGGTAGAGAAGTCTAGTCGGGTCATTTGGTTGGAGTGGCAGTCAAAGTCTAAGAGTGCAATTGTGCAAATTTGAAAAGAAAATCTTAAAATTACCTTTAACTTTTAAAACACCCTAAATTAGTCTTTTTTAAAAGAAAATACAAAAAGCGACACCTTTCTCGCCTTTGTCGTTATGGCATCACCTTTTGAAGATCGCCTCGCCACAAAGCTAAAAGGCGATGAAGGGTCGCCTGGCCTCGCCTCACTCTCCTCTCACCATTGGCGACAAGGTGATCGCCTTTCACAACACTGGTTAGACTTGATAGATTATCTTTTTGTCAAGTGTTCTAATAATTTTATGACAATATTTTGGTCAGATATGTGTTTCATGATCATAAAAATCTTATATTTTTAGTTTTTATAATTAACTTAATTAAAATACACTAATTTAAAAAATATAAATCAATTCTTTTTTTACAATATTAGCTAAGAGCATGTATTTATTAATTAATATATTTTTAAAAGACAATATATATCTTGAATAATTAATTTAATATCATTTATAAAGGCCCTTATTTGTCTAATATAAACTTTTAAGTTTAGATAATTAACTTTTATTTTTAGAAATTGATATAACCTTGTGATTATACTTGTGCAATCAAACAGTACACTTGTAATTACACTGTAATTGCATTGTGGAAAACAAATAGGTCATCATAGTTACTAGGCTGGTAAATACTATCCTAGTAATTACACCAATTTCAATTACCAGGTGGCTTTCCAAACAGACCCTTACTAAGCTGACAGATTCCCCCCTCCCCCCGGTTACCTTTGCATCTATTGGATGCCTTGATGAAATCTCACTTCATTAAAGAAAGAGTCTTTTGGATCTTTTGCATCTACTGGATGCCTTAATGAAATCTCACTTCATTAAAGAAAAAAAAGAAGTACAGACAGAACTGCAGAAAAAGTGAATAAAAGGTTTTCACATTGGAGACAGGTAGGCAGATAAAGGAATTATGCCATCTTCTTTATGAAGATGACACAGTGATATTTTGTGAACCAAAGGTGGAGTAGATTGGATATATCAGACTGATCCTATTGATTATTGAAGCTGTTCAGGTTTGAAGTTGAAGGTCAACTGGGGACAACAACAACATACCCAGTAGAATCCCACAAGTGGGGTCTGGGGAGGGTAAAATGTACACAGACATAACCACTACCTCATAGAGGTAGAGAGGCTGTTTCCGGGGAAGAAGGTCAACTGGAGAAGACCAAATTATTTTCTACTATAAAGGAGTTGCCCAACATTCAGAGTCTTGCAACAATTTTAGGTTGCAAAGTGGAAAACTTGCCAATGAAGTGGAAACATAACAAAGATAGGGAATTCACTGTTAATAGGGCTTACAAGAAGGTTCTATGGTGCAAAATGGGATTTACCGGAGAGCATGGAAAAGCATATGGAGAAGTTCAGCACCAACTGAAGTGAAGCGCTTCACATAGCTGGTGGCCAAGAGAGCATGTTTGACTCATGAAGTTTTGAAGAAAAAGGATGCTATCATAGTTTCCAGATGCTTTCTCTACAAAGAAACCGCTGAAACTAACAGCCATCAATTTATTTATTGCAAATTTACAACACAAATATGAGCACTTTTCTTAAGTCTCACAGAAACAGAGTGGACCATGTCTGAGCACACTGCAGACTTGCTAAGTTGTTGGATCAGACGAAGCTAGAACAAGTGGTGAAGGATAATGCACCAAGACATTTGGTGGACTGTTTGGAGAAAATGGAATGGGAAATGTTTTGAAATAGATCAATTCCATTCAAAAAGTCAAATGAAATAGCGTAGTATCTTTTTATTTTTAATGTAAAGAGAAGCTTAGAAGATATAGATCTATTTATAGATTTATTAGGTTCACTGTAAGTATTTCCTTTTATTTTTGTTTGTATCATTTTGAGGGTCTCCAGCATAAGGATATGCCAAGGAATACAATATTACCAGTTAAGAAAAAAGGTTGACGTCCTCTCTAGAATGTCGCAATTTAAAGGGACTTACCTTCCAGTTCTAAAAATCACATAAACCTATTATCTAATTGAATCTTCGATTGAACCAATTTCCCTTTTATCTATCAAAAATCAGCAAGGAGGTGAGTATCCTCTTAGTTCTTCCACCAAACTTCAATAAATTACGATATCTTAAGGAAAATTGTTACATGCACCAACAAGAAGTTTAAGGTTGTACAAATTCTATTACGGAAAGGAACAAAAAACCATATTACCTCCTTTTCAATTCAATGTCTCTTCACTTGGCACGAATTTTGATAAAACAATTGGAGACTTTGGAATCATGTGGTCTTAAACTAAACATGTGTGTAACGTACAAAAACACCCTTTGCATCTTGTGGTATTAAATATGTCATGCAGAAAGTTAGATTTAAAGAGTTAACAAATATAAAAATGGCATTCTTTCTAAAACAGACCAAAAAGAGAAGGCATGTAAATTAAAATGGAGTAAAACATAAAGAAATATCATAGTTGGTCCCTATAATCATTCAAAAAACTTGTGCATATAAGCAGCAAAGAGACAACCCCAACCACAGTCCTGTCGGCTGTAATATATTAACCTTAACCTAGAAACTGCACAGGTTTCACTTCTATTAGTCGATTGTCAGCCTGGTGTTAATGAGTAGAGTTACCAAGCTTCAAAATATGCATATTGGTCTTATATTATTTCTTCTATCAAACATCATTAAATTGCATTATTAATAAACTATTCCTTCACCAATCAAGGATATACTGACAAAAAAGAGATGAACAACAAAGGGAGGAAAATATGAAGCACAAAATCCATGTTCCCTCATCATATTAATATGAAAACTTGCCTGTATAAACAGCAACACCACAAGCCCATTCAGTGTTCCTCAAATAGCATGATTGGAGAATTGTATTTTTAATGGTCAAAGGGCATATATCATTATCCAGGAATGGAGGAAATAGTCTCATGTTTGCATCAAACCTTCTGATGTCTTTATCTGGAACGGGACACTCAATCACACCCTATAAAAGAATGAAAACATGTAGAATGCACAAAAAGAGCATTTTCACCAGAACAAACACTAACTGATTATTTCGCCCTAATGTAAAGAAATTACATTTACCTTGATTTTGTGCAATAATTCAGAATCTATTCCCATACAAGCAGAAGCAACCACCCTCGTCTTAAGATCAGTTTCACCATCAAGGGCAGCTGTCTGTAATATGAAATAGCAAATATGTAACATATAAGTAAGTTTGAACAGAGGTAACCATCAGAGTGTATTGAACAGGAAGACTCAAGCATAGGTCCATCCATTAGGAAAAAGACATCAAACCTACAGAAGATTAAATCAAATAGAGTGCACTCATCAATATAAGATGCAAATAAGAAATGTTTTGATTTGATCCAGAGTTTGAAATGGAGCATCTACAATTTGTGTGCACCAAGCAATTGAAAGCAAAGAGCTCACAACTGATTGGCCAATTAAGTTCCACAAGTATTTAGCAACAAGCTTGCATCAATGTATTTATTTCGCAGCCAATGACAATCGGAAGCCGGGACTGAATTTTGAAATATACATCATCTTTCAAATTGTTGAAGATACATTCCTCTAATTTTCTTATGTTTAAACACCAGACCAGATTACGAAAAGTTGAAGTGAGTCACATAGTTACTGTTCTAAAAAGAAGAGAAAAGTCAAACAATATGCACGGAGATGTGTAGAGTTTAACATGTTTGAATAATAGAGCATAATTGCAAGAGATATCTGCAAGTTTTATTGTTAGACAACTAGGAAGGGGCCTGAGAAGTTTCACTTGTTAAATCAAAATGAATATAGAGATGCAAAAGGCTGGTGTGGAGTCTGCTGACAGATGTACGTTTTGCATATAAACCTGCGCCTAAGTTACTTAACCGTTAAGAACAAATAAGACTAAATTCTACTAGGTTTGTATTTCAAGAGATGATTACATGGATGAGTATCAAAAATCAAGAATATCCGTGCAATACTGGGTAACTTAGCCAAGTGTCACGAACTGAAACTCTCACATAGACTCCCGCGCGCCACTTGTCAACTTGCTCACGAATCTTTCACGATCTTACCAGTACAAGTAAGCCTATTTGTCTTGATCAATAAGGGAACGCAAGATATGAGAAGACAAAAAAGCTTTTTGAAAGAAGACTTGTATTGCTTATGGAAGATTGCTTTACGATTTCTAGATGGTTGGCTAAGTGAATAACCCCCTCTATTTATACTACCTACTTGGGGTCAAAGTGTAAATAATATTTACTATACAAGTCCCTCACTATTTACTTTTTAGTCCCTAATCTAGAAAGCTCCACAAGTCCAGATATTTCTAAGGACTTTCAAGGGCTATCTACAAGATTCTAGAGCCTTCCATAAACCACTCTAAGACTCTAGATTCCTCCCCCTTAAAGAAGATCAAGCGGTGGATCATGACACTCTCCCCCACCTGATGTGGCAACGACCGCAGCGCACTGCTGCTGCTGTAAGAACTCCCGCACTTTGTCTCGGAACTGCCACACGTCTTCATACTTCTCCCAAGTGGCTTCTTCCGGTGATTGGCCCTTCCAGTGCACGAGGAACATGGTAGTAGCAGGCTATCCCCGTTTCCGCTTGGCTTGGAAGTCCATAACTGCTTCAATGTCCCGGTCAAGCGAGGCAGTGACTGTGATAGGTGCCCGACTCGATTATCCACGGCTAGGATCATCCTTGTCCTCAAGGTATGGTTTGAGGACGCTGGCATGGGAGACAGGATGAACCTTTAAAGATGGTGGTAGCTCCTACCTGTATGAGATCTTGCTTGCCCTGGCAACAATCTTGAATGGGCCCTCGTACTTCCGTACCAAGATTTGATGCATGCCTTGAATTGTCTTGGGTTGAACTTTACCAAGACCAAGTCTCCAACCTTATAATCCATGGGGCGACACTTGCGGTCGGCAAACTTCTTCATCTTCTAAGCCACCTTGTCTAAGTATGACTTGGTGGTGTCCAGCTGCTCTTTAAAGCCCTTGGCCATATGATACCCCCAAACTCTTGCCCTCGAACGCGGCCGGTAATGAATGTGGAGTTTGTGGTTGTTGGCCTATGACTAACTCGAATAGCATCTTCCCGGTGACCTCACTCCGCTGCAAGTTGTATGAGAATTGGGCTACATCCAGCAACTCTGCCCCACTCCCTTTAATGAGAGCTCATGAAGTGCCTGAGATAGCACTCCAATAAGGCATTGTCCCTTTCCTTTGGCCATCTGTTTGTGGATGGAAGTGGAGAAATGCAACTCCGTGTCTAGGATTTTGAACAATTCTCTCCAGAATATTCTGGTGAAACGCAGGTCTCGATCACTTATAATGTGCCTTGGCAGCCCCTATACTATACCACATTCTTTAAGAAGAGTTGGGCAACCTCCTTGGCAGTGCAACCTGCTGCGGCAGACATGAAGCTACCATACTTTGTGAATCGGTCCACCACAACCATTATCTTCCCGTACCCTTCGGACTTTAGTAGACAAGTGATGAAGCCCATAGTGATGTTGTCCCATGGATGCTCCGCTACTAGCAATAGCTCCAAGAATCCTCTAGGTTGGTGTTACTCTGTCTTGTCTTGTTGGCATTTAAGACAAGTTTGCACGTAGCACTCTATATCATCCCGCATTTGTGGCCAATAGTATATTGCCTTGATGAGAGCTCTTGTGTGGCGCTGCCCAGGATGCCCAGTCCATAGCGTCTCATGACTTTCCTTCATGATTTGCCGCCTAATGTTCCCATGCTTTGGCACATAGATCCTCCGTCCAGCGGTAGGCAAGAGTTTGTCCTCTATCCAGAAGCGCCTTCTCTTGCCT
The DNA here is from genome assembly GCA_029948455.1 of Solanum rostratum. NCBI lineage: Eukaryota > Viridiplantae > Streptophyta > Magnoliopsida > Solanales > Solanaceae > Solanum > Solanum rostratum. The sequence continues at coordinate 19,382,790 of CM057049.1, forward strand.
TGAGATGCTAGGTCCATGAGCTTATTTTCTTCTGGATCATGCTACAAGCCATCCTTGATAGCATGTCATATGTCACAATGAGTTGCAGTGATGGCAGCCAGCTCGAACTTCCTACTCACTGCATCTGCTACGAAATTGCCCTTCCCCAGCTTGTCCTCCAACTCGTAGTCAAACTCAGCTAGGAAATCCTGCCACCTAGCCTCCTTCGGGGTGAGTTTCTTTTGTGGCTGAAAGTAGCTAGTGGCCACATTGTTAGTCTTAACCACGAACTTAGACCCAAATAAGGAGTGCCTCCATATGCGCAGGCAATGCACTATAGTGATCATCTCTTTTTCCTGCACCATATACCATCGTTCTGTCTCATTCAGCTTGCGGCTTTCAACTGTGATGAGGTGTCTCTTCTACATTAGCACACCCCAATGGCATAATTTGAGGCGTCTGTGTGCACCTCAAATGTCTTGGAGAAGTCTGGTAGTGCTAGAACCGTCTGTTCTAACACGATAGCTTTTAGACCTCCAAACGCCTTTTGGCACTCCTTGCTCCAAACCCATGACTTATTTTTCTTTAACAACTCTGTTATTGGAGCAGCTTTGGCGAATTAGCCACCTATGAATCGACTGTAGTTAGCAAGCCCAAGGAAGGATCTAAGCACTGTTACCTTTGTGGGTGTCTCCCATTCCTTGATGGCTTGTACCTTGACCTCATCCATGCACAGCTGGCCCTGACTTATGATGTACCCTAAGAAGTGCACCTCATGTTGAGCGAACTTGCACTTCTCCCGCACCACAAACTCATCCAAGTAAGGATGAAATATCTTATTTATCAATGTGCAAAAGGTGGCGGGTGTGTTGGTTAAGCCAAAGGGCATCGCCAACCCACTCGAATGCTCTGTATCTCATCACGCATGTTGTCTTTAACTCTTCCCCTTCTGCTATTCAGACCTAGTAATAGCCCTTCCGGAGATCCACCTTGGTAAAGTACTTTGCACGTCCAAGACTATCGAATAGGTCGGCAATAAGCAATATGGGGTACTTATTTTTCAGTCACCTTGTTTAGCGCCCAATAGTCTATGCACAGGCACAATGATCCATCCTTCTTCTGAAATAGCACGAGCGCTCCATAGGGTGCTTTTGATGGACGAATATGGCCGACTTCGAGGAGCTCCTTCGATTGCTTCCTTAGCTACTCTAGTTCGGGTGGTGCCACGCGGTACGGTGGGTAAGCAGGTGGCCTTGCTCCTAGCTCAAGCTCTATCTTGTGATCTACCTCCCGCCTTGGAGGCAACTGTCTCGATAGCTCTTCAGGCATCACATCTTTGTTCTCTTCTAGCACCTTCTCTATGCAGGGTGGCAAGGTCTATCTGGCACCATATTCTTCACTCAAACTCGTGATGGTGGCCAAGTATGTCGACTCCCCTTTCTTTAGGCCCTTGATAAGTTGCATGGCCGATAAGTGGGCTAGACCTTCCGACTTTGGTACTTTGACTAATGGCACCATGCAAGACCCTTCTCACTCCATGACAAGTAGCTGTTGGAGGTAGGCATCGTATTGTGTGGCACCGCTGGAAGAACTCCTGCCCAAGTATTATATCAAATATGTCCGGGGGGCAACGGTAAAGTTAGTCTTACCTTGCCATTTGCCCAATGTGATGTATACGCCATGTGTTATTCCACACACAAGAGTTGGTGGGACATTGACCGTCTTAAGGTGTGTGTCACCCGGACTGTAGCTTAGCCCAAACTTAGCTACCGCCGACTTAGTCATGCTGTTGGCCTCCGCTCTCGTGTCTACCATGGTGCGGAATAGTTTGCCATTTATGCCTATGTCGACATACTGTGTTGAGTAGTTTTCCCACTTCCCTAGTTGTTTGACAATAGACCGCATAACCCAATCAATCCAACTTAGGTGGTGCTCGAGCTTTGCTCTTGGTCTAGCGTCTTCTTCTCCTTGTGCTCCCGTAGTATGGCACCAAGGTTCTTCATTTGCGAGCACCTGGCATAGTCGTGTGGGCCTCTGCATATGTAGCAACCGCTTCCCTTCGACAATTGCTCCTTTTTTGCATAGCCCTGACGCCCGAACTTCTTGCCATCGGCTCTATCTTGGCTCTTGGGTGGGTGTTGCTCTTTGCTTTTGCTACGATCTCCCCCACTTTTGGCATGACTATTCTTTGCTTCCTTTGCCTTGCTCTTGTCATGCTTGAAGTCAGCCAGGGCCTCCACTTGGGTGATTGCCTCGTCAATGGTGGTCACCTGTCTGCGCTTCAATTCCGTCCTGGCCCAATTTTGTAGGCCATCCATGAAGTGGAACATCATGTCTTCATCAGTGAGTTTGGGAACCTGGAGCGTGAGGGTAATGAACTCCTTCACATATGCCCTTATGCTACCTGTTTGCTTCAACTCCCTGAACTTGCGCTTCGTCTCGTAGATAACGTTGTTGGGGAAGGTCTTCTTGAGCTCATTCCGAAACTGCTCCCATGTACTGATGGAGCATAGCCCCTTCCCTATCTCTGACTACTTGCGTTTCCACCATAACATAGCCATCTCCGTCAGATACAGCACTGCAGTGTAGATCTTCGTTTCATCACTCTTCACCTTGTTGCACTTGAAATAGTTCTCCAAGTGCCATAGAAAGTTCTCCACCTCTTACGCATCACGAGCGCCTTTGAACACCGACGGCTTGGGAGCCTCGATCCTGGCCTCCCTGTCTCCAATAGACACAGCACATCTCCCTTCCTCCATGCCTTCACCCTGGCACTCATGGCCTCCATACTAGTACTCATGGCCTCCATCCCGCTCAGCACGTCCATGAGTCAGCACTCCAAGGAAGTGATATGAAGTCGTACGCCCGTCCAATTCATTTCGAATGTTGTCGTTCTCATCAAGGGTAAACTTGCCGTCGAACTGGTTCAAGCATTTGCCCAAGACATCCACAGCTTATTTGGCAGCATCCACCCTCACAATCCACACTATGTCAGGCGTGACGTTTACGGGTTCCTCACCTCGTTCATTGTCACTCACTTCAATGGCCGAGAGTGAGTGGGATGTTAGGACATCACTTGGCATAGGGTCAATCGGCAGCTCCCCATTCTTCTTAGAGTTCTTCTTGCCTTTGCGTGATTTTTTTCCAACATCCGACCTCACGTTGGTGGTGTTAAAGTCTCGTCACTTGCCATATTCCCTTAAAGAAACCTTGCTCTAATACCACAATGTCACGGAGTAACTCTTACTAAGACTCCCGTGCGGCACTTGTCAACTTGCTCACAAATCTTTCACGATCTTACAAGTACAAGTAAGCCTATTTGTCTTGAATGCTAAGGGAACGCTAGATATGAGAAGACAAGAGAGCTTTTTGAAAGAAGACTTGTATTGCTTATGGAAGATTGCTTTAAAATTTTTGGATGGTTGGCTAAGTGAATGATCTCCTCTATTTATACTATCTATTTGGGGTCAAAGTATAAATAATATTTACTATACAAGTCCCTCACTATTTACACTTTAGTCCCTAATCTAGAAAGCTCCACAAGTCTGGATATTTCTTAGGACTTTCAAGGGCTATCTACAAGATTCTAGAGTCTTCCATAAACCACTCTAAGACTCTAGACACTTCCCCCTTCAAGAAGATCAAGTGGCGGGTCGTGACACAAGGCTAATGAGTTTGACTCTACTTAAGAGGAGTGGATGTCGTTAACCCCCTTGACTCACCAAAGTTGAATTCCCATCTAGGCCCCCCAACATTACAAGTTTTGTCAAAGTTTTAAATACTTTTAGGAGTTGGAAATAATCCATCTTTGGGAAATATAAGAAGATTTTGCGATAAATCTCAACACATCCTTCATAGACATCATACTTAAAAAGGAGAGAACAACGAACAACAAGAACTACAAGCCTATAATGTTGCGGGAAGCCTCTAAAAAATATACTCTCAGATGTTTCTAGTACTAAAGAAGATATTGGACGAGACAGGGTCTACCTCTCAGAGTGAAGGAAGTCAAATCCTTAATGCAGCTTTGGTGAAAATGACGCCGCTGACTCCATAAGGAACAATGAGAGTTGGGGATCTTGTGGAAGCTGAATTTTAAGAAAGCTTATGATCATGTAAATTGGGAGTTCCTGGACTTCATAATGATCAAGTTCCACAAGTTAATATTTGATTTCAGTATGAGCAAAAGGTAGCCCATCTGGTTTCTTTGGCATTATGATGGTATACAAGAGGACCCAATATCCCCCATGTATTCAACTTGATAATGGAAACTTTGAGTAGAATGATGCATAGAGTTGCGGGAGATGGTTGCTTTAGGGGGTTTTCCATAGCAACTAAGGGGCAATATATAGCGAGGGTTTCACATCTCTTGTTGATAGAAGACCCTTTGGTTTTCCATGACACAAACATTAAGGAATACCTTAGACAAATTCTTATTTGGTTCCAAGAAGTACAAGACCTCAAGATTAACATCGAGAAGTGTGAGATCATCTTAGCAAATATGTTGAACAATGTTGGATACCTACCACGGGTGTTTATGGTAAGGTCCGATGTCTTCCAACTACGTCATATCTTTAGGCACTTCCAATAAAGAGCAAAGAGTGAGGAGGCCGTACTTGAGAGAGTAGAGAATAGGCTAACGAGACAGCAAAAGAGGTACTGGTAGAGAAGGAAGAAGAGGTATTAACTAGGAGCTCTTTGTGGAACATCCCTACACACTTTACGCCATTGTTTCATGTATCGGCCAATGTCACAAGTAACGTAAAAAGGCTGCATTGGAGTTTTTTATGGTATTCAGCAAATGAGTATAGGAAATTTCACTTAGGGAGCATTTGGATAAGCTTTTTTAAGTGACTAAAAAGCCAAAAGCCAAAAACAAGTAGCTACCCACTTCACGCTTTTGGCTTTTTTTGCGGGGTACTTTTTAAGCCTAAAGTAAAGCACTTTGTGCCTTTGCCAAACACTTCTAAAAATCAAAAAGTGCTTAAAAGCCAAAAGTACCTAAGAATAAGCCTATCCAAACACCCTCTTAGTTAGCTGGGAGGATGTTACATCTACGAAGGACTGTGACTCTTGGCGTAAATGATTCCTAACTTCTCAACATGGCACTATTAGGAAAATGATTATGGAGATTTAGGCTTGAGGAACATGATTTGTGGAAGGTGATCGTCGAAAACTTTGATGCTGTTGAAGCGGGTGGAGGACTAAACCTATCACACTTTTAGTTAATTGTGAACTTTGGAGGAGCATTATGAAAGGATAGAAAAACTTTATGGAAACACAACGTTCAGGGTAAGGGATGGAAGTAGAATTAACTTTTGGAGTTTCAAGTAGTACGGAGAATAAGTTTTTTTATTTTTTGAGAAGGTAAATAATTTGTATATATAGATAAGCCAGTACATGGGTTGCACTGCAACCATGTGTACAGCAAAATCAAAAAGACATATAGCTGACTCAAGTTCTAACAAGATCCTAGGATGTTTATAATTGAGACAGTGTCCTCTAAGTATATTTGTTTACACCACACCGGAAACAAAAAAAGTCCAATGGAATTTAGTTTGATCATTTGTAGATCACAATTTTGCTCTCAAAACATCTTGAATTCCTTTTCTTCCACATTGTCCACCAAATACAAGCCGGGACAATCCTCCGTCTCTGGCTGCAGCTCCTACTCCTGCTTCGTCCCCACAATATAGCAAATGAGTTATTTTGTTAGGCATGACCCAACTAATACCCCTAAGACTAAAAAAACTCCACAACTATGTAGGTATCCTACATTGTAGAAACAGATGGTTGTCTCAACATGTTCACCACAAAGGTAATGTCGGGAACATAAGGAGAATTTCCTCTTCTTGATCTTCTCCTATATCGAAACAGCCTCTCTTGCCAATAACCAAGTAAAACAAACTACTGTGAAAGGGCTTTTGATCTTCCATTATATGCTTCCATGGCCAATGTTGTGCCTGTTGATTTCTTTGGTTCAAAAACTAGTAAGCAGAGTTCACCTTGAATCTACCTTTGCGATCTAACTTCCACCAAAGTTTGTCTTCTTCTTCACTTGTACCTTTAAATTCCTCCAACATTCTAAAAAACTCAATCACTGATTCAATTTCCCAATTATTGAAGTTTCTTCTGAAATGAATGTTCCAGCCTTGTTGTGTCCATGTGTCAGCCACACTCACCTCCTGTTGTACTGCCAACCCAGCTAAATGAGGGAACAAAACCTGTAAGCTATCTGATCTCAACCAATTGTCCTTCCAAAAAGAAGTCTTATGACCGTTTCCAACTTTAACACTGATGTGGTTCTTCATAAAAGGTCAGAGTACTCTAATTGATCTCCACACACTAAACCCATATGGGGTATTGACTACCTTTGTCATCCACCTCTTCTCCTCGCCATATTTGATTTTTATGACCTTACTCCAATATGCTTGAGGTTCTTGTGAATATCTCCATAGCCATTTCAATCTGAGAACCTTAATCTGTATCTTGAGATTTCTAATGCCAAGCTCCCCTTGGTTTTTTCCCCAAAGTACTTTGTTCAATTTGACTGGATGATGGACTGTTGAATCAGTTTCCTTATTCCTTTCCAAAGAAAACTTTTCCTAACCTTGTCGAACCTTTGTATGATACCATCTGGGACTGGGAAGATGGACATCATGCAGCTGGAAGAGCATCCAACACTGAATTTATAAGAGTAACTCTTGCCTCCTAATGATAAATACGGTGACTTCCATCTACACAACTTCTTTTCACATTATTCATCACAGAGCTCCAAATGTTCATGGAATTTGATTTGGCTCCCAAAGGCATTCCAAGATAGGTGGTAGCTAGGCTCCTACTTCCCCTCCCAAAATCCTAGACAACTCCTCCATTTCTGTAACCTCAGTAATAGGGCACAACAGACTCTTCCTCCAATTTATGTGCAGCCTAGAGACACCTTCAAATAACACCAGGATCAACAATTGACCTTCCTCAGCATCACAAAAAACTAAAGTATCATCTGCATACTGAAGATGTTGAGACTTTGAGACTCACATTCCCGAATATTTTACAATATCTCAAACCAGAAGTAGATAACAGTTTGTTTTTGAGAATGGCAACTTGAGTATTAAAGGCACTAGGATAGTGACAAAAACCATAAATACAGACAGAAAGGATAGCAGATCCATATATGAAATCCTACCAGTTACAGAGCACCTATCAAATCTTCAAGGATACTGTCTCCTCTAAAAAACATTCTTTACACCAAACAACGACAAACAACATACCCAGTGGAATCCTACAACTGGGGGGAAAAAACATTCTTTACACCAAAAATGAAAAAGAAGAAAGTACTTCGTCTTAAGATTCTGTAAATAGCTACTTCTTCAAAAATTCTTAAATGTCTTTCTTTCCAAACTGTCCACCATATACAAACAGGAACTAATCTCCACCATTTCTTCTGTCTGACTACACCCCCAATGCAATTCCAACTTTTTAGCAGGTCACTAGTATTGGAAGGCACACACAATTGGAGGCCCACAATGTTAAGAAAAAGTTGTAACCAGAAGACCAGTAACAGAACAATGAAGAAACAGATGGCTATTGGATTCTGATTCTAAACTACAAAAAGGCCATCCAGAGCATAATTAGATTCTCTTGAGTCAGGCAAGCCTCCCTTGCCACTAACCAGGAAAAACACAACTTTTGTAGGAACCTTGGGAAGTTCAATTCGTAAAGTATGGGGTGGGGAAATCCCTTGGAAAACAAGGGTCAAAAAGAACCTTCAGGACTCTGAAGTAGCTGAATTCCAAAATCTGGTCGGTATGTTTTACAAGTATATTTCATGTTAGTCAGGACTCATGAGGTGGGGGTTGAAAAGAGATGGACTATTTTCATTGAAGTCATATTATCATAAGCTCTTGGTGAGGGAGGAGTCGGATTTTCTACACTTAGGAGTCGTTTGGTTTGAACACAAGTTACGATGGGATTAGTTATGATAGGATAAGTTATAATGGGATTAGTTATGATGGAATAAGTTTTGATGGGATAAGTTATGATGGGATTATTTTTTTTCGAGTGTTTAGTTTGTTGCATTCAAAATAATATGCATAATATAAATTTTACGAACAAATTATTTGTTTACAAAATGTTCTTTATGAATGTGAAAAGTGATGTATGAAAAGGGTTTAAAGGGATATCTTTTTCATTTACCTACTTTCTCCCTGGATAAGTTATCCCAGCATTATTGTACCACCCAAGGGGAGGGATAACTTATCCCGGTGCTAATTATTAATATCAAGATAAGTTATCCTGGACTTGCCAACCAAACAACAAACTGAATGACACTATAATTTAATCCCAGGACTATTTAATATTAGCCTTCACACCAAACGACCTCTAATGGTTTGTATTCCTAGGGCACCAAAGAGGGTGTGCTTTTTCAACTGTTTGGCAGTGAGAGGAGCTATATTGACAGCTGAAAATTGAGGAAACAGCCAGTTAAATATGTCAGTTGATGCTTCATGTGCAAATGTTCTGGTGAAAATGTGAACCACCTACTACTACACTGTCCGATACAAATAATGTGGTGTGAGATTTTGAAATGGTTTACAATGGGCAATCCGAGCATAGCAGCAGAGGCACTCTCTAGTTGTGAAGTCAGAAGAAGGAAGAGAAGTTGAAAAGTCTGGGATGTTGTGCCACTAGCACTGGGTCTAGTGGAAGGAAAGAAATAGGAGAGCTTTTATGGGATGACACGTGTACGCTAGAGGAAAAGGCTCTCATTTCTAGTGTCTTTTTGGTGATTACATGAGGTTCTGGTATTTACAGAAGATCGAGCATCGTTCTTACTGAGAATTATATATGTTGCTGATTCGCTACTTTGTAAATACTGCTTGTATAAGGGAAATTTTCCCATTATAAATACAAGTATTTACCTTATCAATGGGAGAATCTATCTAAAGCGTTAAGCTTAATTTTCTCAAGGTTCTTGCTATACCCTTCCAACAATAATAACCATGGTTTATTCTAGATGAAGACAATCTTTCGATCCAACACATCTACTTAATACTTAGATAGAGTAATCTAAGACAGAAAACTTTGACAAAGGCATAATGATTTACCTCCACGTAACAAAGACCTTGTGGATCAGAAGTACCAATCAAGACCAGATCACAGGGAACTTCATCATTCTCACGAAGCCATACAATGTTACCAACACAAACGTCTTGGGCTTGAATCTACAAGTAAATACAAGCAATGTAGGATATAATATCTTCAATTGAAACATATAACAAGAAAATAGTTACAGATATGATGAGATGAAGAAATGGAATACATCATAGTCAGTTCAGAATCATTTTCAAAAAGGCATCTTGCTTCATAAACAAAAAAATATTCTGGTGCTAAGCCAACACCTCCGGTCACCTACAGACATGGAAGTTTACACTAAAAAAAATATATTAGCAAGTAAACATCGGATGAAAATAACGCAACACAGGCAAAAGAACTGTACATTCACTAAGTACATGTAAAGTTCAGCACCTATATGCATGTCACAGAGTTGCCATGTGGCAAAAGAAAATCAACCTATACAGGAATACAGAAATTTATCTCCTTCAGCCATGTCAATAAAATACATATTTAAGAATGATAAAGGTAATAACATTTCGACTATATTTACAAAGTACAGAACTTTTGTGGGAGAAAAGAAATTGCAAACCCAGCCCTCCTATACAGTCAATTTTGGCAAACTGAAGCTCTCTCCAGCCAAAAGTTCAAATTATACCTTTACTTGACATATTAGGATACTAAAATCCTTTTAAAATGGCAAAGGATACTCATGTGGCTTTTTGAATTGTAAAGAGGGCTCAGTACTGTGCCTGCGCTGATATTAATTGAAATTGGTAATGTTATATTCCTCAGCATTAAGGATATTGCTGGAGACCTCCAAAAATTGCTTAACATAAAGGAAACAATACGGCTAATTACAGGGAGCCAAACAGATTAATTAATTGTTCTACTTCCTCTATACATTTCTTTTAACACCAAAAATATAATACATTTCTCCTTATCTGTGCTGATACTAATGTACTGTTACAACTACAAAAAAACTATAGAGAGGATTATAAAAGAAGGTGCACATTGAATTTTCAACTTCTGGAAATAGAACGATCAAAAAGTTGTATTAAAATACTAAAGTTGGACCATGTAACTTTGGCACTATGATAAAGTAAAATGGAACAATTATGGATGTTCCATCACGATGGACAAGTGGACAGCAAGAAATGGAAAAATGATCAGCAATGTGTTGGCTAGTTCTCAAAAGGAAGTTTGTTCCTTGAATCCATTGATGCTAGTGACTCTTCTACTGAATCCCCCAAAATTATCTCGTTGTTTAAGAATATAGAGAGACCTGGAACAAATGTCATGTGGCAAGAATTTTCTGAGGAAGTCAACATTATCCTCCCCAAGAGACAAGGCACTCCATCCCAAATTGAACAAACTATTACGCAGGGAGATATGTGAGAGCAACAACTTAACTTTAATTCGGGAGTAGAACAACCAAAAGTTTGTGATAAGAAACTAAGGTTGGACATTGTCACTTTTGGTGTAATATTGCATGTGACAAGAATTTCCATCCCAAGGTAGTGACCATTATTTTGGCTCGTACAAACCAGAAAAGAACAATGGTCAATTCAGGACAGAGCAGTTGAAATAAATCAGACAATTCCAAAGTTGAATTAAAACAAATAAGAAAGAAAAAAATTTCTGATATAAGTGAATAAAAATGTAGTAAAGAACGTAGACACCGATATTATACATGTTTTCTAATGCCCTTCCGCACAACCCAAACTTCTTTCTCATTAGCTTTCTTGTCTGAAAGATATCTATTGTAATCATCCCATGCCTCCTTTGTTGCTGAGACTGCAAATATAAAGATGAGAGGACCCCATGTACTAGCAGGATTTACTGGGGTGATGAGTGACCATAGTTGAAGGCAAGCAATCAACAAAAAATACTGGTTCATAAAGCGGCTGGAAACAAAAAGATAAAGCTGTTAGGAAAAAGTAGAGATAGATATTTAGAAACTCAAGCTAACAGAAAAAGAAAAGAGTTGGTTACTTTTACAAAATGTTAATGCGTGAACCAATCTAGGCAACGAATGGGATAATCACAGAGCCAAAAGAATGTCACCAATAGAATTAGAACGTGATCATATAAGCATAAATGAGTCAACTGGTGCAACAAATTACATAATGCAATTTTGTATGCAAGAATCTTGCAAAAGATTCCAATCACTAAATCCATGTTGCATGATTTTGACATTATTTCTGTTCCCATCTCTAGTCTTTATATATCAGAATAAACTAGTCCAGCCCAGCCTAAATGCATACTATTCTGAAAATCTATAACAACTGTAAAACACAAACTACAATGAAATTCATAATGTTAAGGGTGTCCATGAAAGATCATAAACACAAGTAGTTTAGGGGTAACTTTTCAGGGGCATTTCAAGAAATAATCAGGTAACTATCCACAATACCTAACTGGCCACTACTTTAACGTATTAAGTGACGAATGCTGAATGATTACTAGAGTTTTCAATATTTTTTATAACCATGGTCTGGAGTTTTGAATGCTTAGAGTTAAGGTAGATATAATCAAATTTGCATGGGGTGTAAGAAGCATACATAAGGGATAAATGAGAGAAGATAGCCTGAAATTATTTTACCATGGTCTAGAGTTTTGAATGCTTAGAGTTAGGTAGATATAATCAAATTTGCATGGGGTGTAAGTAGCATACATAAGGGATAAATGAGAGAAGATAGCCTGAAATTATTTTACCATGTATTATATAGACCTTTGCACAGGTCCATAAAAGCACTAAGATGATTGAATATGCTAAAAGAGGACGAAACAGATCTATTACATGGAGAAAAGCTGTCTTAGATAGCCCATAATTTATCGGAATCAATGCAAACTTAACTAAGAAACAAACAGAAAGGAAGAAAAGGATTCATATAGATGATAACAACTAACTGAGGTTAAGGCTTCATTATATCCGTTACAATTAACTAGAGGTGGTGCATCCAGGAGGCTAAAACTCTAGGCTGATTGGAAATGTGCATGCTATTGTGAGAATAAGTGTAAGATTTAAAGAACCTCAACTTGTAAATCAAATGGCCAAAAATACATCAGAATGGGTACTGTTAGAGTTAGAGTAGGAGTAGGATTACACAATCCTAGTTGAATTCGGATTAGATTGTAGTGTCTATAAATAGAGTCTTTATGTAACAATGTAAATACACAATTCAATAATATATTTTTCCCCATATTTCTCACATGGTATCAGAACATCGGTGAGAAACCTTCCGGTTTCGATTGCTGATTTGTGTCGGTGTATTTTCTGTCAGTGTTGTGTGAAAACCAACATCACTACCTTGTCCCTCACCCTCCGGCGACCACATCGAGGTCAGACCCATCGGAAAATACCCTTGCACGCGCCCACACGCGCCTCCTCAACCTGCAGGTTTTCCAGCGAGATTTGGCCACGGCCAGCGCGTGAGGCTACTTCCGACCACTTTCCGGCAACTTTTTTTTTCCAGATGGGTCGCCTCTCCATTCCGAGGCTTCCCATGCATTTTTTTCTGATTCCGACATCTGAAATTAGGGTTCCGGCGACTCCGACCTTTTCCGGCCACTTTTTTTTAGTGTTCCGACCTTTATTTTTCACTTTTCTTTGCCTCAGTGAGGTCGCCTCAGCATCCTGAGGCAGACCCATCTCTTTTTTTCTTTATTTACACAGTTTTTCTCTTTTTGTTCCAAAGGATGTCTTTTGGGGTTGATCTGTTTGGCTCCAAAAGTACAGGAACAGGAAGTTCTCATCCTATAATCACTTCAGAACCCTTACTGGGTAGTTCCAACTACTTAGCATGGGCTTCCTCAGTTGAATTATGGTGCAAAGGTCAAGGTGTTCACGATCATTTAACAACCAATGCTTCTGTGGTGGATGCAAAGCAAAAGGCTACTGAGGAATCTTCCACAGCCAAAGCACAATGGGAGAGGGTTGATGCTCAATTGATCGGCATTCTGCAGCAAATTTATGTATTTATTTGGTTGTTTATGTCGATGATATTGTTATCACTGGTAATGATGAAGATGGTATTACTAGTCTGAAGCAACATCTTTTTAAGCATTTCCAAACTAAAGACCTTGGCAGGTTAAAGTATTTTCTAGGTATTGAGGTTGCTCAGTCTGGATCAGGTATTGTTATTTGTCAAGGCAAATATGCTTTAGACATTCTTGAGGAGACAGGGATGATGGGATGTAGACTTATTGACACTCCTATGGATCCGAATGTAAAACTGCTTCCAGGACAGGGGGAGCCACTCAGTAATCCTGAAAGGTATAGACGACTAGTGGGAAAGTTAAATTATCTCACAATGACTAGACCTGACATTTCGTTCCCTGTGAGTGTTGTAAGTCAGTTTATGACTTCCCCTTGTGATAGTCATTGGGATGCAGTTGTTCGTATTCTGCGATATATAAAGTCAGCGCCTGGGAAAGGACTACTCTTCGAAGATCGAGGACATGAGCATGTCACGGGATATACAGATGCTGATTGGGCAGGATCACCCTCTGATAGACGGTCTACATCTGGATATTGTGTATTAGTAGGAGGTAATTTGGTGTCGTGGAAGAGCAAGAAACAGAGTGTGGTTGCTCGGTCGAGTGCAGAGGCAGAATATCGAGCAATGGCTACAGCAACTTGCGAGCTTATCTGGGTCAAACAGTTGTTGAGGGAGCTAAAGTTTGGTGAGGTTGATCAGATGGAACTTGTGTGTGATAATCAAGCGGCCCTTCATATTGCGTCAAATCCAGTGTTTCATGAAAGGACCAAGCACATTGAGATTGATTGTCACTTTGTCAGAGAAAAAATACTCTCAAAAGATATTGTTACAAAGTTTGTGAAGTCAAGTGATCAGCTTGCAGATGTCTTCACCAAGTCCCTCACTAGTCCTCGTATTAATTATATCTGTAACAAGCTAGGTGCTTATGATTTGTATGCACCAGCTTGAGGGGGAGTGTTAGAGTTAGAGTAGGAGTAGGATTACACAATCCTAGTTGAATTCGGATTAGATTGTAGTGTCTATAAATAGTCTTTATATAACAATGTAAATACACAATTCAATAATATATTTTTCCCCATATTTCTCACAGGTACAGAAGGACTCATTTTCCAGAACCCTAACTAATTCGGAATGAAGGACAGTTGATTGATATATGGATAATCTGGTAAAAGATCTAGCAGGTAAGCAGGATGCTATGTGGAGAGATGTGATTAAATGAAGTTTGGAATGGATGATGCAGATGTGCCCCCATGGTGTAGGTTTCATAGCCTTGTAAAACTATCAATTGGGGATGCAAAGAGAGTGAGATTGAGGATAGACTCCCGAATGAACACCAACCCTGCAAGCAAATTTTTCCCCATATAGATGGTATTGTGCTGAACCAAGAGGCTACAATTGCTGAATACATGCAGGAAAATAGATAAAACATTGAATTAAGTTCAATGACAATCTTAGGATGAACTTTTCTGACTGGAGTTGGAAGGGTGGCACAACCAGCTGAGGGCCTTACAGATTATCAGCAGAACAACATTCACGAGAAACCATGGGGGGGTTTCCTAGAGGAGTCTTGCTACAGTTACTTAAGCAGCTAGCCAACAATTCCAGGCATTGGAGTTCCAAGATGATAAAGCGTAGCCCTGTACACTAAGCTCCCACTATGCGTGAGATCCGGGAAAGGGCCGGAACACAAGATGATATGGAAGATAAAAAAACACAAGATTAACATAGGGTATAAATACCCATATACAAGAAGTGCACCAAAAGGTAGAGAAAGATCACAAAAAGACATGGTTCTCAAAGACACCCAAGCTTCTATAAATAACAGTATGGGTGCACCAAAACATAATAAGGGAAAAGAGGCTACTCCACATGTGCACAAAGTTCCTCTCTATTCTCTCAAAAACTCTCCTATTTGCCTCTTTCCAAATAGTCCACATCAGTGCAAGTGGGGCGACGATCTTCTCCCCAGAATTTACACATAAAGCACCGTTGACACACCTCATTTTCCTCTTACTCAAATTATCCACCGTTAGAATCACCCCCCTCATTGCTAACCATGTAAAGAAACACAATTTTCTGTGTACTCGTGGAATCCATACCGAAAGATAAGGAAAGGTTGCCTCCTTTCTCTTCAGAAGCTTCTCATAGAAAGACTTAACAGAAAATAAGTTATTGTTCCCCTCCACCCACCTCCAAATATCATCGCTAAGCTGTGAAAATTTTGCTTATGGAGCAACTCCATTAACATTTGGAACTCTGGAACCTCACAGTCTTGCAAGTTCCTCCTATACCTCAAATCCCAAAGAAATGCAATATAAGTTTCATAACTTCACTGCAGATTTCTAGACAGTGTTGGGAACTATTTCTTGACATCTATGGCATCTTATGGGTAATGCCTAGAGATGCAAGGAGCTTATTAGATAGCTGGAAGTTTCAAAGGGTTTCCAAAAGGCTAAAGCAGATTTGGAAGACCATGGAGTTCATTAGATAGCTGGAAGTTTCAAAAGGTTCCCAGAAGGCTAAAGAAGAATTAGAAGGCCTTCCTACTTTGCATCTTGGACTTATGGCTGGAGAGGAATAAAACATGTTATGGAAGGTATGGAATTCACATTTCTAGAGTCTAGAATAAATGTTCGCATAATTTGTTTTTCTGGTGTAATAGCAACTTGGTAGAAAGTATGGACCAATACATAGATTTTCAGGAAAATTATTAGGTAGCAAGGAGTAATAGATTGTCTGTTTGGTCTTTGTATGAGTCCTGTTTCCTTTTGCAACTGCTTGATACGTTTTCAATATAACCTCACCTTATCAGAAAAATTCAGCGGATAAAATTTTCAAAGAATCAAATATCTAAAGTAGAGACGTTCACACTTTAAAACAGCAACAAAGAGGGATAAGGGATGTGATTGTCTCTAGAATGTTAAACGCGAGATGCTAAAGACTGTGTGAAGTATTAATGTGTATCTCACGCCTATCAAATGTATCCTGTCTTCGATCTTTATGTAAGGTAGATAATTTAAGAAAAGAAGGAAAATCTTTTTAAGTTGTCCTTGAGAGGGATAATCTTTTTTAATTTGCTCTTCACTATCATCAATGTATCAACATCCCTTCCTCTCATATTCCTGACATAGCTTCTCATACTTCTCACATGGTTTCAGAGCCTTTTCAATCTTAATAGATACTTGAGTAGCTTAAGCCTACCTGCAGGCAGACTTATTTTGCCTGCCCACCCAAAAATATGTTTTTTATATGCATACATATAATTCTTTCTTCTTTTTTGTTACTGTAGGTAAAGCCTTTGAAGCAGCAGCACGCCACAGTAGCTATTCTTGGTGATCATTCCGGCGGCACTGCATCTCTTTCTAAGACTATTCTGGCAGCACCAAGCTTATTTCTAGTAACCGTTTGGGATAGAGCACCTCTTTAGCAATGACCATTCATTGACACAACGCCTCATTTCCACCATTCTCACAGCACCACTTCTTTTGGGTCAATACTCCGATTATTGTTATTGCATGACATTCCAACATGATCATGAGATTTCATTGACCCACTTCTACTGCAAATTTGCAACGATAACTCGGTGGTCGTTTATTTTTTCTATGTTGCTAAAATAAACAAACTCAAGTTGGTCTCTACCTAGAACTTAAGGGATGCAAAGTATTTTAGGATCTTAAAATTAGTGATAAGTTTTAGTAGGAAATTAGTTCCTCGAATAGATTATATCCAATACAATCCCCACCACCCTCATCAAGTAATCAGACGCCAAAATCTTCTTACAATTTTCCATCCCTAATGCCCATGGTATTGCCTCCTGTAAGATAGTTTCTCTACATCACACGTCATTCCATAATTAACACCTGCCCTCTTTCCAACAGTGCAACCAATACGCTTTGAGTACATGTTTTCCTCATGATCCCCTTTACACTCACGGACCATCTATTATTCCCTACTCCACGTTTCACGGTGATTTACTTCTCCATGATGTAATTTTCCTCTTGGATGAATATCTCCAACAACTTCCCCAAGTGTGCCAATTGAAAGTAAAGTTATTCTTATGAGACCATCATCTCCCTCTATATCAAACTCTCCCATGCCTCCTCTTCCCAATGGAAAGCCCCTCAGCATCTTGTTCTATCTATCTCAACTTTGCAAGTTGCCTCTAAATTTCTACATCAGCCAGCGCCTTATCCGAAATGGAAAAAGTAAAGCAGGAAAGTAAAATAAGAGAATCTCTCATCTGCCCTCGAGAAATTATGTTGTCTACTGAGGATAAAATGAAGTTTTGTCTTAGCGTAATAATTATTGAGAGCAAAACATTCGCGACAAAACCAAAATGGAAAAATCTCAAAGCTGCAAGTTCAATCTAATATAAAATGCAGAACTTCTATGTAATAAATTAGAAAGTTACCTGAATTGTTCCCACAAGTTCTTTGGAAGAAAATTCCATACAGTATATTTTCTGTTTGAGATCCGGTTGTCACAGTAAATATTATTTGACAAATCATCATCATCAATATAAACAAAACGCTTCATTGTTGACCTGTATGCAGGTTTTCATGTAATAGATGCTGACTTTGAGGTTAAAGTAGCAGTTAGTGTCCTTTGGGTCTATCCATTACCAAAGAATTAGAACTGTACCTGCAAAATTGACAAAGTGATTAGGCTAACAATTACATTACAAAAACAATAAGCACTTGTAAGGAAGAGACTGGACAATGATCAAAAAACACTAACAACCAGAAAATCTGACTCATCCAAAGACAAACTTCATAGGAACAAAAATTGCTGGTCAAATCAAACCTCAATGTTAATGGTCAGCATGAGACGTCCTCTAAGAATGACAATGGACATATATGTACAATTTTATCCTCTAACAACAGACAGGATGCATTTTTCTCCAGTTTATCCAAAGGTCGGTAACTGAAGCTACTAATAAGACATGTGTATACCTAAAATTACATAGAAGAAAATATCTCCATAGAAGTAAGCTTTCGTAGAACCAATGCTTCTTGGCTAGGAAAAAACCATAATGAAAGAACATGTCCCATATTAGAGGCGTATCCAGGATTTCGAGAGAATGGGTGCACTATTGAGAAAAGGTGAATCTAAAATATAAGTTTGCTTGGTATTGAACCTTAGGTTATTATACTAAGTCTGTTAAACTTTTAAAATTATAGGTCCAAAATTAATTCTTATCTATAGAAATAGTAATTTTTGTGAGAAATATTAGAGAAGAATATTATTGAATTGTTGTCTACATTATTACATTGAGACCCTACTTATAGATACTATATTAGACTCCTTTTCCGACTAGGATACTATAACACAATCCTTTTCCAAATAGGATTCTATATACTATTGTAATTCCTATTCCTATTTATGTAGGATTGCATTTACCTATTCCTATTCTAACACTCCCCCTCAAGCCAGTGCATACATATCATATGTACCTAGCTTATTACAAATGTAATTAATACGAGGATCGATGACGGGCGTGTTGAGATATCAGCAAGTTGATCTTCCAGCTTCACAAAATTAACAGTCAATCTCAATGTCTTAGCCTTCTCATGTAATTACGGGATTGCATTGTTAAACTTCCCAAACCAAGCTTGAGAAGATTGTTTTAGATCATTGAATGATTTACACAATCGACATACAAGGTTATCAGACTCTCCCTGAGCAACAAAATCAAGTGGATGCTCCATATAGATTTCTTCCTCGAGATCATCATAGAGAAAAGCATTCTTAATGTTCAACTGATTAAAAGGTCAATGGAGGATGACAATATGGATCATCTCGAAATTACTCTAAGAAAGTCACTTTAAAACTTCTCGAAACCTGCTTATGCACCAAATTATTAGATTTGATGGTTGAAAATGATCACAAATTGAGAAATAAAACTATATGGGTAGGGTCGGAATGATGACACGACCCTACTGGGAAATAGAAATTATATAGGTAGGATCATATTGACAATATGATCCTACTGCAAAAGAGAAATTGTATGGATAGGGTCAGAATGATGGCATGACCCTACAAACTAAATTTGATGAGTCACTAAAAAGACGAATAGAACTACGCAAATCAAATCTGATTCACCAAAAAAGAGACAGTGCTATGCAACTCGGATATGAGAAAGTAGTTCGAAAAACTCACGGTACTACACAAATTGAATATGAGTAGTCCGGAGAGATGCCGGGTGTTGCACAAATTGAATATGAGAAAGTAGTCACCGGAAAGATGGCACGGTGCTACACATGATAAATATGAAAAAGCAGTCACCGAAAAGATGATACGGTGCTACACAAATTAGATACAAAAAAAGTAGTCACCGGATTGAGTTCATGGTGCTACACAAACACTGAAAGATGTAGGGTTGACACAAACAACCCTAGAAAGTCATCGAAAATTGATGACCTGTTTGACTGAGTTTTCTTCCCTTGAATATGAGAATCATATATATATATATTATTGTCCCTACTTTTGTTAACATAACCATTAGCCATACGGGCAGCATATATGGGTCATAGCCGCCCGCCTACAGCGGAAGTTCTTTGATTTTCTACTAGGACCGTAGAAGCTCTGATACCATGTGAGAAATATTAGAGAAGAATATTATTGAATTGTTGTCTACATTATTACATTGAGACCCTACTTATAGATACTATATTAGACTCCTTTTCCAACTAGGATACTATAACACAATCCTTTTCCAAATAGGATTCTATATACTATTGTAATTCCTATTCCTATTCTATGTAGGATTGTATTTACCTATTCCTATTCTAACAATTTTAATATACACATTTTGTTTAATTGTATAAAAAAACTATAGTGCTAAAAAGAATTAGAAATTTCAAGTGTGACGGACTTGAAAATTTTCATGGACTAAAGCCATATATGTGTGTGTGTGTATTGAAACACCAAAAGTGTTACCGATGACCACTTAAAGAGGTGTTACCCAATTTTTAAAAGGAAAAAAATTTAATAGATATAAGATTTAAATTTCTAATTTAAATAGAGATGCACCCGAATATTATCGCTTCATGTGATACTTTGAATTTGGGTCCACATATCTGTATTTAAGTATTTTTTTTAAATCTTATACTACTATATATGATCTAGGAAGAGGAGCATGGGTTCACATGAATCCACGAACCCCCCCCCCCCGTCTCTTACATACGCCCCTACTTGAGTTATATAAGTGACATAACTTGCTTAGACTCCTTTTAGTTCAAGGAAATTCTTACCTCAATGTAGAGATACATGTGACATTTTGAGAACCTTTAATTTTTAAGCTTCTGTAGCATTCCTTACAATCAACTACTTCTATGCCTTAGTCCCACACAAGCTAGGTTGGCTATAGGAATCAATTATTTCGAGCTATTGGAATGAAACGGGGATGAATAGAACAGAATGTACATAGAGGATAGCCTACCTCAGCTTGAACGGGATTAAGATTTAGATGATTCTTCATGTTGATATCATCCCACCCAAAGCACCCCCTAATAGCGGATAACTAGCCAAGCATGCATTCAGCTCAACTCATGATGACATTCTTTTTATAATGAGTGTCTGACATCTTGCTTGCACCTCAACTACTCCACCTACCATCTCTCACCGGCATAGATACCGAGTAACTCTACCTGCCAAGACTTAGGCGGATAGGAAGAAATCAGCTAACTCACAATATCATTTTTATTATCGTCTGCAAGAATCCTTGGCCTACCCAAGCTATGGAACTCACAAATTTCAGAAAATTGAAATGGGACTACTCCAAGAACAATGTTATAATGTGAATCTATAGCCAATTTGTGCTCCTGCGGCAGCATACTCAGCCAATCAAACAATAATTTCAGGGAAAACAACCACACATATAGAAAGACAATATACACCATAAAGATGGAAAAATTACACACTATTTCTATAGAAAAACATTCGCTAATCAGACTACGTTTCAGTGGTGAACCCTGTTTAATAGTACTAGGTGTCACCAAACCCACTAGTTCTAGCAGGGGTTGTATAAATGTATTGTAAACCCTGCTAAAAGCTGACAAATTATTAAATTATGAACTCGGCAACGACAAGTATTTTAGTTTAGTAATGACTGATGTTAAGTTGTTAGACTTGAGTTGGAGTCCCAGTCTACATTTCTTTTTGTTCTTTTAGATAGGGTTCCGTTTTGTTTTTTTATCAAGGTAATATACATAGGTTCCCTTTTTGGAAATACACAAATGCTCCAACTTAGAACCCATAACCTCCAAATCCTAGATCAGATACTACTATGTATATGACTATATGTAGCACAAAGAACCAAATCCATGAAACAGGAAAAAATTAAAAAATGAGCAGAGAAGCAAATTCACAACTGCTTCAAGAGCAATAGTCACCATCTGAACATGATTCTAGAGCAAAATGATGTTAATTCACCCAAACAAAGAAACAAATGGCAAAGGGAAAATGGCAATTCTAGAGCAATACAGTCATCACTGGGACACAAATCTAGAGCTTTAGACTCGAACTAACCCAAATAGATAAATAAATAAATGGAAGAGCAATATCACAATTGCCCAAGGTCTATTTCTTTACATTTCACCTTTTCTTATGTTACATTCTGTACCAATGTTAAATAGTTAAAACACACAATAAAATAGAGCACTTCTTGATGGCCTCTTCTCTCTCGGGGCATTTTAGCTGAAGTGCTCAGCCATGGGAAAGAGGGCTCAACAGCCATCTCTGAAGGAACAAACAGCAAAGGAAGCTGAAAACTCAAATGCAACAGGGCGAAGAAGGCAAAAACCAGTAGCAGCAGCAAGCATGTTAACCAGGAGGGGCAGATCATCTATCGCAGGTTCAGAAAGGGTTAATAGATTCGTCTCAAGCTATTGTCAAATCTAGATCTGTTAGAATTGCAGATCAAATCCAGAGGAAAGGAACAGGTGTGTCTCCAACGGCTGGTAGCGATTCAATTACTGCAATCTCCAATGGAATAGCAAAAACAACTCAGAATGATGTACCAGTGATTGATAAGGTTGCCCTCAAAGTGTAACAACAGGAAGAGCAGCAACAATGGATGGATGTTGAATTGGACACAATTGTGGCTGGGAAGTCAGCGCCCCCCTAGAAGTGGTAGGAAATCCTGGGCTGAAGAAGAAGAGGAGGAATTGGGGGTACCTGAAAGGAAGGGCTCAGTGAGGGATAATTTTGACATTGCAAAAGTGGGGAATGCACGGTTCAAACTGGATATCTGGTTCCGACCACACAAAGGTGAATCCTCATTTGTTGAAATTGAGCTAGAAGATATTGCGTCAGAGATTACATATTGGAAGGATTCAGTAGTATGCTATCTGTTGGGTGTGATCCCTCCAGTTACTGAAATGAAAGGTTATACTCAGAGATTGTGGGGCAAACATGGCACCAATAGAACAGTTATGTTTTCTAGCACGATTTGATACAGCTGTGGGTAAAAATGAGGAGATCCAGGGAGGAATTTATCACTTTGATAGCAAGCCCTTTTTTGTAAAGGCTTGAGATCTGGAATTCTCGGGAGATGAATTCTATATTGTTCCCATATGGATTAAACTGCCAGGGTTTGATTTCAAGTACTAGAGTAGGAAAGGATTGAATAAGATTGATAGTTTGGTTGGTAAGACACTGATGGTGGACCATACTACTGAGAAGAAGACTGGGCTCTATTTTGCCAGATTGCCAATTGAGGTGGGGATGAATGCCAATCTGCCAGACACCATTGTGTAACAAAATGGAAAAGGATACTTGGTTGAGCAAAGAGTGACCTATGACTGGAAGCCTACATTATGTAAGCATTGTGATACTTATGGCCATTCAGTGGATGTTTGTAGGAAGAAGAGCGGCTCTAATACACACAAGAATACAGGGATGCGCACTAGAGCAACCTGAGGAAGAGAGACTGGGTCCAAAGCCAAGGAAGGTGCAGATAACTAAGGGTGTCACACAGGCCAATGTTAAAAGCAAAAAATGCAAAAAAGCTCTAAGGTCCATTGGACTTAAGGTGCAAATAAAAAGTGTGGGTTTTAATAAGAAAAGGCACAACTGTAGAAAACTTACAAATGTATATATATATATGTTTAGCTCAAGACTAATAATCATAAGCATGAATAACAAATATATGGACAAAGAAATTGATTTTTTAACGATAAAGTGAAATATCAATTGTTTAGTGTGGTGTCTTCAGGAACCACTCATTCGCAAGGAAAAGTTTGTCTTAGAGATTAAGACGCTGAAGCACACATTTAGCGAGGTGAAACGCTCAATGTGTTTGAGCCTTGCTTCAGGACTTAAGCTAGCCTTTGACAACAGTGAGTGGACATCCTTCACAGCCAGCAAAAGCCACATTGATGGGGGCAGAAGTCAAAGTAAGAGTCATACTCCAGTAAGGAACCAACAACCAGGTAGTCCCAAGGGGAATGTGGTCTGCCGGACGGATCACCCCACTGAGGTATGGGAGAAGTCCAGAGGTGCAGCGGCAGAATCAAGAGGTCACTAGCCCAAACTCTTCTTAGGTGTTGAATCAGCAGCCAAACCACAATCATAAAGTCCAGGATTTGTAGGAAATGCAGGGAATAGGACCATGCCATCTCCTGGGAATGGTTAATCTCATCAGTTGGAATGGTAGGGGGCTATATTCCCATGATAAGGAGGGAAAGATTAAACTCCTTTGCAACGTAGGGTTAATTGGGATGTTGGAAACAAAAGTTAAGCTAAATAAGATTGATCAATTAGCTACTAAATTGTTTAGGGGATGGCAATACTTAACCAATATGGAACATCATTATAATGGTAAAAGTTAAATAACCTGGAAACCAGATTACTACCTATTATTCCAATTAGTATGAATGCTGAGGCTGTTACATGCGAAGTGACTTCTCTACATTTACAACTATCCTTTCTGGTAACATTTGTTTAGCAGGGAAGAGAGGAAGAGCCTTAGGGAATACTTGTTGCACCTGCAAGGAATAGTTAAGAAGTCCTGGCTGATAATAGGGAACTTCAATTCTGTGCTTCATGATGATGATAGGATTGGGGTCATCATGCGACATGGGCAGATGTAGTTGACTTTGCACAATGTATAGATGAATGTGAATTCATCCAACTGCCTTATCAAGGAGGGAGATATACATGGAATGACAAGAGTGGGGATAACAGGATATTTTCTAAGATTGACCAAGATTGGTCTGCCAGTCTTGGGGTGCAAAACGTTTCAAGTAATTGAGAAGATGAAGCGATTGGAAAGTGCACTAAAGAAGTGGAATTGCTCAACACTTTAGAAACATAATTACTGACTGTGAGAAGGATAGAAAAACCTTGAAGCAAGCTCAGTTACATTAAGTTACTCACCCTTTCAACACTAAAGTTCAGCAGGCAGAAAGGAGAAATGTTTGAAGTTTAGACAGTTCTCCTACTTAGCTGAAATGTACTTACAGCAGTAAAGCAAGGTCACTGGCTCAGATTAGGAGATAACAACACTAAATATTTTCATGTTGTCACTAAGCATATGAGGCTTAAGCACACAACTACGCAATTAAAGGATGAACAAGGAGTTTGTCAAGCAGATCCTGATATCATTGCCAATATTTTTGTAGAGTAATATGAGAACCTACTAGGCAGGAAAGAACCACTCAAAAGGAATGCATTACCTCCTGAAGAATGGTAGTATCTTAACAATGGAACAACAAATCAGGATATTGGCTCCCTTCACCAAAAAGGGTGTAAAATCAATTATATTCTCCATTGCTAACACAAGAGTCCAGGGCCAGATGGCTATGGAACTGGATCTTTTAAGACAGCCTGGAGTAAAGTCGGGAAGGGTATTACAGAAGTTGTATTAGAATTTTTTTCAGAATGGAAAACTGCTTAGACAGCTCAACTCCATCAACATTGCTCTTATTCCTAAGGTTGACACTCTAGAGATGGCAAGTCAGTACAGAACAATCTCATGTTGTAATGTTCAGTATAAGTGCATCTCTAAGTTGATATGTAGCAGACTAAAAGAAGTTGTTGGTCACATTGTTGCAGATAACCAAGCTGCTTACCTTTCGGGGAGGTCAATGCTACACAATGTGCTAATGTGTCATGATCTTCTTTGGCTCTATAATAACCACTCCTGGATACCTAATGAAGATAGATCTCGGGAAAGCATATGATATGGTGAGCTGGGAGTTTTTGGAAGAAGCACAGGTAAGATATGATTTTTCAGCCTGGTTCATTCTATTGATCATGGTATGTGTTACAAAAGAGCGGCTCAACCCTAAACCCACTAAAGCAGTGGCTCTAGACCCAAAAAAATTAGGGCTTCAAAATTACAAATCCTCCAAAAGAACCAATCCCCCAAATTCAAAGCTCAAATACGAAAACACAAGGCAGTGATGATATTTGCTAAGAAAAAAACACGAAAACATACACACATCCGAAGATGCACCAAACAGTAATAAATTCGACTAAGAGGCAAGATTAAACGAAGAACCAAAAGCACTGAGCGGAAGAGTGAAGACGCAGACAAAAAGACGAAGGAGATACTTACATTAAAAGAGACGACCAGATCGAATGAAGGCGATGTAAAATGTAAATTGTGAGAAGCACCAGACCAATGAAACAAAATAAACGAGATATAAAAATATTATGTATTTATTGTTATTATTAATTTTAAAAAAATTTAATAGTTTAAATTCACTTCAATTCAATAGACCATTTAAATATTGACTTTGTAAGATTGTTGTCCATTCTTTGAGATACTTTATTGTCACACCCCAAACTCAAAGGGCACAACTGGCACCTAATGCCAAAACTTAGACAAAGCCGACCATGCTGAACTATAAAAACCAATCAGCCGGCAAGGTCCTTGTCGGCAATTCTATAGAAGAAACAAGAAATAACCAACTAGAACATAAGTCCTAGTTAGGCCATCAAGGTCACCATGATATCTATACAGAAGTCGAAAGCAAATATATATATATATGTCGAGACAATACATCAACCAGTTATCAAATCTCAATAAACCAACAACTAGTCCAATATGGTCATTTACTATTAAGATTCGAGCCTATACCTTGGATGTGGCCGGTACTAGAAAATCGTTTTTGGCCTCAAGCGAATCACTTGGTCGGGCTACTTTTTTCAGCGGAAGATTTAAACAGTAAGATAAGCTAGAATTCAATAAGTGGCGAAGCTCGGCTAAAGTCTTTAATACAATTAAGCAACTCAAAGTTGTTTAAAGATAACTAAAAGAGGTAAACTGAAATACTATGTTGACTAGTCTACGAAGCCTCTAAAACTAACTCTAAAACAAATATTGTGATACGCCCACGACTACCACAACTGAAATATAATAGCTAGATAATAAAGATCAATATGCCTCAGACTACAAAGAGGCTCACCAATGGCTGACTAGGAAAGCTGGATCTTCAATGATGTGCCTATTGAGGATCTCTTCTATCACCTGTGTCTGCATCATAAAAGGATGCAGGTCAAAACGGCATCAGTACGTAGAATGTACGAGTATAAAATACTCAAAATAAAAACTCACGATGGAATGGGATGCTCAAAACTTAACTTAAAAGAAACTAAGTGTCAAAAGTGATGTAGTGTAAATAAAGGCTCTATTTCAATGCATAAATGAATATAATTCAAGATACATACATACATACATACATATATATATTGAATGGACTTTAAGAATTCGTACCCAAAACTAAGAAAGGAGACTTTACTAAACTTGGAGTATAATGTTGTGAGAATAAAGGATCATTAAAATACTGAAACAGTCCAAGTTTCAGAGTTTGGGAGCCTTACATACCTACAACACAAAGATTTCCTTGCAAAATTGAAGAATCATTCTCAATCATTGCCCTTTCCTTTTCTCCCTAATTTTTGTTCCTTTGAAAAAGTATGTATTTTTAGAGGGATTGTGCTTAAGGTACTGATATTGGTGCGAAAATAGCCTCAAAACGACGGAGTTTTAGTCTTGGAGGACTGGAGAAAAGATGGAAATGCCCTTACTTAAAATTGAAAATTGAGCACAGTGATGGAGCAAGTCTGCGATGCAGATTTATTCTATTTCAGTTCATTTTTTTTATGAAACACGTAAAACTCACTCGAATGCATTTTATGAACAACAGTAAAAATTGAACTATAATCGCGGGCCTGTCGTGCACTCTTCTAGTTAAGCAATTTTGCCACAAAAAATTATCTTCAAGTCTTTTAACTAAAAATTCCACCGAAGTCATTTGTGTACTTATTTTTAAACTCTTTTTGATATTCTAACACAATTTTAGCTAAAATGACTTGAGAGTTACATTTACATAGCTATCAAACTACACACTAGTCTGCAAGCCTTTAAGAGTAGTAAAGCTTGGCGCGACAAAACCCCAGCCTACCTAAAGTATATATAATAAGAGCCAACAAACCTCAAAACTCTGGCAACTCCAAAAAATGGGGCTTGCCAACCTAGTAAAAGTCAATCGTGTTGTTGGAGAGGTCTATTAGATCGTCTATTGGGATCTGTAGGCATGAGTGCAGCGCCCTTAGTGTCACCACCCGACTTTGCATGCTGTAATGGTGCCTACCTTAACCCTTAATAGACAAGCCTAACCCAGATCAGGAATGGCTAGTAACGGGTGTGAGGGTAGAAAATAACTCAACGGAGCAACAACTATCAGCTACCCAAATGGGAAACAAAATTGATACTTGTATATGTGTGTGTGCGTGCGTATATATAAGTATACTGTCATACCAGATCGAAACTCCCAGAAACTGAAAATCACCTGTATAGAACTACTATAAACACGATACAATATAATTGAGTCATAAGCTATATACATATACAAAACACGGCTAGTCTTAAGAAGCAAAAGACATGCCACAAGTGCTGAAGGAGACAACAATGACCCAAGAATGCCGAATTATCACCCAAGTCTCTAAAAATGCTACTACCAGCTGTAATCAGCATCGTCGACTCGTGCTGGGACCTACATCACAAAACAGATGCAAAAGGCAGGGGTGAGTACCAAAAATATAGTATCTAGTAGGCATCATAGACGACTAAGTAAGAATAGTAAATAATACAGGAAACACTAGAATAAAATGCCACAACAATGATACAAAGTAGAATTGAGAAGAATGGCACAAGGCAGGCAGGTATGCAGGTGCAACATATTTCCTATCCTAACCCTATATGTTGGGCCCCCATAAGCCCAATGGGTGACCCCGTGCATAAGATAGCCAGGTACACGTAAACCCAATCCCAATTGACCAAGTGCACCAAACCAATAACCTAAACTCTAAAGGTAGGAGAGGAGCACAATGCTAATGAAGGGGGAGCATAGAGCCCCAACCTCAAACTGCGGATGTGGTCCCCTCGACAATAATGCCAACCATAACGAGTGCTGAAGCATGGGAGCACAGAACCTGGACTTAGAATCGTGGATGTACAAGGAGTGTAGAGCAAGGGATACAAATCTCGAACCTCGAACCGCGAATGTATCCTTCAAACGATCCAATATGGCATGTTAGGTGGTCATATAACATCTTTGCAGTCTGGTAAAACCTTTCTTTCGAGCAATCAAAATATATATCAGTAGAGTAAGTCGGGGCATAAGAGAGTGATCAAGATGTGTATCAGTGGAGTAAGTCAAGGCATAGAAGATAGTAAGCCCTCAGGTCAAGTCGCAGCCTATCTCACGCTCAACTCTATTAGTCTCAAGTCTGCTATTCTAGTTTACAAGAATCTACTACTCTCAAGTAACACCAAAAGCATATACAAACATCCATCGATTCTGAACCACGCGTATCTAGGGCATTACTATCCTAAGCCTAGACTAAGGCTCAACAATCATTAGGTACTCAAAATACAACAAATAATAATGTACCAACCACAAGTAGGCTCAACATAACCTACCTATTCTTCTTCAATTGCAAAAACAGCCTGTATATATATACATATATATATATATATATATATATATATATATATATATATATATAATATCACATTCCTAACAACAGTCCTTAGTATATATCATCGCTCGGTCATAAGCGAGATACTAACAATTGAAGAAGATAACACAGTACAAATCAAGTAGTAACTATCGATCCCCAAATTAGCTAAACAAAACTTATAGTGTACATGGCATGTCCGACTAATCCCCTGCTTGTTATTCATGCATTTCCATCCATATTCACATATTCTAACTTAGTCTAGAAGAAGGGAGATCGTTGCCTACCTAAACGCCGATTGCGTGTGCTCCTAATGTGCCGTAAAAATTTGACACTTTTAATGCTTTAAACGTAGAATTTTGTATGTTCTCTAAGTGATGTTAGTAGGTTTGATATATTTTTATGTTGATTTTGCAGGATTACAGGAGTTGGGGAGTATTTGTGTTAATTTGGACAAGTTGCAGTTTTTAAGGTTTTATGAGACCATCTATGGTCCTTGGTTCATTCGACGAGCCGTAGATAGGTTTTGTAAGTCTGATATGAAGGGTCAGTTTTCTAAAGTTGAAACTATGTATTACCAGGATGGGTCGTGGTTCATTTGATAGATCATAGATCAGTTTGTGATTTGAGGCTAAAAAAATATGCATAGTTGCGAAAGTTAACAGGACGAAGCCACTTATGGTCCATAAGTCAATCTATGATTCGTAAGA
This sequence comes from Solanum rostratum, assembly GCA_029948455.1. Lineage (NCBI taxonomy): Eukaryota > Viridiplantae > Streptophyta > Magnoliopsida > Solanales > Solanaceae > Solanum > Solanum rostratum. Next base: position 19,412,569 of record CM057049.1, read on the forward strand.
CGCTAGTCATACAATGAAGACAGATTTTGAGGATGCAACTTACGAAGTCAGTCCATGAGCTGTGAATGCATCTATGACCGGTAACTATGTTTGTGAAAAGCCCCGATTTCAGATTTTCCTAATCTGTTTAAGAATTGGATTTCTTTTATTATAAATAGGATTTTTAGGTATTTTTTGATGCACAAAACTTTAGACTTCATATTACTACATTCTTTAAGCGTGTTCTTGGAGATTTTGTGTGGACCACTTTTAGTCTTATCTTTGGATTATAATATTTTGATTTACGAGATGATTTCGAATTTCGTGTTCTTCAATTCTTCATTGTAAGTGCTTAATTATGCAAATTGATAACATGATTCTTTCATCTACAACAAACATGAGTAGCTAATCCGCAACTAGGGTTGTGGGAACCATGAAGAATTAACAAAGTAAAAACCAAATAATTTGTAATCTTTGGATAGTGTGCATGCATGTATTATTTATCTCTTTGTTTTGATTGTTTTTTAACGGTTACAAACGTTAGAACTTGTCTTATTTTTACTTGCCGGACCAAGGGGGTAATGAATGGGAAAAGGGATAAATAATAAGATTTGACGTTAGCACACTCGTCTAATCAACCTAAATAGACCAAGGGATGGTTGTACTGGGACAAGGTAAGGGTTAGTAACGCGACACCCATAGATGGACCAAGTTGCGTATTTTAAGTGGTTGCTGGACCAAGGAATTAGGTGAACATAACTTACTAGTTCTACATACTACACACTAGAAAATGTTACAGTTATTAGGTATACTGCGTTAGAAATTCATGGGGAACATAATACCTTAGTTAGCCAAGTGGTTCGCTTAGAAACTAGAAATAGTTTATGAGTGTCGGCCACGTCTAGAGTACCTTTCTAGGACGTGACAATTTGCAACTGTATAATTTTGTATAGATAAGTTATTTTCTTCAAATGTATAATTTGTACTTGTGGTTTTTTATTATTATTTTTAAAAAAAACTGGTTGATGCAAAAGAGAATGTGAAAAACAAATTGAATTTAACATACAAAAGTATTCAAGGTTGATTGGGCCCCTGTGCAACATGAGTTGTATATATATAACATATTTTTTTTATATATATAGATATATATGTATGTTTTATTATCAAAAAAGAAAGGAAGTCAAAGAAATGACAATATAAAATTTGCATATATGTCACACATGGTGATATGGTTCATATACATTGATTTTTATTATTTTTTTCCGCTCTTTCTTTTTAAAGAAAAAATATTAATCCACTCATCGTGCAAACACTTATACTAATTTATATTAACTTGTGGGCTCCTGCATTTTGGACAAAAATATATTTTACTTTTACACAGTACACAATTTATTTGTATCAAAATATTTATTTTTTAAGTCAGTCTACAAATATTTTCTTATTTATAAATTATTGAATTAACGAGAACTCATATTTACGGGAGGAAAGAGATTTTATTTTTTTTTCTTACCCTTACAAATTCTTTTTAGTTTATATCTTTTTTATATAATTTTTTCCTATGTGGAAGATGCCTATTTTAGTCAGATTAAACATTTAGAAAAATCATAGTTCATTTTCTCTATAATATTTATTATATCAACAACTAGTATACGTATATGTATAATGTGCAAAAAGTATTAAAATATTACTTTTAATTATTATAAATTTTAATGTCTTGTTTGAGTATGTTAAAAATCATGTTATTTTTTTTTAAAAAAAATCTTATCCTCCAACGTTTCACACATTGATTTATAACTTGTTATCCTTAAAAGAATATTAATATGCTCTTTATTATCTTTCATTTTTTAAAAATAAAGAGCATTTTTTTATAATTAATATATTTAAATTGATTCAAATAATTTTTCATAGATAACAATAATGAAATAAAAGAGGACCAATTTGTTGCTCTTTCTTATTCTGTAATTGTATTTTTTTTCTTGTATTTCGTAAAAAAAATTAATATAAAAAATGTGATGATCTACAATTTAAAAAAGGGAAAAGTATACAAAATTGATCTAATTTGAAATTATTTACTCTTAATAGACCCAATACAAACTATTTTCCTTTAATGGACCCATGACCCAAACTATTTACCTTCTTACCCACTTACTCCTTTTTATTTCGCCTTGACGCCATGCTGACGCCAACACAATACTATGAAATATACTCTGACAGTATATATATACCATACCGGTATCATATAGAATGAGTTTTATCTTTTGTGATATTCTGGCGGTATATTGATACCTAATTAGTATCATATATGATTATGTTGTTTTTTGTAAGAAATAAATAAAAAATAAATAAAAAATTATTAAACTCTAAATTAGTATAAAAATATATTCGTTGTGATACTCCGTCGGTATATTGATACCCTATTGGTATCAAATAATTTTGAGCTCTTCTTTAAATAAATAAAATAATTAAGAAAAAATTATTAAAGTTACAAACTTATTTATTAAATTTTAAACTAGTAGAAAATATAATCTTTATGATACTCTATCGGTATATTGATACCATATCGGTATCATATAGAACTGAGCTTAATCCTCTGTGATACCCTGTCGGTATAAGTATACCCTATTGGTATATCATACTAGGTGGGTGTTGACGTCAGCATGACATCAACACGCGAATTTTAAAATCGGGGAGGGGGGGGGGGAGAGAATTTTAATAGTATGGGGGCATAAAATGTAAAAGGGTATATGGATGTAAATAGTTTGCTTTAAAGGGGAATGAACTTAGTTTTCCCTTAAAAAAAATTTCAACGTGCTTATTGTTGACACCCAATTTTGGCTCAACATTTTTAAAAATCCATACTTTTTGTGTTATTATTTTTTAAATAGTTCAAAATACTTTTTTGGCAATTTCAGATTAATTTTTTTATAATTACTCTTATTTTTAAAATATTAAGATTTTAATTAGTTTAATTTTAAATTTTGACATAGTCTAATAATTTTTTTTACACAGATAAAAATTGTACAAATGTATTTAATTGGCCCACAATTTGGACCCTTATTTGTTAGCTCATTAGGTTTTGAAGTGTTTATATAACTTTTACATTGTTACAATCATAGAATAAATATTCCTAATTGAAAAACCCTAAAAAATATCTTCTCTTCTTTCACATTTTTTTTCCAACAGCCCCCGCCGGAATCTGGCAAAACTCCAAACCCCATCTCTGTTTGCTGCTTTAGCAGCCTTGATGATCCACCATCCCCTTTCCCAACATTATCAATGAACACAACTCGAAACCAACCTAAAACAACCATCTTTTCTCTTCCCTCCTCCATCGATTTGTCGACGAACCCTGCCAAAGAACATCCATCAAACAACCACCGAAAACTACTATTAACACCAGCAAATAACCGCCCAGAAGATCCATTAAACACGCCCAAAACCACCAAAAAACCCCATGAATGTCAACTACCAAACCACCCTTCTTCCTCACAAAAACCTACCACACATCAAACACCCTTTTCCGATCTTCTCCGGCAAGCCAATAACGGTCCAATGAGCTTGTGTTACCATGACACCACCACATAACTCCTCCTTTCCCCTTCACTGAAACCCAAAACCAGTCACTACCCAAAATCCTCTCCATCATTTCGCCACCAACAATCACCACGAAACCACCACATTTTCCCTCACCCTGCTCATCTTCTCCGTCTCTCATGTCGAAAAGCATCAATAGGAACAACCAAAAACACCCAGATCTGACCAACAGAAGCATGAGTTTTAGTGAACGAGCTTGTGATTGTCAAAAAATCAACGAAACGATAATCAATAAACTCCGATCTCCACCACCGGTAACGACCATTAATAGTAAGTGAACACTTTTCTTTTTTGTAGATGCACAAGCTATTTCTCTTATTTGCCATGTTTCGCTTTCCTTTGCTTATTTTGCTATTTCTCTTATCGTATTAAATTAATGATTAGTTGGTGATTTATTTTCTTCCAATTGTTGCAAGTGATATACATATGTTGGAAAGTTTGGAAAAATAAGTTATTAATTCTTTTACTAGATTTTGTTGTTAGTTTGCTAGTATTTAGTTACCTGATGGTTTATTTTATTATATTTGATTGTGTCAATGCTACTGTCCTTTGATTGTATTTTGTGGTAAGTTAATAAATTCAGAGAGTTTCATTGGTTATTGATTTAATTTTACAAGATGAAATCTTGATGTAGTAGCATATCTTTGGCTCTTTGAATAATATAAGATGTTAAAATGGCTAATGAAAAATCTATCCTTCGAATTTTGAGGCCTCTCCGTTTAAAAAGATGGAAAATTTTAGTTTAGGTTAATATTTATTACATTTTAAAGTTTAGAAATGTTAGTTTAATTTCATGTAAATATTAGAAGTTAAAATGACCAATGAAAAATCTATCCATCTGATTTCGAGGCCTCTCTAATTAAAAAGACGGAAAAAATTAGCTTATATTCATATTTGTTGCATTTTAAAATTCAAAAGGATATATATATTTTGAATTTTAAAATACAACAATTATGAATATAAATTAATTTTTTCCATCTTTTTTAATTAGGGAAGCCTCGAAATTCGACAAAATAGATTTTTCATTGGCCATTTAACTTATAATATATACGTGAAATTAAACTAACATTTCTAAACTTTAAAATGTAATAAATATTAACCTAAACTAAAATTTTTCGTCTTTATGGGGAGGCCTCAAAATTCGACGAATAGATTTTTCATTGGCCATTGTAACATTTAATATTATTCAAAGAACCAAAGGTATGTCTCTACATCAAGATTTCATCTTGTAAAATTAAATCAATAACTTATGAAACTATAATGACCCTCGAGGTCATTTCTGTAATTCTGCAGCTACATTGTTGATTAGAGCATGTGTATAATGACCTTGGGCCATTGGTGATTTGTTGGGACTGTTGGGATGGCTATTGGTTGGGTTGTTTGGGAGTTATATGGACTTTTGAGTTAACTAGGTAGTTATGCTCGTAAAATAAATTTTTGGGTAAAGTCCTAGTAAACGACCTCAGAATGGGATTCTGACGGTTCTATTAGCTTCGCAAGAATCGAATAAGGCTAGGAGTATGTCCAGTACAGTTATATCATGGCTTGCAAATTTAGCCGTCGGAACCACGTAATAGTTGACTCCGTCAACACCCTCGGGAACCGTGCCTCAGATGAAATTTTTTTGATAGTGCAGTTAGCTCCGTAACGTTATTTTGCTCTAGACTCTTCATTTGATTATGGGGACGTCCGGATGTAATTTGACCCTCGGGGGCTTTCCGTTATAAGTTGCATATAAAGAAATGAGACCCTCACTTTATTATGGGAAGATCTGTTGGAAATTCTAATCACACCGTTGGATCTAGAACGTCGAAATTCATAGGGCTACATAGTTCGTTTGCGAAAATTGGAGTCCGAACGAGCCCGAAACAACAAAAAAGGAAATTGGAAGATTAATGGTAGAAGGTGACGTGGCCTATTCTTCTGTTGCCACATGGAATGACCTCCTTCTGCCATGTGGAAGCAAGCTGGCAGCTACTTAGGTTAACTCAAGTTTAGATTGAACAACGAAGAAGTTGTCTTCAATGTTTGCCAGTCTATAAAGAGACCTGATGACTTGAAGGTTGTCTTTGTGATTGAAAGTGTTGATGAAGTGTAATCGGAGGTACAATAGAGGAGAGGCTGGGTGCCTAAAATATTGAGGCTGCATTGATGAATTTTGAGAGTAACGACATCCTAGACTATGATGAGATGGTGAAAGCACTTTGATCACATGAGTATCCTAGACACCAACTCAAGCTTGAGTTGGACTTGAAGAATCGCGAGATGCTACCTACTAGACCGTCCGTTGAAGATCCACCGGTGTTGGAATTGAAGGCTCTTCCAGCCCACTTGAGGTATGTGTTTTTGGGGCGTAACAATACTTTACCTGTGATTATTGTCGTGGATCTTGATGATGAATAGGTAGGTATTGGTTTTGGTCCTCAAAAGATTCAAAAGGGCAACTGGATGGACAATTGCAGACATCATTGGCATCCCAGCTGGCATCTGCACTCACAAGATTCAGCTTATCAAAGACTATAAGCCAAGCATTGAGCACTAAATGTCTTAACCCACTAATGCAGGAGGTAGTGCACAGGGAGATTATTAAGTGGTTAGACACGGGTGTGATAAATCTAATTATTGATAGTGAATGGGTGAGTCCTATGCGTTCCAAAGAAGGGAGGTACCATTGTGGTTCCTAGTGCTAGCAATGAGTTGATTCCATGAGGTTAGTCACATGTTGGAAGGTTTGCATAGACTACTACAAACTCAGTGCTTCGACAGAAAATGATCACTTCTCTATGTCATTCATGGTCCAGATGCTAGATCGATTGACAGGCAAAGGTTGGTACTATTATCTTAATGGTTATTCAGGCCACAATCAGATTTCTATCGCTCTAGAAGGCCAGGAGAAGACCACTTTTACATGTCCTTATGGCACATTCATATTCAAGAGGATGCCATTCAAATTGTATAATGCACCAGCTACATTTCAGAGAAGCATGATATCGATCTTCTTAGACATGGTGGAGGATACTATTAAGGTGTTTATGAATGATTTTAGCGTTGTTGGAGCTTCATTTAAGAATTGCTTGAAACGTCTACATGACATGCTCAAGCAACGTGAAGAGTGTCACCTTGTGTTGAATTGGGAAAAATGTCACTTCATGGTGAAGGAAGGTATCGTGCTTGGATGCATGGTCTCCTTCAAAGGTATCAAGGTAGATAAGGCCAAGGCCAAGATTATTGAGAAGCTCCCTCCACCTATCTCTGTCCAAAGGTGTGAGGAGTTTCTTGGGACATGCATGATTCTATGGACAGTTCATAAAATACTTCTCAAAGATTGCACATCCTTTGTGCAAGCTGCTTGAGAAAGATACTAAGTTCATGTTCGATGATGCTTGTCCTAAAGCATTCGAGGGGTTGAAGTAGAGGTTGATTTCGACACTAATTATTGTTGCATCAGATTGGACTCAACCCTTCAAGATCACGTGTGATGCAAGTAGGGTAGCACTTGGTGTGGTGTTGGGAAAGTGCAGAGAAAAGATATTACATCCCATCTATTACGTCAGTAAAACCCTCAATACAACACAGATAAACACTTGGTGTTGTTGCTATGGACTACATTTCAAAGTGGGTGAAGGTGGTTGTGCTTCCAAAAAATGAAGGTAAGAGTGTCATAACATTCCTCAAGAGAAACATCTTCTCGCGGTTTGGCACTCCTTGGGCGAGCTTAAGCGATAGAGTTTCCCACTTTTGCAATAGGTTGTTCAAACTTCTATTAGAGAAATATGGAGCGAGACATAGTGTGGCAACACCTTACCATCTATAAATAAGTGGGCAAGTTGAGGTATCTAATAGGGAGATTAGGCAAATTCTTTGAAAGACAGTTAATGCAAACGGGATAGATTGGTCGTTGAGGCTAGATGATGTATTATGGGCATACCAAACTACATTCAAGACTCTCATAGTTATGTCTCCTTACCAACTTGTTTTTGGTAAAGCTTGTCACTAACCTGTAGAGCTTGAGCACAAGGCAATAAGGGTGCTCAAGAGGCTAAACTTAGATTAGAATGACGCTGCTACTTTGAGGCTGAGCAACCTCAATGAATTTGATGAGTTTCGGTTGAGAGTATATGAGGACTCAACATTGTACAAGAAAAGCATGAAGATGTATCATGATCATCATATTGAGAACTTCCAGTTCGCACTATGAGACTTGGTTCACTGTTCAATTCAAGGCTAAGGTTGTTCCTAGCAAACTCAAGTCCAAGTGGTTGAGTCCTTACAAAATCACACATGTCTTCAACCATGGGGTTGTTGAGTTAGAAAGTAGTGATGGCAGGAGGTTCAAAGTCAATAGCCAGAGAATTAAACCATACTTTTTGCAACGCGGATGAAATCAAGAGAATCGAAGTATGGACACTTGATGAAGTCTGAGTAACCAAGTGGTCTAAGTCATGCTGCGACAATAGATCAGGCGCTACCTGGGAGGCAACCCAAGATATTAGTGTAGTTTTCATGTATTTTCTTTTGATTTTGATTTTGGACTCATAGGTAGCTTAGTAGTTCCACTGGGTATGTTGTTGTTATTGAGGTAGCTTAGTAGTTGCAGTTTTTGTTTGTATGTTTGTTCTCACAGTTTTGAAAGTTATAAGGTAACGATTTATTTCGATGAGAATGTGCAAAAACAGGGTGAAGGCGGTAAACAAGTCCTAAAAGTGAGAAATTAAGGATCTACAAATCAATGTATGGGTTGTGGTTCTAACCACGACTCATAACACTGCCCATGGAACTTATTCCAGTAAGCAGGAAATTCAGACTTTGGTTCCACGAGCCAACTTTACGGCCCATAGAAAGTATTATGGGTCGTGAATGGGGTTCGTGTACTCCAGGTAAGTTTTCTAAAAAAAATTTAAGTGTTGTAGGTGTTCACGAACACTATCTATGGGCAATAGAACATTCCACATCCTGTGGATAGCATTCGTGGATTCCAAATCTTAAATAGTGGAAATATTAATCTACGAAACCAAGTTCACAGGTTGTAGAACCATCCACGACCTCTAATTGGGGATCCACGAAACCAAGTTCACAGGCTGTAGAACCATCCACGACCTGTAATTGAGGGTCTCGTGGACTGACACTGTCTGTTTTAACCTGACCCGGTAGAAGGATAAAAAAGGGATAAATAAATTTTACCTTTTATTTCTCACAATGCAAATTACAAAATAAACCCTACCCCTTTCTTTCACATCCGCGACATCTCCGACTAGCCACAACTTTTTCGACCATTTTCGGTGATCACACCACTATTCCGGTGTGTTTGTAGCACCCTTTAATCCCTAACACCTATATCTTAGAGTTATTTCTCATCAAATATGGTATGTTTTCCTCATCGTGCTTCTATTTTCCAGCTTAGGGTTTGGGTCCATGAATATATTAAAGTTTCCTTTTGGATCTATGCTTTCATGACCTATTCATTTATCTGAAACCTTGTAATTGATAATTTGAAAATAGTATATGCATTGGTTGAATGTACTCTTTCTAATCTGAGAATGAAAACATGCTAGTCTAAATGTGCAAATGTTATTCCTTGCTAAATTTTGTATATTTTGCACTGTGCTTTATGGTGATGGTTTGGGTGATGGAACATGGTACTGGTAATTCGAATACAAAATGCTTACTTGGGATTAAAAGTTTAGCCATGGAATGTATTTGGACAGAATAGTTAAAAAACTAAGCAAATTTATATACCATGTACTGAGGCTTATGGTGATTAGTCAGTGTGGGGGTGTTTAAAAATTTGGACTGGATTGTTATATGTGGGGTTGCGTAAATGGTTTAACTTTTAGATATGGGCTGAAATATTTTGTAGGGTATATGTTGGAAAATTGGACTATGTTTGCATGCCATTGGACTTCAGTTGGATTGAATTTTGTTGAACCCTGTTGACTTGAATGCTGTGATATTATTTTATTCATTGTTGACTAGGGCATTAGCTAGAAAATAGTATTTATATTCATGTTTTGAGGTTTGGATTGGACTTTTTCAAACACTGCATGCTCAAATTCATGGCTGTGGTTCAAACCATGGACCATGATTGCTCCTCATGGATGAGTTTCATTGACTTAACAAAATATATTTTGTAGGTTTGCAACCATGACCCTACTCTATAACCCGTGGTTCAATCCATGGGTCGTGAATGGGTTCATAGTTGCATTTCTAGTATGCTAAATTACTGGTACCCTATTTCTATGATAGCCTTCTACAACCCATAGTTCACTCTACGATCCATAGATGGGCTTTTGTACATCTTTCTATGACTATTTTTTTAAGTTTCTATTTTAATTTTTGCACTTCCTTACACTCATTCTATGCTTGTATGTTCTTTTATAGATCTTATAGGTCCCAAATCAAAACGTGAGGAGATACGGGCTTTGAGGGACAAACTTCATGATGAGTTGATGGAGCCTGAGACTAGTGGCTCATTAGAGGAGCTTGGCAGCCATCCCGATGAGGGCGTCGAGCCACGACTTACATGGGTAGTGTTCCGATAGATAGTACCGACTCAAACCCCAGTTGCACAGCCTTCCCAGTCTGAGGAGGAAGGTCCTAAATGGAGCAATTCTCTACAGTTCACCAACTCTAAAGAGCGGTCCCGGTCTGTCTCCCCTGATCGTGATGGTTCTAGCTCAAAGGAGGAGTCTGGATCAGAATTTGAGAGTTCAAACAAGTCAATCACGGTCCTTGTTCATGTATTCGGCCAGGTGAGACGATGATGCTTGAAGGATATGTGCTCCATCTACTGTGATGACATTCGCCAAGATGATAGAGACCGACTTTTGAGAACTATATTTTGAGGAGCACCTAATACTGACGTTCTTATTTGATGTTGTGTCGGCGATCCATGATACTTTTGCCCGATATAGGATTGGTTGGAAAGCAACACCATTGGGGAAGTATTCCCTGGCCTGGTTCGGAAGTTCTATGCATACTATACTGCCATAATTATTGAGGCCACTTTGAAGAAGACCAAGCCCATATCTCAACCACATCTGACCCGTACACTGGTTCATGATGTTTTTGTTGACCTTTCAAAGACCAGTGTCCGGTGCTTATTATTTGGTCCCAACTATTAGGCCCCCATTTCTACATCAGAGTTTGAATATAGATTAGGGTAGGCATGGGATAGTGTTGTGACTCGAGACTCGACCCAAAAATCGTTTTACTTCATTGGGTCATATGCTACATTGCTGAGTAAGGCACAGATTGGTTGTCCAGCCCCATGTCTATTATAAAGGCCTCGCTCAACTTTGCGGCCAAGTTTTGGTCCATACGTGCATTTGGCCGATACAGGGAAATAACACACTTATGCCAGATCATGCCATACTTGTAGCAAACATCATAGCTGGTTGTGATATTGACTTCGCTCACTGTATAGTTGAGGAGGTCGACGTCCATTCTCTTCCCTTGCCTGTTTTACAGGTTATGTATAGATGTTCGGATAGAGATTATTCCCAATGTCGACCTGATGATAGATGTACAACGAACTCAGAATGCTTGCCAGATAAAGGTTGATGAGAATATGATTGTACCTCGACAAGCACCACATCCCACTGTCAAAGTTTCAAAGATGTTCATCGAGCCTCCATATCCTCAGGCTATTACTACTACTGCTGTTGAGTCTGAGAGTGCCCCACCAATAGGTAATGAGATAGAGACAGGGCCTACTTTCACTTCCTCCACTGTACTAGAGGTTGTGCTGACACGTCCTTAGCCCGTAAGTATGGTCTACATATCCATAGAGTCTATTCATGCCTTGGTGCAGCGTCAGGCTCAGACTAAGTCCCAATTGGCTCAATTGGTACAACATGTTAGGCCTTGGGTTCGCAAGGCCATTACCTAGTCAAAGGAGCGCATGACAGAGCGTTGCACGACCATACTTGATCAAAGGATGAGCGTTCTTCATGGCCGTGTTGATGCATTTGAGAAGCATTTGGAAGATAGCCTTTGTATGACTTAGGTACTTGAGTTGTCTGCCATCCAGATGGAGGTCTAGTAGTTCTGCGAGAAGATGAGAGTGGCAACATTAGCACCGCTGATGATTCCTATGCCTACTATCACTCCACCGGTGCTGGACTTATTCCTAAAGGAGCCCGTTGTTCCCTCATCTAGAAAGAGGTGATGTACTAGAAATAATGATGTAGAGGCTACTCTACGATGAGCCTAGAGGGTAGATTGTCAACATATTAAGCCCTCCAGACATGCTTTTATTTTGGATGAGGAGATGCAGCGCGCACGTGAGCGTGATATAGTATTGGGTGCTAGACCCTCATCGTAGGCCACCATGATAGAGGAGACTACCCAGGAGGTTCAGGGTGGTGAGTCCCAGACTGACAACGATGCTTAGGCACCCAAGAATGTTCTTTTTGACCCCTACATGAGTTTTTGAAATTATTTTGATGCATTGAGGACAATGAATATTTTTTCGATGGGATGTGGGTAGTTATAGGCCTCGAGGAATTTTGAGTTACCAAGGCCTATATCTACTCATATTTTTTAGTCTGCGGGGTTTCTTACTTGTGTTTATTCCCTACAGACATTTATTTTCTGTTAAATTAGCATGTTTAGGATGTATAGGTAGTATTAGTAGTATATTGTACTGATATATGTGAACATATATTGATTTACCTTTAAAAAGGATACCCCTCTATTTTTGAAATTGCTTTTGGAATGATGTGCTTGTGGATAGTTTTGATACTGGCCATATTGGATTTGTATATGACATTGTGTGTTTTGATAGGATAAGGATAAATAAAAAGTATGGTATAAATGTCTACATTGACAGTGTATTTAGTGCCACGTATGTGTGAGCTTCATTGCATAATTCTTATAATGTGTTTCAATCAAAAACTTATCTTGTTAGTCTGACTAAGACTATAGGTTAGTTGGTTAGGAAATGATCATAGGCCATTGTTCATAATATTCCACTTAACCTAAATGACCAACCAAATACAGTGTGTATCCCTTGGTCCAAATATTTGAGCCATATATGTACCTTTTCTTTGTAAATACCAAGAGTCACCAACCCCTTTTGTCTGTGTAAATCTTGAATTTGGCCTTGGTCCCTCCTTAAATATGTGCATCTTAACTCAGGCTAAAAGCCTGAGTTAAGGGTGGCTGCCAAAAGTGGCCCTAGTTCATAGGTAGGATATTGTGCACCTCAACTCAAGCCAAAATCTTAAGTTGAGGGTGACTACTGCAAGGAAATCGCTATAACTCAGGATGGAATCAAAGTAGTATAATGAAAAAGGGAAAAATATAAGATGGGTGTGAGAAAAACAAATAAATGCCAAAAAGAGAGATGAAAAGAAAAAGAATTGAGAAAAATAAAAGGCAATGAGCTTGAGAAGTAGATGAATACATCAAAAAATGTTCAAAGTATGTAAAAAGGGAACAAAGAGTTGTCAAAATATCAGTGCTGTTAGGGTTAAGTGCGAAATAACACAATGTCAAGGAAGAAAATTAGTCACTATGATTCAAATATATCATACTAAGCCCCTTGAGCCTACGTTACAAGCTAACAAAGTCCTATAGTGATCCTAGTTTAACTAGTCGAACGTTATGGCCGAGAATATAGGGGCAAGCCTATGGTATTGTACACGACATTTGAATATCAATTGGGAGTGTGAATGTATTCATTTTGTCCCTGGAATTGCACGGAAGTACATCAATTAGTGTGAAATATATGACTTCTATTATTTGTGAGGGCACTTGAATTACATAGTTAATTGTTAGACTATTTCAGTGATTGTTGGTTATGTACATTGCTTTGTCTGTCAAAGTTACTTTGTCATGTGTTGATCCGCCTGAGTTTGCTAGATAAATGTCTTGTATATGCACTGAAGGTCTGTGAGAGTATCTTGATTGACTGAGATGTGATGTATGCCATGAGATTGATGCATGTATGCCTGCTATATTGCCTATGTTAGATAGAGCCCGTCGCTTGGAGATAAGAAATTTTTTTATGTTGAGGGTGTTGATGTACCACTAAAATACAACACTTTTAATGCTTTAAACTTATGATTTTATGGCCTCAATGTTAGTAGATTTGATGTGTGTTTTGTGTTGTTTTTACAGGATTATAGGATTTGGGATGTTTTTTAGGAGATTGCCAAGTGTACCAGCTTTTTGTTGAGTATGAGACCACCTACGGGCCATGTTTTGATACACGAGCTGTAGGTGGAGGTTCATAGCCTTAATCTAGAGTTGGAGAATTTTTCTAAAGAGGAAACAACAATTAATAGGATGGGTCGTGATTCATTCCATGACACGTAGACTTGTTCATGGAAAAAAAGATCAAAGTTTATGAAAGTTAACAGGACGGAGGAGACTACGACTCGTAGTCCAAATTATGAGTTGTAGAAGTGGTCTCATACATGGAGTTTAGTATTCAAGAAAGCAGTCTACGAATCCCCATACACGAGCCTTAGATCAATTCATGGGCCGTACATTGACTCGTAGATGGGTCTGCATCCAGTTTTCCTTGTAAGTTTAGGAATTGTTTTTTTTAAGTCTATAAATAGGATTTTTTGTTATTTTTGGACATGTAGACTATCAAAGAACATATTATTACTTTTCTTTGAGTTGTTCTTGGAGATTTGGAGTTTATATAATTTGTGCTTACTTTTGGATCTTGAGATTGCTATTTACGTGAAGATATTAGATTTTACATTCTTTAATTCTTCATTGTAAGTTTTAAATTATGCAAACATCAAACATAATTTCTTCATCTACAATGACCATGAGTAGCTAAATCCACAACTAGAGTTATGGGAACGAAGAAGAACTAACAAAGTAAAATTGAATAATTTGTAAGTCTTGGAAAGTGTGCATGCATGTATTACTTATCTCTTCATTTTGATTGCTTATTCACAGTGGCTAATGTTAGAACTCGCCTTATTCTTACTTGTCAGACCTAGGGGGTAATCAATGGGATAAGGGATAACTAATAAGAGTCGATATGAGTACTCTTGTATAATCAACCTGAATGGACCAAAGGATAGTTGTAATAGGACCACGGTAAGGGTTAGTAATGCGACACCCGTAGAGTGTAAGGACCCAGACTTTGGGAGGACTTAACGATGCTTAAAAATTGAGTTTCCGACAGTTTGACCAAGGTGACCCTCTAGGGTCACTCCTACAGCCGTGGGGGCAACCAATGAGTGACCCTTGGCTTAGTTTGTGGCTTCTTATGGCTTAAGGGAGAGTTTTAGGCTGGTGGCCCTCCATGGCACCTCCCACGGCTCGTGGTCCTCACCACTAGCCATAGAGGGGGCTCGTGTTAGGTGCCTTAGCCTTCAAGCCAATGATTTGGCTAAGGAAGCCACCAAGGGGCCTTGTACGGGTAGTGCAACACACCACGACTCGTGGTAGAGTCTCGTGAGGCCCTATCTCCACATTTTTCTTCTAAGTATCAAAGTACCATCTCAGAACTTGGGTACTTTTCACGGACCATTATACGATCAGAGTAGAGTTTCACGGACCGTGAAGCCTTCAGTGGAAACACCCTTAGCCTAATTTTTCTAAGTGTCAGATGAGATATTCTCACGGACCGTTGTACGATCAGTGGAACTTTGTACGGACTGTGATGCATTTGTACGAGACCCCTGAATAAAAATCTAAGTCCACTTCATTAATGGTCTTTTGATAATTTTGGTTTATTTTAAAGGTCTTTTCGGACTTTGGTATCTATCCTAAGCCCCTAAATTATATTATACTCACTCCTTACACTCATTCACTCTCATTATACACTCAAGCTCTAGAATTCAATTCCTAAGTTCTCTTTTCAAAGTCTAGTGTTGAAGATTCAAGCTAGGATCTTAAGTGGGCTTTCAATTCAAGTTAATTCCATCCTAATTATTTTAGTTCTTCAAGGTATGTGGGATTGATTTATGATTCCCTTCTAATCATGAAGACCCAAAAACTCCTATATCTTAATTTCATAAATTCTAAGTCTATTTTGCAAATGGGTCTCTTAAATTAGTTTTTATTTGTTGAAATTGAGCTATGGGCTGAACTTAATTATTGATTTTATGATGATTTGAATCTTATTATTATGATTTACATTGGTTTTATGAACAATTGAATATGCGTGTCCCTTTAACCTACGAATCTATGCATGAGTAATTTCAAGTATGCTTCAATTATGGATATCTTCATGGATTTACTACGATTTCATTTTATTATGATGTTTTAACTATGAATTCCTAATACCCATGCTAATCCTTTATTCCTCATGGTGTATGCATCCATGAACACGTGTTTTTATGAGATTTATGATGTGGGTTAAGACCCAATTATAATTATGACTATGATTTCAAGCAAGTATGGTTATGACATGACATGTGATCACATAATATTTATGATATGACTTTTAAGCAATTATGGGTGTTTACACCACTATATACAAGTATGGATGAGCTATTCCTATGCATGAAAGTATGAAATGAAGGATGATTTGTTTTTTCACCTTATGTTTGCATGACTATGAAGTTTGTATTTGGCATTTAAGCCTGAGTGTGCATGGTTATGATTTGTAAAGACTTATACTCTAATTTCAAGTATGTATATATACTTGCATATTCCCGTGGGATGATGACTTAGAACCGAATGAGATTGGAGGTAGGGGACTATCCTCATACTTAGTGCATTTAAACGTACTAACACATACTTTTGCCTACATGATCGAACCATAAAGGGACCGGAGACTATCTTCATCCACATCTTGATGGGTAGATTGGATAGTGATCTTGTTAATGGTGAGTGCTTTACTCAAAGGATAAGACCTACCTTCTATCTACCTATTATATTATATTCACTTATGCCTTTACTTTGAGGTTAAGCTTGGGACATGTGTTGGCCCTCATCCTATTTTATGAACTAGAGGCATTATTAAATATCATGTGAACTCTACGTACGGGCTTGTTATGTGTTATGCTTATTTCTTCTAGAGACTATGTTTATGTTTATCTTATGATGATGGTGTTATGATGACATGATTATGATGAGTTGTGGAAATATGGAAAGTCTTAAGACCTTTTTACCCCCATAGCGTGAGTCATACTTACCCGCCCCTTAGTTCTTATGTGCTATATGCTACGTGAATTCATGCAACTCTCTTTCTCAATGACATCCCCATAGCTTGAGTCTAAAGGCCCATTTCCCTTAGAACTATGTGCTTGTTTTTTAATTTGTGCTTCTAAACTTATGATGTGTATATGGATGCTATGAGGCTTGTTTGGGGACTCTCGGATTCCCATTCGCCATGTCACTCCTAAGGCCTAGGCCCAGGTCTTAACAAGCTTGGTATCAGAGCACTAAGATTTTAAAATAGTCCTTGGAGTCCAACATGCCGCGTCGAGTAGAGTCCTATTCATGGTTGTGAAGTGCACCATACCTATGAGTGGGATGCTACGATAGCATTTTAGAAATTGTCTCACTTCTTCATTTCTTATGTCGTGCTATAGATCATATTTTAAGACTTCCTAACTTTGACGATGTCCTTGATGCCTTATAAAAGATACCTCCAAGGAGAGCCCCTCTATCAAGATAGGCCCCGATTAATGAGGACCAAGTCCCTCAAGAGCCTATGGGAGAGCCAGTTACCCAGGATGAATCCCAGGCTACCTTTTCCATGCTAGTTCAAGTAGTGACCAACCAGGCCAATAGGCTAATCCTTTACCTCATGCTCCCACTTCGACTGCTAGAGCAAAAGATTTTACCCGGATGAATCCTCAAGAGTTCTATGGGTCAAAAGCTGATGAGGATGCCTAGGAATTCATTGATGAACTCTCTAAGGTATTGCCTCTTATAAGGGTGACTTCAAAAGAGAAAGCTGAACTAGCTGCTTATCAATTGAAAGATCTGGCTAAAGCGTGGTACAACCAATGGTTGATAGAGAGGGTTGGTGATGATGGGGTTAGTTGGGAAGAGTTTAAGTTTGCTTTTTTGGACTGTTTCTTTCCTCTTGAGCTTAGGGAGGCCAAATTGACAGAATTTATCAACATCAAGCAAGGTGGTAGCCCTCAAATTTACAAAGCTCTCCAAGTATGCTCCTATACTAGTGGCTGACCCCCAAGCGAGAATGCACAAGTTTATTTCTAGGATCTCTAATTTGGTTATGAAAGAGTGTCATACGAGAATGCTTATTTAGGAGATAGACATTTCCACACTCATGACCTATGCTAAATAGATTGAAGGGGAGAAGCTCAAGAAGAGGAGGATGAATGACTCTAAGAAAGCCCGTTATGGTAGTGGGTTCTCTAACTCTCGGAGTGGTGGTGGTAATGGTAGCTTCCAACAAGGCCAAGGTTCAAATGCAAGGGTTTCTAATGATAGAGTGCCTCCTCCCGAGGCATAGGTTGGAGGTGGGACAGATTACCCCAAACATGGAAAGTGTGGGAAGAGCCACCCCAGAAGGTGCTTGCCATGGGTGTGGTGAGACAGGCCACAAGAATATTGATTGTCCAAGGGCACCAAACAAAGGCCAAATGGCTCAACGTGATCAAGGCCAACCAAAGGGTCAACAAGGTGGTGCTCCCAGGAACAATAGGTTCTATGCCTTGCATGCTCGATAGGAGGTTAAGGAAGCTCTGGATGTGGTGACTAGTATGTTAAAAGTCTTTGATTTTGATGCTCATGCTTTGCTTGATCCGAGTGCAAATTTATTTTTGTGACTCTTCTTTTGGCTGTTAAGTTTGATTTGAGTCCTTAAATCTTGAGGGAGCTCTTTTTAGTCTATACTTTTGTAAGTGAGTCTATTGTTTCCCGAAGGGTCTATCGGGGTTGTCCAATTTCGGTCTTATATCAGGTGTTTCCTTGTGATCTTGTAGAACTTGAGATTTTTCATATTGATATTATTCTTGGGATGGATTAGTTGCATGCTTCTTACGCTTTCATAGATTGTAAAACTAGGAGAGTCAAGTTCCAGTTTCCAAATGAGCCTGTTCTTGAATGGAAGGGTAGTGACTCTGCCTTTAGAAGTTAGTTTATTTCCTATCTCAAAACCTAGAAAATAGTTTTTAAAGGGTACATCTATAATATTTTGAGGATTAGAGATATGGAGTCTGAGTCACCTACTCTTAAGTTGGTTCCGGTGGTTAATGAGTTTACAGATGTTTTTCTCGAAGATTTCCCCAGTATTCCTTCCCAAAGAAGTGGACTTTGGCATAGATCCTCTTCCTTATACTCAACCTATCTCCATACCTCCTTATCGTATTGCACCGGCTGAACTAAAGGAGTTGAATGATTAACTGAAGGACTTATTGGAGCAGGGCTTTATTAGACCAAGTATATCGCCCTAGGGGTTCTCCTCTATTATTCCTGAGAAAGAAGGATGGATCTCTTTGGATATGTACTGACTATAGACAACTGAATAAAGTGACCATCCAGAAATAATATCTATTGCCGAGGATCGATGACTTGTTTGATCAACTTCAAGGAGCTACCCATTTCTCAAAGATTAACCTCCGTTCAGGTTATCACCAGTTGAGGGTCATGGACTATGACATTCCCAAGATGACTTTCTAAACTAGATATGGGCATTTTGAATTTATGGTGATGTCATTTGGATTGACTAATGCTCCGCTATATTATGGATCTTATGAATTGGGTGTTCATGCCATTCCTCGATAGTTTTGTGGTTGTCTTCATCGATGATATTTAGATTTATTCTCCAAGTGAGAGGGAGCATATGGATCACTTGAGGTTGGTTCTTAGACTTTGAAGGAGAAGCAATTATTTGCCAAGTTTAGTAAATGTGAGTTTTGGTTGGGTGAAGTGGCTTTTTTGGGCCATGTGGTATTCGGAGATGGCATTAAAGGCTGATCCAAAGAAGAATAAAGCTGTGAATAATTGACCTAGACCGTTGACTCCTTTTATATTCGAAGTTTTCCTGGGTTGGTTGGGTATTATTAGAGGTTTGTTGATGGGTTCTTATCTATTGCATCTCCCTTGACTAAGTTAACTCGAAAGAAGGCCAACTTTATATGGTCGGGTGAGTGTTAGAAGATTTTTCAGACTTTGAAGGATCGACTTACATCGACACCTATTTTGACTTTATCAGATGGCTTAGATGGGGTTGTGGTGTATTGTGATGGATCTCTGATTGGGTTGGGTTGTGTGCTCATGCAATATGGTAAGGTGTTAGATTATGCATCGAGGCAATTGAAGGTGTATGAACAAAATTACCCAACTCATGATCTTGAGTTGGCGACTGTGGTATTTGGTTTGAAGATTTGGAGAAATTATTTATATGGGGTTCATGTTGATGTTTTTACTAATCACAAGAGTTTTCAATGTGTTCAATCAAATAGATCTTAATTTGATGCACAGAACATGGTTGGAACTTCTTAAGATTGCGATATAAGTGTTCAATATCATCTTGGTAAGGCAAATGTTATAGCTAATGGTCTTAGTAGGCTATCTATAGGTAGTGTGGCCCATGTTGATGAGGGAAAGAAAGAGTTGGTAATGTTCATCGCTTGGCTAGATTGGGTGTTAGGTTGGCTAACTCTAATGAAGGTGGCATTCATGTTTCGAAGGGAGCTGAGTCTTCTGTGGTTGTGGATGTCAAGGCAAACCAGGACCTTGATCCGTCTTTAGTTGAGTTGAAGTAGTCACTTTCCAAAAAGAAGATAGAGGTTTTCTCCAAAGGGAGATGGTGTGCTTCGGTATTAAGATCGGTTATGTGTTCCGAATGTTGATGGTCTTAGAGAGGTGATCATGAGTGAAGCCCACAACTCACATTATTCTATACATCCAAGATCTACCAAAATGTATCAAGATTTAAGGAAAGTGTATTGGTGGCATGATATGAAGAAAGACACAACCAAATTTGTATCCGAGTGTCCTAATTGTCAACAAGTGAAGGTGGAACATCAAAGGTCAGTCAGTTTAATTCAAGATATCGAGATTCCTACTTGGAAGTGTGAGGATATGAATATGGACTTCATGATTGGATTGCCCTGTAGCCAGAAGCAATTTGATTCTATTTGGGTTATTGCTGATAGGATGAACAAATCGGCTCATTTCCTTCTAGTTAAGACTACTTTCAATGCCGAAGATTATACAAAGTTGTATATTCGAGAATTGGTTAGACTACATGGTGTGCATATGTCTATGATATCAAATCGTGGTACCCAATTTACCTCCCACTTTTGGAAGTAATTTAAAAAAAAGGCTTGGTACTAAAGTGAAGTTAAGTATCGGTTTTCATCCTTAAACTGATGGATAAGCCGAAAGGACAATTTGAACTTTAGAGGACATGTTGAGGGCTTGTGTGTTGGAATTCAAAGGAAGTTAGGATGATCATCTACCACTTATCGAGTTTGCCTACAACAATGGTTTTCATGCTAGCATTTATATGGCACCGTTTGAGGCTTTGTATGTGAGAAGGTATAAATCCCCGGTGGGATGGTTTGAGTTTGGTGAAATGGAATTGATAGGCCTGAATTTGGTGGTGGAGGCCATGGAAAAGGTGAAGTTGATTAGGGAAAGGTTGAAAGCGGATCAAAGTCATCAGAAGTCTTATTCAAATATTAGGAAGACGGTTCTTGAATTCAATGTCGGTGATTGAGCGTATGTGAAGGTTTATCCTATGAAGGGTGTAATGCGTTTCAATAAAAAGGGCAAGTTAAGTCCCCGCTATGTAGATCCAAGTTGAGTAGATTAGCAAGGTGGCCTATAGGTTGGAGTTTCCTTTGGATATGAGTTCTATTCACTGATCTTCTATGTCTCAATGTTGAGGAAGTTGATTGGTGATCCTGGTTGATAGTGCCTTTGGAAGGTGTTGAGGTTGAAGAGAACTTGGCTTATGAAGAGGTGCTGGTTGAAATTTTGGATAGACAAGTGAAACAGCCTTGCAACAAGAATGTGGCTTCGGTTAAAGTGCTTTGGAGGAATCAACATATCAAGAGTGCTACATGGGAGGTGGAGTAGGACATGATGAGGCGATATCCCTATCTTTTTCAATCTATTCAAGCCTAAGGTATTAGGTTCTCCCTACTCTAAATGGTCCTACTTCTTTCACTCTTATGCTCACATGACATGACATGCATACATGTGCACGAAAACAATTTAAATTATGTTTTGACATGAGTTTTTAGTGAATTTAGGACTTCCAAATTATGAGTTATGCATTGTGACTTCATGTTGAAATGTTTCATGTTCAAGTCAAGCCTTTCAAGCCATATTCTAGATCATTCGAGGATGAATGAGCCCCCGTGGGGGGGGGGATGATGTAAGGACCCGGACCACAAAAGGCTTTAACAATGCTTAAAAATAGAGTTTCCAGCGGTTTTGACCAAAGTGCCCCTCCAAGGTCACTCCCATGAGGCGTGGAGAGTCCCACGAGTTGTAGAGAGGTCCACAAGCTGTGAGGGAAACTATGCAGTGACCTTGGATTTATTCATGGCTTCTCGTGGCTTAAGGGAAAGTTATAGGCTTGGTGGCCCTCCATAGCACCTCCCACGGCTCGTGGTGCTCAGCATTGGCCATGGAAGGGGCTCATGGTAGGTTCCCCAACCTTCAAGCTAATGATTTGGCTAAGGCAGCCACCACGGGACCCTTGTACGGGTCGTGCAACCCACCACAGCTCATGGTGGGGTCTCGGGGGGCCCTATCTCTAAATTTTTTTTCTAAGTATCAAATTACCATTTCAGAACTTGGGTACTTTTCACTAACCGTTGTCTGATCACTGGAGAGTTTCACGGACTGTGAAGCCTTCAGTAGAAATACCCTTAGCCTAATTTTTCTAAGTGTCAGATGAGAAATTTTCACGGACCGTTGTACGATCAGTGGAACTTGGTACAGGCCGTGGTGCATTTTTACAAGACCCCTAAACAAAAATCTAAGTCCACTTCATCAATGGTCTTTTCATAATTTGGTTTATTTTAAAGGTCTTTTAAGACCTTGGTACCTATCCGAAGCCTCTAAATCAAATCATACTCACTCCTTACACTCATTCACTCTCATTATACACTCAAGCTCTAGAATTCAATTTCTAAGTTCTCTCTTCAAAGTCTAGTGTTGGAGATTCAAGCTAGGATTTCAAGTGGGCTTTCAATTCAAGTCAATTCCATTCTAGTTCTTCAATTCATGATTCTCTTCCAGTCACGAAGACCCAAAAACTCCTATTTCTTAATTTCATAATATCTAAGTCTATTTAGTAAATAGGTCTGTTTTATTAGCTTTTATTTGTTAATACTGAGCTATGGGCTGAACTTAATTATTGATTTTATGATGATTTGAATCTTATTATTATGATTTATATTGGTTTTTTGAACAATTGTATATGCATCTTCCTTTAATCTATGAATCTATGCATGGGTAATTTCAAGTATGCTTTAATTGTGAATATCTTCATGGATTTACTACGATTTCATTTTAATATGATATTTTGACTATGAATTCCTAATACCCATGCTATTCCTTCATTCCTCATGGCGTATGCATGCATGAACAAGTGTTTTCCTGAGATTTGTGATGTGGGTTAAGACCCAATTATGATTATTACTACGATTTCAAGCAAGTATGGTTATGACATAACATGTGATCTCATAATGCCTATGATATGGCTTTCAAGCAATTATGGGTGTTTACACCACTATATACAAGTATGAATGAGCTATTCATATGCATAAAAGTGTGAAATAAAGGACGATTTGTCTTTTTACCCTAATTTTGCATGATTATGAAGTTTGTATTTGGCATTTAAGCCTGGGCGTGCGTGATCATGTTTTGTAAAGACTTATACTCCAATTTCAACCATGGATATATATATATATTCCCGTGGGATGATGACTTAGCACCGAATGAGGTTGGAGGTGGGGGTTATATAAAGCCTCATTTCTCATAACTATGTGCCAAACGTAGGTTCATGTGTATGCCCTAACTGGATGCTTGTGTTATGATTAAAAAATCCTTTTCGAAATGGGCTAGGTCCGTAAGGTAAGGCTGCTTCTCCGAAATGGACCAGGCTCGTAAGGTAGAGTATGGTCTACCTTAGGCAAGTAGATCACCTCTTCCTTCGATATGGGGAAGACTCTAAATTCCATGTAATAGCTCGTATGGTCTAAATATCGATTGAGGTCACATCTCCCTATGTTTAAGTATTATGGAATTCTTGCATCATGGAGTTTAAATCATATTGATATTATATTCTTTTCTATAAACTTCCTTTTTTATATGTGTCCTTGTCATCTAACATTGATTGTAGGTTAATATGTTCATAAACATTTGCATGCCCGCATCTTAGTACATTTAAACGTACCAACGCAAATTGCCTACATGATCTAACCATGTAGGGACCAGAGACTATCTTCATCCACCTCTTGACGGTTAGATTGGATTGTGAGCTCGCTAGTGGTGAGTCCTTTATTCCAAGGACAAGACCTACCTTTTGTCTACCTATTATGTTATTTTCACTTATGCCTTTACTTTGAGGGTGAGCCCGGGATATGTCTTTATCCTCGTCCTATTCTTTGAATTAAAGGCATTATTGGACATCATCTGAACTCTATGTACGGGCTTGTTATGTGTTATACTTATTGCTTATTGAGACTGTGTTTATGTTTATCTTATGATGATGGTGCTATGATGACATGCTTATGATGAGATGTGGAAATATAGAAAGTCCTAAGACCCTTCTACCCTTATAGCGTGAGGCATACTTACCCACCCCTTAGTTCTTATGTACTATGTGTTATGTGAATTCATGCAACTTTCTTTCCCAATGACATCTTCATAGCTTGAGTCCAAAGCCCCATTTTCCTTAGAATTATGTGCTTGTTGTTTAATTATGCACTTCCTAACTGATGATTTTGGATGCTATGAGGCTTGTATGAGGACTCTCAGGTTCCCATTCTCCACGTCACTCCTAGGCCCTAGGTCTGGGTCGTGACATGGATGAACCAAAATGTGTGGTTACAATTGCCTATTTCTGGCCCAAGGACTTAGGTGAACATTACTTATCAGTTCTTCATGCTACATACTAGAAAATGTTACAATTATGAGGTTTTACTGCATTAGGAATTCATGGGGAACATAATTCCCTAGTTATTTCTCTCACAGAATTAGTAATACTCGCATCCAAATTATTCTCTATATAGGTTTTAACTATTGCTTTTTATGACATAAATCCCCCATTCTGGAAGTAAGTTGATAAATTCCTCGAAATTGCTTTGATTACTTCAAGTCTAGACCATATTACTTGTGGGATCGAGCCTAAGCATTGTTAGGTTCTATATTTGAAATAAAGATCGCTTATACCTTAATTGGGAGGTGTAATTTGGGCGTGATCAAACCTCACATCCAAGACCTGGTATTATGAGTACAAAAGAGCATCTAAAGAAGTACTGATAGGAAGTAAATACATCATAGTTTAAGAATCACAATAAAGACTAACAATGCTGAAAATAATATCTAACGGGGACTCGAGACCTTGAGTCTTACCACTAGACTGAGGTGGAATCAACTGCACTTACTGAGCTCAACCACTATATGTGTGAATCCTTGACCAAAAGCTGTGGGGGAGAACATTAGGGATGATTACACATAATATGAACCCTGTAGATTTAACTACTAGGTAAGAATAATTAAATAAACTATGAAATAAGATAGAGTCATCCACCTGCATCAGGAAAATCAGTCTGAAAAAGTGCCGCCAATATATATAGATAACTCCGCATCATATAATAAATAAATGGATAAGCACAAATCATGATACAATATATCACTCAAACTTAGTAGTGCCACAATGTCAATGATGATGCAATATGTGCAATGTAGGGTGGAATCTGTAATGACCCTACAGGCCATTTCTATAATTCCACAAATATTTTATCAGTTTGAGCATTTGCATAGTGTTTGTGGGGGTATTTGTGACTTATTGACACTGATTGCTCGGTCGTTGGGTGAATTATTTAACATTTATGCATCTTTTCGAGTTAAATGAGACATTATAACCATAAAATGAATTTTCAAGTAAAATCCTAGTAAATAGCATTGGACCGAGATTCTCACAGTCCTTTAGCTTCAGAATGATCAAATTAGACTAGGAGCATGTTCGATGCAACTGTATCGAGTTTTGCAAATTTAGCCGCTGGAGCGGGTCAATAGTTGACTTCAGTCAACATCCTTGGGAAGTGTGCCTTAAATGGAAATTCTAACTGCATCGTTAGATTTTGAAAATCGAGCTTGGTCTAGGAGGACCTTTCGTTCGATTCCCAATGCTTCTGGGTGTATTTTGATTCCTTCGATAGACTTCGATATTGGAAAATGGGACTCATATTTGAATAAAACGATCTCCAATGGAAATTTTGAATACATTGTTGAGTTCGAAATGTCATTTCTAATCAGGTTTCATGTAAAGATTGTATTTTTCGACTCTGAATGAGGCCGAAACATCAAAATTAAGTTTAAGTGGGTGTTGAAAATAAAATTCGGCGGGTGACGTGGCCTAGTCACGGTGCGCCATGTGGCAAAGGCCGCAAATAGTGTATATATCTAGAAAAAACATTCGGATTTCGTGAAAAATGGAAAGAAAACTTTCTGTATTGATATCTAACTCGATTTTCACCTAATTTGAGTGCTTCAAAAGGCTGACTTGCATATATCTCAGAGAGAAACATCGTGGTAGTGTTGGAAATTGATTTTAGCATGTCGTTTGAGGTAAAATTTGACCTTTTTCTGCTGTACATCGAATTTGTTTATCGGTAATTTGGATATGCAATTTTTCATTTGTTTTGAGTCAGAATTTGGTAAAATTTGGGTCTATTTTGTGTATTTTTGCAAAATAAACATCGTGGTAATGTCAAAATTAATTGATAGTGCTCCATTTGGTGCAAACATAGGATTTTAGCTGTTGTTATGCTGCGGTTTTATTTTTGAAACTTCGTGTTGTGATATCTCGGCCGTTTCTTACCGGAATTAAGTGAAATTTGGGTCTAAATTGTACTGCTGTTCGAGGGATACATCATGGTATATTTGGATTCTATTGGTATTTCTGTATTTTTGAGAAAATCGATAAAGAAGTGAAATAAATGTTTCCCGATAAAAGATGTCGTGTGGTTTTGAGGTTGTTTCTTAGTGTTTCGAGCCTCATTTCGAGCTCAATTATTGGTTATAGACCCGAGGTAATATACATATTATTTTATGGGGGCTTAGGGGGCTTTTAGGTTTAGACACTAGGGCCTTATACCTACGTACACCTGATCCCCAAATCATGTAATATTGGGAGTTAGGTTTCGTGAGTTTGCGTGGTGATTCTGTTAGATTATACATGGGTGTACCTTCTAGGGCTATGGGGCCTAGTTTGCACACAAGCATAGATATTAGGTCCTTGCACTCGCGTACAACGCGATGTCTCAGTCTGGTGAGGCCTACTCGTGTTTCATCAATTAGTATGGTTGTACACCACTTAGGTTGGTTTAGTTGGGGTTCGATGATTCTCCAGACATGCTTACTCCTTGATCAGAGTTTCGACTACTACATTTACTACAGTTCTCTATATTTGAGCTCTCCATATTTATAGTACTTCACTCGGTTGGCCTATGATGCCTACTGGGTGCCTGTTATTAGTACTCACCCTTATATTGTTGCATCTTCCCATGTGTACAGGTCCAAGTACTAGCCATAGTCGCTGAGTTAGGGGGTTCCCAGGTGATTCAGGAGATATTGGTGAGCATCGGCAGCTCTGGATATTTTGCAATCTCCTTCTATTTTGACGACCGTCTTTTATATTTAGACATCGGCCTTGTATATGTAGTTTGGATTTGTATGTGTAGATTTCTATTCTGGTTATGTTTGTAGATATATCTATTTTATTTTATGTCTATAGTAGCTCTGTCTAGGTGACTTCCATGTACTGGGATAGGTCGTTGTAGGCTTATTTTGTATGTCTATAGCTATTGTTATGCTAAGCTATCAGGACAGGTGCCTAGGGTTTTGGGTTAGTTACCTGTAGGTGGGACGTAATAGGAGCCATTATGACTTGAAAGGTCAAGTTGTGACAAGGTGGAATCAGAGCTTAAGGTTCATTGGTCTTATTTGTATAGAGTTGTCGTCTATTAGAGTTTGGGGATGGGTGCAGAGACATCTGTGGCTTATCTCCAGGAGGCTACAGGATGTTTAGGAAGCTTCTTGTGTTATCAATTCTGGTCGTGTGATATCACCAATAGTTCGTTGACTTCCTAAAACCTAATTTGATTCGCCCCTTCGCGTGTGTATTGTATGTAGGCAGACTCTGGGCAAGGTAGTGTTGTATCATCAATCTCAGATATGGAGCAGCCCTAGAGGCCATTGATTAGAGACTAGATGCCCTCGAGTTTTGGCAGCTGGATAGGAAGACTACGGACATTGAGATTATGAGAGCTCCAAAGATATGCTTCGTAATCTGAAACTGATATTGCGGTGACTGTGTATGGAACTATGGGATATGTTGTTGAGGTTAGGACTCTATAACACCGATACCTATATGTTAGTGTATGTTTGAAGGTTGTGTGGGCTGTGAATACTTTTGATAAAGATTATATTGGCGGGAGAGGATGTGGATGAGGTAATACTACACATTGATGCTCTCTGTATATTCTTATTTGATTATTTGACCGTTGGTCTGACCCGTTTGGATTCCAAATGTGGATAAGTATGCTATACCTGGTGGAATTCTGAGTAACTATTTATGTTATGATTGTACTCTTCTAGGGTAGCCAAATCCCCATGTTTATATATATGACCCTTTTGCTACTTGACTACTAGAGTGGGTAGTCAGATGTGAGAGTTACATAGTATTTGAGGGTCTGGCTGTTAGTTATACTTAAGGCTATACCTTGTGACTCTATGGTGACGATCCTGTTGTTGTGACTCTATTGATATACTGTCTTCCGGATTCTCTGGTGACTGGATTGTGATCTTGATCATGGGCTAAATGCTATACTCGGGGTCTTAGTTGGGTTGTCTATTGTTGGGTGGTATATTATTGCATCATCAGCTGAGCGGCTAGCCACTCCGCCCTGGGGACTCGTTCTAATTGTTAGCTGGCTAGGATTGTGTTGTCTAGATTCCTGGCTATGCTTGCCAGTGGGGATATTGATCATTTTGCTGGGTTGCCTTGTATTTGAGTTATGGTTTTACATTGATAGCTACATTGCTTAGGTTAGCACCTACTTAAGTATGGGTTCTAGGCTTCTTTTATCCTAGGTCAGGTATCGAGGTAGTGGAAGGTCTCTTCCATTAGTGGGAATTGGGTGTAGTGACTCTTGAGGATGACGATATGATAATTGAGAGTTTGACTACAGAGCCATTGACAGTGAGTCGCTAGGTATGTCTTTCGTTAATTTTCTTGGATTGCCTCCAGATAGGGATGTTGTGTTGCTACAAAGATTATACTATTGTTAATTGAGACTAGGGTGGAGGATATCCTAAAAAATTGCATCTGGACCCAATATAGCTATTACAAGATTCTGGTTATGGTATTGGGTTGACTAATGCTTATGTTCTGTGTGTAGATTTCATGACTTGTGTGTACCAGCTGCATTGTTATGGTGGACCTGTTGAGTCCCTTACTTGCTGGGGCTTGATTTATTAAGTATCATATGGTTGTGGTTGAGCTGTTAGGTATTGAAATAGCTGGATCTTAGGTAGTTGGGACGATATGTGTCAGGTTGGATTAGGAAGGTTGGCTATGAGCTATAAAACATTGATTGATGTAATTCTGATTAACTAATTTTGGGGCTAGCGAGTATGTGATTAGAATTGTTCTATCTTTCCTACTCGTGGTACTCTGCTTACAGCTAAATGATAATATTTGATTGGGCACTGTGGTGGAAAATGTGATGTATACCTGTGTACGAAGAAATATATAAGGAGTCTGTCGTTGACTAGTATATTGGGCTATCTGCTATATGTGTGAGACTTGAAGGTTGTTGAGAGTGTGGGTGATTAATAAGTTAATTAGTTTTTTCACTCCAGAATATCTACTGCCATGTTAAGGCTGCTAATGGGCGTTAGGTCGACAATATGTTATACTGCGATAGTGTTTTGACTACTTACCATACTTATGGTTACATTAGCCATTTCCTGTAGCTGTGTTAGCATCAGTGAGCCGGGAAGCCACCTGGGGTTAAGTGTAAGGATTGCGTACACAGGGAACGAGAAACAAGGTAAGGTTTGTATATGTGGAATATGGCTACAATTGAGGATAATTGTGATTGGTTGGGTATCGGCTAGTACGACGAAGGCACGCATATTTAGCCTATTGAGGTCCTGTTATGTGTCAGTGGATTGAGTTGATGGGCTGAGGGGTTGGTCTTCTGAGGATCCCTTATCGATTGTTATATTGATTCTTAGAAGCACACTGATAGGTTATTATATTTCTAATTAGCTGGGGCGGCCAGAATTTTTGTCCGATGCTTAGCATGCTTATGATTATCAGATTCACTATCTACTATGAGTGCGGGTTGGGATCCCTACGTGTACAGATGGGAGTCTTCCGGCACGCCTTTATTCTTACTTTTGTGGACAAAAGTTCTATTAGTAGGGGATGTTGTAATGACCCTCCAGATCATTTGTATGGTTCCTTAAATATTTTATCAGTTTAAGCATTTGCATAGTGATTGCGGGCTATTTTTGACTTATCGACACTGATTGTTCGCTCATTGGGTGAATCATTTGACATTTATACAACTTTTCGAGTTAAAGGAGATATTATAACCATAAATGAATTTTTAGGTAAAGTCCTAGTAAACGGCCTCAGAGCGGAATTCAAACAGTCCATTATCTCCGGGACGACCAAATTAGGCTAGGAACATGTTTGGTGCAATTATATCGAGTTTTGCAAATTTAGCCATCAGAGCGGGTCAATAATTGACATTAGTCAATGTCCTTGGGAAGTGTGCCTCAATTGGAAATTCTGACTGCACCATTTGATCTGGAACATTAAATTTGGTCGAGGAGGACCTCTCGTTCCATTTCTGGGGCTTCCGAGTATACCTTGGTCCCTTTGGTAGACTTCATGATTTTGGGAAATGGGACCTACTTTTGAATAAAACGATCTCTGATAGAATTTTTGACTACCTTGTTGAGTCCGGAATGTCATTTTTGATCAAATTTCATATATGGATTGTAATTTTCGGACTCTGAATGAGGTTGGAACATCAAAATTAAGTTTGAGCGGGTGCTGAAAATAAAAATCGGTAGGTGACGTGGCCCATCTAGGCGTGCCACATAGAAAAGGCAGAAAATAGTGTATATATCTAGAAAAAACATCTAGATTTTTTGAAAAATGGAAACACAAATTTCTGTATTGATATGTCACTCGATTTTCACCTAATTTCACTGATTCAAACAAGCACTTGTATATTTTTCCGAGAGGAACATCATGGAAGTGTTGGAAATTGATTTCAGCTTGTTGTTTGAGGTAAAATTTGACCTTTTTCTGATATATATCGAATATGTTTATCGGTAATTTTGATATGCGATTTTTTATCCGTTTTGAGTTGGGATTTGGTAAATTTTGCGTCTACTTTGTGTATTTTTGCACTATAAATCATGGTAATTGATGTGTTGTCAAAATATAACACTTTTGATGCTCAAAACTTTGGAATTTTATGTGTTCTCAATGCAATATTAGTTGGTTTTATGTGTTTTTGTGTTATATTTGTAGGATTCCATGATCGGCCTTGATTTTGGGAAGAACTGCAGAAGTTGCTGACTTTTTGTGCAGTATTAGACCCTTTACAGGCCATAAAACACTCTACGGGTCATGAAGTGGGTTTTGTGGATGATTCCAGTGAGGGGATAGTTTTTTGAAGTTGATTCCACGAACATGCAAACGGGGTGTAGATTGATTTACGAGTCGTAGACCTTGGTTCATGCCCTGAGGATCAGAGATTAGGACTTTCTAAAGATTTCTCAGACGAAACCCCCGTACGGGTTGTAAACCACTATACGGTGGGGGTGTCGTAGACTTGAAGCCCAGTTTTGCAGCAGCTCTATACAAGATCCCGATTATGGGCCATGGAATGTAATACGACCCATAAACCCTTTCGTGAGGCATGCCAACCTAGTTATCCTAATGTTTTTAGGACTTATATTTTAAATATTATAAATTGGTTTTTAGGTTATTTTTTGAGAGTTTCTATATAGTACACAGAGAACTCAGTAATTAGAGAGAGAATAGTGTGAGATTACATGGGAAAGTTTTTTAGAACACTTGTACTTTGATTTCATGTTTAATATTGTGATTCTTTTTGAAGTTGGATTTGTTTGTCCTTAATTCAATTCTGTAAGTACCTTATTATATTATTTCAATTTATAAGTTTTGCATCTACACAAATCATGTGTAGCTAAATCCACAACAAGGATTGTGGGAACCATGAAGAACTAATGAAGTAAAACCTGATAATTCATAATTCTTGGAAAGTGTGCATGCATGTATTAATTAACTCTCTTTGCTTTGCATGTTTTCTAGTGGTGGACGACATTAGAACCTGCCTAGTGTTACTAACTTGATCAAGGTAGTAATGAATAGCAAAAGAGACTAATTAATCGAATTCGATTGATGTGTTCTCATCTAATCAACCAAACTGGGCTGGGGGGGGGTTGTACTGGGATTAATAGGTAAGGGTTAGTAATGCACACTATGGAGATGGGCCAAGTCGCATAGTAAAATTTGCCTCTCACCTTTGACCAAAGGGCTTGGTGAACTTAACTTACCGTCCTGGATGCTACACACTAAAAGAGAATTAGGTTATCCAGTGATACCAAGTTAGGGAATCATAGGGAACACAATACCCTAGTTTCTCTCCATATTGATTTCACTCTTCTGCTAGATAGTTTTATTTTCCATTGATTTTTGAAAACCCTCCCCTTTTGGGGAAGTAAGTTGGTTAACTACTCGAATTACAATCATTGAATTCTTTTGCGTCTATGTATTCCCTTAGGTTCAACCTTAACCTTGGTTAGGTTCTATTTCTTGACAACAATCGCTTTATCCTCTAAAAGGAGGTGTAACTTGGGTGACATCAAGATTTTGGCGCCATTGTCAGGGAATACGGCTAGACTTAGTTAATTCATACGTGATTTGGGTGTTAATTCTTTGTTGTTTTTGTTCTTTTTCAGGGTGTAAGTGTAGTGTATGCTCAACACACAAAGTCGAGGCAATCCCTTGACCGTTTGACTGAGTGATCCAAAAGCCGTTGAGGATAATGGCCCAAGATATAGCCAATAACACGGCTAATGCAACTATGAACAGGAACGAGAATGAGAATGCTGATCACGAGAACCTACTTCCTCTTGAGGACATTGCTCCACAGCCACAGGACTTTAATGCCAATGCTTATCAGTTAAACCAATATAGGCTAAATCCTATGGCTATGGAGGTGACTGGAGCTATTATGTTGCGACCACTACCGGCAAACACAAAGTTCCTAGTCTCGAGTGTGTTGCTTTAGATGCTGCGGAACCGTGGGCTATTTGCAGGCTTACCATCGGAGGATCCTTATAGCCATCTACACAATGTTGCATTCGTATGTAAGAGTGTGACGGGAACACAAAATCTGTCTAAAGATGCTGTGGGACTTTGTGTCTTCCCATTGTCTCTTATTGGCAATGCAACATTATGGCTATTTGAGCTCCCACATAGTTCTATCACCACTTGGGTAGAATTGCAGCAGGCCCTTCTGGAGAGGTACTTCTGTAGATCGAAGAATCTCAAGTTGAAGGACCAGATTAATAACTTTGAGCAACTTCCTGGTGATTCAATCAGTACTACTTGGGAGTGGTTCACCAAATGCTTGAGAAGTGTCCCATACCACAAGATAGTTGATGATGCCTTGGTGGAGATCTTCTACCGTGCCCTTGATGAGAATAGTCAGGCTCGTGGTGACACTATCATGGGGGGCGTGTCCTTAGATCAGCCATTCACAAGGATGGCAGAATGGATGGATAGAGTGGTGAAGACTAATCGTGTATAGGGGCAGAGAGACAGAGCATCTACCAAAAGTTCGTGTGCTTTCAGTGTTCGTTCGGAGCAAGCGAAGATCAACCAAGAAATTATGCAAGAGCTTGCTCGAATCTGCACAAGTATGGAGGTAATGATGAAGTAGAACCAGGAGCGAGTCAATGTAGTGGTTCATCAACCTCCACGTGCACCCATGTATTATGAACCATATTATGAGGAGGACACCTATTTTGTTGCTGATAAGATGGGGGGTTTATGGACTAACACCCAAGGGTCCAGTAAGGACTATTGGTGCCAAGGTCAAGGAAACCAAGGTCGAAATTTCAATAGAGATGGAGCTTTCAGGGACAACTGTGGAGGATTTTATGATTGGAATAGGGGCCAGAGAGAGATGCAGATTGGGGTCACAGAGACGATTTCAAAAATGGTCCCTATATGCCACCAAATAACCAAGACGTTGGTGCAAGTAGTTCGAGGATTGATGAGATGTTTGATTTCCTATTAAGAAAGCTGCGACAGAGGATGAGACTCTTAGGGGAATGAAATCTGAGATTTCCAGCATCAACCAGAAAATTGAATCTCATTCTGTGGCTATCAAACAACTTGAGCAACAGTTTGGTCAAGTGTCAACTCAACTCAATCAGTGTTAGAGGGTTACATTCCCTAGCAACACAGTTCAGAACCCTAAGAATGATTGGCAGTATATGGCGGTTGCTACTCGGGATGGCAAGAGCACTATTGATCATCCCATTCTAGTTGATGAGGATAATGTTTGAGAGGAGAAAGTTGCGGCCAAGGATGAAGTTATTGGAGATGATCGTGGCATGGATCGGGTAAGTGAAGCTGCTGACATGCCATAGAAGTTGAAGCCCATTCCTAGGCCTTCTCCTCCCTTCCCTCAAAGAATAAAAAATATGGAGGAGAAAGGCAAGTTGAAGCACTTTCTCTCCCTGCTAAAACAACTCTCCATCAATATCCCTCTCATTGAAGAATTGGAGAAGATGCCAGGGTATGTGAATACATGAAGCACCTGGTTACTAAGAAGAGCAGAGTGAGTCAAGATCTCTCCCAAGAGCTTTAGCATTGCAGTGCTATTGCTACGAGGTCCTTAGTTCAAAAGTGAGAAGATCTCAGTGCTTTTTCCATACCCTGCACCATTGGAGATGTGGAGTTCACAAGGGCACTATGTGATCTAGGTGTCTGCATTAATCTGATTCCCCTTACGGTCTTCACGAAGCTAGGATTGGGAGCCCCTACTCCGATGAGCATACAGTTGTTGGTGGCAGATCACATGGTGAAGAAGCTTGTGGGGATACTATATGATGTACTTGTCAAAGTTGAAAAGTTCATATTCCCTATGGACTTTGTGATCCTAGATTCTGAAGTCGACTTCGACGTCCCAATTATCTTAGGAAGACCGTTCCTGGCCACTGGGCGAGCACCAGTAGATATGGAAGTTGGTCAACTTAAGTTCAGATTGAATAACAAAGAGGTTGTCTTCAACATCTGTCAATACATGAAGAGGTTATACGATTTGAAGAATGAAGTCTGGGCAATTGGTGAAGTCTGAGTAACCAATTTATCCAAGTCATGCCGCGACACTAAATCAGGTACTGTTTGGGAGGCAACCCAAGGTGGATACAACTCTTAAGCGCCCAGGTATGATTTTTGACCCCTTATACTTTGTTTTGCTTTGATTGCGTGCATTGGGAGCAATGCAGATCTTTTTTGATGGGGTATGGTAGTTATAGGCTTTAGTGAAGTCTGAGTAGCTTGGGTCTATAACTACCCCAATTTTCGATCCTGGGGTTTTCTTGCCTGTGTTCTTCTCCCCTGTGGATATTTACTTTCCTGTGTTCTTCTCCCCTATGGATATTTACTTTCTATTGAACCGACATGTTTAAGACGTTTAGGTAATATTTGTGGCATATAGTACTAATACATGTGGCATATAACATGTTTTTGTATTTTATTTTACAAAATGATACCCACCAAAAAAATTGATTAGTTAGTTAGTAGCAACCATGCATGTTTAGGTGTGTTGATAATGTTGTTCTAATAAGTGAGGATAAATTGAGATAAACCATGATTTGAGAGTCTTTTGTTGATAATGTAGTCAGTTCCATATGAGTGTGAGCTTGAAATTGCTAAATTCATGTGTTGTGTGCTAATTTAGAACTTGCCCTGTTACTCTAAGTTAGATTGTAGATTAATTGGGCTAGGAAAGGATCTTAGGTCATTGTTCCTAATGTTTGAGCCTAACATGTACCTATTCTTTGTCAAAACCTGATTAACCTAGCCTTGTTAGTTGTAAAATCCTGAATTTGGCCCTGGTCCTTCCTTGAACATTGTTCACCTTGACTGAGGCAAAAAGCCTAAGATGAGGGTGGCTACCAAAAGTGGCCCTAGTTCTGAGGATGGATATTAGGTGCACCTCAACTCAAGCCAAAAGCCTAAGTTGAGGGTGGCTGGTGTAAGGGTGAAACACAAAAATAAAGGGGAAGTTAATGATGGAGAGAAAAAGGGGAAATCATGTACTGGGTGCAAGAAAAATAAGTGATATCTTAGTTGTGTGCTAAAAATAAAAATGAAGTGTAAAAGCAAGGCAAAAAGCTGAAAAATGAAAAGAAAGCACCCAGATAACCTGAAATAGGATAAAGGGCGAATGAGATGAAAATAATTGAGTTGGTAGCGCAAAAGTGTAGGAAAACACAATGTCAAGGAGGGTCGTTAGTCACTACATTGCCAAAATACCATATAAAAGCCCCTTAAGCCTATGTTACGAGCCTAGAAAGTCCTAAGGTGATCCTAGTCCAAGTAGTTGAAAAACTTAATCATGAGTATAGGAGCAAGACTATGGTATTAGGCAGGATGCGAGAATATCTTTTGTGAGAGTGAGTGATTTTGCATAGTCCAAGGTTATACGTGAAAACATCATTGAGTGTCAGATATGGGACTTCTAGTCTGTGAGGGCACTTGCATTGCATTGCATTGTTAGCATTAGACTTATTTAGTGATTGTGGATTGTTGATAGTACCTCACTTGTCATAGTTGTGTTGTTACATATACTAGCCTGTATTGGTTTGCTTGATGGCTATCTGATTCTGTTTTTAAAAGGTGGTGTGGGTGTTTGAGTTTGAGATTAGTGTGATGTATGCCATTGGGTTGAGGTCTTTGTGTTACTGTATTATCTATATAGATTGAGGGTTTGAGATTAGTGTGATGTATGCCATTAGGTTGAGGTCTTTGTGTTACTGTATTATCTATATAGATTGAGGGTATTGATGTGCTGTCAAAATATAGCACTTTTGATGCTTAAAACATGGAATTTTGTGTGGTCTCAATGCGATATTAGTTAATTTTATGTGTTTTTGTGTTATATTTATAGGACTCCAGGGTTGGCCTTGATTTTTGGAAGAAATGCAGAAATTGCTGATTTTTTGTGTGCAGCACGAGACCCTTTATGGGCCGGAGAACACTTTACGGGCCGTGAAGTGGGTTTCGTGGAAACTTCCAGTGAGGGGCTGATTTTATAAAATTGTTTTACAAACATGCAAACGACCGTAGATTGATTTACGAGTCATAGACCTTGGTTTGTGCCTGAGGATTAGAGATTGAGATTTTCTGAAGATTCATTAGATGAAACCTCCCTACGGGTTGTAAACCACTTTACGGGTCATAAACTTGAAGCCCAGTTTTACAGCTGCTCTGTACAAGACCTCGATTATGGGCTGTAGAATGCAATACAACCCGCAAACCCTTAAGTGAAATTTGGGTCTACACTGTACTACTTTCCAAGGGATACTTCGTGGTGTATATTGATTCTATTGGTTTGACTGTATTTTTGAGAAAATTGATAAAGAAGCTGTTGAAATAAATGTTTCTCGATAAAAGATCTCGTGTGGTTTTTGGGTTGTTTCTTATTGTTTCGAGCCTTATTTTGAGCTCAATTATTTGCTATAGACTCGGGGTAATGTAGAGATTATTTTATGAGGCTCAAGGGGCGTCCATGCTTAGACACTAGGGCCTTACACCCACATATAACTGACCCTAAATCATGTGATATTGGGAGTTAGGTTTCGTGGTGGTTTCGTGAGTTCTGTGGTGATTCTGTCAGTTAGATTGTGTGTGGGTGTACCTTCTAGGATTATGGGTCCCAGTTAGTGTACAAGCATAGATATTAGGGCCTTGCACCCTCGTACAACATGATGTCTCAGTCTGGTGACAATTGGGGTTTGGGCCTACTCTTGTTTCGTAAATTAGTATCATTGTACACCACTTAGGTTGGTTTCGTTGGGGTTCGGTGATTCTCCATACATGCTTGCTCCTTGATCAGAGTTTTGACTGTTACATTTACAACAGTTCTCTATATTTGAGCCTTCTATATTTATAGTACTTCACTCGGCCGGCTGATGATGCGTATTAGGTACCTATTACTAGTACTCATCCCTACATTTTTGCATCTTCCCATGGTGCCGATTTAGGTACTAGCCGCAGTCACTGAGTTAGGGGGTTCACTGACGATTCAGGAGGCATTGGTAAGCATCGGCAGCTCTGGATATTTTGTTGTCTCCTTCTATTTTGATGACCGTCTTTTGTATTCAGATACTGGCCTTGTATATGTAGTTTAGATTTGTATCTGTAGATTGCTATTCTGGTTATGTTAGTAGATATGTCTATTTTAGTTTGCGTCTATAGTAGCTCTGTACATGTGACTTCCAGGTCCTAGGATAGATTGTTGTTGGCTTATTTTGTATGTCTGTAGCTATTATTACACTTATCTATTAGGATAGGTGTCGAGGGTTTTGGGTTGGCTTGCCTGTAGGTGGGATCTAACAGGCGCCATCATGACCTGAAAGGTTGGGTTGTGATAGAATCAAGATTATTCCACAACTTGTCATATACACCTGTCGAGCTGTGCTTCTAGATAGGACTCATGAGGGCCTTGCAGACCATATACCTTAATCACAATATCTCATCTCTCCTGGTAACCTTCTTGTGGTTTTAAAGGTGTCTTATTTTCCTATCCAAAAGGTGGTTCCACCACTAGTAATGTTCCCGAATGTTACAATATGCAATATGAGAGTGCATGAAAATGGAATGCAAAACAGGAATAATATTCATCCTCTCAATTCAGAACATATACCATAATTTCTCACATAATAATAACATCATTAAGTTAGCCAACTTCATATATATGTATCTAAGTCTAAGTCATAGCCATAATTCTCAATCATAAAACACATATACACCCCCTTTCCATAAGCTACAGTCACAATATATATACTTCCACAATTCCATGTCAAGCAGCAGTCAAATAAGAACCTCCACACGAACATTACATCAATAATTCACGATACACACACATAATATGACCCCGCACCCTAAAATATAACATACGGATATTCAATCACATAATTTGGTAAATAATTTTTCTTCGAAAACAAGTTCCTTAAAAAATGAGAAAAAGACTTTTGGTCACAACCCGGAAGCCGGGTGTGATGACACTCACCTAACCTACCAAGGCGAGTCATACCAAAAACAAAACATCTTAACATAGTGATAAAAAGGGAAGGAAAATAGTCTAAATAGATAGGGAAGCGAATGAAAATGATACTTCAACCATCCCAGAACTGGTGTCACATGTACAAGCCACTAAATATGAATATTCAAGGAAAATACATGTCTAAAAAGTCTTGTTCTCAAATATAACAAAATATAGTAATGGACGCCTTAAAGGTCTGCTGAAGACATAAGGAGCTACCTCAAGAATAATTCGGAAGCTCGATCCTAAATGAGAAAAGTCTAGCTAGAGGGACCGGGTTCAGAACCTATGAAAATGCAGCAAGGGGTGAGC
Source organism: Solanum rostratum (assembly GCA_029948455.1). NCBI lineage: Eukaryota > Viridiplantae > Streptophyta > Magnoliopsida > Solanales > Solanaceae > Solanum > Solanum rostratum. Next base: position 19,452,000 of record CM057049.1, read on the forward strand.
ACAAAAACCACAAGGTACTCTTCAAATGGAACTAACCTAAAGTAAATTAATGAAGAACACAAGTATCTCCTTAACTCCCAACCGCATACCACCGAACTACCATCTTGCACTCAGAAAAGTTCCAGCACATTGTATATAGATAATATAGAAAAACTCAAGGATATAATAAAGATTCATAATATAGCATCATATCTCAGAATGTGCAACTGATACATAAGTAGAAAGGGTATAATAAATATATAGTCTCATCGATAATTCATAAGATGGCATCAAAATAAGAATGATATGAGATGATGTGAAGGACATGAAGTGTAACTAATATGATGCAATGTCAAATAATCATGATGCATGTCTGTCCTATGATACACATCTGTTGACCCAAGCCTCAAGATTTCAATGCCAATGCTGGGAATGAGAACCCACCTCCTTTGGAGGACATTGCTCCACAACCTCAGGATTTCAATGCCAATGCTAACCAGTGGAATCAATACAGGCTGAATTCTATGGCTATACAGGTGACTGGAGTTATTGTGTTGCCACCACTATCGGCAGACACAATGTTCACAGTCTCGAGTGGGTCACTTCAGATACTGCAGAACTGTGGGCTATTACGGGCTTACCATCGGAGGATCCTCTTAGCCACCTACATAATGTGGCATTCATCTCTAAGAGTGTAATGGGAACACAGAATCCTTCTATGGATGTTGTGGGACTTCTTTTCTTCCCATTGTCTCTTACAGGCAATGCAACATTATGGCTATCTGAGCTCCCGCATAGTTCGATCACTAGTCGGGCACACTTGCAGAAGGCCTTTTTGGAGAGGTACATCCCTAGATCGAAAAAGCTTAAGTTGAAGGACCAGATCAACTACTTTGAACAACTTCCTAGTGATTCTATCAGTACTATTTGGGAGTGGTTCACCAAATGCCTGAGGAGCATCCCTGACCACAAGATAGTTGATGATGCCTTGGTCGAGATATTCTACCGTGCCCTTAATGAGAACAGTCAGAACTGTGCAGACACTATCATGGGGGGCATGTTCTTAAATCAACCATTTTCATGGATCACAGAGTGAATAGAATGAATGGTCAAGACTAATCGTGCATGGGGCAGAGAGATAGAGCATCTATGAAAAGTTCATGCGCTGTCAATATTGGTCCAGAGCAAGCAAATATTAATGGAGAAATCATGTAACAACTTGCCAGATCAGCACAAGTACGGAGGTGATGATGAAGCAGAACCAAGAGCGAGTGAATGTAGTGGTTCATCAACCTCCACGTGCACCTATATATGATGAGCCATATTAATGATGAAGACACGTGTTTTGTTGCTGATCAAATGGGGGGTTTCTAGACCCACGCCCAAGGGTCCAATCAGGACTATTGGCGCCAAGGTCAAGGAAACCAAGGTTGGAACTTTAATAAATATGGAGCTTACAGGGATAACGGCAGAGGTCAGTATGACAGAAATAGGGGTCCAAAGAGAGATACAGATTGGGGCCATAGAGAAGGCTTCAGAAATGTTCCTTATGTGCCACCACATAATCGTGATACAGGTGCAGGTAGTTCTAGAATTGAGGAGATATTTGATTGCCTGTTGAAGAAAGCCGAGACATAGGATGAGACTCTGAGGGGCATGAAATAAGAGATTTCAAGTATAAATCAGAAAATAGAGTCCCACTCTGTGGCTATCAAACAACTTGAACAACAGTTTGGTCAAGTGCTGACTCAACTTAATCAGCGTCAGAGGGTTACACTGCCTAGTATCACAGTTCAGAATCCAAAAAATGAAGGGCAGTGTATAGCAGTCACTACTCGGAGTGGCAAGAGCACCGTTGATCCTCATATATCAGTTGATGAGGAAGATATTCAAGAAAAGATTGATGCAGCCAAGGATGTGGAGATAAGATATGATCGTGGAATGGATGGGGTGAGTGAAGTCGCTGATGTGCCACAAAATTTGAAGCCCATTCCTAGGCCTTCTCCTCCTTTCCCTCAAAAAATCACAAAAAGGGAGGAGGAAGGCAAATTCAAACACTTTCGATCCATGCTGAAACAACTCTCCATCAACATCCCCCTCATTGAGGAATTAGAGAAGATGCCTGGATATGCTAAGTACATGAAGTATTTGGTCACTTAAACACACACTGTGAGTCAAGAGATCTCCCAAGAGCTTCAACATTGCAGTGTTATTGCTACGAGGTCCTTGGTTCAGAAGCGAGAAGATCCAGTGCTTTCACCATACCCTGCACCATTGGAGATGTGGAGTTCGCAAGGGAACTGTGTGATCTAGGTGCCAGCATTAACCTGATGCCCCTTGTGGTCCACATGAAACTTGGATTGGGAGCCCCTACTCCAACCAATATGCGATTTTTAATGGCGGATCACACAGTGAAGAAGCTTGTGAGGATACTATATGATGTGCTGGTCAAAGTTGAGAAGTTCATATTCCCCACAAACTTTATGATCCTTGACTGTGAAGTCGATTTTGAAGTCCCTATCATCTTGGGGAGGTCCCTTTTAGCCACTAAATGCAATTTGGTGGATATGGAGAAGGGCCAACTCAAGTTTAGATTTGGGAAAGATAAGGTTGTGTTCAACATTTGTCAGCAAGCAAAGAAAAACAATGATTTGAAGAGGTTTTTGTTATCAAGGTTATTGATGATGCTGAATTAGAGGTACAACTTGAGGTAAGATTAAGTGTTGACACTTTGGAGGCAGTGCTGATGAACTTCGACGGTGATGGTATCCCACACTATGAGGAGACAGTGAATATTGTAGGGGTGTCTTATGGTCCTAGGCGCCAAACTAAGCTAGAGTTAAATTTGCAGAATCGGGAGTTACCACCTACAAAGCCCTTCATAGAAGACCCACCGGTGTTAGAGTTGAAGGTTCTTCCAGCACATTTGAGGTATGCATTTTCGGAGCCAACAACACCTTGCCAATTATAGTTGCCGCGGAATTGAATGAGGAGAAATTGAACGCCCTTGTAATGGTGCTTAAACAGTTCAAGAAGGCCATCAGATGGATGATTGCAGATATCATTGGTATCCCTCCAAGGGTATGCACACATAAAATTTAGCTGGTCAAGGATTACAAGACGAGTATAAAGCACCAAAGGCGCCTCAACCCTACTATGCAAGAAGTTGTAAGCAAAGAGATCATCAAATGGTTGGATATAGGAGTAATCTACCCAATTGTTGATAGTGAACGAGTGAGCCTAGTTCATTGCATTCTGAAGAAAGGAGGTATCACAGTGGTACCAAATGCCAATAATGAGTTGACCCCTCGGGCAATCATCAGTGATGGAGGTTCTCACTTCTACAACAAACTTTTAAAAGCTCTTCTTGAAAAGTATGGAGTGAAACATTGGGTGGTCACACTTTATCATCCTCAGACGAGTGGGCAGGTGGAGGTGTCTAATAGGGAAATTAAACAGATTCTATCCAAGACTGTGAATGCAAACTGGACATATTGGTCGCAGAAGCTGGATGATGCACTATGGGCATACCGGACAACATTTAAAACCCCTATAGGCATATCTCCCTACCAACGTGTCTTTAGGAAAGCATGTCACTTGCAAGTAGAACTTGAGCATAATGCAATGTGGACACTGAAGAACTTAAACTTGGATTAGAACAATGCAACAAAATCTAGACTGAGCCAACTCAATGCGCATGATGAGTTTCAATTGAAGGCTTATGAGAGCTCAGCCTTGTACAAACAAAGAATGGCATTTCAACATGATCTCTGCATAGAGAACCACCAATTCGCACTAGGGGACTTGGTATTGCTCTATAATTGAGATTGAATTTGTTCTTTGGGAAGCTCAAATCCAGATGAATGGGACCCTTTCGAGTAGCACGTGTCTTCGATCATGGGGCCATTAAGTTGGAGAGATGGATGGAGGAACCTTCAAGGTTAAATGTCCAAAGAGTCAAGCCATACCTTGGAAATGTGGAAGAGATACAAACGGTGGAAGATTGGGATCTTGAGAAAGTCTGAATACTCACTCCATTTATGTTGTGCCGTGATAATAAATCAGGCGCTACTTGAGAGGCAACCCAAAGAGGACACATATGTTTTTTTACCCCTATATGTTTTATTTTTTTTTTGATGTTATGCATTGGGGACAATGCATATCTTTTTCGATTGGGTGTAGGTAGTTATGGGCGTGAGTGAAGTCTGAGTATCTTGGGTCCATAACTACCCCAACTTTTGATCCGGGGTTTTCTTGCCTGTGTTCTTTTTCCCCATGGATATTTAATTTCTATTGAACCAACATGCTTAAGACGTTTAGATAGTATATGTAGCATATAGTACCGATATTTGTGGCATATAACATGTTTGTTGTGTTTTGTTTGAAAAATGATACCCACCAAAAATTTATTTTGATTAGTAGTTAGATAGTAACCATGCATATTTAGGTGTGTGACAATGTTTGTTTTGATAAGTGAGGATAAATTGAGATAAGAAGCATGATCTGAGAGTCTTTTATTGATGATGCATGCAGTGCCATGTGAGTGAGAGCTTAATTTACTAGATTCATGTGTGTTGTACTAATTCAGAATTTGCCCTGTTACTCTAAGTTAGATTGTAGATTAATTGGATTAGGAAAGGATCCTAGGTCATTGTTCTTAATAGTCCACTTAGCCTAAAATGACCAACCAAAACTATGATATATCCCTTGTTCCTAATGTTTGAGCTTAACATGTACCTATTCTTTGAAAACACCTGATTAACCTAGCCTTGTTAGTTGTAAAATCTTGAAATTGGCCCTGTTCCTTCCTTGAACATTGTGCACCTTAACTGAGGCAAAAATCCTAAGTTGAGGGTGGCTACGAAAAGTAGCCCTGGTTCTGAGAATGGATATTGTGCACCTCAACACAGGCTAAAAGCCTAAGTTGAGGGTGGCTGGTGAAAGGTGAAACACAAAAATGAGGGGGTTGATTTAGTGATATAGAGAAATCATATACTGGGTGCAAGAAAAACAAGTGATGCCGTAGTTGTGAGCTAAAAAGCAAAATGAAGTGTAAAAATAAGCCAAAAAGCTGAAAATGGAAAGAAAGCATCCAGAAAAGCTTGAAAATAGAAAAAAGGGAGAATAAGGTGAAAATAATAGAGTTGGCAGGGCAAAAGTGTAGAAAAACGTAGTGTTAAGGAGCGCCTTTAGTCACTATGTTCCCATAATGTCATACCAAATCCCCCTGAGCCTACGTTTCAAGCCTAAAAAGTCCTAAAGTGATCCTAGTCCAGTTAGTTGAAAGTCGTAATCATGAGTATAGGGGCAAGCCTATGGTATTAGGCATGATGCATGAATACCTTTTATGAGAGTGAGTAATTTTGCATAGTCCCAAGGTTATACATTAAAACATCATTGAGTGTCAGATATGTGACTTCTTTCTGTTAGGGCACTTGCATTGCATTGTTAGCACTAGACTTGTTCAGTGATTATGGATTGTTGATACTACCTCGCTTGTCATAGTTGTGTTGTCACATGAACCAATTTGTATTGGTTTTCTAGATAGATATCTTATCTTGTTTTGAAAAGTTGGTGTGGGTAACTGAGTTTGAGATTTATGTAATGTATGCCATGGGGTTGAGGTCTATGTGTTACTGTATTATCTATATAGATTGAGTTCGTCGCTTGAGGACAAACAACAATTTTAAGTTGAGGGTGTTGATGTGCTGCCAAAATACAACACTTTTGATGCTTAAAACTTGAAATTTTGCGTGCTCTCAATGCAATGTTAGTTGGTTTTATGTGTTCTTGTGTTTATATTTAAAGGATTACAGGTTGGCCTTGATTTTGAAAAAAAGTGCAGAAGTTGCTGATTTTTGCTGTTATACGAGACCCTTTACGGGCTGTAGATCATTCTATGGGCTGTAGGGTGGTTTTGTGAACAATTCCAGTGAGGGGCTTTTTTCTGAAGCTTATTCTACGAACATGCAAATGAGCCGTAGAAGGTTTTACGAGTTGTAGAAGATGGTTTTTGCCCTGAGGATCAGAGATTTGGACTTTCTGAAGTTCATCAGACGAAACCCTCTTTGCGGGTCGTAAATCACTTTACGAGTCGTAGAGGGGTGTCGTAGAGTTGAAGTCAAAAATTTCATTAGCGGAGTACGAGACCTCGATTATGGGCGGTGGAATGCAACACGGCCCGTAAACCCCTTTCGTATGACGTGCCGACCAGTTCTCCTATTTTGTTTAGGACTTGTATATTACTTATTAATAGGTCTTTAGGTTATTTTTTAGAAGTTTTTTCGCCTAGTACTCAGAGAACTCAGTAATTAGAGAGAGAAAATTGTGAGATCATATTGGAGAGTCTTGAAAACACTTGTGTTTGAATTTCGTCTTTAAGCTTTTGATTCTTATTGAAGTTAGATTTGCTTGTTTTTAATTCTATTGTGTAAGTGTTCAATTATCTTTTCTCAATCCATAATTCTTGCATCTACATGAAGCATGAATAGCTTAATCCACAACTAGGGTTGTGGAAACCATGAAGAACTAACAAAGTAAAACCGGATAATTCATAATTCTTGAAAGGTGTATATGCATGTATTAATTAACTCTCTTCGTTTGAAAGGTGTATATGCATGTATTAATTAACTCTCTTCGTTTTGCATGTTTTTTTATCGTGGCCAACATTAGAACCCACTTAGTGTTACTGACTGGACCAAGGTAGTAATGAATAGGAAAATAGATTAATTAAAGGATTCAATTGATGTGTTCTCGTCTAATCAACCAATATGGGCCAAGGGGAGGTTGTAGTGGAACTAATAGGTAAGGGTTAGTAATGCACACTATGGAGATGGGCCAAGTCGCATAGTGAAATTCACCTCTCACTTTTGACCAAAGGGCTTAGTGAACATAGCTTACTCATGCATGCTATATACTAGAAAAGAATTAGGTTATCCAGTGATACTGAGTTGGGGAATCATGGGGAACACAACACCCTAGTTTCTCTCCATATTGACTTCTCTCTTGTGTTAGTTAGTTTAGTTATATTTTTCATCGATTATTGCAAGAACCCCCCATTCGGGGAAGTAAGTTAGTTAACCATTCGAATTGTGATCATTGACTTCTCTTGAGTCTATGTATTCCCTATGGATTCGACCCTAACCTTTGTTAGGTTCTGTTTCTTGATCGAACTGCTTTATCCTCTAAAAAGGAGGTGTAACTTGGGCGACATCAAAGTACTCTACAAATGTGGGTGGAGTCTTGTAAACGCAGAGAATGCTAACCAAAAGACCTCTGTGATCGCGGAGACCAACCCACAAAGGTAGAGAAGAAGGGGGGCCACACACTCACACGTACTCCGCGGATGCGGATCGACCCTCCGTGATCACGGAGGGGAATGATACCTAGACCTTAGCGAACGCAGAGGCTTCTCCACGAATGTGGAGAAGAGTGATGACTGCAACAGAAGCTGTGTACCACTAAAGCACAAGTCCAACCAAGAATCCAAAATATGCACTCGGAACTCATCCCAAATCAGAATTTCACAAACTATATATGTATTCATATAAAAAACGATGATTAGGACTCAAAGGAATACCTCCTGGTTGTCATCGCTCGATCACTTCCTTTTCTACTAAGTGATTGCTTAGGGACCTTAGCGTACGATCTGATTCAATTCCGAGGTCTCCATGACACATTTACCAATGCAAGGCAAATAAACTAGTTTAAAACTCGAATTACCAAAACTAACCCCGACAATTTCAAAAATTATGACGAGACCATCTTTAGCTTTCACTATTCGGAACTACTGGAACTGTCAAAATTTCGATTCGAGCTTTCGAACTTCTAATGTTGACCAAAGTACTTTGGTTCACAAAACAACTAAAAATGCAACTTTGGGTCTAAGAACCTTATTTAACTCCGAACTCAGTTCTGTAACGTCTCATAGACTAGTTTCATCATTTTGGAGCTAATGGAATCGACGGATCTCCGATCTGATACTCAAAACTCAAAATGGTACAAAAACTCACCTTTTTTTTAACAATTTAAGCTTTCAAAAGTGCCAAAACTTGTAATTTCAACTTTTAAAACTCAGGATTTTGGTTCCAACAATATAAATAGTTCAAAATAGGCCCAAAGCAACTTACGAAAAGGTAAAATAGTAATTTTCATAAATAAGATAAAAATGACCAACTAGGTCATTCAACGGAGAAGTTTTCACGAATGCAGAGGCTATGCAGGTTAACACTCCGCGAACATGGAGGCTTGAAGGATTTCAGCTCCTATAAATCCATGAATGCAGACCCTCTATCGCGAAAGCGGAGGTTTTATCAAGTTGACCTCCGTGAACGTGGAGAACAATTTTCTGCTGCACAAGAAACAGTAAAAACCAGCAACACACAACACATACAACAACATAAACTAGACTTTCGAAATTCATGCAGAACCCCGTGAACACAAACCAAACATGGAACCCTACTAGAAACGACATTCCGGACTCAATGAAATCGTCAGAATTTCAGCTCAGAGCCTCATTAGCCTAGAACCCAAGAAAGATTACGAAGCCCTTTCTAGCGTCAGTTTCACCATCCGAAACTATTGGAACTGACGAAATTCTGACCGGTGCCTCCAAACTCCGAATGTTGACCAAAGTCAAACTTATGATCCAAAATGAACTAAAAATGCAACTTTGTACCTAAAATATCTGTTTTAACTCCAAATTCAGTTTTACAAGTTCTTGTAAACTAGATTTGAGATTTTAAAGCTGAGATTTTAAAGTTCTCAAATTCCAATGCACAAAACTCAAAATGACTCCGAAACTCAAAATTTCCAACTTTAAGCCTCTAAAAACTCATTTAGCAAACTCCAACTCTTTACAAGGTTTTCAAAATTTGAATTTTAGGCTTGATCAAAAATGACTCGAGGCAACTTTCGAGAAGGGTAAAACGGTAATTTGGTCAAAATACCTAAAATGACCTTCGAGGTCATTACATCATCCATTACTAAAAACAATGTTCGTCCTTGAACATGAGATAAGGGACATACCTGAAGGCTCAAATAACTGAGGGTAACTGGCACACATATTTGACTCTATCTCCCATGTGGCCTCACCCTCGGGCCTATGACTCTGTTGGACCTTCACTGAGGTGATCTATTTAGTCCTCAACTTCCTCACTTGCCTATCTAAAATAGCCATTGGCTAATCCTCATAAGTCAAATCAGGGCTCAACTCAACTAAATCCATGGAAATCATATAGGACTCATTTGGAATGTAATGCCGCAATATTGAAACATAAAACATAGAGTGAACTAAAGATAGGTTGGGTGGCAATGCAAGTCTATAAGCCATCTCTCCCTTCTGTCTAGTATCTCAAAAGGGCCGAGAAACCTCGGACTGAGCTTGCCCTTAATCCCAAATCTCATAACACCCTTCAAGGGCGAAACCTTCAACCATACCATGTCACCAACTATGAACTCCAAAGGTCAAACCCTCCTATCAACATAGCTCTTTTGGCAACTCTGGCTATCACTAACCTACTCTGAATCAACTGCAGCCGCTCTAAGTCATCTTTCAACATACCAACACCCATGCTCACCACCGCTACCATGTCAAACCATCCAACGGGTGATCTACACCTCCGGGCATATAAGGCCTCAAAAGGGGCCATCTGAATACTAGAATGATAATTATTATTGTATGCAAACTCCGCTAAGGCCAAGTGCTGATTCCATCTAGCACCAAAATCAATAACACAGGCTCGAAGCATATCCTCTAACACTTGAATGGTCCTCTCAAACTGGCCATCGGTCTAGGGGTGAAAAGTTATACTCAAATCCAAACGGGTACCCAACCCATGATGTAAGGCCCTTCAAAAGTGCGAAGTAAACAACAACCCTCGATCTAACACAATGGACAATGAGACCCTGTGAAGTCTCACAATCTGACTAATATAAAGTTGGTCCAGTCTCTCAGTTATATACTTCACTTTGACTGGAGTAAAGTGTCCACCACTACCCAAATAAAGTCAAATCCCCCAACAGTAGGAGGTAAGACAACAATGAAGTCAATGGCAATGTGCTCCCAATGACACTCAGGGATAGGCATCCTATAGATCTCTCCACCTGGCCTTAAGTGCTCACACATGACCTGCTGATATGTCAAGCACCTTGATACAAACTCTGATATGCCTTTTTCATGTCGTACCACTAATAATGCTAACTCATATCATGGTACCTCTTCGCTTTTCTCGGATGGATAGAATATCTAGCACAATGAGCCTCATCAATTTTCAATCTGATCAAGTCACCCACCTGCGCATATAGATATGATCCCCAATCCTCAAAACTCCCTCAGAATCAATCTTGGCTTCCTTAGCCTCCCCTCTAACTATTTTATCACGAATATAACATAGCTTCTCATCCTCAAACTGCCTCGTGCGAACCTAATCCATCGATGATGAGCGGGCTTCAATAGAAGCAAATACATTGCCATCCTAAAAAATCTATAATCTTACTAACCCATTTGCATCATGACTCCACCCAAACTAACCCCATAAGCATCACAATACATCGTGAAGTCAACAGACTCCTCTTGCAATGTCAAAATATGAGTTGTAGTCAATATATACTTGAGCTTTTGGAAGCTCTTCTCATACTCATCTGACCACAAAATAGAGCATTCTTCTGAGTGCGCCTGGTCAATGATGCTGCTATAAAAGTAAAACCCTGAACAAATCACTTGTAATAACCAGCTAGGCCCATAAAACTACGAATCTCTGTGGCTGAAATAGGTCTAGTCCACCCCTGAATGCCCTCAATCTTTGCTGGATCAACCCAAATACCCTCTCTAGACACAATATGACCTAGGAATGCCACCGACCTCGGCTAGAACTTACATTTGGACAACATTGCATATAATCTCTACTTCTTAAGCTATTGTAGTACATTCCTAAAGTGCTACTCATGCTCCTCTTTCGTCTTGGAGTAGACCAATAGATCATCAATGAAAACAATAACAAAGGAGTCCAAATATGGCCGAAATAAACCATTCATCAAACTCCATAAATACGGCTAGGGCATTAGTCAGCCCAAATGACATCACAGGGAACTCATAGTGCCTATACCTCGTCCAGAAAGTGTCTTAGGAATGTCAAAAAACCTGATCCTCAATTGATGATATCCAAATCTTAAACCAATCTTGGAGAATACGACTACACCTTGAAGCTGGTAAAGTAGATCAATCCTGAGGAGAGGATATTTGTTCTTGATTGTCACTTTGTTCAACTGTCTATAGTCAATACACATTCTCATAGAACCATCCTTCTTTTTTACGAACAAAACAGGGGCACCCCATGGAGATACTAGGGCATATGAACCCCTTACTTAAGAGATCCTGGAGCTGCTCTGTTAGCTCCTTCAACTCAGCTAGAGCCACATGGTAGGGAGGAAAAGATATGGGCTTGGTGCCTGACTCAAGATCAATAGCAAAATCAATGTTCCTATCGGGAGAGACTCCAGGAAGATTTGAAGGAAACACATCAACAAACTCCCAAACAATAGGAATAGAGTCCATCCGTGGTGGCTAGACACCGGTATCACGAATAAATGCCAAATATGCAAGACAACCCCGCTCTACCAACGTCTATGCCTGAATATAAGATATGACTTTGTTAGGATAGGACCCACTCGAACCCTGCCATTCAATACCTGATCTACCCAGAATAGCCAAAGTCACAGTCTTATTATAGCAATCAAGAATAGCCCGATGAGGAGAAAGCCAAACCATCCCCAATATAACATCAAAATCAATCATATTAACAATAATCATATCAACCCATGTCTCATAGCATGATAAGGTCACAAGATAGGATTGGTACACCCGATCTACTACTAAAGTCTCACCTACTGGAGTCGAAACATGAATAGGCACAGACATAGTATCACATGGCAAGTCAAAACCTAAGGAGAAGTATGTAGACACATAAAAATAAGTAGAGCCAGGATCAAATAACACAAATGAAGGGTGATGGCAAACTGAAACAATCCTGTAATCACAACATCAGAGGCCTCAGCCTCGGGTCTGTCTAGAAAAGCATAATAATAGCCACCTCGAGCTCCACTCATAGAAGCTGCCCCTACCACCAGAATGGGTAGAAATATCACCTGCCCTTCTACCACCAGTACGTCCACCTCTATCAGTCTGACTTCTACCACGACCCCTAGTTCGTGGAGCTGAACCTTTGGCTAGTAGTGTCAAATCTTTGACCGATGCTGTGGAGTAAGAATGATGGGGACTAGAATGAGTCTACATACGACACTGTCAAATCACATGATCAGGAGATCCATACCCAAAGCAAGATCTAGGGTGGACAACTACTGTGATGAAGTAGGAGGAATCATGTAGCCTCCCTGGTCCTTAGGCCTATGCTGAGAACCAGAAAAACCCTGACCTAAACTATAGGAATCACAAGGACCTCGTCCTCCCTCTGAAGCTGATAAGACTGCATGGATCCCATGATGCTGATATGATCCTCCTCTTCTAGTCATACCCTTGCCTCCTGATGAGGCACCCAAGTACTGTCTCGATGTACGGACCCCTTTTGGGGTCCCCAAATTCCTCTCTCTACATCAACTCCACCTCTTTGGTGGTACTAACGATTGACTAAAAAGAAGTACCATCTCTAGCTACCCAGAATACCGACTGTCTAATGGAATAAGTTAGCTCTTTCACAAACTGGCAAACTTTCTCTGCTTCAGTGGGAATAATAGCTATAGCATGACGGGTCAACTAACAAAAGCAAATCTCATACTCTGTAACAGTCATTGTGTCATGCCTCAAACTCTCGAACCTCAAATAGCTCTCCTCATGAACACTCCAAGGAACTAATCGATCATAAAAGGCATTAGAAAATGTCTCCAAAGTAATCAAGGGAGCCTTAACAAGAAATGATCCTAAATAGTTCCTCCACCATTCCCTGGCTGGCCCATAGAGTTGGAGGGTAACATATCGCACACCATGGATCTCGACCAACCCCACAGTCTCAAGAAACTCTCGACAAGTCACCAGAAACTCATGTGCATCATCTGTCTTCCCACCTTGAAACTGAGGTGGTTCCATCTTCCTAAACCTATCATATCTGCTCTATTCTCATCAATGAAGACAACTACTGGTGGAATCTCAATAATCGGTGCTGCTTGTGGCTGCTCCACCTGAACCTGGGCCTCAAGGGCCTACAACTGACCCTGGGGCTGAACTCTAACTCGAGTCTATGAAGTGCCAGATGTATCAACGGGATTACCTGCTTTCCGCAAAGTCTCCAACATACTCAAGACTCTTAAAAGTGTATCCTGAAGTAGTGGTGCTGCAAAAATCTCATGAGAAACCTGCTCCTGCCTAGGCTCCATGGCTAGCTGGGAGGAGATACCCCGACTATAGTCTCTCGTTAGTGCAGCTCCTTGGCCCCGACTTCTAGCTCATCCTCTGGCACGACCCCTACCCCTAGCTGGAGCCTCAATAGCAATACCAGGGGTTGTCTCCTCTCATCTTGTAATAGAAGTAGCTCTAGTCCTCACCATCAGTCAAAAGGACACACGACCACTCAACAAGAAATCAAAACCACGCATGAATTGATTAGAATGAAGTAAAAGTGGATTTCCTAATAATCTCTATAGTCTGTCAAGGATAAGTAATGGACGTCTCCGAACTAATCCTTAAGACTCTACTTGACTAGGCTTGTACACCTGTGAAACCCATGAACCTAGAACTCTAATACCAAAATATCACGACCCGAAAGCCGGGTGTGATGGCACTCACCTAATCTATCAAGGCGAGTCATCCAAAAACCTAAGCATCTCAACATAGTAATAAAAGCGGAAGAAAAATAGTCTAACTAGATAGGTAAGCGGAAGAAAATGAAACTACAACCATCCCAGAATTGGTGTCACATGTACAAGACTCTAAATATAAAATATTCAAGGAAAATACATGTTTCAAATGTCTAGTTCTCAAATATAAAAAAACATAATAGTGGACTCCTCAAAGGTCTGGTGAAGACATAAGCAACTACCTCAAGAATAATTCGAAAACTTGATCCTGAATGAGAAAAGTCTAGCCAGAGGGACAGGGCTCACAACCTACAAAAATGTAGCAAGGGGTGAGCACCAAACCATAAGGTACTCAGCAAATAGAACTAACCTTAAGTACAACAATGAAAAGCACAAGTATCTTCTTAACTCCCAACCAAATACTGTCGAACTACCATCCTGCACTCAGAAAAGTTCTAGCACATTATATATAGATAATACAGTAAAACATAAGGACATAATAAAGATTTATCATATATCAGAATATGCAACTGATACATAAGTAAAAAGGTACAATAGATATATAGTGTCATCGATAATTCATAAGATGGCATCAAAATAAGAATGATATGAGATGATGCGAATACCTTAAGGTGTAACTGATTCAATGCAATGCCAAGTAATCATGATGCATGTTTGTCCTATAATACACATATGTATAGGCAACAAACAAAACCCATGGGGGTCTCACATAGACCATGTATCCGTGAACACTGCCTACAGAGACCTTAGCCAATGCTCACCTATTCGGAAAAGACCTCGAACCTATCTTAATTATGACCTCGGACTCAATATCCATCAGATTATCACCTCGGCTCGCAGATAGAAACCTCGGCATAATATTAACCAGTAGAGACCTTTGCCACCAATCCACGTGTTACCTTAATCATCTCTCGACCGTAGCTATCACAAGTATCAATACACAAGTAATAATAAATGAAATGTGCATGATCATAATATTTCACGGTGTCAACATCATAATAGTTTCAATACTACCATAGTATCAATGTCATAATTACCTCAATATCATCAATATATCAATATCATCAATGTTTTAGAACCATCACTCTATCAGTTCTACCAGTATCTCAATTCCATCAATGAATCAATATTATCAATGTGTCAATAGTAATTATATCAAATCCAACACCTTTCCCTTTCTATGATACTCTAATTCACCAAAATCTATTCAAATATAGCATCACAATCACATAATGAATCTAATGACATCAAAATCGATCAATTCGGAAAAAGGGTAAAATGGTCAAAATTTCATGCCGAAAAAAGTAGCTAGAATCTAAAAGTAAATAAATACATGAAAATGTTTCTCACGTAACAAGGAGTTCAATGGTGAAAACCATTTAAAAAATGGAGCTAAGATTGAGGGAGAAATCATCAATTAAAGTATGGAAATCAAAGTCCGACAATTCCCCAAATTTCACCATTAAAAACCCACAATTATAAGTTAAAAACACAAATTAATTTATGGAAATCAATGAAATACGTTAAAAAATAATTACCCAATCAATTAGCCTTGAAAATTCTTTAATATCCTCTCTAAAACGAAGCTTGAATTATTAAAAATGGTGGAAAAAGGATTTAAACACGTCTTTAAAAATGACTCACTGTTTCAAGTAATTAACACTATGTGAACGTGAAGGTCAGCCACACCATTACACTCCGCGAACACGGAGGCTATGCAGGTTAACACTCTGCGAACACGGTTCCTTATCCACGAACGTGGAGGCTAGAAGAAGTTCAACTCCTATAACTCCGTGAATGTGGATCCTCTCTGACAAACGTGGAGGTCTCATCAAGTTGACCTCTGCGAACGTGGGGATTGAGGCGCAAATGCGGAGAACAATTTTCTCCTGCACCAAAAGTAGTAAAAATCAGCAACGCACAACATATACAACAACACGAATTGGAATTTTGGAATTCGTTTTGGAAACCCCATGAACACAAATCAAACATACCAGATTTGAAATTTCGAACTCAATGAAATCGTCAAAATTCAAGCTCAAAGCCCCTTTGGCCAAGAACCCGAGAAAGATCATTTAAACTAGTTTCGGAATCAAAAATCCAGATACTCTCAAAAGCTCTAAAAATTACAACGAAGCTATTTCTAGCGTTAGTTTCACCATCTAGAACTATTGGAACTAATGAAATTCTACTCTGAGCTCCAAACTCCGAATGTTGACCAAAGTCAAACTTATGATCCAAAATGAACTAAAAACGCAACTTTGGGTCTGAAATCTCCATTTTAACTTCAAATTTAATTCTACAAGTTTTCCTGGACCAAATTCAGCATTCCAAAGCTGATGGAATCGATAGAATCGAATTCAAATGCACAAAACTCAAAATGACTTCGAAACTCAAAATTTCCAACTTTAAACCTTTAAAAACTCATTTTTAGCAAAACTCCAACTTTTTTTAAGGTTTTCAAAATCTGACTTTTAGACTTGATGAAAATGACTCGAGGCAACTTTCAGGAAGAGAAAAATGGTAATTTGGTCGGAAATGCTAAAAATGACCTTCAAGGTCATTACACTTTTCCAATGGAAGTAAGGAGAAAAAGTTGCTTAGTGACTGTAGACACTAAAATTTTATGAGACTTTGTTTTGGTAATTAGTATTCAATTCCCACCTTTCTCCACAAGACGTGTTCAATTCTAATTAGGTTTTCTTGAAGTTACTATATTCTAAATCCTAACTTATGCCTATATAAATGATATCTCTTAAAAAGTCATCTAAAATATCCCATGAACTCTGAAATATTCACGAATTGATCAAAATATGCCCCAAGGAGGTCAAAATCATCCTACACATGAATCCTAGAGAAATCTTAGAAGAGAAGAGTCAAGGGAGAAATCGATTTGTACCAACATTATTTATTAATAAAATTATTTTTTATATTGTACTTCTGATTGCAATTTATTTTCTATAACTTTATAATTTGTTGCAAACAAATTGAAATGTCCAATGGGATCAGAGTTGCTCATCTATTCTCCGACAAATCAGTTTTGCAAATTTGAAGTCATAAAACCGTAATGAGTATTTCAAGCCTCACCTTAGACTTTCATCAAGTCTAAACTCTGACATGCATTGAAGAAAAACTCTGTAAGACGTGTTCAATTTTTGTTAGATTTCTTCGGAGCTACTCTACCCTAAGTCGTAGTTATGCCTATATAAAAGGTATTATATTCTCTTAAGATGCATTTCAAATATCCCATTAATAGAGATATTCATTAAGAGATCAAAATATAACTCAAGAAAGTCAAAATCATCTTACGTTCGAGACGACACTAACGGTCCTTGAATCATGGAGAAATCTTAAAAGAAAAGAATCAATGGAGAAATAAAATTTGTATCCATATTGTTTATCATTAATATTATGTTTTTTTATATTTTATTTGTGATTATAATTTATTTTTTATTATTGTATAATTTATTGCGAACCGTGACATTTCAAGTTTATCGTCTCTTCCTCTCTCACCCAATCCCCCTCCCCTATCCTTGATCATTCCACCCCATCACTCCCGAACCTTTGTTTCCTATTGTAATGGGGTTAACCCTTGCGATCTAGCCCACTTGGTATCCTAACTCACTTAGACTCAACCTACTTTTTCACTCAATTTGATCAAGTTTCAACACAAACAAGACTGCAAAATTAAGAACATAAGCACGTATAGGAACAAGTCCCAACCTTGTTATTTAACTCGTGTTAACAAAGAAACTCACAACACTTAGCCTACAAAATTCGTCCAGGCCAACTCTACTCCCCAGATGCCTACCTGTGCCTTTAAATAGGCCACAACATGCCAGTTATGTGCTAGCCATGTGTCTGCCAACTCAGTAAACATCCCCAACTGATAGACTTAATTCAAATTCAAATAACAAACATTATCCAGACTTGCTGACATGTCAAAAACAGGTCGAAACTCCCTCAACCGCCAACTTCCCATGCATGTGCATGGCACATGCGGGCAACTTTCAAATTTGGTGTCAATGCCTTGCCCTTGGCGCCTAATTCGCACCTGCCCTGCATGCCTGTGCCATGCCCAGGACCTTCACACGTGTCTGTGCCATGGCATAGGTCCTGCCCTGTACAGCTTACCATTGTG
Source organism: Solanum rostratum (assembly GCA_029948455.1). Classification (NCBI taxonomy): domain Eukaryota; kingdom Viridiplantae; phylum Streptophyta; class Magnoliopsida; order Solanales; family Solanaceae; genus Solanum; species Solanum rostratum. The sequence goes on from CM057049.1 coordinate 19,469,947, forward strand.
GTCTGATTTCTACACCATTGACCTTGTCCAACACTTATCCTTAGTTTGTTTTAGCCACGACCTTGCCACGTCATAGACTTGCCTAGCCTTAACTTCCCCAGCCCTTGTCATGCCTTAGCTACGTCCAGCCTTACATTGCCTTAGCTTGCCTAGCCCTTACCATGCCCATGCCAAGGTCTTCCTTCAGTTGGACTTTATCTTGACTGAAGTCATGGGGCCTTGAGTAGACTCATCAAGTAAATCACTAGTCAAGCCCGAGCCACTCGAACCATTGAGTTGAGGATCTGACAAACTTTCCCCACCCGATGATCTTATCATCCTCGATGAGTAGGAAGCCTTATCCGTTCAGGATGCTTTGTTGCAGTAGAATCAAAATATGCTTTAATTAGATCCTCAAATTGCCATAATGATGTTGCCTTCTCCAAGGTTGCATCACATTCCTGCTTGCCCTTCCAATGAATCAAAAACTTTATTCTTCTGCTCTTTTTATGGTATCCAGCTAGTCTATGATCCTAATTCTTTTCAATTTGATCTTCAAAGTGTGCCCTCATAATAGGAGGAGTACGTCTGGACGTCGACCTTGTTGGATCCGTAGCATCTCCATAGAAAGGCTTCAAAAAGATCAAATGGAATATGGTGTTGAATCTTAAGTCGCTCCGGCAAATTCAACCAATAAACAACTTCACCTGCTCTTTCAACCACTTCAAATGGTTAATCATATTTTGCAATCAGTGAGCGATGCACTGTTGCACTACCGATTTTCTCCCAAATCTGTGGAGTCAACTTTAGTATTACTTTGTCTCTAACTTGTAACTCTAAAGCACGCTGAACTTGATCAACATACTTTTTTATCCATTTTGCTGCCTTCCTCAAGCTGTCTTGCGCCTCATCTAGCATCTCTTGCTTGTCATGTGCATACTTGTGAGTAGCCGGACACTTCCCTTATGCATCAGCCCTAGCGACTCCCAATGGTGTATTAGGTTGCATGCCCGACACCAACTCAAACACACTCTTCTCTATTGCAAACGACCTGTGCAAGTTATAACAAAACTGTGCACTATCCAACAAGTCAACCCAGTTCCTCTGATTTGCAGTCATATAGTGTCTAAGATATTCCTCAAGTAAATGATTGATTCTTTCTGTATGTCCATCTGTTTGTGGGTGGTTAGCCGTTCAGAACTTTAAATTAGTGCCCATCATATTGTACAAAGAAGTCCAAAACCGACCAGTAAACCTAGCATCCCGATCACTCACAATATCCAACGAAACACTAAAGTTTTTCACAACATGCTTATAAAATAACTCAGCAACTACTTCAGAAGAACATAAAGTAGGGGCAGCGACGAAGATACCGTATTTTGAGAATCTTTCAACCACAACCATGATTGACGCCTTTCCATCCACCTTTGGAAACCCGCTAATAAAATCCATCGAAATAGAAGCCCATGGGCACTCTGCAATGGGTAAAGGCTGCGACAAACCTGCTTCCTTCTTCCGTTCTATCGTGTATAGTTGACACACTAGACATGATTGTACGTAGGCCTCAATGTCATCCTCCATTTTTGGCCAGAAATAATTTCGTGACAACAATGCCATCGTCCACTCAACACTTGGATGCCCAGCATAAACAATATCATATGTCTCTTTGAGAAGTTTTCGCAGCCCATCACCTTGAGGTACAACGACTCTCTCCCCTTGAAATAAAGTAGATCGTCCTAGATCCAATATCGTCTAACTGTTCTCTCTTTAACTTGATCCATTAATTTGACATATAATGAATTATATGCAACACTAAACTTAATCTTATAAAGAATCATACTTAAGTCTAGTTATTGCATGAACAACAACAAATACCTTTTGATGACTCAATACATCAACCACTTGGTTTTGCTTCCCTGGTTTATGTATCCACACAAAATCATATTCTGCCAATATCTCTTACCATCTTGCCTGCTTCAAACTCAACTTCTGTTGAGTCTTGAAGTAGGTATTAGCCACATTGTCTGTCTTGACCACGAACTTTGTGCCTAAGAGATACACCTCCATGTTTGAAGACAATAGAGCACTACCACTATCTCCTTTTCAGGTGCAAAATATCTTTGCTTTGTTGGACTCAACTTCCTGCTCTCAAATACAACAAGATGACTATCTTGAACCAACATATCACCAATAGCATAATCAGATGCATCCGTATGTACTTCAAAAGGTATATCAAAATCAGGCAATTGCAATATTGGTTCAGAAGCAATGACTTTCTTCAATGAGTTGAAAGCCTTTTCTCTTGCTTCAGACCAAGCCTATTTCACGTTCTTCTTCAGCAAATCCATCAATAGGGAAGCCTTTTCGAATATCCAGCAATGAATTTTTGATAATAATTTGCCAACCCTAAGAATAATCTTAGTTCTTTAACCTAAGTAGGTGCTTGCCATTTTACTATTGCCTGCACTTTCTTAGGGTCCATGGGCACTTGATTTTCACTAACCAAATGGCCCAAAAACTTGATCTCGCGACTAGTAAATTCACACTTTTCCATCTTGACATAGAGTTTATATTCTCTAAGTCTTTGCAAGACCTTCCTCATATGCAGCAAATGGTCCTCTAGTGTTCTACTATATATGACTATCTCATCTAAGTAGACTACTACAAAGTCATCAAGATAATCATAAAGGACATTATTCGTTAGATTACAGAAAGTAGTCGGGGCATTAGTCAGCCCAAACGGCATTACAAGGAACTCATAGCTACCATATATAGTCACACAAGTGGTCCTTGGGGCATCCGCCTCAGCTATGCACACTTTCCAATAGCTAGACCTTAAGTCTAACTTAGAAAAGAAACTAGCCTTAGATAGCCTACCCAACAGATCTAGAACCAGTGGCACCGGGTACTTGTTCTTCACAATCACTTTATTCAGTGCCCTATAGTCAACACACATCCTAAAACTTCCATCCTGCTTTTTCTGGAACAGCACAAGAGCAACAAATGGAGCCTTGGATGGCTGGATCATACCTGCCTTTAGTAATTCTGACAATTGCTTCCTTAGTTCAACTAACTCCAAAGGAGACATGCGGTAAGGAGGTCGTGTCGGTGGCACATATCCAGGTTATCAAGTCGATCTTGTGATCAATTTCCTTCCTTGGAGGAAACTCTTTAGGCAGTTCTGGTGGTATCACATCCTTGTATTCATTCAACAATCTAGCAATATCATCATGAACTTTAATATGCACATCAGCTTCACTTCCACCAATGCAGCAAGATATGCAAGTTCACCTCTCTTCAAGCCTTTTTCAAAACTGATAGCCGACAACAAGGCCACAGTTTCTTTATTTTTCTTATCTTGACCATAAAAGGGATTTATTCCCTTCATAGATCCTGGGTCCTTCTCACTCATGAACATCAGACCATCTAAATGAGGAATTAGGGCAACCTCAAACTTCCTCATGAAATCAATTTAATGCAGAACATTAAAATCATCAAGTGGCGCCACTGTCAACGTGTGCACACCAGACCAGTGCCCAATTTCCAGAGGCACATTGGCACCCATGTCATAGCCTGGTTGTGCTACAGAATTGACAGCCTTCATCTTTGTTGGACAATCAGTAACTTTCAACCCATACTCTTTAACAATCTTTGAGGCAACAAAAGTATGAGTAGCACCAGAATCTACCATAGCAACCACACTTTTATCCCCAAATTTCATGTCAACATACATCAGAGTACCATAGGCATCAGACAAATCAATAAAATCAGCAACACTTACATAGGCAACTTCAATTTTGAATGTCCCCTCATCAATGTCATCCCACTAACACTTGCCAAAGTGTTGATCAAACGTAGTAGCTTGACATAGGCATCACTTTCCTGTCCTTTCCCGCTTGCTTGCTTCTTCTCTTCAGCAAGGAGTGCATTGATCTTCCCCTGCCTTGGATAGTTCCTCGCTTGGTGTCCTGGTTTCTAGCAAGTCCAACAAACTTTTTCCCGACCCTGTTTACTTTGATTAGACGAGGCGGCATCCATCTTCCCTTTGCCTTTGTCATTTCCGTATTTTTGCTTGTCTTTCTTTCAGTCCTTGCCCTTCTCCTTAGTCTTTGACTTAGAAGAATGAGTTGGGTCAGTGGCAACATTACTTGACCAAAAATCGATCAAGGCATCAGCAACAGCAATTGCACTAGGCAGATCCTGCACTTTCTGCCTACGCAATTCATTTTGTGCCCAACCTTGCATCCCAAAAATGAAATTCTGCAACTTGTCTTCGTCTGACATGTTTTGAATGTCCAACAACAGCGATGAGAACTCCTTCACATAGTCCTGTATTGATCCCACTTATTTTAAATGCTCCACCTATCCCTAGCAACCTAAGACGAGTTGCTAGGCAGGAATTTCTCACGCAGCGCCTCCCTTAACTGTGCCCATGTACTGACGTAAGGCCTGTTAGCACTGTCATCATCAACACACTTTGTTCGCCACCACAGAATTGCATCCCCACAAAAGTAACGAACAACCATGGTTAGTTTGTCATTTTCAGGAACATGGGCAGTAGCAAATTAATGTTGCAAGTCCCACAAGAAGTTTTCCAATTCTTTTGCCCCACGCACACTATCAAATGACTTTGGCTCCGAAATTTTGATCTTGGCATGTTCTTTGCCTCCCCTGGGCAGATTTGCAACAGCCAAGCAGAGAATATTCACTTTCACTTTCAGATCTTCGTTTTTCTTCTTGAGGCCCTCACTTTATGCGCCCACATAGTCACGAAAATCCTACAACTAGGCCAATTGGCTATCAACAGCACCACAATGGGCCTACAGTGCAGCATTGAGGCCCTGAATTTGTGTCAAGACGTGTATCATGGCCTCAACACTGTCTGCTATGCCCATAATAGTTTCCAGACGTGCAACCTTTTCTCATAACTCGTTGTATGAATTTCCACTAACCTTTTTCATGTTGAAACAGCCTTCGCTCTAATACTAGTTGTAATGGGGTCAACCCTTGCGATCTAACCCACTTGGTAGCCTAACTCACTTAGATTCAGCCTACCTTTTAACTCAATTTGATCAAGTTTCAACATAGACAAGACCACGAAATTAAGAACAGAAGCACATACAGGAACAAGTCCCAACCTTGTTATTTAACTCGTGTTAACAAAGGAAACACACAACACTTAGCTTATAAAATTCATCCAGGCCAACTCTACTGCCCAGATTGACTGCCTGTGCCTTTAAATAGGCCACAGCATGCCCAGTCATGTGTCAACCATGTGCCTGCCAACTTAGTTGACATCCCCAAATGATAAGCTTAATTCAAATTCAAAAAACAAACATTATCCAGACTTATTGACATGTAAAAAACGGGTAGAATCTCCCTCAACCGCCAACTGCCCACGCATATGCATGGCACATGCGGGCAACCTTCAAATTTTGGCGTCAATACCTTGCCCTTGGCGCCTAATTCGCACCTGTCCTGCATGCTTGTGCCATGCCCAGGCCCTGCACACGTGCTTGTGCCATGCCCAGGCCCTGCACACGTGCTTGTGCCATGCCCAGGCCCTGCACACGTGCTTGTGCCATGGCACAGGTCCTGCCATGTCAGCTTGCCATTGGGGTCCGGTTTCCTGCACAATTGACCTTGTCCAGCACTTATCCTTAGTTTGTTTTAGCCACGACCTTTCCACGTCATAGCCTTGCCTTGCCTTAGCTTACCTAGCCCTTGTCATGCCTTAGCCATGTCCAGCCTTGCGTTGCCGTAGCTTGCCCAGCCCTTGCCATGCCTTAGCCACATCCTGCCTTGCATGCCTTGGCCATGCCTATGCCAAGGTCTTCCTTCAATTGAACTTTATCTTGACTGAAGTCATGGGGCCTTGGCTAGGCTCATCAGGTAAATCACTAGCCAAGCCCGAGCCACTCGAACCATCGAGTTGAGGGCCTGACACCTATCATGTCCATCCTGCCCCTCCAATATTTTGCTAAATAACAAAATAAATAAGATTTTTTTTTATCTAAGAAAATATTTTTTAATAATTTTATCCTAATTTTGATGAGCAGAATTACTTGGTGCAATCTGATCCAAATACTACACCAACGTCAACATAAAAAGTAAAATCTCACCAGTGAGATTTATCATAAATAAAATATACGTCAACGTGTATTGAGGATATGCTGATTGGGTCCCATCTTTAGGCATTTGACTCCGTTTGAGACAGCCATCGCTAAAGTGAATCAATATATTAATATACATATGAACTAGGTTCAATAACTTCTCTCTTCCCCTTCTCCACAGTTCCCAATATAGTAGAAAGAAGAACCATTGGCTGACCTTCAATCTGGTGAGTTTTAATTGTTTCTATCACCCTATTTAATGGATCCTCTAATGATTTCATACTGAAATGGGTAGTCCTTTTTAACTCCCCCCCCCCCCCCCCCCCCTGTCTTTGATGAGTTGACAATATGATGTCTTTATAACTTAAATGGAGAGAAAAATTGAATTTTTGATGTGCATCTTGTATAGGGGTTTTCAAAGAAATGATTATTGATTTTGATGAGATTGAGATCTCCAATTTCTTAAAAATATTATTTTGTGGTTGAGCTTCGTTTAGGTGGGTGGTGAAGGGTCAGAAGAGAGACTCAAAATGAAATTTGGGTTTCTTTTCTTAATTTTCTTCTGGGGATGGATTGACCCGTATAAAGAGAAAGAAAGATGAGGGGTGGGTAGAGGGGCGTTGACCTAGAATTGGACCGAAGTTCCTACCAATCCTCAAACCTGAAAATTACTGGAATTTGGGTTTTCTTGTTTCTTTTTATTGATTTGGTTAGTTATCAAACATTAATGTAAAATTTATGAGTTGTGGCTTTTTCTGTTGCGTATCTATCTAAAGAACTATGTCGTACTAATAGTTTGATGCTTGTGTTTGTGGAAGTTTACTGTGGGATATTCACTTTTAAAAAGAAAAAGGAGGAATATTTAGTTCTATGGAGGCTTAGTAGCTGGATTACATGACAATTGAAAGGGAAAGCTACGAGTAGAAATATGTAATAGTACACCAGATTTAATGATTTCTACATCGGTTTCAACAGTGTGAACACTTTCATGTTTGAAAGAATGAATTTGGTCAAATTGTAACATCCATTCTATTGCGTAGACTGTTTGTATGCCTTGATGTAGCTGTGTCGAACAGGTATGGCAAGGTATAGGTACTTTGTCCACATCATTCAAAGAGCTTATTAGAAGTTATCTACATGTACCGATATGCTACTCCATGTGTCATCACACTCAATGTATCAGATACTATAGCATGAAAACTCGTCTGTTGATGTTCTTTCCTTTTTTGAGAGTTTTAAAGATGTTGTCGAAATACTCTTCTGATAATTTTACTGTAAAAGTATGATCAAGTAATTCACATGTTAATTGAATGGATACTGTTTTCATGCTTGTTGAAGTGCTCTTATTTTTCTTTGTGCTTTTGTTACCTCAGGAAGCTGATTCAGATATGGATCCTGATGATAGTCTAAGTGAAGACGTCTGGATAAAGTCTTCTTCGTCTGACAATGAATTGCTGAAAATTGTGCCCGCAGATAGCCATTCATTTACCAATTTAAATTTGCATGCACAGAAATGGGAAGGTTCCTCTTATTTGGATCAACAAATCAGGATTGAGCAACAGTTTTCTGGAATTACTAAACCGAAACACACATATGAGATGGATCAACAGGGGAATCAGAGGAAGGAAAATCATGACATAACCAGAATACATGACTGGGATCCAAGAGCTTTGCTGAACAACCTTTCGTTTCTCGAACAAAAGATTCATCAGCTCCAGGAGCTGGTGCATTTGATTGTTGGGCGGAGAGGTCAAGATGGGGTTCAGGGTAATGACCTCATAGTTCAGCAACAACAGTTAATCACAGCTGATCTTACTTCTATTATAGTCCAATTGATATCAACTGCAGGAAGTCTTCTTCCAACTATGAAGCACACACTTTCCTCTGCGATCCCTGCTGCCAGCCAGTTTGGGCAAGTTGGTGGTGTCACAGGTCCTTCTACAACAGGTACTAGTGCTGGTGGGCTGACATGTAATGACGGTGTCCCGAAGGTGGAAGATCAGTCCAACCACATTGACCAGTTGAGAGATTGTGGGATTGAACAAAATCATGCTGTGGATGAACATGAATTGAAGGATGAAGATGAAGCTGAGGAAGAAGAGAATCTTCCTCCCGGTTCATATGAGATTCTACAGTTGGAAAAGGAGGAAATCCTTGCACCACACACTCACTTTTGCACAATCTGTGGCAAGGGATTTAAGAGGGATGCTAATTTGCGGATGCACATGAGAGGTCATGGTGATGAGTACAAGACTCCAGCAGCTCTTGCAAAGCCTCATAAAGAACCCAGTTCTGAGCCAACACTCATCAAAAGGTATTCCTGTCCTTATGTTGGATGCAAGCGCAATAAGGAGCATAAAAAATTTCAACCTCTGAAGACCATCTTATGTGTGAAAAACCATTACAAGAGAACCCACTGTGAGAAAGCCTATACTTGCAGTAGATGTAATATTAAGAAATTTTCAGTAATTGCTGATCTTAAAACACATGAAAAGCATTGTGGAAAGGATAAGTGGCTTTGTTCCTGTGGAACAACATTTTCCAGGAAAGACAAGCTTTTTGGACACATTTCGCTTTTTCAAGGTCATATTCCTGCAATTTCTCCAGATGAAACTAAAGGATCTGCTGCTGGGACATCTGACCGGGGCCAAACCAGTGAAGTCACCATGAAAGCTCGACAAGAAAACTACAAGGTAAATGCTTCAAATGGCAATGAATTTCAAAATCCTGGGGTTGTAAAAGAGGGTGCATACAGTCCAAGCAGTTATTTCTCACCTTTGAACTTTGATACTAACAATCTTAATGGATTTCAAGAGTTCCCTCGACCACCATTTGACGTGTCAGATAGCTCATTCTCCTTTCTGCTATCTGGATCATGTGAATACCCTCCTCACAAGGCTGCAAAATTTATGAGTTCTATGGAAATGGAATAACATCAAATTTGTCTTTAGTTCATTGTAGCTATCTATTCTATCATGTCATTATTTTCCTAAGAATAACTGTGTTTTCCTTAAATTATTTAGTATCATTTTTGCTGTGATTTTGTCAGTTGCAGTAAGTGACGACCAGGAAAATGCATTAACTTGCCAAAGCCAGATTTATAAATGCCTCATTCAACCTTCCCAAGAATCTTGATTAGATATAATGTTCATTAACAGATCCATCCTTAACAATCACTTGGTCAGTTACGATCCTTTAATCAATCAGATGGAAAGAAATTCCCATCAAACTGCACAATGCTGCTTCTTGTGGAGGGGAGGGAATAAGTCTCCACAGAAGCAATTTTCTTTACCAAAACCACTGCATGTTGAGGACATGATATTCCTCAACCTTCCAAAGAATCTTGATTAGATATAATGTTCACTAACAGATCCATCCTTAACAATCACTTGGTCAGTTGCGATCCTTCATTCAATCAGATGGAAAGAAATTCCCACCAAACTGCACAATGCTGCTTCTTGTGGAGGGGGAGGGGGATAAAGTCTCCGCAGAAGCAATTTTCTTTACCAAAAACACTGCATGTTGAGGACATGATATTCCTAGTTTGAAGCAAAATTTTATTCTACACAAGAAAAACCCAAGTAATTTCATTGCAATAAATGTTCAAGAAGATTGCAATGCTGCCATTCAGAACATGGCATGAAAGCTTCCACATCATTACTTTTTGTTGCAGCCCTATCTCTAAAGGGCCTCTTGCCCTTGACTACAAAGCACCACAATCTAAAACTGTCAAAAGAAATTGAACATGATTGTTTCAATTGAAGAGAAGAGGCTGTACACAGCTAGCTAATAGCTAACTGGTTCAGCTGGCTATATTGTTGTGGCGCCTATAATGAGAATTATGGAGCAATACGAGCTTCAACCCTTTTGCAGCTTCTCCTGATGTTGACGGCTTCTTTGGAGGGCCATGGTAATATGTTTCCCTAAGAACAAAGTCATCCTCACATGACCAAGTCCTTCCCCTGGGAGAGCTGTCCTTCCAGAGAAACCTCTCAGAGAATGGATTCACTAAGCTCTCGCGAAACTCATCTGCTGTCTCACAGTTCAAACCCTGCATGTACCAATAAATGTTAGAATGAAAATTTACCAAGTACAGCTTGGATAATGGAATTGGTATTGGGAATGTAGGATGGATTTGTTATGGTCTTACTTCTGCCATGGCCTTGATTTTCATGGTAAGATCATTGCTAAGGAGGACAAGTTGTCCATTTCTGTTAGTTCTTTTGAACAAGAGGGCATATTCAAGGATATGATCCTCTGCTGTGGGTGAGGCAAATTCCATTCGATCACTATGTGGAGAAAATTGAAGTGAGCCAACAGGAAACATGCCATTCTCCTCACTGAACAAAGAGAATGGGGCAGTAGCAGGAGGGGTTGGTGCCACTGCTCTTGTTTCCTCTGCACAACTCTGTACATGAATCCATGACTTTGCATTTACCATGCAGTCTTCTATCCATTCCAATGCTGCAGATACCTCAGTTGTCCTTCTAAACAGACTAGCACGCCTCTTCATGCAATCCAATTCTCGTATAACTGTTGACACAGAGCAGGTAAATGATCAGAGAAAACAGGCATTGTAATTAAGAAAAATGATTGGCATTTGGAAATGACAAAAAATTTCAGGGTTAAGTTCATTACCAGTTCTAGGAATTATCATATAAGTTCCCTTGAGACCTTGCAGAAGCTGCAAACTTTTCCTTGATTCTTTATTCAGCAATGAACCAGTGTCTACTACAATGGTCCATCTCTTCTGTTCCATGACATGCTCATTCTGCAGGTAATGTTTAAGACAAACTAGAGCTCACTACATTTAAACCAGAGAGTCAAATATAATACTAATTTGTATGTTTCGAACAACAAAACTTTGGAAAAACACCATTATATCTAATTTGTTGAACAACAAATTGTTCTTTGAGACACAAGTTGGTTAAAATAACAAATTAGTTGTTCTTTAAACAACTGATTTGATATGTGAATTAACCTGTATCAAAAAATAGATTGGAACAGAAGGTAAAACAAATGCAAGCAGAAGAATTGTGTCCTTGGAGAAATCATAACTTCTCCAAATCTACGACCTTTCAGAGGTGGCCCTATATGCTAAATTTGAAAAAAGAAGAAGAAGAAGAAGAAGAAGAATTTTCAGCATGAAATTTTGATATTTAACTTACAGTGAAGGGGCATACTTCCTTAGTCTCTGGATGCTTGATTGGATTGTCTCTAAAGTTAATGTCCTCTTCCGGGAATATTGCTCTGGTCTTCCCGGGGTAGTTCACAAGAAGTGACTGCAAAGGCAGCCGATCCATTCTGTTCTTGACTGTGTTTACCTCCGATCTTGCTAGATTTCTGAAGGCAAGGATTTCAGATTTCCGTTCTTCAAGAATGTTTTCAGTCAGATTATCTTTCTCAGAGGAGAATGGAGTTCCATTTTGATGGAATATGGGAGTAACTACATTGTCCAGAGAAAATTTAAATGATTCTAGATGCTTCAGATCTTCCAACTTTCCTATTTTCATCATTGATCTCATTAAACGAGTATCAGGTGTCATGTTCTCTTTATCTGGAGTGAAAATTTCTTCATCATTTTCATCCATATTTGACAGTGTTGGTTTAGTAGTTAGTCCTAGCTTGTCCTTTTTGTAGGATACACAACCTGCCGCTTGATTGAATTTGGGCTCAACCACAAGTTTCAGAGATGAAGGTTTAAACGGTTTTGGAAGCTTAATTTGATGCTGGCTTCCGATCTTATTCTTTAACCTCAGTCGACGTGTTTCTGGTGTCACATTCTCTTTGTCCGGAGTAAAAATTTCTTCATCAGTCTCGTCCATATTAGAAAGAACAGACTTTCTATCTGATCTATTTGTCATCTCAGAAAGACATGAATTCTTCATGGATCCAAGGAAGAGAGAACTAGGAGTATGTTTCTCTCTGTCAGGAGTAAAGACCTCTTCCTCTTTATCCTTGTTTCCACTAGCAAAAAGATCTTTAGAAACTGATACAGTTCCTGCTATTTCACGATTAAGTGATTCAACTTCAGTTTCTATGCCAATTTTTTCATTCATTGCTCTATCTCTACCAGTTTGAATACGGACACTGGAGGGTTTTCCCCTTCTAGACCAAATACTTGAACATCTTTGCTGAGATCTTGGTAGGGTATTATCCGCATTTTCATTTGGGGACTGTCCTGAGACTAGAAGAGCTTCTGGTGCATTATTTTCCTTTTCAGCTTTGTAAGCAGGCTGCAGCAAACTGATTTCACCTTCTTCATGGATATTCCCAGGTAGATTTTGGTTTGCTGCCTTATACTTACCAGGAAATGGAGATCTCATTTGCTCAAGCATTGGAGGAGCTGGAGGAGTCAAACTTCTCAGACACGGTAACGAACTCATACCAGAAAATGATGAGTCTAGGCCTTGCACCATATCATCGTCCTCCTTCAGAATTTGGTCATTCTGGAGAGACAAGCCACTCTCCATGGCACAGGATAAATGTTAGTGCAAACGACAAAAGAACAAGAAAACTTGAGTTACTGAACCATAAAATTCTGCACCTATTAAGTTTTAAGATATTGATTCAACTCACCTTATGTTGTTCCTCATGTGTGCTTTCTTCTGGTTCAGATTCACCAAGGGTAGGTACAAAGGGATTCTCCAAATCATATGCATGGCTCATCGGAACCCAGTGAAGCCTGTAGACCCTGCTGGAACCTCCAAGTTGCATTCTATCACCTTCTTTCAACGCCACCTTAACTCCTGATTCAATTTTCTTACCAGAAATCCATGTCCCATGTACTGCAAAGGACAAGATACTCTCAGAAAATGACCTTACTGATTAACCGAACGAAGCAAGACACCACAGAAAAAAGGAAAGAAAATAAATGTATAAAAACAAGAAATGAATTGGTATAAAAATCAGAAGTCTTAAACAATTTGGTCAAAAATGGTTCGAGCTTGAAAGAATTGAACAAGAATGCAACAGTAATAAACAGCACCAACTAAAACATTATGAAATCAGTTGCACAAAAAGGGAATTCGTCCCAACAAGAATTCAAGAGTATAAAAGCTGATATGCAATCACAGAACATCAGCACCCCCTAAAACTTTCAAGAATTTAAACCTCGTATGGATTCACAAAGCTCAACCCCAATGGCACATGCACCGGCCAAGAACCATACAATGACTTCTACAGGAAACACGAACAGGCACATTGTACCAGCAACATTTAACACCTCAATACATGAAATTTTGAAAAATCTTTATGAAAAAAGAGGCTCTGAATCACATATCTTGTCTTGATCAATAAAAATGCAAACAGTAGCTTAAGATTCATGGAAGATACACCATTGTTAAAAATCAATTGCAGAAAGGAGGAACTATGAAAGCCCTTAAAGGTTCAAGAATTTAGACCTCATATAATTTGATACTCAAATTTCAGTAGCAAATCAGAAGATGATCAAGAACCAATATTAATTACAGACAAACCCAAAAAAGGAAAATCAGATCCATCTCAACATAATAAACATCCCCAAAGCATTAATTCTGAAGAAGGCAGAGTACCTGAAGAAAGATCAGTAACAGAGAGGGAAAGAGAGGAGGGTTTAGAATGGATACGGAGATGAAATCTGCTGATGCTTGGGTGTTCCAATGTAATGCTACAATCGGGGTGTCTACCAACCACCAAAATCTCTTCAAATTGATCCTTTTCTTGATCTGAACAAGATGGGGGGTTGTCAAGAAGGAAGATGTTCTTGAGGATGGTCCCGTTCTTTAGCACTGTAAATACTGGAATCTTCTTCTCTTCTTCAATGGGAGGTGAAATCTCCACCTTGTCCGCCATGAATTCAAGAATGAGAGAGACAACAGAGTGTGTGTTTGTTTAGGGTGGAATGAGGAGAGGGTTTTGAAGAATAGAATCTTGAAAAAAGTGACCGTTAGGGAAGGGGGAGTGTAATTTGTGTGAAACGGCTAATTATCTCATTTATTACCCCATAGTATTGTTTGAGTTTTTTGAAACTATTTTTAAAAAAAAATTCTAAATGAGTAGGACACAGGGAGCTGGAATTCATACTTCCTTCAATCTGATTTATAGACAATTATTATCTATTGTAAAATTAGGATAAAAATAATCAACGCAAAATAGCTTCAGAATTTACATATATACCTGAATACTAGAAGATTTTTATAGTAAAATCTGTAATTTAATGGAGAAAAATTGATGTAGGGTTGAGGGAGTTGATTCGTATATATAAGAAGGAAAATTCTTTTGGCTTTGAATATTTTTCAATCATATTTTCAAGGTATGAGAAATGAACACATTATAGCAATATTAAATTATAACAAATGTCTTAAGTAGTGGTATCAAACACATATACAAGGTATTTTAATGTCTTTCCAAAAATTTTTTGTTGCAACAATTGGCCAAAAAAATTTGATTCAAATTTGGCCACAATGGTAAAAAAAATCCATCCACACTACAAATTATTATTATTATTTTGTAACATTTTTGTCCTCTATCTTAAAAGTTGAATATCTTTAAGTATATTTCTAATACTTTGAAAATAATTAATGAGATTAATTATTGGTGATTCCATAGTCAAATAGTGAAAGGAACCACGGAGTCTACTATTTTTTTCTGAAAATAAATATATAGCATATTTATCTGCCAAATGTATTTGTTTTGTGTATTATATGAAAGGTAAAATACAAACTACTTAAATATATTTTTTTCTGCTAATGAAAGTGTAAATTTAATTTTGAGGTAGTGGTAAAGTCTGCGTACATTTTATCCTCCCCAGACCCTCCTTGTGGGATTTCACTAGATATGTTGTTGTTGTTACTTATTAATATTAAAAAAGTCACATAAGGTTACATTTGACCCTTCTTTCAAAGTTTAGAGATAAAATTAAAATGTAACACCCGGTAAAATTTTCAGAGGAGAGATGTGCGCATAACGCGTCTTCCCATGCCCCGATGGCAAATCCGAGGCCGAATATGCGATCAGCATGAAAAATTTAGTGGGAGAGTTGTCTCGATTGATTCTAGAGCAACCGGATGAAAAGACCATTTTTTTATGCGAAAATGAGTTCTAGAATAAGTGTGCGACAGGTGTGCGACGTGCACCTACCACGAACCAACATTTTGTTTTAGTCCAAAAATTTTCTACGGAATAAGAAAACTTGTTCGGAGAATTTCCGATGAAAACCCCCAAAAATACATACGCGGACCCCATACCCCAAAGAGGACTTTTTTCTTTACTTTCGTGAGGGGCATTCTAGACCTTTTCCAACCCCTCCTAAACTAAAAACACGATTTAAATGGGTCATTTTGAGTATAAAAGGGGTTTTAAACCCCATTCTAAGTCCTTTCTAAGTTCTTGAAAAAGACTAGGGCTAAAGAGGAGAGAAGAGGAGCGAGGAATTGAGGAGTTTGAGGAGAATTCTTTTGTGGTTGATTGTCCAAAAGCTTCACACCAGGTATGTAAAGCTAAACTAAAGCATGAGATTGTTCTCCCATGTGCCCCATTAATGATAATAGAGGAGTTGAGAGTCCATGAGTCCCCATACATGTTTCTTGAAATACTTTCTTGAATATTTTCTTGAAAATTATATCTCTTACACGTATTTTCATATGTTGATGATCATCATAAACTTGATTTCCCAAATTATGTATTTTTCATGAGACATTGTATAAACCCTATAGGTTATTTTGAGAAAGCATGTATGACTGAACCTAGTGATGGAGTCTAGAACCTTGACTTGAGTATGTTGATGGTAATTATGATGTGAGTATGATGTTGATTTAATAGAGCGTGATGATCCTATGAGTATTCATAATTGAGTTCTAGAGTTTTGTTTAAATGACTCATTCTAAATGACAATCTGAGTCCTTGAGTTCTTAGAATTGAGTTAATTGAGATGAGTTAAAGTCCTTGAAAGCAATAGAGGATTTTAGAGTTTGAGCTAATGATTTGATGAGTGCCTCTACGAGGCTAATTTGAGATAATTGATTAAGTTGAGGCATCTTATGAGCATTGAGTCTTGGGAGGAGTATCGAGTACCGAAATGAGTAAGAGTAAGAGCAAGTCCAACTCGCACTCATTAACTACGTCTCCAAGCGTAGGAGTGGACTAAGTTCCATTAGAGTTGGACAAGTTCCTATCTTGAGGGCTAAGTTTCATTAGAGTCGGACAAGTTCTCACCTGGAGGACTAAGTTTTGTTAGAGTCAGATAAGTTCTCATCCTATGGACTAAGTTCTGTTAGAGTCAGACAGGTCTCCCTTTCATTGTCCTGAAACAATAGGACTTGATCGATTAATTGTCTAGATCCCTTGTGAATCATAGGCGTTCCTTACCTGAGAAATACGGTACGGCGGTGGCAACATCAACGGGATTGTTGTACAATCACTGACTCATAAGTGATTGTTGTCGGATAAGAGAAACTTCCAAAAGTTTCCACCTTGAGTACTCTGAGTCAAGTTGAGTTGAGTCCCCTTGAATTGAGTTGATTCTGAGTTGATTGATGAAGTTTGATTAGTTGATGGGTCACTTTTTACTCTTTATTCTTGCTTTAGATAGACATCTGACATTCTGATTGACTATTATTTTTAGTTGATGTTGTTTCTATATTATTCTATATGTTAGTTTCATTTAGCCATTTTACATACCCGTACATTCCACGTACTGATGTCCCCTTTTGGGCTGCATCGTTTTATGATGCAGAGGCAGGTACTAGAGATCGTCAACAGGTGCATCGTTGAGGATCTGAGCATTCAGCTGAGTTGGTGAGTCTCCCTTACTTCGGGGGAACATTGAGTTATTTTCATCTTGCTTATTAGAGTTAGAGTCGAGTTAGTTTTACTTTATTTTGAGGTAGCCATGGGTCTGTCATTGACACCATTTGATAGTGATAGATGTTTCATAGACTAGAGTTGAGTATTGATGTTGAGACTTGTTGAGCTAGTTTCTTTTGTACTAATTTATTTATTTAATATGATATTTGAGTTATAGATTGCGCATTCTTATCTTTAGACTTCCGTTGAGTTTTCTGAGTTATATATTGAACGAATGGATGTGATGAAGCTAAGTGGTTTGCTTCGGGACTAACAATAGTCTCTGAATGTTGGCCACGTCTAGAGTACCCTTCGGGGCGTGACATAAAATGTATCATTTTTCGTCATTTAATCTAAAAAATTATTACTTAATTTATGTTCATTTGATTAGAGCATATTCTTATTTTTGCGACATATTTTTATTCATTTAATTTTCACATTAAATGTTCATATATAATTATTTTTTCTAAAATGACCATCATTTGAAATCACCAAAGAGAATATAGAAATAGAATAGCAATATAAGATATAATGGACAATGATATTTTGTCAAGTAATACATTATTAATAATCACCAAATAATTTTTGAATGATATTAATGAAGAATTTTATGACATGAAATATAGTTAATTTTTCAATTGACTGTTTCCATTTTTTGAAAATGACTTGAAGATAATTCCATTTTTTAGTTATCTTTTGTTTAATAAAGAATAAAATAATTAAAATATATAGTACGAAAATTATATGATTAGAGGGTAATTTGAAATGAATATTAATATACTTTTTTTAAAAGAATATAATGTAGATAAGATCGAATATATTATTTAAAATAACATATACTATCTCCATCCCATATTATATGGGCATCTTTTTATATATATCAGTCCCATATTATATGAGCACTTACTAAATTAGGATAGAATTAATTATCTTTTCCCCATTTTACCCCATCATTAATTAGTGTATTAATGATTTTTTCCAACTTAATTTAATGTACATTGATATAAATGAAGGGTAAAATGGTAAAGTTCACTAGTGCATTAATAATTTCTTAATAGCTGTGTAAAATGAAAAGTGTCCATATAATATAGGACAGAAGGAATATGAGTTAAGACATAAATTAACTGCAAGAATGGATTTTAATAAATGCTTATTTATCTTAACATAAAAATCTAATAAAGATTGCTTTAACAATGTTAAGTTGTTTTCATAAATATGATTATTACATTAACTTATAAAGAGAAAAATAAACAATAAAAAAAAATTAAATTTGAAGAAGTTAGTTTTGATGTGATTATATAAAAAAGATATGACTATTAATATGTTATGATTAATTATCATGTATTATAATTTTTAACTTAAGAAAAATATAATATAATAATTTAATTTGTGACTCAAGGCATTTTTTATAAACGTCTCATTATTATTTTTATTTAAAATATCTAAATTCCAAAATTATATTCTTATTTTGTTTCTTCGAAGAAAAACACATATTGTATGAATCATCCATTAATCACTGAAGAAGTATTTCCTTTTCTTGTTTATATTTTAAAAAATTCAATTGTGACACATACTTTTTTTTTTTTTTTTTTTTTTATCATTGTGGTCAAATGGGCTAAATTTTTGTCATAAGTATATTAAGAATTTCTTTAGGCCCAAAAAACTATTTTCATAGCATAAGAACAATTAATCTCTCAATCTCTCTCTCCATATATTAATATGTTAATTTCGCTTACGTGATATTCTCACATAATTTTTTTTAAAAAAATAATTTAATATTTAAAAAATCAAATAAATAATCCAACAAGTTAAAAAAAACTCAAAAGACGTCGTTTCTAATTAAATGGTACTTTACCCTGTGACAATCATTTTAAAAAATCATAACCATTCGAAAAAGTCACAGCCCTTCAAAAAGTCACAACCCCTCGAAAAAGGCACAAACTTTTGGAAAACTTACAACCATTCGAAAAAATCACAACTCTACACAAAAGTCACAATATTTCAAAAAAGTTACAACCCTTTAAAAAAGTCAGAACCCTTCAGAAAAGGTCACAACGCTTTGAAAAAGTCACAATCGTTCAAAAAAGTTACAATTTTTCAAAAACAAATCACAACCCTTCGACAAAGTCACAACCATTCAAAAAAGTTAGAATTTTTCAAAAAAGTCCCAACCCTTTGAAAAAGTCACAACCCTTTGGAAATGTTACAACCATTCGAAAAAGTCACATTTTTTTGAAAAAGTTACAACTTTTCGAAAAAGTCAGAATCCTTCAAAATAAAAAATTATCAGCTTTCAATGTAATATAATGTAATTAAATAAATATAATATAAAATATAAAACATATACTAAATTAATTTTTAAGTTGGGGTATTATATTAACTTTTTTAGAAAATCAACTACCCTTCAAAAAAGTCACAACTCTTCGAAAAAGGTCATAATCGTTTGAAAAAGTGATTAACTCTTCGGAAAAGTTACAACTCTTCAGAAAAGTCAAATTCCTTCAATATGAAAAATTATCTGCTCTCAATATGATATAATATAATAAAATAAATATAATATACAATATAAAAAATATTCTAAATTGATTTTTAAGTTGAGAGTATTATAATAATTTAATATTCAAGTTTGGGAGTTTATACTTTTAAGATAGTATAGACCATTTGAAAAAGTCGCAATCCTTCGAAAAAGTCACAATCTTTCACGAAAGTGACAACTCTACAAATGTCACAATTCTTCAGAAAAGTCGTAACCCTTCGAAAAAGTCACAATTCTTCAAAAAAGTCGTAATCCTTGGAAAAAGTCACAACTCTTTGTAAAAGTCACAATCCTTCAATTTGAAAAAAAATTAGCTTTCAATATAATATAATTAAATAAATATAATATATAATATAAAAAATATACTAAATTGATTTTTTAGTTGAGGGTATTATAATTATTTAACATTCAAGTTACGTTGTACAAGCACTATTGAAAAACCAATTATATCAAGAAATAATGTTATAATCCAAAAACATAATTAAAGATAATTATGACTTTAGCAATATTACATTAATAAAAGTTCTTGGATAAATTTATAATACTAAATTTTCTATATGGGAAGAACTTAATAATTTTAGAGTATTTTATTACTTTTAATATTAAGATATATAAACTCAATTAGATTACTTATGACCGCGCAAAGCGCAGGCTAATTACCTAATATATTGATAAAATAATAAAGTTATTATGAGTAATGATATATTAGTGATAATTAATATTAATTTATAATTTTAATTTCAATTAAATAATGAAGAAAATTTAAGTAGTAGCAAAATTGTAGCCTCTATTACGGAGTAAATTTCGAGAAGTCCAATTAGAACATCTCTTTTTTCATTTTCTTCCCAAGAAAGGTAAAGGTTCTTGATTTTCCCGATTTCAACTCCAAATTGATACTAACTCTATTTTCAAATATTTCTTACTGTTCCGTTCATACATAGTGTCAAATTGTTTATTCTGTTACTTCTGAAGAACCCGACTCAAAATATATGGAAGGCGTTCTGAAAAGTGATCGAAAAGGAAAATGCAAGATTGATGAGGCTAAGGTTGAAGACTCATTAAAATTCTGATTTATATAAATTTTTATAGAATTTGATGTCTTGTGATGTCTGAAATATATATGCACAAAGTTTTTACTTGGTACACCAAAATTCGGATACTGTTCTGACTTTCAACTAAGAATGGCGATGGTATCGGAATCAGCACTATCGGATCGGTTATTATCGGAATCAGGCTGGAATCGATAATAAAGGGGGTGAAAATTTTTGGAACCAGATCGGAAATGGTACCGGCGGTTCTAGGAATTTTCCCCAGACTTTATCGGTCCGGTGCTAATTGATACGAAACCCCACCGGGAAAATTCGAATTTATTTTTTTAATTTTTTTGGATAAATTTGATTAAATTATTAAACTTTGAAGTTTAATTTTAAATTTTAAATTTTAAATTAAGTTTAATATTTAAAGGTTAAAATTGAAGTTTAAAATATTAAAGGTTAAATTCAAATTTTAAAATAGTATTATTAGTCATTATATAAATTTTTTAAAGTTTAAAATGAAGTTTAATTAAAGTAGTTATAAATATAAAAGTTTTAATTTAACTAACTAGTTTTATAAGTAGTTATACTTGTATAAAATTTTAAAAGTGTAAAATGTTTTTTTTTTAACTTTTTACTTTAAAAGTTTAAATTAATTTTTTAAATATAAAATATAAAATTTTTCTTTTTATATTTTAAAGTTAAATAAAGATTTGAGAAATGAGGGGGCAAATATATTGAAAAAAACTCAAAACTTAAATTAAAAGTAAAATCAAGATAATAACTTAAAAAAAAAAATAATAAGGCGAACAACCTATAATTTTATTATGTTATTTTAATATTTAAATTGTACAATGTACAGATATTAGAAATCAACCTAATTTACGCAGCCACCTTCTAGGAAGGGTTCTGTTTCAACCAGGTCTTATTTATTGTAAATTTGTAATACACTAATATCTTAAACCACTTTGAAATTCTTGCCTAAGTGTTTCTAACATTTCTAGTGTTACATTTTCTGGAATCGGCTCTTGAGCTTGTTCCTCCAAAAAATCCATGTCGTCTTCACTTGATTCCGGTAAAATATTATCTATATCGGCTTCAAACTGAGAAGGCAAAGTTGGACGCCCTAAATTCCTCCGCTCCGCATTTATCTAATCACGGAATAAAATTGAAATTTCCAAGTTATCTGCTGCTAGTGAATGTCTATGGTCTCCAAATTGGAATCTTGCGACACTAAAAGCGCCTTCCGAAGCCACCGATGATGCTTGAATAGCGAGGATATCATGAAACACCCGCTGAAGTCTTAGAAAAGCTTTACCCCGATTCTTCCACCATGCCAAAAGCTACTGCTTCCACTCTGTATGCTTAATGCTTTCTGTAGCCTAGTTAAGATCTTTACCAAAATTATTTTTTTTGTTAGTAGTAAGTCCAAGATGAAATTCTAACATGTCATCAATGTCATCCTCATATCTAGCCCTAGATGGTTGTGGTTCTTGATATTACACATTTCATACTAAATTATCTTTTTCTAAATCATACAATTTCCTAGATTTTGTTTTAATGCTACTTTTAACTACATCCAAATTATGTGATTGATTATCTTCATCATATTGAATTTCTAGATTTGCGTATATACTATCTACCATTCAAGATACTCTGACTTCTTTGTAAGCCGGGTTAAATAAATAAGCAGTTAAATAAATCTGAGGAATTGAGAAAAAGTATTTTTCTAAATTTTTCAATCAATTTTTGAACAAGTTCTCTAAATTTTGGATTATTTTTACACAAAGAAAATTTAGTACAAATAGCACAAATATTAGGTAAAACGGAACAACTAGTAGGATAATAAAGACCAGAGATTTGTTTAGTAGCAGCTATATAAAAAAATCTTAAAAATTCAATCAAATTTCTAATATCATTCCAATCATTTTCATATAGTCGGTAAGTCATATCTGCATTATGGGCATTCCAAATCATTGTAACGGGTCTCCTAAATTTATAAGCTACTTTAAACATTTCATACAACGAATTCCACCTAGTAGCTACTGTTTTGGGAATTTTCCTAACAGGCAAATTGCGTTCAATACACCGACTTTCAAATTCTTTATGCCTAGCCTTTACTTGACATTTAAAAATAAAATGACATGCAATTTCTACTTTATTACAACCATTTTCAAATAATGATACACCATCTTTAATAATCAAATTGTAAATATGAGCAACACATTTTATATGAAAACCATCTTCGTAAATAGGACTAAGAACAGGTCTTAAATAATCAACAACATGTTTATTACTAGAAGCGTTATCTAAAGTTACACTAATTATTTTACTAGAAATTCCAAAAAATTGTAAGACATCACGAATAGTCTGCGCAATATGAGAACCAATTTTACGCATTTTATAACTTTTATATCCCAAAATTCTTTTTTGCATATTAATTTTCATCAATCCAATGCCCGATAATTGTGAAATAATCATTACCGGTTATACTACGACCCATATTAGAAGTAAGTGCTAACTTACAAGTATTATAAGCAAATAAACATCGAAGATATTGTACATGTCGTGCTTGATAATCAAAAACAACTTTTTTTTATTGTATTTCTTGAAAAACCATTAAAAGATGGGTTATAAACAATTTGAATATAGTGAATAAAACTAAGATTTTTGGCAAAACTAAAAGGCAAACAAGTAACAACAATCATTTTGGCCAGTTCGTCTAAGTCACGTTGTCTATTATATGGACAATGTGTACTAGTACTGGAAACATTGGAAGGTTTTAATTGCGACTGCACCATATTTGAACCTCCCATGGTTTCTTCATGAATGAGAGTTCCATATTTTTTAGCATCCGCAATGGCTTGAGCATGCAAAAATTCTAATTTACAACAATGCATTAAATGATTTTTCAAATGACCCGTCCCACTCCCTTTTTCGAAGTTTTATGGTTTAAAACATGCTTGCATTTATTAAAAATTGCTTTTGTTTAATCTTCGTTTTGTGTTAAAAATTGCCAAATAAAAGATTCTTTTTACACATTTTGTCTTAGGCCTATTAGATGTCGATGGTTGTACAGGGGGAGCGGGAGCGGGAAGGGGGAGTAGTAGCAGTATAATGGGGTTGAGTTTCATCGTCATAAGAATATCATCGTCCTCATTAATTTCATTATCATCTTTTGGTAAATCTTCATTAAAATCAAATCTTCGTTCAATAAATTCATGATCTAGTTTCGTATTAGAACTAATATTAAAACAAGTGTCATCTATGTGTGTAAAATCTTCCCTGTTAAATCTAAATGGTGGTTGTCTTGTAGATTTAGACGAACTACCACCAAATTTTTTACTGGTTAAAGCTTTGGTAATTCCATCAAAAAAGTACTTTTTCCCTTTCCTTTTCTACCGGAATCCATGTTAAATAAAATTAAACAAGTAAAGATTATATGAAATTAATCAAGTTATGATTTATGAATATAGAAAAAATTAATTCAAGTAAACAAGTACTCAAGTAGTACAGATTAAAGAATAAAAACTAATTAGAATAACAAATAAGTTGGAACGAATGTACCAAACGTCTGTGTAAAAACAAACATAGAAGCCGAAGTTGTGAAACTTGAAGCTTGAATATGCTCCAAATTGATCCACCAAAATTTGCTCCAAATTACAATTACCACACCAAAATTGACAAACTAATTAATATTAATTGAGAGAGTAAATAATTAATATTTACAATTAATTTGAGAGTAGTATGTATAATATAATTATAAATTTATAATAGTAGAGAGAATTGAGAAATGAGAGAGTTGAGAAAGTTGAGAGATTTTAAGAGTATTGAGAGAATTTGATTGAAAAAATATGAAAGATTTAAGGGTATTTATAGTTGAAAAATTAAGGAATTTTTGGAAAACAAAAAAAAAAAACAAATAGCCGTTCAACGGCTATGAAAAAACGGGCAGCATGCCAGGTTACCGTTGGTGGCCCCCTCCCCAATGGTAACCAATTAAAAAATAAAAAAATTAAAAGTTAAATCGATAATACCGGTCCGGTACCAGACCAGAATCGGTACTAACCGGTAAAACTATCCCTCCCCATCCCGTTACCCCTCATGTTACCCCTTTAAATGGTACATACTGGCACAGTATCGGTACATTACTGGAACCGGGATGGAACCAGACCAGTACAAGACCGGGACCGGCAAATCCCGGTTCCGTTGCTAGCTATACTTTCAACTTGTGTTCTTTTGTTTTAATTTGCTACTGTATGTTTTACTTTTCAGCAAAAGAAGAAACACCCATTGGTGTTCATACATAAATGGTGATGTTTCTGATCAACTCAGAAAACGCCTCAATGATTAGAAATTTCAATAGTTTAAAGAGTCTTCTTTTGATTTTTTGGGGATTACCTCATGTAAGGTTCAGTCGTAGCTTATTTGTTATTTTCTTTTATATATTGAGATAAAAAAGGGCAGGAATTATATGTTCATTGTAAACATAAATGGTACCGAGCTTCATTTTAAAATTTGTGAATTTTCGATCAGAATTGATTGAAAACATACTATAAAATGTGATTTTATTTCTGACTAAGATATTTGTAATGACCCTCAAGGTCATTTTCTTTACTTCTCAATCTTTTTAGAGTTTAGAGCTTTTCTATAACGACTCCCAAGTTGTTTATGACTTGCTGACACTAATAGTTCGGTCGTCTGATTATTCATTTGATTTTTATTCCTATTTCTAAGTTTTGGAGCTCTTGGAGTTTTGTCACATCCTGAGAGGGTACCCTTGGCGGGATCAACACTTGAAATACCATATCTGATTCCCCAAGAGAACCATTTGGACTCATTGTCATATCATACTCAACAGTGGAAAAAAGTACTTAAGTAAAAGATTATCAATAAATAAAGAGCAACAATCTATCTCAAAATAATCATGACTAGTATGAAAAATACTAGTCAAACAATGTCCACGTCAATAATCCCAAGTCTAGTCTATGAAGCCTCTACCTACTGTCTAATAGGTACCATGACAGGCCATGGCTACCTTAAATCAAAGAAATAAAAACACTCATTGTAAAAAGGGATCCTCCAAATAGCAAGGAGGGCTCACCAAATCTGGACGTAAGAAGTTGGACCTCAACGAAGCATTGGTTGAAGTCCTCTATCACCTGTGCCTGCATGATTAGCGATGCAGACCCAAATGGACGTCAATACATGAAATATACTGGTATGTAAAATTGATTAAAGTAACAAGGATCAACAATTTGTAACTCAACTAAATGAATATGCAAGTTTAAGAAAAAGTCATGCTTTGAAAATAGACTCAATTTTATACAGCTCAGTTTAAAACATTATATGCTCATTCAAGTTTTCCTGGGAGTTCCTCTTAACCAACATCTAATACCACCACCATTAGTGTTGTGATATATAACAAAAGCAACGTCATTGCCACGCCCATCCAAAACTTGCCAAGGTAAAGGACGATAAACTCTCTTGGATCCCAAGTAAATGTCTATCTTTTTGGGACATGAGTCGCCCGAATCAACGATGCAACTATCCTACGCTGGCAACGTAGTTTATCGGTTAGAGTAGTTACCTACTCATTCCTATATCGGTGCTCAATACTCCTCCCAAGACTAAATCATGCTCATGCCAATCAACTCAATTTCATCTCTTTATATCTTCTCCAATCAAATTCAAATCAATCACTCAATAGTTCAACTAATCAGGATCATCAATCATAAATGCAATCAAGACTTCAACTCAAACAGTCATTTGAACTCCACTCAATCATGCTCATCACATAAAGCAAGTAATATTCTCATTAGACAGGCACGTATACAGGTAATATGCTCCTCATGCTCAATCATGCTCAAGTTACTCAACTCAAACAATCACAGTCATGGTCTCAATTTAGTTAATGCAACAAGGGATTATATATAATGATGTAATTCAAAATTCATAGCATCGAATGCAAATTTTGTACTCCAATTTCATATGACCAGCATGTAACTCATTAATTCATTCATAATTATGCATGAAGACTCAAAATAAATGTAAGCACTCAAAGATTAGAATCATGGAATTTTCAAGAGTTAATTCTTATACGTAGACTTGATTCTAGTAGACAAACAGGCATGTGAACGGACTCAGTCCAACCCTTTAGAAAGCCTTACATACCTGGAAGTTTGATGAATGAAAAGATCTTAGACAATCTTCGCTCGCGTGCTTGGAACCCTAGTTTTCTCCCTTTTTCGATGCTCTCAAAAGTTCTAAGTGTAGAATGAATGATATTACATTTAGGGTATTGATAAGGAGTCCAAAACAAGTCTAAAACATCATGGTTTTTAATTAAAAGAGTAGGAAAAGATGTAATACCCCTCTTAAAAACTGTCAAATGGAATCACGAGACTCCATCTACGCGTTGTGGTTCCACTTACAGGCTGTAAGTGGCCTCTTGTAGATGAAGGTATCCAAAAATTGAGTTACTAGAAATTGGACCTTGGATCTATAAAACCCCTTTCTATGAGCCGTAAAAGGAATGATAGGCCATCCTGTTAATCGTGGTTCAAGATCCAGAACAGTTGAGTTTTTCGAATCATCAAACCACGAAACCCATCCTACGACTTGTAGATTGGAGAATGGTCTGTAGAATACCTTATGCATGGACCTTAGACTTAGAAAAGATTTCTTAAGTCACATGGGTAATTACGAGGTTCCATTTATGGGTTGTAGATCATTTTACGAGTCGTAGATGACACTTTGTGGTTTCTCCCAGTGATTTTTCTCAATCATTTTCTCAGCTCTCCTGGGCATTTATAGTAGACTAAGTGGAATAAATTTGGAGGTGTTACGTTATCTCCCCCTTGGGATCATTCATCCTTGAATGAATAGCAATCTAGGAACCTAGTCAATACATGAATCCTATCATGGATTCTAATAAATCAAACAGTTCACAATTCACTCATGCAATAAATTAATCAGGCAATCAAGTAAGTAAACAATCAACAAGTTAAACCAATCATCAATCAGGCTCTAGGACTCTATTGTCATTCAAACTGGGAATAAAAAGGAACTCAAGGAATAGGAACGAATCATTACTACCAACTCTCTTATCATCAACAGATAGGAATAAATGGGGATACTCAACCTTCATATCTTTTTTAGCTTCCCAAATAGCTTCTTCTACAAACTGATTTCTCCACAACACTTTGACAGATGCAATTTATTTGGTTCTTAACTTGCTAACATGACGATCAAGGATTTAAACAGGAATCTCCTCATAGCTCAAGCTGTCCTTCACTCCAATACTCTCAAAAGACACAACCACTTGTAGATCTCCCAAACACTTCTTAAGCATGGAAATGTGGAAGACTGAATGGATAGTCGCTAATTTTGGTGGTAGCTCTAACTCATAAGCTACATACCCTCTTTACAATATGATAAGGACCAATGTACCTTGGACTTAACTTCCCTTTCTTCCAAAATTGTATCAAACCCTTCATAGTTGACACTTTCAAGTACACCCAATCATCGACCTCAAACTCTAAGTCTCTACTTTTATCATCGATGTAGGATTTCTGTCGACTCTGTGTAGTCTTCAATCTCTTTCATATGATTTTCACCTTCTCCATAGCTTAATAAACCAAGCCGGGCCCAATCAGCTTTGCTTAACCCACTTGAACCAACGAATTGGTGATCTACATCTTCTCCCATAAAGTGACTCATAAAGAGCCATTTGAACACTCGAATGGAAGCTGTTATTGTAGGCGAACTCAATCAGAGGAAAATGGTCATACCAATTACATTTGAAGTCAATGACATAGACTCTCAACATTTTCTGTCGTCTCTGTGTAGTCTTCAATCTCTTTCATATGATTTTCACCTTCTCCATAGCTTAATAAACCAAGTCGGGCCCAATCATCTTTGCTTAACCCACTCGAACCAACGAATTGGTGATATACATCTTCTCCCATAAAGTGCCTCATAAAGAGCCATTTGAACACTCGAATGGAAGCTGTTATTGTAGGCGAACTCAATCAGAGGAAAATGGTCATACCAATTACATTTGAAGTCAATGACATAGACTCTCAACATTTCCTCCAAGGTTTGAATTATTCACTCTACTTGGCCATCCGTTTGTGGGTAGAAAGTAGTACCGAGGTTTACCTTCGAACCCAAGCCTTTCTAGAAGGATCTCCAAAACTGAGTAGTAAATTGAGCTCCTCTATCTGAGACGATAGTCAAAGGAACTCCATGGAATTTAACAATCTCCTTTATTTACAGTCGAGCATAATCTTCTGCAGTGCCGGTCATCTTTATCGCCAAGAAGTGCACAAATTTTGTCATCCTATCAACTATCACCCAAATCAAATCATGCTGCCCGTGGGACCTTGGTAAGCCTCTGAAAATGTCCATGTTAATCATCTCCCACTTCCATTCTATGATATCAAAGTTCTAAGCTACTCCACATGGCGTTTGATGCTTAACTTTAACTTGTTGGTAATTCGGGCTTTTGGTAACAAATTCAACAATATCTCTTTTCATCCCACTCCATCAATAGAATTTTCTCAAGTCATGTTACATCTTAGTAGAGTCTAGATGGATGGAATATCTAGAGTTATGGGCTTCTACCATGATCCTTTCTCGAACACAATTGACCTTGGTATTTCAACACTCCATCTCCCCCCTTTGGCGAAAGCCATCACCTTCTGCTTATGCACATCAGCCTTCAATTACAATAAGATAGGATCTTGGTCTTGCTTCTTCGTCACCTCCACTACTAGAGATGATGAAAACCCATAATGCACAAGAACTCTACCTTGACCAAATTCATCCAATTGAACTCTGAATAGTGCCAGTCTATGAACCTTTTTAGCTATCTCCTTTTTCTCCTCCTCGAAATGAGAGGTACTTCCGATGGATAACCTGCTAAGAGCATCAACAACCACATTAGCATTATTTGGATGGTAGAGGGTGCTTATGTCATAGTCCTTAAGCAATTCAAGCCATCTCCTCTACCTCAAATTAAGCTCCTTCTAGGTAAAAACATATTGCGGGCTTTTATGGTCTGTGAATACACCAACATGTGCTCCATATAAGTAGTGGCGCCATAGCTTGAGAGCAAACACCACCGCTGCCAATTCTAAGTCATGTGTGGGATAATTCTCCTCATGGTTCTTAAGTTTTCTAGAAGCATAAGTAACAACTTTACCCTTCTGCATCAATACGTATCCCAATTCCACTCTCGAGGCATCACAATAAATGAAAAATCCATCAGCTCATTTTGGAAAGGTCAATATTGGGCAGTGGTTAACCTTGTTTTCAACTCTTGGAAACTCTTCTCACACTCATCCGACCATTGAAACTTGACATTCTTCTGAGTCGATCTTGTCAATGGTGCAGATATGGAAGAGAACCTATCAACAAATCTGCAGTAGTAGCCTGTCAAACCCAAGAAGCTTCTTATGTCGGTCGAAGAGGTTGGTCTAGGATAGTTCTTAATCGCCTCAAACTTTTGAGTTTCTCGTATACGATCACCCGAAACTATATGGCCTAGGAATGCCACAGATTTGAGCCAAAATTTGCACTTTAAAAACTTAACATACAACTCATTATCCTTGAGCGTCTGTAGAGAAATCCTGAGGTTATAACATGCTCCTCCTCATCTCTAGAATACACCAAAAAGTTGTCAATGAACAAAATCACGAACATGTCAAGGTATTATCTGAATACTCTATTCATCAAGTCCATGAAGGCTGCAGTTGCATTTTTCAACCCAAAGAGCATTACCAAATACTCAATGTGACCATATCGGGTTCGAAAAGCTATATTTGGGATGTCACCTTCTCTTACTTTGAGGTCTACCTTAGAGAAAATAGTGGCACCTTGAAGTTGATCAAACAAGTCGATCCTCAAAAGGGGATACTTATTCTTGACTGTTACCTTATTCAACTAGCAATAGTCAATACACATTCTAAGAGAACCATCTGTCTTCCTCACTAATAGAACCGGAGCACCACAAGGAGAAACACTCGGCCTAATAAAGCTCTTCTCTAGAAAAATTTTCAACTATTCTTTCAACTCCGTAGGGTCCATTCTATATAGTGGAATGGATATAGGTTGAGTGTTATGAAGAACATCAATTCCAAAGTCAATCTCCCTATCAGGAGGGACTCCATGCAGATCCTTTAGAAACACTTTAGGAAACTCATTCACAATCGGGACATACTCAAGGGTAAAAAGCTCAACATCGTTAGACTCAACTCATATGAGGTGATAGATGCATCCCTTAGAGATTAACTTTCTGGCCTTAATTTAGGAAATAAACTTACCCTTAGGCACAACAGAATTACTCTTCCACTCTAGGATCAGTTAATTCAAAAATTAGAATTTAATGATCTGAGTCCTACAATTAATAGTGGCATACATGAATGAAGCCAATCCATGCTAAGAATCATATCGAAATCATGATTTATCAAATTCTATCAAATCAGCAAGAGTATCCCTATGATGGATGGATACTACATAATTTCTATGGATCTTTTTGGCTAGAATGGACTCACTAATAGGAGTAGAAACGACAAAGGGTTCAAGTAAGCACTCAAGAAGATTTTCAAATCTACTAGCCACATATGGCATCACAAATGATAGAATTGCACTCGAATCAAACAATGCATAACAATCAAAAGTAAAAAAATCAAAGCATACCCTTCACAACATCTGGTGCAGCCGCTTGGTCCGGTTGGTTTCCCATTGCATACAAACATTTGTCCTATTACCTGTCCTTAGTGCAACACCTCTCTGATTTCCTTTAGCTAGTGGTGCTATAATAGAAGACTGGGGTTTATTGCCCCACATCGAACATTTTTTCTAGAAGTGATCTATCTCGCAACACTTAAAGCAAACATTCCTTCCCTCTCTACACTCTCCCAAATGCATCTTACCACATTTTCCACAAGGTGGCTTCCATTTTGAACCGATGGTCACACTAGCCTGAAACTGAGGATCCTGTGCTCCGGAGTTCTGCTAACCTTGGGACTTTTTTGTCATACCTATTACTCAGAGCTGGTGCACTTACTGAGGATGGTGCATAACTGTTAGATCTCTTCTCAAAGTAGGACCTATCTCCCTTACTCTTCTTAGGCAGGCTAGGCTTAGGCCCTGTTGACTTGGCCTTTTTGCTCAGATGCTCCTCTCTATCCCTCTTCTTTTCCTCCTCTAATTATTGTACATAGCCCAGAAGCCTAGATATGTCCATGCCTGGGATCAACAATGTCGCCTTTCACTCTTTCTTCACATGATTGCCTAGTTCAGATATGAACTTCTTCATTCTTGCTCTCATTTCCTGGACCATCTCTGAGGAATACTTGGAAAGCTGGATGAACTTGAGGCTGTATTCTTTGACATATCAACCCCTCCTCTTTCAAGTTCATAAACTCTTCAATCTTCACCTTCCTCAACTCCTGAGGAAAGAATTGATCAAGGAAGGATTCTGAAATTCACTCCACTTAGCAGGCTCGGCATCCTTACCTCGACCCTATTCCCATTAGTTGTACCAGATGTTCACCACATCCTTAAGCTGGTAGGAGGCAAGTTCAACTCTCTCAATCTCAATTACATACATGACTTTCAGGACTTTCCACATCTTATCAATGAAATTCTCAAGGCCTTTCTCAACCTTTGACCCTGTGAAGACTGGTGGGATCATTCTCAAAAAATCCTTAAGCCTGGTTGCAGTAGTTGGCTCTTGAGAGTTAGAGCTAGGAGCTTGTGAACCTTGATTCCCATTGTGGGTGGCTACCAACTGGGTAAGCATCGCGATAGCTCCTCTAAAATCAGCCTTTATTGTAGGAGCAGGCGAAGCAGTGGGTACCTGTGGATCCCCGATGGCTCTAGCTGGTCGACCTTGACCTCTCATCTCCATCTGAGAAGGTGCCTCTGAAGGGGAATTCTCAGTATTGCTAGCTGGGGTATCTCTTTGGATGGCGGTATGCTTAGGAGGCATGATCTCCAAATGCGTAACACACGAGTTAGAAAAGAGCTTTTATAGAGTTGAACTCTGTCGTACGAACTCAAAGTACAAAAGAAGTGTAACCCTTCCTAATGTCCCATAACATCCTGCTTATAAAGTGTGGTGCAAAGCACACCCATAAAAAGGACTCTACTAGATGCGACTTCATAAATTCTCCAGGACACTCGAACTCTGTGCTTTGATACGATGTTTGTCATACCCCGAGAGGATACCCTTGGCATGGACAATACTTGAAGAACCATTTTTGATTCTCTAAGAGAACCACCTGACCTCATCATCACATCATACTCAACAACGGAAGAAAGTAATCAAGTAAAATACTGTCAATAAATAAAGAGAAAGAATCGAGCTAAAAACAATCATGACTAGTATGAAAGAAAACTAGTCAGACAATGTCCATATCACCAATCCCGAATCCAGTCTATAAAGCCTCTACCTACTATCTATAAGGTACCATGATAAGCCATGACTACCCCAAATCAAAGAAATAACAATACTCAATGTAAGCTAAAAAGGCTCCTCCAAATAGCAAGGAGGGCTTACCAAATCTGGAAGTAAGAAGCTGAACCTCAACGATGTGCTGACTGAAGTCCTCTATCACATGTAACTGCATCATTAATGATGTAGGCCCAAATTGATGTTAGTACATGGAATATACTGGTATGTAAGAACGACTAGAGTAATAAGTAAGGCTCAACAATCTGTAACTCAACTCAATGAATATACAAGTTTAAGAAGAAGTCATGCTTTGAAAATAGACTCAATTTTATGTAGCTCAGTTTAAAACATTATATGATCATTTAAGTTTGCTTGGGAGTTTCTCTTAAGCAATATCCAATCCCACCATGGTTAGTTTGGTGATGTACAACGAAGGTGATGTCGTAGCCATACCCATCCAAATCTTGTCAAGGTAAAGGACAATCAACTCTTTTGGATTCAAAGTAAATGTCCATCTTTTTGGGAGATGAGTCACCCAAATCAATGGTACAACTATCCTACGCTGGCAACGTAGTTTATAAGTTAGAGTAGTTACCTACTCACATCTATATCAGTGCTCAATACTCCTCCCAAGACTAAATCATACTCATGCCAATCAAATCAATCTTATCTCTTTATATTTTCTCCAATCAACTCAACTCAATCACTAAACAGTTCAACTAATTAGGGTCATCAATCATTTATGCAATCAAGACTTTATGTCATGCCCCGGGAGGGTACCCTTGGCGTGGCCGGCACTCAGAGATTATTGCTAGTCCCCGAGCAAACCACTTAGCCTCATCATATTATTCAATCAAATAAACTCTACTGAACAGCGAAAAATATAAATAAGTAATGGGCACATCTCATCTAAAGTCTCAAAAGAATATATGAAATAATGAAGGCTAGTAGAAAGAAACTAGCGCACAATCTTAACATCAACGTTCAACCATCGTCTATGAAGCCTCTATCACTAATCATGTGGTGCCAATGACAGATCCATCACTACCCGAATCAAAATAAAAGAAATAGTTTAATCTAATTCTAAAGCATGATGAAATAGAAGTAGTGGATCCTCCGGAATAGGGAAGGCTCACTAAATAGCTGTGAATCTCAGATCTTCAACGGAGCACCTGTTGACGACTCTAGTACCTGCCCCCGCATTATAAAATGATGCAGTCCAAAAGGGACATCAGTACTTGGAATGTACTGGTATGTAAAATAGCTGAGTGAAATAGAAATAGGTAGAATAATATGGAAACAACATCAACTCAGAATAATCATCAAATAACATCAAATCGTCAAATGTTTATCTATGCAAGAATAAAGAGTAGACTAGTGACCCATCAACAACTCAAACCCATCAATCATCTCAAACTCATCTCAAAGGAGCTCACCTCCTGTCACATCATCTCACTTCAGAGGAGCTCACCACCTCTCATCTCATCTCATCTCAGAGTACTATGGGAGTTTCTCTTATCCGACAACAATCACTTAAGAGCCAGTAACAGTACAAAAATCTTGCTGATGTTGCCACAACCGTTCCAAACTTGCTAGGTAGGGAACGATCGAAACCATATCGGCTCACCCAATATGGAGTTAGTACTCAATAGGTCAGCTATTGGTTTCAGGGATTGTTACTCATGAGGGAACCATAATATATATGTGATGGTTCTAAGCCTCAGCTACATTTGGCAACGTAGTTTGACGAGTTCAGGCCAGACTAACTCTCACTCTTTCGGTGCTCAATACTCCTCCCATGACTCGATGATCATAAAACCTCTATTTCAACCAATCTCATAGGGACTCGAACCCCGTCATCAATCGGTATCTGATAGGGACTCAAACCCTATCATCATTCAACTCATAGGGACTCTAACCCTTGCATTAATTAAGCTCATAGGGACTTTAACCCTTTCATCAATCAATCTCATAAATGACTCAAGATTTAGAACAATCATTAGGAAACAATCAAATAGATTCATCGGTAGAGTTCATTTATAGAGACTCATAAGATAATCAACTTCCATCAACTCATTATCATTCTCTCATCACAATCATCAATCTCAAATCAAGGCTCTAGACTCAATTCTCAAGTTCATTATGCATGCTTTTCAAATTAGTCATGTAGGGTTATACAAATCATGAAAATGTTCAATTTAAGAAAACAGTTAGTATGATGATCATCAACATAGAAAAACATGTAATTTCAAATAAGATCTTAAGAAAAACCATCAAGGATTCATGAATGTAGTCTCTTGAAACATCAACTCATCTATGACCATCTATGAGGCACATGAGAGAACAATCCCATGCTTTTAGTTTGGCCTGACATACCTGGGATGAAGCTATCAACCAGCCACGTCAAGGATTTCTTCTCAAATCTCTCAAACTCAAGCTCTTCTCCTCTTTCCTCAAGCCCTAGCCTTGTTAGCTTATGGAATAAGACTTAGAATGGGGTTTAGACCCTTTTTATGTCAAAATGACCTTATTAGATCATGTATAAAGTTTAGGAGGGGTTGGGAATTGACTAGAATGCCCCTCGTAAAAATTAGATATTTTCAGCTCGGAAAAGACCTAGTCCACGACGCGGACTTGTCGCGTACTGTGCATTTTTAGAAAAAGTTTCTGAACGAGTTTCCTCAATTCCGTCAAATTTTTTTTTTAAAAAATAAGTGCAGGTTCGCTACAGAGGCGCGACGCGTCTCCATCGCGCACTCTCACTCTTTTTGTTTTCGGGTCGAAAAATTATCTTTTTATCCGGTCGCTCTAAAAATCGATCGAGACCATTTTCCCACTCAATTTTTTGTGCTGATCACAAATCCATCCTCAGATTTGCCATACAAGCATTGAAAGATGCGTTACATGCATACCCCTCCCTCTAGGGGTATTTTGATAATTTTATCGGGCGTTACATCATCTCCCCCTTGGGATCATTCGTCCTCAAATGATGAGTAAAGATGGATATCAAGGCTCGGATAGACTCAAAACTTATTTCAATACTCAACTCAATCAGTCAAACTCTCGACTCTTCCTCGACCTCAATCGATACTACTCAGACTCAAGAATAGAAAGTCATATATAAAATGGATGAATCAATTTAGTAACGGGTAAGAAATTTACCTTTAACATTCTCATCATTTGGCACGAATAGGTGCGGATAGTTGGCCTTTATCTCTTCCTCAGCTTTCCATGTGGCTTCCTTAACGAATTCATTCCTTTATAAGACTTTAACTGAGGCTATCTCTTTGTTCCTCAACTTACAAATTTGATGATCAAGGTCCTGAACCGGAGCCTCTTGATAATATAGGCTATCTTTCACTCTAATTCTATCGACAAGGATCACCAAGGCAAGATCTCCCAAGCATTTCTTTAACATCGATACATGGAATACTGGATAAACTCTATCTAGCTCGGAAGGCAACTCTAACTCATAAGCGACCTTCCCAATCCTCTTTACAATTTGATATGGTCCAACATAGCGTGGACTCAACTTCCCCTTCCCAAATCTCATGATACCCTTCATAGGTGACACTTTCAAATACACCCAATCATATACGTTGAACTCTAGGTCTCTTTTTCTCATGTCGGTATAAGATTTTTGGCAACTTTGGACAGTCTTTAATCTCTCTCTAATGACCTTGACCTTCTCCCCTTAATTAGTGGACAAGATCAAGCCCAATCAACTCTGCTTTCCAACCTCAAACCACCCAATTGGTGAGCTACATCTCCTCCCATACAAGGCTTCATAGGAAGCCATTTGAATACTTGCATGATAACTATTGTTATTTGCAAATTTAATCAACTGTAGGTGATCATTCAATTCCTCTTGAGATCAAGAACACATGCTCTCTACATATTCGCTAGTGTTTAGATTGTATGCTCTGCCTAACCAGCTGTATGTGGATGAAAGGTTGTACTCAGGTTCACTTTAGTGCCCAATCCTTTCTGGAATGATCTCCAAAACTGGGAGGTAAATTCTAAGACGATGGACAAGGAAACTCCATGCAACCTCACAATGTCTTAGATGTATTACTCGGCGAACTCCTCTATAGTGTTAGTTGTCTTAACTTCCAAGAAGTGAGCTGATTTTGTCATCCTATCCACAATCACCTATATTGAATCATGTTGCTTTCGAGAACTTGGTAAATAAGTATTGAAGTCCATATTAATCATCTCACACTTCCATTCCGGAATCTCAAAGTTCTAAGCTAATCCACATGGCCTTTGATGCTCAACTTTCACTTGCTGGCAATTTGGGCACTTTGAAACGAACTCAGTAGTATCCCTCTTCATTCTACTCCACCAATAGACTTCTCTCAAGTCGTGGTACATCTTGGTAGAGTTAGGATGAATGGAATACCTAGTGTTATGGGCTTCTGTCATGATTCCGTCTCAAATGCCATCAACATTTGGAACGCACAATCTACTTTGGTACCTCAATACTCCATCTCCTCCTTTAGAGAAAGCATTTCTGTTTGTGGATAGCCTCCTTCAATTGGAGTATGACAGAATCTTGGTCTTGCTTTTCCTTCACCTCTGCCACTAAGGATGAAGCAGACCCATTCTAAACATTGACTCCTCCTTCATTATTCTCCTCAAGTTTAACTCCCAATCGATCCAATCGATGCGCTTCCTTAGCTAACTCCTTCTTTCCTTCCTCCACATGGGATATGCTACCCATCGATAACCTGCTAAGAACGTCAACAACAATGTTAGCTTTACTAGGGTGGTAGTGAATACTTATGTCATAATCCTTGAGGAACTCTAACCTTCTCCTCTATCGCAGGTTGAGCTCTTTCTGACTGAAGACATATTGCAAGCTCTTGTGTTCAGTGAACACATCCACTGCACTCCATACAAATAGTGGTGCCAGATTTTAAGTGCATACACCACTGCTGCCAACTCGAGATCATGGGTTGGATAGTTCCTCTCATGAACGTTGAGTTGGCTGGAAGCATAGGTATCACCTTTCCTCTTTGCATCAGTACACATCCCAATCCAATCCTCGAAGCATCACAATAAATTACAAAGTCCTCTATCCCATCGAGTAAGGTTAGGACCAATGCGTGGTCAACCTCGTCTTCAACTCTTGGAAGCTCTTCTCACATTCATCGAACCACTGAAACTTGACCTTTTTTTCTGAGTCAATTTAGTCAATGGTGCAGATAGGGAGGAAAACCCCTCAACAAACTTGCGGTAGTAGCCTGCCAACCCCAAGAAACTTCTCATGTCGGTCAGAATGGTCGGTCTGGGCCAGTTCTTAACCGCTTCAATAGTTTGGGCATCCACTCATATACCATTACAAGAAACAACAGGGCCTAGGAAAGCCACTGACTTAAGTCAGAACTCACACTTCGAGAATTTTGCATACAACTCATGGTCCTTAAGTATTTGGAGGACAACTCTGAGATGATTAGCATGCTCTTCTCTTCTCGAATACACCAAAATGTCGTCGATGAACACAACCACAAACATATCAAGATATTGTCTGAATACTCTATTTATCAAGTCCATAAAGGCTGCAGGTGCATTCATCAACCTAAAGGACATGACCAAGAACTCAAAATAGCCATATCTAGTCCTAAAGGCTGTCTTTGGAATGTCACATTCCCTCACTTTCAACTGATGGTAGCCAAATCTAAGGTCTATCTTTGAGAAACACGAGGCGCCCTGGAGTTGGTCAAACAAATTCTCTATCCTTGGGAGAGGATATTATTCTTTATAATGACCTTGTTCAGTTGCCTATAGTCAATACACATTCTGAGGGATCTATCTTTCTTTCGCACGAATATGACAGGAGAACCCCTAGGAGAAACACTTGGCCAAATGAATCCCTTTTCTAGCGAATCTTTCAGTTGCTCTTTCAATTATTTCAACTCAACGGGGACCATCCTATAAGGTGGAATCAAAATGGGCTGGGTATCGAGAAGAACATCAATCCTAAAGTCAATCTCCCTATCAAGAGGGATTTCGGGCAGATCATTAGGAAACACTTTCGGAAACTCATTCACAATCGGGACTGACTCGAGAGTAAGAGACTCAACATCATCAAATTTAACTCTCACGAGGTGATAGATACAACCTTTGGAAATTAGCTTTCTAGCCCTAAGGTATGAGATAAACTTTCCCCTAGGTGCAACCGAATCACCCTTCTACTCAAGAACCAATTCATTAGGAAATCGGAACTTAACGGTTTGGGATCTACAATCAATGGAGGCATAATAGGCGTGAAGCCAATTCATGCAAAGAATCAAATCTAAATCAACCATCTCCAACTCAACCAAATCAACAATAGTATCCCTATTATGGATGGACACTACACGAGCTCTATAGATTCTCTTAGATCGAATAGACTCATCCCACTGGAGTAGAAACATCAATGGGTTCAAGAAGACTTTTGGGGGTTCTATCAAATCTACTGGCCACATAAGGAGTTACAAACGACAATGTGGAACCCAGATCCATCAAAACATAACAATCAAAAGTAACGACTCCAATTATACCCGTCACAACATCTGGAGAGTTCTCCTGATCTTGGCGACTACCCATGGCATACAAGCGGTTTGTTGCTCCGCCTGCGCCTGACATAGTGCCCCTCTGGTTTTGCTCTAACTGGCGGGGTTGGAGTAGTAGACTGAGCCTGGTCAGCTTGATTTGGACAATCTCTCTAGTAATGGCCTTCTCGGCCATATTTGTAGCACACATCATTCCCATCACGACATCTCCCATAGTGCATTTTGCCACACTTATCACACAGTGGCTTACCTTGCGAACCTTGAGCCACACTAGCTTGCGAGTAAGGTCTATGATATCCCACATTCGGAGATCTCTGATCATACCTGCCTCTAGGCACATGTGTACTAACAGATGATGGTGCTTGAAATTGGTTGCCATTGCCTTTCCTTCCACCTCCTGGCTGGATGTCTTAGCTTTCTTACGTATGGACTCTTCCTTGTCATGCTAGCTCTCTTCATCAGCTTGTTTCACAAATGTCATCAATCTCCCAATGTCCATATCATTCACAAGCATTGCTCCCTTACCATCTCTCTTGGGTCTTCTATTCTACCCATGGACATACATTCCCATCCTTCCCCGCATATCAGCAACCATGTAGGGAGCATAACGAGATAGTTGCGTGAACTTCAACACATACTCTTGCACAGTCATAGAGCCCTAATTCAGATTTAGGAACTCTCTCACCTTAGCTTCTGTTCTATCTTTTGAGAAGAAGCATTCCAAGAAGGCTTCTCGAACACTGCCCAAATCAAAAATAGAGCATCAATCCCTCTTCCTTTCTTCGATTGGTTGAACCACAGTCTGGCCACACCCTTGAGTTGGTAAGCATCCAGTTCAACCCTACCAGTATCAGCCACGTGCATTACTTGGAACACCTTCTCAAGATCCTCCACATAGCTTTCAGTATCTTTAGTGGATGCAGACCCCATGAACTTAGGCGGATTCATCCTCAGAATTCCCGAACTCTAGAGGTGTCATGAACATCTTGTACCCGCTCTTTATCTCATGGCAGGTGCTGCGATAGCCTGGGCTAGAGCTTGAATAGCCTGGCGTAGCTCAACATTGGAAACCTCATCTTAAGGAAGTTGCTCAACAGGGACATCTTGGCCCACAGGCTCCTCATGTACTTGAGGCTCAGGTGGGTTAGCATCTTCTCTGGCAGGATGTCCCCTTCCTTTGACAGCTCTTTGGGAAGGCATGATATCGATTCTGCATGTATAAAGCATTAAATAGAAGAGAGTTTTCATAGAGTTTAACTCCTTCCCACGAATTGAAATGAGAAGAAAAATGTAACAACTCCTAATGTCCTATAACCTCTTGCTTATGAAATGTGTTTGACAACACACATATAAACAAGACTGTACTAGACACGGCTTATAGACTCCCTAAGATACTTGAACTCTGTGCTCTGATACTATGTTTGTCACGCCCTGAGAGGTACCCTTGGCGTGGCCTGCACACAGAGACTACTGCTAGTCCCCGAGCGAACCACTTAGCCTCATCACATCATTCAATTAACTAAACTTTATTGAATAGCAGAAAATATAAATAAGTAATGGGCACATCTCATCTAAAGTCTCAAAAGAAGATATAAAATAATAAAGGCTAGTAGAAAGAAACTAACTCACAATCTCAGCATCAACGTTCAACTATCATCTATGAAGACTCTATCACTAATCATGTGGTGCCAATGACAGACCCATCGCTGCCCGAATCAAAATAACAGAAATACTGTAATATAACTCTAAAGAATTATGAAATATAAGTAGTGGATCCTCCGGAGTAGGGGAGGCTCACCAATTAGCTGCGAATCTCGGATCTTCAATGGAGCACTTGTTGACGATCTCTAGTACCTGCCTTTGCATTATAAAATGATGTATCCAAAAGGGACATCAGTACTTGGAATGTATTGGTATGTAAAATAGCCGAGTGAAATAGAAATAGGTAGAATCATATGGAAACAACATCAACTCTGAATAATCATCAAATCATCAAATGTCTATCTATGTAAGAATAAAGAGTAGACAAGTGACCCGTCAACAACTCAAACTCATCAATCATCTCAGACTCATCTCAAAGGAGCTCACCTCCTCTTATATCATCTCATCTCAGAGGAGCTCACCTCCTCTCATCTCATCTTATCTCATCTCAAAGTACTCAAGGTAGGAACTTTATGAGAGTTTCTCTTATCCAACAACAATCACTTATGAACCAGTAAATGTACAACAATCTTGCTGATGTTGCCACGGCCGTTCCAAACTTTCCACGTAGGGAATGATCGAAACCATATCGGCTTACCCAATATAAAGGCAGTACTCATCAGGCCCGCTATTGTTTCCATGGACTGTTACTCATGAGGGAACTATAATATATATGTGATGGTTCTAAGCCTCACCGACATTTGGTGATGTAGTTTGACGAGTTCAAGTCGGACTAACTCTCACTCTTTTGGTGCTCGATACTCCTCCCATGACTCAATGCTCATAAAACCTCCATCTCAACCAAACTCATAGAAACTCGTACCCCGTCATCGATTGGTATCTGATAGTGACTGAAACCTTGTCATCATTCAACTCATAGGGACTCTAACCCTTTCATCAATCAAGCTCATAGGGACTCTAACCTTTTATCAATCAATCTCATCAATGAATCAAGATTTAGAATAATCATTAGGAAACAATCGAATAGATACACTGGTAGAGTTCATTTATAGAGACTCATAAAATAATCAAATTCTATCAACTCATCATCATCCTCTCATCACAATCAACAATCTCAAATCAAGGATCTAGACTCAATTCTCAAGTTCATTATAGATGTTTTTCAAATTAGTCATGTAGGGTTATGAAAATTCTCATGAAAATGTTCAATTTAAGAAAAAAGTTAGTATGTTGATCATCAATATAGAAAAACATGTAATTTCAAATAGGATCTTAAGAAAAAACATCAAGAGCTCATGTATGTAGTCTTTTGAACCATCAGCTCATCTATGGCCATCTATGGGGGACATGAGAGAATATCCCATGCTTTTAGTTTAGCCTTACCTACCTGGGATGAAGCTATCAACTAGTCACGTCAAGGATTTCTTCTCAAATCTCTCAAACTCAAGCTCTTCTCCTCTTTCCTCAAGCCCTAGCCTTGTTAGATTATGGAATAGGACTTAGAATGGGGGTTTTAGACCCTTTTTACGTCAAAATGACCTTATTTGATTATGTATACAATTTAGGAGGGGTTGGGAATTGGCTAGAATGCCCCTCGTAAAAATTAGAAATTTTCTGTTTGGAAAAGACCTAGTCCGCGATGCAGATTAGTCGCGTACTATGCATTTTCAGAAAAAGTTTCTGTACGAGTTTTCTTAATTCATAAAAAATTTTCAAAAAAAAAGTGCAGGTCCGCTACAGAGGCGCGACGCGCCTCCGTCGCGCACTCTTTCTTTTTTCATTTTCGGGTCGAAAAATTATCTTTTGATTTGGTTGCTCTTAAAATTGACTGAGACCATTTTTTCACTCAATTTTCTATGCTGATCAGAAAATCTAGCCTTAGATTTTCCATACGAGCATTGGAAGATGCATTACGCGCATATCCTCCCTCTTGGGGTATTTTAGTAATTTTACCGAGCATTACACTTTAACTCAAACTCATACGATTAATTGGACTCCACAAAATCTTGCTCTATCACATAAAGCAAGTAATATTCTCATTAAAAGGCCCATATACTAGTAGTATGCTCTTGATGCACAATCATGATCAAGTTACTCACCTTAGATAATCACATTCATGGTCTCAATTCAGCCAATGCAATAAGGGGTTATATATAATGATGCAATTTAGAATTCATAGCAACGAATGCAAATTTTATACTCCAATTTCATATGTCCAGCATGTAACTCATTGATTCATTCATAATTGTGAATGAAGACTCAAAATAAATGCAAAAAACTCAAAGATTAAAATCATGGGATTCTCAAGACTCAATTCTTATACGTAAACTCGTCTCTAGTAGACAAAAAGGCACGTGAACAAATTCATTCCAATGCTTTAGGAAGCCTTATATACCTGAAATTTCGAACAATCTCTGGTCACGTGCTTGGAACCCTAGTTATCTTGCTTATTCGGTGCTCTCAAAAGTTTTTAGTGTTGAATGAATGATATTAAACTTAGGGTACTGATAAGTAGTCCAAAACAAGTCCAAAATGTGTCATGGTTTTTAATTAAAAGAGTAGGGAAAAGATGAAAATTTCCCTCTTAAAAACTGCCAAATGAAACCACAAGACCACATCTACAGGTCGTGGTTCCATTTAGGGCCATAAATCTTGTAGACTAAGGTGTCAAAAAACTGAGTTATTGAAAATAAGACCTGGGCACTCCGAAACCCCTTTCCATGAGGCGTAAAAGAAATGACGGGCTATCATGTTAGTCGTGGTTCAAGATTTAGAAAAGTTGATTTTTTAAATCATCAAACCACGAAATCCATCCTACGGCTCGTGGATTGGAGTACGATTGTTTGAATACCTTGTACATGGATCTCAGACTTAGGAAAAATTTCTTAAGTCACATAGGAAACTACGAGGTCCCATCTACGGGCCATAGATCACTCTAGGGGTCGTATATGACCGTTCGTGGTTTCTCCCAGTGATTTTTATCTATCATTTTCTCTGCTTCTCATGGGAATTCACAACTGACTAGGTGGAATGAATTTGGGGGTGTTACAAGTTTGAACGGTTGACTTTACTCAAAACTCTCAAAAGATGCCCTCAAAATTGAATTTTGATAGTTTCATCAGCTCCAAAATGGTCATTTTAGGCTAAGAGTAGGGTCTACTCGATTCTCAAGGCAACTGGTGTATGTTTTTGCCATTAGACATTTTAGCCTTCAAGCTTTTGGACTAAGTTTGACTTTTGTCGACATCTTTGGAAACAAGACATTGTGTTATATTGAAGAACAAATCTAAACTTAGACAAATTAATAACTTATGTTTGTGATAATTTGTAAAATAAAATCGTGCTTAGATGAGAATTTTGTCAACGCAGTTAGCTCTGAAGCATCACAATCTTTCATGCATGCCTAGAAGCTTCTGATCTCATTCCAAGCCCTTTGGTAGATTTTGGTTAAAAACAGTGCTTGAGCGTGGAATACACTTTTTGTCAAGGCAACCTCTATTGAAAATTTTGACTACGCCATTGAGTCCAGAATGCCAAATTCAATGGGATAACATATTTTATTTGCACGTATGAGGTTTTGAATGAATTTTCAGCACCCACTCGTAGTATTTTCTAACTTCATAGTTCAGTTGGTCTAGCCTTTGCTTGTGCACTTGGTTTTGGTCTCC
This sequence comes from Solanum rostratum, assembly GCA_029948455.1. Classification (NCBI taxonomy): domain Eukaryota; kingdom Viridiplantae; phylum Streptophyta; class Magnoliopsida; order Solanales; family Solanaceae; genus Solanum; species Solanum rostratum. The sequence continues at coordinate 19,514,786 of CM057049.1, forward strand.
GTGTTCGCGAAGGTGGAGCTAGTTGCTCTCTCCATTTGCGGACCAGATCCCGACATTCGCAGAGAAGGGGGAGATTTAACCTTCGTGTTCACAAACTTGGTCCAGGCATTCACAGACCTAGTCCTCAGATTCCTGAAGGAGGTTAGGGGGTTGACCTCTGTGTTCATGGATTTGGTCTCACGTTTACGAAGAAGAATCCTTGATTGATATATCCCTTTGCCCAACCCATTTTCAATCTTCTCTATTTTCTTTAAAACTCAATTTCTTAAGCTCGGGAGCTCCACATAGAGTGATTCCAATTGCATTTGGTCCGAAATTAGTTTGACTACATGGTAGAGTATTTGAGGATGCATGATTATCATCATGTGTAGGAAAATTCTATGCCATAGGGGCTGCCTAGCTTAGTTTTAAGCTTAAATGGTGGTTTTAATCGTTGGGCTAATTTCTTTCATTATGAGTATCAAATTGTGTCCCATTTTCTAATATAATCTTTATAAGTCATTTAGACCTTTTTGCATAATCAATTTCAGGATTTCTCTCGGGTCCTACAGTTCCATTTTAGACCCAGATTTAGGTCTGTCTCTAAAAAATATAATTTAGTATCAAAACATTTGTATTGATGAGGTGATCAACATTTTGATAGCATGACAGAATTCAGAGTAATTTAGGTAAGGAAAGCTATAATGATATGAATCTATAGTGTGTGTGTTTGGCTTTGAGGTAGGCTATAGTCTACTTTTTTTTATTTTATACTTCATAAGATATTGATTAGCATAAATTTCTTGTGGTTTGGATCATGTGTAATGTGTTAGGTTTCATTCCTTTATTCTTATTTCCATTGATTCTGATTGATCCTTGGGCTAAAATAGGTCTTATGAAGTCCTTAGTTTAGTGGCAAATTTGTCACCTTTGCCTTAGTTTAACCTTGTTAAACCCATTTAGAGAGGCTTGTCTGATGATTTATGGTAGTAAGTATGATTAGTACTCTAGAATGAGTTTTGGTTCATCCTTAGTTACTATAACTGCTTCTTGTGGAAATTTCTAAGATTTAGTACCCTTCGCTAGTACGGAGGCTATGACATAGTCTTGATATAATGATTTTCACCTAATTAGATGGGTAAGATAGTGTTATCCCTATCTCTGGGTTAGGTTCTTGATCCTTTTATTTAATATATATAGTTGTTTGGTGGAGCTAGTTATACTTGTATTCATTGTGCCATATTGCTAAATGGGTCTAGTAGTTCTTGAGTTACCTCTTTAAACACCAAAATCTTCACAATCCCCCTTCCCCTTTGCTTACCTAGTTAGAGTTATGATCCTTATGGTTTTTATTGTAGAGTTTATGGAGTATTTTTAGGGCCCAAAGTCTTGATCAATGGACAAGTTGGATTTCATGTTAGTTTCTATGCTCTAAGGGTAGGATACTTGTAGTAATACCTTATATGTGATAAGTGCATGGTGATGATATGCATTCCATTGGTTATTCTCTTATGCATGATTGTAGTATGACCTCGGCGCATGCATTGGTTCACAATATTGTTTTGAGGAAATCGGGTTTATACCCAAATTATATTTAAACTGATTTTCTAAATGAGGTTCATACTACCTTTACTACTTAAAAATAGACTGAAGGCATCTGTGATGTGCTCATTTTTGTATTGGCCCGGTTGGGTAGTCATCGACCCTTTTCATACTAATTTAGCTTATTTATCTCTGGTCACCATGACAGAGCAGATACTAGAGGAGTGATGATATGGATATAAGATCTGGATCAGGACCAGACAGGTATATAGAGCCATTATTGAGCCCCTTTAGCATTCTCAAAAGGTGCATGGGTCTTACTTCTTGACTGGAATTGGAGGTAGGTGTGTATATCTTGGTATGAGACACTTGGCACCACTGGTACGATTGACTTTTCTACTGAACTCTCATTCATATGCTTTGGCCATAACGAACATAATTATTTGTACCCATTGGTTGTATGGGATGTTGTAAAGATTTTGTTTGGTTGTTGTAAACCTTTTGGACATAAAGGGGCTCGACAAGATATTATTTGACTACTTGCGAACTTGTCGTGGTATGAAGGGTGATCTCTTGTTTGAAGGTAGTTATTGCCCTTGTTCATTTTTGTCTAACACTTTATGTAGGTATTGGTTGATGCGACCTCCTAGGCTTTATGTTTGTGTGGTAGTCTATTAGGATTCCTTCATTTTAGTTGTCCTATTTTGTAGAGTGTCATCGTGAGTAGGTTCTGAGATGGTGCTATGTCTCTTGAATCGTTGCTTGTATCCCTTTTACTCTTTTTTCAGCAGTTTGTTTCTTATTACAAGCTTTCTATTAATGCTTTAGGTACTTATGATACATGTTTCTGTGAGACCCAGTGTTTCTCCTCTTCTATTATATAAATAATGTGGCATTATATAAGGCATATGTGATTTTTGTTGGACCCTAAGGATAATAAGGCTTCCAATAAGTGGTAATATCAAGGACCTAAAGTTTAAAGCCAAAAGAGTACCCTAAATACATGTTCGGGATTAAAGAAATGACCCGAGTGGCACCTCGCCTTTTTCGGAAGGTTTAAATTAGGTTTCATTTTTTTTGGATGGGACTAAAAGTTTATAATTTGTTAATAATGGATTTTGTAAAGTTATTTTAATAGCACAAAGGTCATACATTAAGTTTTGGAATCAAGAAAGTTACAAGATAAAAGTTGTCCAAAGTTACCGTAAGTTTCTTTAAGAAATCTTCTTAAATTTTGGTCAAATGCAACATACCATATCTCCCAAAATGTAAGAATTTAGAAGGTCCATGACCTATCAAATTAAAGATCTATGAGTCTAGTTTTCAGTACACAAAACCTCCCATCAAACTGACCTTAGAATAACAAGTTATGACAATATTACTGGGACTGTCCGAGCAGGAAACCGGATTATGGGCCGGGTCGGGTCAAGCCCAACTATATAAAGTCGGCTATTCTGACATTTTAAAGCTAAAAAATGAACTATTTTCGTCCCAAAATAGTAAGAAACTGAAGAGAAAGCTCCTAAAAGTTCTCTAAGTGATTTAGGTAAGTTTTTCGCGTTTTTACAGTTAAAATTCATCCATGTACCTAGAAATGCGTGCCTTACTTACGCTTTGCAATTGTTTTCCCCTCGTATTAGCTGTGTTTGGAGCTGTTTTGGGACTGAAAAAGAAATAGTATTCTTGCTGGTATTGTTGGTTTGCAGCTGGTGTGTTCAGGTAATAATTTTGGGGCTCTTTTACAGTCATTTTTATGAAGTTTTACGGACATTTCCTCGTGTAAATGCTCGTTGCCGAATCTGGTCATTAATGCTAAATTTTTGACTATTTATAGGAGTCTTTAAGCTGCGTATATATAGTCGTTGCGAAGCTTAGGACTTAAGGAACAACTTTCATGAAGAAATCTTTGGCAATTGGACGTTTGTTGGAGAGGTATGTTAAGGCTAAGCTCCGTTCCTCCTTTTAGCATGAAATTCGGGAAGTTTCCCAAAACATCAAATGCGATATCTTACTATTCTGTTGCTAGAAAGACCTTATGTGAAAGGCACTGGGATTATACTTGAGTTGTTTTCATGATGTCATCAGGTTGAAATTCTATTCGTTCGCTTAAACTGGACATTCAATATCTATATATCATCATTTTGTCAGTTTTCCCGGCTACCTATTCATATGTTCAAGGTGGTTCTCCTTTTGGTGTGGTGCCATTAAAATAAATGTGGAATGAGAAGGGAATGTAGTATTCTTAATCTGTCCTTCTTCCATACAAAAATATAATTGAATCATTTAAAAAGTAACACGTTGGTTTCCAATATTCTCTAGTGAAATGCTCCTGTTTAAACTACTAAGGCACTTGATCCTGTTTAAATACTTTCTTTTACTAATTGACATGGGACCAAGTATAAGAATTATGTAAAGCACCTTTATAAACAAACTTAAGTCTTCACTCTAAATGTTGGGTTAAGTTCCCAAACTTGTTAAAAAGGACATATAAGATCCCATGAATCATATGTATATGCTATGACAACGATTATGATGTTATGAGAATAAGTGTACCAATGAGCCAAGATTGGCTAAATGACAATGATTATGAAGCTATGAGAATAAGTGTACCAATGAACCAAGATTGGCTAAGTTCTTGCTATGGCTTACTATGTGCATTCAACATTCATATCATACATTGCACGTTATGCATGGACTCCGAGCTATACTCAGAGGTATGGGGCCTATTTTTCCAAATGATTATATTTATAAGTATATGGTATAGATGGCCACAGGTTGGCAAATATGATGTCGGTTAGCTACCGGAAAGGACCACCATTGCTAGCATTTAGTTGGGTATGTCATGCATTTGCATCTATATATATGTATTCACGACATGCGATACTCGAGCATACCATGCATATTTGATCACTAGGAGGTTGATTATTGGCCAATAAGGCTACTTGAGTTTTGGTTACAGGTGGTATTTCTATTAACCTTTTTACTACGGTTGTCTATGATTTTACTTCCTGCCTTACATATTAGTATATGTTTATTCTTACTGACGTCCTTTTGCCTGGGGACACTGCATTTTATTTCGTGCGTGTAGGTTTAGGTAGGGCTTCTGATTCACCCCTCCATTAGGAGCCCAGTTCAGCTATGAGTTGGTAAGCTCCACCTCTTCCTGGAGCTTTCACGGGAGGCTTACTTTTTATTGTACAGTTGGGTATAGTCGGGGCCCTGTCCAGGAAATGTTAGTGATTCTCTTAGAGGCTACTGTGAACATGTTATAGTGGATTGGTTCTGTAGTTCCTTTCAGTCTCCGGTCATCAGATTGACATGTATATATACTGTGTGCTTGTACCTCTATTGTTCCAGCCTTGTCGGTTAACTAGTACTCCATCGTTTCAGTTTATCTATTTTGATGTACATGATTTACTGTTGACCAGGTCATGACCTAAAATGTCCAGGCTTAGTCTTTCAGATGTTATGCTGCTTGATTTTCTTCTGGTCCTTAGTTAAGTTAACTAGAATGTTTAGTAGCTTACCTGGCCAATAATGGTATCGAGTGCCAGTTGCGCCTCCCCTCTCTTTGTGGCATAACAAACATGGTATCAGAGCAGGTCGTGTCCTAGGGTGTCCACAATGCTATGTCTAGTAGAGTCTTGCTTATGGGTATGTTGTGCACCACACTTATAATCAGGAGGATACGAGGCATTTAGGGATGGTTACATTTCTTTCACTTAATAGATCGTGCTATAGAGCAAAGCATAGGAAGATATGAAATCTATATCATGTTATGTTATTCTTATTTAATGGGTTACCTATGCTCAGGAGATGGCATAACATGAGATAAGTATGGATCCGAGATAAGGTACCAATCATGTCTTGCCTGGTGACGCTGATATATTCCCTGTTAAGGCACATAGGGAGTCTCTAATGCCCACAATACCAGATTCACCAGCACCTGTTGGGGCCCAAGGAGATCTAGTACTCCAAGCCCTATTAGAGACTGGGGATCAGGGGATGGAGGAGGCTATTCAGCTACTAACTATGATGGTTTCTATTCACGAGAGACAACTAAAGGCGAGCGCAGACACCAAAAGGGATCAAACAGAAAGCTCAAAGGTACGAGAGTTTCTTCACTTGGCCCCTCCAGTATTCACAGGGTCACATCCCACTGAGGATCCATAGGACTTCATAGACCATATGTATAGAGTATTGAGGGTGATGCATGCCTCTGTCACCAAGGCAGTGGAGTTGGCTTCTTCTCGACTACGTGATGTTGCCATCTTGTGGTACGAGGTGTAGGAGAGACAGAAGGCTTGATGCTCTTCCAGCAGAGTGGGAGGACTTCTCTGAGGCATTTTAACCCATTACTTACCACGGGAGATGCGGGAGACCCGTCTTGACTAGTTTATCATTTTGAGGCAGGGGGATATGAGAATAAGGGAGTATAGCCTTAGATTTAATTCTTTGGCTAGGTATGCACCAGATATTGTACGTACCATGAGTGCTAGAGTTCATCGTTATGTGGATGGTTTGGGGGATCATTTGATCAGAGACCGCATGATAGCCTCTTTACAAGATGGTGTAGATATTTCTTGTATTTAGGCTTTTTCTTGGAGTACATAAGATCTTTCTCGTCGAATTCGGGATACCCGTAGAGATAGGGAGAAGAAAAAGAGGGCTCGTACTATGGGGTCTTATAGGGAACCACGGGGTGATTTTAGTCCCCCTTTTCACCGATATCCACCTCCGTCAGCGGGTAGTTCCTTGCTATAGATACAGGGCTAGTGATTTGATCATTATATTCAGTCAGGGCCGGTGCAGAGTTTACACCAACCTGAGAGCAATCGATAGGAGCGCTCTATATAAATGAGACAACCTACTCCTCCATGTACACAATGCAGTAAGCTTTACACTATGTTGTGTAAAAAGGATTCAAGTGCATGTTACCATTATGTTAAGACAAGATATTTTAGAAATTTGTCCTTTAGTCAGTCCCTACTGTGAATGAATTCTCGATAATATTTCCCGATAAGCTTCCAGGGATCCCTCGAAAGAGATCTCAATTTCGTTATAGATGTTCTTCGTGATATGCAGTCTATATCTATTCCTCCCAAAGAAATAGCTCCTGTAGAGCGTAGAAAATTGAAGGAAAAACTGAATATAAGGCTAAGCATATCTCCATGGGGGTGCTCTAATGCTCTTTGCTTGAAACAAAGATGGCTCCTTACGGACGTGTATTGATTACACACAACTAAATAAAGTCACTATCAAGAAAAAGTATCCTTTTGTGTAGATTGATGGTTTTTCAAAGATTGACTTGTGACCCAGGTACTACCAGCTACGAGTCAGGGATATTGATATTCCAAATGCAATATTTAGAATGAGTCAAAATCTTAGCATGCAGACCACTTGTGAGTTATATTACAGACTCTCCAGGACAACAAGTTATATGCTGAATTCTCCAAATGTGAATTTTGGTTAACTTCTATAGCTTTCCGTGGCCATGTTATTACTAGCGATAGTATCAAGGTCGGTGGCCAGAAAATTGAAGCAGTAATGGCCTGGTCAAGACCCTTGAATTCGACAGAGGTTCATAGCTTTTCGGGCTTGGCAGGATATTATAGGAGGTTTGTTGAGGGATTCTCCACTACCTATATACCATTAACGAGGTTGACGCATAAAGAAACTAAGTTTCAGTAGACTGAATCATGTAGATACAATTTCCAAGAGCTAAAAAAAGGCTTACCACCGCACCTATTCTGGTTCTTCCGGATTGAACCAAAGGCTACATTGTATATTATGATGCCTCAAGAATTGGCCTAGGTTGGTTTCCTATGCAGCATGGTAGGTTATTGCATATGCTTCCAGAAAGCTACTAAAACATAAACAAAACTGTCCTACCCATGGTCTTGAGTTCACCGCAGCTGTTTTTGCCCTAAAAATTTGGTGGCATTATCTATACAGAGTTCATATTGATGTTTTTATTGACCACTATACCCTCAAATATTTATTCAAGCAGAAGGAGTTGAACCTATGACAAAGGAGGTGGCTAGAATTACTAAACGATTATGATGTTGACATTTTGTACCATCCCGGTAAAGCTAATCTTGTTGCTGATGCACTTAGCACGGGAAGTCTAAGTTATGTTGAAGCTGATAAGATTGAAATGACAAAAGATGTACGTTAGCTAATTAGTTTGCAAGTGCTATTAGCAGATGCAAAAAGTGAAGGTGTGATTGTTCAAAATGCAACAAAATCTTCCATTGTTACTGAAGTAAAAGAGCAATAAAGTGAGGATCCTGAGCTTACGATATTGAGGGAAAGTGTTCCACAACAACAACATCCTCTGTTTGAGCTAACTTGAGATGAAGTCCTTCAGTATCGAGGCCTCTTATGTGTGCCAAACATCAAAGGGCTCCGCGTGGAGATTCATTTTGAGGCTCATTATCCTAGATATTCAGCTCAACCTGGGGCAACAAAAAAAAGGGGGGGTATTTAGACCTATGACAGAGCTATCAGTGGAATGGCATGAAAAAGATATTCCAAAGATGGTGGCCAATGCCCCAACTACCAGCATGTAAGAATAGAACATCACAGACCTGGAGGCCTAACTATGTATACTGATTTTTTTGTTTTGGAAATAGGACGTGATAAATATGGTCTCCATCACTAGGTTGCCTCATACTCCAGCAGGATGACTCTATTTGGGTAATCATTGATAGGTTGATAAAATCTGCTCATTCCTTGCCAGTAAGAACGACATATTCAGCAGAGGATTATGCTAAGCTTTACATTCAAGAGATTGTTTGCCTTCATGGAGTTTCATTATCTATTATCTCTGATCAAGGGGCTCAATTTACCGTACATTTTTGGAAGTCTTTTCAGAAGGGTCTGGGCACTCAGGTGAATATCAGCACCGCTTTTCATCCACAAACTGATGTGCAGGCAGAGCGTATCGTCCAGACTATTGAGGATATGTTACGTGCCTATATGCTGGACTTTAAAAGAAACTGGGATGATCATCTACTTCTTATTGAGTTTGCTTATAATAATAGCTTCCATGCTAGTATTCTAATGGATCCTAAGGGAGCACTATACGGGCGAAGATGTAGGTCACCGATTGATTAGTTTGTAGTTGGGGAGGAAAAGTTACTAGACCCTAATCTAGTACAATAAGCAACAAAGAAAACAGAAACCTATTAGAGACTTACCGCAAATGGCCCAGAATCAGTAGAAGTCTTATGCAGATGTTTGACGACGAGACTTAGAGTTTGATGTAGAAGATTGGATCTTCTTAAAGGTATCGCTTATGAATGGAATCATGCAGTTTGGAAAGACAGGAAAGCTCAGTCCTAGATATGTTGGACCGTATAAGGTTATTAGAGAAATTAGCCAGGTAAATACGAGCTTAGTTTTCCTTTAGAATTGAGGAAAGTCCATCCAGTGTCTCATGTATCTATGTTGTGGAAGTACATTTGAGATCCTTCGTGTATTACTCACATTAAGGATACCCCTATTGCTGAAGACTTAACTTATGATGAGGTACTAGTGGCTGTTTTAGATTGACAAATAAGAAAGCTTTGAAATGAAAAGTGGCCTTCGTGAAAGTGTTGTGGAAGAACAAAAATATTGCGGAAATAACTTTGGAAGCCAAAGAAGAAATGATAAGGAATCACCCCCAGCTATTTATAACTTAAGGTGGGTCGTCTTCCAAAACTGCCAGTTATCGTTTTTTTAGTAACTTAAGTTTTAAAGGATTTGGAGGTGTAACTTGTATGTATTGTCGCGAGATAGCTATACAAAGCTTAGTAATTAGAGTTTTTGAAAGTTGATTTATGGTTTGCAAGGGTGATAGATTTATCCATAAAAACACTTTAGTAGATGGTGATTCAACCAAGGGGGTGTCTTGCCACATTCACGGACAAATGTTCTTATGGGGGGGGATTGTGAGACCCCGTGTTTCTCGTCTTCCATTATATAAATAGTGTGGCGTTATATAAGGCATATGTGATTTTTGTTGGCCCCTAAGGATAATAAGGCTTCCAATAAGTGGTAATATCAAGGACCTAAAGTTTTAAGCCAAAGGAATACCCTAAATACACGCTCGGGATTAAAGAAATGACCCGAGTGGCACCTCGCCCTTTTCGAAAGGTTTAAATTAGGTTTCACTTTTCGGATGGGACTAAAAGTTTATAATTTACTAATAATGGATTTTTTTAGTTATTTTAATAGCACAAAGGTCATATCAAGAAAGTTGCAAGATAAAGGTTGGCCAAAGTTACTGTAAGTTTCTTTAAGAAATCCTTCTTAAATTTGGGTCAAATGTAACAGGCCATATCTCCCAAAATATAACGCGTTAGAAGGTCCATGACCTATCAAATTGAAGATCTATGAGTCTAGTTTGCAATGCACTAAACCTCCCATCAAACCGACCACAGAAAAACAAGTTATGATAGTCTTACTGGGACTGCTCGAGCAGGAAATTGGGTCATGGGTAGGGTCGAGTCGGGTCAAGCCCAACTATAAGTCGGCTATTTGACATTTTAAAGCTAAACAATGAACCATTTTCGTCCCAAAATAGTAAGAAACTGAAGAGAAATCTCTTAAAAGTTCTCTAAGTGATTTAGCTAGTTTTTTGCGTTTTTACTGTTAAAATTCGTCCCCGTGCCTAGAAATGCGTGCCTTACGCTTTGAAATTGTATTCCCCTCGTATTAGCTGTGTTTGGAGCTATTTTGGGGCTATAAAAAGTGGTGTTCTTGCTGGTATTGTTGGTTTGCAGCTGGTGTGTTCAGGTAACAATTTTGGGGCTCTTTTACAGTCATTTTTACGAAGTTTTATAGACATTTCCTCGTGTAAATGCTCCTTGCCGGGTCTGGTCATTAATAATAAATTTTTGACTGTTTATAGGTGTCTTTAAGCTGCGAATATATAGTTGTTGTGAAGATTTGGACGTAAGGAGCAACTTTCGTGAAGAAACCTTTGGCAATTGGACGTTCGTTGGAGAGGTATGTTAAGGCTAAGCTCAATCCATTCTTTTAGCACAAAATTCGAGAAGTTTCCCAAAACGTCAAATGCGATATCTTACTATTCCGTTGCTAGAAAGACCTTATGTGAAAGGCACTAAGATTATAGTTGAGTTATTTTCATGATGGTATTAGGTTTAAATTTCATTCGTTTGCTTAAATTGGACATTCAATATCTATATATATCATTTTGTCGGTTTTTCCGGCTAACTATTCATATGTCGAGGTTGTTCTCCTCTTGGTGTGGTGCTATTAAAATAAATGTAGAATGAGAAGGGAATGTAGTATTCATAATCAGTCCTTCTTCCATACAAAAATATAATTGAATTATTTAACAAGTAACCCGTTGGTTTCCAATATTCTCAAGTGAAATGCTCTTGTTTAAACTACTAAGGCACTTGATCTTGTTTAAATACTTTCTTTTACTAATTGACATGGGACTAAGTATAAGAATTATGTAAAGAACCTTTATGAACATTTTCAAAGTTAAGTCTTCACTCTAAATGTTGGGTTAAGTTCCCAAACTTGTAAAAATGGACATATAAGATCCCACAAGTCATGTGTATATGCTATGACAACGATTATATTGTTACGAGAATAAGTGTACCAATGAGCCAATATTGGCTGAATGAAAATGATTATGAAGCTATGAGAATAAGTGTACCAATGAGCCAAGATTGGCCAAGTTCTTGCTATGGCTTACTATGTGATTCAACATTCATATCATATATTGCACGTTATACATGGACTTCGAGCTATAATCGGAGGTAAGAGGCCTATTTTCCAAATGATTATATATATATATATATATATATAAGGGGTACAGATGGCCACAAGTTAGCAGATATGAGCCGGTTAGCTACCGAAAAGGACCACCATTGCTAGCATTTGGTTGGGTATGTCATGCATTTGCATCTATACATATCTATTCACGACATGCGTTACTCGAGCATACCATGCATATTTGATTACGAGGAGGTTAATTATTGGCCAATAAGGCTACTTGAGTTTTGGTTACAAGTGGTATTTCTATTTAACCGTTTTACTACAGTTTTCTATAATTTTACTTCCTGCTGTACATACCAGTACATGTTTATTCGCACTGACATCTCTCTGCCTGGGGACACTACATTTTATTTCGCGCGTGTAGGTTTAGTTAGGGGTTCCAATTCACCCCTCCACTAGGATCCCAGTTCAGCTGTGAGTTGGTAAGCTCCACTTCTTCCTGGAGCTTTCACGGGATGCTTACTTTTTATTGTACAGTTGGGTATCGTTGGGGTCCTGTCCCGGCAGTGTTAGTGATTTTCTTAGAGGATATTATGGACATGTTATAGTGGGTTGGTTCTTTTGTGCCTTTCAGTCTCCATTCATCAGATTGGCATGTATATATAGTGTGTGCCTGTACCTCTATTGTTGCAACCTTGTTGGCTAACTAGTACTCTATTCGTTTTGGTTTGTCTATCTTGATGTATAAGATTTACTGTTGACCAGGTCATGACCTAAAATGTCCAGGATTAGTCTTTCAGATGTTATGCTGCTCGATTTTCTTTTGGTCCTTAGTTTAGTTAACTAACATGTTTAGTTGCTTACCCGATCAATAACGGTATTGGGTGCCAGTTGTGCCTCCCCTCTCTTCTGGGCGTGGACAATCTATTAAGGGATTGAGAGTTGGATTATAAGTTTGATCATTCGACTTTATAGCTATGATGATAAGGAGCATGTACGACTTCACGAAATTGCATTCGAGCAAGTAGAACCTCTGAAATTGATCTCGGCACTTAAGGTGCAGTTTGGGATGTGTGTATTTTCTTGATTGTTTATAGACCAAGAATGAGCTAGGACTTTTGGAAAAAGGGAAAGCTCTAGTTCTATAGAGCGGAAAGTTTAATTCTAGCTAGGTAATGATTTAATATTCCTATTTATGTGATATATGTGTGTTAACCAATTCATAGTACTTCTTGCATGTATATGAAAAGAGAAAATGAACATGTAAACTAATCGATAATCTATCATAGTCTAATTGCATGCAATGAACCTATTCTTAGAAATTGGACAATGGCGCATTATTCATTGTGGATAGTTAATACTAAAAACACTTTAATTATGGTAGGTGTTGACACATTATAAAAATTATAAAAAAATATTTAGCTCATATGTCTCCACCCTAGTTAATAATTACCCAATGTTGTAGTCTTCAAATCGCCGATTTAACAACTTGTAAATTATTAGTTATATTTGTTGATAATACGATCTTTGATTAAGTATTTTATTATTTATTTTAGAGTTAATATTGTTGATTCTTGATATTTGTTGTTCTGGGATAGTTTAGCATTAGTTCAATATAATCTAGTTGTTGGAGCCTATTCTTATTTGTTTGATTTACTATAGTCTTGTTTTTCTTTCTAATTATTAGGCCGAGTTATTTGTTCTCTTATCCATAATGTCATATATTACATATGAGTTTCTGTTGCATTAGGATTAGGTGTACACACATTCTTCAGTGGTAGTATTTCTTTATTTACTGTTATTGCTTTTGATTTCTTGTACCCCCCCCCCCCCCCCCCCCAAAAAAAAATCCCATTTTATGTGGCACCATTGTCACCTTACTCTAATATAATTTTAATGTAAAATTCTCCTTTTACTCTCAATAAAATGATTCTCAGACATATAAATATCTAAAAATTATTTTAGACCATAAATTTCACAACTTTCTTTTTTAGGTTAAACATCATGCCAAGTCAAAGGGCGTCAAATAAAATGGGACTGAGGGAGTATTTGATTATTGGCTATTATGTGTGGTCTTATATTTCCTTATTCTGTCTACTATTATGTTGTTTAACTATTGATTTCTAGCGCGGTTATCATTTATCATAGTATCTGTATTTATCTACTCTCACTTTACGTTTTTTTGGATTTGGAAATTGATGGTGGACTAGGGTCATGTCTTTGATTGGGGTTGGAGGTGAGGGGTAGTAGGGGAAAGAGGGAGTCAGATTTTCTTAAGTTGAGAGTAGGATGGCAAAATATAGGGTCTGTTTTGGGACATCCATAGAGCTAGTGAAGAGTCTTATGAGGAGAAAGATTAATATAACTTACGCTCAAAAGACCAGATGGGTAGGTACCAAAGCTCACGATGTGGACGGATTTAAATTATGGTACTTAGGAGGCTCTAAGGATAGGAATTGAGGCCCACTTGTATTAAGGAGAGTTCATATCATAAGAATATATAAGGTAAATAAGCAATCATAAGAGCAAGCAAGCAGAACATAGCGTCATAAGAGTCGAATGTGTCCCTTTAGGAAGGGATTGCAACATCTTTAGTCCAATACATGCCTCTACGTACTTGACCTTAGCGGAGACTAGAACATAGCTTTACTAGATCACCCCCAAGATTAGAAAGTAGAAAAGTCCTACAAATATCAACATAAGAAAGAAACATAAGGGCTTGTCCCTAAAGCATATGAATTCACCAATCTTCAATAGCAATACCAAGAGCTAGCCACAAAAGTGAGGAATAGAATCGTCATCCATCCCTGTGGTGATATCATGTAGGCAAGAGTATGCATTAGTATGTTGGAATGTACTAAGTATATAAGCATGAAATACATTAATAAACATCGTACGTAATAGCGATATGCATAGACATAGCAATAGAATAGGGATAAGATATGCATGAATCAGTGCACCTTTAAAATCATGTTTAGAAGCATCATAAAACATTTCATAGCCTAATAGACATATATATGTGGGAATAAGATCATAACTGACAATAGGGCCATGTAGACTATTACATGGAATCTTGATTTTTCCTCTACACCAAGCAAAAGAGGAGTCTACTTTGCCAAAGTCGACCTGAGCCTCACTCTATAGACTCTATCCTAGTACAGTGAGTATCACATTATAAAGATATATGCATCCATTAGCAAATCTTATAGGTATATGAACATAAAACCTATGACGGCACACTTATGAGACTTAAGGATTTCTATAAGGATCCTTGGAAATAATCCTCCTCGCACAAGCTCATTTGGTTCTAAGTGAAATCCCATAAATACATAATCATACATATACATAGCTTTCAAAATATTTCATGATTTATCAAAATCATACTTTCATAGCTTATAAAATAGTCACCATAGCTTCATGAAAACATCTCATATCATATGAATAGTCCATCTACGTAGCTTTTCATATAGTGTGGGTATACTCTCCATCTTATCATCATCATTAAGGAAGTCACCTTCATCATCATATCATTATCAACATCATAACATCATCATCATCATCGTTGAAATATACTTTTCATTCTTAGAATCATATTTATGAAGACCATAACTTTATCATAGGAAATTAGGGTCATGTGTGGATTTATGAGCAATTGAGATAAAATCATAAAATAAGATGAAAATCATGGAATTGAAATCACATTGAATAATTTTTAAAGGAACCCACATCAATTTAAAAAATTTCTAGTCATCATATACTTGAAATCATTATTGGTAAATCATCAATTTCATATGATTAGCATAAATCCTCATTAGGGTTGATCAATAGACATAATCTCTACCATATGAAAAATTAAGTAGAAGTAAAAAAGATCCATACAATTTACATAATTGAATTTAAGTAATAATTGAGAATTTGAGAGGAGCTCCATAGAAGACAAGATTCTATGGATGAAAAATCACATACCTCAAGTGATTGCATTGTTTACTTGAAGAAAAATGGACGATTTCGCTTGACTTGATCTTCAATGGTGTTTTTGCTTGGAGGAGAAAAAAGCCCTTTAAAGTAGTTTTAGATAGAGAATTTTCATAATATGTGAATGGTAAAAGAATGAGGTTAATTAGGGAGTTAAAGACAATTTATAGAATGGATTTTAGTTCCAAAAATCACCTAAAATCCCTTAAATAAGCTTAAGGAAAAGTCTAAAGCTTTTCAATTAGTGCAGGAATTTTAAGAAAAAATTTGTATTGTCATGAGACAAGTCTGCCATGTGGAGTCATTTCACCATAGTTCATTATTTCTGTTGTAAATTTCAGTTTTCCCCCTATTTTGATCCTAGAATGAGTTCAAATCATTTTTATACTAAAATTAACCTTCTCCACAATGCGGATGGGTTGCACACTCTTCTAAAACTGCAAAATCTTATGAAAAATTATTTTTCGATATGATTGATCTAAATATTAAGAGACCATTTGTCTACACAATTTCGCCTCCTGATTAAGAATCCGACCTTGGATTTGAAAAAAGAAGACGAATGATATATTATGTCAGATATCTTTTATAAGGTCATTCGAAGGCATCTTGAGAGATGTATAGTATCTCTCCCCCTTGGAAACATTTTTGCTCGAATGGGATCAAGATTAAATTGACTATAGTAGAGTGCATAACTAATAATCCATCATGAATGCATAATGCAACTTTAAAAAGAAATCATTTTCATGAGTATGCATGCATGTAGTATGACATAAAGATTGACAGTAAGGAACTGGAAGGGATTTAGCATGAGTGACTAAGTACCTTAGGCTTGAGTAGAAGGAAAGAGTTTAAGGATATCATTTCACCATGTCTGCCTCCCTTTCCCATGCACTTTCAACTTGTTGATTTCTACATAATACCTTGATGAAAGAAACTTCCTTGTTTATCATTTTTTAACTTTTCGGTCTAAAATTTCAACTGAAACTTCTTCATAAAGGTTAAATTCTCCTTAATACACATATCAATAAAGGGTACCACAATATTTGGATCACCTACACATTTTCTTAACATCGACATATGGAATACCATATTAACCATAGCTAATTTCATTGGTAATTCTAACTTATAAGCCACCTTACCAATCCTTTCCAAGACCTTATAGGACCCTACATATCTAGGGCTTAACTTGTCTTCTTTCCAAAATGCATTATACCTTTTATGGGAGACACCTTAAGATAAACTCAATCATCCACATTGAATTCATGATCCCTCTTCCTAATATCAGAATATGACTTTTGGCGACTTTGGGCTATTTTCCCCTTTTATCTTATAAGTCTCACTCTCTCCATAACCTCAAGTACCATATTAAATTGGGACCAATCAAAGATATCTTCCCAACTTTAAACCATCCTACC
This sequence comes from Solanum rostratum, assembly GCA_029948455.1. Lineage (NCBI taxonomy): Eukaryota > Viridiplantae > Streptophyta > Magnoliopsida > Solanales > Solanaceae > Solanum > Solanum rostratum. Next base: position 19,531,438 of record CM057049.1, read on the forward strand.
GAAGACCTACATCTACGCCCATATAAGGCCTCAAAAGGTGTCATCTCAATACTTAAGTGATAACTATTGTTGTATGCAAACTCAATCAAAGGTAAATGATCATCTTAATTTCCCTTGAAGTAAAGTACACATTCTCTCAACATATCCTCTAAGTTTGAATTGTTCTCCCAGCTTGCCCATCCATTTGGGGATGCAATTCAATGCTTAACTCTACTTTGGTACTAAGTTCCCTTTGAAAAGACTTCCAAAAGTGCGATGTAAATTGAATACCACAATCTAAAATTATAGATAAAAGCACACCATGAAGTCTCACCAATTTCTTAATATATATCTTGCAATAATCCTTTGCACTATAAGATGTCTTAACTAGTAGAAAATAGGCTGATTTTGTCATCCTATCCACAACCACCCATATAGAATCAAATTGCTTTCTAGTCTTAGGCAAGCACATAATAAAATCCATGTTTAAATCCTCCCATTTCCATATAGGAATATCAATGTCTTAGGCTAATCCTCCCGGCCTTTGATATTCAACCTTCATTTGTTGGCAATTTGGGCATTTCGCCACAAACTCGGCTATATATTTCTTCATAACATTCCACTAATACACTTTCCTTAGGTCTCTATACATTTTGGAGGATCCGGAATGAATAGAATACTATGAGTTATGGGCTTTACTCAATATCATTTCTCTTAGGTCATACATTTAACGAAATACCCCATCTCCCCCTGGTAAGAAAACCTCAATCTTCTTCTCAATCACCAACTTTTTCAACTCCACCAAAGTAGGATCCATACCTTGATTTTCCTTGACCTTCTCTACCAATAATTATTCCGCTCCATTACGCATAAGAATACAACCAAATTGTGAATTGCTCAATCTTAAACCTAATCAGGCCAATCGGTGTACATCTTTTACCAACTCATTTCTTTCATTCTTCAAATGAGCCACACTTACTATAGACACCCTACTAAGACCATCACTTTACCCGGATGATGCAACACACTCATAGCATAGTCCTTAAGCAATTTTAGCCATCACTTTTGCCTAAGGTTCAAGTCCCTTTGGCTAAACACATATTTCAAGCTCTTATGGTCGGTAAATATATCAACACGTATCCCAAAAAGAAAGTGACACTTTATCTTCAATGCAAATACAACAACCAAGAACTCAAGATCATGAGTTGGGTAGTTCCTTTTATGAACCTACAATTGCCTTGAAGCATAGGTAATGACCTTGCCTTGTTGTATCAACACACAACCTAATCCCACATGTGAAGCATCACAATAGACATCCATCAAAGCCTTCCAGTAATGTCAAAAGAAGAGCTAAAGTAAGGCGATGTTTCAAAACACTTCTCATATTCATTTGAATGTTAAGCTTTCACTTTTTTTTGGGTCAACATAGTCAAAGGTGATACAATAAAGGAGAATCCTTCCATAAATCTCCTAAAATATTCAGCCAAACTCAAGAAACTCCTAATATTCGAGGCAAACAATGGTCTAGGCTAATTCTTCATCACCTTTGTTTTCTTTGGATCAACCATAACACCATCACCGTACACAATGTGACCAATGAATGCCACCTTTCTCAACCAAACTTCACACTTGATAAATTTGGAAAATAATTGCTTATTTCTCAAGGTTTGCAACATAATTCTTAAGTGACTCATGCGTTCCTCTTCACTCCTGAAGTATATTAATATATCATCAATAAAGACTTTATGCAAGACTTACACGGACAATTTCTATAGACTTTCTTGGCTAGAATTGACTCACCAATTAGAGTATAGACTGAATATGGCTCTTTCAGTATTTTGAGGAAAAACATCAAAATTTATGGAAAGATAAGGAGTGACAAAAGGCATATTTTCACCGAGGTCAAGTAAAGCATATGCATCAAAATCAAAGACCCTAAACGTACCCATAACCATATCAAGAGACTCCTCAACTTCTTGCCTAGAATAGGGAGCATAAAATTAGTTACCATAGGGTCCACCTCTTTGAGCTTGGGCACCTTGTTGCACTTGCCCCTTTTGATCCACTTGACCTTGTGGGCTCTCTTCCTTCCCTTTGTTAGCAATATTAGGATACTCAAAGACCTTGTGACCCATCTTTCCACAACCATAGCAAGCACCTGTGCCTCTCAAGGAACAACCAACACTATTCGTTCCACACATAGGACATTTAGGAGGAATAACACCACCCTTAGAGACATCCCCTTGTACCTCAGGAGTAGGCACCCTAAACCTTTGATTAGCTCCCTTAGATGACCCTTGGCCTTGTTAGAGTCAGCTACCACCGGCTTGGAATGAGAAAAACCACCATCAAAATAAGCCCTCTTTGACTCTCTTACCCTCATCATTTGGAGCTTCTCACTTTCTATTTGCTCCGCATGAGTATTATTGTCTTACATTCCATCTTCACCGATTTGGACGCACCCAAAAGGAACTTATTCATATGGGCTCTATGATGTGCTACAAGAAAAGAAGCACACTTAGACAACTTTGTGAACTTGAGGGCATACCCCCTCACACGCATAATACCTTATTTCAAATTCATAAACTCTACCACTTTCGCTTTCCTTAACTCAAGTTGAAAGAAGCGATCGAGAAAAGCAACCTTAAAGTCCTCCCAATCAATAGGCCCTTTTTCAACATTCCTTTTGGATTTCTATTGTATGAACAAACTTGAGCAACTACCTTGAGTAGGTAAGCCACCGAATTCGCCTTCTCCTTGAAATATACCCCCATAATCTCCACTATTTTTTAGACCTCATCAATAAACTTCTATGGGCCTTCATCTATCTTAGAACCATGAAACTCTGGGGGATTCATTCTACTAAAATCTCTCACCCTAGAAGCTGAGATAGAAGTCTTTAGAGAAGCAACAACTTGGGCCAACATAGTGATAGCAACAGTAAACTCCTCGTTAGTCATTTGATCAGATTGAGGATCTTGGTGTGCCAAAGGGATTTGGCCCACATTAGCCTTAACTCCCCTAGGTAATAGAGTACGTTATGGAGCCATTCTCTGATAATTTCAAAGGACAAGCATAAGAGAGAAAGAGTCTTTAAGGCACGACATAGATCACAAAGAAGTGAAGATTTCCTAAATGTCTCATAGCCTCCTATTCATCAATGTGGCATGTTTCACACCTAAAAATAAGACTCTACTAGACACGACAAGTTGGACTCCCTAGGATGCTTTCAAACTTTATGCTATGATACCAAGTTTGTCATGACCCGAACCTAGGGCCTAGCTTTGACACGGTGAATGTGACAACCGTAGGCGCTCCAACCAAGACTCTTGCTCATATCATAATCATAAATAGGGTAAATAAGCAATGATTAGAGTAAGTAAGCGAAATATAGCATCATAAGAGTCAAATTTTCTCCTTTAGGGGGGAATTACAACATCTTTAGTCTAATACATACTTCTACATACTTGTCCTTGGTAGGAACTAGAACATAGCTTTACTAGCTCACCCTCAAGATTAGAAAGTACAACACTCTTATAAACATCAACATAAGCAAGAAACATAAGGGCTTCTCCCCAAAGCATAAGAATTCACCAATCTTTAATAGCAATACCAAGAGCTAGCCACAAAAGAGAGGAATAGAATCATCGTTCGTCCCTACATGGTGATATCATGTAGGCAAGAGCATGCGTTAGCATGTTGAAATATACTAAGTAGGAAGCATGCAATGCATCTATTAACATCATACATAATAGAAATATACATAGACATAGCAATAGAATAAGGACAAGATATGCATGAATCAATGCACCTTTAAAATCATATGTGGAAGCATCATAAAATATTTCATAGCCTAATAGACATACATATGTGAGAATAAGACCATAACTGACAATAAGACCATACAAACTATTATATGGAATCTCGATGTTCCCTCTACACCAAGCAAAAGATGAGTCTACTTTGTGAAGTTAGACCCTATAGGCTCTCGATGTTCCCTCTACACCAAGTAGAGAGAAGTTTTGTAATGTGTGAATGGTGAAAAAATGAAGTTGATTTGGGGGTTAAAGGCAATTTATAAAATGAATTTTAGTGCCCAAAACTGCCTAAAATCACTTAAATAAGCTTAGAGAAAAATCTAGGTCTTTTTCTCTTAGTGTAGGAATTTTAAGAAAAAAACTTGAACTGTCATGAAACAAGCCAACAACGCGGAGTTATTTCACCATAGTTGCATTTTTTGTAAAATTCAATTTTCCCATGTTTTGACCAGTTCGGTCACTTTTATAGTAAAATGAACTCTTTTCGCGACACAGAGAGGTCGCACACATTTCTAGAAATGCAAAATAAAAAATTGAAAGAGACCATTTTTCTACACAATTTGTTCTTCTGATTAACAATCCTACCTTGGATTTAGCAAAAACAAAATACAGATGATGCGTTATGTAAGACATCTTTCATAAGGTCATTCGAAGGCATTTTGAGAGGTGTTACAATGAAAAGCTGAATGATGTTAGTACAATACGATTTCTCGCAAGGCATAGGATGTTGTCATGAACTCAAGGGATACGCTCAACTTTAGGAGAAAGATTTCTATTCCCCGTGTAGATGGTATTACTTAGAAGATATTTTCAAAAACTCATAGATCGAGGTATTCTATTCATCTGGGATTGACCAAGATATATCGAAACTTGAGGTGACTATATTGGTAGCCTAGTATGAAGAGGGACATAGCCAAATTTTTGGCTGTGTCAGAATTTTGTCAACTAGTGAAATATGACCACCAAAGGTCAGCAGGCTTACTTTAGAGAATGCCCATTCCTGAATGGATATGGGAGAGGATAACTAAGAATTTTGTTGTGGATCTTCCAAAGACCTTGAGATAATTTGGTTCTATTTGGATTGTGGTTGACTGTCTAGTAAAATCAACCTACTTTATTCCATCCAGAATGAACTATAATGCGCAACACTTGGCAAGAATTTATGTGAAGGAGATAGCGAGGCTGGATGGGGTGCCCATCTCTATCATCTCGGATCGTGGTACTCAGTTCACCTCTAAGTTTTAGGGGAAGTTGCATAAGGAGTTGGGTATGCAACTGAACTTCAATGTAACTTTTTATCCATAGACTGATGGAAAGTCTGAGAGAACTATTGTAATGATCTCGAAGGTCATTTTTGGTATTTTCGATAAAATTACTATTTTGTCCTTCCTAAAAGTTGCCTTGGGTCAATTTTTCATTGAGTCTAAAATTTGGATTTTAAAACCCTTCTAAAAGGATGGAGTTTTTCTAAAGAAAGAGTTTTTAAAGGCTTAAAGCTCGAAATTTTGCGTTTTGTGGTCATCTTGAATTTTGAGTGTCAAAATTTAATTTTGTCGATTCTATCTGTTCCGGGATGACGAATCTGGTTCGGGAGAACTTGCAAAACTAAATTCAGAGTTAAAATAAAGATTTTAGACTCAAATTTGTATTTTCAGTTGATTTTAGATCATAGTTTGACTTTGGTCAACATTAGGAGTTCGTAACCTCGAATCAAAATTTTGAAAATTTCAGTAGTTTTGGATAGTGACACTAATGCTAGAAAGGGTCTCATTGCAAGTTTTAACGTTTCTAAGGTTTTTTTTAGTATTTAAGCCATACGTTAGTATAAATGATCTTTCTCAGGTTTCAGGCATAGGAGGTCTCGAATATGAATTCTGACTGTTCCATTGAGTTTGGAACGTCATTTCTAGTAGGGTTCCATATTTGGTTTGCATCCATAGGGTTCTAAATGAATCTTGAGGGTCCATTCTGTGATTTTTCTGAAATGTGTTTTGCTAGTTTGAACTGTATCTGATGCAGGTAAGTTTGTTCTCCGCGCTCATAGAGTTTTCATGCCTAAACCTTTGTGTTCGTGCCTAGACCTCCATGTTGATGGAGGTTAAGTCCGCTTTCACGGAGTACTTGCGTGCTTAACCGTCCGTTTTTGTGGAGCTGTGGTTCTTCTTGGCTTTCTATTCATGGACTAATGCTCCGCGTTTATGGAGCACAAAAGGTGCCTAAACTAGTGAATTCTTTTAAGTATGAGTTTTGACCTTTTCCATCATTTTTAATATTCCAAGCTTCGTTTTTTTATAGATTCTTCAAGGTTTTTCAAGGCAAATCTATTGGGTAACTATTTCTAACCTATTTCTTCAATTTTCATTGACTAAGTTGTGTTTTTAACTTAAAATTTGGGGTTCTTGATTGTGAAATTTGGGAATTTTTTGGACTTTGATTTCTAACACTAAATTGATGATTTCTACTTCATTTTAACTCCATTTTTAAATGGTTTTCACCATTAAAGTCCTTTTTACTTGGGGAGCATTTTCATATATCAATTTTTATATTCTGAGTACTTTTTTGGCATGGAATTTTTTAACCGTTTTATCCTTTTCACCTGAATTGATTGATTTTAGTGTCATTAGTTTCGTTATGTGATTGTGCCACTATATTTGAACATATTGTGGTGATTTAGATTATTGTGGAAGGGGAAAAGCCATTAGATTTGACTTCTTTCAAGAGTTTTTCTAAGGCAAGTGGACTTTTAACCTTTTGTTAAATATGATTGAACCTTATATGCTCCTATGTGTATGGAATTGAGTACTTTGGGGTGGAACCGTATTATTATACGTTTGATGATGAGATTTTGGTTTGAGTATTTGTTCATATGGTAAAATCCTGACTTATGAATTAATTGTGGAATCATAATACATGTGATCTTGTGAATCATTTGATATCGATATAGAGGTAGTACTTATATTGAGATGTGAATGATATATTGAGACCTTGATAATATTGAGACTATGATGATAATAAAATCATTATAATATTGACACTGTGATGAAAGTGAGGTTATGCACATTGCATTCATTATTATTTGTGCATTGATACTTGTGATGGCTGTGGCCGAGAGATGAGTAAGGTAACATGTGTGTTGATGGTCGAGGTCTCTACCGATCGATGTTTAGCTGAGGTTTCTACTGATGAGTCAAGGTAATATATCAGCTAATTATTTTGTGGCCAAGGTTATTTTTGATTGAGTGAGTATTGGCAGAGGTCATTGTCAGCAATCCTCACATACACATGATCCTTGCGTGACCCTATAGGTTCCATTCTAACACAAATATGATCAGCGAATGTGTATCGCAGGATAGACATACATCACCATTATTTGACATTGCATCGCATTATTTACATCCCATGGCATCTGCTCAATCTCATATCGTTCCTGCTTTGATATTATTATATGTATTGCTTATGAGACTGGATGTCTATTGTATCATTTGACTTGAGTATCAGCTTGATATTTTGAGGTATGATGTTATGTTGATGAGTATATCTATATTCTTGTGATTTGTATATTGTATTATGCTGGGTTGTTTCTTAGTGCAGTGCGAAATTCGGCAATATGTGGTTGGGTGGATAGGAGTAATTGTGTTCTTCATTGCATTACTTTAGGTAGTTCCATTTTCTAAGTACCTTGTTGTTTGGTGCTCGCACCTTGCTACATTTTTATAGGTTAGGATCCTGGTCCTCTTGCTTGAATTTTTCATTATCGATCGAGGTTTTGGATCTTTTAAGAGGTAGCCGCTTGTCTTTTCGCCAGACCTTCGAGGATTCTAATTTATGTTATGTTCTATTTGAGAACACTGAAGCTTGTTGCATATTCTTATTATAGAGGCTTGTACATATGATACCAATTTTGGAATAGTTGTAGCTTTCTATTTCCTATGTGTATCTATCTTATTATACTGTTTTATCTTCCGCCTTTATTATTATAATGGGTTGTCTAGGTTTGGGTTGACTCGCCTTTGTCGGTTAGGTGAGTGTCATCACACCTGAATTTTGGGTCATGATAATTTGGTATCAAAGCCCCAAGTTCATAGCTCTCACATTTGCACAAGCCTAGTCTAGTAGATTCTTGAGGATCGGTGCAAAAACATTCATTACTTATCCTTGAGAGGCTATGAAGACTATTATTAAGTTCTATTTTGCTTTGTTCTAATCAATTTGTGTGTGGGTTTTGTTTAAGGGATGAGCGGTTATATGCCCTTTTAAAAGATGGCGAGGACTAGAGCTACAACAACTACTGGATGAGGGGAGGCAACACCTGAGACTGCTATTGAGACCCCAGCTCGAGGTACGGGCCGAGCAAGAGGTTAAGGTAGAGGCTGAGGCTGGGGACGAGGAGCAACACCGACGAGAGATTATGAGTCGGGTATCTCCCCCGAGCCAACAATAAAGCCTGGAGAGGAGCAGGTTCCTCATGACTATGCTGCAACATCACTACTTTAGGATACACTTTTGAGAGTTCACAGGGTGCTAGAAAATTTGGGGTAGGCAGGTAGCTTAGCTGAGCTAGAAAATTTGGGGTAGGCAGGTAGCTTAGCTTATACATCAGGTACTTCACAGACACGAGTTAGGGTTCAACCTCTAGATCAACAACGGGACCCCATGGCCCCGGTACAGGTGGAGCAGCTACTAGCAGCACCTATTGTTGAGATTCCTCTGGTAGCTACTTTTATTGATGAGGAGTAGCGTAGGTATGAGAGGTTTAGGAAGATGAAAACCCTTCAGTTTCAGAGTGGAAAGACCGAGGACGCACATGAGTTTTTAGTTACTTGCTGGGAGTTACTTGAGATCGTGGGGTTGGCAGAGACTCATGGTGTACAATATGTTACGCTCAAGCTCTATGGGCTAGCCAAGGAGTGTTAGAGGACCAATTTGGGACCATTTCCAGTTTGACCTCCTTTGATGGCTTGGGAGGCATTTTCTAGTGCCTTCTATGATCGATTTGTTCCTTCGAGGTCTGTGAGGAGAATAGTCTGAGGTTCAAGAGTTTAAGATAGGGAACTATGATCGTTTTAGAGTATGAAGTCCATTTTTGTTAGTTGGCCTGACATATTACAACTATTATTCCCACGAGGCAGACAGAGTTTGCTGATTTGTTAGTGGGTCAACTTATTATATTAGACAGTTAGTGTTTTGGGTGTCTAGAGATAGAGCATCTTTTTTAGTTAGTGGTTAGTACCACTAAGAAGGCAAAGCTCATGCAGAGAAAGGAGTTTAGGGACCCCCAAAAGGTCCATACATTGGGATAGTTCTTAGGTGCCGAGGTATGACTAGGGGAGGTGGTTCGTTCCAGCACTACGAGGTTCATGCAGCTTTGCCAGCTTTAGAGGGGGGACGAGCTCCTCTTGATTCTTATAGCTTAGGTTATAGTTCATCCCGTTCCAAACAGAGGCTTACGAGCTGGGGTGGCTACAGTATATCTCATGTTCCATCGCAACAACTGTCCACCCCTAGATCTTATTTTGGGTGTGGATCTCCTGATTATATAATTCAACAGTTCCCTATGCAGACTCATTCTGGGCCCCATCATTCTTACTCCGCAACACCAGTTAGATATCCAGCACCTTTAGCTAGAGGTTCAGCCTCGCAGGCTAGAGGCCGGGGTAGAGGTCAGGCCGATAGAGGTGGCCACATCAGAGGTAGAGGAGCAGGTGATATTTTCACACATTCTGGTGGTAGAGGGAAGCTTCTACTAATAGAAATGAGGGAGACCACTGCTATGCTTTTTCAAGTAGACCCGAGGCTGAGGCCTCTGATGTTGTCACCACAGGTATTGTTCCGGTTTGTCATCGCCTTGCTTTTGTGTTGTTTGACACTGGCTCCACTTATTCTTATGTCTCTACATATTTCTGCTTGGGGGTTGAGTTTTCATGTGATACTATGTATGTGCCTCTTCATGTTTCGACCCTAGTAGGTGAGCCCTTAGTAGTGGATTGGGTGTACCGATCCTGTCTTGTGACTTTGACTGGCTATGAGACGTGGGTGGATATGATTATATTAGATATGATAGATTTTTATGTTATTCTAGGTATGGATTGACTATCTCCATATCGTGCTATTCTTGATTGTTATGCCAAGATTGTTACCTCAAGTAGACCGAGGATAGAGTGAATGGGCTAGAAGGGTTCTCATCCTAGTAAAGTTATGTCTTATATTCAGGCGCAAAAGTTGATTGATAGAAGGTATTTAGCTTTCATGGCTTTTATTCGTGATACTGCTGCTGAGTCACCTTCTATGGAGTCTTTCTGGTGGTTTGTGAGTTTATGGATGTGTTTCCTGCTGATCTACCAGGAGTCCCTTTTGAAAGGGACATTGATTTTTCTATTGACCTTGAGCCGGGAGCTAAACCTATTTCGAACTCAGAACCAATTTGAATCATAAATACACTAAAGTGATACAAATAAGTCATGGATCTAAAAGATAACCAAAATAAGCTTAGTGTAAAAGTTTTTAACACTTTATAAAACTTTTCAAATGGAGCTGTTAAATATAGTTGTCAGATTTTTACTGTAAAGTGTAAAAAAAATGTACACTTTATAAAGTGTAAAAAATTCTTATACTTTATAAAGTATTAAAAAATTCTTACACTTTATTAAAAATATTTTACTTTCTTCTTCTTCCTTCACCTTGGTGCCCATAAAGTGTTAATTTATTTTCGTATGTAATCTTTTATTTTCCTTCATATGTAATATTTTATTTTGATTTGGTTGCTTTAAAAAATGTTTTGATAACAAATTAATACACTGTAACTTAGACTGCGGAAAGAAAATACAAATCACACGGTACCATCTTAGTGCTACTTATAAAAATGTCCTTTTTCCTTTACTGATCAAAGGAAAAATGATCAAAGAAGAGAAGGCAAGCACAATGAGATGTCCGGCTTAGCAGTAACTTTAATGGAGTAATCCAGATGAATTTAGGGGTAACTATGCAAATTTTAGCCTGGGCATGGAAATCATTGTGGCTGAATAAATCTGTTGCTGCCGTTTATTATTGCTATTACCATAAAACCACAAATATAAAATAAAATTTTTGATCATTGAGCACTACTAGCAGCATGGACACTTTAAAAATATCATCTAGGGATAATTTGTTTAAGCTACGAGCAGTAGGGTCAGGTATGGGGACCAAGGTGAAGAAAGAAGAAGAAGGTAAAGTTATTTTTTGTAAAGTGAAAAAAAGAGGTGTAAAATCTTTAATAAAGTGTAAAAAAACTTACACTTTATAAAGTTTAAGAATTTTTTACACTTTATAAAGTACAAATTGTTTTTACATTTACAATGAAAATCTGCCGGCTATATTTAACGGCTCTGTTTGAAAAGTTTTATAAAGTGTAAAAAAAATTTACACTAAGCTTATTTTGGTTATCGTTTAGATCCATGTTTATTTGTATCACTTTAGTATATTTATAGCGCAAATTGATTTTGAGTTCGCCTATTTCTATCACTTCCTATCGTGTGGCTCCAGCTGAGTTGAAAGAGCTAAAAGAGCACCTCTAAGATCTATTGAGAAAGGACTTTATTCACCCTTGTTTCACCTTGAGGTGCCCCGGTGTGTTTTTAAAGGAGAAGGTTGGATCCATGAGGATATGTATTGATTATGGGTAGTTGAACAAGGAGACCATCAAGAACAAGTATCACTTCCTCGTATTGATGGCTTGTTTGATTAGCTTCAGGGAGCTACACTTTTTTCTAAGATTAACTTAAGGTCTGGGTATTATCAGCTACAGATTCGGCCATCAGATATTCTTAAGACAGTCATTCGGACCAGGTATAGCCATTATGAGTTTCTTTTTATGTCCTTTGGTTTGACTAATGCCCATGCAACTTTTATGGAGTTAATGAACGCGGTGTTCCATCCATATCTGGATTCATTCGTGATAGTGTTCATTGATGACATCTTGTTCTACTCTAAGACCGAGGAGGATTATGTGAGGCACTTGAGGATTGTGCTCCAGAGGCTTAGAGAGGAGAAACTTTATGCTAAATTCTCCAAGTGTGAGTTTTGGTTGAGTTTCGTGGCATTCTTAGGACACTTGGTGTCCAAGGAGGGTATACGAGTTGACCTAGAAAAGGTTGAGGTTGTTTGAGGCTGGACTATACCTAACTCAGCTACAAAGATTCACAGCTTTGTGCATTTGGCTGGTTATTATCGCCATTTTGTGCAAGGTGTCTATACTATTTTAGCTCCACTAACTAGGCTCATGCAGAAAATGTGGTATTTCATTGGTCCGACGAGTGTGAAGAGAGCTTTTAAATTATGAAGTTATTGTTTACTACAAATCCTATCTTGACCTTGCCGGAGGAGGTTGTTGATTTCACGGTCTATTGTGATTCTTCGTGAGTGGGGTTAGGTGATGTATTGATGCAAAAAGGAATGGTTATTACTTATGCTTCGAGGAAGTTGAAGGCCCATGAAAAGAATTACCCCACTGATGATTTGGCATTTGTTGTGGTTGTATTTGTGTTGAAATTGTGGCGTCACTATCTATTTGGAGTCCATTGTGAGATTTTTACAGACTATCGCAGTTAAAATATATTTTCAGTTAGCAGGATCTAAATCTGAGGCAAAGAAGGTAGATTGAGCTCCTAAAAGATTATGATTTGACTATTTTTTATCATCCGGGGAAAGCCAATATAGTGGCTAATGCATTGAGTAGGAAGGTTTCCAGCATGGGGAATCTAGCATCTATTTGGGTTGAGAAGTGACTGTTTGTTAGAGATGTTCAAAGTTAGCCAATGGGTTTGTAAGATTACAGATTCCAGATCGAGGTGGGGTGCCTGCTTCTATTGAGGCTCGCTTATCTTTGATGGATCAATTCGGGAGAGACAATTTGAGGATGAGAAGTTGTGTATTATTTGGGATAAAGTGATTAGAGGTGAAGCTAGAGAAGCAGTGCTTGATTCTGATGGTGTTTTGAGGATTAGGATTGTATTTGTGTACCCAAGGTGGGTGATTTGATTAGATTGATACTTGATGAGGCTCACTGTACTAAGTATTCGATTCATCCAGGGGCAAAAAAGATGTACTGTGATTTGAAACAACATTATTGATGGTGGGGGGATAAGGAGAGACATTGTTGAGTTTGTGGAAACCGTTTAATATATGATCCATAAATGACCTCTCGTAGTTCCTATGTTAGTTAATTTTTTGTAATTATATTTTTACTTTTTTCATCTTCATAACATATACTGATGTGTTTTTGAATGGGTACAATGGCTCAAAGACCGAAGCTACCGCACAAGTCGAGGCTAAAGCACTCTGACAATGATTGATAGACGAGCCTACACAATCGAAGCATAGTGGCCCTATAAAGTAGCTTAATATCAACCTTGACGAGGGCATACAATCCTAACAAATAAGGGCCCAGTTCAGACAAATTGCACTGACCTAGACTCCGATCAATACAGGACCATTTCCTTTGTCTAATAAATGAGGGGACCCTAAGGTTGTAGGTAGTGATAACATATGGTTCATAACATTTGGATTGGGATCTGGTTCGCAACCAGGGTCCGGCTCTAAGGCTGTATCACCCTCAGGTTCACGGTCCGCCTTTGGGTCTAAGTTCCGAGGAGGATTCAGACATATCTACTTTAATCCCTATCTCGATGTTAGGGAGGCTATAATGTTGGTGCATAAAGGGCATGTTTGACATATACTGGCACGTTCTTAGATAGAACGAGTAGGGCTGGTCCACTCGGACGATTACAAAGGAGCACTAGATATTGACAACCAGTTTGGATATTGTACCGGCCATTCGAGATTTATTTTCCTGACATAGATTTGAGTGGATGGATACACCTTTGGGTAGATATAGCCTAGCATCGTTTGAGAGTTCCACACCTCTTACACAACCATATTGATTATGGATACACTGAAGAAGGCTAAATCTATTGGCCAATCACCTCTTTTGTAGACATTGATTTAGGGGGTCCTGGTCAATATGTTTAAGACCACATTTTAGAGATTCTTGTATGGGCCAGACTATCAGCCACCCAATATGACTGTAGAGTCTAACCATAGATTAAGCCTAGCCAGAGATAGATAGCTGATATGAGACTCGGTCCAGCAGACTGACTTATTGAGATGGGTGGTTGGTTACATCATAGAGCAAGACACTGACACCGAGTGGGTGTCAGGTATGGTGCCTATCAAGGAGGCATCACTCAACTTCGCAACTAAATTCTTGTGGTCCATGGTGTATTTTAGGATTTGTCCAACTCAGGCAACTAGATACAAGCATTGTGGTTGGATATGACATCAATTTTGCTCGATGTACCATCATAGAAATCCATTTGGGGGCATTTAGGAGGTCGACCACGATACCATTCCCCTGCTTAATTCATCAGGCTATGTATAGATAGATATAGGGGTAACTATTATTCGAGGGGTTAATGCATTGAGAGACATCCAGTAAAATCAAGTTGCCAACTTAATAAAGGTTGATAAGAATCTTGTCATACCCTGCCAAGCATCGCAGACTACCATATAATTATAGAGATGTGCGTGGGTCTTATAGTCCTTGATGAGGCTTAGGATACTGCTACTAAGAAGGGCCCACAAATTAAAGAGGCGATCAAGACCAGCCCCACTTTCACCATAGTACTAGAGGCGATTGAGACCGACCCCACTTTCATTGTAGTACTAGAGGCTATACCATCCCACCCCTAGTCCACAAGTATGGTATATATATCTGCTTAGTCCTTACAAACTCTAGTACAACACCAAGCGCAAATTGAGTCTCAGTTAGCTCAATTACTACAACAGCTCAGGCCTTGGGTTCGTAAGGCAATATTATAGTCCGAGGAGCATTCAATAGAAAGGTATCAAGACAAGATGGATCAGCGAGATATACACATACATGACTGGATTGATTCTTTTAAGAGAAGAATTGAGAAGTTCTCCTGAATTATCATGGCCTTAGATTTGACAGATATTAGGTTGGAGATTCAATAGCTTTGAGCAAACATGGCATTAGTACCAACACTGGTATCAATTTTACTTCCCATACCACCTATCTTGCCTTTGGTGGTGCTGGACTTATTTGCTAATAACACTCTTGCACTACACTTTAAGAATAGACCATGACTAGTGATAATATTTTAGAGACATCCTCAAGACGGGTTCATAATAGAGAGCGTCGTGAGCCAGAGGTCGCTAGATGGGCAACATTACATGACGAACAATTGACATAAGAGTGGGAGCGCTAGCAGGCTAGGGGTGTTGGACCATCATCATCAGCTACTACATCATAGGAAATTACTTGAGATTCACCTAGTAAGCTTACACAGACAGTAGCTGATGCATATGTGCCTCAAGTTTATGTTCTTGATCCCTATCCCTGGTTTGTATTTGATATAGTGCATTGAGGATAATGCACAATATTTTTTTTGATAGTTATGGGCCTCAGTAAAGTCTGAGTAACCAAGGCCCTTGTCTACAATTTTAGAGTTCACAGGATTTTCTTGACTATGTTCCTCCCCTAATGACCTTTATTTTCTGTTGAACTGACATATTTAGGTTGTTTAAGTAGTATTAGTAGAATACTAGACTAAAATCTATGGTATTTATCTGATTTGAATTGAAAAATAAGATCCCTCTATTTTGTTTTGATATGTTATATGATAGTTTAGATTATAATTTTGTAGGATCTTTTAATGACATTACTAATATTGATAGGATAAGGCTAATTTAAGCTAAACAACATGAACTGGATACCTAGATTGATAGTGTAACTTAGTGTCGTATGAGTAAGAGGTTATTATATTGTTCAGATACTTTGGGCAAATCCAGAACTTGACCCATTAGTCTGTACTGAGTCTATAGGATAGTGGTTGGGAAAGAGTCATAGGGAGTGCTTCAACTTAATCCACTTAGCCTAAAGGATCAACCAAATGCAATATATAATCCCTTGATCCAAAGGTTTGAGCCTTACGTGTACCCTTTCTTTGTAATTACCTAGGTCACTTTCCCCACTATTTATGTTAATCTTCACTTTGGTCCTCGTCCCTCATTGGACATTGTGTACATCGACTCAAGCAAACTACATAAGTTGAGGGTGACTACTATAGGTGGCCTGGTTCATCGTAGGATAGTGTGCACTTCAACTCAGGCAAAATTCCTAAGTTGAGGATGACTCCTAAATAAAAAAAGCAAAAACAATAGGATATGTGATATAGAGTAGTGCAAAACAAGGGAAATCATAAACAGGGTATGACATGAGCATTTTAAAAGAAGTAAAAAATTAGGTAAAAAAGAGAAATAGTCAGTATCAAAAGCATGATACCGCACCCGAGGTTCTAAAAAACAAAGAAAAAAAGAGAAAAAACATAAGTCATGATTTACAAGGTTGGGTGGGACAAGTCTAAGTAATGCAGTGTCAAGGAGGGGCAAAGTAGTCACTATGCCCAAAATATATCACTCCTCTCCTCAAGCCTATGTTACAAGTTGAGACAGTCCTGTAGTGATCATAATTCAACTGTTCAAAAGTCATGGTATAGAATATAAGGAAAAACCTATAGAATTATGTACGCGGTGTTTGAATTATTTTTGTAAGAGTGAGTGTTTACTTAGTCCCTGACGTTTAAAGAAAATATCAAAGTGTGTGGAAGGAACTTCTTTATTTTTTTATGGAACTTGGGTAGCATTGTTAATTCTAGACTGTCTTGGTGATTGTTGATTGTGTATGTGTCCTTGACTGCTAAAATTATTCTATCATTTATTAATCCACATGTATTTACTTGATAACATATTGATCTGTGCACTAATTTTCTGAGGGTATTATGTGTTGATTGTAATATGATAGATAGTGTGTGACTAATGTAGTATGATTGTTGTTATTGCTCATATTAGATTGAGTCTATATCTTGAGGACAAACAATGATTTTAAGTTAAGAGTGTTGATGTGCCACTAAATTATGATACTTTTGATGCTTTAAATTTGGAATTTAGTACGTTCTGGTGCATTTTAATGGATTTGATGTATGTATTATTTTGCTTTTGCAAAATATGGGATTCGTCATGGTCTTGGTGAAATTCTTTAGTACTATGTTATTTTTAGGATTTTACGAGCCTAAGTACGGGCCATAGTTAGGATCAAGAGCCATAGTGTGAAGTCACAAGTGGAATGTTTAAGTGCTATAGTCTCCCAGTTGAGCATTTATGAGACCCCAAATCATGACTCGTGAGAGTTTATGAACCATAAAAGCCTAGTTCATAGAATAAAGTCAATGCAGTAGAAGAAACCATGAGACTAGAGTACATGCCATAATTCAAATTACAAGCAATAAATTAATGTTCATAGATAGCCACCTAGAATTGCACAGTGCAAATGAAAAATATAAACAATGAGTCGTGGAATGAATAACAACCCATAATCTGTCTCATTGACACTGTTGAATCTAATTCTCCTTCTTTGTTTTGAATTAGATTTTCTAAGTCTATATATAGGTTTTTGAGTTTTTCCTGATTATGTGACATTTTTTTAGTTCCAAATTCAAAGTAACATGTGATATTTTAGTTCTTAGCTTGTTCATAATTTTTTAGCGACTTTGACATTGAAATTCAATTTTCATCTATTTCTCATTGTAAGTTTATGATTATACATCAAACAAATATCACTAATCATAATATCATGAACATGAATAGCTAAATCCACAACTAGGGTTATAGGAACCATGAAGAATTAACAAAGTGAAAATGAATAATTATTAATTCTTGAATAGTATGCATGCGTGTATTGTTTATCTTTTCATTTTGATTCCTTTTTTAACGGTTGGAAATGTTAGAACTCGCCTTTTTCTTACTTGCCGGACCAAGGGGTAACAAATTGGAAAATGGATAAATAATAGAGATTTGACATGATTACACTCATCTAATTAGTTTGAACGGACCAAGAGATGGATAAATCTAGGACCATGGAAAGGATTAGTAATGCATACACCCGTAGACATACTAGTTACGTGGTAAAATTCATCTATTTGGTGGACTAAGGACTTAGGTGAACATAACTTACTTCTGTATATTACCCCGAGAAAAGGTTACTATTATGAGGTTATACTGCATTACGAATTCTTAGGAAACACAATACCCTAGTTGTGTACTTTCATTGATTTTTCAATACTTGCATACAAGATGATTATAGAATAGATTTTATTTACTGCCTTTATTTAATCACAAACTCTCTCCTAGAAATAAGTCAGTTAATAACTCGAATGCACAACAGTTGAACTAAGTCTGAACCATATTCTTCGTGGGATCGATCCTAACCTTTGTCACGTTCTATATTTGACAACGATCACTTATACTTCTTATGAGAGGTGTAATTTAGGTGTATCAAATATTCGCCCTCCTTATCAGGATATTTGATACACATTATGTGGGGCCCAATTACTAGATAAGTGAGATATAGACACTGAGGGTATCACCTTTCATTTTCTTATGCTCATATGAATAGAAAAAGGAGGGTGTGGTTGAAAATTATTATGATCTATCTCATCTTGTGATTCCACTTCACTTAGATCATCAGAGATCAAGCAAGTTTACCTGGTATATTCCCTTATGAAGGGTGTAGAGATTAACATAGGCACAGTGTTGAAGTCCTCGATGAGGAAAACACGAGTCTAATGAGGTAGAAGGTATGTTTTGATAGTTTGAGCACTCTTTTATGCAAGAATACAAGGGTATCTAAGGAACTCTTGAACTATATCCCATAAATTACCATAGAGCCCTTTAATGTTACAAATACCAAGGGAATAGACACTGCCTATAGGCCCACCTTTCCCTCAACAAAAAAGAAAAAGAGAGATAACTAATCATGACCTGTATGTATGGGCTTGACATGATCTGCCACTGAATCAGAGAGTGACTTTTTACATAGAAAGAGTTGAATGAAGTGGGAAGGATATATCCTCTTAACGATCACTCCATAGAGGCTCTCAAAATTAGACATTAATATTTTGAGCCAACAAAAGATGATGTCCCCACTGGTGAGGAAATATTGAGGGAGGGGTCCAATATTGGCTTGGAAGATGAACAGGAGGAGGCTGAACCTTTGACCATGTGTGAGCTTGAGGAGAATATGGATGAATACACAGGGAAGTCCTTTCACCATGACTTGTGTTTATTGTGATGTTATGTTGCACCGGGGGTGGTGCATCATTTTAAGTGTGGGGTGAGGGAGACTTATTTGCATAGTCTAAATACTCTATCTTTTTTTTAAAAAAAATTGTTATTTTATTGATTTTGTATTGGGTGTATTTAATTTCTAGTTGACTAGTTGGTTTTCTTTTTGAGTTTCTTAGCATTTATTTTTGGTTCTTTCATCGGGGATAGTCCCTTTTTGAACAATATAAAAAAGTATTGTAGGATCAAGTTTGTCTTAGTTGAGTGATGTTGCCCTATGATGGATGGATGAGGATCGTCCTAAGGGTATTTTTCATCATTATGTTTGTGTGTATATACGGTGTCTTGCTAGGTTACATGATTGTATAATCGACAAGTAAATTGTGAAAAGTATGGGATGAAATGAAATGACTAGTTTAAGATACTTATGCTCTTTTATTAGACTCAAGTGATGCATGATTAATATTGAATTCATGTGATTGTTTTGTTGAGAGTTCATAATAGTTTCTATTCTTGATTTGAATAGGTTCCATGTGTGTTAGGTTTGATTGATATTACATGTTACTTCTTCATTGCTAGAACTGGTCCGGTGTGTGTGTAAAGCGAAATACGGAGTTTGGAGTTTAGGAAGTGATCTTGGTATTTCTTTGATAACTTTATTTTTGTACCACTTTGTTTTATCCACCTTGATATATATCCATAGTTATCTCCTTTTGAGCCTTTGACTTTTTTTGATTGGTAGCCTTATATGAAGATTATTTCCATTCTTCTTAGGACCTTGAATGTGATGCAAAGATCTTAAGCCCTTTAGATGAAAGAAAGTGAAAGAATTGAATGCTATAATCTTGTGCTCCGAAGTGATAGTCAATGATGCTTGAGAGCTAAAACATTGTTGTAGGGAATGCAAAAAGAAAATTATGGTGTTTTAAAAAATATATATAAGAAAAATTAACAACAACAATTCCTAAAAAGAATGTTCAAGTGTGTAAGAAGGAGGGGAGAATTAAGAAAGGTAGGAATAAAAAAATGAGATTGTTTGGAATATGTGTGAAGTTGGTAAATATATTCTATTAAAGCACTTGAGAATGTAGCTACTATTCATAGCCAAAAATAGTACCTACCTGTCCCCTAGCCTACATTACAATCCAGAGATTCCTAAATGATTCTAAACTCTAACATTCTTATATTAGTGGTGCATTACCCTAATGGCAAGCCTGTAGTTTATCTTGGGGAACATGTGAGTTCATTTAAGAGAGTGAGCAAACTTCAATATTTATACCCTTTGTTGTCTAAATTTGCATATTTATGAGTATGGGTAAATTCTTTGTAGTGAGGATACATGTTCAAAGAAGGATTGGTAACTTGCATGGTTCTTGACAAAATAGTTTATGTGGGTTTGTCGCGTTATAGAATCAATTCTTGTGGTTAGGTGGTGTTGGACTAGTCAATCTTTTATGGAAATTTGAACATGCTTATATGATGTAGAGGCTTTCACGCAACTTGTTGTAGATAAGTGGGACTGCCTTATTGTAACACCCGACAAAATTACCAAAAAACCCCTAGAAGAGAAATGTGCGCATAACATATCTTACCATGCTACGATGGCGAATCTGAGGCCAGATTTGCGACCAGCATGAAAAATTGAGTGAAGAAATGGTCTGAGTTGATTTTTAGAGCAACCAAATTAAAAGACATTTTTTGATGCGAAAATGCGAACCAATGTAGGTGTGTGATAAGACCGCGATGCGCCACCATCGTGGACCAACACTTGGTTCTATCCTAAAAATTTTCTATGGGATTAGAAACCTCATCTGGAGAATTTTTGGTGAAAAATACAGGAAACAAACCCAGTCTGTGTCGTCGACCCCATGTCCCGAGACAGACTTTTTTTGAATTTCTTGAGGGACATTCTAGACCTTCCCAAACCCCTCCTGGACTTAATATATGACTAAAACGGGTCATTTTAAGTATAAAAAGCGTTATAAACCCTATTCTAAGTCCTTCAAAACCTTTAACAAAAAGACCTATGGATAAAGAGAAGAGAGAAGAGAGAAGAGCGAGGATTCGATGAATTCAAGACGTATTCGTGCCAAGTTGATCATCTACCTTCATCCCAGGTATGTAAGGCTAAAGTAAAAGCATGAGACTATTCTCTCGTGTGCCCCAGAGATGGTCATAGAAGAGTTGAAAGTCTAAAGAGTCTACATGCATAATAATTGATGGTTTTTCTTGAAAATTATGCTACTTTTATGTATTTTCCTATGTTGATGATCATCATAAAATTATTTTCTTGAACTAAATATTTTAATGAGAAATTGCATAACCATACATATTAACTTTTGGAAGCATGCATGAATGAACTTAGGGATTGAGTCTAGAGCCTTGATTTCAGAACGTCGATCTTGATTGTGATTGTGGTGAGAGAATGATGATGAGTTGATAGAACTTGATAATCCTATGAGTCTCCATAAATGAACTCCAATGATTGTCTATTCAATTGTTTTCTAACGATTATTCTAAGCCTTGAGCTATTGGTCAGGATGTTGATTGATGAGAGGGTTAAAGTCCTTATGAGAACTTATACATGAGAGGGTTAAAGTTCCTATGAAACTAATCAATGAGAGTGTTAAAGATCCCATGATTTGATTGGTTTGATTGGATTGATTGTCTTAAGAACATTGAGTCAAGGGAGAAGTATCGAGCACCGAAAGAGTAAGAGTTAATCCAATTCACACTCGTCAAACTACGTGGCCAAGCGTAGGAGAGGATTAGAACTATCACATTATATTGTGGATTCCCTCTTGAGAGATTCCCTGAAACAATAGAGGACTTGTTGATTGTCGTCTCCATTTTGGATCATCCATTATGGTTTTGATTTGTTCCTTACTTGGAGTTGAGGTAGCCATGGGTCTTTCATTGGCACCACTTGATAGTGATAGAGGCTTCATAGACTAGAGTCGAATGTTGATGATAAAACATGTTGATCTAGTTTCTTTCCACTAGCCTTTTATTTATAATATTATTTTGAGTCTAGATGAGATGTGCCTATATTCTCCTTTGTGTTCGCTGATTGTCTTGAATTATTGATTGAAGTAATGTGATGAGGCCAAGTGGTTCGCTTGGGAACTAGCAATAGTTTTTGGATGCCGTCCATGCCTAGGGTACCCTCCCGAGGCGTGACAAACTTTGTATTAGAGCATACGTTCAAGTATCCTAGAGAGTCTTTGAAATCGTGTCTAGTAGAGTCTTTTTTATGGGTATGTTGTCGGCCACACTTCATAAGTAGGAGGCTATAGGACATTAGGAATTATTACATTTCTTTCTTATTCAAATTCGTGCTATAGAGTTAAACTCTAAGAAAACTGTCTTCTGATTCGTGCGTTACACATTTTCAGAATTGTGACCATGTTTCAAGAAGAGCTAATGAAGTGAACGGGAGCCCAGCCAAACAGAATGCGAACCAACCGAGCCCCAAGATCAGGATGGACCCATAGGCCCAACAATCCCTGCCATGCAACCACCACAGGCTGACATCAGCAATGTTGAGCTTTGCTAGGCCCTCTAGACTTTGGCCCAGGCTGTGACAAGTTGATAGATAGGGAGCAGGTAGGCGGGATGTCCAAAACATATGGAGATCGTGAGCTCTTGAGGGTGAACCCACCTGATTTTAAGAGGTGGAGGAGGAATAGGAACATGAGTCACTTTCAAGAAGAGCCTCATAACTTTGGAGCTTAGAGATCTAAGTCAGAGGCTAGTGTTATTCGAGGTCCCTGAGGCAAGCCACCCTTTGGCACGTATGGCAAACGTCACTTGGGAGAATGCCATAAGGGAAGTGATGGATGTTACAAGTGTAGCCAAATAGGTCACTTACAGGGAAATCGTCCTATGTGGACCAAAAAAGCCCTAGCTTCTACCCCAGCACCCACAGTTAGAGAGGATAAAAAAAGTTCTTTAGGTGTCTCCCCAAATGTCATGACAGGTACAATTCGAATCTTTACTTATGTTCGATGTTATCCATGAGAGAGAAACTTATGTCTCTAAAGGATTTAGTGTTACCATTTAAGAGTGAGATGCGAGGTCTTATGCCACCCTAAGTAAAGCTGTCATTCCAGAGCTAGAATGATGATGATAGAAAGGAAAGGATGAGATAGTGAGAGAGATAGTCGATTGGGGCTTGTAATTAGAGTTATATACCCATTAGCTAACTAATGAGATGACGAGTTGATCTCCATAAGTTGATGAAAGATTCATAAGTACCCTATGAGTGTCATAATAAGGCATAGAGAGGGAATTAGTGTCGGAATATGTTAGGGTGTGCTCAAAACTAGAAAGAGGTCTATGTTGATGTATTCTGATATTTGTATTGTGAGGGAAAAATATAGATGTTGAATAGGAGAATAGTGTGCTCTCAATATGATAGATCTACACTAGGCTTATAATTCTGAAGAAAGAGCCCCACGAGATTTATATAGTTATGAGCTTAGCTAGGTAAGGGGGTACTTGAGTTGTAAAGAGGGGATGTGTTGAGTGAATTTCTGCTATGAGATTTTAGTGGGCTTATGCTCTGAAATTTACCTAGTATTCATAAGTTGGTGTGATGTTGGAGAGGTGTGTGATAAATGCACGTGTTAGTACTATGCTCTAAGCTTGAATTTTGAGGAGTAGTGGTAAAGAGGAGACAACATTCTACGAGTGATAGTCTTAGTTGGAGATTTTCTCTAAGAGGTTCACCATAGTGTGTTTGAGATTAAGGTGTTGACCTGTAAGGAGTGTGATGTTATGAGTATGGTATAGGTGCCATTAGATGGAAAGAGAGAATTGAGGATGAAACATTTTAGAGGAGAGGTTAGATGGTAAGAGTTGGGGGAAGTTGTTATGTACACCATTAGAGCAGCAAATATAAAGAGATTGCCCTAGCGGCAGGAGGAAGCTAAGAGTGGTATCCATGAAGAGAGTCTTAGTGGATATTATATATATATGCAACTGTAGCATAACAAGAGAGTTTTTAAGATGTTCTTGTGGATAGTTCTGTGAACCCAAAATGAGTCTCGATAGACGAGGGAGATTGTACTTCATTACGAACGTTCTCAAGTAAGATTTCTGGATTAATCATGCTAATGATCTTTGTTCCAAGTTCATTAAGTGATCCTTTCTTCCGAGTCTTGATGGAAATGTTGATGAGAATAGAGATATTATGGTTGATGAGAGGGAGTGAGGGTTTTTCATTCTGATGTCATCTTACGCATGCCCCGACCTTTGGTACATTATGCCATTGTTAATGGTAGGATATATAGTATCAAATTTTAGAGGTAGAATCGTGCTTATTTGGCATGATGAGGTAGTAGTTTGGGTTTCGACAAAGGAGGAGATGACGAGTCCCTCTAGCTCTAAGTAGTAATGCTGCTGGTAGTAGACAGAGAATGAGGGTAGATGAGGAGAAGTGAATGTATCCTTATTATGACATTAGTATGGCACTTGTATCATATAAGGATAGGATAGAGAGGAGGGGAGAGATGAGACATTATGATATACAATAGATAGGTAAGAGTATGTTGGAGTGTCTTGGAAAGGGAGCTCATTGAATGGGGAAGGTAGAAGTGCTTAGCAGGCTTGAAATTTCTTAGATAGAGTTGAAGTAGTTAGATTGATAGCCTTGAATATGTGGTTGTTATTATGCGAATATTGATGATAGACTGTTGAAGACTTCGTGACGAGGGTTTCAAGTAAGGATAGTAGGGTAGTGAAGAGGACTAGTGATCTTTTAGGAAAAGTCCCTGTGAGAGTATAGGGCTTGAGTATTGAGGGTTAGCCTTGTATGGATATGATCATCTTAACAATAGCACCATGAGGCTCAGAAGTAGGCTTGAATGAAATAAGAGGATGTGGATAGGTAGGGAGTTGAATAGGAGCCATAAATTTAAGTTGATGGAGTAGAGTGCCATGAAGGGAGCACAATTGAGGTGGAGAGTGAAGCTTGAGAATGCCTGCAGAGTCTTGTATATCACGATGGTCCCCTTTCTCGATTAGAATTGATGACTTTCATTTTGAGTTCAAACAACTATTGACAAAGTGTTTAAGTGATTCAAATTGATTAAGTTTCGATGTTTTAATCGTGCCCGATGATGAGAATGTTGAAGGTAATGTTCTTACCTTTGATTTAATTGATGCTTCTATCCTTGCGTTAATATGTTTATTCTCGAGTCAAAATAGAGTTGATTGAGATTGATGAGGAGTCGAGAGTTTGATTGATGGATGTGAGTATTGAGATGAGTCTTGAGTCTACTCGTGCCTTGATATCCAACTTTACTCATCATTCGAGGATAAATGATCCCAAGAAGGAGTTAATGTAACACCCGACAAAATTGCCAAAATATCCCTAGAAGAGAGATGTGTCATAACGTGTCTTCCCATGCTACAATGGCAAATCCAAGGCCGGATTTCTGATCAGCATGAAAATTTGAGTGGAGAAATGGCCTCAGTTGATTTATAGAGCTATCAGATCAAAAGATAAATTTTTTATGCGAAAACGTAAACCAGTGTAGGTGTGCGACAGGGCCACGATGCACCACCATCGTTGACCAACACCTGGTTTTATCATAAAAATTTACTATGGGATTAGAAACCTCGTTGGGAGAATTTTCAATGAAAAATACCAAAAAATAAACTCAGTCCACATCGTGAACCCCATGTCCTTAGATGGAATTTTTTTTAATTTTAAGAGGGGCATTCTAGACCTTCCTAAACCCCTCCTGGACTTAATATATGACTAAAACAGGTCGTTTTAAGTATAAAAAAGGTTGTAAACCCTATTCTAAGTCCTTCAAAAGCTTTAACAAAAAGACCTAGGACTAAAGAGAAGAGAGAAGAGCGAGGATTCGAGGAAATTCAAGTTGTATTCGTGCCAAGTTGATCGTCTACCTTCATCCCAGGTATGTAAGTCTAAACTAAAAGTATGAGATTGTTCTCTCGTGTGACCCATATATGGTCATAGAAAATTTGAAAGTCTAAATAGTCTACATACGTAATTCTTGATGGTTTTTCTTGAAAACTATACTAATTTTATATATTTTCCTACGTTGATGATCATCATAAACTTATTTTCTTGAACTGAATATTTTATGAGAAATTGCATAACCCTACATGTTAAATTTTGGAAGCATGCATGAATGAACCTAGGGATTGAGTCTTGAGCCTTGATGTGAGAATATCGATTGTGATTGTGATTGTGGTGAGAGAATGATAATGAGTTGATAGAACTTGATAATCCTATGAGTCTCTATAAATAAACTCCAATGATTGTCTATTTGATTGTTCCCTAATGATTGTTTTAAGCCTTGAGCTATTGATTGAGATGTTGGTTGATGAGAAGGTTAAACTCCCTATGTGAACTGGTAGATGAGAGGGTTAAAGTCCCTATGAGACTGATCGATGTGAGGGTTAAAGTCCTCATGATTTGATTGGTTTGATTGTCTTATGAGCATTGAGTCATGGGAGAAGTATTGAGCACCGAAAGAGTAAGAGTTAATCCAACTCGTACTCATCAAACTACGTGGCCAAGCGTAGGAGAGGATTAGAACCATCATATTACATTGTGGGTTCCCTCTTGAGAGAGTCCCTGAAACAATAGTGGACTTGTTGATTGTCGTCTCCATTTTGGATTATCCATTGTGGTTTTGATTTGTTCCCTACTGGTAAGTACGGAACGACTGTGGAAAAAATGGTGGCTTGTTGTAAAATCACTGGCTCATAATTGATTATTGTCGAATAAGAAAAACTCCCAGAAAGTTCCCACATTGAGTACTCTAAGTCTAGATGAGATGAGATGAGTTGAGTTGAGTTCCATTGCGTTAAGTCTGAGTTGATTGATGATGGTTGATTGGTTGATGGATCACTTGTCTAATCTTTACTCTTTCTTTAGATAAACATGGGACGTTCTGATTTGGTTATTATTTTGAGTTGATGTTATTTCCATATTATTCTACTTGTTTCTTTTTCATTCAGCTATTTTATATACCATACATTCCAGTACTGACTCTACTCGGTGCTATATCATTTCATGATGCAGATACAGGATTTAAGGATCGTCAACAGGCGCATCGTTGAAGATCTATTGCAGTCAGCAGATTTAGTGAGCCTCCTTTACTTTGGAGGACAATTATGTACTTTCATCTAGCTATTAGAGTCAGACTTTTAGAGTAGCTTTACTATTCTTTAAGTTGAGGTAGCCATGGGTCTATCATTGGCACTACTTGATAGTGATAGAGGCTTCATAGACTAGAGTCGAATGTTGATGATAAGACTTGTTGAGCTAGTTTCTTTCCACTAACCTTTTATTTATAATATTATTTTAAGATTAGATGAGATGTGCCCATTATTCTCCTTTGTCTTCCGCTGATTGTCTTGAATTATTGATTGAATGAATGTGATGAGGCCAAGTGGTTCGCTTGGGGACTAGCAATAGTCTCTGTGTACCCGCCACACCTAGTGTACCCTCTAGGGGCATGACACATATGTGTTTTGTGTTAGTGTCACATGCATAGGTATGGAAATTTGTTTGAGGACTAACAAAACTTTAAGTCTGGGGTGGTACTTTTAGGCGTATTTATGCACCTAATAGCCAATTTAACCCATTTTTATAGCTTAGTTGGAGAATAAATTTCTTAATTTATTAAAATTTTAGAGACATTTTTTGTGTTTTTGAGCAAACCAATATGATTAAGCATTTTTCAAGGCTAAAAATGAAAGATGGGACCTCAGAAAGGTTTCATTGCAGTAAATAATGAAAAATCAGAGGGAAAAAAATAGAATTTGAAAGTATCAATATAAAAAATGCACCAAAGGAGAGCTTACGCTTCGCGAAGGTAGTTTATATCAAGTCAAATTGTGCCAAAAAATTACAGACTACAAAACATAAGAAAATGAAACTAGTCCACATCACAGATTGGATTGATAATAGATCAAAGTGTACCAAGTAGCTGAAAACTACAAAAATATCCATGGATCAAACAAGTCCATGAGTGGACTTTCAGTTCCATTTTTGAATTTCATGAATTTCAAAATACTAAAGAGGACACTTAGTGTCATTCTTGTTTATTCATTCAGTCTTTTATCTGAAAACGCGACAAGAACAATGAAGAAGGACTTTAAGGGTTACTATTTTTTACTTTCTTTGTTATTTACTACTCTTATATGTTCGTTAAGCAATTTTATTTTGTGATTCAAATAATAAGGGACTAAGTTTTCTTATTATAGGGTTGTAGTCATAAGATTATGGTAAGTAGACGATGATGAGTTGTTATTCATAATTATTCATGCATTCTAGATTTTACAATTTTAATGTCTGGCCAATATTAGGATAAATTTAGTGTCTATCTTGAACTCGAAAGACATATAGGGAATTAACAAGAAATGTGGAAAGTGTGTTTATTCTAGGGTTAACTTAGAAAGATTCTTGTATGGTATACCCTTACATATATCCATACACCGCACTTGGTTACTAAACAGGAAGATGCATTTTTGTTGGTTCATGTTTATCTCTGCTCAATGATGTAGCTAGGTTATCCATAAAGGTAGGCAATTAGAGATCAAAAAATCATGATTGTATAATTAACCCTGCAAATCAGCAGTTTAATGATGCATTGAATACCAAAGTAAGAAATATTATACCAAATATCTTTCTATGTTGCACCCCTGGAATTCATTTTAATCTGATTAATCTTCATTAAAATCATTGAATTATTTTTAGTAGTAGTTATTTATAACTTTATGAAATTAGTAGTAATAAAATATCTCAACTTTTTACTATGCATAGAACTAATTTAGTTTCGTTGAAAAATTTGTATTAGCTAAATTAAAGTACTTTGAGTTCGACAATTCGGCTTTGAAAAAAGTCATTATACTACTTGTGAGACTGCATACACTTGTGCGTGCTTTGGTAGCAACATTTGTAATTGTGTACTAGTTACTCCACAATATTTTTGAAGTAATTGGTAACAGAGATAGGTTTAAATTTCTACATATAATCAAGGTTTAAGATGTCTTCATCATCTTCAACAAAATATGAAATAGAGCATTTCAAAGGGGGTCTAATTTCAATCTATGGAAGAATGAGATCATCAGTATTACAAGAGTTGTGAAAGACAATTGAAAAGGTTATTATGATGGATTGGAAGAATTAAAAAAATTGACTTGAAAAAGAATCTATATAATTTTTTAGTGTCTAGTATTTCATATTCGAGTGTAGTTGATAGCATTATTTATGCCATGACTTGCACTCGTCCGATATTTCACATATTGCTAGTGTTGTGAATAATTACATGACATGTTCCGATAAAGAACAATAGTAGACAGTGAAGTGGTTCATGAGATACTTAAAGAGTACTGAAGATGTATGCTTGACTTTTTTAAAAGACAAGATAAGTAAATTAACAATAAGTTATATAGATTCAGATTATGCAGGGGATTTAATAAGAGAAGATTTCTAACATTTTATGTTTTTACTCTTTCTTATAGTGTCATTCATTGAAAGACAACTTTGCAATGTGATGTTGTTCTGTGCATTATAGAAATTGAGTATATGGCAATTCCGAAGGCATAAGAAAAGGCTACATGATACAAGATTTGGAGTGAACAATAATTTAGTAGTTAGATATTATCTTATATTGGAGATAATGTGTCTAAAATAAATTGTTGATGTGAAAAAAATGTCTACACATGATAATCTAGGAGATATAATGATCAAGACAATATAGATCATTAAGTTTATATATTATCTAGATTTGTTGATGTATGTGATACTCAAAAAGCTCTTTGGAGGGCTCGAAGCAAGTGAGATTTTATTTCTATTGATGAAGAGAATTCAAGCTAAGGAAGAGATTTGTTAATTATGTTTTGAATTTTCCTCATATTGAACACATCCGTACACCAAACCAAAAATAGGAACAAGCATAGAAGCTTCTCATGGATTTCTATAATTGCCTGGTTTAGTTTATTTTATTTTAATAATTAATTTGTCAAACGGAGCATCTTTATCTTTTCTTAAGAGTTGCCTTGGTTCATTGGACCCCTTGACTCTTACTTTATAAAGGACAATATCTCATGAAATAAAATAATTATATTAAGCATGAAGAAGACAAAGTATCAGCCAAAAGCTTTGTAATTTCAGCTAGCATATTGAGTTTTGACTTTCTTGGTCTCTATAATGGTATAACCAACTACGAATATGGTGAAGTTAATGAATTCTAACACCATAGCTTCTTGTTTTCAGTGAAGTTAATGAATTCTAACACCATACTCTTATGGAAATTCTCACACTTCAGTATTAAAAAGATCAAACTTGTCTTTAATAGAAAATATCAAATTAGATGCCTTTGACCTAAATTTTCTCACCATGTCTAGGAATTAGGATTGTTTATGATATGATATTGAATATTTTGATTATGTAATTTTGATTTATAGCTTTTATGAACAGAGAAAGACCTAAATATTCCTCAACTATTTGAATAGGCACAAAAGTATTCTTCATTCATTTTTCGGTACTTAAATATTCGATGTAAATTATTTTACTCAAAAATACCCTCAATATTAATTTATTCGCTCATATTTGCCTTATTTTAAATAATTTTTCTGAAGTAAAATTATTAAATATTTATTCGTGATATTGCCTAATCTATTGGGTCAAATTTAAACCCTTCTCAAATAAGTGATAAAAACCATATTTGATTTATATTTCGACATGATACACTTGAAAATAATTTTAAAAAATTTATTAATTTCATAATATCTTCCTATTAGCCTATAGTAAATCAATCCTTCATTTATTAATGTGACTCATAATTAAGGATCCAACTAAAATACATACCCACCCTGCTCATCTAAAAAAAGATTATTACTTTTGTTAATAAAAAATTTTCTATCAATTATCCAGTTGTCTTGTTCATTGCTCCTCCCCCCCCCCCCCCCCCCCCCCATTTTTTTTGTCGATCTCTTTTTCTTAATTAGGCTACGAAGGACTCAAACTTGAAATAAACTTTCTTATTCATATTGGTTTAATCTGTATTATTATCATGGTGGAGTGGGGATCATATAAGAAAAGGTTATTTCCATTCTTTTTATTTTGAATTTTGGATACACACAAAAGAAAAATGTTATATATGTATATACTTGTTCAATTAAACCATCTTCTATTGAACTAATCTTTTATATATGACTATCATCATTATTTTTCTCCTTTTTTAACGAAGAAGACTTAAAATGCCCTTAAATTATGAGATTTGGTACAATATTGTCCTCCATCCACCTTATGAGTGTGGGTTGTTAGAAATAAGATTAATTTTTAGCCAAAAGGCTGACATCAGGAGTTTTTTTGAGCCAAAAGGCTGACGTCAGGGATATTTGGGGGCCGAAAGGTGGATGTAGGATAGTTTTGTACCAATTCAAATATTTGAGAGGCATTTTAGGCCCTTCTCCATTTTATGAATATTATATTGTCATCACATAATACGATATAGTTCGATATCTTTAATGTGTGATATGATAAGTGAGAAATCATAGTTTATTCGAATTCAACTTACATGTATAATACAAATAAAAATTATGATTTTCACTTTTAAAAAATATTAAAATTATATCATACTAATATGTTGCAAGTACAAAAATATTTAAGAATATAAGGCCAAATGTATAAGACAATTGATAGAGTTTTCTTAGGTTATTTGGAGGGTGGATTCTTTAGGCCACTTGTAATTAAATAATGACAAATCTTTGTTGCAATAGTATATTATGTATTCGAAAAGATTCTCCATTTTCGTAATTCTCATGAACTGGATGCATTGACCCTTGAAATATACTAAAAGCATATATGCCTCACCTATTAATTTATTGGCCAAAGATAAATCGACGGAAAAAATTATGTATTCTGAATATTCTCTCTCATAACTTTCCTCTATTCAGCTCTTGTTATATTTCTTATGCTACGTTGTTATTCTCTTCATATATTATACCTTTTTCCCTTTCGGTAATGGAGCCACCTAAAAAAAAGAGACTAGGGTTTTGTTAGAAAGAAAGATGTTTTTTAATATTTTTTATGTTGAGTTGGTCAAATTTTTTAAAAAGTATTCCTTTTTAGAAAAGTAAATTTCGTAGAAATAAGGAAAATAACTTTCACATTGGAAGTTGTAATGACCTGACCCCATCGTTATGGGTAGGTCAATGTTGAAGAAAATTGGATAAAAAACTCTCGAGTAATAATTCAAAAATTTTGGAGTCTAAATCAAACTTGGATGAAAACTGTGTCATGTGAGGTCTTGGGCAATCTGACAATATAGATTGGAGGTTGATTTATAAGTTTGATTTTTTGAGTGGATAGCCAAGACAATAAGGAGCCTGTACGGTTCTATGAAATTAAATTCGGGTGAGTAGAAATCCCAAAATCGATCTTGGTGCAAAAAATATATTTGTGAAAAGAGGGGTTATGACGCGAGTTTTGAATTTTCCATCTCCATGCAATCCGCCATGACTGGATGGATCCTACTATGGCAGTATAAGTGGTCGCCATGGCGGGACAGTCGTGGATTTAAGTTAGCAAATTCCCAAATTCATTTTTATTTCCTCCCACTTCATCCTAGAGAGGCTAGAACGACCTAGGACTTATTTTCTTTAGTTTTCCACCCATTGCATGAACAAAAGTAAGTTATTTATTTCTCTAACTTGTAAATTCATTCCTAAATGTTAGAATCTAGAGGAATTGTTATATGGAAGGATTGTGGCCTGCAATTAATGGTGGGAAAAGCCTAGTTGGAAGAGATGATCACAAAACTAGTCAAGGATTAGGATTGTGATATAATCTAGGTAATTTAGACCATTGCTTGTTGATTATTGTGGTACTTGATTGTTATAAAGCATAAACGAGGCAAGACTTTGAAAAAAGAGACACCTCCAATCACTTAGAGTTTTCAAGGCTTATTTTGAGATAGGTCATAGTTTAGCATTTTCATTTGTGTAATATGTACTTGTTAACTACTTCGTTGGTATTTTTACATGTATGTGAATATGGAATAAGGGCATGAACCTAATAAATTAAATCTTATATAAAATTGTATGCTATGAACCTATCACGAGATTTGTGCAAGTTGTGGATTATTCATTTTCAATATCCAATTAGATCCTAGGCATGACGTGGCAGTTGAAACCCCACAGAAATCTAATCAGCCTCTTAGCATATCATATATAAGAATACGAAAGGTAATTAAATCAAATAGACTAAATATAGAAATAGAAGTAAAGTCTCAACTTTAAATTCCTCAATCAAAGAGAAACAACTTTAGTTCAAAATAGAAGACAACATAGATACCGAGAACATTCAACATGCCTCTACTAGCGTAGATGGGTCTTAGGAAAAGTTCCTAGCTCACCCAAAACTTGAAGTAAATAAAATGGTAAGGTAGCCTCAACAAAACAATGAAACATAAACTCAATGGGTTTCCCTCGAAGCTTCAGGACTCACTAATCAAGTGTATTAACTCTGCTCCTAGCAATGAGTGTGAGATGTAAGTTGATCGTCCGTCACTATATTACAATACAATATAGGTAAAAGAAGTATGTGTTTATACTTTGAATGTACTAAGTAAGTGAGAATATGCATAAATATACATGAAACAGCATGGAAGTTGTGTCAAGAGATGCAAGACCAATAGTCAAGTAAAACATGAGATAAAATTCATAAGTAAAACACATAGTAAATGCATCAAAATTATACTAAGAAGGCTTGTAAAGAAACTTATTAATTTTGTGGGATATCAATCTTGACCTACAATAACACTATGCAACCTATAACATGGAATCTGTTGTACTCCCACATCGAGAAGAGAGATGCTTTTTGTCAAGATAGGCTTCGTGAGAACATCTTAATATGAGATAATTATAGATCCACTAGCTAGGTCAATAAGGCAACCTCGAGGGACATGTAATTTGGGACTAGAGGTTGCTACTAGGATTTTCTTGAGAAGCTTCTTTGTCTTTAAGACCAATCCTACCTCAAACCATCTGAGTGCTAAGTCTAATACCAATGCAATAGAAATCATACTGCAATAAAGAAAATCATAAATTTGAAGTCACTAAATCATCGTACTTATTAAAGTAACTCATTGAAACTTTGGTGATCCAATAAATATGAGAATTGTCCTTATCATACCTTGAATTCATAAGTACGTGAGAAAAAAATCCGTTCACTATCTTTTATTCATTCTTTGAGGGACTTTCATAAATCATAATTGAATACTTTCATAAAACTTGAGTGAAGCCCTTATTCATTCATGATCATAGTCCATAGTAAAATTAGCGTAACTTGCATAGGTTTCTCTCAAGCGAATTTTAAAACATGTAATTCAATGGAATCATGCATAATCATAAGGAACATTCTCAATTAAAAACATAATTAAAGAACTCATGATGAAATTTACGAATCCTAGATAGCTTTATAGGGAATTTAATTGGAAATCATTAAAATTATGCAATTAATAAGAAATCATGTATAATTAGATTAATATTCATCATACAAATTATAGTTATGCAATTAAATGAAGAATCATTGAAATTCATAAATTCCATACTTGAATTTTATAGAAAAAGTTAAAAATTCTTTGAGCTCCATGGATGAAAGGAATCCATAAATAAATACCCACATACTTTGGATGAGACTTAACCTTAAAATTGGAGAACATAAAAACCTTGAAGAACCCTAGCTTGAGCTTCAACAAAACCTTGTAGATGAGGAAACCTTTAGAGAGTATGTGAATTGGGTAAGAATTTGAGAATAGGGTGTTTTTGATGGATAAAAAAGATTATAGGTAGACTTATAGGACCAAAATAACATAGTTTAGGGGTTAGGTGGATAGAAAAAAAATTCAAAATACCCTTCATTAAATTTAACTAATGTGAACCATAAATAGGGATCTACGGGTCATAGATCTTTGTACGGGCCATACAACTGGTCTCGTGAACACTGCGCCAACGTTGGGATCTACGACCAACATTTTATGAATCTTAATTCTATCTACAAAACATCCTCTTGGTCTGTTGAATAATACCTGAACCCCCTTTTTAGACCACTCAAGCCACACTTCCAAGAACTACATTCTATAGCTCATTAAAGCTTTAAAGGATTGTAAGACCTATTCATACTTTCCTCATTTTCACGTCAAAAGAGTCTACGTTCCAGTGGGTTCTATGACCAAGTTCTATGGGTTTTCGATCCTTTTACGATCCTTCTTGCTTGTTCGTCGTTTAGATATTGAGGCTTGCTATTTTCATTTTACTTTTTTGGCTGTATTTACGATCACTTTTATGAGTCGTAATTCCTTTTATGGCCCATGGTTCCCTCTCGTACATTGACAAACTTTTCCATAAATTCCCTCAAGTCCAATAGCCATTCAGGACGTTCCTTGTTTCTATTTAGGGGCCATAGTTATGTCTCATAGAACCTTCGGAGTTCAATTTTTTCTTGTAATTTTTTCATATTCTAAATTTTCAATTAAACTAATATTATATTCATTGTGCATATAATTGTGATTGTGGTTGCAATTATGTTTTTCATTATTGGATTGGATGTCATGTTCTGCCACATTATAGAATTGTGTGCCACATTCCAACACATTATTGGATTGGGTGTCACATTCTGATATATTATTGGATTGAGTGTCATATTTTAATATATTATTGGATTGAGTTTCATAGTTTATTACAACTTATTTTGGTGTGGATCCCATGAGAGATCTGTTGCTGAAATTTTTATGATGAGATTGATAATCATGGAAGTGATGTAAGCATGAACTGTAATTTCCTAATCTCTCATATTTGTTGGTTTACTATGTTGAAATTGCTTGTCTATATTTTGCGTATTGGAATAGTCACATGATCCTATCAGTACACTATTGTTATGTGTACTAATACTGCACTTATTCTTTTTTCAACTGAGTACAGGGTATCTTCAGACAACAATTGATAGACCTCAGTTAGGTGATTATTGATTTCAAGAATTCTTAGTCCATTTTCTCTCGAATCAGGCACTTTGTTATATATACATTTCATAATATTTGAGGTTGTATCACTTTATGTTAGACACTTAAATAGAGTTTTAGTACAATAACTTTCAGTTTCTAGAGAGTTATTTCTGTGTTGCTTACATTTTTGTTTCAGTTTATGGGAACTCAACTTGGTTTTATTATTTAAACTTGCTTCTATAACCTTAAAATACTTAATTTATGCTAGTTTTGTTGAGTTGGGTTTGGCATTGGTTCTCCCATTGAAAGGGTATGGGTTCCACTCATGAGTAGTTTGGGATCATGATAAAGTTAATATCAAAGCCTAGGTTCATTGATCTCATTATACCAAAATGAGTCTAGTAGAGTCTTGCAGAATGGTATAGATACGTCTGTGCTTTTCTTTGATAGGCTACATGACTTTAGGAATTTCTTTTTTATTTTATTTCTCTCTTTTTTCGTGCTATAACTTGATTCCAATTGGGATTTGGTGATCCAACTTATTATCTTGCTTTTTTTAATCTTATGTACATATATGGTTAACAACACGTGTTACAATGGTATCGTCTATAAACTCCCACCAACATGCATTCAAAAGAGCCAGTCGCAAGAGGTAAGGGCTGAGGCAGAAGTAGGGGAAGGGGAAAAGGTCGAGTCCAAGGAAGGTTATCCTTTGCTGGGGGTAAAAACCATGCCTAAAATGTGCCTGTAGAAGAGGTTTCTCTCATGTCATAGGTTAAAGTAGAGGAAAATATAAAAGTTGAGATAGAGGAGAATGTTGAGGTGGAAGAAGGTGCACAAGCTAGAACTGTAGGACTTCCCCCTTTGGACCCGGCAACTGCACAGAAGTAACTAACTTTTTTGAGTAGGATGGATGGATATAGAAATATTCCATGGTTCTTGTCGCTTAAGCTTTAGTCATCCACCCCATCACACCTGCAACTCTATATGTGGGGAGGCTCTTTGATAATGATGCTTTCTTTCATCCTCTTCTAAGCCCAATGATGATTGGTACTAAGCATGAGATGTTGATCAAATTTCTAAAGCTGAAGCCTCTAGTATTCCAAGGTTCGGGGGTGTGGATGTATATGAATTTATTCTAGATTACTATGAGTGGCTTCATAAGTTAGGTATTTTTCATCAATATGGGGTTGAGTTCGTGAGTTTTCAACTTCAAGGTGAGGCTAAGTAGTGGTGGAGAGCCTTTGTGAAGTGTCAATCTCCAATTTTGCCACCACTTACTTGGGATCAGTTTTATGATTTATTTTTGGAGAAATATGTGCTCCAGACCTTGAGGGATTGCAACAAGGATGAGTTTATGGCATGTAAGGTGGGTAGCGTGATAGTGACTGCTTATAGCGACAAACTTTCATGTCTTTTCTAGATATTCTACTTAGTTGTTGATTATAGAGGAGGAGATGATTTAGTTGTTTGTCAAAGGTTTGAATTTTGAGTACCAGATTTATCTATTCATATGACTATTGCAAATAAGAGTTTCATGAGATAGGTAATAGATTATATGAAAAAGGCAGAAGGAGTTAGAAGGGGGAGTGGCATTCCAAGGCTTTAGCTAAGAGGCCCAAGATTATAGGTAATTTTCAAGGTGTCATGCCCTGAGTCATATCTTAGACATGTCCGACACTCTGAAAATTATTTTTGGTCCCAAGCAAATTACTTGTCTTGGCTAACTTACTTAGCGAAAGACTTAAACATCATAAATGAACTAGAGTGAGTAAAATGAAATATGCTTCTCAAGTCTTATAGCATAATCATGAAAACTTAATATGCAAAGATATGTGAAACTAAAATCAATACTTTTGAAACAACTCAAGAAAATAACTAAACACTGTCTAGCTAGTCTATGAATTCTCTAAAATATTAAATTTGAACTATGTGTTGGATAGGTCTATGGCTACCTCAATTGAAACAAATACACTTGAAATAAAAACTCTATAGCTCTTTTAAATGCAAAGAGGCCTGACCAGTTGCTAATGAGAAATTGCCTTACTGAACGTCTACTATCATGAGTATCTAAATCTATATCATACCACGATGCAATGCTAAAGAGCATCATTACACGGAATGTACGGGTATGTAAAATGGAAAAAAGAAACTCACATTAGGATACTCATCTCAAAGACTCAATTCATTTTAGCTCAGTCATGGAAGTATGCACTGTAATTAAAATATTATTTGATGCATCAATTCAATGTATAAAAAATATAGTACTCAAAATGCTTAACTTTGAAAAATATCTCAACTCAACAAAGTATGCAACATAATAAGAGAAAACACTTTAATAAAGAAATAATACAACTCATAGTATAAAATATAAAGCTTTACTTCTTAGAGAGTTTCTATAACCGACAACCACCATGATAAGCTTTATGATGATACGAGTCTTACCCACGTTGCCAAAGACAACCCATACCTTGTCAAAGTAAGGAAAAAACTTAACTTATAGATCCATCTGATAGGTCTTCTTAGAGGCAAATAAGGAGTCGTACAAATATTGGTACAATCATATCCTACGCTAGCTACATAGTTTATAGGATTGGAGTTATCTGAACTCATATCCAAATCGGAGCTCAATACAACTCCCAAATTATTTTATTATGCTTAAGTCATTGTTTGAAATATTATCTTTTTTAGGTCTGAGGTGATTACTCAAATTGATCTCTTGAAAGAGAAAACTGTAAAACTCAAGGTTTCTCTTTAAAATATCATCTTTGAGAATTACTTAGTTTCCTGTACTCTTCTCAAAACTCTTCTTTAAAAACTCTTATTTAGAATTCTTCTAAATTTCTTTTAGAAATCAATTCAAGCAAGTATGTAGTTAAAACACTTCTTACTCAAATCATGCTCAAAATGTAAATTATGAGGTTTCTCTAACTCAACTTATGCTCAACCTCTTTATCAAATAATTCATGAAAATAATCATCCTCTAACTCAAAGAAATGTGTGGAAATATTTAAATGTAAGACTTTTCTAGGGTTCATGTGAATGCAACTATGAATCCAAAATCTAAAAACTTAATTCAACAAAGTATGATCAAATAAATATACTCTACTTAGTAAGAAATCACATACATGACTCAAGAACTTTCACTTTATCAGAATTGAGGCTCAACTCATAGCTTGAATTAACCAAAGAAATTGTAGGTCACAAGATTGAACTTAGTCCAGAGTTTTGATAACCTCACATACCTCAAAGAATAAAAGTTCTTGAAGAAATCTTTGGCTTGAAACCTTATTCCTTGAACTTGAGAAATCCTTCTATGGAGTTCTTGGAGATAGATTATGGAGAAGAATATTGATTCAAAATCCTAGGTTCTTATAGAGAATCTTGAAATGGAGCCTTTAGATCTTTTGAATTAGAGAAATCCCTTTTTTGAAGTTCTTAATCTTTTGGAGAAAGAGAATTAAGTATTTTGAGAGTTACTATACATATATGGATGTTATTAGGTTATAATATAGACTTAAGGAAGTTATTTGAAGGTAAAATGTCAAATATACCCTCTAAGAACATAAAAACAATTGTCAAAATAAAAGAGCACTGACTTTTGAATGAGTTCCATCGACCAAATCAATAATCTAGAGGCTCCATCGCCAAAATATTTGGTAGATTGCAAAAGGAGGGTTTAAATCACCCAAATGAATAGGATTTTAAGGTTTTCAAGTTAATTTGATGAGCTTATTCAGTGATACACCAACACAAATGGCAATTCACCGCATTGACCGGTCAGCTCGCCAAATTGTCTAGTCCACAGATGCTTCAGTAAAATGGCCATAACATTTTACTCCAACCTCAAAATGTGGCAAACTTGGTGGAGTTGAAAATAAGACTCAAAGTCCTTTAATTTTATAGCTTATAAGTCTACTAACTCTTTATTTTTTGAGAAATAGGGCCATTTAAAGTTGACCCTCATATGCACTCACGCAAAAACTTGGTCGACAAAAATGTTTTGAACTTGGCTTGATTTTTAAGGTTCCTTATAACCCCACACTATATATGATACAATTTAAATACTTATAAAAGGACCTTAATATATATACAACTTAGAAGTCATTTTACCACCTAATCTTTATAAAGTCTTATATCGAAATTCAATCGGTAAGAAAGCTTAGAACTCAGCTTTGTGCTAGAAGATTCTTATGACCTTATTCATCTCCAAATCTATTCCAGACTAAATAATTTACCTTAAAACCTTTGTGCAATTTAGAATTAGTTGGTATGACCCTATATGCATATGAAGAATGATTCTGGTCTTAACTTAAAAATTTTTGCGGTGTTACACAAGGTTCTTACTCTAGAGGGCCAAGTAACCAACCATTGCTACCCAGCCTATTCAGTCAGTCATGCCTTCTCTTATAGAAGGTTACTTTGGGACATCACATTAGGCTATTTCTTTGGATAGTCAAAGAGTTTTTTCTACACCAAGTACGTACTCGACTTTTTCTTGGTCGCAGTTGTTATAATTATGGAAAGCCAAAACATCTGTGGGCGGAGTGTCCCTACCCTCATATGACCAATCTCATGCAGTGGTAGGCTAGGGCCATAGTTCTGGCCAGTAGAGGTAATAATGGTAGAGGATGTCCATACGGTAGGCGATGAGGAAATTAAAATAGGCCGTGGTGGTCAAAATAATGGTAATACAGGTAGAAAAATAGTGTAGACATACAAAGAGGTTTTCTATAAAGATGACAGGGCCTAGTTTTATGCTTTTTCAGGCAGGACAAAGATTGAGACATCTGATATAGTGATCACATGTACTATTTTTATCTTTCATCAAATGGATACTATTTTGTTTCACCCAAGCTCTACTTCTTCTTATATGTCAATAAATTTTGCCTTAAGTTTTGATGCAATTAGTGATATGCTTGATACCACTATTCATGTTTCTGTCCAAATTGGAGATTTTATTGTAATTATCCATGTCTATCGTGCTTATTCTATTTTATTTGTGGGATTTCACACTTGGGTGAACTTGATAATTTTAGACTTGATCAATTTTGAAGTGATCTTAGGCATGACTTGGTTGCGTTTCTCTCATTCAGTTCTTACTGTTAATGATAAAACTATTACTCCAGAGATTTCGAGCAGGGAAAGGGTAGAGTGGGAAGGGGTGTACAAGCTTAAACTAGATAAAATTATATTATATATCCAAGATAAAAATATGTTAGGGCAAGAGTTTCTAGCATACTTGGCTCATGTTCGGGATTTTAATGTAGAGCCCCCTTCTACTGATTTCATTCCTATAGTGTTTCAATATAAGGAAGTCTTTCCTACAAACTTGCCTGATACGCCTCCTGATAGAGTTACAGATTTTTGCATTGATTTAAAGCCCGACAATTACCTAATCTCTTACCCTCCTTATCATATAACTCTAATAAAGTTAAGAAAACTAATCCAAGATCTCCCTAATAAAGATTTCATCCATCCTAGTGATTTTCTACGGGATGCTCTAGTTTTGTTTGTTAAGAAAAAGAATGGTAGTATGAGAATGTGTATAGACTATCGATAATTGAGTAAGATCACTATTCAAAATAAGTACCGATTTCCTTGTATTGATGATCACTTTGACCAATTGCAAGGCGTGTCAATGTTTTGTAAAATTGACCTAAGGTCTGATTATCATAAGCTAAAGATTAGTCCTGAGGATGTGCCTGAGATTGCTTTTAGAATCCAGTACAAACACTAGGATTCTTGGTGATGTCATTTGGGTTGATATGCTCCTTATACCTTTATGAGTTTGATGAATAAGGTGTTTAACCCATTCTTGGACTCATTTATCATTATGTTTATTGATGACATTCTACTTTGTTTAAATAGTAAGGAAGTGCATGCTAATTATCTTCATATTGTTCTGGGTGTCTTGGGGATATAGAAATTATATGCAAAATTAGCTAATAGTGAATTTTGGTTATCTTTTACTTCCTTTTTGTGGTATGCAGTTTTAAAGAAAGGAGTGATGCTGGATCCCCAAAAGATTAAAATAGTTAAAAATTGGGTCTAACCTAGATCAGTCACTAAGGTAAAATTTTTTGTAGGGCTTACTAGTTATTATTAGTGATTTATGAAATTTTTTACTTCTATTGCTATGCACTTGATGAGGTTCACCCAATAAAATGTGCCATTTGAGTGGGCCAATAACTGTGAGGAGAGATTCTAAAAGCTCAGGACTCTTTTGATTACAGCCTCATTCCTGAAATTGTTAGCGAAAGGTAAGAGTTTTACTATTTATTGCGATGCTTCACGTATGGGTTTGTGTGTTGTATTGATGAAGGATAAGAATGTCATGGCTTATTCTTCACGACAGTTAAAGGATTGTGACCAGAAACTATCAATTACATGACTAGGAATTGGCAGTGGTGGTATTTACTCTAAAAATCTAACGTCATTATCTCTTTGGGGCTAAGTATGAAGTGTTTACTACCATCACAGTCTATAACTTTGGTTCATTCCGAAAAGCAGAATTTGAGAACGCAAAGGAAAATGGAATTTCATATGAATTGTAATGTCACCATCAAATATCATCCA
This sequence comes from Solanum rostratum, assembly GCA_029948455.1. Taxonomy (NCBI): domain Eukaryota; kingdom Viridiplantae; phylum Streptophyta; class Magnoliopsida; order Solanales; family Solanaceae; genus Solanum; species Solanum rostratum. The sequence continues at coordinate 19,573,985 of CM057049.1, forward strand.
GGTTAGGCTAACATGGTGGCTGATATATTGAGCCAAAAGCTGATAAGTATGGGTAGCCTATCCTTGTTGAAGGTAGCTAAGTGGCTATTAGCTAGAGAGATTTAGGCATTAGAGACAAAATTCATGAAGTTAGGCATCTTAGAGAAAGGTGGGGTGTTGGCCAGTGTTGGATTGAGACCCACATTTACTGAGGAAAATAAGGCCAAATAGTTTAAAGATGAGAACTTGAATTAGATAAGAATGAAGATAGTGACTTCTAAGGCACAAGATATAGCTCTTGATATAGGCAGACTACTCAATTTTAGTGGAAAAATTTGTGTTTGCCGAGTAAATGGCATAATTGAGAGAATATTATCAAAGGTTCATGGTTTGCAATATTCTATTTGGATGTGAACGAGATGTATCAAGATTTAAGATAACTTTATTGGTGTCTTGGTATGAAGAAAGAAATAGTTGAATTTATGGCCAAGTGATAAAATTATCACTAAGTGAAATATGAGCATCAAAGACCAGTAGGCTTATTTTGAAGAATACACATTCATGAATGAAAGTGGGAGAAGATAACCATGGATATTGCCGTGGGTCCCTCCATGACCTTGAAGAATTTTGATTCTATTTGGGAGGTGGTTGACAGGCTAAGAAAAGTCAGCCTATTTTATTTCAATTAAAGTGGATTATAATGATAAACAATTGGTAAAAGAGATAGTGAGATTGCTTAAGGTGCCCCTCTCTGTCATCTCAGACCGTGGTACTCAGTTTACATCTAGGTTTTGGGGAAAATTACATTAGGATTTGGCCACTAACTCACTTTCAGTAGTTATAGAGGACTATTCAAGTATTATAAGATACGTTGAGGGCACGTGTCATCGACTTTAGAGGTTATTGGGACAAGTTTCTACCATTGTACGAGTTCTCTTGTAATAAGAGTCATCACTCCAGCATTAATATGGATTCTTCTGAAGCCCTTTATGGGAGAGGATTTAGATTACTCATAAGATGGTTTGAGTCTAGAGATGTGAAGCCTTGGGAGTTGATTTGGTAATGAATGCGTAGGATAAAGTAAGAAGTATCTAATCTAACCTCCTACCAGCCTAGAGTCAATAAAAAATGTATGTGGATCTCAAGGTTAGTGATATTATATTTCAGGCTGGTGAGTAAGTCTTTTTGAAAGTTTTTCCCATAAACGGTACTATGAGATTTGGTAAGAAGACAAGCTTGGTCCTTGCTATATTGGGTATTTGAGATCTTGATTGTATTGGGCTAGTAGCTCATAGATTATCTTTACCATCTAGCTTCTACAAAGTCCATCTAATGCTCTATGTATCTATTTTGAAAAACTATCATGGGTGTAAGGGTTATATCATTAAGTGGGACTCGGTGTTATTAGATAAGAATTTCTAATAAGAGGAAGAGTCAGTTGTGATTGTTGATCGGGATGTCTGAAAGTTGAGGATCAAGGAAATTAAGCCAGTAAAGTTTCAATGAAAGTACCATCTAGTTGAGGAAGACACTTGGAAAAATGAAAAGGATATGTGAGACAAGTAGCACAACTGTTCGCCAATTAAGGTACTACTATATTCTTATCTTAGACCAGTTTTCTTGTTTAATCACTCGAGAAAGAGAGATGGGTAAATTATCATCTATTATAATGAACCAACCCCATCATTATAGGTAGGTCAATAGAAAAGAAAATTGATCTAGAAAACTCCTGAGTAGTAATTTGGAGCTTGGGATAAACTTGGATGAAAACTAAGTCACGTAAGGGATTGGGGAATCTAGAAATAGATCAGTGATAGATTTATATATATGATCATTGTTGTTATAGACAAGACAATAAGTATCCTGTACAACTGTACAAAATTGAAGTGGGGCGATTAGAACTCCCAAAGTTGATCTTGCCGCAAAGGATATATTTCTAAACATCATGGTTTGAGGGTGTACTCTGAAAAAGAGGGTTGGGATGTGAGTTATGAAGTTTTAATCTCATGCAACCTGCTATGATCGGATGGATCCCATTGCGGCAATGCTTCCCTGTTGGGATAAGTGACCGTTATGGCGGGACAATTATGGGTTTATGTCAAAAAAGTCTTAAATTCATTCTTATTTCCTCGCACTTAATGCTTGGGAGATAACAAGTGACCTAGAATTCACATTCTGACACATTATTAGACCTGATATCACGTTTTATCATAACTTATTTGTGGTGGGTCCCACAAAAGGTCCATAATCAAAATTCTAGTGGTGAGAATGATAATCATGGAAATGATATGTAACCATGAACTATAATTTGCTATTTTGTCATATGTATTGGTTTAGTATGTTGAAGTTGTTTATCTATATCTCACATATTGGAATAACCACATGATTCTACCAGTATATTGATGTTATGTGTACGATATTGCACATACTCTTTTTATTGTTGAGAACAAAGCATCTTCAGGCAGCTATTGATAGGCCTCAATTAGGCAATTTTTTATTTTCAGAATTCAAGAGAACTTTTTCATGCTACCATAGATTCTTCTACTAACCTTGGCCCATTTTCTCTTTGACTCAGATACTTGGTCATGTTTCTATTTTATGATTTGTGGGGTTACATTCCCTTATGTTACACACTTAGATAGAGTTTTGGTACAATGACTTTCAGTTACTGGGGAGCTTTTGTGTTACTTTGATTTCTGTTTGAGTTTATGAAAACACAACTTGATTTTATTATTTAAACTTACTTTCATAACTTTAAAATGCCTAATTTGTGCTAGTCTTTTTTAGTTGGGTTTGACAATGGTTCTCCCACTGAAAAAGTATGTGGATACCACTCATGGACGATTCACGTTCATGATAGAAGTAAGGAAGACAAGTTCCACAAATGATATTCTGTATTGATTAATTATATCCCCCACTTTCTAACACACCCTTAGCTTCAACCCTACTCTTGTAGCCCATATTCCGACCACCATAATCTTCCGCCTTTACCTCTTGTAATATTCGTCTAGGTTATATACAAATTCTATTAGGACAATATATCTTTTATATATATACACACACATATATATATAATCATAAGAAAATAAGTCAAAAAATCCGCTTATTTTTCTGAAAAACATTTTCAAGAAAATATCTTCAACAAAAAATATTTTTCATTGTATATATCAAACGTAACTTTTTTTAATTTTACATCTATACTCCTTACATTGTGGGTAATATTATTTTGAAAGAAAACTTATTGTTTTGCTTTTGTGGGATTGATGTTGACTTTTGTATCCAAAGTAAAAATATAACAAATACAGACTTGTTTATTTCTGTTGATTATGTGTATGATCAGATTGGGCTCTTTTGTAGGCTTTGATAAAGGGTAAAGCTATATTTGGACATGCTGGTTTTCAAGTAAGGCAAGTTGGGACTTTATTCAATATTTTAGTATGTTTATTGAATATATGAATGGATAACATGTAAAGGAGGTTCATATGAACCCTTATCTTGGCTAACTACTAAATGGATACTTAAACATACATGTAAAAACTTCATAAAGTGAATCTTTAAAATATTTAAGTAAATCTCATGCAAAAATCTAAAAGTAACTCTTAATGTATATAGTAATAATGTTTAAAATGTCAGAGTAAATAAACTCAACTAACGTACTAACTTTGACTATCGATAAAGCCTCTACTAACTGAGAGTGTGTGCTGAGACAAGACTCGCGACTATCTGACTATAAAATATATAAACTGAACTTAACTAAACTTAACTAAACTAGAATCCTCTAAAAGTGAGGAGGTCTCACCAATTGTTGGTGGAAAGATATTTTACTGAATGTTTGCTATCATGAGTACCTGAATCTACATCATGAGGCAATGTCAAATGACATTAGTAAATAGAATTACAATATGTCATAAATCTGAATGAAAGAATAACTGAACTAAATACTCATGCCGAAAAAAATCTAAAAATAACTTGATTGAAAATAAAACATGAATGTAACAAAAACATGTAAAACTTTAACAACTGAGATATGCAATTATATCAAATACTAAAATAATATACTTTTAATTTTTTAGGGAGTTTTTCTAGATAACAACCATCACTATGAGCCTCGTAATGATATAACGTTTTGTCCACATTTTTAGAGCCATTCAATACCTTGTTAGAGTAACAACGAACTTTACTTATGGATCCATCTAATAAGCCTTCTCAGAGGCGGTGAGGAGTCACTCATATTGTAGTACAATCCTATCCTACGTTGGCTATGTAATTCTATGGGGTTTGAGTTATTTGAACTATTCCCAAAATTAATTCTGAATAATAATCTCCAAATTAATGCAATAATGCTCATCTAACATCTATGTTGAGATGATACTCGAAAAGCCGTCTTTAGAAAAAGTAGTCTTTACTTTACTCACTGAATTGCTTTTTAAAAACTATTCATGCTATTCTCGAAATAGTACCTCTTTTCTCAATGCAAAATAAAACATTTGGAATTAGTTATGTTCCTTTAAACTCATTCTCGATGATAAATGCAAAATCCTTTAGCTCACTGAAAATTCTAAAAATCATGCATAATAGGTAGTAATGTGAAGTACTTTAACTGGCTGAACTTCTCTTCTAAACATGATATGTAATGCTTTGTTTTCTGAAATAACCATGTTGTTTTCAAAATCATGTAATGCATTTGGAACAGTCATGTTCCCTTAATACTCTTTCTTTATTGATAACTTTGAAATACTTTTACTTTGACTAAAAATAATACAGCATATACAGAAATGTAAATTCTCCAACTCAACTCAACTACGCTTTATGTGAAAATTGTAACGCCTAGTAAAATTATCAAAATAGCCTTAGAGAGAGGGTATGTGCGTAACACATCTTCCAATGCTCGTATAGCAAATCCGAGGACGGATTTGTGATCAACACAAAATATTGAGTAGGAAAATGATCTCAGTTGATTTTTGGAGCGACCCAAGCAAAAGATAATTTTTGATCCGAAGCGAAGATAGTGTTGGTACGCGATAGGAGCACGTGGCGCTTCCATTGCAGATCAGCACTTGCATTCTTTTCAAAATTTTTGACGGGATTGAGAAAACTCACTCAAAAACGTTTTCTAAAAATACAAAGTACGCGATCAGTCCGCGTCGTGGACTGGTCTTTTCCAAGTTGAAAATTTCTAAATTATTATAAAAGGACATTCCGGTCAATTCCCCACCTCTCCTAAACCCCATACACTATTTAATAAGGTCGTTTTGATGTAAAAAAGGGTCTAATACCCTCATTCTAAGTCCTATTCCAATATTCTACTATGTTAGAGCTTGAGGAAAGAGGAAAAGAGCTTATGTTTGAGAGATTCGAGAAGAGATCCTTGACGTAGTTGGTTGATAGTTGCATCCTAGGTATGTAAGGCTAAACTAAAAGCATGAGATTGTTCTTTCATGTACCCCCATAGATGGTAATAGATGAGTTGATGATTGGAGAGTCTACATGCATGATCCTTGATGGTTTTTCTTAAAATTTTATTTGAAATTACATGTTTTCTATGTTTATGATTATCATACTATTTGATTTCTTGAATTAAGCATCTTTCATGAGAAATTGCATAACCCTACATGACTAATTTGGAAAGCATGCATAACAAACTTGAGAATTGAGTCTAGAGCCTTGAGTTAAGATTGTCGAGTATGATGAGAGAATGACGATGAGTTAATAGAATTTGATGTCTTATGAGTCTCTACAAATGAATTCTATTGATGGTATTAAATTACTTCCTAATGATTATTCTAAATCTTGAGTCATTGATGAGATTGATTAATGAGAGGGTTAAAGTCCCTATGAGATACCGGTCGTTGAAGGGGTTCGGTCCCTATGAGATTAGATGAGATGGAAATTTTATGAGAATTGAGACTTGGGAGGAGTATCGAGTACTGAAAGAGTGAGAGTTAGTCTGACATTAACTCGTCAAACTACGTCACCAAACGTAGGTGCAGCATCGAACCATCACACATTTAATTGTTCCCTCATGAGTAACAGTCCCTGAAACAATATAGGATTTATTGAGTTTTGACTCCGTATTGGTTGAGCTGATATGGTTTTTAAGCGTTCCCTAACTGATAAGTTTAGAACCACTATGGCAACATCAGGGTGATTGTTCTACATTCACTGGCTCATACGTGAGTGTTGTCAGATAAGAGAAACTCCCATAAATTTTCTACCTTGAGTACTCTGAGTCAAGATGAGATGAGAGAGAGTGAGCCCCTCTGAGATGAGATGAGTTGAGAGGAGAGGAGGTGAGCTCCTTTGAGATGAGTCTGAGATGATTGATAAGTTTGAGTTGTTGATAGGTCACTTGTCTACTCTTCCTTCTTGCATAGATAGACATTTGACGATTTGATGTTATTTGATGATTTCCTTTGAGTTGATGTTGTTTCCATATTATTCTAGTTTTTTCTGTTCCACTCAATTATTTTACATACCAGTACATTTCAAGTACTGATGTCCACTCTAGACTGCATCATTTAATGATGCAGAGGTAGGTACTAGAGATCGTCAACAGGCGCTCCATTGAAGATCTGAGATTTGAAGTTGATTTGGTGAGTCTCCCCTACTCTGAAGGATTCTACATTTATTTCATCATGCTTTAGAGTTAGATTGGACTATTTTCTTTGTTTTGATTTAGGTAGCCACGGGTGTGTCATTGGCACCACATGAGTAGTGATAGAGGCTTCATAGATGGTGGTCGAGCGTAAGTGTTGAGGTTGTGAGCTAGTTCTTTCTACTAGCCTTTATTATTATCTATTTATGTTGAGAATTTAGATGAGATATGCCATTTACTTACTCATACTTTCCGCTGTTCAGTAGAGGTTATTGATTGAATAATGTGATGAGGCTAAGTGGTTTGCTTAGGAACTAGCAATAGTCTCCGAGTGCCGGCTATGCCAAAGGTGACCTCCTGGGGCGTGAAAAATTTGGTATCAGAGTACAGAGTTCAAATGTCTTAGTAATGAGTCATAGAAATACGACTCTTATGAAGTTTTGAACGGAGAATTTTTGCACGTTCTCAAGCAAATATGTTGGTTTGACGTATGTGTTTTGGTACGTTTCAGGAAAATGACGAAGGCATGGAATGATGGATGAATTGTGAGAAAAAGAGCAAAAAATGGCTGAAGCAGTGGCATACGGAGACCCTCACAAGCCATGTAGCATAACACAGATCGTGGGAGGATACGTGAAGGGCTCCCAACGAAAGAAGCTATGAATTGAATCAAGAGAAGGACCACGGAGGCCTTCACGGACCGTGTCACGGTACACGGGACGTGCACCCCGCCATGATCTTACACTTGGCGTGGAGGAGACATGGAGCTGGAATGAAGCCAAGGCAAAACTCACGAAGGGCTCACATGGACCGTCGAAGCTGTCACGGGCCGTGTCACATGTTGTGAGGTTGATGTGAATTAGAAGGATCACCATTGAAAATAACAGAAATCATGCAAGTGAAGGAAGACGGGGCTCGTCACGAATCGTGGCATGGGCCGTGCCGATGAAATATAAAGACGTCTCTCAGAATTTGCATAAAGGAAAGGTTCACGGTCAGTGCCGGTAGGCGTAAGAAGCAGGAGCAGTGAAGATTCATGGACCGTGTGACGGTCCGTTTGGACCCACATGGCCCGTGTGAAGACCCGTACCCATGCCGAAGCCTATTTTCCTATTTTTAATTGAATTGGTTTTTCCTTGTATATATATATATATTTATTTATTTTATTCTGTTTTTAGTGTTGTTGATTGCTGGAGTCAGAAAAAAAGCAGAGAACAATATTGTGCCATTACTTGACATTATGTTCTTGTGTTTTGGTCATCGCTTTGAAGATTGTTACACGGGGATTCATCATTATTTCAATCGTAAGTCAGTTATCATGATTTCCTTGTATTGTTGTGGGCGAATTGTATTGAACATACGAGGCTAAACCCACAACTAGGTTGTGGGAACCATGACAATTCAATAAGATAACACAAGCTGGGATAAATTCGTGGGATTGATCATCGCGTGCATTGTAGCATTCTTCACTTTAACTTCTCCCTAATGAGTCGATGCGTTAGGGTAAGCCCGTATTTGTTACATGCCCAGGAGGGATGTAGTAATTAGAAAAAGAAGTCTACAAGGAAATTCAGGGGTTTTAACCTTGTTGAAGTACTTGAGACCGAAACGTGAGAGTATTCTGAGATCTAGACCAAGGGTTGAATTTGATACATGCTGAGACCGGACGGTGATGAGTGAAATATACCTAGGAAAGACCGGAAGGTGAGATGTCATGAGGAGCACAACCCTAGCTTCTCATTAATTGTTTGAAATCCAGCATCAACATCCTTATTAGCCACTTTAAAATAGGAATTTAATTGAAACATCCTAATCTCCCCATTTACTTTATGCAACTTTATTTTGGGAATATAATTTACATCTGAAAGAGGGTGCTAATAGAATCATTCTCATGCTTTCCCTGTGGGATCGACCCTAACTCTGGTTGAGTATATTTGACCAACGACTGCTTTACTCTTTCTTTTGGAGTGTAAATTTGGGCGTATCAAATTTTGGTACCGTTGCCGAGGAATGCGGTGAAGAAATAATCTATAAGTTGCTACTTTCAATTTGTAATTCTAGTCCCTAATTTTACTTTTATTTATTGGTTTTACTTACTGTAGGGAACCATCATTGCATGCCAAACACCCGAAATAAGGGTGAAGAACTTATTCCCTACGACCCCGAACTCACTAAGTCAATCCGCAGAATGAATGCCCAGGACCGTGAAGCAGCAAGGCAGAGGGAGTTAGCAGTAAATCCAACTGACAGAGGACATGATGGGTTGGGTGAGCATGACCTCGCTAGTAATGTGGTACTACTAGCAGCACCACTTCGATAGGTGCCACTTGTACCACCACAATAGCACCAACCCCTTGTGAGGCCTCAAGGGCCCTAGTATCCTGAGCAGTGAATGATGATGATGAGGGTACTGGGACCACTGGTGCAATAGTGCTGCCACCTCTGCCTGCTGGTGTTAAGTTTACTATCACTAGCACTATGCTGCAAATGTTGCAGTTGAAGGGGTTGTTCAATGGAGCCATCACTGAGGACGCAAATCAACATCTGATGAAGTTCTTGGTGACATGCCAGTCGTCCGAGATACCAGGAGTCAGTCAACAAGCACTGAGGTTGAGATTATTCCCGCTGTCTTTGTCAGGTGAGGTGACAAGGTGGCTAAATGAGCTCCCCCATGATTCCATCCGTACTTGGGGAGAACTAAAATAAGCTTTCTTAGAGAGGTTCATCCCTACTTCAAGGCAACTAAAGCTCAAAGGCGAGATTAGATCTCACAAGCAACTGCTAAATGAAGCACTTTATCAATCTTGGGAGAGATTCAGATAGAAACTCAAGCAGTGCCCTAACCATCATCCCACAGATGAGCACTCGAAGGCAGTCTTCTACAAGTCCTGCAACTTTGCAACCAAGCTGATCATTAATACAACTTGCAGAGGGTCGTACATGTCTAGAACGTTCCCTGACATCGTGGTGATCTTGGATCAAGTAGCGAATAACAACAGGGCATGGTGCACCAGAGATGCAGACTACTTTGAGATGGTCTTTGTGATGAGTACTAAACAATGGAAAACGAAGGAAGAGCGAGATCAAGACATGGCCCATATGCGAGAACAGATAGACTTGTTGTCAAAGAGGCTACTTGGTGGAGGGAATGAGAAGGCAAAAGCTATAGACACACTCCCTAGGTATGATGATCAAGGCTACAACTATGATGAAGAAGCTCACTTTTTGGGCAGTCAGGGGGGTTACCGGGCTTTCAACTCTGGTAACCAAGGTCGAAACTATGGTCGTGATAACTACCAAGGGAACTGGTAAAATAGAGATGACTATAGAAATCGGGAGCGCCAAAACAAGGGTGGCGAAAACTCAAGGCTAGAGAAGATGATGGCAAAGGTTCTTGACAAGGTAGAGTCCACCGATGCAGGGGTGCGAGATGTGAAAGGAGAAATGTCCAATGTGCAGCAATTGGGAGACTCGCACTTCACCTTGATCAAGCAACTAGAGCAACAGTTGGGGCAACTTTCAGCTTCACTAAATCAAAGGAAGGTTGGGTCACTTCCCAGTGATACTGTGCAGAACCCGAAAAACGATGCCACTGCATGGTGATCGCCACGAGAAGCGGTAAGGTACTTTCTAACCCTGTTGTTGCCAGTGATGCAAGTCAAGATAAAGCAGATGGCAAGATACCTAGCCCCATGGAGGTTCTTGATGATGATTCGGATAACGAGATTGACGCAGCACCAACGGAACTAGAGGTTGCCAAAAAGGCAATAGATGTGGATACACCGACTACTCCGAGCCTACCAGCCATCCTGAAGCCACCATCGCCATTCCCACAAAGGTTGAAAAAGAAGGCTGAAGATGGAAATTTTAGAAATTATTATTTATGTTGAAATAGTTGTTCGTGAACATTCCTCTAGTGGAAGCACTTGAGCAGATGTCAGGCTATGCTAAGTTTATGAAAGACTTAGTCACCAAGAAGAGGATAGCCATGATTAAGTCGGCTGAAGTGCCATTCCTACAAGGTCTTTGGTCGAGAAGAAGGGCGATCCAGGGGCTTTCACCATCCCATGTACTATTGGAGCCTATGATTTTGCACGGGCCCTCTATGACCAGGGTGCCAACATTAACTTAATGTCACTATCAATCTATCAGCAATTGGGCTTAGGAGCCCCTATACCCACTACCATGCGGCTATTAATGGCATACAGATCAGTAAAGAGACTCGTGGGGATTTTGTGCGACATGTTGGTTCGAGTGGGCAGGTTCATCTTCCCTACATACTTTGTCATCCTTGACTGTAAAGTGGATTTCGAGATTCTCATCATCCTTAGAAGAATATTTTTGGCAACTGGCAGGGCCCTAGTAAATGTAAAGCATGGAGAGCTCACCTTCCGATTGAACGCCGAGGAGGTAAAATTCAGTGTGTGTGCTACCATGAAGAGGCCTAAAGAGTTATCCGTGATGTCTGCATGGATGTAGGCGATGACTGTTTCCCTGAGATCCCAATGGAGGAAAAGATGATTGTGGACACGCTGGCTGCAGTGCTGATGAACCTTCCAGGAGATGGTGTTGATGGGTAAAATGACATCGTGTATGCTTTATAGGGCATGGGAACCAGACCATTTGTCCCCCGAAAGATAGTCTTGGACCTGAAAAATAGGCCGACGCTACCGGTCATACCGTCTATCGAGGAGCCTCCTGCTGTGGAGCTCAAGGAGTTGCCCCAACACTTATGGTATGCATTCTTGGGCGATAATAACACTCTTCCTGTAATTGTCGCCACAGATCTTCAGGAGGACCAAGCGAAGGCATTGTTGGGGGTCCTCTAAAAGTTCAAGTGAGCTATTAGTTGGACCATTGCAGACATTATCAGAATCCCTCCAGGAATCTGCAAACACAAGATCAAGTTAGAGGATAACTGTGTGCCCAGTATTGAGCATCAGCGAAAGCTCAATCCACTCATGCAAGAGGTGGTGAAAAAGGAGATTACTAAGTGTCTAGATGCTGGGGTGGTACACCCCACTCGGACAGCAGATAGGTGAGCTCAGTACAATGTGTCCCAAAAAAGGGGGGCATGACAGTGGTGACTAATGACAAGAATGAGCTTGTCTTTTTGAGACCTATCACGGGGTGGCGAGTGTGCATGGACTACTGGAAGCTGAATAGATGGACTTTGAAGGATCACTTCCCTATGCCCTTCATGGACCAGATGCTTGATAGATTAGCAGGTAGAGGGTGGTATGGCTTCTTGGATGGGTATTCAGGTTACAACCAAATATCCATCGCCCCGGAGGATCAGGAGAAGACTACCTTCACTTGCCCTTATGGGACGTTTGCCTTCAGGCGTATGCCATTTGGGCTCTGTAATGCCCCAGTCACTTTCCAGCGTTGTATGATGTCAATCTTTTCGGACATGGTCGAAGATACCCTCGAGGTATTTATGGATGACTTTTCTATGGTGGGTGACTCCTTTAACAATTGTCTGTTGAATCTTAGCAGGGTACTACAATGCTGTGAAGAGGCTAACTTGGTGTTAAACTGGTACAAATGCCATTTCATGGTCAAATAGAGGATAGTCCTTCGCCACAAGGTTTTGGGTAAGGGCTGCGAGGTTGATAAGGCGAAAATCGAGGTTATTGAGAATTTGCCACCTCCCAAATCAGTGAAGGGGGTCCGGAGTTTCCTTAGACATGCGGGCTTCTACCACAGGTTTATAAAAGATTTCTCCAAGATTGCACATCCACTATGCAAATTATTGGAGAAAGATGCTAAGTTTCAGTTTGATTATGCGTGTCGGCATGCCTTTGAGACTCTAAAGCAAAAGTTGATTTTTGCGCCCGTGGTAGTTGCACCGGACTGGGGTGCCCCATTTGAGGTGATGTGTGACACAAGCGAAATTGTTGTGGGTGTTGTGTTTGGGCAAAAGCGCAACAAGATCATTCATCCTATTTACTATGCTAGCAAGACCTTGAATGACGCTCAAAGGAATTATACTGTGACTGAGCAGGAATTCTGGCTGTGGTGTTCGTGTTTGACAAGTTCTGGGCCTACCTATTGGGTACAAAGGTGATTTTGCATACAGACCACGCAACACTACGGTATCTCATGGCAAAGAAGGATGCTAAGCCGAGACTAATCCGATGGGTACTCTTGCAGCAAGAGTTCGACTTTGAGGTGCAAGACTGAAAAGACATGGAGAACCAAGTGGCAGACCACCTGTCAAGGTTGGAAGATGAGTCAAGAGCTAATGATTGGTTGAGCATCGATGATTTGTTTCCCGATGAGCAGGTATTGGCAACTTCTGCTGACTTAATCCCTTGGTTTGCTGATTTTGCTAACTTTCTGGTGAGCGATATTATTCCTGAGGGCCTTAACCCTCACCAGAGAAAAACTTTTCTTCATGATGTTCGCAGGTACTTTTGGGATGACCCCTGCTTGTTCAGAACATGCGCAGATGGGGTCATCAGGCGATGCATACTGGAAGCAGAGATGTTGAGCATCATGGAAGCATGCCACTCTTCCCCAGTTGGGGGCCATCATGGTGGTGCCAGGACAACTAAAAAGATCTTACAATGTGGATAGTACTGGCCTACCATATACAAAGATGCCCATGACATGGTGCGAGGTTGTGATTAATGTCGGCGCCAAGGCAACATCTCTAGGCGTCAAGAGCTACCAATGACCCCTATCCTTGAAATTGAACTATTTGACGTATGGGGCATTGATTTTATGGGTCCGTTTGTGAGATCCTACGAAATGAAGTACATCTTAGTGGTGGTGGACTACGTCTCCAAATGGGTGGAGGCAGTAGCATTGCCAAACAATGAAAGCAAGAGCGTGGTACAATTTCTGAGGCAGAACATTTTCGCCAGGTTTGGGACACCCAGAACTATCATTAGTGATAGGGGCTCCCACTTTTGCAACAAATCCTTTTGTGTTGTACTAGCTAAGTACGGGTGCAACAACACAAGGTCACAACACCTTACCATCTGCAGACGAGTGGGAAGGTTGAAGCGTAAAACAAAGAGATCAAGGAGATCCTTACTAAGTTTGTGTATGCCACAAGAATGAATTGGTCTCGGAAACTAGAAGATGCACTATGGGCCTACAGGATGGCTTACAAGACCTCCATTGGCATGTCTCCATATCAATTGGTGTTTGGTACGGCCTGCTATCTGCCGTTGGAATTGGAGCACAAGGCACTCTGGGCTCTGAAGGCCCTAAACTTGAAGCGGGATGAGGCAACCAATGCGAGGATTGATCAACTCAATGAACTGGATGAATTTTGCCTCCAGGCTTATGAGAGTGTAGCACTGTACAAAGACAGGATGAATTCCCAACATGACAAGCACATTGCACCAACAAGTTTCGATGTTGGTGACAAGGTTCTGCTATACAACTCAAGGTTGAGTTTGTTCCTAGGTAGATGTAATCTAGGTGGTCTGGCCCGTACAAGATTACTCAGGTATTCCCACATGGTGTTGTTGAGTTGGAAACTGAGAAAGGCCATCGTTTCAAAGTTAATTGGCAGTGAGTGAACAAGTATTTTGGTGCTGCAGATGAAACCTCATTGGTTGAGGTCTTACATCTTGATGAAGTCTGAGTAGTCAACATAACTGCATTGAGCCGTGACGTTAAACCAAGCGCATAATGGGAGGCAGCCCATAAAAAATGTGTATTTTATGTCATGCATTGCATTGTTTTTTATTTTTTGCTCCAGGGAGGTATAAGCACTATGGTGAGAAGCGTGAGCATACATGTGGTTGAATGGTGTGATACAAAAACACAGCGATCAACTGGCAAAGGAGCACCATATGGAAGCCTGAACGGCCCGTGTAACTCCAGACGGACCATCTCACAGACCATGTGGCGCATGCCCCAGGTGAGTGCTCCTATACTCTAAGGCCAGGATCACGGTTGGACCGTGTGATGACCCGTTTAGGCGACACGCCAGGTAGGGTATTTATACCCTCTTTCCCACTTTCACTTTTTATCTTTTGCTCCATCTCTACACCTCTCACGCCATTTTCCCCCCTTCTCATACCCACTGAAATTTTATCTTTTCTTGCACGATTTGTGAAATGCTCTCACGATCCGTAGCATTTCCCTTGGGCGATTTTCTAGTTTATAACATTAAGTCTCTCTTGTCAAGTAAGTTTTCTAGTTTTTCCTTTTTCTTTTAGTTTAAATTTTCTCTAGTCTTTAGTCCATGTTTGAATCTATGCTTTAATATGGTCCATTAGTTGATAGTAAACACTATTATGTACAATCTATTTGGATTTTGCGTTGGGTTAGAGTAAATCACCATTGTTGAACCTTGTATTCTTGAACATGGGAGTTTTGAGATTTTAGGGTTTCTATGGTGAAATTAATGATGTCTTGTGTTCTATAAGCGAGTATGATGGTCGATCTTGTGTTCTATATGCCGATTTGCATGAATGAATGTGGGTTTTTATGCTTTGGGGCTGACTAGGGGTGACGAGGTGTTTCACGGTGCATTACACGGACCATACCATCTTACACGGCTCCTGTAGTAGTCCATGACAAATCACTTGTTGCCCCGATATGGAGTACCTCTCACGGACTCTCTTCACGGATCGTGTGACTCTACATTGGCTGTGTAGTCATCATGTCAGGTCACTTCAGCAACCCAACCCCTAAGTCCACTCACACGGGCCTTACCACGGACCGTGTAATGCTACACGACCCGTGTAAGGCCCTCTATCCAAGTTACTTTCGTACCTAATATTGTACTTCATTGACCTTCATTAGTTTCTATATGTATCCTAGTGCGAAATTCCCTATGATAGACCGGGTGACACCACTCTTAGGGGTTTTTTTTAGTTTTATAACACAGGGGAAGTCTGAGTACCCGTTAGTATGTCGCCCTGCTTATTCTGCCACAACTAACCGTTTGATTTTTCGTGGAATTTTCAAGCACAATGGGTCCCTGACCAAGGTCACGCCAGCCTAGGGACGAGCATGAGTCACATCTCCGAGATTCTATCACTGATTCTACTAGTCAGCTCTAGGAGAGTGACTCAGGTGATGACTCCTTGGGAGGGTCCGAGGTATGATTCAAGGGCAATGTCTCCCTCACTCCCCTCGCACTATAAAAGCTCGTACAGCGGGCCAACCTATAGCCCTCTAGTCTGAGGAGGGAGTTTCTGAGGTGGAAGTTGAGGAAGAAGATGAGATCCCAGAATAGGAAGAAGAAGCACGCACACCTGAAACAGCCGAGCACAACGCAGAGGATGCGGACGACATCCTGGCCCTCCGAGATAGTGACGATGAAGCCACACACCATGCGGTTTCTCGGACGTTAGACCTTGAAACTGCAAGGTGGCTTCTTGTGTTTCTGTGCGGATGATAGATAGTCCCCGGTGCTAAGGAGATATATATGAATGGACCGACTAAAGGCTCCGGGGGATACCAACGGTGGGCCATTGTCCCTGAGATGCGGGTCCTCACTGATCAACTAGATAGGGTTCCGGATATCAGAAATGCATTTGAGGCTTACCAGTTTGGGTGGATGGCACAACCACCCGGCTCTGATTGCTGAATTTTACTCATGCTATGCTGCCAACCTGCTGGACTCCATCCAAGGTAACCAATAAAAGAGAGTGAAGAGGCAGTTGGCCTATAAACTGTCCCCCACGGTACCATGGCACGGTGCGTGGGGAACAGGTAGAAATTTCAGCAACCACTATCAACAGGTTTCTATTTGGGCCAGACTACCAAGTTCCACCGGATGGCTTATTCGTCACCAGGAATCTGAGGATCACTGATGAGGCCCAAATGTCCGACCCCACTTCACGGGCCACCCTACTCAGATGGTTTGCAGAGCAGATTGTGGTACAAGGAGCTGAGGCAGCCTGAGTTTTAAACCCCTAAATTCCTATCATCAAGGCGTCTCTCACATTTGTCGTAAAATTTTGGTGGTCGGTGGTCCAGGCCAGACTACGACGCACAGCTAATGATAACACGCTCCAACCTTCTCATGCTTCGTTGGTAGTGTGATTGATTGTATAGTATGGGATTAGTGGGTTCGGGTCATTGCCCTTAAGATACGGGATCGGGCCTAATCAGACAGAGCAGGTATGTCCTTTCCATGCCTGATCCGGGCACTTTACAAGCGGGCCCGTGTCCCTACCACACATTTCCTGGATTGAACGATAGCTCCTAAGGGTGTGGTCAACATTGTCATGATTAAAGATGTTTAGAACCCGCTATTGCACAGTAGAGCACGCAAGCTGGGATTGTCTGCAACGTTTCCATAGGCGGCTCTACAGCAGCCCTTGTCTTTTGAGGAGCACACCACTGCCCCACAGTCCAGCATGGCTTCTGAGCAGCCTGAGGGTAGTGGTGCAGCTCCCCTGATGCAACAAGGGTATGCGTATGTCCAGTATGAGTTTCTAGCTCGAGTGGTGACCGACCAGCGGCAAATGCGTGTAATTGTTGACCAAATAGTGGTGCGGATGCCTCAGGTGGTGCAGTCTCACGTCCAGTAGGCAGAGGATCGCCTCCGAGCGAAGTTACTGGGCCAAATCAGCAGCCTACAAGATCAGGTCAACACTTTGGAGGGATACTTCCATGACATGTTTGGGAGTATGTCCAGCGACGAAAGGTCCAAATTAGTGTAGACCGTGACTGACATGAATGCTCAAATTGCCCAGCTGACCACCCAGCATAACCGCGCGGCGTTAGCGCCGGCTCCACCTCCAGATTCCCTGATGTCTCTTTTAAATGCCCCAATGAATCCAGGTTTAGATGATATATGGGGCGTTCCGCTTGCGCCAACTGCTGCCCCGGTGCAACCTATGGATGCACCCAAAAGAAAGGATAAATGTAAGAGATGTAGCCATCGAGGAAGCCCTCCACAAGATCCTCAACGAGAAGAAGAGAAGAGGTTGTGCAAGGCCATGAGAGCCCAGTGCCAAGCATCTATTGAGCAGAAGGAGAGAGCGGCTCGCACGCGAGGCAGCTAGGACTGGAGCCTCTAGGAGCACCATCGGACTTGATGCGACTTTTGATGACAAGGACCCAGCTGGTGGGTCTGACCACGATGGCCCGACTGACGCCTATGGCATCCCAGGTATGTTCTACTCCCATCATGTGCTTTATTTTTAATTATGGTGTGATGAGGGCATTAGACCATATTTTTGAAGGGGGTGGGGCATCCTGCCACTTGAGAGTTTTTCTTGCCAGATTTCTTTTCTCTCAAGTTTATTATCTAGTAGAACTGGCATGTTTAGCTCATGATGTTTGATGGTTTTGTAAATACATGTGCTTATATTTTTTAGGGTAACCCATTTTTTGAGTTGAGCATTAAAAATGTTGTAAAAAACTTGTATGTGCATGCGTCCGATCCTGACGAACTGTTATGCATTTTGGAAAGCATGTATGCATTGTATGGTTGGCTTATTGATGAATGAAGTGTGACTAGGTTGATGAGTACTAATTAGTGTAAGAGATGTGTCGTGTGCATGTGAGCATGTTTGTTTAAAATCAGGCGGCACACTTGTACGCTAGAACTTGCCTGGTCAGTCTCACTGAAACAATTGAATGACTAAACTAGGATGTGATCTTAGGCCCTTTTTGTTGATTAGTCACTCAGCTTGAAAATTCCAACCAAATGAAGTTGCCCATGTTGAACCAAAAAGTTGAGCCTGAATAGACCCTTTCTTTCAGAAACCAAAGCACCTTCCATAGTTGTCTGTGAATTTTTATGTTAGGCATGGTCTCTCCGAGGACATTGTGAACCTCAGCCTAGGCCAAAAGCTTAAGTTGAGGGTGTCTTACACCGGCCCTAGTCCTTTAAAATACATTGTGAACCTCATCCTAGACTAAAAGCCTAAGTTGAGGGTGGCTATTGTGGAGAAAAGCAGAAAAATATGTGAAGTGAAGAGCCGAATGAAAAGAGGGGAAGAAAATTGGGAGTGAAACTAAATAAATATATAAATAAATAAATAAATAAATAAATAAAATAGAAAGATCTTAGAAATCACTCCCAAATGGCAGAAAAAACTAAAAAGTAGGGGCATAGGAACTGAAGACCGAGGGCAACTGACCGAAGCAAAGTAGTGTTGTGGAGGGGCCGACTAGTCACCTGATCCTAAATGTATCCAACCCTACCCTGAGCCTACATTACAAGCCATAAAAGTCCTAACGTGATCCTGGAATGGGCATGCGAGAGTTGAGGTGGCGAAAATAAGGGCAAGCATATGGTCGATACTTGTGTGCCTACTGAGAATCATTTGTAAGAGTGAGTGTTGCATTCCAGTCTTGAGTTTACATCTGATTTGTTAGGTGTGCAAGACTTCTTTGTAGTGAGGCCACTATCTTTGCATTGATTGGCTGCTTACACAACTGATTCATCTTTATTCCTAATCATATGAAGGCATATTGTATATGCAGGCTGCCTACCTTAATCTATGTGGGTCAGTTTGGGGTGTAACCATATTCAAAGCACGCTTTTTTAGCATACATAGAAAATTTGAAGGGTTACCCATAAATTTGATGAGGCACATGTATTTATGAGTTGTTTAATCGAGTCGTCATTGCTTGAGGACAAGCAAACATTCTAAGTTGAGGGTGTTGATGAGTCATATAAATACGACTCTTATGACGCTTTGAACGGAGAATATTTGCATGTTCTCAAGCAAATATGTTGGTTTGATATATGTGTTTTGGTACGTTTCAGGAAAATGACGAAGGCATGGAATAACGGATGAATTGTGAGAAAAAGAGTGAACAATGGCTGAAGCAGTGGCATATGGAAACCTTCATGGGTTGTGTAGCATCACACGGACCATGGGAGGGTACGTGAAGGGCTCTCAATGAAAGAAGTTGTGAATTGAACCAAGTGATGGACCACGGGGGCCTTCAATGACCGTGTCACGGTACACGGGTCGTGCACCCCATCGTGACCTTACACTTGGCGTGGAGGAGACATTGAGCTGGAACGAAGCTAAGGAAAAACTCATGAGGGGCTCACAAGGGCCGTCGAAGCTGTCACGTGTCGTGAGGTTGACTTGAATTGGAAGGATCACCATACAAAATAACAGAAATCATGCAAGTGAAGGAAGACGGGGCTCGTCACGGACCGTGTGATCAAACACGGACCGTGGCATGGGCCGTGCCGATGGAATACAAAGACGTCGCTAAGAATTTGCACAAAGGAAAGTTTCACAGGCTATTTAACCGTCTGTGAACCCCCACACGGTCCGTGTCGGTAGGCGTAAAAAGTAGGAGCAATGAAGATTCACGGATCGTGTGAAGTCTATTTGGACCCACACAGCCCATGTGAAGACCCGTATCCATGCCAAAGTCTATTTTCCTATTTTTAATTGGATTGGTTTTCCTTGTATATATATATATTTATTTTATTCCATTTTTAGTGTTGTTGAACGGTGGAGTTAGAAAACAAGCAGAGAACAATATTATGCCATTACTTGACATTAAGTTCTTGTGTTTTGATCATCACTTTGAAGATTGTAACACGGGGATTCATCATTATTTCAATCGTAAGTCAGTTATTATGATTTCCTTATATTGTTGTGGGCGAATTGCATTGAACATTCTAGGCTAAACCCACAACTAGGGTTGTGGAACCATCACCATCCAATAAGATAACAAAAGCTGGGGTAAATTCGTGGGATTGATCATCGCATGCATTGTAGCATTCTTCACTTTGACTTCTCCCTAATGAGTCGATGCATTAGGGTAAGCTCGTATTTGTTACATGCCCGGGAGAGATGTAATAATTAGGAAAAGAAGTCTACAATGGAAATTCGGGGTTTTTAATCTAGTCCAAGTACTTGAGACCAAAAGGTGAGAGTATTCTGAGATCTAGACCAAGGGTTGAATTTACATACATTCTGAGATCGGAAGGTGATGAGTAAAATATACCTAGGAAAGACCGGAAGGTGAACTAGGTATTATCTAATGTGTTTGATCTTTTATGCACAGTGATAAACGAGTTTACTGTACCAGTTTGGTTATCGTAATAGATGTCATGAGGAACACAACCCTAACTTCTCATTAATTGTTTGAAATCCAGTATCAACATCCTTATTAGCCACTTTAAAATAGGAATTTAATTGAAACATCGTAATCCCCCCATTTACTTTATGCAACTTTATTTTGGAAATAGAATTTACATCTGAAAGAGGATGCTAATAGAATCATTCTCCCGCTTTCCTTGTGGGATCGACCTCAACTCTGGTTGAGTCTTATAATTAACCAACGACCGCTTTACTCTTTCTTTTGGAGTGTAAGTTTGGGTGTATCACTTAGGGAGTTTATGAATCCGTGTCTAGTAGAGTCTTGTTTATGAGTGTGTTGTCGACCACATTTCATAAGTAGGAGGCTATAGGACATTAGGAACTGTTACACTTTTCTTCTCCTTCCAATTCGTGTGATAGAGTTAACCTCTATGGAAGCTCTCTTCTAATTCGTGCTCTACGCGTGCAGAATTAATAACATGCCTCCCAGAAGAGCTTTTAGAGGAAGGGGACATCCTGCCAGGCAAGCTGTTCATACACCTGAACCTCAAGAACTTGAGGATCCCACAGATCAAGTTGTCCCTGTTGGGAAACCCCCTCAAGATGAGGTATCCAATGCTGAGCTATGCCAAGCTATTCAAGCTCTACCCCAGGCTGTGGAAGCACCTACTATGAGACAAAGAGTGGGTAGACCAGATTCTCATGACACCTCTAAAGTCCGAGAATTTTTTAGGATGAATCCGCCTGAGTTCACGGGGTCCGCATCTACCAAAGATCCTGAGAACTATGTGGAGGAACTTGAAAAGGTGTTCCAAGTGATGCATGTCGCTGATGCTGATAGGGTTGAACTGGCTTATTACCAACTTAAGAGTGTGGCCAGACTGTGGTTCGACCAATGGAAGAAAAGTAGAAGGGATGATGCTCAATGTTTGACTTGGGCAGTGTTTGAGGAAGCCTTCTTGGGATGTTTCTTCCCAAGAGAGAAAAGAGAAGCTAAGGTGAGAGAATTCCTAAATTTAAAATAGGGCTCTATGATTGTGCAAGAGTATGGTTTGAAGTTCACGCAACTATCTCGTTATGCTCTAAACATGGTTGCTGATATGAGGGGAAGGATGGGAATGTATGTTTATTGGTTGAATAGAGGACCCAAGAGAGATGGGAGAGGAGCCATGCTTGTAAGTGATATGGACATCAGGTGACTGATGACATTTTTACAATAAGCTAATGAGGAAAGATAGCATGTCAAAGAAGAGTTCAACCGTAAGAAAGCTAAGACATCCAACCATAAGATTGGAAGCAAAGGCAATGGTAATTGATTTCCAGCATTATCATCTGCTAGTGCACCTGTGACTAAAGGCAAGTATGATCAAAGATTTCAGAATGTGAGAACCCATAGATCCCAGTCACAAGCTAGTGCGGCTCAAGGTTTGCAGGGTAAGTCATCATGAAATAAATGTGGAAAAATGTACTTAGGGAGATGTCGTGACGGGAATAATATGTGTTATAGATGTGGACAATCGGGTCACTGCAAAAAGGATTGTCCAAATCGGGCCGACCAAGGTAAGTCTACTATACTAGCCCCACTAGTTAGAGGAAACCAGAGCCCTACTACGTCAGGCGCAGGCGGGGTAAAAAACCGCTTGTATGCCATGGGTAGTTTCTATGATCAGGAGAACTCCCCAGATGTTATAACGGGTATGATTTAAGTCTTTTCTTTTGATTGTTAAGTTTTGAAGGATCTGAGTGCCACATTGTCGTTTGTATCTCTTTATGTGGCTGGTAGATTTGATAGAACCCCTGTGAGTCTTCTTAAATCTTTTGATGTTTCTACTCTGGTGGGTGAGTCGATTCGAGCTCAGAAAATATATAGAGCTCGTGTAGTGTCCATCCATCATAGGTATACTCTTATTGATTTGATTGAGTTGGAGATGGTTGATTTTGATTTAATTCTTAGCATGGATTAGCTTCACGCCTATTATGCCTCTGTTGATTGTAGAACCCGAACCGTTAAGTTTCAATTTCCAAATGAACCGATCCTAGAGTGGAAGGGTGATTCTGTGGCACCTAGAGGAAAGTTTATCTCATATCTTAGAGCCAGAGAGTTGATTTCCAAAGGTTGTATCTATCACCTCATGCGAGTTAAATCTGATGATGTTGAGTCCCTACCTCTTGAGTCAGTCCCGATCATTAATGAGTTTCTGGAAGTGTTTCTTGATGATCCGCCTGTAGTCCCTCCTGATAGGGAGATCAAATTTGGGATTGATGTTTTTCCCGATACCTAGCCTATTTCGATTCCACCTTATAGGATGGCCCTCGCTGAGTTGAAAGACAAACTGAAAGATTTTCTAGAGAAGGGCTTCATTAGGCCAAGTGTTTCACCTAGGGGTGCTCCTATCCTGTTCATGCGAAAGAAAGATGGGTCCCTCAGAATGTGTATTGACTATCCCACGGATAGATCATTTGTTTAACCAACTTCAGGGCACATCTTGTTTCTCCAAGATAGACCATAGATCTGGCTACCACCAGTTGAAGGTAAGGGAATGTGACATTCCAAAGACAGCCTTGAGGATTAGATATGGCCATTTTGAGTTCTTGGTCATGTCCTTTGTGTTAACGAATGCACCTGCCTCCTTTATGGACTTGATGAATAGAGTATTCAAGAAATATCTTGATATATTTGTGATTGTTTATCAACGACATTTTGGTGTATTTGAGATGTGAGGAGGATCATGGTAACTACCTTAGAGTTGCCCTCCAAACTCATAAAGACCATGAGTTGTATGAAATTCTCAAAGTGCGAGTTCTGGCTTAAGTCAGTGGCTTTTCAAGACCATGTTGTTTTCGATGATGGTATTCGAGTGAATGTCCAAAAGATTGAAGCAGTTAAGAACTGACCCAGACCAACCACTCCGACTGACATAAAAAGTTTCTTGGGGTTTACAGGCTACTACTACAGATTTATTGAGGGATTTTCTTCCCTATCGGCACCATTGACTAAATTGACTCAGAAAAAGGTCAAGTTTTAGTGGTCCGAGGAATGTGAGAAGAGTTTCCAAGAATTGAAGACAAGGTTAACTACTGCATCGATCCTTACCTTACCTGATAGGACAGAGGACATTGTAATTTACTATGACGCTTCGAGGGTTAGATTGGGATGTATACGGATGCAGAGAGGGAAGGTGATAGCCTATGCTTCTAGGCAACTCAAGGTTCATGAAACAAACTACTCAACCCAGGATCTCGAGTTCGTAGTAGTGGTGTTCGCACTAAAAATCTAGCGTCACTACTTGTATGGAGTTCATGTGGATGTGTTCACCAACCACAAGATCATACGATATGGTTTCAGTCAGAAAAAGCTCAACCTGCGACAGAGGAGATGATTGGAATTGCTCAAGGATTATGACATGAGCATCCACTACCACCCAGGTAAAGCTATCGTTGTAGCTGATGCTCTTAGTAGGTTGTCAATGGGTAGTGCAACCCATATGGAGGAAGGAAGGAGCTAGCCAAGGAAGTGCATCATTTGGCTCGATTGGGAGTTCAACTTGAGGAGAATGATGAAGGAGGAATCAATGTTCATAATGGGTCTGCTTCATCCTTAGTGGCAGAGGTGTGGGAGAAGCAAGACCAAGATCCTGTCATACTCCAATCGTAGGAGGTTATCCACAAAAAGAAAGTGATGGTCTTCTCCAAAGGGGGAGATGGAGTCATGAGATACCAAAGTAGGTTATGTGTTCCAGATGTTGATCGCATTCGAGATAGAATCATGGTGGAAGCCCATAATACTAGATTTTCCATTCATCCAGGCTCTACCAAGATGTATCATGACTTGAGAGAAGTATATTGGTGGAGTGGAATGAAGAGGGATATTGCTGAGTTTGTTTCAAAATGCCCAAATTGCCAACAAGTGAAGGTTGAGCATCAAAGGCCATGTGAATTGACTCAGAACTTTGAGATTCCAGAATGGAAGTGGGAGATGATTAATATGGACTTTATTACTGGTCTTTCAAAGTCTCAAAAGCAACATGATTCAATATGGGTGACTGTGGATAAGATGACTAAATCGGCTCACTTTTTAGCAGTTAAGACAATAAACATTGCAGAGGAGTACGCCAAGTTGTATATATATAGGAGATTGTGAGGTTGCATGGTGTTCCCTTGTCTGTTATCTTGGACAGAGGAGTTCAATTTACCTCCCTGTTTTGGAGATCATTCCAAAAAGGATTAAGTACTAAGGTGAACCTGAGCTAACCTTTCATCCATAGACAGATGGTCAGGCAGAGCGTATAATTCAAACATTAGAGGATATGTTGAGAGCTTGTGTTCTTTATTTCAAGGGGAATTCGGATGATCACCTACCATTGATTGAATTTGCATATAACAATAGTTATCACACAATCGTTCAAATCGCTCCCTATGAATCCTTGTATGGAAGGAGATGTAGGTCACCAATTGGGTAGTTTGAGGTTGGAGAAGCGGAATTGATTGGGCCTGATCTTGTCCACCAATCGATGGAGATGGTTAAGGTCATTAGAGAGAGATTGAAGGCTACCCAAAGTCGTTAGAAAGCTTATACTGATGTGAGAAGAAGAGACTTAGAGTTCAAGGTAAATGATTGGGTGTATTTGAAAGTGTCACCTATGAAGGGTATCATGAGATTTAGGAAGAAGGGAAAGTTGATTCCACGCTATGTGGAACCATATCATATTGTGAAAAGGATTGAGAAAGTTGCTTATGAGTTAAAGTTGCCTTCTGAATTAGATAGAATTCATCCGGTATTCCATGTGTCGATGTTGAAGAAGTTCTTAGGAGATCCTACCTTGGTAATCCATGTTGATATAATTTGATTGAAGGATATCTTGTCCTACGAAGAGGTTTTAGTGCAAATCCTTGATCTTCATATTCATAAGTTGAGAAACAATGAGATAGTCTCAGTCAAAGTCCTGTGGAGAAACTAATTCATTGAGGAAGCCACATGGAAAGCTGAGAAAGAGACGAAGGCCAAATATCCGCATGTATTCATGCCAAATGATGAGAACGCCAAAGGTAAATTTCTTACCCTTGACTAAATTGATTGATCCATTCTTGAGTTGATTGTCTATTCTTGAGTCCGAGTAGAGTTGATTGAGGTTGAGAAGAAGTCGAGAGTTTGACTGGTTGAGGTGAATGTTGAGATGAGTCTTTAGTCTATTCGTGCCTTGATACCCATCTTTACTCATCATTCGAGAACAAATGATCCCAAGGGGGATATGATGTAACGCCTGACAAAATTACCAAAATACCCCTAGAGGAGAGGTATGCACATAATGCATCTTCCAATTCTTGTATGGCAAATCTGAGGCTGGATTTGTCATCAGCAAGAAAAATTGAGTGGGAGAATAGTCTCTGTCGATTTTTAAAGCGACCGGATCAAAAGATAATTTTTTTACCCGAAAATAAAAAATAGTGATGGTGCACAACGGAGGCGCGTCGCGCCTCTGTAGCGGAGTAACACTTATGTTCTTCCAAAAAGTTTTGACACGATTGGGAAAACTCATTTAGAAACGTTTTTGAGAAAATACATTGTGCGCGACCAGTCCGTGTTGCGGACTGGGCTATCCAAAAGCTGAAAATTTTTTAAATTTTGTGAGAGGCATTCTGGTCATTTCCTAACCCTTCTAAACTCTATACACGATCTAATTAGGTCATTTTGACGTTAAAAAGGTCTAAAGCCCCATTCTAAGTCTCATTCTAATACTCTAACAAGACTAGGGCTTGAGGAAAGAGGAGAAGGGCTTGAGATTGAGAAATTCAAGAGGAATTCTTGAAGGTGATTGTTGATATCTTCATCCCAAGTATGTAAGGCTAAACTAAAAACATGAGATTGTTCTCTCATCTGCCCCATAGATGGTCTTAGAAGAGTTGAAAGTCAAAGGAGTTTACATACATGCCCAGGTAAAATAAAACCAGACCTCCCCTTCCACCCAAGTGGACTATTCTCTCCTTATGGAGTCTAAAAAAAGAGAGACATCCTTGCGCAAGGCGATTAATCAATGTCCTTTAGAATTCTAAAAAGATCAAGAATTGCATGCTTAATTATATGTATTTTCCTATATTGATGATCATCATAAACTTGTTCTAAAAAGATCAAGAATTGCGTGCTTAATTATATGTATTTTCCTATATTGATGATCATAAATATTTTTCTATATTGATGATCATCATAACCCTACATGACTATTCTGAAAGCATACACGAATGAACTAGAGAATTGAGTCTAGAGCCTTGATTGGATGATGTCGATTGTGATTTTTATTGTGATTGTGATGAGAAAATGATGATGAGTTGATAGAACTAGATAGTCCTATGAGTCTCCATAGATGAACTCCACTGATTTGTCTATTTGATTGTTCCCTTACAGTTATTCTAAATCTTGAGTCGTTGATTGAAATATTCCTTGATAAGAGGGTTAAAGTCCTTATGAGATTGATTAACGAAAGGTTTAAAGCCCCTATGAGATTTATTGATGATAGGGTTAAAAGTCCCTATGATTTGATTGGTTTGATTAGATCGATTGTCTTATGAGCATTGAGTCATGGGAGAAGTATCGAGCATCGAAAGAGTAAGAGTTAGTACAACTCGCACTCATCAAACTATGTCGCCAAACATAGGTGAGGCTTAGAACCATCACATTCTACTGTGGTTCTCTCTTGATTAGAAGTCCCTGAAAGTAATAGAGGACTTGGTTGACTATGTTTCCCTCTGGGATTCAATTCGTTCCCTACCTGGAAAGTTTGGAACGATTGTGGCAACGTCAACTTGACTTTTGTACATTCACTGGCTCATAAGTGATTATTGTCGGATAATAGAAACTCCCAGAAAATTTCCACCTTGAGTACTATAAGTCAAGATGAGATGAGATGAGTTCCTTTGAGACGAGTCCGATTTGAGTGATGAAGTTGATTGGTTGATGGGTCACTTATCTACTCTTTATTCTTGCTTTAGATAGAGATTTGACAGGTTGATTGTTTACTATTTTTGAGTTCATGTTGTTCCATATTATTCTACCTTTTTCGGTTTCATTCAGCTATTTTACATACCGTACATTCTATGAACTGACGCCACTTGATGTTGTATCATTTTATGATGCAAATACAGGTATTAGAGATCGTTAACATGCGCATCGTTGAGGATCCAAGGCATTCAGCTGATTGGTGAGCCTCCCCTACTCTGGAGGGTTCACTACCTTTAATTCATTATGCTTTTGAGTTAGACTAGACTAGTCTTATATTTTGATTTTGGTAGCCATGGGTCTGTCATTCGCACCACTTAATTAGTGATAGAGGCTTCATAGATGATAGTCGGACGTTAATGACAGGATTGTGAGCTAGTTCTTCCTACTATCCTTTACTATTAATCTATTATTATTTGAGATATTAGATGAACTGAGCCTATTTACTTTCATTTACTTCCGCTGATTTGTAGAGCTTTTGGATTGAATAGATGTGATGAGTTCGCTTGGGGACTAGCAATAGTCTCTAGGTGCCGGCCATATCTTGGGTACCCTGCCGGGGCGTAACAGTCATGGTGTACCTAATTCTTTATGCATCAAAAGTTATGATCATTAGTGTTGATTATTATATGAACTAATGCAAAATATTTAGTCAGTACGGAGGTTTTGAACTCGACTAAGTGTTACATGTCTCTTATGACCCTATATCACTTTTAATTCACTTTACATATATAAGATAGGACCTTAATACATAATGTAATGACCTAGGCTGTTGTTATTGGGTTGGGATGAGTTCCATGACTTTTAATTTCCCTTTGACTGGACTTGACACATCATGGAATAAATATTCCTACCATAGCAATGTCGCTATGGCGGGACGGTACATGCTATAGAAGGATTGATGGGCCAAAATTAAAAGATGTGAAACCTAAATTATCCTCTTTTCCTCATGATGCCAAAAATAATGAAATAAACCAGTTGATAACCTATCATGATCTAATTGCATACAATAAACTCTTACTTGAACTTAGTCAATGTTGCATTATCCATAGTGGATGTGATCATGATTGTGAATGTGCTTGTGTTTGTAGATCGGGTTTCATATTCTGACATATCTGTTACTATTAGATTAGGTGTCACGTTCTAACACATTTATTATATTTGGATTGCGTGTCACATTCTAACACATCTATTATATTTAGATCAAGTGTCACATTTTGACACATCTATTATATTTGGGTTAGGTATCATGTTCTGACATATTACTATTATTGTATAAAGTATCATGTTCTGACATATCTATTATATTTGGAATGTGTGTAATGTTCTAACATATTTATTATTTTTGGATCAAGGTATTACATTTTGTCACATTAATTGTAATTCGATCGGATGTCACAATTCTCTATATCTATTATGATTAGATTGGGTGTCACGTTCAGATACATACTTGCTTGAGCTTGTGTCCCTTGAGGGGACTATTGTTGTGTTGCATTAAATTTGACAATATGAGATTTTATGTGAGGATGAACTGTAAATCATTGTACTATATCAGTATGTGGATGTGATTACATATGTAGTGAAAAGAGGGTTTGGTATAATTTAAATTGTTCATGCCCATACGTGTAATAATTAGCTTGCCAAAATTTGAAGCTGAAGTGTTAATTAACTCCTTCTCATGGTGTTATCATGTATATGATTGTCTTGTGAATTAGTTGCATATCCTTTATCTGGAAACATTGTGGGTATTGTTATAATCCCATGTATTCAGGCATGAGGTGGAATGTGACTAAGGGAAAAGTGGATATGGGATGTTAAATAATAAATTGATGAGTTTGATTTAGACTGTAATTAGTATCATTTTTATGTGTGTTAACGGGACCAGGAAGGGAAGTCCAAGTTTCTAACCTCGAGCAAGCCACACTAGCAGTAATAATCCCGCTAAGGTTATACCGTTATAGCGGGATAAGTCCCGCCATTACAGGACAAAAATTGGTAGAGAGTGAAAAACCTTGAATCATTTTGATGTGACCATTTGCAAGTATGTATAATATTTCCTAGGCCAAGTGTTAATGATAACAAATAATTAAAAAATTGAGGGTAAAATGATTTAACCTGAGTTAGCGGTTGTAGGTTTTTGGAAAGTCTAATCATGAGGAATATAAGGGTTAGGCCCTACTTGTACCAAAGTTGGCAGCGAGATAATAAAATGGTTGGTATCATGTTACCTAATAGTGGTGTTTCAGGTTAAGTGGATGGTAAAAGTATGTGGTACAAAGTCGGGATGGAGCATTACATTCCTTCATGTTTCTTTTCACTATTTGCTTATATTATGTTTTGAGTTTTAGATTAGATGATGATGCCTACCAATATAGGTTGTTTCTACTGATGTTATTCTTTCTATACCTTTTTGATATAATCTGTTGCAGGATCGTTGATCTTTCTTAGGTGAAGACAAAGATAATCTCCAACAGCTTTTGTTGTTCCTTTCTTATGATGGGAGGTGTGTTATTATTGTATTTTATATTGTATTCTTGGAAGCTTTTGTACCTATTTATACTAGATACTTTGGGGGTGTTAGACATCTTTTCAAATGTTTTAATTTTTTCGTAAACTCAAGATTTGGTAATAATATGTTTTTCATCTGTATTATCCTATGACTCTTTAATTTTCACGTGGTTTAGTTCGGGGGAAATCTAGTGTCCTTCTATCTAGGTATTAGAGTAGGTGCCCACACGACATAGTGGGTTGGGTCATGACACTTGGTATCAGAGCGTAACTTACCAGCTTACAAGCATGACAACATATATGGAATAAACTCCTGTGAATTGGTATGTTGATGTCCACATCTAATCTTCAAGAAGCTATGAAGCATTCTAGGGAGTCATTTCCTTTCTTCTCTCCTTTTGTGTGATCGTCGCTTGTGGCATGGGTTAAATCCAATCGATTTCTTTGAATTCCAATTGGTATCTCCACGAGGTAAATTGGAGGCCATTAACATAGCTGAAGGAACAAAGGCAATGAAGTTGGAGTCCATAAGGTTCCAATTGGTATGTGGCCTTGAAGGATGATTGACTAAACGCATGGACGATTGACTAAAGATCACCCATTAAATAACTTAACAGAATTATATATAACTTGAACTTGTAAATTCTGTGAATAAATTTGCCTGTATAGCTGCCATAGTGTAGAGTATAATTGCTTGAATGACATGATGTGATTATGTGCATAGTATTGTCTGGCTAAGTGTCGATATTTGTGTTTCGCTTAATTAACTGACTGTGTGCCAATTATTCTTACTGAAGGATTTGAAATCACGAGAGAGAGAATTTATTGGGGTCCTATGAATTCGTTGATAGATAATAGTCTTAACTATAATTGTAATTGTGTTTGATAAGCATACCTTGGAGATGTGCATGTTGTTACATTAATGATAGAAAAGACTTGGGTACCTGTATCATGTTGGGTTTATCTTGGGATAGGGTTTGACAAATATAAGTATGGAAACGAATAAAAGGCTAAGTTGTGACCAAGGAGTAGGAAGGAAATTTGTTCAATGAAAATGCATTTGTTGGGTTGAACGTCTACCCTGTTATAGCGGTGAGAATCCCACCATAGCGATCTTGCCATGGCAGGACAAGGCTAGGCAGAATCCAAGCCCAATTTTCCTGATCTCCCCCTATTTTGATTGTATTGTTATAGATCAATTTCATTACGTCTTCTTATGCTCAAACTTGAGACTCGAATATAGCATTATAATATATGGTTAGCCAGTATGCACATAATACACGAAAACTAGAATTTAGCATTCACCATTCACAAATAGTTGCAATAAAATTACAGAAATAGACATGCCCACGTGGAGCTAAGAACTAGAATCTGTAAAATCAAAGAAGGAAGGGGTATCCTAGTCAAGGTCTGAATGGAGGTCCTCCGGGGGGGGGGGGGGGGGTCATCTATCTAGGCCTCACTCAAGAAGGGAAACTCCATGAAATTGTCCCTATTTAGGAAGGAGGGCTCCTATTACGGGGAAACACAATAGAAGATCATTTGGATGACCTTCCACACCCTAGTGATCAAATGAGATCTCTTATTATTCTTTCTCTTCTCCCACTTTGGCTGGTGGTAAAGTATCTTCAACACCCATACAGTAGAGGCTGAAGCTGAGGGCCTTGCTAAGCGACCCTCCATAGTCCTTTGCGCTGAAGCTAAGTTCTTCTTCATGCAAATGCTTGTTAGGGGATCCTCAAATTGGGAAGGGTAGGTGCTTTCCCCTCCCTCCTCATTGGCCTCTTAAACTATCATGTTATTGCTCTTTGCTCTATCGGCCTTCCTCTTTTTGCCTCTCGTGGTGGAACCCTATTTGATCAAGAGAGGATGGAAGAGAGGATCCATGTGGATTATGTCCTTGGGACCCATGAGAGGTACGCCTGCCACCTTGCACATCGTAGTAATCAACCTAGGTAGGAAGAATTCCTTCTTATTTTCCCTGTAAAACATCTTCCACTCACACATGATTTATGCCCCCATATTCACTTTGATGCCCCTAATCTTGCAAGCAAGCTACCACTAATGCCTAAAGGTAGGTCACGCATGTCCAATTTCCTGACAAGAAAATCCTTTTAGACATTAGGCTCAGCCACCTCTTCGCATCAACGGACTAGTAAATACTAATGATGCCATTAGTTGTGGCCCAGTGCACCTAACTCCTAGAACCCTCATCCACTAATATTCCCTAAACCAAGCCATTTTTTCTCTATCTATTTGGAATTGAAGGGAGACTTAATCAGTAGCTCTAACATTGTGTTGATGAAGGCAGAGCTCAATAGGACATCCACAACACGGATGCAAATGAAAGGGTGGGGAATATCCCAATATATCCTGGGGAGGATCGCATAAAACTCTCACACCCATCTCGTACATACCTTGTGTGCTGAGAACCTGAAAGTGACACCTGACAAATATACGATGTACACCTGCAAGTTTGTTATAGTCTACTCTACAAAAGTTGTCTAGCCAATGAAATTTCTCTAAATGGTGCTAATGTTGGATATATACACCCAATCTTTCTTGAAGAGAAATCTTGAGAGTTTTTACACACACTGAGTGAGCGTTCTTGGTGAGGCTCTCGAGTAGTACACTTAGCAAAATCAAAGTTGTATTTTACTTTGTGTACTTTATTATGCTGAAATGGTGCTTACATCATGTGAATTGATTCCTAATATATAAAGGGATTTGATATTTTAAGCAAGCTTTTTGCTTTTCAGTGCTAGAGTTAGCTATGATGAGTATTGAAGTCTAAGTTGGCTAGACTTAGTCAATTTAGTAGGTAGCAGAGTATCTACCTAGTTGGCTTGTACCTATGGTAGAGTTATCACAGTGAGGAGGAAGGGATCCCGAGTTAAATTCCTTAGTTGCAAAAGGTTGTAATCCAAAGTTTTGCTCCCTTAAATATTAATGGAGTTAAGTTGAAATCCTGTGAGTACAGGTCCTGGTATTTTCCTCCCTTGAGCAAGGTGGTTTCCATATAAAATAGCTTGTCTTGTTTTACTTTGTTGCATTTACTATTACAGTTGTTTTTGTTCACTGTTAATCTGATTAGAGACCTGGTCCCGTACACTTAGTGGAAGCCAACGTTTCCATTATTTAGTATCATAGGTTGGACTCTCTAAACGTTTAACACCAAAAGAGGATCTTGAAGAAAAATGGCAACTCCATTAAATCTTAAAAAGGTTCATTCATCTATAAACCTCCTCGCTTGCAATTTTATAGTTGGTGGAAGGCTCGTGTGCATGATTTATAGTTGGTGGAAGGCTCGTGTGCATGATTTTCTCATAGATGAAGATAGTGAGTTATGGGACATTGTGCTTAATGGTCCTTATATTCCTACCTTGATGGTGAAAGATGGTGATATCACTCAAGTAGTAGTATAATGAAGTAGACCAAAAGAAGATTGAGAAGAATTACAAGGCTAAGAAGCGGATGGTCTGTGGTATTGGGGCTGAGGAGTACAATCAGATCTCTGCTTGTGAGTCAACCAAAGGGATCTAAGATTGTTTGCGCACAACTCATAAAGGTACTATGCAAGTAAAAAAGTCCAAAATTGATATGCTCACAACCTAGTATGAAAACTTTACCATGAAGGAAGGTGAGTACATTCGTGATATCTATACTAGGTTCTTATCCATTATCAATGAGCTTAGGTGTTTAGGTGAACCCATTTTTCCCAGCGAGCGAGGAATATTCTCCAAATTCTTCTTAAGTCTTGGGCTAGCAAAGTTGATGTTATCACTAAGGCCAAGGTACTGTGCAAGTAAAAGAGTCCAAAATTGATATGCTCATAACTTAGTATGAAAACTTTACCATGAAGGAAGGTGAGTATATTCATGATATCTATACTAGGTTCTCATCCATTATCAATGAGCTTAGGTGTTTGGGTGAACCCATTTATCCCAGCAAGAGAGGAATATTCTCCAAATTCTTCTTGAGTCTTGGGCTAGCAAAGTTGATGTTATCACTAAGGCCAAGGATCTAATGTGTGCTGACAATGGGTGTCTTGATTGGAAATTTTCAAACTCATGAGTTGAATAGAGCAAATGATGCTATTAAGAAGGACAAATCACTATCTCTAAAGGTGGAACAAGGTGTGGAATCTGATGAAGATGAAGATGAAGATAAAGATCAAATGGCATACCTCACAAGGAGATTTAAACAAATTGCGATGAAGCATAGCTGTTTCAAGAAGAAGGGAAACCCGTAGAGTTGCTACTGCAAATGATTTGTGTCACAAATGTGAAAAACCAAGATATTTCATCAAAGATTGTCCAATGCACAAAGCATAGCAAAAAGACTATGCCAAGCCTGGAGGCACCATAGATAAGTCGAGGGACTCAGTCCCTGAAAAGAAAAGCAGAAAGACTACAACAGACTATATTGTGAAGAAAGCTCCTATTATTTAGGGAAATTCCTCAAGTGAGTCAGAAGAGTTTGAGTACACAGAGGATGTCTCCGTGATAGCTTTGAAGATAGATGAGGAGATCTTCAATCAAATGTTTGCATTCATGGAATAGTCAGATGATGGTGATGATTCTGAGGAAGAGGTAACCTTATATGATTTTAAGCAAAATTTGCATGTTTTTTCTTTTAACAACTGAGGTAGTTATCTATTATTCTTATTGATTCGATAACTAAGCTAACTACTGAAAATGATGTGTTGAATAATCGGTTAGATCTTATTAAAGATGAAAGGTTGCACTGGTTTCTCAACTATCTGTAGTTGAAATTTATGT
This sequence comes from Solanum rostratum, assembly GCA_029948455.1. Classification (NCBI taxonomy): domain Eukaryota; kingdom Viridiplantae; phylum Streptophyta; class Magnoliopsida; order Solanales; family Solanaceae; genus Solanum; species Solanum rostratum. The sequence goes on from CM057049.1 coordinate 19,608,845, forward strand.
GTTAGATATGAAATTAGAGAATATGACTCTTTGTGAAAAGCTGAATGAAGAATCACTGGATTATCTGAAAGGGAAAGAAAAGTCAAGTAGCTTGCAACTTGAGATTGAGGCTACTCTGGATGAGGCTGACACTAAGCTAGCCATGCACTAGAAAGAAATGTTCAGCTAGAGAGGCACTTGGTCAGAGTCAAAGAAGAATTGTACAAATATCTCAAATGGACAACTTCTTCTTAAATGCTAGATACTCTGACTCATTAGGGATCCAGTAGTAAAAATGATCTGGGGTTTGTAAAGAAAAGTTTGTCTCACACCATTCACAACAAAAATGTCAATGGGTTTGATTTGTTGTTGTATACTCACTGTGGAAGAGAGAGTCATTTGAAGACTAACTATCCTGCATTGAAAGATTTTGAAGATTGTTTGGAAAAAGGGACCTGGTTATAGGGTGAATTCTCATAACAGTTCTAAGTTGAAGAAAGTGGTTTTAACCCCTTGGAAAAGAAAAGTGTTAATTACCCCCTTATCTTCATATTAGGAACTCGGTTTAAAATGAGTTCCTAAGACTAATAAGTGATCTCTTGCAGATAAGTAAAGGAAGCAGTAGCCAATGTTGGTGCATGTATAGTGGTTGCTCATAGCATATGATTAGAGATGTTGGTAGCTTTATTTCACTCAAAGCACTTCAAGATGGAGGTGTTTTTTTTTTGGAAATGACAAAAAAAGGTATATTCTAGGTATTGGTAGGATTAGAAAGTCACTGGATCACTCAATAGAAAATGCCTCTTATGGGAATGGACTAAAATTCAGCTTGTTGAGTGTATCCCAAATTTGTGACAAAGGTAATGGAGTGGAATTCCGCTCACAAAATTATATTGTCACTAACTTGGTTTCGAAAGAAGTGGTTCTTGTGGCACAAAGAGTACAGTGATGAATATGTATGTGGCAAATCTAGAATCTGTATAGGAAAATGATCTTACATGTCTTAGTGCTCAACTTGAGATGGCTGAACTTTGGGAAAAAATACTTCGTCATATCAGTTCTTCATTGCTAAACAAACTTTCTTCAAGGGACCTGGTTCATGGGTTACTGATCTTAGGTGTATTTATACGCCAAGCTAGCCAAAGATATCCATAAATAAAGCCTAGTCAGATGGTAAATCTATAAAGTCTAGGTGTTTTTAGTATGATTTTGTTTATTTTACTAATTGGGGACCAAGTGCACCGTTTGGTTGTGCTTTTTAGAAGGATCTTGATCAGATTATGCTAGTACAGAATCACACCTAGATCAGGATTAAGAATACATCTGTAGAATTGAAAAATAAAAGACGATTAACTCAATAAAAATACTCAAGTGTGCATTGCAGACCTGTGGAAGAGATGTGCTAGCTGAAAAGGAGGAAAAAAAGACGCGAAGCAGGAAAAAATGCACAATCCACAGCGCGGACTTATACAAAAATAGTGCAAAGTGGTTCGGTCAGCAAATAAATCAAAAACCATCCCAAAACATGCTCTTTCGCATCGCGGACTTTGAGGATGCGCGTGCAAAAATTGATTTACGAGATTTTTAAGATATATTTTTTTAAGCTTAGGTTTGAGAACTGGTTCTTGCACGGAATGATAGGAGATGACTGAAAACTCTTTTCTAGGGCTATTTTGGTTAGTTGTCATCTTTGTTTCTTAGTTATTAATGATTTTTAGCCCGTTCTTGGTGTACGAATCTATGATGAGTGGCTAATTGTCCCATATTCTAGGGTTGTATGAATGGGTTTCTTTAGACTACCTTATACTACTTAAATCTATACTTTAGAGCCTGATCAACTATGGAGTAAACTTGTTGTTCATTCTGGATTCGAGAGATGTTGGAATGGATAGGACACAGTAGTATAGGGAGCGTGTTCATCTAGGAAACTAAATTGATTCCTGTAAGGAAGACCTGTTACAGCTACCCTTACACCTCACTTGGTTCATAATACAAGAAGATAACATTAAAGCACTTTTATTGATCTGTCTATCCCTGCTCAACGATATAGTTAGGCAGCCAATAACGGTAGGCTGACAAAGGCGTGCAACCCTGTTTAGGTAATTTTAACTCTGTGAATCAATAGTCAGGAACCCAGACATATATGCAAACTTTGAGACTAGAACTGTGTCGAAAAGTTTACAATCTTGGAATTGCTGTTAATTCGACGATTAATAACAAACCAATCTAGTTTAGTATTTTAATTAGTTATTTAATTTTTCCAAAAATATTTTCATTATTCTGACTAAAACACTCTAAACTTGATAGCTTGGATAGTTTACCAATTTTTTAAAATCCTTTGGGTTTGATATCCCGGCCCTTTAATCGGCGCAACTATATTACTTGTTTATACCACGTACACTTATGTGCACTAGGAAACAGGTTTTTAGCGTCGTTGTCGGGGATTTAAAGTTTAAGTTGGTTAATTTTCTGAGTTGTTTTGTTTTGTGGTGTTCACTATATTTGATCTTAGTCGAGCTGTTTTGCAGGTAGTCGATTGCTAAGCTGGAAGACTAGGATTCTTGCTTTCGTCAATCTAAGAGGAGAGCAAGTGTCTTGTTCCAAACTCCGCCAATTGAACTCATTGATAAAGAGGATCTATAGGATACAAAGAAGAACTTGATCCTATTGGAGAGAAAATGGCAGAAGCAAACCTGCTTGCACCACCAGCACCTAGGGGCTAGTTCGGGATGTGGTAATCCCGCGAACCACCAATGCCACTAGTTGCTTTCTAAAGCCGGAGCCCGGTTGTCGATGAGAGCTCAAGCAGAACTTGATCCAGTTGCTACACTCTACTGGACAGTTCACCTGGTTGCCACATGAAGACCCAAAGGTCCATCTTCATAACATCTTGGAGATTGCTGATACTTTCATCCCCGTAGGGGTGAATAGAGACTACGTGAGGATGACCTTGTTTCCCTTGTCACTGTTGGGGGAAGCACGAAGGTTTCTAAATATTGAGCCACCCAATTCCATCACTTCATGGGATGGTCTTGCTTGCAAGTTCCTCACTCAATTATTTTCATCTGGAAAGACAGCCAAACTCAGGAGTGAGATTATGAGATTTAAGCAAAAACTTGGAGAAAATTTATATTAGGCTTGGAGTTGTTTTCAAGTCAGCTATGAGGAAGGCTAGGATGCACCGCGAGCGTAGGTATGCATTTGGTAATTTTGTTACAGAGTTGTGTCACTGTGCAGGTGTTCCTACTAAGGATCTTGACTATTGCCCACACATTGAGGCTCTACCCTATAACGTCACAAATATTAAGGGTCCTGATGAGTCTATTGGTTTGATGTTCACTACAGTGGAGCAGAGCCATCAAGATGAGTTGATTATAGATTGCATCTACGGGCTCAAGATGCTACGACATAGGATAGGCAAGCGCCAGTCCACACAGTAGGAGCTTGATGAGGTAGAGGCCCACTACTCTCTTAATGCCCATGCAAATGTGGTGTTGGGCATCGGGCCTCAGTTTGTTGAACCCATGAGGATGATGTCCCCACGAACCTTGATGAGGCATAAGATGTTTCAGATGTAGATGAGGATGAGATCGAAGAGGAGGTTCCTGTCACTGTTGGGGGTGAGCCAATCTTACATGGACTAGAGGAGTGAGCATCCTACTCCCATTCCAAAAGTTACGTATGGTTAGCATTGAGAGCAATGCTAAGTTTAAGTGTGGGTGGGAGTATTCTACTGGTTATTCTTTATTTTGCTTAATTCGGCTTTATATAAGACTGCTTTACTTTATATTTCTTGTTTCTGTTGGACATCATTTTCATTTTTTTTATTTGGCTTGATTATTAAGTATGTTGATGCTTGAATGTTAGTAGGTATGTGAATGTTTATTTTATGCATTATCTTAGTTATAATCACTTGTGTTCATTGAGTATTATGGTTGTAATTGTTGATAGTAGTCATAGTTGAGTGATGGGGCCCTATGATGGATGGATGACAACTGTCCTAAGGGTATTCATCAAATTGAGTCCCATTTAGAGTGTCGGTAATTGTATAAACAAGAATATAGGTCAAGCATGCGAACCAACATAACTAAATCACTTGAACTCCAAGTAGCTAATGCTTGAATCTTGTGCGTCATGAATGTATGTTCTTAATTTGGAATTCATGTTAATGATGTGATAGTGATTCTAGTGTTAACCTTATGATGAGAGTGTACCAGGAGCGAGTGAGCTTATTTGTGAGTCTATGTTACAATAGTTTCTAGAACTTGCCCGGTATGTAGATTAGACTTGGTAGGAATTGAACTTAGAGTAAAGGATTTAGGCATTTCTTTGGTAGCCCTAGTAATTGTGAAGCCTTTTTATCCACCTAATATAAGCATCCTTAGTTAGCCCCTTTGAGTTTTAGCCTTCTTCTTTGGTTAGCCACATTTCAAGCCAACCCCATTCTTTAATTTTAAACCGTGTGTGATCCTAATACCTAAGCGCTTTAGTATGATAAGTCAGAGGGAAAGGAGCTTGAATGGACACCCAAAGGATAAGTAGGAGTGTAGAGAATAAAAAAAAGCAGAATTTTTTTTAGCCTAAATCAGTGCTGGTTCGCAACAGTGTGCATCGCGGACCTATCGAACAGGACCACTGGTTTTTGGAAAAAAAAGGAAAAAACAAATATTTGATAGTGTTTTAAGTTTTATACTTTTTAGATACAACAAAGGGTGTTAAGTTAGGGAGGATTAAAGGTAAAGGAAGAAAAGAATTGTGGTGTAAGCTATGAGCGCTTGGGAACTGAGTCGTGTCAGTTATATCCATAATTGTACTCCACCAGCCCGTAGCCTACATTACAATCAAATAAAAGACCTATGTGATTCTTTGAGTTAGATTCTCACTAGGTTGAAATCAAACATTAAGGGCAAGCCTATGAGAACTAGAAGCAATATAAGACATCTTTTGGGAGAAAGAGAGTTGATTGTGTACCCATTCCTAATCTTCTGGCTAGGTTTTTATCGGTGTGCATGAATAATTATTCTGGTGAGGTCACATAATTAGCAAAGTTTGGCAACTAGATAAGCTGTTAATTGAAATCTTGGATGAGTCTGCATTGATACATGAGTGTTGGATGAAAGTTAATACTATTAGGAGCCTTGAGAATTTTTTACCATGGTTCAAAAGGCTTGGTCATATGATATTCATTGTACATACTTTCTAGGGAGTCTCATGCATGTGTCTTGATTTTCCTGAGGACGAACAAAGCTCTAAGTATGGGATGGTGATCTTAGATGTATTTATATGCCAAACTAACTAAAAATACCCATAAATAGAGCCTAGTTAGAGGGTAAATCCATAGAGTCTAGGTGTTTATAGTATGATTTTATTTATTTTGCTAATGGGGGGCCAAGTGCGCCGTTTGGTTGTGTTTTCATAGGATCTGATCAGATTATGCTAGTCCAAAATCACACCCAGATCAGGAGGAAGAACACAACTATCGAATTGAAGGATAAAAGTCAGTTAACTCAGCAAAAATACTCAAGTGTGCATCGCAGATCCGGAGAAGAGTTGTGCTAGGTGAAATGGAGTTGAAAAGGCGTGAAGAAGGAAAACATGCACAATCTGCATCGTGGACTTGTGCAAAAATAGTGCAAAATGGTCCGATCAGCAAATAAAGAAAAAGCCATCTCAAAATATGTTGGTTCACATCACAGACTTTGAGGATGCGCATGCAAAAGTCGAATTACAGGATTTTTAAGATTTATTTTGTTTCAAGCTTTAGGTTTGAGAATTGGTTTTTGGACAGAACTGAGAGGAGACGACTAAAAACTCTTTTCTAGGGCTATTTTGGTTAGTTTTCATCTTTGTTTCTTGGTTGTTAATGATATTTAGCCTATTCTTGATGTACGAATCTATGATGAATGGCTAATTCTCCCATATACTGGGGTTGTAGCTATAGACAATGTTTTAATTCTTGTTTTTTGGCATATATGAATGGGTTTCTTTATACTACTCTTATACTACTTAAATCTATACTTTAGAGCCTAATCAACTAGGGAGTAAACTTGTTGTTCATTCTGGATTTAGAGATGTTGGAATGGATAGAACAAAGTAGTATAGGGAGCTTGTTCGTCTAGGAAACTAAATTGATTCGTGTAAGGGAGACCTATGATAACTACCCTTACACCTCGCTTGGTTCATAATACATAAAGACAAAGTCAAAGCACTTTTATTAATCTATCTATCCCAACTCAACAATACAGTTAGGCAATCAATAACAGTAGGCCAGCAAAGGCGTGCAATCCTATTTAGGTAATTTCAACCCTGTGAATCAGTAGTCAGGAACCCAGACATACATGGAAACTTTGAGACAAGAACTACGTCGAATAGGTTACAATCTCGGAACTGCTCTTAATTTGATAGTTAACAACAAATGAGTCTAGTTTAGCATTGTAATTAGTTATTTAATTTTTTCACAAATCTTTTCATTATTCTGACTAAAACAGTCTAAACTTGATAGCTTGGAAAGTTTACCAATTTTATTTAAATCCTTTGGGTTCGATATCCTGTCCCCTTAATCAGGGCCACCATATTACTTGTTTAGACCACATACACTTGCGTGCGATAGGGAGCAACAACTACCAAAAGTGAAGTTTGCAAAAAATAAAGTTTGCAAGGCATGTGTAAAAGGAAAGTAGAGTAGATCCTCATTCAAGCAAAAGAAGTAGGTTAATACTACCGAACCACTAGAGTTATTCATATGGATTTATGTAGGCTGATGAAGATTCAAAGCAGAAGAGGAAAGAAGTATATCTTGATGGTCACAGATGATTATTCAAGGTTTAATTGGACTATGTTATTAAGGTCCAAAAATGAAACCTATGATGAATTTGTGATCATTGCTAAGATGATACAAACAAAGTTGAATTGTAAGATTGCAAGAATCAGGTCTGACCATGAAACTGAGTTTGAAAATACAAAGATGGATACCTTCTGTGTTGAAAATAGGATCCATCATAATTTTTTAGCTCCAAGAACTCCTCAGTAGAATGGTGTGGTAGAGAGGAAGAGCAAAACCTTGGTGGATATTGCTAGAACAATGCTAATTGATTTTGGACTGCCAAAGAATTTTTGGGCTAAAGTTGTAAATACTGCATGCTATGTGACAAACAGGTGCTTGATCAGATCAATTCTCAACAAAACACCCTATGAGCTGCTCAACAACAAGATGCCAAAATTAAATTACTTGAGGGCGTTTGGTTGCAAATGCTTTATTACTAACAATGACAATGAAGACTTGGGCAAGTTTACGCAAGAAGTGATGAAGGTGTTTTTGTTGGTTATTCAAGTTCTAGTGAGGCTTATAGAATTCTTAACAAAAGGATACAGTGCATTGAAGAAAGTGTCCATGTAATTTTTGATGAGTCTGATGAACTTCAACAACTGAAAATTCAAGATGAGGCAGAATTTGAAAAATTGTTGTAGTTCCATAGGGATGGTGTCAATGCTGATAGAATGTAGATGGCAACATAGAGCAAACTAAGTTTGATTTTGATATTACAGGTGATGTAAGCGTTCTTGATAAGGGAATTGGTCTTGTACTAGTTGTTGATAATGAATAAAGCATTGATGAACAACCTAAAAATGCTTATGATGAAGAGGTTGGTATTGCTAATGAGGAAGAAAATAAAGTTCCTATGACATTCCTATGAAGACTCAGATCTGCTCATCCCCTAAATAATATTATATTACCTTTGGTTTTTGGAGTACAAACCAGATCCAAGATAAGGAACATGGCTGCATTTTTAACTTTTTTATCTTCTATTGAGACTAAAAACGTGAAGAAGGCTCTAAAAGATGTTGATTAGGTGAACTCCATGCAAGAATAGTTGCACTAGTTTGAAAGAAGCAAAGTGTGGCACCTAGTCCCTAAGCCATCCGATAGAACAATTATTGGAACTAGGTGGGTCTTCAGGAATAAGCTGGATGAACATAGAGCTATTATTCGTAACAAGTCAAGGTTGGTGGTTTAAGGTTATAAGTACGAAGAAGGAATTGACTATGATGAGAGATTTTCTCCAGTTTCAAGAATAGAAGCCATCAGGATTCTCAAAACATTTGCGGCATTCACGGGTTTCAAACTCTATCGAATGGATGTCAATAATGCTTTCTTGAATGGATTTCTAAAAGAGGAACTATTTTTCCAACAACCTCTTGATTTTGATGATGTTGGTCACCCCAAACATATGTTTAAATTGGACAAGGCTTTGTATGGGTTGAAACAGGAAACCAGAGCATGGTATGAAAGGTTGTCTAAGTTCCTTCTAGAGAATGGATTCAAAATAGGCAAAATAGACAACACATTATTTTTGAAACAAGAGGAAAAGACCTGCTCATCTTATAAGTCTATATTGATGATATCATCTTCGGTGCTACTTCAAAGTCTATATATGCAGATTTCTCAAAGCGGATAGGGAGTGAATTTGAAATCAGCATGATGAGTGAATTGAGTTTCCTTTTAAGTTTGCAGATCAAACAAACTCTTGAAGGAACCTCAATTAGTCAAGAAAAGTGCACCAAAGAGTTGCTAAAGAAATTTAAAATAGAGGATGCAAAGCCAATAGATACTCCAAGGGGAACCAACTCAAAGCTAGATATGGATGAATCCTGTCCATCAGTGAATTAGATCTAATAAATAAGGCACAAAAGCTCAATTTAGGAATTATGTAAAGGCAAGTATACTACCTCGCTCCACTAGCTAGGTGACTCTTCTTTCTAACTAAGAAAGCAACAATTCTTTGTTGCTTACAAATAGGCTTTCTTCTCATTCCCTTCCTATTTTTCTTATATAGTTTGTATTTCAAGTAGTCAATATGGCAGCTCTTATTTATTATCTTGCCCTTCCTTCTCTTGTGCCGGACGTGTTATCAATTGGAAAGCTCATTCCCCATTCCGCCTAGAAAAGGGTCAATCTCAAAGCAAAGGAAAGCGATTGATTTGATGCTCCCTAGAAAGAGCCAAAATAGCCGTGGATGCAGAGTCAGCACTACCCTGCTTCCATCCCCTATCTCACCTTCTTTTCCTATGTCGATGTTTTGATCACTAATGGTCTAATTAGTCATAGTTTCCTTCTTAAGAGGGTCGGTTTCCCTTCTCATCAAGCTTGAGATCGACCAGCTGGGTTTTTGCTTTGTTTACTTGGAGTTCTTTTTGTCTAGTCCGATTTGCTTCTTTGTGTTCACTCATGGAGTTCTAGCTAGGCGAATTCTTTGTATGTATAGAGGGATAATTGGATCATTGTTGTACTTGACTGCTAGTCGTCTTGATATTGGTTTCAATGTTGGAATGTGTGCTAGGTTTCAATCTAAGCCTAAGGAGTCCCATTTAAAGGCAGCGAATAGAATTTTGAGGTGCTTGAAGAAAACATGGGACCTGGTCCTATAATATCCTATATGTGATTCTTTTGAGTTGATTGGCTATGTGAATGTTGATTATGATGAATATCAAGTTGATTAAAAGAGCACTTCTGGAATGGCTCACTTTATTTGATCATGTCTCGTATCTTAGGGAGCCAAGAAACAAAATATTGTTGCTCTTTCAACTGCTAAAGATGAATATGTAGTTGTTGCCTCTTATTGTCCTCAATTGCTATGGATAAAATAGCAACTAAAGGATTATGGTGTCATCACACACATTATTCTATTGTCGTATGACAACATAAGTGCTTTGAATATAGCAAGGAATTTGGTTCATCGCAAGAGGATAAATCACATTGATATGAGACATCACTTCCTTAGGGACAATGTTGAAAAAGGAAACATCTGCATCGAATTTTGCAAAACTGAAGATCAAATTGCATATATCTTTACAAAGACTTTGAGTATATATTAATTTGAGAAGAATAGGTTGAAGCTGGTGATGTTGAAGTTGGAATAAGCTCTTGATTTTTGGATGCTAAGAAACTTCTTTTTGGCTATAATTAGAAGGGCATTGTATCCTTTTATTTTTGTAATACTTGCTATGGTAAAGACAATTCTAGTATCTTTTCGCAAGTATTCATTCATAAATGATTCAATTGAGATAACTAAAATTTGGAAAATAGTTTTGAGAATAACATCTGAAACTTTAGAAGGATCGGGTCCTCTCTTAAAGGTAAGAACGTTTTTCATTACATTTGATTTGCACTTGAGAACCATAATTACTACTCTGTGTCAGCTTTGTGTCAGTTGATAGATTTCATATCAACCTCAAAAAGATGATCTGTCTCATGCACTTTTCAATGAAACTAGAACCTTTCCATTTACTTATTCTTTTCCCCTTCGCTAATCTAAAAGGTCTCATAGGATCTTATATATTACAACTCGTTCTCTTGGATTCTCCAAAAACATAAAAGTTTATCTTCTGTCTTCAATTCAATTCCTTGTTTTTTTTAGTCCTTGAACTCTAATCAGAAAATGGTCTAAATTTTTAACGAATAGTCCTACCTAATGGTGTTTTTGATAAAAATCTCATTCTTTCTTCCCGAAGCTCCTCCATGGAAATCAATGAAATGAACCCTGTTTCATCTTTCCAAAATCCTTAGTCTGAAGAACCATCTAAAATCCCTGGCCTAAACTCCTCAAAATAAACAGTTCCTCTTTATTTTGTACAAGTTGTGCTTCTTATGTATTCTCCCTCAAATATTTCTTTTGACTTTATATAGAGGGTGATTTACCTGAGGATAAAGAACGTGAATCAAACATTCTTGCAGCAAAGTGAGAAACTTGTGGTGAGAAGTTTGTCTGAGTTGAAAGAAGGTTTGCATGCTCTTTTTGCTGATGGAGGAGAAGAAGCAATAATGAATGTGGAACTAAGTCAGACTCCAAAATCAGTTGCTCCTGAGGAGACTTTTCCAATAACTGATACAACTTTTGAGTATAAAGATAATGAAGATGGCCTTTCACTCTCATGAAAAATTAAAAGAAAAATAGTGACTACTTCTAAAAGGGGAAAAGAAAAGGTGAATAGTGACTCAGAATCTAGAAGGCAAAAGTATCATAACTAGGGGATCAACTAATAAGTTGTTGAAGTGATGCAATGAAGAAGAATAGGGCTCGTACATCTTTTGGAAGAAAGTTGAGAAAAGGAAGTATTGTAAAGGACCAGATATTTAAGACTGGTGTAGTTGATGTGTCTAAAGAGTCTATGGAAAACAAAAAAAAAAAGGAAAAGTGTCAGTTGATAAGGAAATAAAGAAAGCAAAAAGAAATGTTGTTGAAGAACCAGTCACTAAATCTGTTGAGGGAGTTGGTTCACAAGAAAAAGTTGAAAAGTATTGACAAAAGAGTAAAGAGTTAAAGTGTTGAGAACCTAAAAGGTTCTCAATGATAGAGTGTTTGATTCTGAAGTGTTACCCAAACCAGGAATGTATGACTTTGCAAACATTGTAGAGCCGCAATCTTGGACACTTCTTTTTGTGGGATTTGTTCCATACTTGTATGAATCCCCAAGTAAGGGAATTTTACTACAATGTTATGATTAAATATGATTGTAGTTTGACTGCCAAAGTGGGTGAGAGAAAGATGGTTTCAAGTGAGGAAGTGTTGGCTGAAGTGCTGAAAGTACCATGTGAAGGGATCAAGTCAGCTGTTGGAAAGACTTGTTCCAAAGGTTTTATGGAAGAATGTAGGAAGATTCCTAACTTGAACACCTTTGGTGTTCCAAAGAAATTTTTGAAAAGAGTTTGTCAGATTTGCTTCGAATTTGTCAACAAGCTTTTTTGTCTCAATCTGAGAAGAGGACAATGACATCTGCCACTTATTTGTTTCTTATAGAGAACCTGAGCAAGTTAGAACCTATCAACCCTTCTGCTATAATCTTGGAGCACATGAGAAAAATTCTAATAATAAAAAATGGCAAGCATGGGTTAGAATATGGTTATTTCTTGACCAGAGTGTTTTGACACTTTGGATTTCCTTTGGAGGTTGGGACAAGGGGCACATTTAAGTAGACCTTTTCCTTGAATACACTGATATAGTATGACTTCATAGAGGAAAGGTCAATGAAGTTAAGTAGAACATCTGAGCTACTAACAGAGATGGAGAGGCTGAGGCAGGAGATTGAAGACATGACAGACCTTCTTAGTGCTAAGGATGACGAGGTAGCCTTGTTGAAGGCTAAGCTAGTCGTAGCAAAACAGAGGGACCTGGTTCTAATGAAATAGCAAAGTTGAAGGCCAACAATGATGAATTGTCAACTGAAGTGGCCAGACTCAATGACCAACTACTTAACCATCACTTAGAGTCAAATGCTAGGCTCACTCTTGTTATCCAGTCCTTAACCCATTTCCCCCCTTCTTCCTAGGTTCCAGTTTTCCTTTTGTTGTGATGTTGGTTCTCTCTTGTATGGCTTTTGTGATGACTGTTGTTGTTGTGGTTTTAAAGAAATTCTCTTTTCATGTTTTCTCTCTTTGTCTATGATTGATTTTATCAATTATGAATCTGTTGTCTTTTGACTTTGTTCTTACCATATGCTTGTGTTGCATTAATTTGGGATTTATCGTACATTCTTTTTTATGATGCCAAAAGGGGGAAAATGATAATACTTTTTCAAAATCAGTCAAATGCACTGACTTGTTGGTGATAGGAGGAACTAATATAGGGACTTGGTACCTGGTTGAAGATGAAAGTTTATTGATAGGGGGAACATGAACATGTGATAATGCCAAAGAATGTTGAACTTGTTGAAAGTCATTGCTAGACAATACTATGTATTTGTCATAATCAAAAAGGGAAAAAATAATGTTATGATATTTTGATGATTTAACAAACAATGAGAAGAAAAAAGGTCGATCATCATAGTACCTTAGATATAAAATAAACTAGAGTTTAGGGTGAGCAACTTCTCAACTAATTCATATCAGTAGGTTATTCTAGAGAACTTGTAGACTTTTTGATCTTGTATTGAAATCTTAGATGCTTTTGTAGTAGTGTCACAAAATCTTGAGATTCTTATTTAGTTTTGTGATATTTCAACTTGAATATTACGAGTTTCTACTATATTAATATTTTGAATGATGTTTTTTATTTCTACTCGTCTTCCTCCCCAGACCCCACTTGTGGGATTCCACTAGGTATGTTATTATTGTGTTAGACAATTTGTGAAAATGGATATAATTTGCCTACAAGAAAAATTGTGGGCGTCCTCACAACCTAATTATGTATTTTTGGATTGTGAAAAATGGGAGGCTGCAAAATCATTTAGGAAAATTTCCTTATTTTTATCCTTATGTTCTAAAATTAGAGCTTAAGTAGGAACAACAACTCCTGGAGTGATGTCCGCTTATTCTTCGAAAAAGGAACAAACGGCAATTCAGAATTATATAAATAAATAAACAGAAATGAGTAAAAATCTTTGTAGATTAAATTTTCCGACTTCGAATTATTCAAATATTTTGCAACTGCTCAATAATAACCTTTTACCATTTTTTCGTTCATAAACAAAGATTTCCTCCAGTAGATAGAAGAAAAATTGTCATTATTTCCTTAAAAAAGACATTGGAGAATTAAGAGAAACTCATATCTTTCTCTTATGTTGAAAAGTTGTTGATAAGATTCTAGTTAGATCTTATCTAGAACATTTTAAATTGATAAAAGTACTTTTAAATTATATAAAATAAGTTTAATTTATACTTCATTGTATTTTTGGCTTAAAAAAAAATGTCTTTGCTGTTATATTTTTGGTTAAAAATATTGTTTAACTATTCGAATAGATCAAGAATGCTCTTCCTTCAAACAATTGAAGTTTAAATAATTAACTAGTTTTGAATAGATTAATGTCGATTAGCGATCTGAAAAGTGTGACTATTTGTCCATTTTTTACTAAACAAATGCATTAAGAGTTAAACTCTTGATTGAATAATCTTGTTGCAATTTTTATATCAAATTTTCAGGTCTGGTTAAAGTTAAAGACCAATAAAAGAATATCTATATAGAAAAAGCACGACTCTAATTTAAAAAATCAACAAATAATTCTTCTTAAAAAAATGCTCATATTAATTAAGTTTGCGTTGAGTAATTGTGCAGTAATCTGCCATTTGTCATGTGCACGGATTAAAGAAGAATGAACATGATTTCCATAAATTGTGTAACTATGCTACTCTCTTAGTAGGCAAGAAGAATGAATAAATTAATTACACTACAAACAAATATATAAAAATAAAATAAATATACAGCTAGCCATCAATACATGGTGTCCATTAAAAAGTTTGTAGTTCAACTCCATGACAACAATACAGCTTCCATGTTTCTTGCAGATTTTTAAGCGCATGTAATGTAATTAAGAAGAATATCATGTACTACTAAGTAATTATTCCTTTCCTAGTTTATATCCTTTATTTTATATTCTTCCGGCAAATATTATCATAATACTTCCAAAAAGGATATGCCAATTTTTTTTAATTTTTTTATAAGGAAAAAAATAATCGAGACACGCCAATAAAATCATGATATGTGGATGATTTAAATCACACAGAAAAAAGAGGGTGAGTTACATGGATGAATCATAAGGAGACACGTGAAAACAGATCAAGACGAAAGTATTGCATCGAAAAGCCTATATTCATTCCATAGAAAAAATATTGGACTAAGTCTAAAACACAGGAAGAAAAAATAACAGTCAACACTACCCGTTATGAAACTATTCCCCACATAAAGTCAGCGTTACTACTCCTTGCTTTTTAATTGCCATTATTATTGATCATTATGTTATTTATTATGAGCTATGAGGATTCTTTTTTTAATTTTTTTCTCTTTTGATGTCTAGAGTTCCGGCTAAATTCAGATCGCACACCCGCAAGTTCTTTCTAGGGTTATTGAAACCTTAGATAAATTCAGATCATGCACTACAGATCTATTCTATATTGGCGCTTCCAATAAAATTTTCTCCATATCTAAGGTGTGAACCCTACACATCTATTTAAGAATGAATTGCAGTTCCACCAGTACACCACGATTCATATTGGTGAGCTATGAGGATCAATCATAAACAATAAACTCCTAAAAAATGATCCATGTTAAAGTTGTAGGATTATCACTTTATAAAACACATCGAATCATACTTTACCCTATTTATTTCGTTATTTGTCGCATTACCTTATCGCCTCAACTTGGCTTGCCCTAAGATATCTCCAACGTAACACGGCTATCACCAAAATCATATAAGCATAAGCTATCTTAATCTTTTAGCTACTTATCGTATTCGATTCACCATCTAGTTTATTTTTCAGTTGTTAATCATTTATTTACTTAGAATCAAAGCATTATTTCTTACTCATAAAAGTTAAGATTTCACATAGAAATTCAGTTGTATCTTTTTTGGGTCACCAATTTTCATTCAACGTAACTATAGAAAGCAATCTCCTCAAAACTTTAACCAACTTTAATTAATTGAATAAAGAGGGTACAAAAATAGAGTGAAAAAAAAACTAGATAATACATTAATTGGAATCTTACTAACTCAATTGACTAACTATCTACACTTTTATATTATAAGTGACAGTTCAATTCTTTCAACTTGTAATACCGTCCCCAATTTTTAATTTTTTTTAATGTCTTTTTAGGAATATCGTACGTACATCAATAGTACTTAGCTTGTGAGTTGTGGCTATCGAAAAACATGTTTAATTCTTAGTATCTACATTGATGTTTTCACCGGCAAAGTGCAGACAATTTAGAACATTTTTATTCCGTGAAGTGTGGAATAAACGAATTAAAACAATCTCATGGTATGATATTTTCAAGATTTGATGTGATTTTTCTCGATTCGTCTTAACTTTATAGTTCACATATGCCAATTTACACCTATTTATATGAGCAGATCGGTTTTACTATTCATAGCAAGTATTATTTTCCTAATACATATAACCCTTTTTATGGGATATTGGTAAAAATTAATAACACAAGATATCCTTAAAGGGTGGTTTCTTCTGTATCAGAAGAAGTCATTTTGGTGATCAGTCATTCAGTCTAAGTTATCAACTAGTATAAGAAATTAAAAATGATTTTATCTTATATTTAACTTTTTCCTAATTAATTATTTCATAAAATATCATCTTAGAAAGTAAAAATTCTTAATTTAATTGTTTTTTATGACAATAATGATATATTTAGTTGAATCTCACAAATTGAGCTTTGAGAAGAATAGAATATAACGTACGCAAATCTAATCACTATCTCGTGAAGTAGCGAAAATATATTTTTGAAAGAACCTTGGTTCATCAAGTATAGAAATTAAAATTCAAATACAAAAATTAAGTAAAATAAAATAAAAACATAGCAACGAATAGAGAAGATGTGAAAATCCATGAACAACTGTCTAACTAGTGTTCACCAAAATTATAACAAACCTACAAGAAAGGAATAAAAACACACAATAATAGAATAATTAAAATACAATAAACAACAGATGGCAATGATAGACATCAAAAACAAAAACTTTTAATTGATTTTTTTCAAAAAAAGAAAAGTAAAAAAACACAAAGTTACAAAAATTAAATTAATAAATGAAAAGTTGATAGAAAAGGCACTTTTATATCATATTATTTAGGAACATTTAACATATTTTTTAAAAAAGATATTTTTCGAAAACCTAATGAGCAAGTAAATAAGTTGGGAACTTAGTGAGCACGCAAATAAATAGAAAGATTATGCATGCACAGGCAAAAGTACGTGTAGATGAACAGAAATCAACCAAAAGAATCCACACACAACACTTCAAATCATAAGTTAATTCCAAACAACAACGAATCTATATATGACTGCTTGCCAGAAGAGGACAAGTTCTTCTCTTTGGAAAGGATTCACAATAACGGTCCATCTTATGCAAATATTTTAACCAATAATAGGAGAATTGATAATTTATAATTTAGAACTTTTTATAATAATTTAAATTAATCCACAATAATAATTGAGTTTACCATCAAATAGATAATTGAAGAATTTTTATAACATAACATAAATTTATTTATGAAAAAATAAATTTGTAAAGAATTACAAAACTAAATGACCCCATACTCCAAATTCTGCCTCATGTGTACACGTTTTCTTTTTGTTAATATTTGTATTGATATTATTATCTTTTCTTATAATAGAGCTCAAGAATATTACTCTGATCATACTATTCACAAGTTTAAACTCTGAAATTCTAAGATCGCACTTTGAAAAGCTAAGATCCTACCTATGTCTTGTTTGAAAAAATATCCCCGGGTTTATGGGATATTTAAGATGCCTTTTTTAGGGGAATATAATACCATTTATATAGGCATGAATTAGGGTTTACTGTAGAGTAGCCTCCAAGAAACTCTGAAATAGGACCCATCTACACATAAAATACGTGCGTACATCATGTAATATAAAAAACAATTTTCCTAATAGTTTAAACTAATTATTTAAGTAGATATTAGATTAGCTACAATATTAATTTGTGCAAACTTCACGGGATCTACGTGTGGATCAGGACATATATACTATATATCTCATTGAACTTCATGACTTAATAATATAAAGTGATAATACATCTGCCTCATCAATACGTCATTATTGCATCATAATGAATTTAGTCTGTCAATTTTCTTTTTTAATTTTCTTTTTATAAACTTAGTCGAACTTTCAATTTGACTTTAATTAAAAAAAATTAAAGATGCATAGATATTTTCGTCGTTTTGTGAAACAGAGTCGCCCCTAGCATTTCACAAGAATTCTAAAATAGGAAAAGTAGTTTCAATGAAAATGGAATCTAAATGAATAAAATTAATAGATAATGACAACTTTAAGGTGAAGTGCAACTACTATCTTAGACTTAATTATGATAAGATTAATGTGGGATGAGGCCAAAAAAGCAGTTCTTGTACATAAATATGAAAAAAGAATAATGTAGGCATTTGGTAGAAAAAGCATCTAGAAGAGGAGGGGAATGGGATGTGTTTCTTTTTTCTTATACCAAAGACTTGTCCATATGAGAACGGTAGGTTAGATAGATATGTAGTTTTTTAGGTTCTTTTTGTCTGTTTATTGTTGGCATCTTTTTTGCTTTTCCTTAATTAACATTAACGGGTCATAATAATGTACGCAATATAATTTTGTAAGTTAAACATGAATATAAATATTATTTTTATTTTAGAAAATAAAAAATATTCTTATAATAACTTAGTTTCGTCTAAAATAAAAAAGTAAGCGCTATACAACAACAACAACAACATACCCAGTGAAATCCCACAAGTGGGGTCTGGGGAGGGTAAGATGTACGCAGACCTTACCACTACCACATAGGTAGAGAGGCTGTTTCCTGGAAACAAAAAAAAAAAAAAAAAAAAGTAAGCGCTATATATAATAAAAAGAAAAAAGAAAGATAAGCACTACATATAATTAAAACACCACCACCACCACAAAAAATGTAGGGAAATAGATTGAATGTTCCTACTTAAATTTTGAAAATAGAGAAATTTGTAATAAGAATGATTTCTTCTTTTAATAGGTTACATGTCGAGCAAGTTTACTTTTATATTTATACTCTACGCAGAAAATGATAAACTTAAACTTCTGTTTTAAGATTTAAATAAAGATATTAATCAACAATTAGTTTTGAATTTCTAGAGGATATATTGAGACAAAAAAATAAAAAAAATTTAAAATTAAAAAGGGCCATTTCATATTCTTCAAAGAGTATTCACAAAGAATAAATACTAAAAGAAAATTTAAAAAACAACCATCTTGACGTTGAACACTTATTATTCTAACAACAAGATACCCTTCAATCCTTCGTATTAATCAAACTCTTTATACTTTCCCTTTTGTCCAACTACGCTTGTCACAAAATGACAAGAAAGAATTTTCCTAGATAATTAAATCCCCATTATCTCATAGTGTCCTTTATATATTACTCCTTCCTCAAAGCTGCTCTCACTACATTTTCCTTAATTTATACATCTCTTTGTCAATATAACACGAGATGGGTGATCTTGTAGATCATGATGAAGAGTTCTTGAGTCTTAGACTTGCTATAGTCAATGATTCATCATGTTGTGATGATCAGAGGTATATTAATAATAAGAATATCAAGAAGAGGAAAAGGAGGGAATTGATGAATTTCATGATCAACACTTGGGATTTGAATGAAAGTTGTGAAGGAAAAATATTGAATCTTTTAGAGTTGAGAGAAATCATGCTTAAAAATGATGTGAAGAAAAAAGGTGTGGTTGAAGATGGAAAAGGTCTTCACCTAATACACTCATTGCTTATTTCTGCCACATCAATTGATGAAAATAGCATGGATTTAGCTATTGAAAATCTACATGAATTGTACCACAATATTTCCTTAGTTGGTGATTCTGTCCAAAGGGTAGCTGCTTATTTTGCTGATGGACTAATAGCTAGGCTATTAACGCGAAAATCACCATTTTATGACATGATAATGAAGCCTCCAACACAAGAAGAAGAGTTCTTGGCTTTCACTGAATTTTACAAGGTCTCTCCTTTTTACCAATTTGCTCATTTCACAGCTAACCAAGCCATTCTTGAAGCTTTTGAGAAAGAATTAGAGTACAACAATGGATTATTGCATGTCATTGACTTTTTTGACATATCCTATGGATTCCAATGGCCTTCTCTTATTCAATCTCTCTCTGAAAATGCAACCACATCTAACAGAATCTCTCTCAAGATCACCGGCTATGGAAAAACAATCGATGAATTGAGAGAAACCGAGACAAGGCTTGTTAGTTTTGCAAAGGGTTTTCGAAATTTATCATTTGAGTTTCAAGGGGTTTTAAGTGGATTTAAACTTAGTAACCTAACAAAAAGGAAGAATGAAACATTAGCTGTAAATTTGATATTTCTTTTGAACTCATTAAATACTTATTCCAAGATTTCTGAGACATTGAAAGAAGTACATGATCTTTGCCCATCTATAGTTACCATAGTGGAACAAGAAGGGTGCAAAATCCCTCAGACATTCATGCCAAGATTCATGGAGTCATTGCATTATTTTGCAGCCATGTTCGACTCATTGGATGATTGTTTACCTATTGATAGTATAGAAAGATTGAGCATTGAAAAAAATCATCTTGGGAAAGAGATCAAGAATGTGTTGAACTATGATCATAAAGAAGGTAATTCATCATCAAGATATAAACAGATAGAGACATGGAAAGGAAGAATGGAAAGCCATGGGTTTTTAGGAATTCCATTGAGTTGTAAGAACATGATGCAAGCAAAGTTGCTTCTGAAAATTAGAAGTCATTCTAATTCTACAATACAACTTGATGGAAAAAATGGAGGGTTTAGGGTTTTTGAGATTGAGGATCCAAGAGCCATTTCTCTAGCATGGCAAGATAGGCCTATTGTAACTGCATCTGCATGGCACTGTGTATTGTAAAAACTATTCTAACATATTATTCAATTCTTTTCCTTCACTGTGGAAAAATATATTGCAAGTTTAATTTCAAAGAAATACTTTTTTCTTTTTCATTCAAATTGTAAACAAATTTTGGCCCTCTCCAATTTTAATTAGTTTTAAGCTTCTTTAACAATCCGGTAAAATACATCTAGGAAGAGTCCGAAAAGGGTAGAGTGTATGAAGACCTTACCACTATCACGTGACAGTGGAGAAGTCTTTCCTCAAAACTTTCAGCTCAACTACATCAAACTCAAGTTAAAAAAAGAAGAAAACGATAAAGAAAGCATAATATATAGTTAATAAGAAAAGTATTGTAAAGTCTACCTGCACGAAATACCACCACCATATATATGACAAGCATTACCAGAATACGACTAGTACTGCAACATATTACTATCATTAATTATTTATTCCTCAAATCATTTTTCAAAACATAATACTAAATAACACGAAGAGAGTATTTTCAAGGCAATTTGACCATTTTCAATAATACATATATTTCTGTATTTCATAAAGGTAAATGATGGAGTTACACATACAAAAGAATAATTTAACTTTTAAAGGGCATAAAAATCGATTAATATTTTTGAGATATTTTTATCATTCAATATTTAGCTAAAAGGGGAAAGGTGTGTGCTCAGCACAAGCCCAACATTAATATGTTTGTAATAAAATCATAAGATAAATAGTTGTAAATAAAAGATGTCAATACAAATTGAATCGAGAAACAAAGAATCCATATTTCATATCTTATACTTTTTACCTCTTAATAATGTCTAGACAACTATAGTGTTCTCACTTTCACCTGGGCATAAGCATGTTATGACCCTGAACAGGTTGTGAGTGGAACCCACACTAACCTTCCGATGGAAGAATCAATACCTCAATCTATTCCAATTAATCTAGCAAATTCGATAATTTTAAATTATGAAAGCAATTTAGAATAACGAAAACTAAATTGAGCTTCCATAAACTCAACAACTTAAATAGTGAGAAAAATACTACCCAAGAACTTAAAGTCAATGTACCAAAACTCTAACTACGAATCTAATACTAGGGATGCAAACCCGAAATTAAAACAAGTTCATAACAAAAAAATTAGATTCTAAGTCCAAGAAAAAATGGACAATGAAGAACGGAAGAATCTACTGTGGCTCGAAGCAAGCTAGCTCACCCTTGGATTCTGAATCAATGGTTCGTTAACTGAAGTCTATCCACAGTTTTTTGAAAATGCTTTGTATTCAACAACAAAAGAGAACAAATGCAGAATTAGTACACAAAGAAAGTGTACTGGTAGAATCACATGGCTACTCCAATAAGCAAGATATAACAAGAAATCAAGACACAATAATCCCTATGCATACTAATCACAAGTAAATCACTGTTCATGCTCACAATGCAGTCTCATGTTAGTAGTTAAAGCAATGCAATAATAGTCCTCTCAAGGGACCCAAATACAAATAACAATGTGTTGGAATATGATACCCAATCCTATAATGACCCAACCTGCTAGTCATATTGTCCGCTTTTGGGCCTAGATCCTCATGGCTTTAAATGTGTCACTAGTAGGTAAGTCCTGTTTACTTATATACCCAACATTTCACCTGTATTTTGCCGGTGTAGGACTTCTATCTAAAGATGGGTCGTTAGATACATCCCCTCGACAAACTCAACATCTTTGCTGAGGTTTTCCCCACCGCATGAGATTCACCTAGACTCAACATTGAGGTTTGCCATGTCTTATTGGGATTTGCCTAAACTCCGTTGAACTTTTATCCACATCAACGAGGGTGACACATGAGTGGCTCTGATACCATCTGTTATGATCCAGCGTACTAGTGATATTGTCCATTTTTGGGCCTAAGCCCTCACGGTTTTAAAACGCGTTACTATATAAGTAAGGCCTATTTACTTATATAGCATCTCTCCTGTGTTTTGCCAATGTGGGACTTCTATCTAAATATGGATCGTTAAAAATCCAATAAAATAGATGTGTTCGAACATGACACCTAATCCAATAATGTATCAGAATATGACACCCGATTAAATAATGTGCCAAAAACATGATATCTGATTCAATAATATATTGAAATGTGACACCTGATACATAATCACAATCACAATCACAATCATAATCATATTTCAATAAATAATGCACAACTGACCAAGTTTAAGTAATATTTCCATTATATTCAATTAGATTATAATAGGTTATCAATTAATTTATATCAACATTCCCTTTTTCACATGCATGTAAGAAGTAATATCGGTCAATTAACATGCATATATAACACAAATGGAAATATTAAATCATCACCTACCTCAAATCAAGCATTGAAATCTATAGAATCGGAGCTTTTCCTTTCTCTAAAGTCCTAACTCTCTTTTTGTCTAAAATTAATCAATGAAAATACATAAAATTAACAATTATGGCCTAATTACTTGGATTATAAGATAAATCCTAACTATTGGCTATTTCCATGATCATCTCTCCCCACTAAGGCTTTTACCCATCTTTAATTGCAGCTCTAAATCTTTTCCTACATTAATCTCCCTTAGAATCGAAGGTCTAGAAACCAAACTACAAGTTTAGAAAAACAAATACTTACCTCTTACAATGGAATAGGTGAAGAATTAAAGAAAAACAACCCTAGCTCATGCCTGGTGTTTCAACGATGAAGTGAAAGAAATAATGCTGAGTTTGGATTTTTTTTGGAGTTTATTTCGCGATTGTCCTTCTATAACGGTCACTTATCCCACTATAAAGGCAACATTATAGCGGCAATAATTCCTATTTAGTGGGATACACGAAAACATAACCTACGTAACTCATGTGCCACCCCAGATTTGCAACATATTTCTAAAACATGACATCCCAAAATATACCCTTAGTGACAAGATCAATTCTGAGAGTTATACTCAATCAAATTTAGTTTCGTAAAGCCGTACAAACTCCTTGAAGTCTTGGCTATCAACTTGAATGTTCAAGTCTAGAAACAAACTCCCAACCCATAATTGAATTATCCCTAAACTCACTTGACTTAGATTTCGTACAAGTCAGACCTAGGCTCAAAATTTACAAATTACTACTCAAAAGTTTTTTAGTCCAATTTTCTTCATCATTGGCCTCTCCATAACAATAGGATAAGGTCATTACAATAGATACCAATTTAGCTAGCACTCATTCTCAAGTGATCAAACATGAAGATAAGGCGAAGTAAGGTTATATTAGTACTTATTTTTTCAAAAAACTATGGATATTTGTCTCACATATCTCTCTCAGTCTCCCAAGTCGCTTCCTCTACCAGCCGATATATCCATTAGACTTTCACATATTTAATTTCCTTGTTTCTCGGCTTTCAGACATCTCGATCAAGAGTATCAAATGGCTCATCCTCATATTTGAGGTTCTTATCTAGCAACACTAAATCTTATTTAATGATGTAAGCTCCATGCCTGTGGTACCTTTTTAACATTGATACATTGGACACAAGATGGACACCAAACAAATCAGGTGGCAATGCTAATCTATAGGACACCGACTCTTACATTCAAGAATCTCAATTTGAGATTGTCCTTCTTGCCAGATCTCATAACACCCTTCATGGGACACACTTTATAAGAATCTACTCACTAGCCTAAAATTGCATGTCTCTTACCTTGAGGTCGACATACTCTTTTTGTCAACTCTGGGCTACTAGAAGCTTAGGTTGGATACTCTTCACCTTGATTTAGGCATCCTTTACGAAGTGAACCCCTAAAGGTTTCACATCACTGGTCTCAAACCATCATAAGGGCGATCCACATCTTTTCCTATACAGAGCTTTAAAAGGACCCATGTCTATGCTGCAGTGATAGCCATTATTAAAAGAGACCTCACACAAAGGTAGGAACTTATCCCAATAACCACCAAAGTCCATCACGCAAGATCTCAACATGTTTTCTAACACTTGGATGGTCCTCTTTGACTGCTCATCAGTCTATAGATGAAAGACTATGCTTAAAGTGAGTTACATACCCAACTCCTCATGCAACTTTCTGTATAACTTGGAGGTAAACTGAGTACCATGATCTGAGATGGTAGAGAGGGGTACCCCATGCAACCTAATTATCTCCTTCACATAGATTTTCGCTAACTGTAGTAGATTGTAATCTACCCTGATTGAGGAATGAAGTGGTGGACTTTGTTAGTCTGTTAACTACTACCCAAATAAAGTCAAACCTTCCTGAGGTCTCGGGGAGACCCACAATAAAATCCATGGCTATACTCCTACTTCCACTCCAAAATGGGCATTCTTTGAAGGAAGCCTGTCGGTATCTGTGCTCATATTTCACTTGTTGACAATTATGACACTTAGCCATAAATTCGTCTATATTCTTCTTCATACCAAGCCACCAATCTAAACACCTCAAGTCA
Source organism: Solanum rostratum (assembly GCA_029948455.1). NCBI lineage: Eukaryota > Viridiplantae > Streptophyta > Magnoliopsida > Solanales > Solanaceae > Solanum > Solanum rostratum. The sequence continues at coordinate 19,633,653 of CM057049.1, forward strand.
CTATACATCATGGTCACACCCTGATGAATAGAATACCTTGAACTATCTTCTGAGTAATGCGATCTATACAGGGAACACAAATCCTTTCCTTTAAGCGAAGTACACCACTAAAACCATGGAAGCATCCTGTGCCTTTCGAGACACCGTCCTTTTTCTAATGTCATTCAAGTCTTCATCCATGTATTATTTGGTCAAGATATCTTCAATAAGGGTAGGCCTTAATTCAATATTAGACAAGACCCCACCTTTCTCTAAGATGCCTAACTTCATGAATTTAGCTTCCAATTTCTAAATTTTCTTGGCCAGGAGTTGCTTAGCGGTGCCTGAGTTTACTAAGCTACCTATTCTTATTGAGTTTCGACTCAAGGTATCTGTTACGACATTAGCCTTTCTCGATTGATATTGGATGCTGACATCTTAATCCTTGAGAAACTCTATCCACCTCTATTGTTTCTAATTTAGGTCTCTTTGAGTGAATCTATGTTGCAGACTGTGGTGATCTGTGAACACCTCACATTTGGCACCATATAGATAATGTCACCAGATCTTTAAAGCGAACACCACTGCCACCAACTCCAAATCATGTGTTGGGCAATGTTGATGCGAGGCATATACAAAGGCGTTCTTATTGGTGAAGCATCATAATAAATAATAAAATTCTTACCTTCCATTGGTAGTGTCAAGATTAAAGTTGTGCTTAAAACAATCTTGAGCTTTTAGAATCTTTGTACACTTATCTGTCCACTCAAAAGGCACATCCCTTTTGAGTAATCCTTGTCAAGTAGGTGGCAATATGTAATACCTCCTAATTCATTTCACCTAGTCCGAGTTAAATGCCCAAGAGAAGTTGAGAGAAATGACTTAGAAGAGTAATTGGAAGAAACCACAAAGGGCCATCTACGGCTCATATAGTGATCTGCGACTCATAAATGGGAACCCATAGTTTCCCTATGACTTAGAAAATTTTCTAAGTCTAAGGCCCTTGTATGAGTGCTTCTATGGACCATACTCCCTTTCACGAGTCGTGGAATGAGTTTCGTGGTTTGAAGATTCAAAAATCATATTTTTTGGGTCTTGAACCACGATTAACAAGATAGCCTATGGTCTTTGTCACGGCCTGTAGGAAAGGGTTCGTAGCTCCCAAGTTCAAATTCCAGTAACCCAAATTTTGGGTACCCTTTATCCAATTCCAGTAACCTAAATTTTGGGCACCTTTTATCCACTAAAGGTCGTTTCACGGCCTGTGAGTAGAACCACAACCCATAAATGGGTATTCATGGTTCCTTGCGACAATTTTAAGGAGTGATATTTTCATCCTTTTCTGCCCTTTTTAATTAAAACCCTTGACGGTTTTGGGCTAATTTAGACCCCTTAACAGTATCCGTAGGGCATTATTGTTCATTCAACACTTTGGAAAACTTTGAGAGCATCGATGAAGGGAGAAAATCTAGGGTTTCGAGTGCGAGATTGAAGATTGTTCAAGAGTTGATCGTTCTTCAAAAGCTCAGGTATGTAAGGATACATAAAGCATTGGATTTAGTCCATTCATGCATCATTTCTCCTACACGATCAAATCAGAGTATAGGAACTGAGTAGTGAAATCATAAAATCCTAATCTTCAAGTTTCTTACATTTATTGTTTGGTTTTCCTGCATATTTATGAGTGACTTTATACGTTGAATGCTAGTTACATGAAGTTGGAGCATTAATTCATGTTTGCTATTATGAACCTTAAATTGCACTATCCTATGTAATGCTTGTTTCATTGATTGAATTGAGAGTTATTATGGATGTTTGAATTGAGTAAATTGAACGTTGATGAGCATTTTTCTTGCTCTTGCATGATGAGCATCTTACATGTAATTATGCAATGAGCATGACTAATTTGGAGTCTAGTCCGTTTGAGTCAAAGTCTTGAATTTGATGAGTCCTGATAGCATACATGATTGATATTCCTAACTTGTTGATTGTTGAGTGATTGGATGGAGTTTGATTGGAGTCAGTATACAGATATGGTTAAGTTGATTGATATGAGCATATTAAGTCTTAGGAAGAGTATTAAGAGTCGATATGGGTACGAGTAAGTAATAACTCAAACCTATAAACTATGTTACCAACGTAAGATAGGGGCTATGACTTTTTTGTCCCAAAAAGATGGACATTGATTATGGATTCAGATTGGTTTGATCGTGCTTTACCTTGCAAGTATTGGACGACTGTGGCAATGAGAGTGCAAGCATTATATCATCACCAGCTCATATATGATGGTTGTCAGTTAGAGAAACTTCATGATTGTGCATAACCGAATTGACTAAGTTCCATGCTAGAGTTTCCTTAGGCACGTCATTTTATTATAAGCAAGAGTCTGGCATCCTTTACTTAGTTGAGTTATGGATTTTCGAGTTGATTATTGAGTTGATTTGGTTGATCTATATATGAGTCTTACTTGTTCCATTGGCCATCTTACATACCAGTATATTCATCATACTAACGTCTATTTGGACCTGCATCATTTAGTAATGCAGATACATATGATAAAGCCCTCCCTACTATATTGAAGGAGTCTTTTTATTTCCTTTCATTTGAGTAGTGTTATTATTCTTTTAAGGTAGCCTGGGACTTGTCTTGGCACCTTCTATATAGGATAGAGGCTTCATAGACATTGAGTAGAGATAGTCGGTTGTTATTATTTTCCAACTCTTGTTCATTGGAAACTATAGTTTAAAGAGACTTAGTTATTTGTTTAAATTGATAATCTTTCTTGAGTATTCTTCCACTGTTGAGTGTGATATGACGATGAGGCTAGGTTGTTCACTTGGGGAATCAACAATGGTTCTTCAAGTGTTGGCCACACCATGGGTACCCTCCTAGGGCATGACAAGCTTGATATCATAAGACAGTTCAAGTGTCCTAGGGAGTCTATGAAGTCGTGTCTAGTAGAGTCTTTTTTATGGGTCTGTAGTGCATCACACTTTATAAAACAGGAGGTTATGGGGCATGGATTACACTTATTTTGTATTTTGAGTTTTTATGTTAGGGTTTAACTATATTAAAGTAACCATCTGATTCGTGAGTTACGCCTTTGTATATCATGCCTCCTAAGTGTACCATTCTTTAAGTCCCAACAATGAGAATCCTCTATCAGAGGTGCCTACCCAGATAGAGACGAGAAGCCGAGGTTTACCTACTAGAGCTGCTGGGGCTCCCCAGGCACCTACTATTTCGGGGGCTCCTACTACAAAAGTTGATTTTAGAGGAGCTGTCACTATGCTCACTCAGCTGATAGCCACCTAGAGTAGAAATCGGAGTTCAAAAGCTCCTAGTTCTACCTCCCAAGAGTAAACAATTGCAACTAGACATAGGGATTTCTTGAGGATGAGCTCACCAGTCTTCACAGGGTCTAAGGTTGAGGAAGACCCCCAGAATTTCATTGAAGAGATGTGGAAAGTTCTGAAAGCTATGCGCATGACTGAGATTGAGGGACTTGACCTTTCTTCCTATCAACCTAACGATATGGCAAATGTTTGGTACAACCAATAGGAAGAGGGTCGAGGTGAGGGTGCTGAGCCTCCTGAGTGGATTAAGTTTGAGAGTGCCTTCCTTGATCACTTCTTTCCTCAGGAGTTGAGGTAGGCCAAGATTTAAGAGTTTGTGAACATAAAGTAGGAGGGGTTGACCATAAAGAGTACAACCTCAAGTTCATCTAACTGTCCAGGTATGCTCTAGAGATGGTCCAGGACACGAGAGCAAGAATGAAAAAGTTCATATCTTTCTTAGGTAAACATTTAAAGAAGGAATGCAAAGCAACTTTGCTGATCCTAGGCATGGGCATCTCTAGACTCATGGTTTATGCCCAACAACTTAAGGAGGATAAAAAGAGGGATAGAGAGGAGCATTTGAGTAAGAATGCTAAGTCAGCAGAGCTTGAGCCTAGATAGCCTAAGTAGAGTAAGGGAGATAAGTCCTAATTTTAGAAACGGCCCTCTAGTCATGCACTATCTTCAAACAATGTACTGACTCTAAATTACAAGTATGATCAAAAGTCCCAAGTTCAGTCGAATCTCAAGACACAAGGTCCTTAGTCACAGGCTAATATGACCCTGGGTTCAAGAAGGAAGCAACATTGTGGAAGATATGGTAGGATAGATCTAGGAGAGTTTAGAGAGGTAGGAAAATGTTGCTATAAGTATAGTTAAATGGGTCATTTCCAGAAGGATTGTCCATTATGGAGCAATAAGACCCAGTTTTTGCTACTACACCACCGACGAGGGGGAATCAGAGGGGTGCCACTAATAATATATGCAGGGCTACAAACTATTTGTTGTGATGGGCAATTGACAGGACCAATAGGCTACTAAATATGTTGTGATGGGAATGCTTCGAGTCTTTACTTTGGACAATTGTTTATTGCTTGATCCAGGAATGAATCTATCCTTTGTGACGCCATATATGGCTAGTAGATTTGAGATTTTTCTGAGTGTCTGCTTGAGCCCTTTTTTGTTTCCACTCCTATTAGTGAGCTTATTCTAGCTGAAAGAGCCTATAAAGATTGTGTAGTAATTATCCATCATAGGGATACCTTGGCTGATTTGGTAGAGTTGGAGATGATTGACTTTGATATGATTCTTGGCATGGATTAGCTTCTTGCCTGCTATGCCTCCATTGATTGTAGGACCCAAACCATTAAATTCCAATTTCTGAACGAACCGATCCTAGAGTGGGAGGGAAATTTTGTTGAACTTAAGGGCAAATTCATTTCCACCTTAGGGCCAGAAAGCTATTCTTTAAGGGATGTATCTATCAACTCTTGTTAGTTAAGACTGATGATGTAGAGTCTCCACCCTTCGAATCAATCCTAATTGTTAATGAGTTTCCAAAAGTTTTCCCAGAAGATTTTGTAAGGTGTTCCTCTTAACAAAAGGATTGATTTTGGGACAGATGTCCTCCTGGATATGCAACCTATTTATATTTCTCCATATAGAATGGCTTCCACTAAGTTAAAAGAGTTGAGAGAACAGTTGAGAGATCTCTTGGATAAGGAATTTATCAGACCGAGTGTCTCTCCCTAGGTCGCTCCTATCCTATTCTAAAAAAAATGGATGGTTCCCTTGGATTGTGTATTAACTACCGCCAGTTGAATAAGGTGACAGGAAAAAATAGGTATCCCCTTCCAAGGAAAGATGAGTTGTTTGACCAACTTCAGGGTGCCATTATTTTCTCTAGGATAGACCTAAAATTAGGCTATCACCAACTGAAAATGAGAGAATGTGATATCCTAAAGACTGCTTCTCAAATCCAATATGGTCATTTAGAGTTTTTGATGATGTCCTTTGGGCTGACAAATGCACCTATAGCCTTCATGGATTTGATGAATAGGGTATTTAGACAATACCTTGACATGTTCATGATTATTTTTATCGATGATATTTTGGTGTATTCAAGAGATAAGGAGGAGCACGCTAATCACCTAAAATCGCTTCACAAATGCTCAAGGATAATGAGATATAAGCAAATTTTTCAAAGTGTGAGTTTTGGCTCTAGTTATTGGCTTTCCTAAGACATATTGTCTTGGGTGAGAGTATACAAGTGGACATTCAAAAGATTGAGGACCAACCTCTCCGACCAACATAAGGAGCTTCTTAGGTTTGCCTGGCTATCATTGTAGGTTCGTTGAAGGGTTCTCTTCTAGATTTGCACTATTTACTAGACTAACGCAGAGAAGGTCAAGTTTTAATGGTTCGATGAGTATGAGAGGAGTTTCCAAGAGTTGAAGATGCAGTTGACTACGGCCCCGTGTTGATATTGCCTAAATAAACTAATGGATTTGTAATTTATTTTGATACTTCAAGAGTGGATTGGGACGTGTCATGATACAAAAAAAGTAAAGTTGTTGCTTATGCTTCCAATTAACTCAAGGTGCATGAGAGAAACTATCCCACACATGACTTAGAATTGGCAGTGGTGGTGTTTGCTCTCAAGCTATGGACTACTTGTATGGAGTACTTGTGGACGTGTTCAAAGACCATAAGATCTTGCAATATGTCTTTTACCTAGAAGGAGATTAATTTGAGACAGAGGAGGTGACTTGAATTGCTTAAGGACTATGGCATGAGCATCCTTTACCATAAAGGTAAAGTTGACGTGGTTGTTGATGCTCTTAACAGGTTATCCATGGGAAGTACTTCCCATCTTGAAGAGGGGAAGAAGAAGCTAGCCAAAGAGGTTCACAGACTGGCACAATTTGGAGTTCAATTGGATGAATTCGATGAAGGTGGAGTTCTTGTGCATACTAGGTCTTCATCATCTCTAGTAGTCGAGGTTAAGGAAAAATAAGACCAAGATCCTATTTTACTACAATTGAAAATAGATGTGCATAAACAGAATGTAATGGCTTTCGCCAAAAGAAAGATGGGCTACTGAGATACTAAAGCAGATTGTGTGTCCTAGATATTGATGGAATTCGCGAGAAAATCATGGAAGAAGCTCACAACTCTAAATATTTGATCCATCCAGGATAAACTAAGATGTACTATGACTTGAGAAAAGTCTATTGGTGGAGTGGGATGAAAAGAGACATTGCTGAGTTTGTTTCTAAGTGCCCGAATTGTCAACTAGTTAAAGTTGAACATCAAAAGCCATGTGCATTAGCTCAGAACTTTGAAATCCCAGAATGGAAGTGAGAAATGATCAACATGGACTTCATCACAGGCTTATTGAGGTCCCCAAGACATCGTGATTCAATTTGGGTGATAGTTGATAAGATAACAAAATCTGCATATTTCTTAGTGATAAAGAAGACTGACACTGCATAAGATTATGCTTGACTGTACATAAGGGAGATTGTGAGATTACATGGAGTTCCCTTGTCTATTATTTCAAATAGAGGAGCTCAAATCATATCTCAAATTTTGGAGAATCTTCTAGAAAGGCAAGGTGAACCTTAACACTATTTTCTACCCTCAGACCAATGGCTAGGTAGAGCATACGATACATACCTTGGAATCTATGTTAAGAGCATATGCCATCCGCTTCAAAGGCATCTAGCATGAGCATCTACCCCTTATTGAGTTTGTCTACAATAATAGCTTCCACTCGACCATCCAAATGGCTCCAAATGGGCGAAGATGTAGGTCACCAATTGGTTGGTTTGAGGTGGGTGAGGTAGAGTTGATTGGACCAAACTTGGTTTATTAAGCCATGGAGAAGGTGAAGGTCATCTGACAGAGATTGAAGACTGCACAGAGTCGACACAAATCCTAAATTGATGTTAGAAGAAGAGACTTAGATTTTGAGGTCAACGATTAGGTGTATTTGAAAGTGTCACGTATAAAGGGTGTGATACAATTTGGGAATAAAGGGAAGTTGAGTTCGAGGTACATAGGTGCTTGCTTGATTGTGAAGAGGGTGGGCAATGTAGCTTATGAATTGGATCTACTACTAGAGGTAGCGGTCATCTATCCATTCTTTCATATTTCTATGCTTAAGAAGTATTTGGGAGATCCGTAGTTGGTTGTGCCCTTTGAAAGTATTGGAGTGAAGGACAACTTGAGTTATAAGTAGATTCCCTTTCAAATTCTTGATCATCAAGTTCTCAAGTTCAGAACCAAAGATATTCCATCTGTCAAGGTATTACGGAGAAATTAATCTGTAGAGAGAAGCCACTTGGGAAGCTAAAGAAGATATGAAGGCTGGGTACCTGCATTTATTCCTACCTACTAATGATGAGAGAGTTGATGGCAATGATTCATTCCTATTATTTTAATTATCTTCTATTCCGAGTTTGAATGACGATAGTGTCCTAGAGTTCAATTGATAGATTGTATGATTTGTTGATTATTTACTTGCTTAATTACTTAAATAATTAATTGCACGAGTAATTTGTGACCTGATTGCCTGATAGAGTCCATGATAGGATTTGTGCTTTGATTAGGTTCCTAAATTGCGCTTTATTCGAGGACGAATGATACCAAGGGGGAGATATTGTAATACCCCCTAATTCGTTCCCCCTAGTCTGAGTTAAATACCTAAGAGAAGTTGAGAAAAATGACTTAGAAGAGTCATTGGAGGAACCACAAAGGGCCATCTATGGCCTGTAGATGGGACCCCATAGTTGCCCTATGACTTAGAAAATTTTCTAAGTCTGATGCTCTTGTAGGAGTCCTTCTGTGGACTGTACTTGTTTCCACGAGCCGTGGAACGAGTTTCATGGTTTGAAGATTTAAAACTCATATTTTCTTGGTCTTGAACCACGATTTACAGGATGGCTCATGGTCTTTTTCACGACCCATAGGAAAAGGCTCATGGACTCCAAGTTCAAATTCCAATAACTTGAATTTTGGGCACCCTCTATCCAAGAAGGGTTGTTTTACGACCCGTGGGTAGAACCACAACCCATAGATGGGTGTTCGTGATTCCCTTTGGTAGTCTTAAAGAGGGGTATTTTCATCTAGTCCTACCCTTTTTAATTAAAACCTCTCGATAGTTTGGGGTTGATTTAGACCCGCTAATAATATCCTAAGTGCATTATTCATCATTCAACACTTGTGAAAACTTGAGAGCATCGAGAAAGGGAGAGAATATAGGGTTTTGAGTGCGAGAATGATGATTGTTTGAGAGTTGATCGTTCTTGGAAATACTAGGTATTTAAGGCTACCTAAAGTATTGCATTGAGTCCATCCACATGCCCTTTCTACTACACAATTAAATCAGAGTATAGGAATTGAGTCGTGAAATACTAAAATCTTAATCTTTGAGTTGCTTACATGTATTGTTGAGTTTTCATGCATATTAATGAACAGATTTATAAGTTGTATATTGGTTGCATGATGTGGTTGAGTTGATTGATATGATCATATTAAGTCTTGGGAGGAGTATTGAGCATTGATATAGACACGAGTAAGTAATAACCAAACCTATAAACTATGTTGCCAGCATAGGATAGGGGCTATGCCTCTTATGTCCCAAAAGTATAGACATTGATTGTGGTTCTAGATTGGTTTGATCATCCCTTACCTTGGCATGTATTAGATGGCTGTGCAATGATAGTGCAAATGTTGTATCATCACCAGCTCATATATGATGGTTGTTGATTAGAGAATCTCCCTGATTGTGCATAACTGAATTGACTGAGTGGCATGCTAGGCTCTCATTAGGAACATCATTTCATTATAAGAAAGTGTCTTCCATCATTTCCTGAGTTGAGTTTTGGATTATTGAGCTGATTTGTATCCAAGCCTCACTTGTTTCACTATCCATCTTACATACTAATATATTCAATATACTGACGTCCATTTGGGACTTCATCATTTAATAATGCAAATATAGGTGATAGAGGCTTTCAAAAAGCGCATAGTTGAAGTCCATTTTCTTGTTCCTAGACTTGGTGAGCCCTCCCTACTATATTGGAGGAGCCTTTTTCTTTTCTTTCATTAAGTGGTGTTATTTTTCTTTTGAGGTAGCCTGGGACTTATCTTGGCACCTTGTAGATAGGATGAGGCTTTATAGACATTGAGTAGAGACAATCGATTGTTATTTATTTTTAACTCTTGTTCATTGGAAATTATATTTGAAAGAGACTTAATTATTTGTTTAAATTGATAGCCTTTCTTGCGTATTCGTCTGCTATTGAGTGTGATGTGATAACAAGGCTAGGTGGTTCACTTGGGGAATCAGCAATGGTTCTTTAAGTGCCGGCTACGCAAAGGGTACCCTCCTAGGGTGTGACACAATAGAGGCAAAGTTTTTTAGAAACCATCGATAGTAGCTAGCAAGTCCCACGAACTCCTTACCTCAGTTATTGAGCTTGGCTGGGCCCAATTCTTAACTTTCTTAATCTTTTGGGGTCCATCATCACCCCTTCTTCCGAAATAACATGTCCCAAGAAGGAAACCGAGGACAACAAGAATTCACACTTAAAATGTTTTGCATATAGCTTTTATTTACCCTAGACACCTAGAATTTTGCGAAGGAAGTATGCATGCTCCTCTTTACTCTTTGAACAAACTGAGATATCATCTATGAGCACAAGAACAAAAGAATATTGGGAAGGCTTAAACACCCTATTCATCAGACTTTTAAAAGTGGCACAAGCATTAGTCAAGCCAAAAGACATCACCAAAAATTCATAATGCCTATACCGAATTTAAAGAGTAGTCTTAGGCACATCCTCACTCCTCATCTTTAGCTTGTGATAGCCCAATCTAAGATTAATTTTTAAGAACACCGAAGCACCTTGTAACTGGTCATAAAGATCATCAATATAGAGTAGCAGGTACTTATTGCAAATTGTAACCTTATTCAAAGTTTATACACATTCTCATACTACTATTCTTTTTCATAACAAACAGGACCAGAGAACTCCACAACAAAGAACTAGGCTAGAGAAACCCTTTTTCAAGAAGTTCTTAGATTTGAACCTTAAGTGATAGATATAGGATGAGTATCGAGTCAAAATTGATGCATAAGTCTACGTGTCTATTAGGAGGCATGCCAAGAAAATCCATAGCAAAGACTTTCTTAAACTCAGAAACTACAGAGATGGACTCAATAGAAGGGGACTTTATTTAAGCATCCCTCACATGAGCGAAATATGCTAGACAACCCTGCCCTACCATTTTTATAGACCAAACATAAGAGATAACCTTAGCCCGCTTAAGCTTATAAACTCCTTTCGACTCTAACCTTTCCTTACTGAAGATTTCTATAGAAACAATCTTAGCATAAAATTCAGCACTACAAGACATGGGGACAACCAATTTATGCCTAAGACCACATGAAAATTATTCATATCTAGAATCACCAAGTCATTCCAAGTTTGGAATCCCATAAATAAGATAGAGCAAGCCCAATAAATATGGGTGACTATAATACACTCACCAACAAAGTGGAACCATGGATGGGTGTCTAGTACATCACCAATCGCATCAAAATCTGAGGAAAAATTTACCGACACATAAAATTAGGTACAACTTGGGTCAAATAAAATAGTAGCCATCCAGTCACAGAAAAGAGAGTACCTATGATAACTGCATGACGCCTCAGCTTTGGTCTTGCCTGTAAAAGTATAAAACTAGGCCGTATCATCCTTACGGGTAGCCTCTTTTCATATCTTCCCTGCTCCTCTACCAACATTACCATTAGCACATCTTCCACGGCCCCTCTAGTTTCACTCTCGCCCGTGGACACCCTCTGTCATTATTACCTTCGCCTGTAGGCACCATGACTTTATTCTGATACTACGTAGGATCAGTTATACATGAGTGGGGACACTCCTTCCTAGCATGTCTAGGCTCCTCACAATTGAAATAACTACAATCAAGTGAAGGTCGAGTACTTGGCATGGAAGAAGCTACCTAACTGTCATGAGAACCGTCTACTGAGAAACACTAGAATATCCACATGAAGATGCAAGCATGACATATTGTATTGGCATAGCTGCAATAAATAATTTACATGAATAACGGAAGTAAGAACCTTGGAAATTCGAGTTCTTAGGCCTCTTAGCCAAAGTTTTGGCCCACCCAATCTTCCTCAATCCCTTAACCTTCTTCCAAAGATTTTCACCTCATTAAAGCCCTTACCTATAATAGTCATATGCACAGACAATACATGTACCTCAGGATTCAGCCCTTTGACAAATAGTTGGATCCTCTTCTCATTTATAGTCACTAGCTGGGTAGAATATTTGGAAAAGACATGAAACTTAGTCTCATAAGCAACTACGGTAATGCTACCCCACTCAAGTGCCATTAATTCATCTTTCTTGCAGTCTCTCAAAGTCTAGGGCACATACTTATCTAGAAACAAGGCATAGAATTAAGTCCAAGTGAGTGGTAGCAAGATAGGTGACCTGTATTCTACATAAGCTCTCCATCACTGCTTCATCTCACCATGAAGCTAGAAATTCACAATCTCCACACTATACTGATGCACAATACCCAGCTTATGTTGCCTCTCATAGTAGTCCAACATAAATTTGTGAGCATTCTCACTTTTTGTACTTTGGAACACTGGCGACTTCAACTTTAAGTACTTTGGCAACATCTAATGCTCAGTGTTGGTTGTCACTCATCCCAAAAAGGGATGAAAAAAGCATCATGCCTATTGTTCTCTAACAATCAGATCGATAACAACAATGGGACTAGTGGCAAGAGCGGGGGTGACAGGCACAACGGGGTTGGTTCCAAAATCTACCAACCTGGAGAGAAAATGCAATACTTGTAGTGGGGTCAAAGGGAGGGAGTCTAGTAGCCTCAGTCAAGATTTTCACTTCTATCTCAACATTCCTATCTACCTCTAACTCCACATTTTCCTCAACTTGTTCTCGTGGTGCTAGTGAAACTTCCTCAAAAGGCACCTACTTAGCATGGGCAGCACCCTTGGGGGGCGCCACCCTTTCTCTACCACAACCTCTTCCTCTCCCCTTTCCTCGGCCTCTACCCTTTTCTATAGGCTCCTCAATGGGCTTATTGATGCTAGTTACTAATTTGACACCATTGTCCCACGTATTAACCATCTGAAGAAAAAAAAGAGTGAAGTAAGTTTGATACAAATTTGGATCACTAGATACCAATTGGAATTAAGCCTGAAAAGATGAAGGAAGAAAGTACAAGAGATAATTCCAAAAGTCTCATAGACTCAGTACAAGAGATAATTCCAAAAGTCTCATAGATTCTCAAAGAACAATTCCGATGTCCATGTACCGTTCAAACATGACTCTAATAGACTAATTTTTGAACATTGAGATCAACAAACCTATTCTCTAACACCAACTTTGTCATAACCCTAAATAGGTCGTAAGTGGACCTCACACTAATCCTCTGATGGGAGAACCAATATACCAACCTAACTCTACTAATAAGCAAGATTCAATAACTTTTAATTACAAAACTAAGCTAAAATAACAAAAACTAAATTGAGTTTTCGTAAACTCAACAACTTATACAGTGATAAAAATACTATCCAAGAACTAAACATCAATGTACCAAAACTCTAACTACGAATATAACATTGGGAATGTAACTTCAAAACTAAAACAAGTCCATAAGAAATAAGAGTCTCAGTGCAAGACGAAATGTAGAAAGAATAAAGGAAGAATCCATTGTGGCTCAAAGCAAGCTAGCTCACCCTTGGATTCTGAATCAATGATCCACTAATTGAGGTCAATCCAAAGTCTCTTGAAAATGCTCTGTACTCAATAATAAAAGAGAAAAAATGCAGAATCAATACACAAATAAAGTATACTGGTAGGATCACGAGGCTACTCTAATATGAAAGATATAAACAACAAACTAAGACACAGTAGTCCCTACACATAGTGAAATCACAAGTAAATCATAGTTATGCTCACAATGTAGTCTCATGTTATCTGTTAAAGCAATGCAATAATTGTCCTTTCAAGGGACCCAAACCCAAACAAGAATGTGTCAAAACATGATACCGGTCTAATAATGTGTCAAAATGTGACACCTGATTCAATAATATATTAAAATGTGATATCCAATCCAATAATGTGTCGAACGTGACACCTGATTGACAATCACAATCATAATCACATCCGAATGAGTAATGTACAACTGGCTAAGTTGAAGAAAAATGTTCATTGTATGCAATGATATTATGATAGGTTATCAGTTAGTCTATATCGTCATTCCTTTTTCATATGTCTATAAGAAGTACTATGGGTCAGTTAGTATGCATGTATCACACAAATAGAAATATTAAATAATCACTTATCTCAAGTCAAACTTTGGAATCTATAGAATCAGAGCTTTCCCCTTCTCTAAGGTCCTAGCTCACTCGTGGTCAATAATTAAGCAAAGAAAATACATAGGATTAACATAATAGCTCAATTTACCCAAATTATAAGACAAATCCTAACTATTGGCCATTTCCATGATCATCTTTCCCAACTAAGGCTTTTTATCTATCTTTAATTGTAGGTCTAAATCCTTTCCCACATTAATGTCCCTTAGAATCTGAGGTCTAGGAATCAAGATACAAGTTTAGAGAAATGATTACTTACCTCTTGCAATGGAATAAGAGATTAAATAAAGAAGAACAAACCTATTTCCTGTCTGATCTTTGAAGGATGAAGTTGAGAAAATAATTATGAGTTTGATATTTTTCTAAGGTTTAATTCGCGATTGTCCCGCTACATCAGTCACTTACCCCAATATAGTTGTAATCCTATAGTGTCAATAATCTCGCTATAGTAGGATGCATGAAAATAAAACCTACATAATTCGTATCTTACCTCATATTTTATAAACACATTTCCAAAACATGACATTTCAATATATATCCTTAGTGCCAATCAATTTTGGGAGTTATACTCATCCAAATTTAGTTCCATAAAGTTGTATTGGCTTCTTAACATCTTAGCTATCAAATCGAATGGTCAAGTCTACAAACCAACTCCCATCCCATTACAGATTGTCCCCAAGCTCACCTAACTTAAATTTCATCCAAGTCTAGTATAGGCTCAAAATTACCAAATTACTACACAAAAGTTGTCCGGCTCAATTTTGTTCTTCGTTGGCCTACTCCTACTGAAGGAGCTGGGTTGTTACAAAATAGGAATAAGACTACTGAATTTTAATACACAAAGAAAGTATATCTTGAAAAGTTTTTAAGAAATTAAAGTCGCTCGAATAGAATGGGGTCTTGCTTAGCAATGACATAAGGAAATTTTGTTAGAACGGGGTTGTTCTCCACTTTTCTTTCATTCTGCCGCAGAAGGAAATCATATTGAATTATTGATTCCCTATTGAGAATATTAATACAAAAAGTAACATTCTGGTGTTTTAACAGTTGTATTATCCTTTCTATCTATCTAAATTATGCAACAAGAATATTAAAAAATTAAAACTTTTTGAAAAAAAAACTCTTTATGAAAAACATACTTTTGTGATTCTTATTCTTATTTTTTTGAAAACTGAGTTGGCTATTTTTGTGGCATTGATTGTAGAAGTTTGTGAAGAGGATTGTACAAGTGGAATGTATCTATATCTATATTATATTAATAGTATGAAGGTCCATAGAAATGTTATTTAAATTTTTTGCCCTTAATTAAAAGACTTTGCTTTAGATAAAATCTTTTTTTCACTAATTTTTTCTGACTTTTAGAATTAAAAAATTAAAAGAATAACTCCTAGATCTAAAAAGAATTCAAAGTGGAAGGTTTTAAATGTGATTACACAAAAAAGTAAATTTCTAATATTTAGGACTTTAATGTGCATTAAAATTTTACTGTATATAAACTCCCTTCTTATGCAATTAGAACTCCATCATTATATTTCTTAATAGAATATTGACTATTTTCTAAAATAATAATTATTTAATTATTTTCTTAGTATTTAGAACTTTAAAACTAACCTAAAAGGTAATTATTGAAAAGCTGCTGAATGTTACTTGGGACTTTGAAGACTATAACATGTGTGTATATATGTATATTTGATAACTACTAAAACATGTAGACTACTGTTCTTTTCTCCATATAGATTTAGGCTATTTTTTATATGATTGATTTATTTTCTAATTGAAGTTCGCTTAGGTACTATTTTCATAAATTCATGCAACAATTATAATTAAAAGATCGAGGAATTCAATTCCTAAGAGTAGAAACCGACCCTCACATTCGGTTATATCAACAATCCCGAATCTAGAGCTACTTGTTGTTTCAACTCAATTCCAATAATGCATTTCTTATCGCGAGAAAGAGTAACTGCTTGACTTGCATATTAGAAATTATTAAAGATCAATTCACATCTCATTATTATTATTTTTGATCAAAGACATAAGGGAAACTCCAATAAAAAAATTGAAATGTAAAAATCTTTCGAAGATAAACATACCTCGCTGTCATAACATCACCTCCTTCATCCTCATCCGCTTCACCAATGATCGTCGCCTGAGTTATTTCTCCTTTTTAGAGGATAAAGCGGTCAGTGTCAAGATATAGAACCTAATCAAGGTTAGGATCAAATACACAGGGAATACGTAGACTCAAGGAAAATTCACCAACAAGAAATCCAAGTAGTTAATCAACTCGATTCCCCAAGGGGGAGGGGTTTACAAAAATCAATGAGAAAAATAACTGACTAACTATTATGATAGAAAGATCAATAAAGGAGAGCAACTAGGGTATTGTGTTCCCCATGTTTCCCTAACTCAGCATCACTAGATAACCTAATTCGTGTCTAGTGTATAGCATGCTGGACAATAATTTAAGTTCACTAAACCCTTTGGTCAAAGGTGAGAGGCGAATTTTGCTATGTGACTTGGCACATCTCCATAGTGTGCATTACTAACCATTATCTATAAGTCCTAGTACAGCCTCCCCTTGGTCCAATTTGGTTGATTAGGCGAGAACATATCAATCGAATCCTATTAATGAATCTCTTTTCATATTCATTACTATCTTGGTCCAGTCAGTAACACTAGGAGGGTTCTAATGTTAGCCACCATTAGCTTGAAAATCATAAGCTTGAAGATTGAATTATACCACAAATGTTTCAAAGACTCTCTCACAATCTTCTCTCTAAGAATAATGAGTTCTTTGGACACTAACCTAAACTAAGCTAAACTTTTCGTACACTAGTCGTCTCTCTCCCCCTTCTCTCTACTCTCCCCCCTCTCTCTGAAAAATAACCCTAAAAATCTATTTATAATAAGTAAAACCAAACCCTAAACAAATTAGGAAAACTGGTCGGCAAACACCACAAAAGCACTTTACGACTTGTATTGTCCTCTACTACTCGTAGTCGGGGTTTCGTAATCAGCTGCTAGAATTTGGTACTTCTCTTCCATGACACACCTTCACGATGCGTAAAGTGGTTTACGACCCGTAAAGGGGGTTTCGTCTGATAACTTTCATGCAAGTCTGTTTCTCTGATCCTTAGGGCATGAAAGGTCTTTTACAACTCGTACAATAATCCATGACTCTTCTACATATTCATAGAATTGATTTCTAAAACTTGGCCCCTCATTGAAATTCCTTACGAAACACCTTTACAACTTGTAGAATGCTCTAGAACTCGTAGAAGGTCTCGTACAACAGAAAAAAAAGCAATTTATATAATTTTTTCCCAAATCATGGCCAACCTGTATTCCTGCAAATCTATACACAAAAACACATAAAAACAACTAAAGTTCCATTGAGAACACACAACATCCTAAGTCTTAAGCGTCAAATGTGTTGTATTTTTGCAGTATATCAACACCCTCAACATAAAATTGTTGCTTGTCCTCAAGCGATGTACTCAATCTATATAGACAATACAGTCACACACAGACCTCAACTCAATAGCATACATCACATACATCTCAGACTCAGATACCCACACCAACTCTTCGAAATAGGATTACATAGCTATTTAACAGACCAATGCAAACTGGTACATGTGACAACACAACTCTGACACGCAAGGCATTATCAACAATCCACAATCACTGAACAAGTCTAATGCTAATAATGCAATGCAAGTGCCCTCACAAAAAGAATCCCCATATCTGATACTCGATGATATATCCATGTTTTAGCATTGGGACTGTGCAAACTCACTCACCCTCACAACAGACATTCATGCTTATTGACTAATACCATACGCTTTCCTCCTACTCATGACTTAGACCTTCAACTAATTGGATTAGGATCACTCTAGGACATTCTACGCTTATAACGTAGGATCAGGGGTGTTTTGGTATGATATTTTTGAAAAATAGTGACTAAAAGCCCTCCTTGAAACTTCGTTCTTCTACGCGTTTGGCCTACCAACTCTGTTATTTTCACCCTTTTCTCTGTTTTACCTCATTCAAGTTTTTCTGGGTGCTTTATTATCATTTTCAGCCTTTTGCCTTATTTGCATATTTCATTTTGCTTTTTAATTCTCAATTAAGGCATATTTCATTTTTCTTGAACCCACTACATGATTTTTCTCCTTTTTATTTGTATCCCTAACTCACCTCCCTTATTTTTATATTTTACACTTACACTAGCCACCCTCAATTTAGGCTTTTGGCCTGTGTTGAGGAGCATAATATCCATCCTTAGAACCAGGGCTACTGTTGGTAGCCACCCTCAACTTAGGTTTTTTGCGTCAGTCAAGATACAAATGTTCAAGGAAGGACCGGGGCCAACTTAAGGATTTTTCATTAGATAAGGCTGAGTTAATCAGGCGTTTTGAAAGAATCGATAGATGTTAGGCTCAAACATTAGAAACAAGGGATATATCACCGATTTGGTTGGTCATTTTTAGGATAAAGTGGACTATTTAAGAACAATGCCCTAAGATCCTTTCTTAATCTATCTAATCTACAATCTAACTTAGAGTAACGGGGCAATTCCTGAATTAGCACAAATACATGAACTTATCAAATAAAGCTCACACTCACATGGCACTGCATACATCGTCAATGAAAAACTCTCATATCATGCTTCTCATCTCAATATACCCTTACTTATCAGAACATATATGGTCAACCACCTAAACATGCATGGTTACTATCTAACAACTAATCAAATATTTTGGTGGGTACCATTTTTTCAAACAAAACCCAAAAACATGCTATATGCCACAAGTATACGTACTATATGTTACACATATTATCTAAACATCCTAAACATGCCGGTTCAACAGAAATTAAATATCCACAAGAGAAAAGACCACAAGCAAGAAAACCTCGGGATTAAAAATTGGGGTAGTTGTGGACCATAAGCTACTCAGACATCACTAAGGCTCAGAACTACCCACACCCTATCAAAAAGGATGTGCATTGTCCCCAATGCACAAAATTAAAACAAAGTAGAAAGTAAGGGGTTAAAAATATATACCTTGGCACCAAAGCGCTAGTGTACCTTGGGTTGCCTACCAAGTTTCAAATTTGGGTACTCAAACTTCCCCTAAATCTTCAAAAGTAAAATTGGCACAAAACAAAAATAAAAGGACTATAAAAAAAGAAAATAAGAAGTTACACTACTAGGTGAAGATCTTCCACTTCTTCTTCCACCTTGAACTTATGAATTGTACCCCTAATTTCTTTTCCAATTTTCTATTATGCTTAAAAGGGTGGTGGTATAAAAATAAGAAAGAAAACAATAGAGATCACATGTTGTACTTCTTGGCTTTTAAATGAGGAATGTAATTTTCTTATTTGTGCCCAATAAATTCAAGAAAATAACTATATTTTTCCTCCTCCTTACATTCGTCTATATGCTCAAATGATTCGATTAATACCTCATCATCTAAACATAATATAGAAAAATGATTGGAATGAGGTCCAATGCCTCCTAATTCAAGAGTTAAACTATTATTTACATTCTCATGTTTACACAGAGTTTCTAAAGATAATATTAACTACCTCTTCACATAACTCTCATGTACTTTTCTCAACAGTGACAAATCAATAATAGTATGATCAAGAAGTTGACCCTCCAATTTTAGCTCTTCAAGTTGGCTTATAAGCATTTTTCCTTCCTTATAAAATTCATAATTAGATTATTGAGCATCAAGCATATCAACTTTTATGCTCAATTCACTACTTAAAATGTGGACATCCAAGCCAAATTGATGAACATCTAACAAAAGAACATAGTTTTCTAAGTCGAGATTTTCTAATATTTTTAAGAAGTACATATTGCGATTCAAAAAATTATAGACAACCCCTCTCATTCCAATACTATAATCATCCAATATTTCTTCAAAAGAGGGTGTCATATTAGTAAGAAAGAAAAAGTAGAAAAAGAATAAAAACAAAAACAAAACACAAAATGTGGAAAATAAGCAAAAACCAGTAACTTCTGCAAGTTTTCCCAAATCATGGCCAACCTATATTCGTGCAAATCTAAACACAAAAACACATAAAAAACAACTAAAATTACATTGAGAACACACAAAATCCTAAGTTTTAAGCATCAAAAGTGATGTATTTTGCTAGCACATCAACCAATCACAAGAAAATATTAATGTACCAACTGATTATTATAAAAAAGGTTACTACATTATGAAGGTTTACATCAAGCTTATGTCCTAATAATGTGCAAACTCTTCGAGAAAACATGTTGAGAAGATTCATACTTTAAGAACAAAAATCAGAAGAATGTGTAACATCATTTCAGTTAGACCATCGGAAACTCCAAATATTATGACGAGATTATTTCTAGCGTTAGTTTCATAATTCAGAACTATTGGAACTGTTGGAATTTTGATCCTAGCTTTCAAACTTCGAATGTTGACCAAAGTCAAATTTTGACTCCCGAAATAACTACAAATGCAACTCTCGATCCAAAAACTTCATTTTTACTCCGAATTCAGTTTTGTAACTTATTTAGACCACATTCGACATTTCAGAGTTGAAGAAATAGTAAATTCCATAGATAAGCTAAAAGGTGACTAACCAGGTGATTATAGGTACTTCCTATCCTTCCCTTTGCTCACGTGAATAGGGAAACACAAGTGTGGATGAAGATTGCCATGCATGGTCGGATTCTCTACCTCCCATTTATAGAGGTGACTAGAGATAGGGCTTGCTTGGTTTTTGCTTTCATGATAGGGATCGATATCAACATCAGCGCGATCCTCAAATCCTCCATCAGGATAGCCCAAGTTTATTAGAGTCACAAGTATGCCTTTGGTAGACTGATTACTATGTTGTGTAGGCAACCAGGTGTACCAGATGAAGACTTAGACTACAAGCCTAGAATCCACTCAATGCCCTTCAATGTTACCAACACCAAAGTGCCAGAGCAATCATTTGGGACAACTCTAACTACTCAGTAGCAAGCCTACCTCGATGCGCTTATCATAGGATATATGTATGGCCTGGGGATGCTCCGCCAGACCATTGAAGGTCGCCCTTCCACTGCTGATGAGGTTTATCAGGTAAAGCTCAAGTGCCCTCTCAATGACCATGCAAGGTGGTGCTAGGGATCAAGCCAGGTTCTTCGAGTCAGTTAATCCTGATGTCCCCATAGATGAGGTGAATATCTAGCATATATTTAATATTATGTCTAATGGCGAATGAATAGGATGAGCCTCCATTAAATATGGTGGATGTACTAGTACTTCTGAGGATGGACGATGAGTGAGTGGTAAACCCCCTACTTCATTTGATTGGTATGTATTTGCACTGTTAACAGTGCAATATTTTAAGTGTGGGGTAGGGGTATTTGATTGATGATTTGATGCTTTATCTTTTTATTTTTGCTTTGCACTTAAGACAATTTTTATTTTCTATTTATGTTTCTTTATGGTAAGACAACATTCTATTTCATATGGTCTAGATATTTTTGATGCAATTATGTTATGTCTTAGTAGTTAAATTTTAGTTGATTTGGTTTAAATTGTGGTTGTTATCCCATTTTGAATAGTCGTAGTAGAGTGAGGGGCCCTATGATGGATGGATGACATCAGTCCTAAGAGTATTTATCACTGTAGTGTCTCGTTTTTCTGTAATGGTAGTTGTGGGGGTTCAATCTTGCATAGTGGGCATGTTGGCAGAAAAACTGAAAAGAAAATTGAAAAATTCAAAATGCCTAATTTATGTTATGTGCCTATGAATGTATGTTTAATTTTAAATTCGTGTGGGCATATGTAATGGTTATGATAGTGTCGATCCCTATATTGGGCATGCGCCATATGAGAGTGAGCTTAATTGATTATCCATGTTGCCAAGGTTGCTACAACTTGCCCTGTATATATACTTAACTGAATAGGATGTAGAGCTTTAGGAAGTGATCTAGGCATTTCTTTGCCACCCTACTCTAGACCTTTATTGGAACCCACCATAGATAATTCATCCTTAGTTAACCTTGTTGAGCCTTAGATTTGTTTTTTGGATAACCATATAATAAGCCCATCCCCTTCTTTTTAAGACCTTAATTTTGATCCAAATATCCTAAGCGCTTTAGGTGGAAAGTTAAAGGGGGAAATTGTAAAACCCATATTTTTCTCTCACTGGCATTGTCTTGAGGCCTGAAAATTTTTCCCCAGGAAAGCTGCCAGGCATCACTTTACGGAGGAGCCTACACGGCCCGTGTGGAGCCACACAGTCCGTATGGCCTCTCGTAGAGTGACATTTGATCAGCTTCCCGTTGGGGCAAACTTGCGGCGTAGGGAAATTTTCCAAGTGAAGGTACACGTGCCTTCACACAGTCTGTGTGGCCTTCCGTTTAGCTTCTGTGTGGAGAGTCACCTTTACACGGACTAGGTCACGGTCCGTGTGACACCAGATGGTCCGTGAACTTGTCCGTGTGGTGCTACTTAGTTCGGTTAAATTGTACTCCTGCGAGTTCTAAGTCCAGGACCATGACACTATTCACGGTCTATGTGATGCTACACGGATCGTGTAACGAACTGTGTGACCCAGACAGGCCAAATTCAGATCCATTTCATTAATGACATTTTTGAAATTTTGGTTGTTTTAAACATGAATTTCGACTTTTCCACCCCTCCTGAGCCTCTAAATCAACTGAACTCCTTCAATATTTCAGCCATTTCTTCATTTCCTCTCCCTTTCTCTAAAATTACTCCTACAAGAATTCTCCAACTTCTCTCTAAAACCTCAAGTCAAAATCTTCAATTTTGAGTCCATTTTATCCTCAAGTTCATCCTCAAGATATAAGTATGTGGGATTGATTCTTGGTCTCTTTCAACCAAGAAGACCCAAAATTTCTTTCAATTGAATTCATGAAATATTAGTCACCTTAAATGTGAATTTTTACTATTTGATCTTGTTAACTTCGATTATTGCATGGGCTGTACATTATTCTGAATTTTAAGTTATGTTAAGCTCTATTATGATGAATTACCTTGAGTTATGCAATTATGAACATGCATGTCCCCTTAAAGATGGTATTATGCATGGGTGATCTATACTACAATTTTCATATGAATTTTATTGTGGATTTCCTAGATTTCATATTATATTGCTAAATTTAGATTTACTTTACATTACCCATGCCATCCCTACATTATGCATTGCATTGCACTCATGATCATCGGTTTACATGGAAATTATGAAGTGGGTTAAACCCAAATATGTTATATGAAATGATGTTTTTGATAAGACATTGGTTACGAAAAGAAGGTGATCACCGGTAAGTCTATGTTTATGGCTCTTTGAGCATCTTGGATACTTACACCATCTTGTACATGTAGATGAGCTATTCCTTGCATGAGAATTTTGATTATGATCTTGTGATTTGGCATTTGAGCCTAAACGTGCATTAAATTTTTTGAAATAGGTACTTGACTCTCTTGAAAGCACATATATATACATACATACATACATATATATATATATACACACACACACACATATATATATAGATATATATATATAAGTATTCTAGTGGGATGTGGTTGACTTAGCACTGATGGATTGGGGACCCTCCCCCTTTCCTTGAACTGTGTGCCTACATAGGGACGGATGATATTCGTCTATCTTGTTTATGCTATGACATGTTTGACATGATTCTTGTAAATCCTTCCGAAAAGCATGGTCGTAAGAAAGGTGACCATCCACCGAAAAGCGTGGTCGTAAGGTGTGATGTAGATTACCCTTGGCAAGTATTCTTCTCCCTACCGATGGGAGGTTCCAATCGGTCCAATTCATGTAATAGCTCGCATGGATTTGGTTTGTCGGTTATAGTACATCCCTGTTATATAGGAGCATTATCGCATTGCACGCATCATGAATTCCATGGCATCTTGTATACTAAATTCCATTGCTTATATAATCTTTGTATATTATGTGCCCTTGTCATCTAACATTGACATGTAAGTTCGGTAAGTCATATGCATTGCATGCACACATACTTAGTACATTTAAACGTATTAACGCATACTCTATGCCTACATGATTTTACCATGTAGGGACCGAGCAGTTTGGGTACCAACCACTTGGCGAATAGTCCGTTCTTGAAGACTTTTGGAGTGAGCCCCGTCTTCCGAGGGCGAGCTAGTTAATTCTTATGTTTATTATATATGTTCTTTTGTTGAGGCTGAGCCCAGAACATGTCCTGACCCCCATTCCTTGACTAGAGGCAAATGTTGGGCACTCTGTAAATCTTTCTTAGACAAGGCTTTTCCGCCTGTTGTATTCCTTATCTATAAATGAATGGATTCCTGAGATTTGATTTCTGTCGTTTAGTTATATGTGTTTAGACACTTTTGAACCGATAATGTGGATTTTGATAATTGAGGCTTGTTTGGGAACTCTTGGGTCCCCATTTGCCGTGTCACATCTAGGCCCTATCCCCGAGTCGTGACAGGAATAACCTTTTAAAGGATACCCCAGAGACAAGTCTTAGGTTAGAAAAATAAATAAAAAGTAAAAATAATTTGGAGCCTTAACCAAAAGGTTCTGCGTCGTGGACTCGCTCCAGCAATAAAGGATCCATTCAAAATGAATTCTAGGAAAATAAAAATGTTTAGTGCACTTATATTTAGTATAAATAATATTTCGAGGATTCTTAGTGGGATTGCATATCGAGGGACCAAGGAAGTGTACATAAAATGAGCAGGTGATGGACTAAAGCACTTGGGAGTTGAACCACTAATCCATATCCAAGAATACTACTCACGTGCCCTTAGCCTACATTACAATCAAGACAAAGTCCCATGTGATCCTTAGAGCTAGACTTTCTACGATAGTGAGGACATACATCAAGGGAAAGCCTATGGGAATTAGGAGAAACATGCGATGTTATTTGGGAGAGTGATAGTTGTTTGTGGTACCCATTATCTTTGGTTGCGTTGATTTCATTGTGTTTATATTGGTAGCTTTTTCTATGAGGTACATAATCATTAAAGGATTGACAATTGTAGTAACTCAGAAAAAACGTTTCACACGAGTCTGCATGCATTGTAGAGTACATCTCGGAGATTTGGAAATCAATATGAGTTCATTGTTTAACATGTTGCTAAGACAAGCTCCTATGTAAATATTTGTTTCCTGAGCCGAAACTACCTTGTGAGTATGCATTCATCTGTCATAGTTAATTTGAGGACGAACAAAGCCTTAAGTGTGGGGTGGTGATCTTACGCATATTTATATGCCTAATTGCTTAATATACCCATATTTATAGCTTAATTTGAGGAAAATATCATAGAGTCTAGGTGACTTTCCTTGTGATTTTGTTATTTCTAGCTAACCTTGGTTAAGAAACACTTTTGGTTGTGTTTTGCACGACTTTAAACAGGAATGGAGGTCCAAGTTCATAACCGTAAAATGGGAAGGAAAACAACCTGGGAAATTGAGCACAAAGAGGCCAAAGTACACTATAAAGGAACACCTCTGCATTGTGAAGGTGCTAGATGGTAGTACAAAGTTCAGCAAGCAAGAAAAAGTACAAAGTACACAGTGGTGAACTTAGTCCGCGTCATGGACTAGGTTGATGACATGCCAAGTTTTGCCAAAAAGATGGAATTATAGAATTACTTATAGAGGAAACCAGTCCGCATCGTAGACTTGGAGTTTTAGTATGCAAAAGTCAAAAAATGGGATTTTTAAGTTATATATGTTATTTTTGGAACATTTAAAATATTCATGTTTAGCTATGACAGAAGACAAGGTCCTAGAGTTAATCTTTCTACTTTCCCTATCTTAATTTTGCATATTGAATATTTCTTAGATTATTTATTCAAATAATGAATAGCTAATTTCCCTAATTCTAGGACTGTAGCCATAGACTATGTTTTAGATTTCTTCTCTTTGATCTATGAATGGGTTTTTATATTAAGTACTTCTATATTCCTTTAATATATTTTATTGTCTAGCAAACTGTGAAATAAATTTGTTGTCCACCTGAATTCAGAAGATGTTGAAGGGATAGAACACAGGGTACAAGGAGCTTGTTTGTTCTAAGGTTCTAGGATGATTCATATATGGAAGACCTGTGACAACTACCCATATATCTTGCTTGGTTGATAAAATATGATGATATATCTAATGCATTTTCATTGATTCACACTTATCCCCGCTCAATGATGTAGTTAGACTGTCAATAAGAATAGGCAATTAGAGGTCAGAAAACCATGATTATGAATTTAACCATATAAATCAGTAATTAGGAAAACCATTGATAACCAATAGGATCGAGGATATAACATATGTCTAAAAAGGCTATAGTCTTGGAAGTTTTGCTTAAATTGGTTAAGTCTAAGTTGACAAATTGAACTAGTTGATAGATTAATTTTATTTTTGTTAATTAGTAGAAAATAGTAAACCGTTTCATCACTTGCATAACACACATAATTTAATTAGTTTTTGAATATAATCAAAGCTAGATTGAAGTCCTTCTGTTCGATATCTCGCCTCTACAAGAGCCACTATATTACTTGAGTTGACCGCGTGCTCTTGCATGTGCTTGGGAAGCAACAACATCTTGAAGATTGCTTTTTGAAATCAATATGTCTGTTAAGACTTTTTTTTATGTCATTCGGTCTAGTTAATGCTCCTGTAGCTTTTATAGATCTCATGAACAAGGTGTTCAAATAGTACCTTGACATTTTCATTATTATATTCATTGATGATATGCTGATTTACTCCTATAGTGAGGAAAAACATGTCAATCACCTTGAATTGTTCTTTAGACTCTCGAAGGTAGGCAATTGTATGGCAAATTCTCCAAATGTTAGTTTTGGTTAAGATTGGTTGCATTTTGGGCCATATTGTTTCTAGTGAGGGCATCCTAGTTGAAGATCAGAAAATTGAGATAGTGAAGAATTGGCCTAGGTCTACCACTTTGGCTAACATTAGGATCTTTTGGCTTTAGCTAGTAATTATAGAAGGTCTGTTAGGGGGTTCTCATCTATTTCTATCTTATTGACTAGGCTAAAATAGAATAACGTCAAAATTCAGCGATCTAAGAGTTGTGAGAAGAGCTTTTAGGATCTAAAGAATTAATTAACTTTTACTCCAATCTTTACTTCGCCCAATGTACAAATAGTTTTATGGTATACTGCGATGCTTCTAGAATTGGTGTTTTGTTGTGTTTTGATGTAGAATGATAAGGTAATTGCTTATGCCTCTAGAAAACTTAAGGTCTATGAGAAAAACTATCCCAATCATGACCTTGAGTTAGCAACAGTGTTGTTTGACCTAAATATTTGGCGTTATTACCTATATAATAAGCATGTTGATATTTCACTAACCATAAAATCCTAGGATATGTCTTCAACCAGAAAGAGCTAAATCTTCGACAGACAAGATGGCTTGATCTTTGTAGGGATTATGATATGAGCGTGCTCTATCACTAGGTAAGGAAAATGTTGCCACTGACAATCTTAGCAGGTTGTCTATGGGGAGTGTGACTCATGTAGAAGAAGGTAAGAAAGAACTTGTGAAGGAAGTGTATAGACTTGCATGATTAGGAGTTCATCTCGTAGATCCTTATGAGGGTGGAATGATAGTTTAAAATAGGTCTTAGTCTTCAGTGGTGGTTAAGGTGATGGAGAAACAAGATAATGACCCCACATTACTCACTTGGTTGAGACCTTTCCCCTTGGTGATGGTGAGCTTCTCTGGTATCAAGGTAGATTGTGTGTTCTGCATGTAGATGGATTGAGAGATAGAATTTTGACAGAGGCTCATAGCTCTTGATATTTTAATCATCTTGGGTGTATCAAGACATATCATGATTTTAGAGAAGTGTTTTGGTAGAGTGACATGAATAAAGAGATTACTGATTATGTCGCAAAGTGCCCTAACTATCACCAATTGAATGTCGAGCACTAGAGGCCTAGTAGCAAAGCCCATGATATAAGTATACATATATAGAAGTGGGAGATAATCAATTAGGACTTCATCATAGGGCCACCCCAAACTCACTGACAACATGACTCTATTTGGGTGATTGTGGATAGGAGAACAAAGTCGACCCATTTCGTACTGGCTAAGACTTCAGATTTATTGAAGAGTATACCAGATTGTACATTCATGAGACAGTTAGACTTCTTGGATTTCATTATATCTTATAGGGTTCCACCAAGCCACGATGAAGGTTACATTGATTAGAGATTGGTTGAAGAATGCTCAAAGTTGACTACAATCTTACTCAAATATGACGAGGAGGGAGTTGGAGTTTGAGGTATATGATCAGGTATTCACGGAGCTCTCTCCCCTTAAAGGATTTGCGCATTTTTGTAATAAAGGGAAGCTTAGTCCTTGATATATGGGTCACTATTGCATTATATGTAGGTTTGGAGCGGTAACATATGAGTTGGAGTTTCTTTGCAGTTGTAGTCGTGCATCTGGTCTTTCATATCTCTATGTTGAAGAAATGTATTTGGAACCTAGCACTTATTTCTCTTTTGGAGATGGTTGGGATGAAGGATAGCCTATCATATGAAGAGGTACCAGTTCATATCTTAGATTAGCAGGTTTGCAAGTTAAGGACCAAGGAACTTACATCTATTAAAGTCTTATGAAGGAATTAGTTCATTTTAAGAAGCTACATGGTAAGACGAAGAAGATATGAAGTCTAGATATCAAAATGTTTTCATTCCCCAAGATGACAAAAAAGATGTAAGAGTATTTGTTTGAAGGAATTGTTTGAGTGTAGTTTTTCATCCTCCATATTTTATGTTTGAGTGTTTTGGTTTCTTCGCTCATAATCATGCCTTATGTATTTTTTATGTAGTTATAACCTTTCCAAATAGTTTAAGTTGAGAAAAAGTGAGTTTGAGTTGTCCATGCTACCTTGATTATCACTTGAGTAAGAATGATCCCAAGGGGGAGATATTGTAACGCCTCACAACTCCTATACAAAGAATTAAACCATCCTTTCTATGATTATGAGCTCGATCTCAATGACTTCTAGGGTGTACATACATGATAAGGTCCTTTACTAAGTATTTGAGGTGTATCAGATATGGTTTAGGGTCTTAAGGAGCTCCAAATGCTAAGCCAAGTTCAAAGCATTTCAATCACAACGTTTCTGCATGAGTTCATATAAGGTCAACTTCAAATGGAAATATCTTTCAACATATAAAGACTTCGGTGACCTATGGCCTGTCAAATCAAAAGGTCTTTGAGTTATTTTACCAAGGTCACTAAGTTTTCCTCATTTTGAGTTTAGAAAAAACATCATATGGAAAATTTACTTGAGCATGTCTCGACTAGAAAATTGGGTAGTTGAGAGTCAACTCGACAACTCACCAAATGAGTTCAGCGCATCACTGATTGAGCTCATAGAATGGACTCAAAAGCATATAAAATCTATGATTTTAGGTAATCTAAGGCTCCCATTTGGAAACTTACTGAATGAATTAATCTCTAGATCCTCATTTTGACCAACAAAACTCATTAGAAGCTTTTTTTTTCTTCAATTTTTATGATTTTCTTATGCTCCTAGACAATTACTTTAAACCTGTTACCCTCAATTAACTTCTTTAAGTCTATTTTATGGTATAATAAACCTCCCAATCCATGATCAACCCTAAAAAATAATCAAATCCACACACTCTAAGTTCTCCTAAGGAAGAAGCCAAGACTTTTCACCTTCGAGACCCAATTCAAGCTTTCAAGTCAGTGCTTTTCTTTTAAGTATGTAAGGTTTCAATGATGAGTTTTCACTCTCATGCCTAAAGCATTTTTATTTTTATATTAGTTCTACGAAATTTCTAAAGTTAAAACTAGGGCTGTTATGCAATTATAATTTTTCTTTATTAATTTATGTTTCAAGATTAAACTTCAGTCTTAAAATCTTATTTCACTTATTTAGCATAACTTCTATGTCTCATTAGATATTTATGGCATTATAATTATGAATACAAATATGATATGAACTTCAACCTTAAAGCATGTTAACTTATGATACAATTTTAAGCTTCATTTCACATTATGATTCAAAGAAGAGATGATTTCCATACTTATGAGCATCATATGTATGTGTGCAATATTTGGGAGGATTGTTTGGTACAAAGAAGACAAGGGTTTAGAAAATCCAAGTCCCATAACTACATGCCACTATGAATTGAGTATACCACTTTGTTGGGCGATTCCATATGGCCATGTGAGGCAATTAAGTGAATTCACATAGATATGATATGGTTCTGTACTTTGGCAAGGTATAGAGAAGCCCTTCCAACTGGGATTATAAGCTAGGTATCTTGAGGTCATGTGATGTATGTCGGTTAAAAGAAACTCTCCCATTTTTTTACATACCCTTAGAATCACTTGTGGTTCCAGGTACCGTGTCCGGGCCAGGATGTAGACTCGAGTCATCACAAGAATACATGCATTTGAGTACCATGGAAAAGATAGTAGATTCAGTGAGTTATTTAACAAAGCTATGCAAAACATCATTTGCATTGAAAGTGGAGAGAATTCTTGAGTGTTACAATGGCTTCCAAGGAGTTAAAGAGGTAATAGATATGGTAAGTGGAAATGGAATATCATTAGCTTCTATAATTTCCAAATATCCTAATATCAAATGTATTAATTTTTTCCTACATGTAACATCCCCTAAAATATTCTAACTCAAGAAAAAAAATCAACTTTGAGTCTGCTGCAAACTAGACTTAGGAACCCAATTTATGGCCTATAGATGGATCTATGAGCCATAAGAGGGGTCTAGTAGGCCCTATCTCCAGTTACTGCACTAAGGTCATTACATGAAGCCATAAAATGACTCGTGGAACTTTCTACGAACATAGGCAGGCCTTGTAGTCCCCCTCTACACTTAGAAAGATTTTGGGATTATGAAGACCAAGTCTATGGACCCTTAGTATAAGTCGTACAACGTTCTATGAGTCATAGATCAACTCGTAGAGCTGAATTCTATATTTTGGGATCTACTGAAATGTGAATAAGGTGCTACGAAGATCTTTACAACTCGTAATTCCTTTTACAATCCATCAACGAAGTTCGTAGTTTATGGTCCAAAATTTCATTCTTTGAATCTTGATCTCCTCTAATAGGATAAGCCCACTTATGACCCATCATTGGGTTTATGACTCATAGAAGGCTGGTCATAGACCCAGGCTTTCTTTTGGCAGGTTCTACAAAACCTCCAGTCTACGAGCCATGGACTAAACCATAATCCATAGACGGAGTCTTGTGGTTTAGCCCGTCAATTTTACTAAGGGATAGTTTCATCTTTTTCATTATTTTCTAATCAATCCCTTGACATTTTGGAATTAAATAAATCCTTTACAAGTACATAATGACACTTATACCCTTATAATCACTTAGAATACTTAGAGAGCAAATTCAAGAAGAGAAAAGCTTAAGTTCAAGATATTCTACCAAGGTCTCCTAATTCCGAGTAAAATTTCAATATCTTCATATATGTAGGGCCATCATAGTTGGATTGAGTTCATCCATGCACCTAACATCTATGTTTCCATTTTAATTGAGTATTGAGTTAAGTCAAAATTTATATTTTAAATTCCGATTAAGTTAACTCTCCTCCTATTGAATTTTGTATAATTATACATTGAGATTATTATTATTTTTACTTCTCATATTATTGGAATTGTTGTTTCGGGTCACTTTTTCATAAACCCTAATTGAATCGATGATCATGGGTTTTTCATGCATTATTTAATGAATGAATTGATGGTTCGCATGCATTAAATAGAATATTACTATCACATTAAAGCTATGAATGTTTTAATAAAATTGAGCCTTGAGTTTAACGATGTTTGATTCAAGAGTTTTGACAAGACTTAAATGATTTTCGAAGTATAACTTTTAATAAAATATGATGATAATATGTTGATAATGAAATTGATATTTTAAATTAATGTCCTACGTGACCAGGTGAGATGATTATATGAGCTTATATCTTGGGAGTAGTATTGAGAATCAATTTGGATAATGGAATATCTAACTCAAACCTCATGAACTACGTAGCCATTGTAATAAGAGTTATGCCTCTATTGTCCCCAAAGAGAACTTCTTTATTAGATCCATTGATGTGATGTCCTTTTTCCCTAGCAAGGTATTTGATGGATGTGACAACACATCATTTCATTGTATCATCACTAGCTCACAGGTGATGAATTTTTATTAGAGAAACCCCTTAATAGTATATGTGTGTGTGTGTGTATATATATATATATAGATAATTTTATTGAGTTGCATATTCATATTTATGATTGATGGAAACATTGTTTATATTATTTAAAACTTGCATATCATATTGATGTTGAGTTGAGCTTAATTCTTTCATTGAGTACCTCAATGCATGTTGTTCTTCTTAGTCATCTTACATATCGTACGTTCCATATATTGCCATCATTCAATACTGTATCTTTAATGATGCAAATACAGGAGCTAGGAGTTTGCAACAAATGATTCATTGAATATTTTGAGTATTCTAGAGTCTTGGTAAGACCTCCTCGAATTCATAGAGTTATCTTTTATTTTACTTTATGTCTTTCTTTTCATTATTATGTGGTAGCCTTAGGATTGTCTTGACACCTTGTTGATAGTTGATAAAGGCTTCATAGATAAAGTTAGAGGATGTACTTGGACTTGGTTTGAAAATCCTCTTTATTGATATAGAGTTCTTCTCTAAATTATCTTAAGTTACTTGCTTATAAGCCCATATGAGTATTTAATGATTCTTTAGAGTTTTTTGCTAATTGGACATGTGATGACATCAAGTGATTTGCTAGGGAACCAACCATGGTTTCTAATTGCCTGACATGCCTAGGATACCTTCTTAGACTTGACAAACTTGGTATTAGAGCACAAGATTCAAGAGTCCTAGGGTGTCTATCGGTATTAGAGCACAAGATTCAAGAGTCCTAGGGTGTTTATGAGATTGTGTCTAGGAGAGTCTTACTTATGAGTGTGTCTCGTGCCATACTTATAATCAGAAGACTATGGGATATTAAGGAATTATTTCACTTCTTTGCATTCTGATTTCATGCGATAGAGCTTGACTCTATAAATGTTTCTTTCTACTTGTGCATTATACATTTGCAGATGACATCTTTAAAGCGCTCCACCAGCAATAAAAATGCCACGAGCACTGAAGTCCCAACGTAGAGGCACCGATGGGATCAAGAATCAGGGGAAACCTACGAGGACTATTGAATCTCCTCAAATACTTACTGCTCACCCTACTACAACATCTGCATATATGTTTAAGGGAGCCATATTTGTGCTATCCAATAGTGGTAGCTCAGGCTGGTCAACAAAACACCCCTGCTCAGAACATTAACAACCAAGAGGCATCAATTTCTATGAAGACTAGATATTTCTTAAGGATTAACTAGCTAGTCTTTACGGCTTCTAAGGTTGAGAAGAATCCACAGAACTTCATTAATGATATATGGAAGGTTCTAAATGCTATGCAAGTGACTACGACTGGGGAAGTGATGTTTGCTTCTAACCAACTTAAGGATGTGGATTCAATAGGTTGAAAGTTATGGTGAGGATGTGAAGCCTGCACTCCTGGATGAGTTCAAACGTGCTTTCCTTGACAACTTCTTTCGTAGGGAGTTAAGGAAAGCTAAGGTAAAAGAGTTTGTGAATTTTAAGAAAGAGGGAATGATGTCAAAGATTACAATCTCAAGTTCACCCAATTGTCCAAATATGCTCCGTAGATTGTTTCAGACATAAGGTCTAAGATAAGGAAATGTCGATCAGGTTCTGTTAAGCATCTGAAGAAGGAGTGCAAGGCAATTCTGTTGATTTATAGCAAGGATATCTCTAGACTTGTAGTGTATGCCTAACATGTTGAGGATGATAAGAGAAAAGACAATGAGGAGCACATAAGCAACAGAGCTAGGCCAACTGGGGAAGAAGTGAACTTATAGAAGCAAGTAAAAAGGGACAGATCCTTTTTTCAAAAGAGTCCTTCAAATATGTGCCATCATCTGCCAGTGCACCTACCTGGAAGAGTCAAAAGAACTACAATGCTCAAGGTTCATAGACAAAAGGAAGTATAGCACAAGGGACAAAAGAAAATCCACCCTATGGCAAGTGTGGTAGGTTCCATTCGGGAGAATATCGTGTTGGCACTAATTCTTGTTTCAAGTGTGGTAAGACAAAACATTATTAGAATGATTGCCTAATGAATATGCCAAATAATAGGGGAAATAGAGCCCAAATTTCTTCTTCAACACCACTAGGTTGAGGTAATCAAAGAGGTATTACTACTAGGATAGGTGAAGCTACAAACCATTTGTATGCTATAAATAGTTGACATGACGTAGAGAGTTCATTGGACATTGTGACTGGCATGCTTTGAGTCTTTTATTTTGATATTTAGGCCTTACATGATCAAGGTGTGACATTATCTTTTGACTCCTTATCTAGGTAACAAGTTTAAGATCCTCCCGAGAGTCTTCTTGAGCCTTTTAATGTCTCTACTCCTGTTGGAGAAAGGATTCTTGTTGGAAAAGTCTATGAGGATTGTACCATTTGCATCTATCATAGAGACATCATGGCTGATTTAGTTGAGTTAGACATTGTTGATTTTGATGTCATTTTAGGGATGGACTAGCTTTATGATTGTTATTCTATAGTTGATTGTAGAACTCGAGTTGTCAGATTTTAATTTCCTAATAAGTCTATTAAAGAGTGGAAGGGTAGTCCCCCAGTGGCTAAGGGTCATCTTTTTATTCTTACCTTAAGGCCAAAAAGTTGATCTCCAAAGGGAATATTTATCATATTGTTCGAGTCAAAGATGTTAATGATAAGCCTCTACCCTTTGTGTCAATTCCTATTGTAAATGAGTTTCCTAAAGTCTTCCCTGATGATCTACCTAGAGTCCTTCTTGATAGAGAGATACACTTTGGGATTCATGTCCTTCCTGATACTACACTTATTTTCATTCCACCATATGGAATTGCTCTAGCAGAGTTAACATAATTAAAGTTGCAATTGAAAGATCGTCTTGTTAAGGGATTTACTAGGATGATTGTCTCATCTGGGGAACTTTTATCCTAGTTGTGCAAAAGAAAGATGAATCTCTTAGAATGTGCATCAACTATCGTCAATTAAATAAGGCCACCATTAAGAATAGGTATCGTCTTCTTAGAATAGTTAATATATATTACAAACTTTAGTTTACCAATTTTTTTTCTAAGATAGACATCAGGTAAGGCTATCACCAATTAAAAGTGAGAGAATATGTCATCTTGAAAATGGACTTCCAAACCCATTATATTCACTTTGAGTTTCTTGTAATATCTTTTTGTTTGACTAATGTACCTTTAAGTTTTATGGACCTTATAAACCGGGTATTCAAGCCATATCTGAGTATGATTGTTATTCTGTTCACTAATGATATATTCGTCTACTCCAAAAATAAAGAAGAGCATGCCAATCATCTTGGAATCATTCTCTAGACTCTCAAAGATAGTGAGTTATATCCTATGTTCTCCAAATGTGAATTTTGGCTTGCATTAGTGGCATTATTAGGCCACATCATAACAAATTATGTTATTTAGGTTGATACACAGAAAATTAAGGCAGTGAAAAATTAGCCTAGACCTACTTTTCTAACTGAGATATGGAGTTTCTTAGGTCTAGCTAGTTATTATCGATAGTTGTTGAGGGTTTTTCATCAATATCAACCCTTTTGACTAAATTGACTTAGAAAAAGGCTAGGTTTTAATGGTTATATACATGCGAGAAAATCTTTCGAGAGATGAAACTAGAATGACTACCGCACCAGTGTTGTCCCTACCTGAGGGAACTGATGGATTTGTTATCTATTATGATACTTCTAGAGTTATTTTAGGTTGTGTGTTGGTGTAGAAAGGTAAGATTATAGCCTACAATTCAAAATAGCGTAATACTCATGAAATGAATTACCCAACTCATGATTTTGAGTTGATAACAGTAGTAATTGCTCTTAAGATTTGGCGTCATTATCTGTATGGGGTGCATGTCGATGTGTTCACTGATCACAAGATCTTGCTAAATGTCTTTAGTCAAAAGGAGTTGAAGTTGAGGTAGATAAGGTGGCATGAGTTGCTTAAGGACCATAATATGAGGATTTATTACTACCCAGGCAAGGCAAATATTGTTGTTGATGCACTTAGTAGAATGCCTATGGGTAGTAGTACGCATCTTGAAGATGAGAAGAGAGAATTGGCTAGGGATGTGTATAGACTTGCACGATTTGGATTCCAACTTATTGGTTTTGAGAAGAGAGAATTGGCTACGAATGTGCATAACTCTAAATAATCCATCCATCTAGGTTCTACTACGATGTATCGGTAGAGTGGTATGAAGAGGTGTATCGGTAGAGTGGTATGAAGAGGGATATCGCAAATTACGTCTCTAAATGCCCAAATTGCTAGCATGTCAAAGTATAGCACAATAGTCATGTGGTTTAACTCAACATGTTAAGATTCTAGAACGTATATGGGATATGATCAACAAGGACTTCATTATAGGTTTAATGCAGTCTTCTTCCAATCCGGATGATTGTGGATAGGATGACCAAATCAACCTACTTGTTGTCCATTAATACGACTGACACCGTAGAGAATTATGTCAAATCGTATATTTGAGACATTGTCAAAATTCATGGAGTTTCCTAGTCTATCATTTCAGTTAGAGGATCCTAATTCACTAAGTTTTGGAGGTCTTTTTAGAAGGATTTTGTCACGCAGCGAGGGTGCTCTTAGCGTGGTGAGCACTCGGATGGTTCCCAAGAGAACCACTTGACCTTATCACATTCATTCAATCAACAGTGGAAGAGTCTGTTTATGTATAAGGAATTATCAAGTAGGTCCATCAATCGATGACTCAATAAAATAAGGGTTTAAAAATGATAATCCAAATCAATTTAATCTTTAAAAATGAAAGATCAGCTCTAATCCATCATTGTCTATAAAGCCTCTATCTCTAACCATTTAGATGATGTCAATGATAAGTTCATGGCTACCTCAAATAAAAAATAAGAGTACTGAACTCGAAGCAAGAAAGAAATAAGTAGTGTCCTCCGAATGGAAGGGAGGACTCACCAATAAGCTAATAGAGATAAAATCCTCAACGGAGCGCATGACGACGATCTCTAATACCTATCTCTGCATCATAAAAAGATGCAGGTCCAAATGTATGTCAGTACGTGGAATGTACGAGTATTTAAAATAGATGGAAAGGGATGAAAAGGACCTAATCAACGATACTTAACTCAAGTAACTCAACTCAACTCAGTAAAACATGCAAGTTTAAGAATAATGTCATGTTTTAAAAACGAAGTCAATAATATGCAACTCTGGCCAAATCATCTAGTTAGTAAGTCGGAGTTTCTCTTAATCAAAATTTATCACCATATGAGCGAGTGATGATACAACGAATCAAAATTTATCACCATATGAGCGAGTGGTGATACAACGAAGTGATATCATTGCCACATCCATCCGATTCCTTGCCAGTGTAAAGGATATTTTATCAGTGGATCCAATAAAAACCTCTATAGGGACTTTAGACATATGGCCCCTCATCATATGTTGGCGGCATATGTTATGGGATTTGAGTTATTTATACTCTCACCCTAAATTGGTGCTCAATACTACCCCTAAAACATGTGGCCATATCTATCAAGTGAATAGATTACTCAAAAACATCTCATCAAGTCTCATTGGACTTAATTTAAACATCAAACTCAACTAAGACATCATCATCCTCATCTTTCTTCAACTAATATATTTGAAAATTATTTACATCATCATCAAAAAATTTCGTCAAAACATCAAACTCAATGCCCAATTTCATCAAAAGTCACTAAAACATGTATCGTCTCATCAAAATCTTGTTCTGAAAATACCACCCTTTGGACTCGATAAAATAAATATGTAATATTAGTTTAAATTACTCTTTCATTGATGTATAGAAAATCCACCATCTTTATTCTCAACATGCAAAACCTTGATTTAAAATACTTTGTTTAATGTAAAAAAAATCATCAATATCAACATCAAATAACATATTGAAAAAAACCATGATCATCAACTTTATTAGGATTCATGAAAAAGTATCCACAAATGACAACTCCAATAATTTAAGAGATAAAAATACTAATCATCTAAGTGCGTCAATATATATCTAACTCAATGTAAGAGGAATCAACTCATTTAAAATTTAAGAATTAGGGTAAAACTTTACTCGAACTCAATTATGAAGAATTAAATTGTGGCACATGTGGATGAACTCAATCCAACGCTGTGGGTAACCTTACATACCTAGAAGAACAAAAGTTCTTGAAGAAACCCTTGGCTTGGAACCTTATAGCTTGAACTTGAAAAACTCTTCTATAAAGTTCTTGAAGTTTGAAGGAGGATCTTGATTCAAAACCCAAGGTTCTTGAAGAGAATCTTGAAGTTGAAGCCTTTAGATTTTGTAAATTTGGAGGAATTGATTTATTGAAGTTCTTGACCTTTGGGAGAAGAAAAATTGGGGATCTTGGGGGGTTTTCTATACGTGTAATGATGTTATTAGGTTATAAGATAGGCTTTGGGAAGTTATTTAAGGATAAAAGTTTAAACATATCCTTTTGGAAGAGTCCTATAATCATCAAAATTGAAAACAATGACCTTTTGATGAGTTTTGGTGACCAAATCGGTGGTTTTAGGACCCTATCACCAAACCATTCGGCAGTACTATCACGACCTGAAATTCAGGTGTGATGAAATTCACCTAAGCCACCAAGGTGAGTCATTCCAAAATCTAGACAACTCAACATAACAATAAAAACAGAAGATAAACAGTCTAATAAGACAAATAAGCATAGGCAATCAAAAGCTACAATCATCCTAGAACTGCTATCACATATACAAGCCTATAGATATAGAATACTCAATAAAATACAAATCTCAATGTTTAGTTCTCAAATAGAACTGTCACACCCCGGGAGAATACCCTAGGCATTGTCAGTACCCAGAGACTATTGCTAGTCCCCAAGCGAACCACTTGACCTCATCACATTCATTCAATCAATAATTCAAGACAATCAGCGGAAGACAAAGGAGAGTAAACGGTACATCTCATCTAGTCTCAAAATAATATTATAAATAAAAGGCTAGTGGAAAGAAACTAGCTCAACAAGTCTTATCATCAACATTCGACTCTAGTCTATGAAGCCTTTATCACTATCAAGTGGTGCCAATGATAGACCCACGATTACCTCAACTCAAGGAATAGTAAAATTACTCTAAAAGTCTAACTCTAATAGCTAGATCAAAGTACATAATGGCCCTCCGAAGTAAGGATTCTCACCAACTCTGCTGACTGCGATAGATCTTCAATGATGCGCCTGTTGACGATCTTTAATTCCTGTATCTGCATCATGAAATGATGCAGCACCGAGTGGAATCAGTACGTGAAATGTAGGATATGTGAAATAGCTGAATAAAACAGAAAGGTAGAATAATATGGAAATAACATCAATTTAGAATAATAACCAAATCAAAATGTCACATGTCTATCTAAAGAAAGAGTAAAGATTAGACAAGTGACCAATCAACCATCATCAATTAAATCAGACTCAACTCAATGGAACTCAACTCACTCATCTCATCTCATCTCATCTCGTCTCAACTCAGAGTACTTAATGTGGGAACTTTCTAGAAGTTTCTCTTATCCGACAACAATAACTGATGCGCCAGTAATTGTACAACAAACTTCCATTATTGCCACAACCATTCAGTACCTTGCCGGCGTAAAGGACAACTCGAATCTATAATAGATCCAGACAATTAACCAATCAAGTCCTATTGTTTCAGGATAATAATGTAAGGACCTATTCAACTCTAATGGAACTTAATCCATATGATGAGAACTTGTCCGACTCTATCAAAACTTAG
Source organism: Solanum rostratum (assembly GCA_029948455.1). Taxonomy (NCBI): domain Eukaryota; kingdom Viridiplantae; phylum Streptophyta; class Magnoliopsida; order Solanales; family Solanaceae; genus Solanum; species Solanum rostratum. The sequence continues at coordinate 19,673,435 of CM057049.1, forward strand.
CCCTCAAGGTAAGAACTTATCGGACTCTAACAGACATAGCCCTCAAGCTAGGAACTTGTCTGACTCTAACGAACTTAGTCCACTCCTACGCTTGGCGACATAGTTAATTTGTACAAGTTGGACTTGCTCTTACTCTTACTTATTTTGGTGCTCGATACTCTTCCCAAAACTCAATGCTCATAAGACTCCTCATCTCAGCTCAATTATCTCAAATTAGCCTCGTAGAGACTCTCATTATCTTATTAAACCAAACTCAAGGGTCCTCTATTATTTCAAGGACTTTAACTTATCTCGGTTAACTCAATTCGCATTTAAGAACTCAAGGACTCAGATTATTAATTAGAAGACGTCGTTTAGTCAGAACTCAAAAACTCAATTATGAAGACATATAGGATCATCAAACTCAATTAACTCAACCTCATACTCATCTCAAGACTTCAGTCAACATACTCAAACCAAGGCTCTAGACTTCATCCCTAGGTTCATCATGCATGCTTTAACAAATTAATATATAGAGTTTATACAATATCTCATGAAAAGTATTCAAATCAAGAAAACAAGTTTATGATGATCATCAACATAGGAAAATACACATATTTAATATAATTTTCAAGAAAAACCATCAAGAATAATGTATGTAGACTCTTTCAGACTTTCAACTCTTCTATGACCATCTATGTGGCACATGAGAGAATAATCTCATGCTTTTAGTTTAGCCTTACATACATGGTATGAAGCTTTTGGACAATCAATCCTCAAGAACACCCCTCGACTCCTCAATTTTACGCTCCTCTTCTCTTCTCTTTAGCACTAGTCTTTTTCAATGACTTAGAAAAGGATTTAAGACCCTTTTTATACCCAAAACGACCTAATTTGATCGTGTTTTGGGTTTAGGAGGGGTTGGGAATTCTCTGGAGTGCCCCTCACAAAATTTAGAATAATGTCAACTTTGGAATACCCAGTCCGCGTCGCGGACTAGGCGCATTACAGTGTATTTGTTTCCAAAAGTTTTTCCAATCCCATTAATTTTTTTTTAAAAACAACTAAGTCTAGCTCCGCTACAGAGGCGTGCCTCTGTCACATACAAACACTATTTTTTGTTTGTAGACCAAAAAATTATCTTTTGATTCGGTTGCTCTAAAAATTAACTGAGATAATTTTTCCACTCAATGTTTTATGTTGATCGTATATCCGATCTCGAATTTGCCATTTGAGCATGAAAAGATGTGTTATGCGCACACTTCTCCTCTAGAAGTATTTTGATAATTTTACCAGGCTATACATTATCTCCCCCTTGGAATCATCCGTCCTCGAATGATGAGTAAAGGTGGACATCAAGGCACGAATAGACTCAAGACTCATTTCAACACTCACTCACTCAATCAAACTCTCGACTCCTCATCAACCTCAACAAACTTCACTCAGACTCAGGAATAGATACGTCATTAGGAACTAATGTAGAGATAGTATCTTAACATCCTCACCATTAGGAATGAATATAACATCGAAACTCGATCAATTTGAATTGTAGAAACACTTCGTCAATCGGTTATTTGAACTAAAGAAGGAAGTCATCAACTCTAATTGAGAAAGGTGACCATAGTGATATATAAGACTCTGTGAGCATTCTCAAGCTCATCTCACCACCTCAATTGTGCTCCCCTTCATGGCATTGTACTCCATCAACTTAAGCTTATAGTTCTTATTCAACTCCCTACCTATCTATATCCTTTTATTTCATTCAAGCCTACTTCTGAGCCTCATAGTGCTATTGTTAAGATGATCATATCCATACAAGGCTAACCCTCAATACTCAAGCTCTATACTCTTATAGGGACTTTCCCTAAAAGATCACTAGTCCTCTTCACTACCCCACTATCCTTACTTAGAACCCTTGCCACGAAGTCTTCAATAGTCTATCATTAATACTCGCATAACAACAAACATGCATTCAATCCTATCAATTTAACCACTTAGACTGTATCTAGAAAATTTCAAGCCTGCTAAGCACTTCTACCTTCGCCATTGAATGAGCTCCCGCTCAAAGACATTCCAGCATACTCTTACCTATTATATATCATAATGTCTCACCTCTCCCCTCCTCCCTATCTCTATGCCTATATGACACAATATAACACCAATGTCATAATAAGGATATATCCACTCCTCCTCATCTACCCTCATTCTCCGTCTGCTACTATCAGCATCAGTACTTAGGCCTAGAGGGACTCGTCATTTCCCCCTTTGGCAAAACCCCAACTACTACCTCCTCATGCAAAATAAGCACGACCTATATTCAAAACTTGATACTCTACATCCTACCATCAACAATGCCATAACGTACCAACGGTCGGGCATGTGTAAGATGACATCAGAATAAAGAACCCTTATTCTCTCTCATCAACCATCACTCCTCTATTCTCATCACCATTTCCATCAAGACTAGGAATACGATCACTCAATGAACTCGGAACAAAGATCATTAGCATGACTCAATCGAGAAATCTTACTTGCGAACATTCGTAAGGAAGTACGATCTCCCTCATCTATTGAGACTCATTTTGGGTTCACAAAACTATTCATAGTATAAAACTTAGGTCATATCTCATTTAACATAAGAGTGGAAACTCTTAAACCCATGGGGTAAGGTCAAAATTAATGAATGAACTCATCGTTTTTTACAAGCTGGCAAAGAATTGACGCCTCATCAAAATCAACCTATCACCATCAAAAACTCAAGATCTATTTCAGTCTATCACATCATTGTCTCCCCCTTATCTCAAGGGTCATCTCTTAAGTTTTGCGAATTAATTTCTTCTACTAGGCCATAAACATATACCTCCACACAGTTGAGGAATCACTATCCATGAGAATTGGCATTTTAAAGTTCTTCTATCATACTATAATCACATATATAAAATAGCCACTAAGACTCTCTTCAAAAAATACAACTCTTAGCTTCCTCCTGTCGCTAGGGAAATCTCTCTATATTTGCTGCCCTAATGGCATACATAACCACTTTCCACAACTCTTACAATCTAACCTCTCCTATCAAATGTTTTGTCCTCAATCTCCTCTTTCCATCTAATGGTACCTATACCATACTCATAACATCACACTCCTTGCAAGCCAAAATCTTAATCTTAAACACACACTATAGGAACCTCTTAGGGCGAATCTTTAACTAAAACTATCACTCTCACGATGTTGTCTCCTCTTTACCACTACTCCTCAACATTAAAGCTTAGAGTCTAGTTCTAACATGTGCATCTATCACACATCTCTCCAATATCACACCAATCTTACAATTACTAGGTAAATTTTGCAGCTTAAGCCTACTAAAATCTCATTGCATGTATTCAGTCAACACATCCATTCTTCGCAACTCAAGTACTATTCCTCCACTTACTATACCCATTTACCTGGCTAAGCTCACAACTATATAAATCTCGTGGGGCTTTTTCTTCAAAAATTATAAGCCTAGTGTAGATCTATCACACTGAAAGCACTCTGTCCCTCTATTCAACATGTACTTCTCACCCTCTCAGTACAATATCATAATACATCAACATAGATCTCGTTCTAGCTTTGAGCACGCTCTAACATATTTTGATACTAACTACCTTAAAATGATATTTGTAGGGTACTTACGACTCTTTCATAAAACTTATGGCAATCCACTCGTCTTCTCATTACTTACCTAATGGGCATATAACTCTAATTACAATCCGCAATTGACTATAACTCTTACTATCTCGTCTTTTCCTTTCTATCGTCATCATTCTAGCTCTGGAATGACAACTCTGCTCAGGGTGGTATAAGACCTCACATATCACTCTTAGATGTTACACTAAGTCCTTTAGAGACATAATTTTCTCTCTCATGAATAACATCAAATGTAATTAAAGACTCGAAACATACCCATCATGACATTTGAGGTAACATCTATAGAACTTTCCTAATCCTCTCTAACTGTGGGTGCTGGGGTAGAAGCTTGGGCTCTTTGGCCTGCTTAGGACAATTCCTCTGGAAGTGATCCATTTGGCCACACTTGTAACATCCATCACTCCCTTTACGACATCCTCCCAGGTCACATTTGCCATATGTGCCTCAAGGTGGCTTGCCTTAGGAACATTGAACCACACTAGCCTGTAACTTAGATTTTTGAGCTCTAAAGTTATAAGGCTCTTCGTGAAACTAATTCCTGTTCCTATTCCTCCCTGACCTCTTATACCCAGGTGGGTTCACCCTCAAGAACTCAAGATCTCCGAATGAATTTGGAACATCCCACCTGCCTGCTCTCTGTCAAACAACCAGTGTTGTCACAGCCTGGGCCAAAGTTTGGAGGGCCTGGCAAAGCTCAGCATTGCTGATGTCAGCCTATGGTGGCTGCACGACAAGGACATCTAGGCCTATGGGTTCATCCTAATCCTTGGGCTCAGGTTGGTTAACATTCCGTCTGGCTGGGTTTTAGTTCACTTCATCAGCTCTTCTTAAAAACATGTAATGCATGAATCAGAAGAGAGATTTCTTAGAGTTTAATTCTATCACACAAATTTAGAATAAGAAAGAAGTGTAACAATTCCTAATGTCCTATAGCCTCCTACTTATAAAGTGTGGTAGACAAATACCTATAAACAAGATTCTACTAGAAACAGCTTCATAGACTCCCTAGGACTCTTGAACTCGTGCTTTGATACCACATTTGTCACGCCCCGGGAGGGTACCCTAGGCATGGCCAGCACCCAGAGACTATTTCTAGTCCCCAAGCGAACCACTTGGCCTCATCACTTTCATTCAATCAATAATTCAAGACAATCAGCGGAAGACAAAGGAGAAGAATAGGCGTATCTCATCTATTGTCAAAATAATATTATAAATAAAAGGCTAGTGGAAAGAAACTAGCTCAACCAGTCTTATCATCATCATTCGATTGTAGTCTATAAAGCCTCTATCACTATCAAGTGGTGCCAATGAAAGACCCATGGCTACCTCAACTCAAGGACTAGTAAGGCTACTATAAAAGTGTAACTCTAATAGCTAGATGAAAGTACATAATGGTCCTCCAAAGTAAAGGAGGCTCACCAACTCTGCTGACGGCGATAGATCTTCAACGATGCACCTGTTGACGATTCCTAAATCATGTATCTGCATCATGAAATGATGCAGCACCGAGTGGTGTCAGTACGTGGAATGTTACAGTATGTAAAATAGCTGAATGAAATAGAAACAGGTAGAATGATATGGAAATAACATCAACTCAGAATAATAACCAAATCAGAATATCACATGTCTATTTAAAGAAAGAGTAAAGATTAGACAAGTGACCTATCAACCAATCAACCATCATCAATTAAAACAGACTCAACTCTATGGAACTTAACTCGACTCATCTCATCTTATCTCGTCTCGACTCAGAGTACTCAATGTGGGAACATTTTGGGAGTTTCTCTTATCCAACAACAATGACTTATGAGCGAGTGGTTGTACAACAAGCTGCCCTTGTTGCCACAACTATCCAATACCTTGCCGGGGTAAATGACAACTCAAATCTTTAATGGATCCGGATAATTAACCTATCGAGTCCTATTGTTTTAGGACAATAAGGTGAGGACTTGACCGAATTTAACGAAACTTAATCCATAGGATGAGAACTTGTTCGACTCAAATCGAACTTAGCCCTCAAGGGGAGAACTTGTCCGACTCTAACAGACTTAGCCCTCAAGATAGAAACTTCTCTAACTTTAACGGACTTAGTCCACTCTTACACTTGGCGACGTAGTTAAAAGGTGCAAGTTGGACTTGCTATTACTCTTACTCATTTTGGTGCTCGATACTCCTCTCAAAACATAATGCTCATAAGACTCCTCATCTCAACTCAATTATCTCAAATTCACCTCGTAGAGACTCTCATTATCTCCCTAACTCAAACTCAAGGGTCCTCTATTATTTAAGGTACTTTAACTCATCTCGGTTAACTCAATTCTCATTTAAGAACTCAAGGACTCAGATCATCAATTAGAAGAAGTCATTTAGTCAGAACTCAAAAACATAATTATGAAGACTCATAGGATTATCAAGCTCAATTATATCAAACGTCATACTCGCATCAAGACTTTACTCAACATACTCAAACCAAGGCTCTAGACTCCATCCCTAGGTTCATTATGCATGCTTTAACAAATTAACATATAGAGTTTATACAATATATCATGAAAAGTATTCAAATCAGGAAAACAAGTTTATGATGATCATCAACATAAGAAAATACATGTAATTAATATAATTTTCTAGAAAAACCATCAAGAATTATGTATATAGATCTTTAGTCTTTCAACTCTTCTATGACCATCTATAGAGCCCATGAGAGAACAATATCATGCTTTTAGTTTAGCCCAAAATACCTGGTGCGAAGCTTTTGGACAATCAATCCTCAGGAACTCCCCTCGACTCTCCAATTTTACGCTCCGATTCTCTTCTCTTTAGCCCTAGTCTTTTTCAAGGACTTAGAATAGGGTTTAAGATCCTTTTTATACCCAAAATGACCTACTTTGATCGTGTTTTGAGTTTAGGAGGGGTTGGAAATTTTCTGGAAGACCCCTTACAAAATTTAGAATAATTTCGACTTTGGAATACCCAATCCACGTCGCGGACTGGGCGCGCTACTGTTTATTTTTTTCAAAAATTTTCCGAATGAGTTTTTCCAATCTCATCAAAATATTTTTGAAAAAAAACTAAGTCTAGCTCCGCTGTAGATGCGCAACGCGCATCTGTTGCACATAGACATTGTTTTTCATTTTCGGACCCAAAAATTATCTTTTGATCCGGTTGCTCTAAAAATCAACTGAGACTATTTCTCACTCATCATGCAGATCTTATATTTAGTCTCGAATTTTCTATCTGAGCATGGAAAGACGCGTTATGCGCACACCTCTTCTCCAGGAGTATTTTGAAAATTTTACCGGGCATTACATGAACATAACATAAGGTAAAATCCTCAAAGGCTTGGCAAAGGTACAAGCAACTACCTCTTGAAAAATCTAAAAGCTCGATCTTATAATGATGAATATTAGTACGAGGGTTCGGGCTCACAGCCTATGAAAATGTAGCAAGCGGTGAACACAAAACAACAAGGTACTTAGAAGATGGAACTAACCTAAAGTAAATGTAACACTTGGTAAAATTACTAAATTACCCCTAGAAGAGAGATGAGCGCATGACGCATCTTCCCATGCTCTGATGAAAAATCCGAGGCTGGATTTACGACCAACATGAAAAATTGAGTGAGAAAATGGTTTCAGTTGATTTTTAGAGCAATCAGTTTAAAAAATAATTTTTCGATGCGAAAACACGAACTAGTGAAGGTGCGCGATAGGTGTGCGATGCGCACCTACCACAGACCAACACTTGGTTTTATCCTAAAAAGTTTTATGGGATTAGAAACCTCGTTCGGAGAACCTTTCGTGAAAAATACCAAAAATAAACTCAGTCTGCATTGTGGACCCCATATCCCGAGATGGACTTTTTCAAAATTTCGTGAGGGGCACTCTAGACCTTTTCAAACCTCTCCTGGACGTAATATATGATCAAAACAGGTCATTTTAACTATAAAAATGGTTATAAACCCTATTTTAAGTCCTTCAAAAACCTTAAACAAAAAGATTCGGGCTTGATGAAAGATAAGAAGAGCTAGAGATTGAAAAATTCAAGAGGAAATCCTTGAAGCAATTGTTGAGAGTTTCATCCGAGGTATGTAAGGCTAAACTAAAAGCATGAGATTGTTCTTTCATGTGCCCCATAGATGGTCATACAAGAGTTGAAGGTCTAAAGAGTTTGTATACATGATTCTTGATGTTGTTTCTTGAAAATTATATTAATTATATGTATTTACCTATATTGATGATCATCATAAACTTGTTTTCTGGAATTGAATACTTTTCATAAGATATTGTACAACCCTACATGATTATTTTGAAAGCATACAAGAGTGAACCTAAGGAGTGAGTCTACAGCCTTGATGTTAGAGTGTCGATTGTGATTGTGATTGTGATGAGAGATTGATGATTAGTTGATAGAACTTGATAATCCTACGGGTCTCCATAAATGAACTCCAATGATTGTCTATTCGATTGTTCCCTAACGATTGTTCTAAGCCTTGAGCTATTGGTTGAGATGTTAATTGGATTTGTTTTCTTATGAGCATTGAGTCATGAGAGGAGTATCGAGCACCAAAATGAGTAAGAGTAAGAGCAAGTCCAACTAACACTCATTAACTACATAGCCAAACGTACGAGTGGACTGTCTGTTAGAGTCAGCAAGTCCCTATCTTGAGGTCTAAGTCTGTTAAAGTAGGACAATTTCTCACTTGAGGGCTAAGTTCATTAAAGTCGGACAAGTTCTCACTCGAGGTCTAAGTCCGTTAGAGTCGAACAAGTTCTCATTCTATAGATTAAGTCCATTAAAGTTGGACAGGTCCTCACCTTATTGTGCTGAAATAATATGTCTTGATTGGTTAATTTTCTAGATCCATTGTAGATTTGAGTTGTCCATTACATCGGCATGGTACTGGATGGGTGTTTTAACGACATCACATCAATATACAATCATTGTCTTATAAGTGATTGTTGTCAGATAAGAGAAACTCCCAAAAGATCCCACCTTGATTACTCTAAGTCAAGTTGAGTTAATTGGTTGATGGGTCACTTGTGTAATCTATACTCTTTCTTTAGATAGACATGTGACATTCTGATTTGGTTATTATTCTGAGTTGATGTTATTTCCATATTATTTTACTTGTTTTCTATTTCATTCAGCTATTTCACATACCGTACATTCCACGTACTGATATCACTCGGAGCTGCATCACTTCACAATGTAGATACAAGATATAGAGATCCTCAACAGGTGCACCATTGAGGATCTGAGAGGTTCAGCTGATTGGTTAGCCTCCCCTACTCCGGAGGATTCAGTACCTTTATTTCATCTTGCTTTAGAGTTAGACTTGATTTAGCTTTATTTTTATTGCGGTATCCATGGGTCTATCATTGGCACCACTTGATATTGATAGAGGCTTCATAGATGCTAGTCGAACGTTGATGTTGAGATTGTTGTGCTAGTTCTTTCTTCTAACCTTTACATTAAATATATAGTTATTTTGAGAACCAGATGAGATGTGCCCATTTACTCTTCTTCTGTCTTCCACTGACCAGTAGAGTTTATTTAATTGAATGGATGTGATGAGGCCAAGTGGTTCACTTGGGGACTAGTAATAGTCTCTAGGTGCCGGTCACGCCTAGAGTACTTTCCCGGGGTGTGACAAGCTTGGTATCAAAGCACGAGTTCAAGTGTCCTAGGGAGGCTATGAAGTCGTCTCTAGTAGAGTCTTGTTTATGGGTATGTTGTCGACCATACTTCATAAGCAGGAGGCTATAGGACATTAGGAATTGTTACACTTCTTTCTTATTCCGTATTCCTTCTATAGAGTTAAACTCTAAGAAAGCTCTCACTTGATTCGTGTGTTACGTGATTTTCGGAATTGTGACCATGTGTCCAAGAAGAGCTGATGAGGTGAATGGGAGCCTATGCTTCTACCCCAGCACCCATAGTTAGAGAGGATCGGGAAGGTTCTCCAGATGTTCCCCCCGATGTTGTGACAGGTATGATTCGAGCCTTTACTTGCTTTGATATTATCCATGAGAGAGAAACTTATGTTTGTAAAGAGTTTAATGTTACCACCTACAAGTAAGAAATGAGGTCTCATACCACTCTGAGTAGAGCTGTCATTCCAGAGCTAGAATGATGACGATAGAAAGGAAAGGGCAAGATAGTAAGAGTAATAGTTGATTGAGGCTTGTAGTTAGAGTTATCTACCCATTAGGTAAGTAATGAGATTACGAGTCGATTGCCATAAGTTTGATGAAAGAGTCATAAGTACCCTATGAGTATCTTGTTGAGGTATTTACTGTCGGAAAGTGTTATGGCGTGATCAAACCTAGAAAGAGATCTATGTTGATGTATTCAGATATTATACTGTGATGGTGAGACATAGACATTGAATAGAGGAACAGAGTGCTTTCAATGTGATAGATCTACACTAGGCTTATAATTCTGAAGAAAGAGCCCCACGAGATTTATATTGCTATAGGCTTAGCCAGGTAAGGGGGTATAGTGAGTGGAGGAACATTACTTGAGTTGCGAAAAGGGGATGTGTTGAGTGAATACCTACTATGAGATTTTAGTAGACTTATGCTCTGAAATTTGCCTAGTAATTATAAGATTGGCGTGATATTGGAGAGGTGTGTCATAGATGCACATGATAAAACTAGACTCTAAGCTTGAATTTTGAGGAGTAGTGGTAAAGAGGAGACAACATAGTGACATTGATAGTTTTAGTTGGAGATTCTTCATAAGAGGTTCACCATAGTGTGTGGTGTTGGCTTGCAGGGAGTGTGATGTTATGAGTATGGTATAGGTGCCGTTAGATGGAAAGAGAGAATTGAGGATGAAACATTTGATAGGAGAGGTTAGATTGTAAGAGTTGGGGGAAGTGGTTATGTACGCCATTAGAGTAGCAAATATAGAGAGATTTCCTTAGCGACATGAGGAAACTAAGAGTGGTATCTTTGGAGAGAATCTTACTGGCTTTTTCTTATATATGTGACTATAGTACGATAGAAGAAGTTTAAGACGCCTATTCTCATGGATAGTGATTACTCGATCATGTGGAGGTATATGTTTATAGCCTAGTAGAGGAAATTGATTCGTAAAACTTGAGAGATGACCCTTGAGCTAAGAGGGAGATGATAGACCTATGTAAATCTTGAGGTTTCTATAGAGATGGGTTAATCGAAATGAGACATTCACAAGTAAGATTTTTCGATTGAGTCGTGCTAATGATCTTCGTTCTGAGTTCATTGAGTGATCCTGTCTGCCCAGTCTTGATGGAAATGTTGGTGAGAATAGATGAGTGATGGTTGATGAGAGAGAGTGAGAGTTCTTAATTCTGATGTCATCTTATGCATGCACTAACCTTCGGTATGTTATGCCATTGTTGATGGTACAATGTAGACTTTCAAGTTTTAGATGTAGAATCGTGTTTATTTGGCATGAGGAGGTAGTAGTTGGTGTTTCTCCAAAGTAGGAGATGACGAGTCCCTCTAGGCCCAAGTAGTGATGTTGATAGTAGTAGACAGAGAAAGAGGGTAGATGAAGAGGAGTGAATACATTCTTATTATAGCATTGGTGTTGTACTTGTGTCATGTAAGGATAAAGATAGGGAAGAGGGGAGAGATGAGACATTATGATATACAATAGATAGGTAAGGGTAAATTAGAATGTCTCTGGATAAGAATATGTTGGTATATCTTTGAGGGAGAGCTCATTGAATGACGAAAGTAGAAGTGCTTAGTAGGCTTGAAATTTCTTAGATACAGTTGAAGTAGTTAGATTGATAGGCTTGAATGCGTGGTGGTTATTATGCGAGTATTGATGATGGGTTGTTGAAGACTTCGTGATGACGGTTTCAAGTAAGGATAGTGGGATAGTGAAGAGGACTAGTTATCTTTTAGGGAAAGTCCTTGTGAGAGTGAGTATTGAGGGTTAGCCTTATATGGATATGATAATCTTAACAATAGCACCGTGAGGCTCAGAAGTAGGCTTGAATGAAAGAAGAGAATGTCGATAGGTAGGTAGTTGAATAGGAACTATAAGTTTGAGTTGATGGAGTAGAGTGCCATGAAGGGGAGCACAATTGAGGTGGAGAGTAGAGCTTGAGAATGCCCGCGGAGTTTTGTATATCACGATGGTCCCCTTTCTCGATTAGAGTTGATGACTTCCTTCTTAATTTCAAACAACTGATTGATGAAGTGTTTGAATGGTTCAAATTTATTAGGTTTCTATGTTCTATTCATGCCTGATGATGAGAACGTTGAAGGTAATGTTCTTACCTTTGATTTAATTGATGTTTCTGTCCTTGGGTTGATATGTCTACTCTTGAGTCTGAGTAGAGTTGATTGACATTGATGAGGAGTTGAGAGTTTGATTGATGGACGTGAGTATTAAGATGAGTCTTGAGTCTATTCGTGGCTTGATATCCACCTTTACTCATCATTCGAGGACGAATGATTCCAAGGGGGAGATAATGTAATATCCGGCAAAATTACCAAAATACCCCTAGAAGAGAGATGAGAGCATAACGTATCTTCCTATGCTTGGATGGCAAATCCGAGGACGAATTTGGATCGGCACAAAAATTGAGTGGGAAAATGGTCTCGGTAGATTTTTAGAGCAACCGATCAAAAGATAATTTTTTTATGCAAAAACGCAAACAAGTGAGAGTGCGCGACAGGTATGCGACGCGCACTTGTCGCGGACCAACACTTGGTTTTATCCCAAAATATTAGGGGATTAGAAACCTCGTTCGAAGAATTTTCAATGAAAAATACCGAAAATAAACCCCGTCCACGTAGCGGACCCCATGTTCGGAGATGAACTTTTTTCGAATTTCATGAGGGGCATTCTAGACCTTTCCGAACCCCTCCTGGACATAATATATGATCAAAACAGGTCATTTTAACTATAAAAAGGGTTATAAACCCTATTTTAGGTCCTTCAAAAACTTTTAATAAAAAGATTAGGACTTGAGTAAAGAGGAGAAGAGCTTGAGATTGAGTAATTCAAGAGGAAATCCTTGAGGCGATTGTTGAGAGCTTCATCCCAGGTATGTAAGGCTAAACTAAAAGCATGAGATTGTTCTTTCATGTGCCCCATAGATGGTCATACAAGAGTTGAAGGTTTAAAGAGTTTGCATAAATGATTCTTGATGGTTGTTCTTGAAAATTATATTAACTATATGTATTTTCCTATGTTAATGATCATCGTAAACTTGTTTTCTCGAATTAATTACTTCTCATGAGATATTGTACAACCCTACATGATTATTTTAAAAGCATGAATGAATGAACCTAAGGATTGATTCTAGAGCCTTGATGTGAGAATATTGATTGTGATTGTGATAAAAGAATGATGATGAGTTGATAGAACTTGATAATCCTATGAGTCTCCATAAATGAACTCCAATGATTATCAGTTCAATTTTTCCCTAACGATTGTTCTAAGCTTTGAGCTATTCATTGAGATGTTGATTAGATTGATTGTCTTATGAGTATTGAGTCATGGGAGGAGTATCGAGCACCAAAATGAGTAAGAGTTAGAGCAAGTCCAACTCGCACTCATTGACTACGTCGCCAAGGATAGGAGTGGAATAAGTCCGTTAGATTCGGACAATTCCATATCTTGAGGGCTAAGTTCGTTAAAGTCGGACAAGTTCTACTTGAGGGCTAAGTCCGTTAAAATCGAACAAGTTCTCACTTGAGGGTTAAGTCTGTTAGAGTCAGACAAGTTCTCAGTTTATGGATTAAGTCCGTTAAAGTCGAATAGCTCCTCACTTTATTGTCTTGAAACAGTAGGACTTGATTGGTTAATTGTCCGGATACATTATAGATTTGAGTTTTCCTTTGCCCCGGCAAGGTACTGGATGGGTGTGGCAATGACATCGCTTTTTTGTACAATCACTGGCTCGTAAGTGATTGTTATCGGATACGAGAAACTCCCTAAAGTTCCCACCTTGAGTACTCTGAGTTGAGTTAAGTTGATTGATGGGGTTGATGGGTCACTTGTCTAATCTTTACTCTTTCTTTAGATAGATACGTAACATTTTGATTTGGTTATTATTCTTAGTTGATGTTACTTCCATATTATTCTACCTGTTTCTATTTCATTCAGCTATTTTACATACCGTACATTCCATGTACTGACCCACTCGGCGCTGAATCGTTTCATGATGTAGATACATGAGTTAGAGATCGTCAACAGGCACACCGTTGAGGATCTGAGACGTTCAGCTGATTGGTGAGCCTCCCCTGTTCCGAGGATTCACTACCTTTATTTCATCTTACTTTAGAGTTAGAATTGATTTAGCTTTATTTTTATTGCGGTAGCCATGGGTTTGTCATTGGCACCACTTGATAGTGATAGAGGCTTCATAGATGATAGTCGAACATTGATGTTGAGATTGTTGTGCTAGTTCTTTCTTCTAGCCTTTACATTAAATATATAGTTATTTTGAGAACTAGATGAGATATGCCCATTTACTCTTCTTTTGTCTTCCGTTGATCAGTAAAGTTTATTTAATTGAATGGATGTGGCGAGGCCAAGTGCTTCACTTGGGGACTAGCAAAGTCTCTAGGTGCCGGCCACGCCTAGGGTGCCTTCCCGGGGCGTCACAAGTACTCCTTAACACCCAACCACATACCGCCGAACTACACACGTGCACCTAGAAAAAGTCCCAGCACAATACAATATACAATTCATAGTAATATAGAGACACTCATCACATATAATCATATCTCAAAATATCCAACTAGTACTCATGTCAAATAATATAATAAATATCCAGTGTCATAAGCAATGCATATAATAATATCAAAGCATGAATGATATGAGATGGAGTGAATGCCATGAAATGTAAATAATGCGATGTAATATCAAATAATTATGATGTATGTGTGTCCTACGATACACATACACTGATCAATATTTGTTCTAAAATGGAATCCATGGGGGCCACTCAAGGACCATGTGTCTGGGAATATTGCTGACAAATACCTCAATTAATGCTCACCCAATCAAAATACCTCGGCCATAATATAATCAGCCGGCATATTACCTCGGCTCGCCAATATGAACCTCAACTAAACATCGATCAGTAGAGACCTCGGCCACCAATATGTATGTTACGTTACTCATCTCTCAGCCATAGCTATCACAATTATCAAATGCACAAATAATAATGAATACAATGTGCATGATCTAAATTATATCACAATATCATAATGATTTCAATATTATCATAATATCAATATCATCAATTTATCGATATCAGCAATATCTCAATATCACCAATGTCTCAATATAAATATCATCTTGATATCAATATCAAATGATTCACAAGATCACACACACACACACACATATATATATATATATGAATCTACAATTAATTTAAAATTCAAGATATCACCATATGAACAATTACTCAATCTGAAATCTCATGATCAAAGCCTATGATAATACAATTCTACCTCAAAGAACATAATTCCATACACATAAGAGCATACAAGGTTTATTTATACTTAACGAAATGTTAGAAGTACACTTGCCTTGGAAAAAATCTTGAATCAAGTCAAATCCACAACCTTTTCCCTTTCATGATAATTTAAATTATCACAATCTATTCAAATATAGAATTACAATCATATAACGAATCTAATGACACTAAAATCAATCGATTCAGATGAAAAAAGTAAAATGGTCAAAAATCCCATGCCGAAAAAAGTAGCCTAAATCTAAAATTTAATACATGAAAATGTTTTTCAAGTAATAAGGACTTCAATGGTGAAAACTTTTTTGAAAACAGAGTTAAATTGAGGTAGAAATTATCAATTCAGTATTAAGAGTCAAAGTCCAAAAAATCCCTAAATTTCACAATTAAAAACCCTAAATTCTAAGTTAAAAACACAATTTAATTAATGAAAATTGTAGAAATAGGTTAGATAATAGTTACCCAATATATTTGCCTCAAAAAAACCATGAAGAATCTCTTGAAAAAAAGTTTGGAATATTAGAAATAGTAAAAAAGGGCTAATCCAGATGTATTAAAATATTAAACAGTTCAGGCACATTTTATACTCCATGAACATGGAGCAATGTCCACAACACGGAAGACAAGGCTGCCCAACACTCTGGGAATGCGGAGGCCATGCTACTCAGTATTCTGCGAACGCAGAGGTCAAACTAATTTGACCCCTACGAGCGCGGAGGCCAAACTAATTTGACTTCGCGAACGCAAAGAACAAAATTCTCCTGCACCAGGTTAATAAAACACAATTCAGAAAAATAAAAAAAATAGGCCCTCAAAATTCATTCAGATCCTGTAAACACAAACCAAATTGGAACCCTACCAGAAATGGAATTTCAAACTCAATGGAACTGTCAGAATTCAAACTTGAGACCTTCTTGGCGTTAGACTCGAGAAAAATAGTTTAAGCTAGTTTAGGACTCAAACACTCAAAATAACTCAGGAGCTCTAAAAATTACAAGGAGACCAATTCAAATATTGGTTTCATCACCCGGAACCACTAGAACTAACGAAATTTTTATTCGAGCTTTTGAACTTCGATTGTTGACCAAAGTCAAACTATGATCCAAAATGAACTGAAAAATGCAACTTTGGATTCAAAATTTTATTTTAACTCTAAATTCAATTCTGTAAGTTCTTCAAGACCAGATTTGGTATTTCGAATCTGATGGAATAGACGATATCGCATTCCGACACTTGAAAATCAAAATGACTACAAAACTCGATTTTTTTTATCTTTAAGCTTTTTAAAACTCTTTCTTTAGTAAAGCTCCAACATTTCTCAAGGTTTTCAAATTCTGACTTTTAGACTTAACAAAAAATGACCCAAAACAACTTTTGGGAATACCAAAATGGTAATGTTGCCGAAAATGCAAAGAATGACCTTTGAGGTTATTATAGGTACACTAAATGGGGACCATGGGTCGCTTTTTTGATAGTTTCTGAGCTTTCTTGGAGAATTTCAGCAGTCTAAATTAGCAGATCACCGAATTTTACAAATTCGGCAAGTTTCAGTAAAATGATTATAACTTTTTACTCCAACCTCCGATTAAGGAGAAATTGAATGTGTTGAAGAGGTAATTCAAAGATATGTAATTTGATATAATATGGATCACCCAACTCATTATTTCCCTGAGAGATATTTTCATTTTAGTTGACCCTACTATGAACTTATACCAAAACTTAGCCGATTGAAATGTTTTGAACTTGTCTTGACCTTTGGTTTCCCTTATGACCTCAAACCACATCTGACACACTTCAAATACTTAGGAAAGAAACTTAACATACATTCACAGCTTTGTAGTTATTGGATCACCTAATTTCATAGAATTTCATATCGAAACTCAATCGGTAAAAAAAAGTTTCAACTCAACTTTGTGTTAAGGGATTTTTGTGACCATAATGTATTTCAAATCTATTGTCCCACTATAGAATAGGCTTTAGTACTTATATTCAAGTTTAGAATCACTCTGTATGATCCTGTGAGCATAAGAGAGAAGTTCATATTTTAGCCTAGGAATATCTAAGTTGTTACAGTTTAGGCTCAAAGGTAAGTCTTAGCACTGCTTTTCATCCTTAAATGAATGGCCACACAGAGCATACAATTTGGACTTTGAAGGATATTTTGAGAGCCTATGTTAGTGATTTCAATGAAGACCGGGATGACCATTTTCCTCTCATTTATTTGGCATATAATCATAGTTATCGATCAAGCATTTAGATGCCCCCTTATAAAGACCTGTATGGGAGAAGATATAGGTCATCAATTGGTTGGTTTGAAGTTGGTCAAGCTGATTCCATTGAACTTGATTTAGTTTATCAAGCTATGGAGAAGGTGAAAATAATCCAAGAAAGGTTGAGAATTTGATAGAGTCGCCAAAAGTTCTATGTTGATGTTAGACGAAGAAATCTGGGGTTTGAAGTGAATAATGAGGTCTATTGAAGGTTTCAACCATGGAAGGGGTAGTGACATTTGGCAAAAAAAGGTAAACTTAGTCCTCATTATATTGGTCCCTATAAGATAATAGAGCAATTTGGGAATGTAACTTATAAGTTAGAGTTACCTTCAGAATTAAACTCTATTAATCTCATGTTTCATATTTCGATGCTAAAGAAATGTTTGGGAGATCCTTCATTGATGGTTTATATTGAGGGTGCTTGGGTAAGTGATGACTTGTTTTATGAGAAGATCCTAATCCAAATTCTTAATCGCCAAGTTTAGAAATTGAGGAGAAAAAAGGTTGCGTTTGTCAAAGTTCTATAGAGAAACCAATTTGTTGAAGAAGCTACATGGGAAGCCGAAGCGGATATGAAGGACAAATACCCACATCTATTTGTGCTTATTAGTGATGATGTTGAAGTTACAAATCCTATTCCTATTTCGAATACTAAGTTTGATGATCATTCGTAATGTTTGAGCATTTGAGTTTTGGAGTATTTGATGTCTTGATGGTATTCATGCTTGATGCCTCCTAGTTTCATAAGCATTAAGGATGAATAATCTCAAGGGGGAGATATCGTAACACTCCTTAAAATATCCTAACTCAGAAAAAATCAACTTACAAAAAAAATCAACTTCGAGTTTGTTGTGGACTAGACCTATGAGCCCAATCTAAGGTTTATAGATGGATTTACACCTTATCTTCAATTTCTGCAGTAAGGTCATTCAACAGGACCATATTATGACTCATGGAAATTTCAACGAGAAGTAGACTGGCCCTCCTAGTTCCCCTCTACATTTCAAAAGATTTTGGGATTTTGAAAACCAAGTTTGTAAACCTTTAGTACGAGACGTACAAAGACCTACAAGTAATAGGCCAACTCAGAGAGATGAGTGCCACATTTCAGCAGCTATTGGAATGTGCACAATGTGTTATGAAGGGTCTTTATGACTCGCAATTTCTCCTATAACCTGTCAACTAAGTTCATATTTTTAAGCCTAAAATTTCATTGTCTGAATATTTATCACTTCCAAAAGGACAAGCCCATTTACAAAATGTAGAGGGCTGGTTTTAGACTAGGCTTCTTTTCAGTAGGTTTTATGAACCATTGATTTATGAGCCATAGACTGAACTACCACCCATAGAGGGTGTCTTTCTGTTCGGTCTGTCAATTTTTGTGAGGGATAATTTTATCTTTTCAAAATCTTTTCTAATCAAGCCCTTGATGTTTATGTCATGCCCCGAGAGAGTACTCTTCGAATGGCCAGCACTTGAAGAACTATTGTTGATTCCCCCAAGAGAACTACCTGACCTCATCATCACATCACACTCGACAGCAGAAGAAATACTCAAGAAAAGATAACAAATAGATAAATAAATCTCTTATATAAATATAGTTTCCAATGATCAAGTTTGGAAATAAAATATCAATCAATAATCGTCTACTCAATGTCTATAAGGCCTCTATCTAACAATCTAGATGGTACCATGACAGGCCATGGCTACCCCAATCAAAAGAAATACGAATACTCAATAACAGATGAAAAGGATTCTCCAGATATCAAGGAGGGCTCACTAAATATGGAAGCAAGACTATAGACCTGAATGGGGTGCACTAGTTGAAGTCCTCTATCACCTGTATCTGCATCATTAATGATGCAAGCCAAAATGGACGTCAGTACATAGAATATACTGGTATGTAAAATGTCTAAAGTAAATAGGTAAATCTCAATCAACTCATCTTGAAGCTCAACTCATCACCTCATGGCCCAACCCAATAGGTATGCGAGTTTAAAGTTTAAAATCATTCTTTAAGAATGAACTCGGTATCATGCAACTCAGTTTAACACATTTTATTCTCAATCAAGTGTTTCTTAGGAGTTTCCTTAACCATCATGGTGATGCAAAAACAAAGGAGACGTTGTTGCCACGCTCGTCCTAAACTTGCCAAAGTAAAGGACGATCGACTATCTCTCTTAGATCCAAAATAAATGTCCATCTTTTTGGAACATGAGACACAAGAGTTAAAGACACGACTATCCTATGCTGGCAACGTAGTTTATGGATTAGAATAGTTTTTTACTCGCTCCTAAATCGGTGCTCAGTACTCCTTCAAAGACTAAAACATGCTCATGCCGATCAACTCAAATCTCATGTCTTTTGGATTTTCTCACATTAACTTAACTCAACTCAATAACTCTACAACTCAACCAATCAGGATGATCAATCATGCACAATCAAGACTTTGACACAAACTCAAATGGTCATTTAGACTTCACTCAGTCATACTCATCACATAAAATGAATAGGATGCTCATTAAATATGCATAAATACAGTAAATATGCTCCTCATGCTACTCAATTTACTCAACTTAGACATTACAGTCATTATCTCAATATGATCAATGCAACAAAGGTTATACAGAATTATGCAATTATGAGTTCATAATAATGAATGCAAATTTTATACTCCAATTTCATATGGCCAGCAGGTAACTCATTTATTCGTTCATAAATATTGATAAGGACTCAAAATAATTGCAAGTAACTCAAAAATTTGGATCATGGGATTTTTCATACTCAATTCCTATACATAGCTCGACTCAAGTAGATAAAAAGGTGTGTGGACAGACTCAGTCCTACAAATTAGAAACCCTTACATACCTAGAATGGAAAGAATGATCAACCATCTGACGATCCTTAAGCTTGAACTCAAAACCATCACTTTTTGTCCCTCTTTCGATGCTCTCAATATTTTTTAAGTGTATAATGAGGAATAATACACCTTGGATACTAATAATGGACCTAAATTAAGTCCAAAATGTCATAGGCTTTTAATTAAAAAGGGTAGGAAAAGACAAGAATACCCTTCTTAAAATGTGACAAGTGAAACCACGAAACCCCATCCACGGGCAGTAGTTCCACTCACGGGCCGTAAGTGGACTCTGTAGGTGCGGGTGTCCAAAAATTAGACATAGAGTTCTATGAACCCTTTTCTACGTGTCATAGGGTGATTTATGGTTCGTCTAGTACCTCATGTTTCAAGGTTCAGAATTCTTGTTTTCTGGAACTTCAATCTACAAAACCTAATCCATAGGTTGTAAACCAGATGACGGGTCGTCTGGTATGTCGTCGCCCAAACATCTAGAAAAGTTGATTTTTCAAGTTATCCAACTACGAGACACATTTTATAGCTCATAATTTAATGTGTGATCCGTATATGGAATCGTTATTAGGCCTTACCCTATAGAAAAACTTCACTAAGTCATAGGGGAATTTATGAGGCCTCATCTATGGGCCATAGATCACCATTTGTGGTTTCCTCTAGTGACTTATCTTAATTTTCTCTGGGCATCTACTCAGACTAGGTGGAATAAACTTGGTGGTGGTACATTATCTCCCCTTCGGGATCATTCGTCCTCGAGTGAAGAGAAATCTAGAAACCTAGTCAAGGAACGAATCCTATCATAGACTCTAATGAACAAACAATTCACAATCCACTCATGCATTCAATCATGTAGTCAAGCAAGTAAACAATTAACAATTCAAACCAATCATCAATCTAACTCTAGGAATCTATCGTTATTCAGACTCGGAATAGAAAGGAACTCAAGGAATAAGAAGAATCATTACCATCCACTCTTTCATCATCAGCAGGAAGGAATAAATGCAGCTATTTAGCCTTCATATCATCTTCATCTTTCCAAGTAGCTTCTTCTTCAGATAGATTTCTCCACAAAACCTAAACAAATGCAATCTTTTTGGTCCTCAACTTGCGAACTTATCCATCAAGGATTTGGACAGGAATCTCCTCATACCTCAAACTGTCCTTTACTCCAATACTATCAACGGGCATAACCAACTGTGCATCTCCCAAACACTTCTTAAGCATGGAAATGTGGAAGACTAGATGGATGGCCGCTAACTCTAGTGGTAGTTCCAATTCATAAGCAACATTTCCTAACTTTTTTATAATTTGGTAAAGGTCAATGTACCCCAGAATCAGCTTTCTTTTCTTACCAAATCATATCACACCATTCATGGGGGACACTTTCAAATACACTCAATCGTTAACCTCAAACTCTAAGTCTCTCCTTCTAACATTAATGTAGGATTTCTATCGACTCTGTGCAGTCTTCAATCTTCTCAGATGATCTTCACTTTTTCCATATCTTGGTGAACCAGGTCTGGCCCAATCAACTCTAACTCACCCACTTTGAACCAACCAATCGTTGACCTACATCTCCTCCCATAAATTGCCTATATGGGGCCATCTGAATACTCGAATGAAAGATGTTACTATAGATGAACTCAATTAGAGGCAAATAGTCATCCCAATTACCTGTGAAGTCAATGAGTAGGCTCTCAACACATCCTTCAGTGTTTGAATGATTCTCTTTGCCTCGACATCAGTCTGTTGATGGAAAGTAGTGTAGAGGTTCACCTTCGAACCCAACCCTTCTGGAAAGATCTCGAGGGGACTTCATGCAATCTAACAATCTCTCTTATGTACAATCGGGCATAATCCTCTGCAGTGTCAGCCATCTTTACTACCAAAAAGTGCATAGATTTCGTCATTATATCAACAATCACCCAGATCGAATCATGCTGCCTGCGAGACCTTGGTAAGCCTGTGACAAATACCGTGTTAATCGTCTCCCACTTCCATTTTAGGATCTCAAAGTTCTGAGCTACTCCACATGGCTTCTGATGCTCAACTTTAACTTGTTGGCAATTCAGACACTTGGAAACAAACTCGGAATGTCTCTTTTCATCATACTCCACTATTAGACTTCTCTCAAATCATGGTACATTTTGGTAGACCCTGGATGGATAGAATATATAGAAATATGGACTTCTTCCGTGACCCTTTCGTAGATACAATCAACATTTGGAACACATAATTTGTTTTGATATCTTAATACTCCATGTCTCCCTTTCTCGAAATCCATCACTTTCTACTTATGCACATCTACTTTCCACTGCAGTACGATAGGATCTTGCTCTTGCTTCTCCTTCACCTCCTCTACTAGAGATGATATAGACCCATTGTGCACAAGAACTCCACCTTCACCAAATTCATCTAGTTGAACTCCCAATCGTGCCACTCTGTGAACCTCTTTGGCTAGCTCTATTTTCTCTTCCTCCAAATGAAAGCAATAGACAACCTGCTAAGAGCATCAGCAACTATGTTAGCTTTACCTAGGTGGTAGAGGATGCTCATGTCATAGTCTTTAAGCAACTCAAGCCATCTCCTCTGCCCCAAGTTAAGCTCTTGATGGTTGAGGACATATTGTAGGATTTTATGGTCTGTGAAGACATCAACATGTGCTCCATATAAGTAGTGTTGACATAGCTTAAGAGCAAACATCATCGCTTCCAATTCTAAGTCATGTGTGTGGTAATTCCTTTTATACACCTTGAGTTTCCTAGAAGGATAAGCAATACTTTTCCTTTCTTCATCAATACACATCCCAATCCCAGTCTTGAAGCATCACAACAAATGACGAATCCATTAGTTCCTTCGGGAAAGGTCAACACTAATGCAGTAGTCAACCTTGTTTTTAACTCTTGAAAACTCCTCTCACACTCGTTGGACTATTAAAACTTGACCTTCTTCTAGGTTAGCCTAGTCAACAGTACGGATTTGGAAGAGAACCCATCAACAAATCCATGGGAATAACCAGCCAAACCCGTAAAACTTCTAATGTAAGTTAGAGAGATTGGTCTAGGTCAGTTCTTAATCGCTTCAATATTTTGAATGTCCATTCATATGCCATCACTCGAAACTATATGACCTAAAAATGCCACAGATTTGAGCCAAAACTTACAGTTCAAAAACTTCGCATATAACTCATTATCCCTAAGCATCTGCAAAACAATTTTAAGGTGGTTTGCATGCTTCTCCTTATCTCTTATATACACCAAAATATTGTCAATAAATACAATCACGAACATATCAAGGTATTTCGTCAAGTCTATGAAGGCTACAGGTGCATTTGTCAACCTAAAGGACATTACAAAAAATTTGAAGTAACCATATCAGGCTTGTTAAGCCATCTTTGGGATGTCACATTCTCTTGCTTTTAGCTGGAGATAGTCTGATCTCAGGTTTATCTTGGAGAAAACTGTGGCACCCTGAAGTTGATCAATCAAGTCATCTATCCTTGGGAAAGGATACCTATTTATGACTGTTACCTTATTCAACTGGCGTTAGTCAATACACATTCTTAGAGAACTATCTTTCTTCCTTATGAATAGAACTGAAGCACCCCATGGAGAAACACTTGGACTAATGAAGCCCTTCTCTAGCGAATCTTTCAGCTGCTCTTTCAACTCTTCCAACTCAGCAGTGCCCATTCTAGATGGTGGAATAGAGATAGGTCGGGTGTTAAGAAGAATATCAATCCCAAAGTCAATCTCCCTATTAGGAGGGACCCCAGGCAGATCCTTAGAAAACATTTTAGGAAATTCATTCACAATGGGAACAGACTCAAGGGTAGGAGGTTCAACATTGTCATACTTAACTTGCACGAGGTGATAGATACATCCCCTAAAGATTAGCTTTTTGGCCTTAAGGTAAGAAATAAACTTACCCTTAGGTGTAACAAAATCACCCTTCCACTCCAAGATTGGTCCATTTGAAAATTGGAATTTAATGGTTCGGGTCCTACAATTAATGGTGTCATAGCAGGCGTGAACCGAATTCATGCCAAGGATCACATCGAAATCAATCATCTCCAACTCTATTAGGTCAGTAAGAGTATCCCCACGGTGAATGGACACTACACAATCTCTATAGACACTTTTAACCAGGATAGACTCACAAATAGGAGTGGAAACAGAGAAAGGCTGAAGAAAACACTTAGAAAGAATCTCAAATCTACTAGCCACATATGGCGTCACAAATGATAGAGTTACACCCGGATCAAGCAATGCATAACAATCAAAAGTAAAAACTCAAAGTATACCTGTCCAACTTCTGGTGCAACCTCTTGGTCTTATAAATTCCCTATCGCATACAGATAGTTTATTCCATCGTCTGTCCCTTGTGTAGCACCTCTCCGATTACCTTTAGCTGGGGTGTATAGTAGAAGACTGGGCCTTATTGCCTCACACCGGACATTCCCTATGAAAATGACCTATCCAGCCACACTAAAAACAATCATTCCCTCACTCTCTGCACTTTCCCAAATGCATCCTGCCATATTATCCACAAGGTGGCTTCCCTTTCGAGCCAAAGGTCACACTAGCTGAGACCGGAGACCCTGTGCTTTAGAGTTTTGTTGACCCTTGGACCTCTGATCATTCCTGCTATTCAAGGATGATGCATTCACTGATGGTGGTGCATAACTCAAAGACCTCTTCTAAAAGTAAGACTTGTCTCCCTTACTCTACTTAGATTGGTTAGGCTTAGGCCCTGCTAACTTAGCCTTCTTACTCATATACTTCTCCCTATCTCACTTCTTATCCTCCTCAAATTATTGCGCATAGACGATAAGCCTAGAGATATCTATGCCAAGGACCAACAGTGCCGCTTTACACTTCTTTTTTACATGTTTACCCAAGCTAGATATGAACTTCCTCATTCTCTCTCTCATGTCCTGGACCATCTCTGGGGCATACTTTGATAGTTGGATGAACTTGAGGTTGTATTCTGTAAAATTCAACCCCTCATGCTTCAAGTTCAAAAACCCCTCAATCTTTGCCTCCCTCAGCTCTTAGGGGAAGAAGTGATCAGGGCAGGTATTCTGAAATTCACTCTAGTTGGAATGCTCAGCATCCTCACCTCGACCCTCTTCCCACTAGTTATACCAAACATTTGACATATCCTTAAGCTGGTAGGAAGTGAGCTCAACTCCTCAATCTCGGTCGCATGCGTGGCTTTCAACACCTTTCACATCTCAACAATGAAGTTTTGGGCATACTCCTCAACCTTAGACCCTGTGAATATTGGTGGGTTCATTCTCAGAAAATTACTGAGTCTCGTGACAGTCGTCGTCTCCTGGGGACTAGAACTAGGAGTTTCTGAACTCCGATTCCTACTCTAGGTAGCTACCAACTGGGTTAGCATGATAATATCCCCTACAAAATATGCCTCTTTAGTAGGTGTTGGTGGAGCAGTAGGTGCCTATGGGACTCCAGTTGTCACGAGCCGGACCTAGGGTCTAGGAGTGACATAGAGAATAGGAACCCGAGAGGCCCCAAAAAAGCCTCAAAGTATCCATATTCACATCATCAATTCGGAAGCGTATACGAATGGTAAACACATAGTTCTAAGAGAAGGAAAAGTAGGACTTACACTATGAGGATATCATAGGGTAGAAAGAAACATAGATTCACATAACACGTAGAACATAATTCTAAGGGGCGGGAAAGTATGACTCACTCTATGGGGCAATTTGGGACTTAGGATCTTTCTCGTCATAACATGTAAACATATAATAATGCTCCAAGCTATACCACATAACAATAACCAATAGGTTGCAATAAGAAGAACATAATCTCTGAATACAACAGTTAGCAAATAAACGTAAGAGAGTTTATAAGATATCCAACAATGCGTCTATTGATAAGATAAGACAGGAGCCAAGACATACCCCGCGCTCAGCCTTAAGTAAATAACATAAACAAAAACACCATAAATAGATGAATAGTGATTAGTCCTTGGAAGATAGGACTCACCTCATCAATCAATCTCAAGGTCCAAGCTACTCATCGTACGGTGGATGAAGGTAGTCCTCGGTCCCTACATGGTTAGATCATGTAGGCAAAAGTATATGTTAGTACGCTTGAATGTACAAAGTATGCAGGCATGCAATGCATATGACTTATCAATCCTGCATTCAATATTAGATAATAAGGGCACCTAATACAGAAAGAGATATATATCCAAAGAAGAGTAGTATAACAATATGACATGAAAATCATGATGCATGAAGTGCATTAATGTTCATATATAGTGGGGATGGACTATAACTGACAATTCAAACTTATGAGAGCTATTACGTGAATTAATCCGATGAAGACCTCCCATTAGTGGGAGAAGATTACTTGCCAAGGGTAATCTACATCATACCTTATGACCCAGTCTTTTCTATCGATGGACACCTTTCTTACAACCCAATCTTTTTAGAAAGATTTTCATATCATATTATATCATATCATGTCAAGGTGTAACCATTTCTTATGACTCGGTCTTTCCGGTAATAGTTACCACATACCTATGTTGGCATATAGTTCGAGAAAAGAAAGAGGACGCTTGGGGATAACCCTGGCGCCCCTAATCCATTGGTGCTAAGTCAAAATATCCCACGAGAACACTTATACATATACATGCTTTCAAAGGAGAAAATAGTCATTTCAAATCCTTTCAATGGACATTCAGCCTCAAAAGCCAAATACATTTCATAATCATTCATACTTGGGCTCAAAAGCCAAATCATAGTTTATATTCATGATACTAATGCATAGGAATAGCTCATTCACATATACGAGATGGAGCAAGAACCCAAAATGCTCAAAGAGCCATATCATAGACATTTATGTGATCACATTCTTGTTATAACCATATGTGTGAGCTTAACTCACCAAAATCATTTTCATAAAACATTTGTGAGATTAAGACACTAATAATTTCATAAAATTCAATGCTCATGAATGCATATGCCATGAATGATATGTGAATAACAATGGGCAATGTAGATTCAATCTTAAATCATCAATACAATGTGAAATTCAAGTAAATCCCCAAGTAAAATCCACATTGAAATCACAATTTAGACTACTCATGCTCAAATCAAACTTTAAAGGGACAATGCATAATCAAATCTTCATAATAATAACGCAATTCAACATATTAGAGCTTAAATCAACTTAAGATCATCAATAAAGCATAACCCATACTTCAATTGAATTTAATAAACAATAATATTCAAAACCCATATTTAAAGTAAGCAAAATTTCATAAAATTCAAGTGAAAAGAGTTTGGGTCTTCTTGGTTGAAAGGGACAAAGAATCACTCCCACATACCTTAGCTAATTAAGAAGATTCAAGAAGAAATTCGAAGAAGAATGAGCCTTCCCTTGATTCCCAAGCTTATATTCACAATAGTCCTTTGAGAGAGTATTCTTAAGAGTGACTTAAGAAAATTCTAAGTGTAAGAATGAGTTTAAATGAAAGGAATAAAGTATAGGTCATTTGAAAGTACTTAAGTAGCATAGAAGGTTACAAAATACCCTTAGAATCAACCATAATTATGAAAACGTCATTAATGAAATGTATAGAAAAATTGAAGTTACGCCTCAGGGAGGAGTGGTACGGCCCATGATAAGCCATACGAACCATACACTTGTCTGTGATCTAACAGTTGGAAAATTTTCACTTGATGAAAGTCCGAAACGGAAATCCCATACTTAAAATTTTTAAACATAGGCATCCATACGAAGGGTGGTACGGAATGTACCAAGCCACATAGTCTGTGTGCCTCCTCAGTCCCACATCACTTTGAAAAATTTCATTGCGATGAAGTTCTGAGACGGTGATCCAAAACTTAAAAAAATTCCACTCCGGACCCATACGGGAGGCCATGCGGACCGTACCACCTTATACGGACCGTGTACTTGACCGTACCACCTTATTTGGTCCCAAACCTGTGGAATTGCAAGACTAAGGCCACCATATGGACCACCACACAGTCTGTGAAGCCTCACAGGGTTTGTATGGGGTCTATTAGTGGCGTGCCTTAGTCCAAAACTCCATGTTTAAGCTTAAACACCCCCACACAAGGCCAAGGGTCACTCCAAGGAGGCTCCACACGGTTTGTATAGCCTCACACGGATCGTGAGGGCTTCAATGGAGTGTCACCCTTATCCAAAACATTTCGGAACCAAGTTTTCAAGCTCTAGAGAGGTCGTACAATGTCCGGGTCCTTACATCATCTCCCCTTTGGGAACATTCATCCTCGAATATGCAAGAACAGGGCTTGACTTAGAACATGAAACAATCAAACACAAGATACAATACATATTTCATCACTTGGAAATTGTAAAGTCATTAGAACTCATTTCAAAACATATTCAAATCATTCAAAACACCACAAAAATCATTTTGGTGCACATGTATGCATGCCATGTGATGAAACTCAAGAGTGAAAGAATTAGGACCACATGGAGAAGGAAGAACCTAATACCTTAGGCTTCAGTACATTGGAAAATATAGGTATATTGTTGCATCATATACAACTCCGCCTCCTATGTAGCACTCTCCATATGTTGATTTCTCCAAAGTACCTTAACCGAAGCCACGTCTTTGTTACGAAGTTGGTTCACTTGCCTATCCAAAATCTCAACAAGGACTTCCTCATAAGAAAAGTTCTCCTTAACCTCAACACCTTCCAATGGTACAATAGTAGTAGGATCACCAACAGACTTCCTTAACATAGAGACATGGAAGACCAAGTGAATATAACTCAAATCCAGAGGCAAATCCACCCTATAAGCCATATTCCCAATCCGCTCAACAATTTCAGAAGAACCTACATAACGAGGACATAGCTTTCCCTTCTTCCCAAAATGCATCACACCCTTCATAGGTGAGACTTTCACATACACCCAATCGCTAACATGAAACTCAAGAAACCTCTTCTTAACATTCGAATAGGAATTTTGGCAATTTCAGGACATCTTCAACCTTTCCCTAATCAACTTCACCTTCTCTATAGCCTCCAACACCAAATACACTCCAATCAAAGTCATCTCTCCCAACTCAAACCACCCCACCTAAGATTAACAGCCCCTACCATACAAGGCCTCAAATAGTGCCATACCAATGCTAGCATGAAAGCTATTATTTTAAGTAAACTCAATGTGTGGAAGATGGTCATCCCAATAACCTTTGAATTCTAACACAAAAGCC
The DNA here is from genome assembly GCA_029948455.1 of Solanum rostratum. Taxonomy (NCBI): domain Eukaryota; kingdom Viridiplantae; phylum Streptophyta; class Magnoliopsida; order Solanales; family Solanaceae; genus Solanum; species Solanum rostratum. The sequence continues at coordinate 19,702,989 of CM057049.1, forward strand.
CTGAACATGTCCTCCAAAGTTTGAATTGTCCTCTCGGATTGTCCATCGGTTTGAAAATGAAAGGTGGTGCTCAGCTTCACTTTAGTACCAAGTCCTCTTTGAAATGACCTCCAAACGTTGAGGTAAATTGTGTACTATGATATGATATGATAGAACTAGGTACACCATGCAATCTCACCAACTCTTGGATGTACAACCTGGCATAATCTTTGGCACTAAAGGTAGCCTTGATCGGTAGGAAATGAGCCGACTTAGTCATCCAATCAACAATATCCCAAATCGAATCAAATTGCCTCCGGGTCCAAGGTAAACCAACCACGAAATCCATGTTCTTATCTTCCCACTTCCAAGTAGGGATCTCAATATCTTGAGCCAAACCACCGGTACTTTGGTGCTCTACCTTCACTTGTCAATAATTAGGGCATTCGGATACAAACTTAGTTATATCCTTCTTCATACCATGCCAATAATATACTTCCCTCAAATCCCAATACATCTTAGCAGATCCCGAATGAATAGAATAGTGAGAGTTGTGGGCTTCCTTCATGATCACCCTCCTAAGGTCATCTACATCCTGAACACATAACCAATCTTGATACCAAAGCACACCATCTCCCTTTGGGAGAAAACCTCTATCTTCCTTTCGGTAACTAATTTCTTTAACTCAACCAATGATGAATCTACATCTTCCTTAGCCTTCACATCAACAACCACAAAAGATTTGACCCTATTCTGAACTTGAATACCACCATCATTTGAGTCGGCCAACCTAATACCCAACCTAGCCAAGCAGTGAACATATTCTGCCAACTCTTTCTTCCATTCATCAACATGAGCCAAACTCCCCATAAATAGTCTACTAAGAGCACTGACTACAACATTAGCCTTGTTGGGATGATATTGTATACTCATGCCATAATCCTTTAAGAATTTCCAACCATCTCATTTGCCTCAAGTTAAGGTCCCTTTGAGTGAATACACATTGCAAACTCTTGTGATCGTTGAAAACATAACATGCACCCCATACAAATAGTGTCTGCAAATCTTCAAAGTAAATACCACTGTCACTAATTCAAAATCATGAGTCGGGTAATTGCGCTCATGCACCTTCAATTGCCTTGATGCATAAGCTATCACTTTACCATGTTGCATAAGTGCACAACCCAACTCGATCCAAGAAGCATCACAATACACCACAAACCCATCTAAGTTATCCGGTAAAGTCAATATAGGAGCCGATGTAAGTCGATCCTTAAAAGTCTAAAAACTCTTCTCACACTCATTCGACCATACAAACTTAGCCTTCTTTTGAGTCAACTTGGTCAATGGAGATGAAATGGATGAGAACCCTTCAATAAACCTTCTATAATAACTAGTCAACCCAAGAAAACTCTAAATATCTAAAAGAGTCAATGGTCTAGGCTAATTCTTCACAGCCTCGATATTCTTTCGGTCAACCTTAATACCATCACCGGACACTGCATGACCAAGAAAAGCTACCTCACCTAACCAAAACTCGCATTTGCTAAACATAGCATAGAACTTCTTCTCCCTCAAAGATTGAAGAACTAGCCTCAAATGATCCATATGCTCCCGCTCACTTCGGGAATAAATAAGAATGTCATCGATAAAGACAACCACAAAATTGTCAAGGAAAGGCTTAAACGCCCGATTAATAAGATCCATAAACACGGCCAGAGCATTAGTCAAACCAAATGAAATCACCACAAATTCAAAGTTACCACACCTAGTCTGAAAAGTTATCTTGGAAATGTCACTCCCTAACCTTCAATTGATGATAACTAGAATGGAGGTCAATCTTTGAGAAATGGGCGACCCCTTGATGTTGAATAAATAAGTCATCAATCCATGGTAACGGATACTTATTCTTGATGGTTACTTTATTCAATTGACTATAATCAATACACATCCGAAGGGACCCATTTTAATTCTTACAAATAACACCGAAGCACCCCATAGAGATATACTTTGCCAAATGAAGCCTTTCTTCAACTGATCCTTCAACTGATCCTTCAACTCCCTCAACTCAGTCGGTGCCATATGATAAGGAGGAATATAGGTAGGTTGAATAATAGGGAGAAGATCTATGTAAAAGTCTACTTCCCTTTCGGGAGGAATACTAGGCAAGTCTTCAGGAAACACATCCAGAAACTCATTCACTACCGGAACTGATTCAAGAGCAGGTGACTCGGACTCTACATCTTTAATCTCACAATATGGTAGATACACCCCTTCCAGATTATATTTCGGGCCTTAAGGTAGAAAATAAACTGACCTTTAATAGTGGAGTCACTCCTCTTCTATTCAAGAACAGGTTTATACAAAAATTTGAACTTGACTTTTCGGGTTCTACCATCTCTAGAGGTATAAGAAGAGTGCAACCAATCTATCCCGAGAATCACATCAAAATCAAACATCTCAAGTTCCACAACATCATACCGGAAGACTGTATCCAACACAGAAATAGGAAAACCCGAATAAACCCTATGAGCAATAACAAATTTGCCCGCAGGAATATAGACTGAAAAAGGCTTCCTCAAAATTTCAGAACTTAGACCAAACTTTACAGCCAACAGAGGAGCCACAAAAGATAAATTTGCACCCGGATCAAGCAAAGCATAAGCATCAAAATCCAAGACTTTTAGCATACCAGTCGTAACATTCGGAGCCTTCTCAACTTCCTAATGGGCATAAAGAGCATAGAACCTATTATTTCTTGGAGCAACACCTTGAGGAGCTCTTTGTTAGCCTAGACCACCTTAAGCCACTTGACTTTGACCTCTTTGAGCATTCTTAGGACAATTAGCAACCTTGTGATTCTCATCGCTGCACCCGTAGCATGCACCCAAGTCCATCCAACAAATACCTGTGTGATTCCTTCCACACTTGTCACATCGGGGAAACCATGGCCCACCACTAACCGGTGCCTTGGGTGGAGGCACCCTAGCATTAGTAACCTAAGCATTTGAGCCTTGGTCCTGTTGGAAGTGACTTCTTCCCCAACAGCACTGCAGCCTTCCATAGTCTAGGTTCAAGGTAACCACCACCCTTGGAGTTGGAGAACCCACCATCATAATGGGCCCTCTTAGGATGATACCTCTTCTCCTTGAGCTTTTCTCCTTCAATCTATTCAGCATACATCATAAGCCTAGAGATGCCTACATCTCGTATGAGCATAGCCGTAGGACATTCTTTCATAACCAAGTCAAAGACACTAGAGATAAGTTTTTGCATTCTAGTATGGGGGTCAGTCACAAGTATAGGAGCATACTTGGAAAGCTTTGTGAACTTGAGGGCATAGTCCCTCACACTCATACCACCCTGTTTGAGATTGATAAACTTTGTTATCTTGGCTTCCCTAAGGTTAAGTTGGAAGATGCGATCCAGAAATACAAACTTGAATTCTTCCCAATTAACAGTATTACCACAAACCCTCTCTATCAACCATTAAGTGTAGCATACGTGAGCCATATCTTTCAACTGATAAGTACCGAACTCAACTTTCTCCTTAGAAGTGACTCCCATAACAGCCAACACCTCAGTGAGCTGATCAATAAACTCTTGAGCATCCTCATCAGCCTATGACCCATTGAACTCTAGAGGATTCATCCACGTGAAATCTCTCACTCTAGAAGTTGGGATGGAATCCTTAGGAGGATTAACCTTCCTTTTCTGAGAAGTCACCACTTGGGCAAACATAGACAAAGCCATATAAAATTCACCATTAGAGATGGGCTCTTCTTTAGGCTTTGGAGAGCTTGGCCCTCATTACCCCGAGCAGGTCTTAATAGGGGAGCCCTTCCTCGAGGAATCATCTGTAATGTAGCAAGGACATCATGAGGATAAGGAAACTACAATATATGGTCCAAAGCACGACATAAGACATGAAGAAGTGAGATAATTCCTAAAACGTTATCATAGCCTCCCATTCATAGGCATGGTACACTTTACACCCATGAATAGGACTCTATTCAACGGGGCATGTTGGACTACGAAGATTATTTACAAATCTAATACTCTGATACCAAGCTTGTCATAACCCAGACCTAGGGTCTAGGAGTAACATGGTGAATGAGAACCCGAGAGTCCCAAAATAAGCCTCCAAGTATCCATATTCACATCATTGGTTTAGAAGTGTATACGAATAGTAAACACATAGTTCTAAGGGATGGGAAAGTAGAACTCTCGCTATGAACATATTGTAGGGAAGAGAGAAAGATGGATTCATATAACATGTAGCACATAATCCTAAGGGGTGGGAAAGTATGATTCACTCTATGGGGGCAATTTGGGACTTAGGATCTTTCTCATCATAACATGTAAATATATCATAATGCACAAAGTCATAACACATAACAATAACCAATATGTTGCCATAACCATACCATAATCTCCAAATACAACACTTAACATATAAACGTAAAAGAGTTTACAACATATCCAACAATTCCTCTAGTCATAAAATAGGACGGTGGCCGAGACATACCCTGGGCTCACCCTCAAGTAAATAACATAAACAAAAGCACCATAGGTAGAGGAATGGTGGTCGATCCTTCGAAGATAGGACTCACCACCACAAGCAATCTCAAGATCCAAGCTAGCCTCGTACGGTGGATAAAGGTAGTCTTCGGTCCTTACATGGTTAGATCATGTAGACAAACGTATATGTTAGTACATTTTAATATACTAAGTATGCGAGCATGCAATGCATATGACTTATCAATCCTTCATTCAATGTTAGATGACAAGGGCACATAATATAGAAAGAGATATATCCAAAGAAGAGTAGTATAACAATATGCCATGAAAATCATAATGCCTGAAGTGCATTATGGTCATATATAGTGGGGGTGGACTATAACCGACAAATCAAACTCATGCGAGCTTACATGAATTAGTTTGATGAAGACCTCTCATCGGTAGGTGAAGATTACTTGTCAAGGGTAATCTACATCACACCTTATGGCCTAGTCTTTTCGATAGATGGACACCTTCCTTACAACCCAATCTTTTTAGAAGGATTTTCATACCATACCATATCATATCATATCAATACGTAACAATTCCTTAAAACCCGATCTTTTTAGTAATGGCTACCACATACCTATGTTAGCACATAGTTCAAGGAAAGGGAGAGGACCCTTGGGGATAGCCCTGACGCCCCAAATCTATCGGTGCGAAGTCAAAACATCCCACTAGAATACTTATATATATACATGCTTTCAAAGGAGCCAATAGTCATTTCAATCCTTTCAATGCACATTTAGGCTCAAAATCCAATCACATTTCATAATAATTTATACTTGGGATCAAAAGCCAGATCATAGTTCATAATCATGATACTCATGCATAGGAATAGATCACTCACATATTCGAATGGTGCAAGTACCCAAAATGCTCAATGAGCCATATCATAGATATCTACGTGATCACATTTTTTTCATAACTATATATGTGAGCTTAACTCACAAAGATCATTTTCATAAAACATTTGTGAGCTTAATCCACCAATAATTTCATAAAATTCAATGCTCATGAATGCATATGCCATGAATGATATGTGAATAGCAACGGCTAATGTAGATTAAATCTTAAATCATCAATAAAATGTGAAATTTAAGTAAATCCGTTAGTAAAATCCACATTCAGATAAAAATTTAGATTACCCATACTCAAATCAAACTTTAAAGGGATAATGTATAATCAAATCTTCATAATAATAATGAAATTCGACATACTAGCGCTTAAATCAACTTAAAATCATCAATAAAGCATACCTCACACTTCAATTGAATTTAATAAACAATAATATTCAAAATTCATACTTAAAGTAAGCAAAATTTCACAAAATTCATGTGAAAAGAGTTTGGGTTTTCTTCGTTGAAAAGAACCGAGAATCAATCCCACATACCTTAACTAATTAAGAAGATTCAACAAGAAATTTGAAGAAGAATGAACCTTTCCTTGATTCCCAATCTTAGATTCACAAGAGTCCTTTGAGATTGTGTTCTTAAGAGTGACTTGAAAGCATTCTAAGTGTAAGAATGAGTTTGAATGAAAGGAATAAAGTATAAGTCATTTGAAAGTCCTTAGGTAGCATAGAAGGTAACAAAAGACCCTTAGAATCAACTATAATTATGAAAACACCATTAATAAAATGAGTTGAAAAATTTAAATTACGTCTCGGGGAGGAGTGGTACGGGCCATAATAAGCCATACGGACCATATACTTGACGGTGATCTAATACTTGGAAAATTTTCACTTGACGAAGGTCCAAAACGGTAATCTCATACTTAGAATTTTTCAACATAGGCATCCATACGGAGAGTGGTATGGACTGTTCCAAGCTACACAGACCATGTGCCTCTTCCGTCCCACATCACTTGAAAATTTTCTTCATGATGAAGTTCCGAGACGGTGATCCAATACTTAGAAAAATTGCGCTCCAAAACCCATACGGGAGGCCATACGTACTGTACCACCTTGTCGGACCGTGTACTTTGTCGTACCACCTTACTTGATCCTAAAACTGTGGAATTTTAAGGCTAAGGACATTACACAGTCCGTGAAGCCTCACATGGTCCGTGTGGGATCAATGTGTGGCGTGCCTTAGTAAAACTCCATGTTTAAGCTCAAACACCCCACACAAGGCCAAGGGTCACTCCAAGGAGGCTCTATATGGTCCGTATATCCTCACACGGACCGTGAGAGCTTCTATAAAGCGTCACCTTGGTCCAAAACTTTCTGGAATCAAGTTTTCAAGCTCCAATGAGGTCGTAAAATGTTCGGGTCGTTACACCAGTAGCTCTAGCTGGTAAACCTCGACCCCTAGTAGGAAGCTCTGGTGGGGGACTCTCAAGATTAGAGGCTATAGCATCTCTTTGGGTAGTTGTACGCTTAGGAGGCATGATCTGCGAAGGCGTAATGCACTAGTTAGAAAGGAGCTTTATAGAGTTAAACCCTATCGCACGAACTCAGAATATAAAAGAAGTGTAACCCTTGCTAATGTCCCATAGACTCCTGCTTATAATGTGTGGTGCACAACACACCCATAAACAAGACTCTACTAGACATGGCTTCATGGACTCCCTAGGGCACTCGAACTCTATGCTCTGATACTAAGTTTGTCATACTCCAGGATGGTACCCTTGGCGTGGCCAACACTTGAAGAACCATTGCTAATTTCTCAAGAGAACCACCTGCCCTCATCATCACATTATACTCGAAAATGAAAGAAATACACAGGAAAAGACATCAAATAGATAAATAAATCTATTATATAAATATAGTTTCAAATGATCAAGTTTCGAAATAAAATATTAATCAACAATCCTCTACTCAATGTCTATAAGGGCTCTATTTAACAATCTAGATGGTACCATGATAGGCAATGTCTACCCTAGTCAAAAGAAATAAGAATAATCAATAAAAGATGAAAATGTTCCTCCGAAGAGGGCTCACCAAATGTGGAAGCAAGACTCTAGACCTCAACGGTGTGCTGGTTGAAGTCCTCTATCACATGTATCGGCATCATTAATGATGTAGACCCAAATAAACATCACTACATAGAATATACTGGGATATAAAATGGCTAAAGTAAACAAGTAAAGCCCAACTAAACTCAGTCAACTCAACTCAGAGCTCAACTCATCATCTCATGACTCAAATCAATGGATATGCAAGTTTGAAGTTTAAAATCATGCTTTGAAAATGAACTCGGTATTATGCAACTCAATTTAAAACATTTTATGCTCAATCAAATGTTTCTTAGAATATTCTCGTACCTAACATCTAATCCCACCACTTTTAGTTTGGTGATGCACAATGAAGGTGACGTTGTTGCCACGCCCGTCCTGAACTTGCCAAGGTAAAGGTCGATCAACTCTTTCTTTTGGATCCAAAATAAATGTCCATCTTTTTGGGACATGAGTCACCAGAGTTAACTACACAACTATCCTACATTGGTAACATTATGGGTAAGAGTAGTTGTTTGCTCACTCCCATATTGATGCCCAATACTCCTCCCAAGAATAAAATATGCTCATGCCAATTAACTCAAATCTCATCTCTTTTGGATTTTCTCAAATCAACTCAACTCAACTCAATCACTCAACAACTCAACCAATCAGAATGATCAATCATGCACACAATCAAGACTCTAACTAAAACTTAAATGGTCATTTATACTTCACTCAATCATACTCATCATATAAAATGAATAGGATGCTCATTAAATATGCATAAATACAAGCAATATGCTCCTCATTCTCAATCATACTCTGTTTACTCAACTCAGACAATTACAGTCATGGTCTCAATCTGATCAATGCAACAAAGGTTATATAGAATGATGTAATTTAGAGTTCATAATAATGAATGCAAATTTTACACTCCAATTTCATATGACCAGCAGGTAACTCATTGACTCGTTCATAAATATGCATAAAGACTCAAAATAATTGCAAGTAACTCGAAGATTTTGATCATGGTATTTCCATACTCAGTTCTTGTACATAGCTCGACTCAAGTAGATAAAAAGGAGCGTGGACAGACTCAGTCCTACGCTTTAGGAAGCCTTACATATCTGGAATTGGGAAGAATGATCAACCCTCCGACGTTCCTCAAGCTTGAACTCAGAACCCTCACTTTTTCTCCCCCCTCTGATGCTCCAAGATTTTTTAAGTGTATAATGAGGAATAGTACACCTAGTATACTAATAAAGAACCTAAATTAAGTCCAAAACATCTTAGGTTTTTAATTAAAAGGGGTAGTAAAAGACAAGAATACCCCTCTTAAAAACTACCATATGGAACCATGAAATCCCATCTACGAGTCATAAGTGGCCTCTCGTAGTTGGGCGTGTCTACAAATTGAGTTATCAAAAATTGGACATAGGGTTCTATGAACCCCTTTCTATTGGTCTTAGGTTGGGTTATAGGCCGTATGGTAACTCGTGTTTCAAGGTTCAAAATTTTATGTTTCTGGAACTTCAATCTACAAAACCTAATTCACGGGTCGTAAACCAGATGACGGCCTACTTGGTATCGCATCACCCAAACATCCAGAAATGTTAATTTTTCAAGTCATCCAACCACGAGACATATTCTACGGCTTGTGATTTAATGTACGGACCGTATATGGACTCGTAATTAGGCCTCAGACTTAGGAAAAATTTCACTAAGTCATAGGGGCGTCTACGGGCATAGATCACTCTACAGGCTATAGATGACCCTTCGTGGTTTCCTCCTGTGACTTTTCTGAATAATTTTTTCAGTTTTCTCTGGATATCTACTCAGTGGAATGAACATGGGCGTGTTACAGTTTAGGAATCAAATAAATCCCTTAACAGTACCTAATAATGTATATACCCTCATAATCACTTAAAACACTTTGAGAGCAAATTCAAGAGGAGAAAATGTAAGGTTCACGCAGTTCTACTGAGGCCTCCGAATTTCAATTAAATTTTCAATCATTCCAGGTTTGTAAGGCTATCATAGTATTAGACATTTCTATTTAAATTAAGTATTGAGTAGAGTCAAAATCTAATTATTGAATTCCGATTGAGTTGATTCTCCTCCTATTGAATTCTACATAATTATATTTTGAGATTATTATTATTTTTACTTCTCATATTTTTGGAATCGTTGTTCGTGGTGACTTTCCTAAGAACTCTAATTGAGTCAATAATAATGACTTTCTCATGAATTATTTGATGATTTAGCTGATGGTTTCTCGTGCATTAAATAGACTATTATTTTCAAATTGAGACGATACATGTTTTAATGAGTTTTAATGAAATTGAGCCTCGAGTTTAGTAATATCTAATATAAGAATTTTAACAAGATGTAAATGGTTTTCAAAGTATACTTTTTTATGAAAGATAATGATAGTGTTTTGATGATGAGATTGATATTTTAAATTAATGTCTTATGGTGACTAGGTAAGATGATGATATAAGCACATATTTTGGAAGTATTGTTGAGCACCGACTTGGATAAGAGTGTAATTGACTCAAACCCTATAAACTATATAGCCGCATAGGATAGGAGTTGTGTCTTTCTTGTTCCAAAAGAGAACTTTTATTTTAGATCCATTGATGTGATGTCCGGATGGATATGGCAACAATATCTCTTTGTTGGGTCATCAGTAACTTATAGATGATGGTTGTCGATTAGTGAAACTCCCTAAGAGTATATATATTATTTTATTGAGTTGCATATTCATATTTACGTGATAGAAGCATTGTTTATATTGTTTAAAACTTTCTTATCATATTGATATTGAGTTGAGCGTAATTTTTTCCTTGAGTACCTTGGTGTATGTTGTTCTACTCATCCATCTCACATACCATACATTCTATATAATAACATCATTGGACGCTGCATCTTTTTATGATGTGGATACAAGTTCTAGGGATCCTCTGCATCTTTTTATGATGAAGATACATGTTTTAGGGATCCTCAACAGATGATTCGTTCAAGATTCTAAGTATTCTAATGTCATGGTGAGACCTCCTAGCATTCGAAAGATTATTATTTTTATCACAGATTGTGTCTTTTTCATAGTTTTGAGGTAACCTTGGATAAGGGGTGGGCATAAATACCAAAAACCCAAACTGAACCAAAGTAATTTTGTTCTTCAGTTTTTCAGTTCGATATCGGTCTTTTTCTTCAAAAGTTTAGTTTTTTGGTTCTGTGTTCGGTGCAGGAGTCTCAAAGGTTTGGTGCACCAAAGAACCAAGCTTTTATTTTAAAAATTTTGAAAAATTTATATATATATATATATATATATCAATTAACAATTAATTCATTCATGAAATAAGTCAAAGCAGAAGTAAATTTGTAATTCATATAATTAACTTGAAATATTATTTTCCAGGAGAAATTCAAACATATTTTTATTAATTTATATCATGTAAAGGAATTCATCTTCATGCTTATTTTCCTCAAACAATAGTTGAAGGTGCAAGTTATTAATAAAGATAAATATAATATTTTAAGCACAATAAGTGTTATATGGGGCCACATTATCACTAAACATGATTTTAAGTTTATAAGTTTCTTATACTATGATTTCTTCCTCATTTTATTTTTCCTTAGTTCACACTGAAAAATTAATTTAAAAGCACCGAATAAAATCGAAACAAACATTTAAAACTAACCTATCCGAATTAGTTCGATTTGGTATGTGGTGCACACTTTTTTAAAATCGAAGAACCGCACCAAAATTTGCTAAAATCAAACCAAAGAACTGAATGCCCACCCCCAACCTTAGGATTGTCTTGACACCTTCTTGATAGTTGAGAGAGGTTTCAAAAATAGAGTCAGAGGATGTATTTGGAGTTATTTTGAAAACCCTATTTATTGACATAGAGTTATTCTCTGAATTATCTCGAGTTACTTGCTTATTGATTGTGCCATGCCCCAAGTGGGTACCCTTGGCATGGCCGGCACACAGAGACTATTGTTAGTCCCTAAGCAAACCACTTAGCCTCATCACATCATTCAATTAACAACTCTACAGAATAGCGCAAAGTATAAGTAAGTAAGTGGGCACATCTCATCTAAAGGCTCAAAATGAATAGATAAAAATAAAGTCTAGTAGAAAGAACTAGCTCACAATCTCAACATCAACACTCAACCATCGTCTATGAAGCCTCTATCACTACTCATATGGTGTCATTGATAGACTCATGGCTACCCAAATCAAAATAAAGAAATAGTCTAAAATCTAACTCTAACCCACGATAAATAGAAGTAGTTGATCCTCCGGAGTAGGGGAGGCTCACCAAATCATCTTCGAATCTCAGATCTTTAACGGAGCGCCTGTTGACGATCTCTAGTTCCTGTCTCTGCATCATAAAATGATGCACTCTAAAATGGACATCAATACTTGGAATGTACTGGTGTGAGAAATAGCTGAGTGAAACGGAAACATGTAGAATAACATGAAAACAACATCAACTCAAAGTAATCATCAAATAACATCAAATCGTCAAATGTCTATCGATGCAAGAATAATGAGTAGACAAGTGACGCATCAAAAACTCAAACTCATCAATCGTCTCAGACTCATCTCAAAGGAGCTCACCTCCTCTCATCTCATCTCATCTCAGAGGAACTCACCTCCTCTCATCTCATCTCAACTCGGAGTACTCAAGGTATGAAATTTATAGGAGTTTCTCTTATCCGACAACAATCACTTATGAGCCAGTGAATGTACAACAATCACGCTGATGTTGCAATAGTGGTTCTAAACTTGCCATGGAGCGAACGCTCAAAAACCATATCAGCTCACCTAATATGGAGTCAAACTCAATAGGTCCTCTATAGCTTTCAAGGATCGTTACTCTCGAGGGAACCATAATATATGTGATGGTTCTATGCCTCAACTACGTTTGGCGATGTAGTTTGAAGAGTTCAAGTCTGACTAACTCTCACTCTTTTGGTGCTTGATACTCCTCCCATGACTCAATGCTCATAAAACCTCCATCTCAACCAATCTCATAGGGACTCGAACCCCGTCATCGATCGGTATCTAATAGGAACTTTAACCCTATCATCAATCAATCTCATCAATGACTCAAGATTTAGAATAATCATTAGGAAGCAATTGAATAGATGTGTAGAGTTCATTTATAGACTCGTAAGATAATCAAATTCAATCAACTCATCATCATTCTCTCATCATAATCAACAATCTCAACTCAAGGCTCTAGACTCAATTCTCATGTTCATTATACATGCTTTTAAAATTAGTCATGTAAGGTTATGCAAATTCTCATGAAAATGTTCAATTTAAGAAAACAAGTAGTATGATGATCATCAATACTAGAAAAAATGTAGTTTCAAATGAAAATTTAAGAAAAACAATCAAGTGTTCATGTATGTAGATTCTTGAACCATCAACTCATCTATAACCATCTATGGGGCACATGAGAGAATAATCTCATGCTTTTAGTTTAGCCTTACATACCTGGGATATAGCTTTCAATCAAGCACGTCAAGGATTTCTTCTCAAGTTCTCATACTCAAGCTCTTCTCCTCTTTCCTCAAGCCCTAGGCTTGGTAGAATATTGGAATAGGACTTAGAATGGGGGTTTTAGACCCTTTTATGTTGAAACAATCTTATTATGCCGTGAATGGAGTTTAGAAGGGGTTGGGAATTGACTAGAATGCCCATCGTGATAATTTAGAAATTTTCAACTCGAAAAAGGCCCAATCTGCAATGCAGATTGGTCGCGCACTGTGTATTTTTAGAAAATGTTTCTGAATGAGTTTTTTCAATCCCGTAAAAACATTTCAGAAAAATATAAGTGCAGGTCCGTGAGGCGCAAAACACCTCCATCGCGCACCAACACTGTTTTGCTCTTTATCAAAAAATTATCTTTTGATCAAGTCGCTCTAAAAATCTACCGAGACCATTTTGCCACTCAATTTTTTGTCCTAATCACAAATCTAACCTCAGATTTGCCATACAAGCATTGGAAGATGTGTTACGCGCATACCCTCCCTCTAGGGGTATTTTGGTAATTTTATCGGGCGTACATCATCTCCCCCTTAGGATCATTCATCCTCGAATGAAGAGTAAAGGTGGATATCAAGGCACGAATAGACTCAAATTTCATCTTAACACTCAACTCAATCAATCAAAATCTCGATTTTAGAGTAGGAGGTCACATCAAGAATGGATACATCAATTTAGTGAAGGGTAAGAAATTTTACCTTCAATACTCTCATCATTTGGCACGAATAGGTATGGATACTTGGCCTTCATCTCTTTCTCAGTTTTCCATGTGGTTACCTTGACGAATTGATTTCTCCACTAGACTTTGACTGAGGCTATCTCTTTGTTCCACAACTTGCGAATCTGACGATCAAGGATTTGAACCAGAACCTCTACGTAAGGTAGGGTATCTTTCATATCAATGCTATCCATAGGATCACCAAGGTAGGATTTCCCAAGCATTTCTTCAACATTGATACATGGAATACCAGATGGACTCCATCTAACTCAGAAGGCAACTCTAACTCGTAAGCAACCTTCTCAATCCATTTTACAATATGATATGGTCCCACATAGTGTGGACTCAACTTCCCTTTCTTCGCAAATCTTATGAAACCCTTCATAGGTGACACTTTCAAATACACCCAATCATCTACCTCGAACTCTGAATCTCTTCTCCTCATGTCGGTATAAGATATTTGGCGACTCTGGGCAGTCTTTAACCTATCTCTAATGACCTTGACCTTCTCCATCGATTGGTGGACAAGATCAGGCCCAATAAACTCCGCTTCTCCAACCTCAAACCACCCAATTGGTGATCTACACCTCCTCCCATACAAGGCTTTGTAGGGAGCCATTTGAATGCTTACATGGTAACTACTGTTATATGATAATTCAATCAATGACAGGTGATCATCTCAATTCCCCTTGAAATCAAGAACACAAGATCTCAACATATCCTCGAATGTTTAGATTGTACGCTCTGCCTAACCATCTATCTGTGGATGAACGGCAGTGCTCAGGTTCACCTTAGTACCCAATCCTTTTTGGAATGATCCCCAGAATCGGGAGGTAAGTTGAGCTCCTCTGTTCGAGATGATGGACAAGGGAACCCCATGCAACCTTACAATCTCTTGGATATACAACTTGGTATACTCCTCCGCAGTGTTTGTTGTCTTAATTGGCAAGAAGTGAGACGATTTAGTCATCCTATCCACAATCACCCATATCGAATTATGTTGCTTTCGAGACCTTGGTATACCGATAATAAAGTCCATATTAACTATCTCCCACTTCCATTCCGGAATCTCAAAGTTCTGAGCCAATCCACATGGCCTTTGATGCTTAACCTTCACTTGCTGGCAATTCGGGCATTTTGAAACGAACTCAGCAATATCCCTCTTCCTTCCACTCCACCAATAGACTTCTCTCAAGTTGTGGTACATCTTAATAGAGCCAGGATGAATGGAAAATCTAGTGTTATGGGATTCTGCTATGATTCTATCTCGAATGCTATCAATGTCTGGAACACACAATCTACTCTGGTATCTTAACATTGCATCTCCCCCTTTTGAGAAGACCATCACTTTCTGTTTATGGACAGCCTCCTTCAATTGGAGTATGACAGTATCTTGGTCTTGCTTTTCATTCACCTCTGTGACTAAGGATGAGGCAGACCCATTCTGAACATTGATTCCTTCCTCATTATTCTCTTCAAATTGGACTCCAAATCGAGCCAATCGATGCACCTCTTTAGCCAGCTCCTTCTTTCCTTCCTCCATATGGGTTGCGCTACCCATTGACAACCTGCTAAGAGTGTCAGTAACAATGTTAGCTTTACCTTGGTGGTAGTGAATGCTCATGTCATAATCCTTGAGCAACTCCAACAACCTCCTCTATCGCAGGTTGAGCTCTTTCTGACTAAAGACATATTGCAAGCTCTTGTTGTCAGTGCACACATCCACATGCACTCCATATAACTAGTAAAGCTAGATTTTAAGTGCAAACACCACTGCTTCCAACTCGAGATCATGGGTCAGATAGTTCTTCCCATGAACCTTGAGTTGCCTGGAAGCATAGGTTATCACTTTCCCCATATACATCAGTGCACATCCCAACCCAACCCTCGAAGCCTCGCAATAAATTACAAAGTCCTCTGTCCTATCGGGTAAGGTTAGGACCGGTGGAGTAGTCAACCGCGTTTTTAGTTCTCGAAAATTCTTCTCAAATTCCTCGGACCACTGAAACTTGACCTTTTTCTGAGTCAATTTCGTCAATGGTACAGTTAAGGAAGAAATCCCTCAACAAATCTGCGGTAGTAGCCTGCCAACCCCAAGAAACTTCTTATGTCAGTCGAAGTGGTCGGCCTGGGCCAGTTCTTTACCAGTTCAATCATTTGGGAATCCACTCGAATACCATCACCAAAAACAACATGGCCTAGGAAGGCCGCTGACTTTAGCCAAAACTCACACTTTGAGAATTTTTCATACAACTCATGGTCCTTAAGAGTTTGGAGGACAACTCTGAGGTGGTTAGTATGCTCCTTCTCACTTCTTGAATATACCAAAATGTCGTCAATGAAAATAATCACAAACATATCAAGATATGGTTTGAATACTCTATTCATCATGTCTATAAAGGCTGCAGGTACGTTCATCAACCCAAAGGACATGACTAAGAACTCAAAATGGCTATATCTAGTCCTTAAGGTTATCTTTGGAATGTCACATTCCCTCACGTTCAACTGGTGGTAGCCAGATCTAAGGTCTATATTGGAGAAACAAGAGTCGCCCTGAAATCGGTCAAACAAATCATCTATCCTTGGGAGAGGATATTTGTTCTTTATCATAACCTTGTCAGGTTGCCTATAGTTAATACATATTTTGAGGGACCCATCTTTCTTTTGCACGAATAGGACATGAGCACCCCAAGGTGAAACACTTGGCTGAATAAAGCCCTTCTCTAGAAAATCTTTCAATTGCTCTTTCAACTCTTTCAAGTCAGCGGGGGCCATCTTATAAGGTGGAATCGAAATAGGCTGGGTTTAGGGAAGAACATCAATCCCAAAGTTGATCTCCCCATAGGGAGGGACTCCCGGCAGATCATAATGAAACACTCCGGGAAACTCATTAACAATCAAAACTGACTCAAGAGTCAGGGAGTCAACATCATCAAATTTAACTCGCACGAGGTGATAGATACAACCCTTAGAAATCAACCTTCTGGCTCTAAGATATGAGATAAACTTTCCTCTGGGTGCAACAGAATCATCATTCCACTCAACAACCGGTTCATTCAGGAATTGGAACTTAACGGTTCGAGATCTACGATCAACAGAGGCATAACAAGCGTGAAGCCAATCCATGCCAAGAATCAAATCAAAATCAATCATCCCCAACTCAATCAAATCAACAAGAGTATCCTCATGATATATAGACACTACACAAGCTCGATAGATTCTCTCAGCTCGAATAGACTCACCCATAGGAGTAAAAACATCAAAGGGTTCAAGAAGACTCTCAGGGGTCCTATTAAATTACTAGCCACATAAGGAGTTACAAATGATAATGTGGCACCCAAATCCATCAAAACATAATAATCAAAAGTAAAGACTCGAATCATACCCGTTATAATATCTGGGGAGTTCTCCTGATCTTGGCGACAACCCATGGCATACAAGCGGTTTATTTTTTTGCCTGCGGCTGACGTAGTAGCCCTATGGTTTCCTCTAATTGGTTGGGTTGGTGTAGTAGACTGATCTTGGTCAGCCCGCTTTAGACAATCCTTCTTGCAGTGACCTTCTTGGTCACATCTATAGCACACATCATTCTCGTCACGACATCTCTCCAAGTGCATTTTTCCACACTTATCACATGGTGGCTTACCCTGTGAACATTGAGACACACTAGCTTGTGACTGGGATCCATGGGTTCCAACATTCTGAAACCTTTGATCATACCTGTCTCTAGGCATAGGTGCACTAGCAGATGATGGTGCTGGAAATCGGTTGCTATTGCCTTTCCTTCCAACCTCATGGCTGGATGTCTTAGCTTTCTTCCGTTTGAACTCTTCCTTGTCATGTTATCTCTCCTCATCAGCGTGTTGCACAAATGTCGTCTATCTCCCAATGTCCATATCACTTACAAGCATGGATCATCTCCCGTCTCTCTTGGGTCCTCTAGTAAACCCATCAACATACATCCTCATCCTTCCCCTCATGTCAGCAACCATATCTAGAGCATAACGAGATAGTTGTGTGAACTTCAAACCATACTCTTGCACAGTCATAGAGCCGTGTTTTAGATTTAGGAACTCTCTCACCTTTGCTTCTCTTTTATCTCTAGGGAAGAAGCATCCCAAGAAGGCTTCCTCAAACACTGCCCAAGTCAAACATGGAGCATCATCCCTTCTACTTTACTTCCACTAGTCGAACCATAGTTTGGCCACACCCTTGAGTTGGTAGGCAGCCAGTTCGACCCTATCAGCATCAGCTACATGCATCACATGGAACACCTTCTCAAGTTCCTACACATAGTTCTCAGGATCCTCAGTAGATGCAAACCCCGTGAACTCAGGCGGATTCATCCTCAAAATTCTCGAACTCTGGAGGTGTCATGAGAATCTGGTCTACCTGCTCCTTGTCTCATAGCAGATGCTGCACAGCCCGGGCTAGAGCTTGAATAGCTCGGCGTAGCTCAGCATTAGAGACCTCATCTTGAGGGGGTTGCTCAACAGAGATAGCTTGATCCACAGGCTCCTCGAGTACTTGAGGCTCAAGTGGATTAACAACTTGCCTGACAGGGCGTCCCCTTCCTCTGACAGCTCTTCTAGGAGGCGTGATATCAATGTTGCATGCGTAAAGCACGAATTAGAAGAGAGTTTTCATAGAAGGTTAACTCTATCACACGAATTGGAATGAGAAGAAAAGGGTAACAATCCCTAATGTCCTATAGCCTCCTGCTTATGAAATGCGGTCGAAAACACACCCATAAACAAGACTCTACTAGACACTTCTTCATAGACTCCCTAAGAAACTTGAACTCTGTGCTCTAACACAATGTTTGTCACGCCCCGCGAGGGTACCCTTGGCGTGACCAGCACTTAGAGATTATTGCTAATCCGTAAGCGAACCACTTAACCTCATCACAACATTAAATCAATAACACTACTGAATAGCAGAAAGTATAAGTAAGTAAGTGGTCACATCTCATTTAAAGGCTTAAAACAAATAGATAAAAACAAAGGATAGTAGAAAGAACTAGCTCACAATCTCAACATCAATGCTCAACCATCGTTTATGAAGCCTCTACACTACTCATGTGGTGTCAATGATAGACCCATGGCTACCCAAATCAAAATAAACAAATAGTCCAAAATCTAACCCTAAAGCATGATGAAATAAAAGTAATGGATCCTCTGGATTAGGGGAGGCTCACCAAATCATCTTTGAATCGCAGATCTTCAATGGAGTGCCTGTTGACAATCTCTAGTACCTACCTCTGCATCATAAAATGATGCAGTCCAGAGTGGACATCAATACTTGGAATGTACTGGTATGTAAAATAGCTGAGTGAAACGGAAACAATAATAATATGGAAACAACATCAACTCAAAATAATCATCGAATAACATCAAATCATCAAATGTCTATCTATGCAAGAATAAAGAGTAGACAAGTGACGCATCAACAACTCAAACTCATTAATGGTCTCAGACTCATCTCAAAGGAGCTCACCTCTTCTCATCTCATCTCATCTCAGAGGAGCTCACCTCATCTCATCTCATCTCGACTCAGAGTACTCAAGGTAGGAAATTTATGGGAGTTTCTCTTATCCGACAACAATCACTTATGAGCCAGTAAATGTATAACAATCACGCTGATGTTGCCATACTGGTTCCAAACTTGCTAGGTAGGCAACGCTCAAAAACTGTATCAGCTCACCTAGTATGGAGTCAAACTCAATAGGTCCTCTATTGCTTTCAGGGACCGTTACTCTCGAGGGAACCATAATATATGTAATGGCTCTATGCCTCAGCTATGTTTGGCGACGTAGTTTGATGAGTTCAATTCTGACTAACTCTCACTCTTTCGGTGCTCGATACTCTACCCATGACTCAATGCTCATAAAACCTCCATCTCAACCAATCTCATAGGGACTCAAACCTCGTCATCGATCGATATCAAATAGGGACTTTAACCTTCTCATAAATCAATCTCATCAATGACTCAAGATTTAGAATAATCATTAGGAAGAAATTGAATGGACACATCAGTATAGTTCATTTATAGAGACTCGTAAGATAATCAAATTCTATTAAATCATCATCATTCTCTCATCACAATCGACAATCTCAACTCAAGGCTCTAGACACAATTCTCAAGTTCATTATACATGTTTTTCAAATTAGTCATGTAGGGTTATGCAAATTCTCATGAAAATGTTCAATTTAAGAAAACAAATGGTATGATGATAATCAACATAGAAAAACATGTACTTTCAAATAAAATATTAAGAAAAACTGTCAAGTGTTCATGTATGTAGATTCTTGAACCATCAACTCATCTATGGGACACATGAGAGAACAATCTCATACTTTTAGTTTAGCCTTACATACCTGGGATGCAGATTAACCAAGAACATCAAGGACTTCTTCTCGAATTCTCAAACTCAAGCTCTTCTCCTCTTTCCTTAAGCCCTAGCCTTGATAGAATATTGGAATAGGACTTAGAATAGGGGTTTTAGACCCTTTTTACGTCGAAATAACCTTATTAGGTCGTGTATGGAGTTTCGGAGGGGTTGGGAATTTACCAAAATTCCCCTCGTAATAATTTAGAAATTTTCAACTCAGAAAAGGCCCAGTTTGCGATGTGGACTGGTCGCGCACTGTGTATTTTCAGAAAACATTTCTGAATGAGTTTTTGCAATCCCATCAATAATTTCTAGAAAAATATAAGTGCAGGTCTGTGATACAAGCGTGACATGCCTCCATCGCACACCAACACTATTTTGCACTTCGGATCGGAAAATTATCTTTCGATCGGATCGCTCTAAAAATTGACTGAGACCATTTTCCCACTCAATTTTTGTGCTGATCACAAATCTAGCCTCGAATTTTCCATACAAGCATTGAAAGATGAGTTATGCGCATACCCTCCATCTAAGGGTATTTTGATAAATGTAACAGGCGTTACAGACTGTGATGCCACAAAGCCCACGCGAGTATTTCTTGATTCTATACAATTTTTTGCTATGTACATGTGATGAGATCAAGTGATTCAGTTGAGAACCAACAATGGTCTTTGAATGTCAGTCATGCTTGAGGTACCCCCTCGAGGCATGACACTATGTCGTGTCATCAAAGATTCCCCTTCAATTACAACTCAAGAAGTAGCGAGCACATCATTATGTGCCGAAACTCGCCATCAATAGAAATATATGCCTATTTTAACACTAAAAATATCATATGGCTACTTTAGTGTATTGACAGGACATGATAGAATATTCATATTATGTCTTCTCTTTGATAAAAAAAAAAGAACTTTAAATAAAAAATATTGATTAAAAAAACTTTATACTTTAATCAAATATTTTGAATACCAACTAAGAGTTAGATTATCAATAACATGAATAAATCACTTAATATCTCAAATTATTTTTATCTCTTTCTATAATTTTTTAAATAGTATGTGATTCCATACATCTAGTAATCTTTGACTTTATATTTTGAGCCCTCTTCTAACTCCACTAGTACCTACAAACAATTCTAACAATCTATGACTTTATAGTAATGATAAATATTAGAAATAATTCATGATTGGGATGATGAATATTATGTAAAAATATTGAAGAATTGTTGGAGACCAATGCAAAAAGATAGTATAGTTATTAGAATAGAACAAATACAACCAGAATGTATAGAGACTATTCTTCTCTTCAATCGTTCATTTAGTTTGGACATATCAATGATGACTATGTTTGATGGAGGCAAGAAATAAGAAAGCAAATATTTGAAGCTTTAGCTAAACAAACTAGATTTGCTCCCCTCAAACTTGTAGCTCGAATATATTATTCTTGGGTCATGAAATTGTACAAGTATTAATTATTACCTGTTTTAATTAAATTCTAGTATAATATATAATATATTGTGAGACCCCATGCTTCTTGTCTTGCATAACATACATAGTGTGGCATATTATATATGGTGTATATGATTTTGTACAATATATCAAGAGAATAAGGCTACAAATTGGTGGTAATAACATGGAGATAAAGTTTCAGGTCAAAGAAATCCCTTAACCAAAGGTTTGGGGTTAAAGAAATGGCTTAGGAAGCACCCTGCCCTTTTGGAAGGGTTAAATTAAGTTGTACCTTTTGGATGGGACTAAGAGTATCTAATTTGTTAATGATAGAGTGTTAAAAGGTATTTTAAGAGCACAATGGTCATATGTTAAATTTTTGAGTCAAGAAAGTTATGAGACAAAGGTTAAAAAAAATTACCACAAGCTTCTCTAAGAAATCTTTCTTAACTTTGGGTCAAATGTTATAGACCATTTCTCCAAAAATATAAGGAGTTAAAGGGGTCGTGACCTATCAAATCAAAGGTCATGAGTATGGTTTTCAATGTGTAAAACTACACACCAAACCAACTCTAGAGTAGAATATTATGACTATTTTATCGTGGACTGTCTAAGCAAAAAATTTGGTCGCGAATCAGATCGGATCAAGAAAAATTATAAGTCAGCAATTCGACATTTTAAGACCCTAAAACATTTCTTTTCTGTTCCAAAATAGTGAGAAAACTGTCGAGAAGGTTCTCATGGAGTTCTTGGGTGATTTAAGTGTGTTTTTACTTATCTCTATCATTAAAATTCGCCCACATGCCTAGATATGCAATTTTAGTGTTGCAATCATTTTCCCCTCTTATTAGCTGTGTTCGGAGCTATTTTTGAAAGATGGTAAATTTTTATTCCTTTTGGTTCTTCTAGCTTAACAACTGGTTTGCCAAGGTAATAATCTTGCGGTTCTTTTGTGATTGTTTCATGAAGTTTTATGAACATTTCATCAAGTTAGAACTGTATAGAAAATCTGCCAATTTATGCTCAGTTATGAATTGTTTATAAAGGATCATATAAGTTGCATATATATAGTGTTTGTGAATCTTAGAACATAAGTAACAACCTTCGTGAAGAAACTTTGAGCATTCAGACGTTCATTGAAGTGGTATGTCAAGGCTAAGCTCTGTCCTTCCTTTTAGCATCAAATTTGAGAAATTTCCAAAACATCAAATGTGGTATTTTACTATTCTATTGCTAGAATGGTCTTATATATAAGCCATTGGGATAGCATCTGAATTATTTTTATGATGATACTAGGTTAATATTCTATTCATTCAATTTAACTAGATATTGAGTATCCATAGATCACTTTCCTGACTACATGTCCATGTGTTTGAGTTGTTACTCTTATCTGGGTGGTGTCATTTTAACAAAAGAAAAAAAGGAGATTATGAAAGAAATTTAGCAGTCATAATTTGTCCTCCTTCTTATTAACACTGTATTTTGAAGAACTTAAAAAGTAACACGTTGATTTTTAATAATCTCAAACATAATTCTTCTATTTAAACTACTAAGTTACTTAATTTTTTTTAAATACTTTCTTTTACTAATTATCAAGGAACCAAGTGTAAGAGGTAAGAGTTAAGTGAAGGACCTTATGTTCCTTATGAACATCTTTACAGTTGAGATATCTGTCACGATCTGAGACTAGGGTCTAGAAGTGACATGGCAAATGTGAACTCGAAAGTCCCCAAACAAGCCTCGAAGTATCTAAATCCACATTATCGGTTCGGAAACAACAATCAAATAATAAACATGTAATACTAAAGGATGGGTAAGTAGGACTCACACTATGGGACACCGAGGGGAAAGGTATTTACATGGATTCACATAGCACATAGCATATAAGAACAAAGGGGCGGGTAAGTAGGATTCACGTCAGAGGGCAAACGCGGCTTAAGACCTTCCACATTTCCACACCAAACATGCATACATAACATAATTCCATAATCGATCCATAATAGCCATTTCCAAAGGTAACCGATAACATGAGCTCTAAATACATCACATAGCATATATATAAGATCTACGGGAATCTACAAGATATCCAACAATGCCTCTAGCCATATGATAGAACGGGGGCAAAGACATGTCCCGGGATCACCCCTCAAATAAGAAAGTAGACATAGGATAACATAGATAGAGAAAGGGTGGCTTGTCCTTGGAAGATGGGACTCATCACAAGTTCATCCTTTAGAATTTGAGCTACTCGTCAAACAGTGGATAGTTGAAGGGTTCGGCCCCTACATGGTTAAATCATGTAGGCATAGAGTATGCGTTAGTACATTTGAATGTACTAAGTATGCGGGCATGCAATGCATATGACTTATCAAACCTGCATTTCAATGTTAGATAACAAAGGCACATAGAAAGAATCATATATCCAAGGAAGGGTAGTATACAATATGCCATGAGATTCGTGATGCGTAAATGCAATGATGTTCATATTTAGCCGGGATGTGACCTCAACCGACATGAATAAGACCAAGTGAGCTAGTACTTGGAATGCTGATGAAATCCCCTCACTGGTACAGAGGTGGTCTACTTGCCAAAGGTAAATTATACTTCACCTTACGGGAACATATCCCATTTCGTATGAAGCAACCCCTTACGGGAACATATCCGATTTTGGAAAGGATTTTCATATCATATCATAATACCTCACCTTACGGGAACATATCCCATTTTGTATGAAGCAACCTTCCTTACGGGAACATATCCCATTTCAGATAGGATTCTCATAACATATGTTAGGCACATAGTTTGAGGAAAGGGAGAGGGCCCTTGGGGATATCCCTGATGCCCCCAATCTACTGGTGCTAAGTCAACATCACAGGAGAATACATATAGCATATATACATACTTTCAAAATGGCAATAAGCATTTCAAATTTGATCTATGCACATTTAGGCTCAAATGCCAAATCATAGCTTGTAGTTGTAATATTCATGCGTAGGAATAGCTCGATTACAAATACAGAATGGTGCAAGCACCAAAAAATGTTCATAGGTAAACCATAATCAATGAAATATATGTGATCACATTCTTGTCATAACCAATACCTTATCAAAATCATTTCATAAATCATAATTGGGCTTAACCTACTTCATAAGTTCCATAAAAACCAATGTCCATGAATGCACATGCCATGAGTGATGTGAGAGTAGCATGGGTAATATAGATTCACACTAAAATCAACATTATAATATGAAATTGAAGTAAATTCATGATCAAATCTACATTTAAATCATAATATAAATCACCCATGCATAAATCAAGCTTTAAAGGGGATATGCATCTTCATATCTTCATAACTTCAATGTAAATCATCATAATAGGACTTAAAATAATTTAAAATCATAAATAAAGTACGACCCATATATCAAT
Organism: Solanum rostratum; assembly: GCA_029948455.1. Taxonomy (NCBI): domain Eukaryota; kingdom Viridiplantae; phylum Streptophyta; class Magnoliopsida; order Solanales; family Solanaceae; genus Solanum; species Solanum rostratum. The sequence continues at coordinate 19,728,020 of CM057049.1, forward strand.
TGAATTTAATAAAATCAAATAATGAAAACCCACATTAAAGTAAGCTTAATTTTATGTAAATCAATTGAAAAGAGTTTGGGTCTTCAAGGTTGAAAGGGACCAAGAATCGATCCCACATACCTTGATTAGGAAGATGAATTTGAGAAGAATTTAGCTTGAAGTTGAAATCCCCAATTGAACCCTAGCTTGAGTCATGAGAGAAAGGCTTAGAGAGTATTTTGGGAATGATCTTTTGAGTAAGGCTTAGAGAGTATTTTGGGAATGATCTTTTGAGTGAGAGTGTTTTTTAGGAGAATGAATTAAAATGGAAAGATATAAGCTGATTTAGGGGGTCTAGGATAGGCAAAAAGGTCATGAAACATAATTAAAATGAGCCGTAATTACATAAACGCCATTAATGAAATAGTTGAAAAAGTGGGCCATTAAGGCTACCCGGGCGTCTACACGGTCCGTGTGGCACTTCACGGACCATGAACCATGACCGTGGGATGGCACTTAGATAGATTTTGCAATGTTAAGACTTAGAATTTTTCCGAAGCTAAGGGGTGCTATACGGAAAACCACACAGCCCGTGTGACACTACACGAGTCGTGCCGAGGACCGTGAAACGCTACTTAGAAAATTTCTGCATGAAAAAGCTACGAGACGGTAATTTTGTATTTAAAAAAATTTCACATCACGAGCATATCTGTGGGCCACATGGCCCGTACCACACCACATGGACTGTGTGCCCACACTTAGTCCGAGACTCTCCGTCGAAGCCCCGTAATCGAAATTATGGCCAAGTATCTCTCCACTGAAGGCCACAAGGTCTGTGTATTTTCACACTGGCCGTGTGGGCCTCCCATAGAGTGACACTTGGTCAAATTTTCTCCTGGGACAACATTATGAGATCCGATAAAGTCGTTCAAAAATCCGGGTCCTTACATCATCTCCCCCTTGCGAACATTCATCCCCAAAATGTGCAGCAACAAGGCTAGAGAGCTTGACTTAAGACACGAAACATCCGAACACGAGGTATAATGCGTAGTTTATCCCTTGAAAATCATAAAGTCTTTAAAGACCATATCAAAATGTATTCAAATCATTCAAGCATCATAAAAATCATTTTCGTGCACCTGTATGCATGTCATGTCATGAGACTCAAAAGTGAAAGAATTTGGACTATTTAGAAGAGAAATAACCTATAGGATTGAGTAGATTGGAAAGGATGGGGATACCGCTTCATCATGTCCAATTCCATCTCCCATGTAGCACTTTCCACGTGATGATTTCTCTAAAGCACCTTCATCGAAGACACATCCTTGTTACAAAGCCGCTTCACTTGCCTATACAAAATCTCTATCGGGACTTCCTCATAAGATAGATTCTCCTCAACCTTGATTCCTTCTAAAGGCACAATGGTGCTATGATCGCCAAATAACTTGCTCAACATATACACATGGAAGATCAGGTGAATAGAACTCAATTTTGAAGGCAACTCTAACCTATAAGCCACGTTCCTAATCCTCTCAACGATCTCATAAAGGCCAACATACCGAGGGCTCAGCTTTCCCTTCTTACCAAAACGCATTACACCCTTCATAGGTGAAACCTTTACATATACCCAATCACCAACATGAAATTCAAGATCCCTCTTCCTAATATCCGAATAGGACTTTTGGCGACTTTGTGTCGTCTTCAACCTTTCTCTAATTACCTTCACCTTTTCCATAGTCTCCAACACTAAATCCGGGCCAATCAATACCATCTCTCCCAACTCAAACCACCCCACTGGTTACCTACACCTTCTACGCAAACTCAATGAGTGGAAGGTGATCATCCCAGTTACCCTTAAACTCCAACACACAAGCCCTTAACGTATTCTCCAAGGTTTGAATAGTCCTCTCAGCTTGCCCATCGGTTTGACGATGAAAAGTGGTGTGTAACTTAATCTTAGTTCTAAGTCCCTTTTGAAATGACCTCCAAAAGTGGGAAGTGAATTGGGTGCCACGATCTGATGTGATGGATCTTGGCACACCATGCAACCTCACCAACTCTTGGATGTATAGCCTCGCATACTGCTCAGTGCTATAGGTAGTCTTGACCGGTAAAACGTGAGCTGACTTAGTCATCCGGTCAACGATGACCCAAATGGAGTCGAATTGCCTTCGGGTGCAAGGAAAACCATCCATAAAGTCCATGTTCTCATCTTTCCACTTACATGTGGGAATCTCAATATCTTGAGCCAAGCCACTGGGCCTTTGGTGCTCTACTTTCACTTGTTGACAACTTGGACATTTGGATACGAACTTAGCTATGTCCTTCTTCATACCATGCCACCAATACACTTCCTTCAAATCCTGATACATTTTAGTAGACCCCGGGTGAATAGAATAGTGAGAGTTGTGAGCTTCGCTCATGATCACCCTTCTAAGATCTTCCATATCCGAAACACAAAGCCGGTCCTAGTACCAGAGCATACCATATCCCTCTTGGGAGAACACCTCAATCCCCTTTTTGGCAACCAACTTCTTCAATTCAAGCAATGACAGGTCTAAATCTTGCTTAGCTTTTACATCAACCACCACGGAAGATTTTGCGCCGTTTTGAACACGGATACCACCATCGCTCGAGTCGGCTAACCTAACACCCAACCTAGCCAACCGGTGAACATCCCTAGCTAACTCCTTTCTTTCCTCTTCAACATGCATCACATTTCCCATATACAGCCTACTGAGAGCATCGGCTATAATATTGGCCTCACTGGGATGATATTGAATACTCATGTCGTAATCCTTTAGGAGTTCTAACCATCTCCTTTGCCTCAAGTTGAGATCCCTTTGAGTAAATACATATTGCAAACTCTTGTGATCAGTGAACACATCAACATGAACCCCATACAAATACTGTCTCAAAATTTTCAAGGCAAAGACTACTACCGCCAGCTCAAGATCATGTGTTGGGTAATCACGCTCATGCACCTTCAACTGCCTTGATGCATATGTTATTACCTTACCATGTTGCATAAGAACACAACCCAACCCAATCCGTGAGGCATCACAATACACCACAAATCCCTCCAAGCTCTTTTGTAGAGTCAAGATGGGAGCCAACGTAAGCCGATACTTCAAGGTTTGGAAACTCTGTTCGCATTCATCTGACCACACAAACTTAGCCTTCTTTTGGGTCAATTTAGTAAATGGAGATGCAATAGATGAGAACCCTTCAAAGAACCTTCTATAATATCCAGCAGACCCTAGAAAGCTTTGAATATCTGAAAGAGTCAACGGTCTGGGCCAATTCTTCACAGCTTCCATCTTCTTCAGATCAACCTTGATACCATCACCGGACACCATATGACCAAGGAAAGCCACTTCACCCAACCAAAATTCATATTTGTTAAACTTGGCATACAACTTCTTCTCTCTCAAGGTTTATAGAACCATTCTCAAATGATCCCCGTGCACCTGCTCACTTGGGGAGTAAATGAGGATGTCGTCATTGAAAACCACCACAAAACTGTCAAGAAATGGCTTGAACACCCGATTTATCAGATCCATGAACACGGCCGGAGCATTGGTTAAGCCGAGCGACATCACCACAAACTCAAAGTGCCCATACCTTGTCCGAAAGGCTGTCTTGGGAATGTCACACTCCCTAACCTTCAACTGTTCAGTTGCATATAATCAATACACATTCGGAGAGATCCACCCTTCTTTCTGACAAACAACATTGGAGCACCCCACGGCAATATACTAGGCCTAATGAAGCCTTTCTCCAGCAAATCCTTCAATTTCTCTTTTAACTCCTTCAACTCCACCGATGCCATACGATAAGGATGAATAGAGGTAGGCTGAGTATCCGGAAGAAGATCTATGTCGAAGTCTATCTCCCTTTCAGGAGGAACACCAGGCAAGTCTTAGGGGAACACGTCCGAAAACTCATTCACCACTGGAACCGACTAAAGAATAGGTGATTCGGACTCCATATCCTTGACCCTTACAATGTGATAAATGCACCCCTTTGAAATCATTTTCTGGTAGGAAATAAACCGACTTTTAATAGATGAGTCATTACCTTCCATTTAATAACGGGCTCATCGGGAGGTTGGAACTTGACCTTCCAAGTTCTACAATCTATAGAGGCATATGATGCATGCAACCAATCCATCCCAAGAATCACGTCAAAATCGAACATCTCAAGTTCCACAAGGTCGTCACAAGGGAAAACTTTGTGCAACACAGGAACTGGACAACCATGATAGACTCTATGTGCAATAATAGATTCACCCATGGGAGTATAAACTAAGAAAGGATCCTTCAAAATCTTGGCACTCAAACCAAATTTAACAACCAACAAAAGAGTCACAAAAGACAAATTTTCACCCAGGTCAAGCAACACATAAGCATCAAAATCAAAGATTTTTAACATACTAGTCATGACATCCGAAGCTTCCTCAATATCTTAACGAGCATAGAGTGCATAGAACCTGTTGTTCCTTGGGGCAACACCTTGGGGAGTTCTTTGTTAGCCTTGACTGCCTTGAGCCATCTGACATTGGCCTCTACGGGCATTCTTAGGACAATCAGCAACCTTTTGGTTTTTATCACCACACCCATAGCAAACACCCAAATCCTTCCAACAAACACTTGTGTGGGGATTCTCGTACTTGCTACATAGAGGATACCCCTGTCCACCACCAACCGGTGCCCTAGGAGGAGGTACCCGAGTGTTAGGGAACCAAGCACCAGAACCTTGGCCCTGCTGAAAGCGACCAAAACCACCACTCCCAGAACCAGAGAATCCACCATCAAAACGGGACCTCCTAGGATCATGTAACCTTCTCTCCTTGCATTTCTCCCCTTCGATCTGCTCAGCATATACCATCAGTCTAGAAATATCCATATTCTGTATGAGCATGGCCATACAAGATTCTTTTACAAGAAAATCAGAGATACTAGAAACAAACTTGTGTATCCTTGCACGTGGATCAGCCACAAGCGACGGAGCATACTTGGAGAGCATTGTGAATTTGAGGGCATAATCCCTCACACTCATACATCCTTGCTTGAGGTTGATAAATTCAGTCATCTTGGCCTCCCTAAGATCAAGTTGGAAGAAGTGATCCAGGAACGCAAGTTTGAACTCTTCCCAATCGACATCACCACTGCGAACCCTATCCACAGACCATTGGGTGTACACACCTGAGCCACATCTTTCAGTTGATAGGCAGCCAACTCAGCCTTCTCCTCAGAAGTGACACCCATAATGTTCAATATTTTGGTGAGCTTATCAATGAATTCCTGAGCATCCTCATTAGCATTCGACCCATGGAACTCAGGAGGATTCATCCAGGTGAAATCCCTCACCCTAAAAGCTGGTATAGAATCCCGTGGCAGATTAGCTTTCCTAGTCTGAGATGTCACCACCTGGGCAAGCATGGCGAAGTCTGTACGGAACCATTTGAGATGGGTTCCTCCATAGGCTCTTGGGGCTCCTGATCCTCTTCAGCCGGAGCCGGCCTTGGTGGGTGGGGTCTTCTTGAGGCATCTTCTGAAATGGAGCAACGACACCGTCAAGATAGGGAGACCAAATATACGAGCCATAGCATGTCGTAAGACATGAAGAAGTGAAGTAATGCCAAGAGTATGCATTAGTACGTTTGAATGTACTAAGTATACGAGCATGCAATGCATATGACTTATCAATGCATTTCAATGTCAGATAACAATAGCACATAATATAAAAAGAATCATATATTCAAGGAAGGGTAGTATACAATATGCCATGAGATTCATGATACATAAATGCAAGGATGTTCATATTTAGCTGGGAAGTGACCTCAACCGACATGAGTAAGACCAAGTGAGCTAGTACTTGGAATCCTCATGAAATCCCTTCACTGGTACAGAGGTGGTTTACTTGTCAAAGGTAAATCATACTTCACCTTATGGGAACATATCTCATTTCGTATGAAGCAACCCCCATATGGAAACATATCCTATTTCGAAAAGGATTTTCATATCATATCATAATACCTCACCTTATGGTAACATATCCCATTTCATATGAAGCAACCTTCCTTATGGGAACATATCCCATTTCGGATAGGATTCTCATAACATATACTAGGAACATAGTTTGAGGAAAGGGAGAGGGCCCTTGGGGATAGCCCTAACGCCCCCAATCCATCAGTGCAAGCACCTAAAAATGTTCATAGGTAGACCATAATCAATGACATATATATGATCACATTCTTGTCATAACCAATACCTTGTCAAAATCATATCAATATCATTTCTTAAATCATAATTGGGCTTAACCCACTTCATACTTTTCATAAATACCAATGTCCATAAATGCACATGCCATGAGTGATGTGTTAGTAGCATGGGTAATATAAAATCATGCTAAATTAACATTATAATATGAAATTAAAGTAAATTCATAATCAAATCCACATTTAAATCATCATATAAATCACCTATGCATAAATCAAGCTTTAAAGGGGACATGTATCTTCATAACGTCAATGTAAATCATCATAATAGGACTTAAAATAACTTAAAATCATAGATAACGTACAACCCATACATCAATTGAATTTAATAAAATCAAATAATGAAAATTCACGTTTAAAGTAAGCTTAATTTCACGTAAATCAATTGAAAAGGGTTTGGGTCTTCTTTGTTGAAAAGGACCAAGAATCAATCCCACATACCTTGAAGAGGAAGATGAATTTGAGAAGAATTTAGCTTGAAGTTGAAATCCCCAATTGAACCGTAGCTTGAGTCTTGAGAGATGGACTTAGAGAGTATTTTGGGAATGATCTTTTGAGTGAGATTGTTTTCAAGGAGAATGAATTAAAATGGAAGGATATCAGCTGATTTAGGGGGTCTAGGATAGGCAAAAAGGCTATGAAACATAATCAAAATGAGCCATAATCACATAAATGTCATTAATGAAATGGATAGGAAAGTGGGCCCTCAAGGCTACCCGAGCATCTACACGGTCCATGTGGCACTTCACAGACCGTGAACTGTGACCATGGGATGGCACTTAGACAGATTTCACAACATTAACACTTAGAATTTTTTCGAAGCTAAGGGGTGCTATACGGACAACTACACGGCCTGTGTGACACTACATAGGTTGCTCCAAGGACCGTGAAATGGTACTTAGAAAATTTATGCACGAAAAAGTTACGAGACGGTAATTTCATATTTAGAAAAATTTTAAGTCGCGAGCATATATGGTGGGCCACATGGACCGTACCACACCATACAGACCGTATGAGTGGCCATGTGCCTACACTTAGTCTGAGACTCTCTGTCGAAACCCCGTAATCAAAATTATGGCCAAGTACCTTACCACTGAAGGCCACATGGTCCTTGTGGCTTCACTGTTGCCGTGTAGGCCTTCCATGGAGCAAAACTTGGTCAAAGTTTCTCCTAGGCCAACATTATGAGATCCGATAAAGTCATTCAAAAATCTCAGTCCTTAAAATATCATTTGAAAGGTTGAGTTAAGTTTTCAAATTTATTTGAAAGACATATAAGATTCTACAAGCCATGTGTATATGCTACGAAGGTGACTATGACATTATGAGAATAAGAGTACCAATGAGCCAAGATTGGATAAATTCATGTTATGGACTACTATGTAAATCCAATGTTCATTTTATACATGGCATATTATGCATGGATTTCGAGCTATAATAAAGGAGGCAAGGATCTTTTTTTTCCTAAATGACTATATAGATGTATATTATACATATGACCACAAGTTAGCAAATATGATGCCGGTTAACTACCAGAAAGCACCACCATTACTAGCATTTGGTGGGGTGTGTCATATATATATATATAAATGTATGTATGTATGTATTCATGATATGTGATTACTCGAGCATACCATGCATATTTGATCACTAGGAGGTCAAGTGTTGACCATGAAGGTTATTTGATTTTTGGTTACAAGTGGTACCTCTATACAACAACTATTTATGATCTTACTTTTCACTTTATATACCAATACATTTTTATTTGTACTGACGTTCCATGTGGGAATGGTGCATTTTATTTTATGTATGCAGGTTCAGCTAAGGATTCTGATTGACCCTTCCCCTTGAATTTTAGTTCAGTTGTGAGTTGGTAAGCTCCACCTCTTCTTGGAGCTTTCACGGGAAGTCTATTTTTGGTGTACAGTTGAGTATAGTTAGGACCTTGTCCCGATAGTACTAATGACACTTTTAGAAGCTATTGGGGACATGGTATTTTGGGTTGATTTTTTTGCAACTTTTACTCTCCATCCATAGTCTTGGCATGTATATTTATGTGTGTGTGTGCATGTACCTATCCGGTTGCAGCCTCGTCAGCTAGCTCGTACATTATTATTATGTTGGCTTATCTACCTTGATGTATATGATTTATTGTTAACCAGGTCATGACCAGAATAGTCTAGGATTAGTTTTTCAGATGTTATGCTACCTAATATTTATCCCCTAGTCTAGTTACTAGCATGATCAGTGGCTTACTTGACCAATGACGGTATCGAGTGCTAGTCGTTCTCCCTCCTTTTGGAGTGTGAACAAACATGGTATTAGAGCAAGTTGTATTCTAGGGAGTCTACAATGTTGTGTATATTAGAGTCTTACTTATGGGTATGTTGTGCACCACTGATAATTAGGAGAATATGAGGCATTTAAGAATTGTTACATTTCTTTTAATTAATAAACCGTGCTATAGAGCAAAGCTATAAGAACATATGAAATCTAAATTGTTCTTTGTGGTTTTTATCTAATAGGTTGCCTGCTCTTAGGAGATGGCATAGTGTGATATAGGTATGGATCCGAGGGAAGGTACCAGTCGATCCTCGATGATTCAAGGGGATATATTTCCCACAGAGGCACACAGTAAGTATCTAGTACCCATATTACTAGCTTTCCCAGCACTTGTTGAGGCATAAGGACATACAGTACCCCCAGTCACACCAGTTGTAGAGGTACCTAAGGCAGGTAGGATGCAGGCCCTCTAATATTTGTTGTTCCCTCATCAGTGACTGGGGAGTAGGGGATGAGGGAGGCAGTTCAGCTGCTGACTAGGATGGTTTCTATTCATGAGAGACAACTAGAGTAAGGAGAAAATGTCAAAAGATATCGAACAAAAAGCTCGAAGGTATGAGAGTTTCTTCATTTGGCCCCTTTAGTATTTATAGATCCAGTTTCACTGAGGATCCCCATAACTTTATAGACTATATGGATAAAGTAATGAGAGTGACGCGTGCCTCCATTATCAAGGATGTAGAGTTGGGTTTTTTCAACTACGTAATGCATCCATCTTCTGGTATGAGACATGGGAGAGATTGAGAGGGGCCGATGCTCTACCAGCAAAGTGGAAGGACTTCTTTGGGGCATTTCTAGCCCATTTGTAACACCCCACAACTCTATTATAAGGATTGAAACTTTTCATCATAAACATATAAGCTTGAACTTAGTGATACCTTACATGCACCTATGTTTTAAACTTCATTCTTATATATGGGAAGTGCATTAGAAGCAGATCAGGGTCATAAGAGACCTCTAGTACTTAGTCAAATTAAAAACCTTCCTATCGATTGAGTTTCTTTCATCAGATTATGTAGGGTCAACTTTAAATAATTCATATCTTTTAGCATACAAAGAATTAGGTGTTCTATAACCTACCAAATGAAATTAATTTGAATTATATTTCCAACACCACAACTTCACCTCATTTGGAGTTCGGAGTTAAAAGTTATGACCGTTTTACTACAGATTGCCAGTATAGAGTGAAACGATGAACTGACTTATGGGTCATGGTTTGAATGACTACCCATCCTGTTAACTCATGCAATGACTTTATAAAGTCCATTTTTGAGTCCCCAACTAGACAACCCCAACTATGGGTCGCGATTTGGGCTCATAGAATGGAACATAGACCCCGAAATCCACCCAAAAGCTTACGGATTTGTTTTCTACAGGCCATAGATTGACCTAGAGACAACCAGGGAAGCATTTCAAAAGGGATTATTTTGGTCTTTTACCACCTTTTTAAAGCCTTAACTTGACGGTCTTATACCAAATTAAGTCCCTAAATATATCTATTCAATCTTTTTACGCTAAAACACATTCTCCAACTTAGTACAAGGTTTCAAGGGGAGAAAAAGCTATGCTTTCAAAAGAATCTTGTGAGTTCTTCCAAGCTATACCAAAATTCAAATCTTCTAGGCATGTAAGGCTAACCAAAACATGACTATGTTCTTTCATGTGCCCCGTAACCCGAATTGATTGAGTTGTGAACAAATTGAGTCTTCCGTGAATGTTTCTTGAAACTTTTTCTTAAATCCTAATCTTATTCCTACATTATCTTGAATGAATGATGGTTTTTATAAATTAAGCAATTGAAATAGATGATTTTATTTTTCTACATGAACCCTAGAATGAATTCTTGTTATTTTTATATATTTCACTTAAATGGGTATGCATGAGTATGATTTGAGCCTGAAGAGTCTACAAAATACATAAATGTTTTAAATCTACTTTTGTTTCCTAAGTACTATGAATTGGAATGATGGTTGATAGTGAGTCTTTATAAGTTATGAAGACATCCTAAAAGAATGTTCCTAACCAAAGAATGATAATTGATGTGATGAATTGAGGTTACAAATGTCCAGTGAGACTAATTGAATGAGTTAACCATAGGGTTGATGTCTTATGAGCATGTCTTCAGAGGAGTATTGAGCATCGAAATGAGTAAGAGTAATTTCAAATCAAAGTCAATAACTATATAGCCAGCGTAGGAGAGGATTAAATTTTAAAATCGAATGTTTTCTTATTGTCCCAAAAAGAGAACTTGATATTATAGATTATGGATCCACTGATGGGATGTCCTTTACCCTTGCAAGATATTGGATAGATGTGGAAATATATAATGACCCTGAACATAGTTTTGACTTTCTGAGCCTGAAACTAGTTTAAATGAGTTTTCTCGGATTTTGGCCAAGCAGACCTCAAATTCAAATTCTGATGATTCCATTGGATTCGGAATATCAATTTTGGTCTAGAAGCACCCTTCGTTCAGTTTTTAAAGCTTCCCGGTGAGTTTCAGTCCTTTTGATAGTTTTATATATTGGGAAATGGGAACCACAGTGGAATAAAACGACCTCCGGTGGGAATTTCGACTACACCGTTGAGTCTAAAACATTGTTTTCGATCAGATTTCATATATGGAATGTATTTTTCCAACTCCGGATGAGGCTGGAGCATTGAATTTAAGTTTGAGAATTTGCTGGAAATGCTGAAGCGGGATGACGTGGCCAAATTAGGCGCTGCCACATGGCAGGCGCAATGTATTGAAAAAAATGCAGATTTCTTCTCAAAATTTTCTGGGTTTTTCACAAACTTCCATCAACAATTTCTCCCTCGATTTTGGTCCGATTTGGGCGATTCAAAAGGCTAAATTGTGTATCTTTCCGAGAGGAACACCATGGAAGTTTCAGAAATTCACTTTGGCACACCATTCGAGGTAAATTTTGCTGTTTTTCGCTGGTTCGGATTATTTTTTTTGAAAATTTTAAATATGAGATTTCTATCTCGTTTTAGCTCCTTTTTTAAACGATTTTCGCCATTGAATTTCTTATTACCGGGAGAAAATTTTCATGTATAAATTTTTAGATTTCTGACGACTTTTTCCGATGATAAAATTTTTGGACCATTTTGCCATTTTCACCGAATTAATTAATTTTATTGACTTTAGATTCGTTATATGACTGTAATGTTATACTTGAATAGATTTTGGTGATTTGGAGTATCATAGAGAGGGTAAAGCTTCGAAATTGACATGATTCGAGACTTTATAGAAGAAAAGTGGATTTCTAATCTTTTGTTAAATATGTTGAACCTTGTATGCTCTAATGTATATAGAATTGAATATTTTGGGATAGAGATGGGTTAATGTAGGCTTTGATCGAAATATTTTGAATTGGGTAATTATTCCTATGGTGATATTTGACTTGTGAATTAATTTGTGAAAATGTATTTTAGGGGAAATAATGAATTATTTGATAATTGATATTGAATTGGTACTTATTTTGAGATGTGACTTTTATTGAGGTTGTGATGGTATTGAGATATTAAGGATATTGCAACATTTATAGTATTGGGTAATACCCATATTTCTTGCAACTTCTTCTATGTGTGATTCATGAAATATTTTAATATTATAAAAAAATGAGGCAATTAGATATAAATATGAGTTGGTGTGGTGTTGTGACACTTGAATTGAAAATGTGGCTAAGTGATGAGAATTCTATTTTTGAGATATATTGTTGTGGTTGGTGATTATGAGTTGATTTGTTTGGGGACTTCATCTCATGTTCATTCATTCTATGTCACACATAATTTGCATTGGTTCTGGATATTGATATGTGTGAGATGGTAAAGAAAAGAAAAAGAAAAAGAAATTGGGGCCGAGGTCTTACCGGTCGAGATGTGATGTCGAGGTATTTGCCGACGATATGAGCGAAATTGGGGCCGAGGTCTTTACCAGTCAAGATGTGATGCCGAGGTCTTTGCCGGCAATATTGTGATGCCGAGGTCTTTGCTGGCGATATTGTGATACTGAGATCTTTGCTATTGATATTGTGATGTCGAGGTAATTGCCAGCAATTATTGCATAAGTATTGCATCTTATCCTTGCATATTGATGTTGTGATGTCGAGGTCATTGCCAACAATTATTGCATAAACATTGCATCTCATCCTTGCATGCTATTATGTGGCATGGTGTTATTCATGTGATTGATTATGTTATCACTTAGGAGTTATGGCTTGTGATATGATAATTGTGATATACTTAAAAACTATCTTTATTGTGTATTATGTGTTGCTGGGCTGGGACTTTTCTGAGTGCAGGTTAGTAGTTCGGCGGTATGTGGTTGGATGTGAAGGAGTTACTTGGTTCTTCATTATTTTACTCTAGCTGAGTTCCATTTGCTGAGTACCATGCTGTTTTTGGTACTCACCCCTTGCTACATTTTTGTAGGTTGCGAGCTCGGCCCCTTTAGTTAGAATTTTCTCATTTCAGGACCGAGCTTCCGGATTATCCTTAAGGTAGCTGCTTATCTCATCGGTGGACCTTCAAGGAATCCATTATTATGTTATGTCCTATTTGAGGACTAGACATTTGAGACATTTATTTTATTCGAGTACTATGTATTTAGAGGCTTGTACATGTGACACCAGTTCTGGGATGGTTGTAGTTTGGTCTTCCTATGATTATTTGTCATATTAGACTATTTTTCTCTTCTGCTATTATTATTATGTTTGGATCAGTAGGTATTGGACTGACTCGCCTTAATGGGTTAGGTGAGTGCCATCAAGCCCGAATTTCGGGTCGTGACAGTTGGTATCAGAGCCCCAGGTTCATAGGTCTCACATGTGTACAAGCTTAATCGAGTAGAGTCTTAAGGATCGGTGTGGAGACGTCTGTTACTTATCCTTGAGAGGCTACAGAGATTGTTAGGAAATTTCCTCTTATTCTTTCGATTCCTGTCCTGCGTGGTTGTTGTAGGTCTCGGTACATTGCGTGGTTTGAAATTTGATCCAGCTCAGAGGTAATGGATTTAAGAGATGAACGTGTAGTCAGCCTTGGATTGTCCCTTGATTCGAAACGACTAGGGTGTGGATGAGGTTCGATGAGGTATGTCAAAGGTTAGTATGGAACGGAGAAGTTGAATTGAAGGAGCAACTTTAAGATCTCTTGAGATAAGAGTTCATATCCCTAGTGTGTCTCCATGGGGTGCCCTATTTTGTTTGTAAAGAAAAATGATGGTTCTATGAGAATGTGTATTGATTATAGATAGTTGAAAAAGTGACCGTTAAGAAGAAGTATCCTCTCCCTATAATTGATGATCTTTTTTACCAGCTTCAGCGTGAAACCATGTTTTCCAAGATTGATTTGAGATCTGAATATCATCAGCTAAGGATCAGGGATTCTAACATTCCTAAGCCAGTATTTCGGACGAGGTGTGGGCACTATGAGTTCCTTATGATGTCCTTTGGGATAACCAATGTCCTTGCCGCATTTAGAGAGTTGATAAATGATGTATTTTAACTATATTTGGGTTCCTTGTTTTTTTGTTTTCATTAATGATATATTGGACCACTTCAATGCCAAAGAGGATCATGAGCGGCATTTGAGGATTGTACTTCAATGGATTAGAGACGAGAGGTTATATGGCAAGTTTTCCAAATGTGAGTTTCGGTTGAGTTTGATGGCATTTCTAGGTATGTTGTTGTGGTTGTATCTTATATCAACATGGAAGGCCAATGGGGTGGATAATGCTTTGAGTAGGAAAGCCTCAAGCTTGGAGAGTCTTGTAGCTATTCAGGTTAAGGAGTGACCATTAGCTAGATATATTTAGAAATTGACCAATAGATTGGTAAGAGTGTAGACTTAAGCATCGAGGGTGGTGCTTTCCTAGTCTACTAGATGTCCGAGTGATTTGTAAATATGGCATAGTGTCATTAACGTAATGACTATGTTATCGATGTAATAATTATGGGATTCCAGTAGTTTAAGTTTTCAAATGAGGGTTGATTGATATGGACAGAGGATGACATTGTGTTCATTAAAATCAGGACCTCTATTAAGTCCTCTTGGAGTGGATATGTTGCACGAATGACTATGATATAACTAATATGGTGGTGTCTATGTCTATTTGGAAAGTCCTATGGGTTGTGCTACTTCTGCTACCCATCTTGTCTATGGAAGAAGGTATTTTTTTTGGTGAGAGATGAATTCAATGAGACAAAAGTGTGGACCATTTGAGCACCAACTTATCGGAGAATATGGTGCATTCTAGTGGTGAATATGGTGGGACTTTTAATATGGTACAGATAACATACAAGTACAGAGGCATTGATCATTGAGTGCAGTCACTAGTTACTAAGGAGTTATCAATTATTGCACTTCCTTAGGTAGTGGAGTTTGGCGTTATCGTCATATTTGGGGAGAAGCAATTGGTTGTTACTATGGATGCTTGGGTTTGTAATCAGTTATAAGGAAAGTTGTAGTGGTGAATCTTAGAACGGGTATTAATATGTTTAAGTGTGATTTTATTCGATAGATGTATGTGGGGATTGGTGACCTCATTGTAAGCTAAAAGGAGTGCTTTGATATTGAGATAACAAGCATATGGACTAATAAGGTTTTGACAAGTTCACTTGTATAAATGGAAATGGAAATGATAATGAGAAAGTACATATGGATAATTGGTTTAGTCAGTAAATTTTGTTGGTATGACTTGGGATTGGGCTACCATATCAATCATAACAACAGCTTTGTTATATGTCACTTTAGTTGCCTGATTCGACTATGGTAAGATAGTTACACTGGTATCAGCAAGGTTAAGAGATTGTTTGGTAAGGTATGAGAGAGAAGTCTACATGGGTTGGCTCGGAAGTGAGAATTGATTTCTTTATAATATTCAATTCAGTGACTAGTATGACTTGGGTTGCGAGTAACGAGTACGACAACGTATATGAGAAAGCGATTGATAAAAAAATAGGGTATGCAATCTCTAAAGATCTTCAAGATGTATATTAACCATGATTGAGAAGGAAATCAATTACATTGTGTGAATTGGGATCCAGGATTTCATGGTACATTGCGTTCACGATAATTGATTTTGTCAATGTATGGCTTAGTCTAATGAGATAATCGGTTATGTTGGTTACTGAGCATTTTTGAAGGATTTTGAGCTTGTCTTCGATTATGAATTTTGTTACTTTTGACGGTGAAGGGACTAAATGAAGTTTCATTTGAATAGTTTGGTGTAAAGTAAAAGACAATCCGTTGTGGAAGTTTTTCTAAGAAAGTATAACAATAAATGGGCTAGGAGCGAGTACATAAGCCTTGGGCATCAAAGAGTTTGAGCACCTAGGATTAGGCCATGGATATGGGTTTAGCATTCAAACATCCTCGCAACATTTATGATAGATACAAATAAAGAAAAGTAAAGGAAAGTAGACATCATATATGGGTCCATGGTTCATAGTTGTAAATTGTATGGATTTTCGCTTTGAGTTCGTGTGATAATGTAAGAGGGGTTGACTTATCAACGGATTATGAGAGACTATGAATTTCTTTTTTTTTAAGTTTGGTTTGGGTTGGAATGACAAACAGTGATCTGTGAGAAATTATGCAGTTCATATTAGGTTGGATTGCTCAATCATAATAGGTGATGCATGGAAGCAATATAGAAAGGACTCACGATTTGATATGTGTCACTGATGACTTTGGATCAGATGGATACTACCTCATTGAGGGAGGTTAGCATAAACTATCATGATGGATTATGTTGGTACCTTGTGGTAAATGGAGGTTATATGCTCATGGTATGTAGAATCCCTAGGGTGATCAAGAATTTCTTAAGTTTGGGATGAGGGAATGATAGTTGGAGTGGACGTTGAGGCATTTTTCGCTTCGAAGGGTTATATGTAGTTGAGGTTGATTTCTAATTAAATAGTTGTAGCTCGTGGAAAAGGAAACCATACTTGATTCATCTATTGCTCCAGCATCCGAGCAGTATTATTTGAGGTTTTATAATCTTGGGAGTGTCATTCACTAGTTGTCAAATTTAATTGGGTTCTCTCTTACGAATATGAATTGTTGAAGTATTGAAATTCCGCAGCTTAAGTTCGCGGAAGATTATGTTAAGGGAATGGGACTTGGATGAGGTTTGCGATGGTTGGTAGATTGCAATTGACTACTGTTGGTTCAAGTTTGGTTCGTTGGCTAGTCTACGACTTGGTAGCTACTTGTAGAGGGCAGAATTTCATGTTGGCTCATAAGTATTATTCTTGCCGGTACGCTTTGATGTTATGCCTCTCGAAAGTAAGGTCACTTGGAAGCAATTAATGACTTGAGAAGGGTATGTCAGACTCTTGGTTACTTCTAGTAAGGCTCCTCCCTTTGCCTTATGTTCGAGGACGAACATGATTTTAGTGGTGAATAATGTAATGACCCTGAACATGGTTTTGATTTTTTGAGCCCGAAACTAGTTTAAATGAGTTTTCTCGGGTTTTGGTCAAGGAGACCTCAAATTCAAATTCTGATGATTTCGCTGGATTCGGAATATCGATTTTGGTCTGGAAGGACTCTTCGTTCAATTTTCGAAGCTTCCGGGTGAGTTTCAGTCCTTTCGATAGTTTTTGATATTGGGAAATGGGACCCACCGTGGAATAAAATGACCTCCGGTGGGAATTTCGACTACACCATTGAGTCCGAAACATTATTTCCGATCAGATTTCATATATGGAATGTGATTTTCCGACTCCGGATGAGGCCGGAGCATTGAATTTAAGTTTGAGAATTTGCTGATAATGCTGAAGCGGGGATGACGTGGTCCAATTAGGCGCTGCCACGTGGCAGGCGCAATATATTTAAAAAATGCAGATTTCTTTTCAAAATTTTCTGGGTTTCTCACAAACTTCCATCAACGATTTCTCCCTCGATTTTTGTCCGATTTGGGCGATTCAAAAGGCTAAATTGTGTATTTTTCCGAGAGGAACACCATGGAAGTTTCAAAAATTAATTTTGGCACACTGTTTGAGGTAAATTTTGCTATTTTTCGCTGGTTCGGATTTTTTTTTCAAACTTTAAATATGAGATTTCTACCTCGTTTTAGATCCATTTTTTAAACGGTTTTCGCCATTGAATTCCTTATTACTGGAGGAACATTTTCATATATAAATTTCCAGATTTTTGATGACTTTTTTTTATGACAAAACGTTTGGACCATTTTGCCCTTTTCACCGAATTAATTGATTTTAGTGTCTTTAGATTCGTTATGTGACTGTGATGTTATACTTGAATAGATTTTGGTGATTTGCAGTATCATAGAGAGGAAAAAGCTTCGGAACTGACATGATTCTAGACTTTATATAAGGCAAGTGGATTTCTAATCTTTTGTTAAATATGTTGAACCTTGTATGCTCTAATGTATGTAGAATTGAATATTTTGGGATAGAGATGGGTTAAGGTAGGCTTTGATCGAAATATTTTGAATTGGATAATTATTCCTATGGTGATATTTGACTTGTGAATTAATTGTGAAAATGTATTTTAGGGGAAATAATGAATTATTTGATATTGATATTGAATTGGTACTTATTTTGAGATGTGACTGTTATTGAGGTTGTGATGGTATTGAGATATTAAGGATATTGCAACATTTATAGTATTGGGTAATACCCATATTTCTTGTAACTTCTTCTATGTGTGATTCTTGAAATATTTTAATATTATAAAAAAATGAGGCAATTAAATATAAACGTGAGTTGGTGTGGTGTTGTGACACTTGAATTGAAAATGTGGCTAAGTGATGAGAATTCTATTTTTGAGATATATTGTTGTGGTTGGTGATTATGAGTTGATTTGTTTGGGGACTTCATCTCATGTTCATTCATTCTACGTCACACATAATTTGCATTGGTTCTGGATATTGATATGAGTGAGATGGTAAAGAAAAGAAAAAGAAAAAGAAATTGGGGCCGAGGTTTTTAGCGGTCGAGATGTGATGCCGAGGTTTTTGCCGGCAATATTAGCAAAATTGGGGCCGAGGTCTTTACTGGTCGAGATGTGATGCCAAGGTCTTTGCCGGCGATATTAGTGAGATTGTGATGCCGAGGTCTTTGTCGGTGATATTGTGATGCCGAGGTCTTTGCCGGCGATATTGTGATGCCGAGGTCTTTACCGGCGATATTGTGATACTGAGATCTTTGCTATTGATATTGTGATGCCGAGGTCATTGCCGGCAATTATTGCATAAGCATTGCATCTTATCCTTGCATATTGATGTTGTGATATCGAGGTCATTGCCGACAATTATTGCATAAACATTGCATCTCATCCTTGCATACTATTATGTGGCATGGTGTTATTCATGTGATTGATTATGTTATCACTTGGGAGTTATGGCCTGTGATATGATAATTGTTATATACTGAAAAACTATCTTTAATGTGTATTATGTGTTGCTGGGCTGGGACTTTTCTAAGTGCAGGTTTGTAGTTCGGCGGTATATGGTTGGGTGTGAAGGAGTTACTTGGTTCTTCATTATTTTACTCTAGCTTAGTTCCATTTGCTGAGTACCGTATTTATTTTTGTACTCACCCCTTGCTACATTTTTGTAGGTTGCGAGCCCGGCCCCTTTAGTTAGAATTTTCTCATTTCAGGACCGAGCTTCCGGATTATCGATGAGTGGTCATTATCTAAACTATATTCTTACTTTAGACTCTTGACATGATGATTGAGTTTCCTACTTCTTGACTTGAGTTATTTTAGTTGATGTTATTCTACCTTCACCTATTATACTCTGTTGTTTTACATACTCATACATTTCACATACTAATGTCCATTTGGGCATGCATCTTTTCATGATGCAGAGATAGATACTAGCGGTCATCAACAGGTGCTCTGTTGAGGACTCATTTGCATTCAACTGATTGGTGAGTCCTCGTCTGCTTTTGAAGGATATCATGTTTCTCTTTTAGCTTTGAGTACATCATTTTTATTTTATTTTGAGATAGCCATGGACCTATCATTGGCACCATTTGCTTAGATAATTTAGATGTTGCATAGATTAGATTGTTGAGTTTTGATTGGGTGTTGTTTTTGGCTAGTTTCTTTCATACTAGTCTTACTCAGTTGATTGATAGATTGTTTAGCCTTCGGACTTTGATTATCGATTGTTATTGCTTTCCATTAAGTACTTCTTGATCGTTGATGTCTTTCCTTATTAGATTATGATTGAATGAATGTGATGAGGCCAAGTGGTTCACTTGGGGGCTAGCAATAGTTTCTAAGTGTCAGCCACGCCAAGGGTACCCTTTCAGGGAGTGGCACCATTATTTCTCATGGGAGGTTCGGGAGGCCCATCTTGACTAATCTATCAGTCTGAGGTAGGAAGATATAAGTGTGAGAGAATATAGTCTTAGTTCGATTCGTTGGCTATGTATGCACCAGATATAGTACGTACCACGAGCGTTAGAGTACATAGTTATGTGGATAGTTTAGGGGATCATCTGATCAGAGACTACAGGATAGCATTTCTATAGGATGATATACATATTTTCTGCATACGAGCTTTTGGTCAGATTATAGAGATCTTTCTCCTCGAATTCATGATACCCACAGGGATAAGGAGCAGAGTAAGAGGGCTCGTACTATGGAATCTTATAGGGAGCCACAGGGTGATTTTAGGCTTCCATTTCATAGATATCCACCTCGATTAGTAGGTAGTTTCCCACCACAAATGTAGGTCCAGCAATTTTTAAATTTAGGTGACCAAAAGGTCCCATTTAGTGGTCGGCCAAATGGTTCAACGGTAGGACTTTTAAACTGCCGATTTGACCGACGAAACTTATTAAAAGATTATTTTTAATTTTGATGATATATTCACTTTCCTAGAATAATATTTTTGTCATGACTCGGGCTTGGGGCCTAGGAATGACATGGAAAATGAAGACCGTAGAGTCCCCAAAAAATCCTCATAGCATTCACATACACATCATCAGTTTGGAAACGCATAATAGAGTAATAAACACATAGTCCCACGGGACGGGAAAGTATGACTTGCGCTATGGGGATATCATAGGGATAGGGATTTGTATGTATTCACATACCACATATCACATAAGAACTAAGGGGCGGGTAAGTATAACTCACGCTATGGGGATAGAATGGATTAAAACTATATCCGGAGTCTCCTCCACTTCCTTATGGGCATGCAAAGCATAGATACTGTTGTTTCTAGGTGCACCACCCTGTTGATCCTTTTGTTTACCTTGACTAACCGAAGCCACTTAGCCTTTCTTGGGTTCCTTTGGGCAATCAACCTATTTGTGGCCTGTCTCTCATACCCAAAACAAGCACTTCTGGGGTGGTTCTTTCCTCGCTTGTCACACCTGGGATGAAATGGTCCAACTCCAAAAGGTGTCTTAGAAGGAGGCACTCTATTGTTTGCAGCCCTTGCATTTGAACCCTAGCCTTGTTGGAAGCGACCATATTCACCACCACTCCGACAATTGGAGAACCCACCATCATAACAGGCTCTCTTGGAATCATTCACCCTCCTCTCTTTGAACTTCTCCACTTCAATTTGTTCAGCATACGTCATGAGCTTGAAAATGTCCATGTCCCGGATAATCATAATTATATGATATTCCTTCATAGCCAAATCAGAGATCCCAGAAATAAATTTGTGCATTCTTGCACGGGGGTCAACCACTAGCATAGGAGCATACTTTGAGAGCTTTGTAAATTTGAGGGAATATTCCCTCACACTCATACCACCCTGTTTGAGGTTGATAATTTTTGTCATCTTGGCCTCTCTAAGCTCAAGAGGAAAGAAACAGTCCAAAAATGCAAACATAAACTCTTTCCAACTAACTGCATCATCCTCAACCCTCTCCATCAACCATTGGTTGTACTAGACTTGACCCACGTCTTTCAACTGATAGGTATCTATTTCAGCTTTCTCCTTTGAAGTCACCCCCATAATAGTCAATGCTTCAGAGATTTAATCAATGAAGTCTTGGGCATCCTCATCAGCTTTTGACCTATAAAACTCAGGAGGATTCAACCGGGTGAAATCTCTCATTCTAGCAGTCAAAGTGGGAGCATGAGGAGGAGGATTGGCCTGCCTAGCCTTGTTGGTCACCACTTGCGCAAGCATAGAAAAGGCAATTCGGAATTCATATTAAGTAATCGGCTCCCCCATAGGCTCTTGAGGGACTTGGTCCCCATCTATCAGGGCTTGCCTTGGTAGAGAGGCTCTTCTTGGAGGCATCTTCTATAAGGCATCAAGGATACCATCAAAGTTAGGAAGTCTTAAGACATAGTAAAAAGCACGACATTAGAAATAAAGAAGTGAGACAATTCCTAAAACGTCATCATAGCCTCCCACTCATAGGTATGGTGCATTTCACACCCATGATTGGACTTAGAGGATCATAAAGCTAATGCTCTGATACCAAGCTTATCATGACCTAGGCTTACATCCTAGGAGTGACATAGTGAATGGAGACCCGAGAGTCCCAAAACAAGCCTCATAATATCTACATACACATCATCAGTTTAGAAACACATTATAAAGTAATAAACACATAGTTCTAAGAGACGGAAAAGTATGACCAATACTATGCGAATTTCATAGGGATAGGGATTTGCATGGATTCACAAAGTACATAGCACATAAGAATTAAGGGGCGGGTAAGTATGACTCACACTATGGGATCAAAGGGGCTTAAGGCTTTCCACATTTTCATAACTCATCATGAGCATAACATTATGTCATCCACATCAAAAGCTAGCCATAATCATAATCTCTATAAGCAAGTAGCATAATATAACATATATGTACATAAAGTTTACATGTTGTCCAATGATGCCTCAAAGTCATAGGATAGGACCAGGCCCAAGACATGTCCCGAGCTCACCCTCAAAGTAAAGATGAAAGTGTAACTAATATACTAGGTAGATAGAAGGTGGCTTGTCCTTGGATGATTGGACTCACCACAAGCAATTTTTGTCGATCAAACTAACCCTCAAGTGATGGAAGATGATGGTCTTCGGTCCCTACATAGTTAGATCATGTAGGCAAAGAGTATGCATTAGTACGTTTGAATGCACTAAGTATGCGGACATGCAATGTATATGAACTCATTAATCTTGCATTCAATGTTAGATGACAAGGTCACATATATAGAAAAAAGCATATGGGAAAGAATGACATACCAATATGCCATGAACTCATGATGCATGAATGCTAAAATACTTTGTACATAGAGGGGATGGGACCTCAACCTACATAAGACCAAGTGAGATATAAGTTGGCAATCCTTCGCCTTCCCCACAACGGATAAAGATGTGACCTGTTTTTCAAAGGTAGATCCTTGCATAATCATCCCGTAAAAGGGGCATAAACATGAACCTATGTTTGGCACATAGTTATGGGACTTGAAGATTTTTATAAAGGACCTTGGGAATATCCCCCCTCCCATAAGTCCGCTCGGTGCTAAGTCATCATCCCACAAGAATACATATACATAAACGTGCTCGAAAAGGAGGCATTAGTCTTTCAAATCATAATCATGTGTACTTAGGCTCAAATACTAAAACATACTTCATAATCATGCATACTTAGGATAAAAAGCCAAATCATACTTCCACGCATAGGAATAGCTCCTTCATACTTATACATGGTGGTGTAAACACCCATACTTTATCAAAGAGCAATATCATAGATATTATGTGATCGAATTCTTGTCATACCCATTATTTACTTGAAAACATAGTCATAAACATAGTTGGGACTTAGCCCACTTCGTAACTTCATGAAAATCAATGATCATATATGCATATGCCTGAGTCCGTATATAATGTGTTGTATTTATATGTATGCATATGCCATGAATGATAAGAGAACTGGTATGGGCAATTAGATTTCATCATTACAACAACATAATAGGAAGAAATCATATGAAATCCATAGTTAAATAAACAATTGAAGTTTAGTTAATATTACTCATGCATAGATTCAAAGGTAAAAGGGACATGCATAATTAAACCTTCATAATATCGATGCAATTCATAATAATGGGGATTAATTCACTTTAAAAATATCAATTAAATACAGCCCACAACACAGTAGAATCAAATCAAAGTAAACTTGAAATCCATAAATTAGAAGTGAAAAGAGTTTGAGGTTTTCATGGTTGAAAGGGGCCATGAACCAATCTGACATACCTTAGATAACTTAGAAGAATCAAGAAAAAATTGATTGGAGAATAAGACCCTCCCTTGAGCTCCAAGCTAAATCTTTAATGGCACACTTAAGAGGAGTTCTTAAATGAGAGAGTTTGAATGTTCTAAGTGTAATGGATGAATTTGACTAAGAATAGAGGAGTATATGTCTTTTAAGGGGTTTGGGATAGGCTATAAAATCACAAAGGAACCTTAGGAATCACCAAAATTATGAGAAAGTCACTAATAAAACGAGCACCAAAAAGTGCCAGGGGAGCCATACGGCTCGTGTGAGGGCCCGTGAGAGGGTCCTCAGAAAAATCCTCAGGCTAAGGGTGATTTCACTAAAGGTGAGATAGTCTATACAAAGGCATACGGTCTATGCAAGTGACTCAAGTTCTGAGACGGTAATCCTATAATTAGAATATTATTTTGGGATGAGAGCTTCACGAAATACCTTAACATGGCTCGTGGTGGGTTCATAAGACTCGACCACGGCTTGTGGTGGCTACACAGTCCGTGCAAGGGCCATTGGTGACTGCCATAGCCAATTTCTTGGCCAAAAGGCTGGGGCACCTTCCAAGGGCCCCTTCCACAACCAGTGGTGAGGACCACAGCTCGTGAGACGTTCCCTGGAAGGTCACCAAGCCTCAAATCCCTTCTTAGACACCCAAAGACATACACAAGCATTTCCTACGGGTCAAACACCTCCGAAAACTTGATTTAAGCAATAATAAAGTCTCACAAAATCCAAGTCCTTGTATTTTTCTATCTTTTACCCTCAATTAATTTCTCTATGCCTATCATATAGTCTAATAACCTCTCATAAATGCATAAACCCCTGAAAGCAATAAATTTGTATGTTCAAAGTTCTCCCAAAGAAGATGTTAGGGTTCTTCATCTTCCATTTCAGACCAAAGGTTTCTTCAAGAAGTTTTGCTCTTCCAGGTATGTAAGGATATCTGAAATATGAAAGAGTTCTTCCATGTGCCCGATAAATAGAATTAATTGAATTGTGATGATTGAGCCTCCCATGTATGTGTTTTTTTAAATTTTCCCTAAAATCCTAGATTATTCTTGCATGCTATTAAATGATTGATAGTTCTCATGAGTTAATTTCTTTGAATAAATGATTACATCATTACTACATAGACCACAGTTATATTGTCTCTTAAACAAGAATGTCTAGATGTATTAATTGAGATTTGAAGCATGACTTGTGGATATGAATGTGAATGATATTAAATACAAATGTAACCTTGATGAGACTGGAATTTCCTTTTGTGTTTTCATAACTTAAACACAAATGATTAAATGAAATTGAATGTTGTCATAAACGCATATCTAAACTACTTTGAAAGATGTGATTGGGAATTGATTGGATAGTTGATAGGATGAAGGGTTTGATTGTGATAGAATTAATAAACTGAAAGAGTCCATAAGAGACTTATTAATTGGAATTAATTATCTTATGAGTATTGAGTCTTAGGAGGAATATCGAGCACCGAATTAAGTGAGAGTAAGTCCAACTCGAACTCAATGACTACATCGTCAAACATAGAGGAGGATTGAGCCATTAAGTTGAATGATTCCCTATATTTATTATCCTAAAACAATAGGACTTGATTAATCATTGGATCCTGATTGGTTAATTCATTCATTTTCTTGGCGAAGTATTGGATGATTGTGGCAATATCAATGCGATTGTTATATGATCACTAGCTCATAAGTGATTGTTGTCAAACAAAAGAAACTCCCAGTAGGTCTTGATAGTATTCTGATTGGATTGGATTGTATTATATATGATTGGTCATTGTCTAAACCTTACTTTTGCTTTAATTTATGATATCTTGATTGAGTTCCTTATTTTCTTGATTTGAGTTATCTAAGTTGATAGTATTCTATCTTGATGCATGTTTTATTCTACCATTTTATATACTCGTGCATTTCACGTACTACCTCCATTTGGGTCCGCATTATTTTATAATGTAGAGACAAGTACTAGAGATCATCAACAGGTGCATCGTTGAGGATCCTTTCTCATTCAGCTAATTGGTGAGTCCTTCCCTACAATTAAGAGGATACCCACTTATCTTATCTTTCTTGATTTTGAGTTCAGCCCTTTAATTTTGATTTGAGGTAGCCATGAACTTGTCATTGGCACCACTTAGACATATGGATAAAGGCTTCATAGACTAGATTGTTTTGATACAGGATATTTATTTTATTTTATTTTATTTGCTAGTTTCTTTCATACTAGTCTTGTTTAGCTGATTTGATAGATTGATTGGCCTTTAGCCTTTGATTGATGGTTTGGTTATTTATTCCTAATGAGTTATTCTTTGATTGTTGATGTCTTTCACTGTTAGATTGTGACTGAATGAATGCGATGAGGCCAAGTGGTTTATTTGGGGATTAGAAATAGTCTTTGAGTGCCGGTCACGCCTATAGTACCCTCCTAGGACGTGACAAATAGGTTGCCTTATTGTCTTAGATTGTGGATTTACATATATATCACTATTGATTGTGTACCACTATTCAATCTACCTTGGCAAGTAGCCTCTCTCTTCTCGATGTGAAAGTTACATTGGATTGCATGTTCTAACTTGCAAGTCGCATGGTCTTATAGATAGTAAGATTGATACCCCACAAAATGATTAAGTTTACTTTCAAGCTTTTATTATGATTTGAATGCATTGACTATCTCATAAACTCAAGATTTTACTTTACATTCCAATTGTAGTCCCTTTATTGCGTACCAAGGCCAATAAATGACACTTTAGACTCTCAGAAAGTTTTCTCTGATTCACATTCTATGACAAGACTTATGGCTCGTAAGTCACTTTACGAGACATCTGATAAGTCGTACATCCCACTTCAAAAATTATCATTTTCTCCAAGTCTGAGTTTAAACCCACGAGCACCACTTAAGGCCCGTGGAACTACTTACGGCTCATAATACCCCTTGTAACATCTGACTTAGAAAATTTCCAAAACTCTTTCTTGCACTTTTCATACTTCTCACAAGCAGACCTTTACAATATATCCCCCTTGGAAATTCATCTCTGAATGTATCTAAGGTAAGCTCTACAGAATGGAATGCATGTATAATATGCCAAATCCAACATATTCACTATGAAGATCTTTAAATCATGTTTCAAATAACATTTACAAATACAACCTCAAAATCACATAATCATGCATAGATGACATGAGAGATGACATGCAAGGAAAGGAGTTTCGTAATTGGGGTAAGTCGTAATACCTCAAGCTTGTGTATAATAGAAGAGATAGGGGTATCGCTTTGTCATATCTGCTTTGGCTTCCCAAGTGGCACTTTTGATTTATTGGTTCCTCCAAAGGACTTTGACGGATGGTACGTCTTTGTTCCTCAACCGCTTGACTTGCCTATCCAATATTTCTACCGAAACTTCCTCATAAGTTAAGTTCTCTCCAACATTCACCACTTCCATGGACACAATGCAATTAGGGTCTCCAATGCACTTCCTCAACATGGAGACATGAAAATCGAATGAACCATACTCATTTCCATGGGTAAATCTAATTCATATGCAACTTTACCAACACGTCTCAAGATCCAGTAAGGCCCTACATATCTAGGGCTTAGTTTCCCTTTCTTGCCAAAATTAACCACACCCTTCATTAGCAATACCTTCAAGTATACCGAATCATCAACTTCAAACTCAAGGTCTCTCCTTCTAGTGTTGGCATAAAAGTTTTGCCGACTTTGAGCCACCTTTAATCTCTCCTTTATCATCCTCAACTTTTCTAAAGCTTCCATAACTTGATTTGGACCCAACAAATCCATTTCTCTCACTTCAAACCAACCAATCGGGGATCTACAATGCCTCCTATATAGGGCTTCAAAGGAAGACATTCCAATTCTAGAGTGATAGCTATTGTTATAAGTAAACTCTATAAGTGGAAGATGATCATCCCAACTACCCTTAAACTCCAAAACACAATATCTAAGAATATCTTCGAGAGTTTGAATGGTTCTCTCATCCTAACTGTCCGTTTGTGGATGAAATGTCGTGCTAAGCTTAACCTTAGTGCCAAGGCCATTTTGAAAAGACCTCAAAAATTGCAATGTGAATTGAGCACCGTGATCTGAGATAATAGCCAATGGAATCCCATGTAGCCTCACCAACTCATGAATATATAACTTGGCATAGTCTTCAGCACCATAAGTCATCTTAATCCATAAGAAGTCAGCCAATTTTGTCATTTTATCAGTAATAACCCAAATGGAGTCAAAATGCCTCCTAGTCTTATGTAAGACAATCACGAAATCCATGTTGATTTCTTCCAACTTTGAAGTAGGAATCTCAATGTCTTGTACTAGGATACCCGGCCTTTGATGCTCGGCCTTGACTTGTTAATAATTATGCAACCGGCAATGAATTTGGCAACATCCCTCTTCATACAACCCCACCAATACACATCCCTCAAATCTTTATACATTTTGATAGAACAGAGTGAATAGAATAAGACGAATTATGTCCCTTTTTCAAGATCAACTCATTAACATCGGACACACATAACCTACCTT
This sequence comes from Solanum rostratum, assembly GCA_029948455.1. NCBI lineage: Eukaryota > Viridiplantae > Streptophyta > Magnoliopsida > Solanales > Solanaceae > Solanum > Solanum rostratum. Next base: position 19,756,402 of record CM057049.1, read on the forward strand.
AGTACCTTAGAATACCATCGCCCCTGGGGAAAACCTCCACCTTGCCATCCCTCACCAATGATTTCAATTCCACCAAAGCGGGGTCAAGATCTTATTTGGATTTGACTTCTTCAATCAAGGAAGACTTGGAGCCATCTACCACTACTGAACCTCCATTTTTGGCTTCATTCAATCTAACCGCCAACCTATCCAACTGATGGACCTCCTTTGCCAATTCTTTCTTTCTATCCTCCACATAAGCCACACTCTCCATAGAAACCCCTCTTAGGGCATTGGCCACAATATTCGCTTTGCCCAGATGGTAATGCACACTCATGTCATAATCCTTAAGGAATTCCAACCACCTTGTTTGCCTCAAATTAAGCTCTCTTTGGGTGAACATATATAGGAGACTCTTATGGTTGGTGAAATGTCTACATGAATCCCATACAAATAATAGCGCCATATCTTCAAAGCAAATTCCACAGCCGCTCATTCAACATCATGGGTGGGGAAATTGAGCTCATGAACCTTCAGTTGCCTAGAAGAATAGGCAATGACCTTGCCATTTTGCATAAACACACACCCCAAACCAACTCTTAAAGCATCACAATACACTATAAACCCTTCTAGCCCTTCCATCGCCAAAATAGGAGCAGATAACCTTATCTTTCAAAGTTTGGAAACTCCTTTCACATTCATCTATCACTATAAATTTAGCCTTCTTTTGTGTCAACTTTATCAATACAGAAGAAATTGAGCAGAAACCATTCACGAATCTCTGGTAGTACCCCGCCAACCCAAGAAACTCCTAATATCCATTAGAGTCAAAGGTCTAGGTTAATTTCTTATCACCTTAGTCTTTTTCGGATCCAGTTAAATGGCTTCACCCGACACCACATGCCCTAAGAATGCCACTTCCTTCAACCAAAACTCATATTTGTCAAACTAAGCAAACACCCTTTCTTCCCTCAACTTTTGCAACACCGCTCTAAAATGTACCACATGTTCCTTTGATTCTAGGAATATATAAAAATATCATCAATGAAGACTACCACAGACATATCAAGGTAGCGTTTAAAGACCATATTCATGAGGTCCATAAATATTGTCAGAGTATTAGTTACGCTGAATGACATCACCGCGAACTCAAAATGAACATATCTTGTCCAAAATGCCATTTTAGGAATGTCACACTCCCTTACCCACAAAAGATGGTATTCTGACCGAAGGTCTATCTTTGAGAAGTGACTATCCCCTTGTAATTGATCAAATAAGTCATCTATTCGGGGTAGAGGGTACTTGTTTTGCACGGTGACCTTATTGAGTTGTCGGTAGTCAATGCACATTCCAAGTGATCCATCATTCTTCCTCATAAACAACATCGGTTCCCCCCAAGGCAAATTACTAGGCCTTATAAATCCCTTCTCCAATAACTCTTTCAATTGGTCCCTTAACTCTTTCAACTCCACCGGGGCCATCCATTAGAGAGGGATAGAAATGAGTTGTCAGACATGTTATTCTTTTTGGGAAAAGGCTTGCACTTAATACAATAATTACATATCTCACTTCTATGATCTGACACCATGGACGAAAACTCAATAAAAAATTGAAATCGGATAAGTCTACTTACTTTGGGAGAGGTACAAGCAGTCAAGTTACTAACAACAACAACATGTCAGTCACTACCCTTATTGAAAAAACAAAAGCAAGGACATACAATGTTGTGAGTTCTTACACTTGTTGGACTTCCTAAAATCCTTAGATTTTGTGCTTGATCTGATTTTGTCTAGTCCTACTGTTCCTACAGTTGATGAACTATTCTATGCATTACTTTTCCTTGCCATGCCTTATAGTCACACACTAATCTCGTTATTACTGTTGACTTTGTTCTCACATATCAAATAATAGAAAATTGGACATCCTAGTCTATTGAGAATCCATAAGGAGGTCATTTAGAAAGATCGTGATCTAATTGTAGTTATTGTAATAGGTCTAGATACACTTTAACGCATGTTATTCTATGCATGGTCGACCACCTAGGAATGCTCATGTTGCTCAGACTACCAGTGTAGGTGTCAGGGGTTTAATTTATTCGAAAGAGGACATAATTAATTCCATCGGTATCAAGCAAGTACGTAGACATCCATACAAGTAGGCACAATCAGGGTAGGAGCTACATAGAGCTTAGGAGTTTATTTGAACCCCCTACATTCAAATATTACACTATAAGGTCAAATTCTATTTTATGAGTAAATATAATCCAAGCAACCGCTTGACACTACAGAAAAGCTTAGCTAAGTGCTTAAGTGGTTCATGGATTGGCCAAACGACCCTGGGTTTGAGTCCCAGGAAGTGCAGTATTTTTCCCCCATATTTTTTGGCTATGGAAAGTGCAAAGGCTGAGCTTGGCCTCTCTTTTTCTTTTTAGTTATTTTTCTTTTCTCTGTTATGTAATTTTTTTCTTCTCAATTAGTTTTTGTTAAATTCTATTGGACAAATTTTTTGTATTTTTGCCTTCTACTTCTTACCTCTATTGTTCATTTTGTTTCTATGTAACTTTATTCATGTACTAATTCCAAGAAAATCTTTTAAAAATGAGGAAATTGTTATTAAATTTGAAATTGAGTTAGAAAAAATATTTATATAAAATAAGTTAAATTTAATCGAATGAAGAAATTTAAAATTAATAAAAATCATTTTAATAATAACTATTTAATTCAATTTTCTTGATTTTCATAGTATTTCTTTCCTATCATTTCCAATTCTATTCTAAAGAGATGGAAACTAAACTAAACTTATTTGATTTATCCATCATTTGTCTTTTTTTATGATAAAAGGAACCCGCGGCCGCTGCTCTTTGGGTGAGCACATGGTAAACCCCTGCTCCTATGTAATAGCTCGCAAACCACACAGGATCGTTAACCTGCACTGGGCAAGCTCGTTGCAACGACATCATTTGTCTTTCTTACAAATGACTAAGCTAGTAAATTGAATTAAATGAACCAAAAAATCAACGATGTCATTAATTTTCTAAATATACATCATAATATTAATAACTCAATCCTTTCACCTTTTTAAAAGATCTTGGCGATCATCAAAATAACATATGATTGAATGAGCACTTTTGAAAAAAATTTAAAGAAAGTAGAACATTGCAAAATAAAAGGGAAAGAAAGTAAAAGAAATTTAAGAAGGCTCAATAGAGCAGGAAGAAAGTAAGAAGAAGCTAAACATCGCATGACAAGGCAAACTAAATTTAGTGTACTAAAATTAATCTCACTCCCCTTCTAACATTATGTTTCATCTTTCATGTATTTGCTAATACTTTGAACCCCCTATATACAGATCCTGGATCCACCAGCGGCCATAGTTGCACAACCTAATACTTCTATTGTTGGCAATTCTTTTGCTTGTGTTTCAAAAATTAGCCGTAGGCTAACACTCACAGAAAACTGTCGAAATTATCAATAGTTCTGTATGATAAAACTAATGCTAGAAATAGTCTCGTAATAATATTTGGAGTTGCCGAGGACAGTTTTGGTATTTTGAGTCTTAAACTAGTTTTATCGGGTCGTCTCGGTAAATGTGGCGAGGAGTCCTTGAAACTGATTTTTGATGATTTTGTTGAGTCTGAATCACTATTTTTATATGGGTACATATTTGGTTTGTGAAATTATGATTTGGATGAGTTTCAAAGGTCCATTTCGAGTAGGCAATTGAACTTGGCATGTTGGTTTTTGCTGATATCTGGTGCAGGTAAGTTTCTCTTCCGCGTTTGCGGTGGTTCGGGTGAGGTTACTCTTCACGTTTGCAAAGTGTATGTGTGTGCGAGTATCCCCCCTCCAGTTTACTCTGTTCGTGGGTTGGTCTCCCTGATCGCGGAGGTCACTTTGATAAGTCTTTTACGCGTACGCGAGACCCCACCCGTGTTCGCAAAGCACTTTTTATAACTAAATAGTATTAAATTCGTAAGTCACCATTTTGACTCCATTTTTGAACATATCAAGTCTTTTGACGATTTAAGAAGAGGTTTTCGAAGATTTAACTTGGGTAAGTATTTTTAACACTATATTAACCATTTTTCATAAGTCTTTTTTTGATTTTGTCCTTCTTTTCATGACTTTGAATGTCCAAAATTAGAGATTTTTAGACAATGATTTTCAAGCATTAAATGTTAATTTCTCATTCAAATTAAGCTTGATTTAAGTGAAATTTTAACACAGACTCCATTTTTCGTGTAGAACTTGATTTTAAAGTATATTTTCAGATTCGAAAACTTCAAAATTTAGCCCTAAAATAGACTATTTTCCCCTAATCCTACTTTATGCCAATATGGATATGAAAATGCTCATCTTGATGCGCAGTATCTATTGTTGATAGTGGCAAATCGATTTGGGGATGATTTTGTGGATTGAGTTGATTGAAAGCTTGTTCGAGTGCGATTTTGGCATTGAGGTAGCTTCAACTAACCTTTTGGGGATAAATTTGAGTCATTGACCATGTTTATGTGATAGTGTGAGATCTAGACTGATTCATGAGTAAAATTTGATAATATGGGATATAATGGGATATTAATGGTATTATGATTCCGACTGAACCAAATCATGATGTAGAATTCGATTTAGTTGATGAACCAAAGATGAAATCTTGTGGATTATGATGAATTGGAATAAAATGTGATAATATGAAACTTGTGAGACCATTTGGGTAATTTATGTGGTAATTGATGGCTATTGAGACACCTATGAGACGTATATATATAAATGGGGCAAGTAAGGTCCGGTGTGATTGATAATCTTATATAATTGGGATGAGTAAGGTTTGGTATTACTGATACTCTTACATAATTGGGACGAGTAAGGTGTCGTATTACTAATATTCTTGCATAATTTGGATGAGTAATGTCCGGTATTACTGATATTCTTGCATAATTGAGATGCTTAAAGTTCGGTGATATTGATACTCTTGACTACTAAAATAATTATGATGATCTAAGACATGATAATAGTTCGGGCATTAGCTGGTACTCTTGATATTATTTTTTATGTGCGTATGATTCGGTACTGCTGCTTGGATGCCCTTCTATATGAACATGCATTCCTAGATTGTATCATTGATTTACATTTGTTGTATGACTGAAATCCTCTAAGTCAGAATCTGGGCTAGAAGCGACGCATGTGCCCCCCGATCGCTTGTCGACCCATAGTAGGGACCTCCGGCCCCCTAGGGCACGTGCGTTGGCTAAGTCGTCGCGATGCAAGCATCGTGGTGGCCGCCTAGAAGTACAATTCTCATCGAGCGGTGGGTAGAATCCTTTGCAAATGAATTAAATATTTGAGGGGGTACTATAAGTGGCAGAGTGGCCTTGCTGCCACGATCCACTAAGATTTTGCCCTTTGTCGCTCTGATTTGTCCCCCTTCTCCAATCCAATAATTTTCCAATGGTTTCGAAAGGAGTTTTAGGGATCTCATCCTCGGAATAATGCCACTAAGTGTCGGAGAAGGGGGTGCACCCATTGCTTCCTCGAAAAAATCCTGCCAAGAAGCGAAAAAATTAAGCACCACGGATCACATCCACTGAGAAAAACTCGCTAAGTCATCTATGTATGCACATCAATGAACAACTTGTGCTCGATGAAAACGACGAAATCTAACGGAGGTTTAGCGTGCCTTGGAGTGCATCTCTAATGCCCAATGACATGCCGAGGCTGATGTCATGCCCAGAGACGAGGACGCGCTAAGAGGCGTAGAAGGACGACTTTGGCAGTGTTATGCATGCGTCAGTAGTGTTGTATGCACATCGGACAATCGGGCTTGCCCGTCACCAGGAGACCTCCGCAGTGCCATGCGTACATCGCTAAGAGCCTTGACAGTGCCATGCGCACGTCGCCTGGCAGAGCCTTGCGTGCATCGGCCTGGGGGGCCTGCCCAGCGCCCAGGGTACATCGGCATGGCGGGCATGCCATGCAGGCAGGCAACCTCAGCAGTGCCAAGCGCATGGACCGTGCAGGCAGGTGACCCTGGCAGCACCTGGCGCACATGGGCTACGCGGACATGCCCTGGAGGCAAGCGACCTTGCCAGCGCATGGCGCACATGGACCGGTCGGACATGCCCTGCGCCCGGGAAACCTCGGCACAGCGCCCAGGCGACGTTAGAAAAGGCCAGCACCCAGGCGTACATCGCTCAGGCATCATCGCTCGAGGGTGGCACACATAGAAAGGTGTCGCTGCCACGTCGACACCGGCCCATGCCAAGCCGATGCGAAATGCCAAAGATCTATAGTGGTCTACCATGGTGGCCTTTTCCGGCGATGCTCGAGAGTCACGCATAGATGCACCTGGGCACCGCCGCTGTCGAGAACCATGACATCGGCATGGGAGCAGCTTAACCAGTCCACCGATAGTCGATGGATTCAAGACTGGGACCCACATGCCCATCCCTCAGAGCCAATCCTTTTCCCAAAGTTACGGATCCATTTTTTTGACTTCCCTTGCCGACATTGTTCCATCGACCAGAGGTTATTCACCTTGGATACCTGATGCGGTTATGAGTACGACCGGCATGGACAACATTCGGTCCTCCAGATTTTTAAGGGCCGCCGGGAGCGCACCGGATACCACACGACGTGTAGTGCTCTTTCTGTCGTTGGACCCTACCTCCGGCTGAGCCAATTCCAGGGTGGGCAGGCTATTAAATAGAAAAGATAACTCTTCCCGAGGCTCCCACTGACGTCTCCGAACTTTCTAATGTTGTCATCAATCGCCACGTCCCTATTCAGGAATTTTAACCTAATTCCTTTTGGAGTGCACACGGAACGCGCTATTTGTCGTGGTTCCCCTGACCCTTAGGATTGACTAACCTATGTGCAAGTGACGCACATGGTACCTTTCCCCTCTTCGGCCTTCAAAGTTCCAATTTGAATATTTGCCACTACCACCAATATCTGCACCGACGGTCACTCTACCCGAGCTCACGCCCAAGGTTTTACAGCGACCGTCGTGCCCTGCTACTCATCAAAGCCTAGCACTTGCCCTGACGGCTGGGTTTAGGTCACGCGCTTAAGCGTTATCCATTTTCGGGGCTAGTTAATAAGGCAGGTGAGTTGTTACACATCAGTATTCATAAAAATTAAATCTTGTTTGCAAACTTGATCAGGCGTATAAGTAATCACCCCCATTGTATCAACTTTGTGAGTCAAGAACCTGTTACAGAACAAAAACTAAATAGAGAAGAAAGATAAAAAATTATTCAGTGCTGAAATACAATGGAAAAAGACTAGCTGATGGACAATGTACCTTTTTCAAGATAGTGAAAAATGAGAGAGGAGTAGAATAGAGAAGATTGAGAAGAGGTTTTTTATACTGAAAGTTCAGTTCTTGAATCTTGAAACCAGATTGGAGGGAATTAAATATAATTCTTTTATTCACTTCACTTAAGAGAAAAAGAATGCAATTTAATTATGTAGCTCTTGGGAAGATTCCTCTAATAAAAATCTGATTATAAAATACCAGTTTTAGCAAACACACACGTCCAGTCTAACGGTTATGACCTTCACCTCCTCTATGGCATCATGCACAAAATTTAGTCGAATTAAGGACATCTCCCCAACCTCAAAACATCCTACCAGTGAGTTATATCGTCTACCATAGAAAGCTTCAAATGGTGCCATCTCGATACTCAAGTGAAAACTAAAGTTGTAAGCGAATTCAGTAAGAGGTAAGTGATCATCCCAACCACATTTGAAATCAAACACACATGCACTCAACATATCCTCCAACGTTTGAATTGTCCTTTCGGATTGCCCATCCATTTGAGGATGCAATACAGTGTTTGCCTTCACCTTTATATTAAGGCTTTTTTGGAAAGACTTTCAAAAATGAGAAGTAAATTGAGCACCAAGATCCAATATTATAGACAATGGAACCCCACGCAACCTCTCCAATCCTTATATGTAGACTTTAGCATAATCTTTGGCTTTTCACCTGCAAAAAGTGGGAAATTTTCGTCATTCTATCTACAACCACCTATATTGAATCAAATTATTTCCTAGTCTTTGGCAAACCAATTATGAAATTCATATTAACTTCTTCCCGTTTCTGAGTAGCTATCTCAATGTCTTGGGCCAAACCACTGGGTCTTTTGTGTTCCACCTTCAATTGTTGACAATTTGAGCACCACATTACAAGCCTTGCGTTGTCTTTATTCATGCCATTCTAGCAATACACCTCTCTCAAATCTCTATAAATGTTGGTGGATCCCATATGAATAGAATACTTGGAGTTATGAGCCTCATTAAGTATATTTTCACTTAGTCCATCTACATTAGGGACACACAACCTCCCTTGGTAATGAAGTATTCTATATCCCCCTTTTGAGAAGACCTCTACCTTTTTGTCAACCACCAACTTCTTCAATTCAACCAAAGTAGGATCCACATCTTGTTTTGCTTTAATATTGCTATCAAAGATGATCCCGCCCAATTTTGTATAAGTACACTACCATTGTTCAAGCCATTTAACCTTACACCTAAATGATCCAAACAATGCACTTCTTTGACAAACACTTTCTTTCTATTCCTAACATGTGCAACGCTGCCCATAGTTGGCAAAAGTCTTATGCCAACACTAGGAGGAGAGACCTTGAATTTGAAGTTGATGATTTGGTGTATTTGAAGGTTTCACCAATGAAAGGTGTAGTTCTATTTGGCAAGAAAGGCAAGTTGAGCCCTAGATATGTAGGGCCTTACCAGATCTTGAGACATATTAGTAAAGTTGCATACGAATTAGAGTTGCCTATGAAAATGAGCATGATTCATCCAGTCTTCCATGTATCCATGTTAAGGAAGTATGTTGGAGATGTTAATTCCATTGTGCCATTAGAGGTGCTTTAGTTGAAGAGAATTTTGCTTATGAGGAAGTTCCGATGGAAATTTTGGATATGACGCTTAAAACATAGGATTATTGTGAGCTCTTAAGCACATTTGTTAGTTTGATATGTGTTTTATGCTTATTTTTAGGAAAACGGTGATTTCATGGACTTAATGGTTAGCGGGCTGATTTCCTTGGATTTTTTGTATCGAGAATTCAAGGATTCATGAGTAAATTTCAAGATGCCATAAGAAATTTTTTGTCTGATCTAGAAGCTGGACAACTTGATAAAGCTAAGGAAGTTTGATGTTGCATTCGTTTGTAACCATTTGAGTTAAGGTTGATTAGATTTGCATGTGGTATGGCTGGAATTATGCATTGGATTAAATACTCACCTTGAATACCTTTCATTGGTGAAACCTTCAAATACGGGAGGAATGAGGCTAGGGGGGTGGTGTGCAGGCTGGGGCGTCGGGAGAAATGAGATTAAATATAATTAAGAGTGTTAGGAATGATGGATACGATCGTACCAGAACTAACGCACTGGATCCCACTAGAACTCCGAGGTTAAGCGTGCTTGGGCGAGAGTAGTACTAGGATAGGTGACCTCTTGGGAAGTCCTCGTGTTGCATCCCTCCATTTTTTCGAAATTTCATCGTCTATTCAGAGAATCATTATTTTATTCTGGAAAAAACAACATTTTCTTGGCTCAAGACGTCGTTAGGATAGATGAGGAAGGGCATCGCCGTGCGTCGGCGCGTGGAGGCTAGGGCGGTGGTGTCCAGCCTAGGGCATTGGGAGGAATAAGGTTTAGTAGAATTAAGAGTGCTAGGAATGATAGATGCAATCGTACCAGCACTAGTGCACCGAGAGGGCGATGGTGTGCAGGCTAGAGCATCAAGAGGAATGAAGTTTAATAGAATTAAGAGTGCTAGGAATGATGGATGCGATCATACCTACACTAACGCACCGGGAGGCTAGGGCGGTGGTGTACAGGCTAGGGCATCGGGAGGAATGAGGTTTAATAGAATTAATAGTGCTAAGAGTGATGGATGCGATCATATAAGCACTAACGCACCGGATCCCATCAAAACGCTGAAGTGAAGTGTGCTTGGGCGAAAGTAATACTAGGATGGGTGGCCCCTGGGAAATCCTCGTGTTGCATTTTTTTTTTTTCTTAAATTCCATCATCTATTTGGCGAATCATTATTTTATTCTAGCGGAAATGACATTTGCTTGGGCCGAGACATCGTTAGGAAAATTGAGGATGGACATCGCCTCTCGCTGGCGCGTGGAGGCTAGGGAGGTAGTGTGTAGGCTAGGGCATCGGGAGGAATGAAGTTTGATAGAACCAAGAGTGATAGGAATGATAGATGCGATCGTACCAGCACTAATGCACCGGGAAGCTAGGGTGCTGATGTGCAGGCTAGGGAGTCGGGAGGAATGAGGTTTAATAGAATTAAGAGTGTTAGGAATGTTTGATGTGATCATACCAGCACTAATGTACTAGATCCGATCAAAACTCTGAAGTTAAGTATGCTTGGGTGAGAGTAGTCCTAAGATGGGTGACCCCTGGGAACTCCTCGTGTTGCATTCCTTTTTTTCCAAAATTCTATCATCTATTTGGTGAATCATTATTTTATTTTGATGGAAACGACATTTTCTTGGGCCGAGACGTCGTTAGGATAGTTGAGGAAGGAAGATGCCTCGCGCTGACGCGTGGAGGCTAGGGCGGTGGTGTGTAGGCTAGGGCATCGGGAGGAATGAAGTTTTATAGAACCAAGAGTGATAGGAATGATGGATGCGATCATACCAGCACTAACGCACCGGGAATCTAGGGCGCTGGTGTGCAGGCTAGGCCATCAAAAGGAATGAGGTTTAATAGAATTAAGAGTGTTAGGAATGTTTGATGCGATCATACCAGCACTAACGCACTGGATCCCATCAAAACTCCAAAGCTAAGCATACATGGGCGAGAGTAGTACTAGGATGGATGACCCCCTAGGAAGTCCTCATGTTGCATCACGCCTTTTTTGCCAAAATTCTGTTGTCTATTCGGAGAATCATTATTTTATTCTGGCAGAAATGATGTTTTCTTGGGCTGAGATTTCGTTAGAACAGTTGAGGAAGGGCGTCTCCGTGCGCCAGCGCATGTACCCTTTTCTTTATAAACAAATACGTAACCAAGCCATTTTGAATAAGAAATCCTAAATTTGGCCCTGATCGTTCCTTAAATATGGTGTACCTCGACTCAAGCAAAAAGTCAAAGTTGAAGGTGACTACCAAAAGTGGCGATGGTTCATAGGTTGGATCCATCATTAAAAGTGCATCCTTTCTTCCATGCCATCATCCTCAAGTCGTACCATGAGGACAAGGATGAGCCAAGCCGAGGACAGTCAAGACGGGCGCCTATAACAGTCACCGCCTCGCATGATCGAGACATAGAAGCTATCATAGACTACCAGGCCAAGCGAAAATGGGGACAGCCCTCTAGTGCCACATTCCTTGTACACTGGAAGGACCAGGCACAGGAGGAAGCCACATGAGAGAGAGATATGAATAAGGGGTGTCATATATAATGGGGGTAGAGAAATTGAAGGCACACTAAGGCGACTGCAGTCGGTCGACATGGGTACCCAGCGGGCATGTCGACGTGCAGTGTGGGCGCACGGTGAGATGAATGGTTAGCCTGTGCTAGACAAACAAGCACCTACAAAACCACGACGGCGATGGCTCATTACGTGATCGTGGAAGGTCGGTGGCAGCATTTCCCGTGGCGGTCCGTAGGCTATTGGCGAGGAATGACGACACTTTCGGGCGTGCGGTGAATCTTAGATATTGCTCTCGTGTCAAGCTCTAGGCGCCGCATGCACGGGGCTAAGCCAAGTATAGCCAAGCGTTGGCGGTCAACACAAGCAGTGCCTACGCAGGGACCTCGACGTGCCTTCAGCACATCTTGTGGGATTCGCTTCCTCCTCCCTCGGGCGTGTTCGTGTCAAGCAGGGCTTTGCTTTGTCCTTGCAACGATGACACCAACGTCGGTGCATGGCATCCAATATCGGGCGTCGGGGCAGGGGTCGAGCATGCATCCACGAAGCCTTCGGACGCATGACACGTGAGTGGTGTTCGGCATGTGTGGTTAGGTTGGATCTCTGCTCGAGCAGCAACGTCTTGACCAGCATGCCATCTCAGTCACAAGGCAAGCGCAAAATCAGGCTCGTCCGAAGTCAATTTCCTATACTGCATACCTAATGCCCAGGCATTATCGCGTGCAATCGGTGCGTGAGAGGCGAACCCAAAATCCGCCCTCACGTACCACGTCCTTCTCTCCCCATTGTACGACGGTGCAGTTCGCGAGCGACATCTTGTATTCTCAGATTTGGTAGACGCAGCAGGTGTGGGGCCTTCCCCTATCTGCCTAGAAACATGCTACTTGCGAACAATGACATACTCGCCCTTGACCCAACCGCGCTCCCCCGGAGGAATACTACCTGGTTGATCGTGCCAGTAGTCTATGCTTGTCTCAAAGATTAAGCCATGCATGTGTAAGTATGAACAAATTCAAACTGTGAAACTGCGAATGGCTCATTAAATCAGTTATAACATTAGATGGTACCTACTACTCGGATAACCATAGTAATTCTAGAGCTAATACGTGCAATAAACCCCCAATTCTAGAAGAGATGCATTTATTAGATAAAAGGTTGACGCGGGCTCTGCCCGTTGCTGTGATGATATATGATAACTCGATGGATCGCACGGCCATCATGCCGGCAACGCATCATTCAAATTTATGCCCTATCAACTTTTGATGGTAAGATATTGGTCTACTGTTAGACCCCTAGTCTACCTAGTGTCATGACACGGGCGTGGCACGAGCATGGCAAGGACTTCTACATTAGCCTTGGCATGTATGTGGGCAAGCAATGTAGCATAATTGTGCGATTAAGCTTTGGTGGTGTGGCAAGGGGTTCAAGCTACTTGAGTGATGGCAAGTGGTCTTGGATGTAATGACCAAGGATGCTAGGGTGATGGCCAAGCAGATTAGGGCACAAGGCAGGCAAGGCACAAGACAAGGTAGTGGCATCGCAAGGCAAGGCAAGGCAGTGCATTGCTTAACAAGACTAAGGCTTGGCGGGGCTAGGCAGTGTGTTGGCTTGACAAGGCAAGGTTATAAGACATGACAATGGCAAGACAAGGCTGATTCACATGTGGACAGAAGGCTGGCAAAGAATCAGAAATAAAGCTAAGTGTTGGAAGGTAGCAGAATATATTCTAAGTGTTGGGGATATGTAAATTCGCTTAAGGCATTGTGGCATGTGTGAGGCACATGCCAAGCTTAGTTTAAATTTGAATTTAGACTTATTTGTTAGGATATATTGTAGGCTTGGTGGATTTCTGAGGTGGCATACAATGTGCTAGACATGTGCAGTTTATAAATAATATTATCTTGTTGTAACTACCATGTGCAGAATCTATTTAAAGGGACTGAAAAACAAGTTAAGGCATCAAAAGTGTTTCTGTGCCTTAGAAGTTTTTGTGAGGCCTTTTCCTTGTTGTTGAGAGTGCAATAAAAGGTTGGGAAGTTTTCCTGTAAAATTGGCTAAGTGTTTATTCTTGCTGCGTAATCCTGTAAACAGTCTAAGTACTTACACAGTGCCGTGTTGTGTGTGTTGTGGCTGAAGTTTGCAAATGTTGCAAACTGCCAACCAGTGGTGAAGAAGAAAAAAATTACCCCTATCTCAATTGGTATCAGAGCGTAGGTTGTACGAACATGGTGACTAACATAGAAATACGTGAGGAAAGTCGAGGCATTTGTTGGCATGATAGATGAGCGATGGGATGACCCAAATCTGGTGGATTTGTTGACCCAAATTTGGGGCATCAAGACTGAATTCGAGATATTCCGATCTGAATTTGTCCAGCATTGTGCTAAGAGAGATGATTACATGGCCAAAATAGTGAATTTTCGCAAGGCTATGGCATTGCAAGTGGAGGGACTGGCAAAGGAAAATGTAGAACTTCTCTCAGAAGTTGCAGTGTTACGCCAAGTTGTCGCTGCATCTGGGCCAAATCGTGGGGAACATTTTAATGTGAAGATCCCAGAATCGAAGCCTTCTGGTGGTGCTAGAAGTGCCAAGGACCTTGAAAATTCCCTTTGGGATATGGAGCATCACTTTACCACTGCAAGAGTGCCTGAGAACAACAAGTTGAACATCACCACAATGTACTTGGCTAGTGATGCAAAATTATGGTGGAGGACTCAGAATGTAGACAATGAAAGTACTAACAGGCCCAAGATTGATACTTGGGGCAAGTTGAAAACGGAGATGAGAGATCAGTTCCTTCCTAGCAATGCCTCATGGATTGCTAGGGATCGGTTGAAAAGGCTAAGACAGAATGGGACGATTCGCGAGTATATCAAAGAATTTTCTTCTTTGATGCTGGACATCCAAAACATGTCAGACGAGGACAAGCTTCACAACTTCATTTTGGGCATGCAAGGTTGGGCCCAAAACAAATTGAGAAGGCAGAATGTCAAGGATCTGCCCACTTCCATTGCTGCGGCAGATTCCTTGGTCGATTTCCACTCAATTTAGCCTACTTCTAATGGACCCTCTACTACAAACACTAAAAAGAAGTTTAAGAAGAAAAGTATGGGAAGCAGGAACACCAAAAAGAGACTGCCGACAAGGGCAAGGTGCCAATGAAAGATGGGAACAACAACTAGAACAAAAGGAAAGATAAGGGCTATTGGACTTGTGGTAGTCCGTATTTGGCCAAGAATTGCCTAAATCATAAAACGGTGAATGCTATGCTTGCTGGAGATGTGAATTCGAGTGACAGTGATGAGGAAGTGGTTACTGCACTTGCAAATCCCTTAGGATTGTTATAAACCAGATCAATTTGATTAATGTAGTTGGAGAGATGTCCAAGTATGGAAATCCCCACGCTTCGTTAATTCACATAGAGATGATGGTTGATGAAAAGAGGATAGTGGCAATGGTTGACACCGGAGCCACTCGTACATTTGTGGATGTCAAGGTTGTTGCAAGGATAGGACTAACGTTGAAGAGGATTCCATCCTACATCCAGATGGTTAGTTCAAAGGCACAGGCTATTAAAGGCATGGCCTATGATGTAACTATGTTGGCCGAGTGGTGGACAAGAAAGCATAATTTGATGGTAATGTCATTGGGAGACTTTGAAGTCATAATTGGAATAGATTTCCTGAGGAAATACAAGTTTGTTCCTTTTCCTCACTTGAATGGTGTCATGATCATGAATGAGACAGATCCAAGCTTCGTGAAGATTGTTCATTCTTATGGAGAAGCCGAAAAGGTTATGAAGTACAAGACCCCCATGTTGTTTGCTATTGCTGTCGACAAAGGCCTGAGAAAGGGTGATGAGACCTTTCTTGCTGCCTTAGTTGAGGTGCCCGATTGTATGGCAAAAGTGCTGAAGCAGTTCGCTGATGTGATGCCACCTGAGTTGCCTAAGACCCCGCATCAAGGAGGGATATTGATCAAAAGATAGAGTTGATGTCAGGTTTGACACCACCTGCACAAACTCATTATCGAATGGCTCCTAAAGAGTTGTATGAGTTAAGAAAGCAATTGAATGAGTTGCTCATTGCCGAATTGATTTAGCCATCAAAGGCTCCTTATGGTGCTCCTGTTTTGTTCCAAAAGAAACAAGATAGATCATTAAGGATGTGTGTGGACTACAGGGCGCTAAACAAGGCAACTGTGAAAAACAAATATCCAATTTCGTTGGTGCAAGATCTGATGGACAGGCTGAGCAATGCATGTTGGTTCACCAAACTAGACTTAAGGTTGGGTTACTGGCAGGTTAGGATAGCGGAGGGGGATGAGCCTAAGATGACTTGTGTCACTAGATATGGCTCATATGAATTTCTTGTAATGCCATTTGGCTTGACAAATGCTCCAGTGACTTTCTGAAGTTTAATGAATAATGTGTTTTTTGAGTACTTGATGATTTTGTAGTTGTGTACTTAGATGACATCGTTATTTATAGTCAGAAGTCGGATGAGCATGTACAGCATCTAAGTATGGTCTTGACGAAATTGAGGAAATTCACACTCTATGTTAAGATGTAGAAGTGTGAGTTTGCTCAAAAAGAGATAAGGTTTTTTGGGCATTTGGTTAGGGTGAAACAGGTTCAAATGGATCCTAAGAAAGTGTACGCCATAGTTAAGTGGCAAGCACCTTCTAGTGTGAAGGATTTGAGGTCATTCCTAGGGCTAGACAATTACTATTGGAAATTTATTATAGGGTACTTTCGGAGGAAAGCGGCATTAACAGATTTGTTGAAGAAAGATGTCAAATGGGTATGGTCAGTGCAATGCGAAGAAGCCTTTCAAAATTTGAAGGAAGCTATTACATCAAAACTAGTACTGAGGTTGTCAGATTTTGAGTTACCTTTTGAAGTGTACACTGACGCGTCGGATAAGGCAATGGGGGGGATCTTGGTGCAGGAAGGCCATCCTGTGGCTTTCGAAAGTAGGAAATTGAATGATGCTGAGCAAAGGTTCTCCACTCATGAGAAGAAGATGATTTTTATGGTGCATTGTTTGCAGACTTGGCGTGTGTATTTGTTAGGAACTCGCTTTGTCGTACGAACTGACAATGGGGCTAATACATTTTTTAAGATGCAGAAGAAGTTAAGTCCAAAGCAGGCTTGCTAGCGAGAATTCCTAGTAGAGTATAACTTTATGTGGGAGTATAAGTCACGCAGACACAATCAAGTTGCGGATGCACTTAACAGAAAAGAGGTATTTGTTGTAGTGTATTCTATTTCAAAACTTGAAACTGGTTTTATTGACAGGATCAAGTTGGCTGCCTTAAATGACCCATCCAAGATGGGACTGTGAGATGGTACTGGATCGAGGACGATCTGCTCCATTTTAAGGGGGGAGGATCATGGTGCCAAGTGGTGGTGGAATGCGTAGAGACTTGATGAGAGAGGCACATGATACTACTTGGGTTGGTCATCTAGGCGTGGAAAGGATGATGGCACTACTGTCTCGTGTGTATTTCTGGCCAAAGATGGAAGACGACAAAGAAGCTTACGTGAAGACTTGTCATATTTGTCAGATGGACAAGACTGAACGTAAGAAAGAGGCAGGATTGTTGCAGCCTCTGCCTGTTCCTGAAAGATCATGGTTTTCGGTAAGCATGGATTTCATTTTTGGCTTTCCTAAGGTCGAGAATAAGGCACTAGTCATGGTTGTAGTGGACAGGTTTTCAAAATATGTGGTGTTTATTGCGGCACCTAATCTGTGCTCTTCTGAGGTTGCTGCTGAATTGTTTTACAAAAATATTGTTAAGTACTTTAGTGTTCCGACTGACATTGTGAGTGATAGAGACACAAGGTTCACAAGCAGGTTTTGGACAGCTTTGTTCAATATGATAGAGACCGAGTTGAAGTTCTCTACTGCAAATCACCCACAAATGGATGGGTAGATGGAGAGGATAAACCACTTGTTGGAAGAGTACTTGAGGCATTTTGTGACTACAAGTCACAGGAATTGGGTGAGTTTACTTGATACAGCCCAGTTTTGCTAAAACTTGCACAAATCTTCAGCAACAAAGATGAGTCCATTCGAGATTGTCCTAGGAAGGTAGTCTATAACTCCATCAGATGTTTCCAAGACCAAAAGTCAGGGAAAGTGTCCAGCAGCATATAGGATTGCAGGGGACAGACTTGGAATGATTTCGGAGGCACAAGACAGCCTGCACAAGGCTTAGCGGCACATGAAGAAGTATACTGACCAGAAAACATGCCCATTGGAGTTCAAAGTGGGTGATCAAGTGTCGTTGAAACTTACTCCACAAATCTGAAAACAAATTACAAGCAAGACACAGCATAGGGGATTGATTCCTAAGTATGATGGGTTGTTTGAAGTCATGAAGAAGGTGGAGGAAGTTGCCTACAAGTTGAAGCTACCAGAAAGGTTAAAGATTCACCTAACCTTCCATGTGAGCTTTTCAAAACTTTATTTTGCAGATGTAGATTTGGAGAGGAACAAGAACTAAAGGCTCCTCCTTAAGTTCCAACTCAGTTTGATGCAAAAATTGAAGAAATCTGGATCATAGGGTTGTGGGAAAAAGCAAGAAGAACACCAAGATAGAGTTCTTGGTGCATTGGAAGGGCAAGTCGACTGTGGATGATGTTTGGGAGAAGGCGAAGGATCTGTGGTAGTTCGATGACAAGATCGATGACTATCTCAAAACAATCTCAATGAGGGCATCGAGTTCAAGAGGTGGGGGTGGTCTGTTAAACCCCTAGTCTACGTAGTATCATGACGCGGGCGTGGCACGGGCGTGGCAAGGACTTCTACATTGGCCTTGGCATGTATGTGGGCAAGCAAGGTAGTGTGGTTGTGCTGCTAAGCTTTGGTGGTGCGGAAAGGTGTTCAAGCTACTTGAGTGTTGGCAAGTGGGCTTGGATGCAATGACCAAAGATGCTAAGGTGATAGCCAGGCAGACTTGGGCACAAGGCATGCAAGGCATAAGACAAGGTAGTGGCGTCGGCAAGGCAAGGCAAGGCAAGACAGTGTGTTGCTTTACAAGACTAAGGCTTGTCAGGGCTAGGAAGTGTGTTGGCTTAATAAGACAAGGCTGTGGGACTTGACGATGGCAAGACAAGGCTGATTCATATATGGCAGAATGTTGGCAAAGAATCAGAAATAAAGCTTAAGTGTTGGAAGGCAGCAGAAAATATTCTAAGTGTTGGGGATATGTAAATTCGCCTAAGGCATGGGGCATGTGCGAGGCACATGCCTGGCTTAGTTTAAATTTGAATTAGACTTATCTATTAGGATATAACTGTTGTAGGCTTGGTGGATTTCTGAGGTGGCATGCCATGTGCCAGACATGTGCAGAATCTATTTTAAGGGGCTGAAAAACGAGTTAAGGCATCAAGAGTGTTTCTGTGCCTTAGAAGTTTTTGTGAGGCCTTTTCCTTGTTGTTGAGAGTGCAATAAAAGGTTGGGAAGTGTTCCTGTGTAATTGGTGAAGTGTTTATTCTTGTTGCGTAATCCTATAAACAGTCTAAGTACTTAAACAGTGCCATGTTGTGTATGTTGTGGCTGAAGTTTGCAGACGTTGCAGGCTGCCAATCAGTGGTGACGAAGAAACAAATCACCCATATCTCACCTACCATGGTGGTGACGGGTGACGGAGAATTAGAGTTAGATTCTGGAGAGGGAGCTTGAGAAACAGCTACCGCATCCAAGGAAGGCAGCAGGCGCGCAAATTACCCAATCTTACACAAGGAGGTAGTGATAATAAATAACAATACTAGGCTCTATGAGCCTGGTAATTGAAATGAGTACAATCTAATCCCTTAACGAGGATCCATTGGAGGGCATCAATACCATATATAATTAATAACAATTGGAAACTCATTTATCCCTCATATCGTCTTATTTAAAATATGAAATCTTACCATTCTCTTTTTTTCTTTATATATGCGAGTCTATATTACTTGATCGAGAAAGTACTGTCTATCATGTGTTTCATTTCTAACTTTGCGTCGATCATATAATAGAATAGTAATAAAATTATGAGTTCAAGAGTTTATGATACAACAAAAGGGAAAAGGAAACATAATATACTATATGCTATCAATAATATTACAATATACAAATAACAAATTTACAATAAACACAAACTTAACAAACACAAAAATAGAAAAGTTCTCCAGTTAAGGGATTGGAAAAAAAACTCAACAAACAGAAACTTAACAAACACAAACTTAGTAATGAAATTTGCACCAAACTAGAATATTTTAATTATTTGAGTGAAGGTAAGAGGATTAAGGGGATGTCATAAAATTAGTTACCTTCAACACCAATATTTCTGTTCCATTTAGAGAGAAAGTCAAATTACCTCTTGGAAAGAAGCAGTGAGCTAGGGGTGTTGTTGAACTCTAATATATACTCTCGTAATGAAACAATTCTAAAATTTTGAAAATTCCTCTGTGGTCATCCTACAAAAGCAAGAAGAGATCAGAACTTTTTTCTTCAAATTAAAAGTAAATAGCAAAGCTTTGACGGGGAAAGATGACCATCAAAAAACTCCCTTTTTGTGAAGATATAAGGATGTATTTAAAAGAGAGTCTTAGGGTTAATGGTTTGGGCAGATTTTGAGATAAAAATGATTGGTTTGTAATCCAAATATTGTAGCATCGATCGGGGTTCACGTGATTTGGTCAGATTCGATCCAAAAGAAATGGTGAAAACATAAACAAATAAGAACGGAGTTGAAAGTTTCAACCATTTTTGTGAATATTGACCTATACTCCTACCAGAATGGTATAGTCAAATAACCGCCATGGCTGAAGTAATTTGAATATTTGCTTGAAAGAGGAAGACATAAGAGAGTGACGTTAGAGGCGCTGATAGAGAAATAGATTTTAGGGTTTTTTTAGATTTCATATGACCAAATCTAAAAGGCTACCAAGTATGGACTTAACGTTAGACCAATTTTGGGATGATATATTTTGGTCCTTTTTCTTCTTTAAATTGAATCTTTGAGCTTCTACTTTTAATAATAAATACAATGTATGTTATGCTATAAAATTTAATAGTTAAGATTTTAAAAAAAAGTGCTAATATTTTGAAATTCAATGTTAATAATTTAAAAAATATTATAGACATAAATATCGAGTTATAATTAATTTGATAAGTATACAACTTGAAATAAAGTAACGATAATTGATTTTAAAGAAGATGATAGTATGACAATAATAGTAATTTTGATAATAAGAATAGGTTATAAAAGTAGTGAAAATAAGAATTATAGAAACTAGAGTAACAATAGTTATATTATCTAATATATAATAACGGTAACAATAATAATGAACAAAAATAGTGAAATATGAAGTATTCAACTTACTAGTAATTTAGAAGTTCGAGAAAATAAATTGAAAGAAAGGAGGGACAAAATTAGGTGTCAACAATAATTAACAATATAAGTTATTTCAAAAATTATGATGACTCTCCTAATTCTATCTGTGTCGCATAAATTAAAATAAATAAAGTAATATATATTAAGCTTGGGCTTGGCCGGGCTTTTGTATCTAGTCATAATATATAAGAGCTTATTTTTTGTCATCTTTTCAAAAATAATATTGTATTGTGATCTTATATTAACAACAGTTTATGTTTTGTACATATATAATGTAAATTTTTAAAATGATTTTTGACTTATAGTGATTGGTAAGTCTTTATATCAAACTTGATAGGAGATAAATTAATTTTGAAAATAAAATAATAATTTGTTGTAGATATTTCAAGTACCAAGGTTAATGAGAACATCCCACATTAGATCGGGAGAATATTTTGGGACTCTGTATATGACTTTGAAAATTCTCTTCTACTTGAGTAAGTTTTTGGAGTATGAGTTACATTTAAGTCTATTTAATATGGTATCAGAGTCAAGCTTACTAGGTCTGATGAGAGGGGCTCCAGGACATGAGGTGTTGTGAATGTTAGAGTGTATAATATTCACAAAGCGGAAGCACAATTCAAAGGATCATAATCTCACATAATATTCTGAAATGTAAAAGAATGAAGTCTAGAAAACATACCTCTTGAAGCTTCTTGACAATTCGTTCTCTGTACAGGAATCCAGAACCACGACCTTCTAATGCTTTTTGGTTTACTCACTCAATTTTTAACTTGTGTGGGCAAGGTTTTTTTTTTCAAGAATTGTCTCTCAACTCTCCAGACTTCTCCCCTATTTATCTTTTAAATATTTAGGGACAGGGAAAATGTAACACCCGGCAAAATTACCAAAATACCCCTAGAAGAGAGATGTGCGCATAACGTGTCTTCCCATGCTCCGATGGAAAATTCGAGGCCGTATTTGCGATCAGCATGAAAAATTGAGTGGAGAAATGGTCTCGTTTAATTTTTAGAGCAAACAAATTAAAATATAATTTTTTGATGCGAAAACGTGAACCAGTGTGGTGTGCGACAGGGCCACGACGCGCCACCGTTGCAGACCAACACTTGGTTTTAGAATACCTTGCATCTAATGACTCATGCCCTGTATTAATCCATGTGTACTTTATTTCATATTGCTCATGCTTGGTACACTCAAAGTACCAACACATACTCTCTCTTTTTCCTACATTGTATTATAATATAGAGCCTGACGCTCTTTGTCACGCTTCTCGTGGCTACCTTAGATCATTGAATTGAACCACTTTTGGTGAGTTTTCATTGATTCGAGGGTGAGCCCACTATTTTTCTTATTATTTTGAGACTTATTTCTTGTATTGAGGTGAGTTAGGGCTTATCCAATTCCTCGGTCTATTGATAGTAGAGGTATGTTTAGGCAAAACTTGTGGTGTATGTGGTCTCGTTTATTCAGGACTTAGCTTGGTTTCTTATGGTCTAGACTATCTTGATTGACAATTACTTATGTTTTATCTTATATTATTGTCCATACTTACTACCATTGCATGTGATGAATGCTTAAAGATTTGATTGAAGTCCTTCAGAATTCTAATTACCATGTCATGTCTAGGACTTAGCTTCAGTCATGATAATGAATTTGCTGACTATTTCCAATTATGTTGGGTTGTTCTGATGTTGTTTATGTAACATGATAAAGGACTCCTAATATATCTTGAACTTGTTTTATTTCTCTTTTACTTTATTTTATTTTTTGGAATTTTTATTTTTTATTTTTTTTTGTTGGTATTTGGTTAGTTCCCGATATATACATCATTTTGCTTTATTCAACAACATGATCAAGTTCCTAAGGCATGGGGGACCATGAAAAAAATAACTTTTTAGAATAAAAAGTATTATTAAAGATTGGATACGAGCAAATTGGATCTCTTTTTTATATGAAGCATTAATAATAGGGAAAATTTCATAAATGAGCAAACCTTAAATACAAAATCACATAAATTAACTACAGTTTTAAAAAATTACACAAAACAACCACCCTTTTTTTAAAAAGTGGCTACAAATCTGTGGGTCCCAGCACTAGTTGTATAAAACAAAAAATTCTTCCAACGTTATTATTCTCTCTCCTCTTTTAAAAAATTCAAAGATTTTTTTCCATTTTTATTCCTTAAATCTCTCGGCGGCAGTTACAGGTAAGATTTTCAAAATTTCTTTCCTTAATCTTCTCTGCATATTCTTCCAGATTTCATTAGTTTTAATTCCATTGTTTTGGCGGTTCCTAATTTTTTTAAAAAAAAATTTCACTTCCCCCTATTTTTGGTGTAAAACCGATTGCCCTAAATCTTTCAACAGCCGGATAAAGCACAAGCTTACACTACAATGGCCGACGAATCATCATCTAAGAGAATAACTAGAGGTATATATTTGCATGATAAGTTTGGTATGGATGATTTGCCTTCTTTTCCGTTGGGTATAACTCAAGAGGATGGGCCCATTGCAGGAAGCATTGCAAGAGATAGGGCTAGTGTAGAAATTAGATTCAAGAAGCGGAATGATAATGTTCATCAGCCAAGCACTTCAAAAAGGAAGAGGAAAGATGTCGATCTGGATTCCGGCAGTGGTGAAGCAAATAAAAAGGGGATGGCTCTGATTCTGACAAACCAGACGAAATCGAAGAGGACAACCAGGTTTTATTTTTTTAAAAAAAAACATTGTTAGAAAAAAAATCTATTTGAATTATGAAATTAATTTTCTTTGAATATGAAAAATGTTTGAAATATGAAATATGAGATATGAAAGTTTATTTTGTGTGTATAAAAAAAAATTGGTTTATATAAAAATCTGTTAATTTCATTTTTTTTTAAAAAATATAATGTGAATGGTATGTAAATGGTATTATTATGTATAAGTTATAGTATAACATTTATGTATAAGCCATACTATTATACACTTTTTTTATACAAAGCACACTGTCTTAGTAAATATACATTTACATCTGTGTTTAGCCAACACATTATACATATGCATAAGCACATATACAGTTTAAACATTTTTTTATACATCACAAGTATATATATGCATACCTGGAATCTGTTAAACAAATTTTATACAACAAAATCAATAAACAACTGTATACAACAAAAAATATATAAACTGATTTGCGTACTCGTATATATACATATACACACAGTGGAATTTCCATCTATATACATATACATACATATATATACACAAAATATTCAATTCAAAAACATTTACATATACGTTTACATATACACAAAAATTATTTTTTATACACACAAAATTTGGTTGGGTACATACATATTCAATAGTTTGCATGCGATTTCATTCATCTCGACGAACAACTTATACTTACACAATATATCTGATGTATAAATTATTCATCTTTTATCTATCGTAATGTTAGATATTAATCAACCGTATAAATACATATATGCGCAATCGCGAACGACAACATCAAGTTGTACCATTTTATACCAGCAAAATTAACATTTTAATACACACATCAGTCATACAACACCACTACTGCTACATGTTCTTACGATCCAAAAATCAATAAATAAACACAACTAAAATCTTTTTTCGTATAAAATGGAGATTGATATTAACAAAGAAGGGCAAGAATTTCAAATTCAAATAAATTGCAATATTTGTTCATCACGATTTTTAGTAATTCGTATAATACCATGAATTCAGAGGATCAAACGTATAAAAAATAAAATCAAAAATCAAATTTACCTCTGTAGAATTCGTATAGATCAGCGGCTCTTTTTTTTTTACAGCATTATTCGTCAGTAAACATTTTTCCTTTTTCGGATTTATGTTTACAGATTCATAATAAGTAATAAATATTGTATATATTGACCTTCCATTATTTAAGGGAACGTTTCCTTTATTGTATCCAATCAGCAATTAATCAACATTTAATGCCAGCTATTTTTTTTTGTATAAAATATTAGTGTAATACCATTTTATACAAAGAACATTACACGTTGAAAAGGCTATATAATGTAATTTTCTAAACTATGGCTATTTTAGCCTATTATGTTTCACTAGATGATTGTTTTTGAAAATTCCACTTAATAATATGAAACTAAAAGTTGAGATAATTATGAAGGATAACAACTTCCGATCAAAAGTGAGGATATGAGTTATGACTATGGCGATGAGTAAGGCTCCACAATTTAATTAAAGCAAGAAATCTAAATTAAGAGCTATTTAAAATAAATTAATTACAAGTTACAATAAATAACACTCGTGGTTGTTACGTATTATTTTAGAATATTGTATTGTATCACACTTTATTACTTTGATGAATATAATATTTGAATACCAGGTGACAACTCATAATATTTGTTTATCATTTTTCTGGCCTGACTTTACAAAATTATTCGAAATGGTGCAGTTCGAATAAAAGAGTCATATTTGATGTAATTAATACATTAGCCACGATTTATCCCTATTTAGCTATGGTGAAACCATGGGTGAATAACACCATATTTTGCTCTTTTCAAAAAAGAAAAAATTCTTCCCTAATTGTTTCACTTTTTTATGAAAAAATGAATATTTATATCATTTTATTGTTTTCATTTATTTTTTTATTTATTAAGGTGAGCATAGATGATAGTCAAATAAATATGACAAAGTCATTAAGAAAAAGTCATAGGAAGTATATATTAACTATAATATAGCTTGCCAAAAGTTATAGAAAATATATGTTAATTATACAGTATAACACAACTACACATGAGTTATATATTGAATATACATTATGATACACTTAAAAGTTTGAACATAGCTTAACTATACATGAAGTAACATTGACTGTTCAATCTCAATCAACTCAAAATCATCTCTAAATAGTCCCAAATTTTAGATATGAAATTCTTTTGATAGTTTTTTGATATATAATTCATCACTCGAAATAATTCACATTTTACATCAAATTCTAAAGAAGAAGTAGAAGTTTGGGTGAATTGAAAGTCATTAAGATGGCAAGAAGATTAGAAGCCATTAATGGTGAACTGGAAAGCAAGAAGAAGAAGTTTTGGCCAATTTTAATAATATTTGAAAATTTGACTAAAATTTTGATAATTAAAATAGCTGATTGACCATTTCTTATAAATAATTTATCTCGATCAAGGAATTGACAAGATTCTAAGTAAGCAAGATTAGAAGACGTAGAACTGATATATATTTTAAAATAAACCATAATTATATGACCATTTGAAAAATTTATATCCATCAAGAAGGTGACTTGATCCTAATAAAGCAAGATCAGGAGACGTTAATTGATATATATTACCAATCTCTAAAACTTTTGATTAGTATTACTTTCGTCCAATTTTTATTTGTTTATGTTTAACTTGACGATATATTTTTTTAGTGTTCAATTTTAGAGCCGAATGATATAGTTTTATATTACTTGGGTTATTTTGTTAATTAATCAAGTTATCTTATATAGTTAGGAGAAATAAGAGTTAGGTCAGTACGTGCAATTAGAGTTGGGTGTCAATTACATGCACTCAAGTTTTATATGGAAACACACGTCCATTACTCGGAATTATTTAACAAAGCCATGCGTTTTGTTTGTAACTGGAAAGTCATTTTACGATCACTTAACCGGCCAAATGTCAATTGAGTAATGGACCATATATGTAAAGCAATTGCCTAACAAACACTTAATAACTTCATTAGTGCATATGCTCTCTCCCAAACACTTATACCTAACAGCCAGAAAAAGTATACTCTGCCTAATTAATTCTTAAACACCTTCACTAATTGAATTGTCAAAATATTCGGCCGCACATAATCCATTAAAGAAATGGAATTAAGTAATAAAAATGGAAAAAGAAGAGTAACTACCTTTACATTCTCTAGCTATATATATAGCATATTGTATGAAGCAAATGTCTAAGCTAACTCTAGTTTTCTCAAAAAAAAAAAAATAACAGATCGAGTGCCTTCGAGTTATTGTTATTTCAAGAAATAGACATGGCTTTATCCATGGATAATATTGTTATATCCAATGAAGAGGAAATTTCTTTGATGAAAGTTATGCACATTCCTTCTGGTTTATACCTTAACATGGTATTAAGAGCTGCCATTGAACTTGACCTATTTGAGATTATAGCAAAATCCAATACTCAACAACTATCTTCCTATGAAATTGTATCCAAAATTTCCACAAAAAACCCTAAAGCCCCACTTGTTCTTGAAAGGATTCTAAGGTTTCTTACTAGTCAATCTTTTCTCACATGCAACATTACAAAGGATGATGATGGAAATATTCACACATCATACAATTTGACTCCATTAAGCCAAAGTTTAATCTCAGACAAAGATGGAACATCAATTGCTCACTTTTTACTACTGTTCACTGATCCAGTTGCTGTTAATGCTTGGTAAGATTTCATGTTTTTCTCATATTTGGTTCATCGAGTTAAACAACTTTGATACTATCAAGTCACTTAAAAGATAGACTTTGATATTATCAAATCACATAAATAATAATCGTCAGTAGCCATCCATGAATAGTGAAAGTAATTAACAATTAACCTGAAAAATAGTGTAATGGGATAATTGTCTTGTTAATGACCTCTTTTTTAATTTCTCTTACTATTTATGGACCTTTTAAACTACGGTTTGCGACAAATTTTAATTTATGAAAAACAAATCAATCACAAATAAAATATGAAAAAATAACAATTTTATTGATAAATAATGAAGGTATATTCCTCCCTTGATTATTTTCTTTGAATTTTCTTCGTGATTTGATGGTTGTTAGTAGCATATATTTCGAAGGTAGAATGATTTAGACCTCCTTAGTATTTATTTGATCATCATATAAGGAAGATTTTATGGATCTTGAATTATTTGATTGCATTATAAAGAAGAGTCCAGCCATATCTTGATCTATTTATTAATATCTCAAGAGTTAAGGGGATATTTGAAGTGCTTCTTTAAAAAGATGAATTAGGGATTATAATAGAGTAGTCTCCAATAACCCTAATTGAAATAGAATTAGTTTTGTAGAGTCCCACAAAATTTCAATTTGCACAACTACCATGCAAGATTTATTTTAAGCTAGCAAATTAAAAATGTTATGAAAAACATAATTTGACCACTATCTAAAATTTTGTAAAAAGTTGAACAACAGTCTACTACTTAATCAGTATTAACTTGTAAACTATATGGACAAAACCTAAATGATAGACTAAAAAATAGATATTTATGTAAACCAGCCTATTATAATAGATTAAACTACGTCGATATCGTAAAAATTTATACTCTATTTTAAAAAGAATGATTTAGTTTGACTTGACATGAAGTTTAAGAAACTAAAGAAGACTTTTCAAACTTGTGGTCCTAAATTAAAATCATGTCAAATGTATTGAAATGTCCTTTTAATCTTATGGCCTAAAATATGCCACATGAAAAGCTTGAATTAAAATGTCTCCAGAAAATGAAATAAGTTTTATTTTTTAAATAGAGTAAAAGAAAGATTAGATCATTCTTTTTTAAATAAAGAAAGCATATTAATGGAGTATTATATATGTAAGTTAAAACCCTAGCTTGTTTCATTTGTGATCTTAATTTGGATATGTATTTTTGTTAAGGTTTTATTTGAAAGATGCAATACTAGAAGGTGAGATACCGTTCAACAAGGCCCATGGAGTGCATTCATTTGAATATCATGGAAAAGACAGTAGATTCAATGGAGTATTCAACAAAGCTATGCAAAACCTCACTTGCATTGATCTGAAGAAAATTCTTGAGTGTTACAATGGCTTCCAAGGAGTAAAAGAAGTAGTCGATGTGGGAGGTGGACTTGGAATATCATTAGCTTCTATAATTTCCAAGTATCCTAATATCAAGGGTATTAATTTTGACCTACCCCATGTCATCAAACATGCCCCTACTTATGAAGGTAACTACCAAAACCATATATATTATGCACTTTTCCCCCTTTGTTATATCTTGATACAAAAGCTTGGACAAGTCCTTCATTTGTTTTAATTTATGTAACACATCTTGAATTAGCAGAGTTATTTTAATTTTTAAATATTTTTTATTGTTATTTATTTTTATAGTATTTTTAATGTACTTTTCAAATAACATCTATGGCACATGGGATATTTTGAGTTAATCAATTTTAATATATCTTTTTAAATACTTTAAGTTGTTAATTATTGTGATTTATATGGAATATGTGAAATTTTTAGAGTTAATCGATTTTTAATATATATTTCAAGAATATTTTAAGCTGTTAGATTTAAGGTACTCTTAGTATATGTAATTTTCAAATAATACATGTTACCCCTTATGTCTCAATTTATGCAGCGCAAGAGAAATTTTGAAAGTTAATCAAATTTTTAATATATTATTT
Source organism: Solanum rostratum (assembly GCA_029948455.1). Taxonomy (NCBI): domain Eukaryota; kingdom Viridiplantae; phylum Streptophyta; class Magnoliopsida; order Solanales; family Solanaceae; genus Solanum; species Solanum rostratum. The sequence continues at coordinate 19,785,612 of CM057049.1, forward strand.
TTAAATATTTCAAGTTTTTAATTATCATAATTTATAGTATGCTTAACATAATTTTTAAATAACATATGTTACTCCTCTGGTCTCTATTTTATGTGGCATGAGTGAAATTCTCAGAGGAAATCAAAATTTTTAAATGTGTTTCTAAATAATTTAAGTTATTAATTATTGTCATTTATGATATTGTTTTTCAGAAATAATTTTTAAATATATTAGATACTAATAACAAAGTAGGACAAACAAATTAAAATGAAGAAACTAAATATGAATAGAGAAAATTAGAGAAGGAAAGCAAATCGACCAATTAACTTGCACCCTAAGCTTCTCTATTCATTCTTCTATTTATGTGACGCGATTGAAATTTCAATAATTATTGTAATGTGCATTTTAAATATTTTAAATTATTGATATTATAATTTATAATACTATCTTTTAATAATTTTTAAATATATAATATATCAAAAAAATAAATGAAGAAATACTAAATATTGTAATTGATAGCACGATGCTTTTATAATTTTTAAATATATAATTTACACTAAAAAGGAAAATAAGCAAGGAAATATTAAATATGAAATAGAGAAAACTTGAGGAAGAGCTTGAGAAAGGATAAGCAACTTGAACAAGCTCCTCAAATTCCAGTTTATATATAGAGTAAAATGAATAAGGATCATATACTCTTGTGCTAGGTAATAAGATGGAAGTTACAACTCGTGAAGTAATAAGTACTTGGCTTGTTGACCATGTACGAGAAATCTGTTGCCAATAGAACTATATGCCTACTTTCATACTAAAGGTATCGTACAATTCCTTTAGGATATTGATAAAACATAAAACATTCATATTGTATTATTTTTTTTAAAAAAAAAAAAAAAAGATCTTTAAACAAAAGTTGATTCCATCATATATTTATCTAATTGAATCAGATACTCTGTTAATCAAAACTAAGATTTAGAATACTAATACATTAAATCACATAATATCTTTAATTATTTTTATTTCTTTTTTATTTTTAAGGTAAGTTATTTATCTTAATATGTCATTATTAATTAAGGATTTCTTATATAGTTAAAAAGATCTTCGCAACGAATACTAATTGATTAAGAATTAATTAGATTGAGAATATGCCATCATCTAGTGTCAATTTTAGTAAAATAAAAAATAATTTTATGCATATAATTGACATCGAAAGATCATATTAACCTTCAACTATTGTTGCTTGCTATATTAGGCATAGTGCATGTTGGAGGAGACATGTTCAATTGTGTTCCTCAAGGGGAGCTAATCATTCTGAAGGTCGGTATATTCTTGTCATATATATTTATATCTATATACTAATACTAATACTTTTGTTTTTTTCTATGTGGCTATGTCACTGGATCTCTTTTCATCGGTATATTTTTAAAGAATGATATTCCCTCTATTTTAAAAAGAATGATCTCTTTTTTTTTTAGTCTATTTAAAAAGAATGAGCTCTTTCGTTTAGAAATATTTTATTTTCAACTTTACAGGTGACATGTTTAAGACCACAAAATTAAAGGGCATTTTAGTATTTTTGATATAACTTTAATTTAGAGCCACAAAATTAAAAAAGTCTTTTTTATTTTTCTAATTCTATGTCCAAGTTAAATCGGGTCATTCTTTTTTAAAAGAAGGGAGTATATTTTATTGGATGAAATTAGATGTTGAATCTCCTTAGTTTCTTGTTTGTTTACTTCTTTGTATTTTGAACCTCCTTCTGACTCCGCCACGATTTGCAAGTACGTCTATCAATCTTTGGCTTGGTAATAATACATGTAGGCAATCCTTCATAATTGGGATGATGAATATTGCGTGAAAATACTGAAGAATTGTTGGGGAGCATTGCCAAAAGATGGCAAAGTAGTTGTAATTGAACAAATGCAGCCAGAATATCCAAATACTAATCTTGTTTCTAAGAATTCATTTGGTGTTGATATGTTAATGATGACTATGCTTGATGGAGGCAAAGAAAGAACAAAGCAACAATTTGAAAATCTGGCAAAGCAAGCTGGATTTGTAGCTCTCAAAATTATAGCTCGAGCATATTATTCTTGGGTCATGGAATTGTACAAGTAGTAATTACTTATTTTAATTCACTTCTGCTATAATAATACTCCTCTATCCTAATTTATGGGGCAAACTTTGAATTTCAAGATTTAAAATTTTTAAATTGATCATGAATTCAGACATGGAATCTTTAATTTTTTGTAAGGTGTATGGGAAAATCGTGGTCGACATAAAACTTATTTGACTCTCGAAATTCAAAAATCACATGTAAAAAGTTAATTGGTTTACGTATTTGCTGTCTATTTCCAATTATATTTGGTTGTTCTGATGTTGTTTATGTAACTATAATGACCCTCCAGGTTATTTTCTCCGCTCCTCATTCTTTTCAATATTTAAAGCTTTCTTGTAGTAACCCTAGGTCATTAATGACTTACTGACACCAATAGCTCGGTTTTCTGGTCATTCATTTGGATTTTATGTCAGTTTTCGTGTTTTGGAGCTCTTGGAGTTTGAACGGTTGACCTCGATAAAAACTCTAGAAAGATGGACTCAGAACAAAATTCTGATAGTTCCATCAGCTCTGGAATTGTTAAATTAGGCTAGAAGCATGGTCAGCTCGAGCATCGAGGCCTTTGGTGTGAGTTTAGACCATTTGGCGTTTTGGCTATTAAAATTTGGCCCAGAGTTTATTTTGGTCAACATTCTTGAAACTCGCACTTAGATGAGCATTTTGTTAGCATGGTTAGCTCCAAAATTTTAAGTTTGTTCTAGAATGACCTTTCGTTCGACCCTCGAAACTTTTAGACTCATTTCGAGCCCCTCAGTATATTTTGATTAAAAATGGCCTTGAAAGTAGGACTCACATTCAATTACAACAAACTCGTATGGAAATTTTACTGTTCTATTGGGGTTTGGGACCTATGTGCTCCACGTCCTAGAGAAGCTTCTGTGTTCATGTAGATGTTCGGGTTTGCACTCCGTGAATACTGCTCACTGCAATCATCGAAGTCTTTTTATTAGCCTATATATATGTTCTTGGTCATCACCAGCTCGAAGCTTGGCATTTGGAAGGCCACTTCTTGAGGAATATAAGTCTGTTTAGGTGATTCAAAAATCAAAATCATAATTACTTTTTAGAGAAACGTAGTGGTAATCTCGAAAAGTAATTTTGAAGCTCCATTAGATTTGAGTTTGACATTTTAGCCGTCGTCCTATGCTATTTTTGGATTGAATATTCGAGAAATTTGGAAAGTGATTTCTTGGCTAATATATAAGTCCGATTTTAGCGATTCAAGAGTCCAAATTGTGGGATTTTTCTGTGGCAGCATAGTATCATAGCCGAAAAGTACATTAGGAGCTTCATTGAAGTGGATTTATGGTGTGCGTGGTCGACTTCCAGGTAGGCAGTGATCTCTATTTTGACTAAGCTTTTTTGGGTGATGTCTCGTATATATTTCATGATATTTCATATTGTATTTTCCTAGTATCTCTTTCCTTTATGTTTTTTCTTATTCTTATGATTTTCAACCAAGCTTTAGCCTAGTATAGGCTTTTGGAGACACTAGATTGGGTTGATAGATGTAATGTACCTTGATATAACATGATTTGTCCTATTTAGGAATCATGTAGGCGACCTTAGATTAGGTTTGAGCCTTAGTTACTTGTTATAAAACTCAAGTTCCTTTTTTATAATTAGTGGTGGATCCCCGTGGACCTTGTTGGTGATGGTATATCTTGAGCTGGTGCCCGAGATCTTAGAGGCCTATTGTGGCAATGGATTTGACTTTTTTGTACTATGTTTTGAGTTGGAGATTATGATTTTGGAGTAAGGCTTATTGTTGAGTGATGTACCTTATGTTAGATTCTGAGATTCGATAGGCTTGTTGTGGCTATAGATTCGTTCAGCTGGAACAGTTGTAGACTTGGTACAGACGATCATTTTGAGATATAACTCGTTTCCTTACTTGTTTTTAGCTGCTTGAAACTTCTTAACTGTATCCTTAGCTAATTGCTCATGTTGTTTCTGTTGAACATATATATATATATATATATATATATATATATATATATATATATATATATATATATATATATATATATATATATATATATATATATATATATATATATATTATTGTGCTTTGTTAGGCTCGAGACCTTGATTTGAAGCAACTAGGCACATGGATCTATCCTAAAAGGGTCATTATCCAAAATCCGGGCGTGATGGCACTCACCTAACCCACCAAAGTGAGTCATCCCATATCTAAACAATCCAACATAATAATAATAATAATGGAAGATAAAATAGTTTAATACAATAGATAACATAGGGAAACCCAAACTACAACCATCTCAAAACTAGTGTCACATGTACAAGCCTCTAAATATAGAATACTCAAATAAAATACAAGTCTCAAATGTCAAGTTCTCAAATAGAACAAAATATAAACATGAAATACTCGAAAGTGTGCTGAAGATATAAGCAACTACCTCTCAAGTGATCTGAATGCTCAATCCTATAATGAAGAAGTCTAGCAATAGGAACTGGGCTCACAACCTATACAAATGTAGCAAGGGGTGAGCACCAAATACACGGTGCTTAGCAACTGAAAATTAACCTAAAGTAAAGCAATGAAGAATACAAGTACTCCTGTCAACCAACCACAAACCGCTGAACCACATACTTGCACTCAAGATAGTCCTAGTACATTGCAATTTATAAGATATAATTATGTATATACACTTCACATAGCATAAATCCCAAAATATCCAACTTATATACGAGGTCAAATGGTACAATAGATATTTTATAACATAAACAGTCTTAGATTATTTATAATTCTCACGCAATACATATAATAATATCAAGAAACAATGATGTGAGATGAAGTGGATACCATGAGATATAAATAATGTGATTCCATGTCAAATAATCATGATGCATATATGTCCTATGATACACATTCGCTGATAAATTCGGGCCGGAACACATAAGGTCTACACAAGGACCATATATCCGTGAATGTTGGCGGCAATGACCTCGGCTAATGCTCACCCGTCCGGATGCAACCTCGGACATTATTAGCCAACATATTATCTCGGCTCGCTGACAGGAAATCTTAGCTAATCATCGACTGGTAGAGACCCCAACTACCAACCAACTTGTTACCTTACATATCTCTCGGTCTAGCCATTACAAGTATCAATGCACAAATAATAGTGAATGCAATGTGTACAACCTTAATTTCATTACAATTTCAATATCATCAAGATATAAACATCAATAGGTACCATCTCGACATCAATATCAAATAATTCATAATGTCATATGTGTCAGGAACCCACAATTAGTTCACACCTCAAGATTTCGCAACATGAACTAGTACTCAAATCGAAATCTTATCCTATGATGATACAATTCTACCCCAAAATACTCAATTCCACACACATAGGAGCATACAAGGTTCAATCATACTTAACAAGAGGTTAGGAGTCCAGTTGCCTTAGAAAATGTCTCGAATCAAGTCAAACCCATGGTTTCCCCCTTCCATGATAATCTATATCACCACAATCTATTCAAATATAACATCACAATCACATAACAAATCTAAAGACACTAAAATCAATTAATTCGAGCAAAAAAGGAAAAAGGGTCAAAAATTTGATGTCGAAAAAGTAGTCGTAATCTAAAATTTAATATATGAAAATGTTCTCCAAGTAATAAGGAATTCAAAGGTGAAAACCATTTCGAAAACGGAGTTAAAATGAGATCAAAATAATCAATTTAGCATTAGGAGTTAATATCTCAAAAAATCCCAATTTCTACGATTAAAAACCTCAAATTCTAAGTTAAAAACACAATTTAATCAATAAAAATTAAAGAAATTGGTTAGAAAATAGTTACTCAATTGATTCGCCTTGAAAAACCTTGAAGAATCTCTCATAAACGAAGCTTAGAAGTTTGAAAATGGTGAAAAAATATCTAAACCCGTCACTTGAAAATGGCTTACTGTTCAGGCACATTTAGTGTTCTGCGTTCATTAAATATGCCTGAATAGTAAGTCATTTTTAAGTAATGGGTTTAGACATTTTCTCACCATTTTCAAACTTCCAAGCTTCGTTTGTGAGAGATTCTCTAAGGTTTTTCAAGTCAAATCAAGTGGGTAACTATTTTTTAACCTATTTATTTAATTTCCATTTATTAAATTGTGATTTTACTTACAATTTGAGATTTATAATTGTAGAAATTGGAAAATTTTCAGATGTTGATTCTTAATGCTAAATTGATTATTTTGATCTCATTTTAACTTCATTTTCAAAACGGTTTTCACCATTGAATTCCTTATTACTTGGAGAACGTTTTCATGTATTAAATTTCATATTCCAGTTCCTTTCTCTGTCATGGCATTTTTTACTATGTTTTCCTTTTTGCCCAAATTAATTGATTTTAGTGTCATTAGTTTTATTATGTGATTGTGATTTTATATTTGAATAGAATGTAGTGATTTGAATTATCGTGGAAGGGAAAAAGTCGTGGATTTGACTTGATTTGAGATTTTTTCTAAGGCAAGTGAACTTCTTACCTCTTGTTAAGTATGATTGAACATTGTATGCTCCTATGTGTGTGAAATTGAGTATTTAGAAATACAATTGTATCATCATAGACTTTGATAATGAGATTTCAGTTTGAGTACTTATTCATGTTGTGAATCTTGACTTGTGAGATGATTGTGGGTTCGTGACACATATGATCTTGTGAATTATTTGATATTAATGTCGAGATGGTACCTATGTTTGAGATCTGATGATGTTGAGATCTTGATGATATTGAAATTGTGATGAAATTGAGGTTGTATACACTGCATTCACTATTATTTGTACATTGGTACTTGTGATAGCTATGGCCAAGAGATAAGCGAGGTAACAAGTGGGTTGGTGGCCGAGGTCTCTACCGGTTGATAATTAGCTAAGGTTTCTGCCGGCAAGCTGAGGTAATATGTTGGTTGATGATGTTCGAGGTTGCTTTTAGATGGGTGAGCATTGGCTAAGGTCATCTTCGATAATGTTCACAGATACATGGTTCCTATGTGGCCCCCATGGATTTCAGCCCTGAGTTTATCAGTGGATGTGTATCATAAGACAGACATGCATCACAATTATTTGACATTGCATCGTATTGTTTACATCTCATGGCATTTACTTCATCTCACATCATTATTTCTTGATATTATTATATGTATTGTGTGAGAATTATGAATAATCTGAGACTATTTATGTTATGGAATATCCATTGTACCATTTGACCCCATATATTAGCTGGATATTTTGGGATTTATGCTATGTGGAATGTGTGTGTATATATATAATTATATGTTATAAATTGCATTGTACTGGACTTTCCTGAGTACAAATGTATAGTTTGGCGGTATGTGGTTGGGTTGACAGGAGTACTTGTGTTCTTCATTGCTGTACTTTAGATTATTTTTCATTTACTAAGTACCGTGTATTTGGTGTTCACCCTTTGCTACATTTTTGCAGGTTGTGAGCCGGGTCCCTCTTGCTATACTTCTTTATTATAGGATAGAGCATTCGAATCACTTGATAGGTAGCTACTTATATCTTCAGCAAGCCTTCAAGGATTTTATTTTTATATTTTGTTCTATTTGAGAACTAGACATTTGAGACTTGTATTTTATTTGAGTATTTTATATTTTGAGGCTTGTGCATGTGACACCAATTTTGGGATGGTTGTAATTTGGGTTTCCCTATATTATCTATTGTACTAAAATCTTTTATCTTTCACATGTAATATTATTGTGTTGGGTTGTTCATGTATAGGCCAACTCGATTTGGTGGGTTAGATAAGTGCCATCACGATCGGACTTCAAGTCATGATAATTTGGTATCAGAGCCCTAGGTTCATAGGTCTCGCATGTGTACAAGCCTAGTCTAAAAAAGCCTTGAAGATTGGTATGGAGACATCCGTTACTTATCCTTGAGATGTTATGAAGACTGTTAGGAAATTCCCTTTTTCTTCTTTCTAATCAATTTGTGCATGAGTTTTTGTTTAAGTTTTGGGTGGTCATGTGTCCTTTTGACAAATGGCCAGGGCTAGAGCTATAACGGCTACCGAACAAGGGGAGGCATCCCCTGAGACTGCTATTGAGAGCCCAGCTAGGGGTAGAGGCCAAGCCAGAGGACGAGGTAGAGGCCGAGGCCAAGGAGCATCTCTAGCAAGAGATTATGAGTGGGGTATCTCCCCCGAGCTAGTTATGGAGCCCAGAGAGGAGCAGCTTCCTTCTGAGTACGCTGCAGCACCACTACTTCACGATACGCTTTTCAGAATTCTGGAGGTGCTTGAGACTTTGGGGCAGGCAGGTAGCCCAGTTGATACATCAGGTACTTCCCGGACTCGAGTTAGGGTTCAACCACCGAAGCAGTAGCAAGCCTAGATACAGGTGGGGCAGCCACCCGCAATACATATTATTAAGCTTCCTCCAGCAGCTACCTTTACTGATGATGAGCAGCATAGATACGAGAGGTTTTGGAAAATAGACCACCTCGCTTCTAGGGTGGGAAGACCAAGGATGCTCATGAGTTTTAAGTTACTTGTCGGGAGTTACTTGATGTTGTGGGTCTAGCAGAGACTCATGGTGTGAGATATGTTACCATCCAACTTCGTGGACCAGCATGTCACAACCTAAACCTAGTGCCTACATGCGAATGGTGAATAGAGAACCCGTAGGAACCCCAAACAACCCTTTTAAGCATACATGGCACATCTTTGGTTACAGAATTAAAATTAAAGCAAATAACGCATAATTCTAGGGAAAGCGGGACTTTGGACTCACGCCATGGAAATATTGTTAAGAAGAGGATTAGCATGGATCACATAGCAAATAAAGTCTAAGGGACAAGTAAGTATGACTCAAGCTATGCGGGTAATTAGGGACTTAGGACTTTCATCAAATCAACAACATTCAACAAGCATAAGAAGGGGATAAGGACTAAAGGAGTCTTCTATAATACATAAATATAATAAGAGTTGAGCTCGTAGAATATGATCTTAGGCGTATTTACGCGCCCAACTAGCCAAAGATACCTATAAATTAAGCTGAGTCAGAGGGAGAACTTATAGAGGGTAGTTGCTTTTAGTAGGATTTTGGTTATTTTGCTAATCTGGGGGTCAAGTACTCCGTTGGGTTGTATTTTGCAGATATTGATCGAATGATGTCACTCCAAAGCCATGCCCGGAGTGGGAGGATAAACACAGCCCAAAGTTAAGGAGGAAAAGAAGCATAAAGCAGCAGAAGTGCTCATGTGCGCATCGCGGATCTAGGGAAAACAAGCAAATGGGAAAGGAGAAGAAACAGGCGCAAAGACGAGAAATGTTGCAAAGTCCGCATCGCGGACTAGAGCGAGATAAAGGGAAAATTGGTCCAGTCAACAAATAAGTGAATCCTGGTCAAAGTATGCTAGTCCGCGTCGCGGACCGTCAAGACACGAAAAAAGAAGCGAGTGACGGGATTTTGGGAAATCCCTATTAATTACTTTTGAAAGGAGGACTTTTATTTTTATTCTGTTTTTGTACGACATGGAAGGAGAAAAGGGAGAGAACCTTTCCTAGGGAAAATTTGGTTAGTTTCCATCCTTAACTCTTGAGTGTTGGTAATTATCAGCTTAATTTGATGTAAGAACCAACTATGAGTTGCTAGTTCTCCCATATTCTAGGATTGTAGCCATAGACAATGTTAACTCTTGATTTTCGTTGTGTATGATTGGGTTTGGTACTTACTCTTGTGAAGCTTTTATTTATACTTCTTAGCCTGATCAACTAGGGGGTAAATGAGTTATTCATTCTGAATTTGAAAGATGTTGGAATGAATAGAACACAGTGGAATAGGGGGCATGTCCATCTAGATAACTAGATTGGTTCGTATAAGGGAGACCTATGACAACTACCCTTACACCTCGCTTGGTTTATAATACAGAAAGGTAAAATTAAAGCGCTTTTGGTGGTATGTCTATCCCCGCTCAACGATGTAGTTAGACAGTCAGTAAAAGTAGGCTGACAGAGGTATGCAACCCTATTTAGGTAAATTAAACCCTGTGAACTAGTAGTTATAAACCCAGATGTATGAATGATGATTGAGAGACAACGACGTCACTAAGGCTACAATCCCAGAATTACTTTTAACTTGATAATTACAATTTAATAAGACCGAGGCGTGCATTACGTCATAGGTTCAGTACGTAGTTTTTTTATAAAGTCCATCTCTATTTCTCGTTGATACCAACTACACATAATAACTTAGATAGGTACCATTGCTCTTTAAATCCTCTGAATTCGATATCCCGGCCCCTTTCTCAGGGCCACTATATTACTTGGGTTGACCACGTACATTTGTGTGTGCTAGGGAAGCAACAGAATACATATCCAAATATCCAACAACACCTCTAAAGCAAATGGATGGGGGCTAAGACATCTCCTGGGCTCACCCTCAAAAGATAATATCTATAAATAAACAAGTCTTACTAAAGAATGAAAGTAAAATGGCTATTGTCCCCGAAATGGAGGACTCGCCAAAAGTGATCTTCAATCGAATCATCTAGCCACGTGGAGGAGGAGGATGGATAGGAGCTTCGGTCCCTACATGGTTATATCATGTAGACAATATATGTGTTAGTACTTGGAATGTACTAAGTATGTGGGATGCACACTCAGCAAGGAACATAAGCCATAATTAAATAGTATGCATAGTCATAAATAATGACTATAGGCTCAATATTTCATGGATGGCAAATACTTAGTTGAACATGTATGAAAAACCATCAAATCATGTGACATCATATACATAGTGGGAATGACCATAACTGATATGTAAGACCAAGTGAGCTACTACTTGGAATTTCGACATTCACTCCACAACGAACAAGGGGTGGTCTACTTTACCAAGGTAAACCAAACATCCACCTTACAGCATGACCTTTTCGGGAAGTGCCCATATATCCCTCACCTTACGGCATGGCCTTTTCGATAGGCATCATCAATTATCTTTACCTTACGACGTTGCCTTTTCGGTAGATACAAGCCCATATAGAAAATCAATAGCATGAACCTATGGTGGCACATAGTTAGTAATAATGGGACACTACCAAGGTCCTCTTGGTGGTAGGTCACAATCCCACAGGATACTTAGAAAAATAGTCATAGTCATATTACTAATAGTCTCAAAACATCATAATTTAGTTCTTGGAATAACTCATACGGACATGGCTTGTAACATCAAATATAGGGCTTCACATTATTCTTTACATTCATCTCATGCTCATGAGCTCATAACATACTTGTTGGCCCTTATAATAGTCTTAATATGCATAACATACGTATTTGGCTATAAGGCCTTCATTATATAAGGATCTTGACATGTATTCATAATCAAATCATAGTGGGTACATGCACATAAATCTAAATTATGAAATTCAAGAGAAAATGACATGAGAGGAGTAAAATAAGTTCACTTGAGAAATATTCAAAAGAACCCACCAAAAGCATAATAAGACTTGGCTAGGACATCATCAAACCTTCATTTAAATCATAGATTTCACATGGCATTTCATTGCATAATAAAATACAAGGATAAACATCATAAAATACCTCAAAATATCATCATAATACTAAAAAAAGGATGAGGAAAAGGATTGGTTGAGCTTTGTGGAGGGAAGGTCTCCACAAATCAAAACCCACAAACCTTGGTGTGATTTGGTAAAGGAAACTCTGGTCTGAAAGTCAAGAATCCGAAACCCTATCTTGGCCTCTTCTCTTGATAGCTTTAAAAGACTTGGGAGTATTTTGGGAGGGGTTTAGACTTAAAAATGTATTGAATGGAGGAGAATGAAATAGATTAGGGCTGTTTTAAGGCTGAAAAGGGGTCATTTGGGGGTTAAAATGATGGGGTATGGGCATATGAAAATAGGAAAGGTCAAAATTGCCCTCTTTAAAAAGCTGCTGAATAGGACCACGAGACCCCGATTACGGGCCGTGGTCCAGTCTACGGTTCGTGACAGAGAGGTTTCATTTGGAAACATTTTGAATCCTCAGATCCTCAACCTACGAGAAGACTTACAACTTGTAAGTCAATTGGTACAGGCCGTTTGGTATCTCATACTTTTAACTTCAGAAATCAATATTTTTACCAAGTCTAGGAATCATTCCACGATCACAAGATACAACTCATGGGAACACTTACTGCCCATAATCCCTTCTGTAAAACTCACTGATACTTGAAAAATTTCCAAATTTCATTCCTTAGGCCTTTTTACACCTCCCAACCTGTTGGGCCTTACAATATCTCCCCCTTGGGTATATTTGTCCCTGAATATGCTAAACATAGGCTCTACAGAATGGAGTACATGCATTATATGCAAAATGTTACATATACATCATGAAAATTTTCAAACCATGCTTCAATTAACATTTTCAATACAACTTCAAAATCACATTCTTATGCATAAATGACATGAAAATGACATGAAAGAATGGGAAATTTCTCAATTAGGAAGATTCATGGTACCTCAATCTTGATTAGAATGGAAGAGAAAGGGGTACCACTTCTTCGTATCAGCTTCGGCTTCCTAAGTAGCACTTTCAACTTGTTGGTTCCTCCAAAGGACTTTAACGGATGTTACATCCTTATTTCTCAACCTTTTCACTTGGCTATCTAAGACTTCCACTGGAACTTCATCATAATATCGATTCGCTTTAATATTCACCACCTCCAAAGGAACAATGGAATCAGGGTCTCTAACATACTTCCTCAATATAGAGACATAGAAGACCGGATGAATCATGCTCATCCCCATAGGCAACTCTAATTCATATGCAACTTTACAAACACACCAGACCCTATATACCTAGGGATTAACTTTCCATTCTTACCAAATTGGACTACACACCTCATTGGCAAAACTTTCAAGTACACCCAATCATCAACCTTAAACTCAAGGTCTCTTCTTCTAGTGTCGACATAGGACTTTTGCCAACTTTAAGACGTCCTTATCTTTCCCTTATCATCCTCACCTTCTCCAAAGCTTCCATAACTAAATCTAGACCCAATAGAGCTATTTCCCCCACTTCAAACCACCCAACTGGGGATCTACAACGTCTACTCTATAGAGCTTCAAAGGGGGCCATTCCGATGCTAGAGTGATAGCTATTGTTGTAAGCAAACTCAATAAGTGGAAGATGCTCATCCCAACTACCCTTAAACTCCAAGACACAAGCTTGACCATCCATTTGTGGGTGAAATGTCATACTAAGCTTGACCTTCATACCAAGGCCCTTTTAGAAGGACCTCCAAAAGTGTGAAGTGAATTGAGTATCACGATCCAAAATAATGGCTAATGGGACACCATGCAACCTAACCAACTCATGAATGTACAACTTGGCATAATCTTTGGCACCATAATAAGTCATCTTAACCGGTAGGAAGTGAGCCGACTTTGTCATTCTATCAATAATAACCCAAATAGAACCAGAATATCTCTTAATCTTTGGTAAACCAATCACAAAATCCATTTTGATTTCTTCCCATTTCCAAGTAGAAATCTTTATATCTTGGGCTAGGCCACCTGACCTTTGATGTTCAATTTTAACTTGTTGACAATTATGGCAACCAGCTATGAACTTGGCAATATCTCTTTTCATGCCACCCCATCAATACACTTCCCTCAAATCTCTATACACTTTTGTAGAACTGGGGTGAATGGAATAAGATGAATTATGAGCCTCGTTCAAGATCAAGTCTCTCAAGCTGTTGACATCGAGCACATATAACCTACCTTGGTATCTAAGGACACCATCTTCCCCTTGGGACAAAACCTCCCACCTTGCCATCCTTTACCAATGACTTCAATTCTAACAATGTGGGTTCAAGGTCTTGTTTGGATTTGACCTCTTCCACTAAGGAAGACTTAGAACCATCTACAACCACCACAACTCCATTTTTGGCCTCACCCAACCTAACTCTCAAATCTAGCGAATTGGTGAACTTCTCTTACCAATCCCTTCTTACCATCATCAATATAAGTCATACTCTTCATGGACACTCTACTTAGAGCATCAACCATAACATTAGGCTTGCGAAGATGATAATGCACACTCATGTCATAATCTTTAAGGAGTTCCAACCACCCTTTTTGCCTTAAGTTTAGATCTCTTTGAGCAAACATGTATTGGAGACTTTTATGGTCAGTGAACACATGTACATGAACCCTATACAAACAATGACGCCATAACTTCAAGGAAAATACCGTGGCCACTAACTCAAGATCATAGGTGGGATAATTGCACTTATGCACCTTTAGTAGCCTCGAAGCATAGGCAATGACTTTGCCACTTTGCATCAATACACACCCCAAACCAACTCTTGAAGCATCACAATACACCACAAACCCTTCTAACCCTTTCGGTAGGGCCAAAATAGGAGTGGATGTAAGCTTATCTTTCAAAGTTTACTAACTTCTTTCACACTCATTGGTCCATACAAATTTGGCCTTATTTTGTGTCAACTTTGTCAAGGTAGAAGCAATTGACGAGAAACCCTAAACAAATCTCCGGTAGTACCCTACCAAACCCAAGAAACTCCTAATATCTGTTGGAGTCAAAGGCCTAGGCCAATTTCTTACCACCTCTGTCTTTTTCGGATCTACTTTAATCCCTTTATCTAACACCACATGCTTTCAACCAAAATTCACATTTGTCAAACTTGGCAAATAATCTTTCTTCTCTCAACGTTTGCAACATTATCTAAAAATTTTCACATGTTCTTCTTCATTTTGGGAATAAATCAAAATATCATCAATGAATACCACCACAAACATGTCGAGGTATGGTTTAAAGACCCTATTCATAAGATCCATAAATATTGTCGGAGCATTTGTTAGGCCGAAATACGTCACCGCAAACTCGAAATGCACGTATCTTGTTCGAAAGGCCATCTTGGGAATATCGCACTCCCTTACCCTCAATTGATGATACCCAGACCGAAGGTCAATTTTTGAGAAGTGACTAGCCCCTTGTAGTTAATCAAATAGGTCATCTATCCTTGGCAAGGGATACTTGTTCTTCACGATGAACTTATTTGAGTTGTCGGTAGTCGATGCATACTCTAAGTAAGCCATCTTTCTTCCTCACAAACAACACCGACGCACCCAAGGTGACTTGATAGGCCTTATGAAACCCTTCTCCAATAAATCCTTTAATTGGTCCTTCAACTCCAACGGCTCCATGCAATAAGGGGGAATAGAAATAGGTTGTGTACCAGGGAGGAGGTCTATACCAAAATCTATCTCCCTTCTGGGAGGGACACCGAGAAGCTCATCTAGAAAAACATCAAGAAATTCATTAACCATTAGAACCGACTCAATAGGAGGGACTTTAGACTCAACATCCCTAACCCTTACAAGATGGTATATACAACCCTTAGAAATCAACTCCTAACCCGTAAGATGAGATGAACCTACCCTTAACCACTGCATCATGACCAACCCACTCAAGGATGGGCTCATTATGAAATTGGAAGCTAACCTTGTGAGTTCTACAATTAATAAAGGCATGATATGCATGTAACCAATTCACCCTAAGAATAACATCAAAATCTACCATGTCAAGTTCAACAAAATCACAAGGCAAGACTTTATGTAATATAGATACAAGATAACCCCTATAGACTCTTTTAGCAACAGTAGACTCACCAACGGGGGTAGACACTTCAAAGGGTTGACACAACAACTTGGAAGACACATGAAATCTATTAGGAACAAAAGGAGTAATGAATGAGAGAGTAGCACCCGGATCCAATAAAGCATATACATCAAGATTGTAGATCTTTAACATACTGGTAATAACATCGGGCACCACATCCAACCCTTGCGTCCCTTGAAGAGCATAAAAGCAATTGTGACGTGGAGCATCCCCTTGTTGATCACCAAAAGTACCTTTGTAATGATCCGTTAAGTCATTTTTAGAATAAATCCTCTTTTTTTCATAAAAGTTCCTTTCCGTAAATTTAAATTAAAAATTTTGGACTATTTAGTATTTACGGTTATTTAGTTGACGGATAATTTTAGATAATTAATTTAGTTGATGGATTAAAATAATGATTTAGTTAATATTCTATACTATTCATCTCATATCTATTAAAAATAGATTAATAGAATTTATGACTTCTTGTATATAAAATAAATAAATAATTAAAAACAACCAAAAAAGAATAAGAAGAAAAAAAGAAAGATGAAACATTATATTAAAGAAAAAAGGAAAGAAAAGAGCAAGTAGAAAAGGGTTGCTGACGCGGCCCTATCAAAGAAACAATAGAATGAAACGCTGAAACAAAAAATGTACAGAAATGAGAAAACAGAGCGGAGGAAAGAAAAAAATGCAAGATGAAAAGAAAGAAAAAGAGGAGAAGAAAAATTAGGATTTTCGTCCTAAGCCATCAAGGTAATTATTCTCGTCCTTTCTATTAAGTTTTTATACGATTATGAATAAATTTCAGGGTAAAAACGTGCATAATTTATGTTAAATTACGAAAATATAACCCCACGGTTCTTAGAATAAAATTTTAATTCGGGGGTCGAATAACAATCCATTTTAGCTGAAATTTGACTTATACGTTTAGTTTATTATGGGTAAACATAAGAAAAAAATTCAAATTTGAATTTTAGGGCTTTAAATAACTTTTTGACTCGATTTTTGAGAAAAAAGAAAATAATATAGCAATATGGGTGTCATTGGATTCGTATTCTTATGTAGATTATGTATTTAAATAAATTTTGATCATTTGAAAGTATTACAAAAGACTTAAGATTCGGAGTATTATTCTATTAATTGAGGCAAATGAACTTTCAAAACTTTGTAATTCTCGTAGAATTATCAAATTATCCTTTCTTCTATATGTGATTCATGAAGTATTTTAATAATATAAAAATGAGGTGATTAGATGTAAATATGAGTTGGTGTGGTGTTGTGACACTTGAATTTGAAAATGTGGCTAAGTGAGGGGAATTCTATTTTCTGGGATATATTGTTGTGGTTGGTGATTATGAGTGGATTTGTTGTAGATTTCATCTCATGTTCATTTATTCTATGTCACACATATTTGCATTGGTTTTGGATATTGATATGAGTGAGATGGTAAAAATTGGGGCCGAGGTCTTTACTGATCGAGGTATGATGCGGAGGTCTTTGCCGACGAGATTGTGATGTTGAGATCTTTACTAGTGATATTGTTATGCCGAGGTCTTTGCTGGCGATAATAATATGCCGACGTTTTTACCGATGATGTTGTGATGTTGAGGTATTTTGTAGTGATATCATGATGTCGAGGTCATTACCGGCGATTATTGCATAAGCATTGCATTTCATCCTTGCATATTCTTGTGTGGCATGATGTTATTCCTGTGTTTGACTGTGTTATCACCTGTGAGTTATGGCTTGCGATGTTGAATTTTGACATTGTGAAAACTATCTTTATTATGTATTATGTGATGTTGGGTTGGACTGATTTTCTGTGCAGGTTATAGTTGTGAAGGTCGGTTGGGATGAAAGAAGTTTGTGTATTCTATTGGACTTGCTTTGTTTTGTTAGTTGACTTGTTGGGTACCGTGTAGTTGGTACTCACCCCTTGCTTCTACATTTTTGTAGGTTATGCACTCTGATCTTTGTGATACTCTCTTTTTTTTTTATCCGAGGCTTTTTATGGAGATTAGTGAGGTAGCTATTTGTCATCTCAGCAAGCCTCATCCTCCTATTTATGATCTTATTCTACTTTAGAGACAACATCATTTGTGACTTGTATTTTTTTTAAAACTATTATAACATATTAGAGGCTTGTGCGCGTGACAATCAGGTTTTGGAGGATTTTAACTAAGTTGATTTACTGTAGGTAGTTAAAATTTTCACTTTGTATTATCCTTCCATATTTTATAGTTATAATTGGATTTTAGGCTAACTTGTCTTGTTGGGATAAGACGAGTGCCATCATGTCCATTTTTTGATCGTGACAGATGGTATCAAACCCCCAGGTTCATAGGTCTCAAGTGTATACAAGCCGAGTCGAGTAGAGTCTCGAGGATCGATATGGAAACGTCTATATTTATCTTCGAGAGGTTATGAAGACTTTTAGAAAACTTCCTTTTGTTTATTCTTTCTTTATCATGCGTCCCTGATTCAGTGTGATTCTTATTATTTTATTCATTCTCTCTCATTTGTAAAGATGATTTGTGCTTGGTTCACTAAATGAGTAGTTAGTGGGTTATATATGACTTGAATGTTAGATCTGGTACTAAAACGTAAGTGGTATACTTATAAGAATTAAAATATTCGACGATTAGAAAATATTAAGTAAGGTGATGACTCAATGATGCAATTTGAGGATATTTGAGTGGTAAGGTCAAACAATAGAGATTTTGTGAATGTATTATCCTTTTGGGGGTTAGTTATCTAGCAACACAAACAGTATTAATGTGGTATACATGATATCAAAAGTGATTTGTTTGATAATTAAAGGTGGAAGGTTAAAGGGATAGCTAGATAATGAATTCAAGAAACCTGCAAATTACTAATACTAAAATTGTCATAATATGTATGGATTGCTTAGATAATGATAAGAATGATGTTGTGCCAATTAAGGCCAGAATTTCTATTATTATTTCATTGATCGAGTGGATATTAAGAAAGGTCATGATACAACTATCACAACGAACCGATGCTTACTTGGTTAGAGTTATGGAGTATGTTACTTTTCTAGCGATTGAATTTATGAAAAAAAAATATGCATTACTTAGGATAGAGTCATGATGGATTGGATAATATTTTGCAGCTATTTAATGGGTAGAAGTATGCGGGCGAGTTTGGTACTACTTTCTTTATAGATATGATGTGTTCTAGTGGTGGATCTAATGGACTTTCATAATATAGTATTAGTGGTATATGAAAACGGATATGTCAATTGTCAAGCGTGAATACAAATTATTTTAGAAATTATTAGTGTATCATGAGCTCATTTAAGAAGGTTTAATGTTGTACTTATATTTGAGAAATCAACTAATTTGCTACTCTGGATGCTTGGGTTAAGTATTATTTATAAGAAAAATTTTAGTGGTGGATCTTTGATACAATTAATGTATTTAAGTTGTGAGGTGTATTCGGGGGATTCTAAATGAGGACTATGACTCCATCATAAGATCCAAGGGAGTTAGTTCTTTATATTTGACCGATATAGTTTTGGTGTCATATCAATGATGAGGGTAACCTTAAGATGATGGCAATGGCTATAGAGCATAATGATAATCAGACATAATGATAATCAGAGTTTGTGATGGATTATGATCAAGATGCAATCATATGATGAGAATTTTTTGATTGAATGAATTCAGTATGGTAAACACAATCTGCAGGTTTCAAAAGTTACGTTTGCTAATTTTGATGAGTAACATGATCATAAGAAAAATGTTAAATGTGTTGAGATATTGCTTCAATAGAATTGAATAGAATTGAAATGAGCTAGAGTCATAAATGATTAAATTAGTGAGATGTAGGGATATTCACTTTGATGGTAAAGGTCAAAAATGTATCTTTCGAGAGAGTAAAAATTTGAATTTAAAGCCATGTGATTTCATTTGTTTTGCTTTGATTATGGTGATAGTGTTACATATCATTGATCTGGGTTAGAAAACTATTGGGTAATATTTGAAAAAAAAACTATATACGTGGGTCTTGAATATGATAATAAGCTCTTTTTTGTGATTTTGAGTATGGTAATTAGTACATTAAAATTTTTATAAAGGATACGATAAGGTCGATAAAGAGGCAGTCAATCATAAGTTAAGATATATGAATCATAAAGATCTCAAGGTATAAGCTAAATTTGATAGATAAAGAAATTGAGGTACAAGTTAAAATAAAGATTCAAACATTTTTTTAGTGTGAGCCTACATTTTGATAGTATATCTTGCCAAGATATTTATTGATAAGATAAGAAATAATAGATAGCAATGAGTATTCAACATTTGAAAGAACCTGCATGTGGTTTGGGTCATAAATTTAGTTTTTTTTATTGTTGAAGGACCTAAAGAAGTGCTCCACTTAAAGTTTTAGCTTAGAACATGAGGCAAAATGTCATGTATTGTTGGTCAGAGAATTAAGTTGATAAGTGAGTTAGTGAAGGAATGGGGATCTAATATATTGAAGAGTTTAGGGTATCTGAAATTTGTGTCATAGGAAGAATTTAAGAAAGTGAAGGAATAAGACCTCATGTATGGACCCTTGGTTCGGAATTAAAGGTTTTACTTATTTTTGCCTTGGAGCTCAAACATGATAATGCAATGCGTACTTGTTTAGCACAGATTTTCTAGGATTTACTCGTGACTTTTATAGAGATTGAGTTTTGATTCGAGTAACGAATAATGATATTTGAAATATGCTACATTTTATATTGGTTTAGATTGTCCAATTACGATAAATGACTTATGAGGGCGCTGCGGTATAGACCTATAGCTCTACACGCTTATTGAGGATATTGAAGGGGTTGAAATTACTTTGTTAATGGGACTACATAGATTATTGTGATGTGTTACATAGACACTTGATGATGAGTAGAGGTTATGTGCTTATGGTATGCAGAATTATTAAGGTGATTGAATCTCTCTAAGTTTTGGCATGAGGTATATGACGATTTGGATGGTAGTTGAAATTCGGTATGTGAAAGATTACATAAATTTGACTTTAGATATAATTAAATAACTTTACCTCGATGAGAAAAGTACTATCAAATTTAAAATTGGCGCTATCAGCTTTGTGTGTGATTTATGTTTATAAAAAAATACTTAAATAAAAAGTGAGAAAACCATAGTTTGAAATATTTGAAGGTGATAAGGTGTAGCTAAGAAGAC
Organism: Solanum rostratum; assembly: GCA_029948455.1. Lineage (NCBI taxonomy): Eukaryota > Viridiplantae > Streptophyta > Magnoliopsida > Solanales > Solanaceae > Solanum > Solanum rostratum. Next base: position 19,806,591 of record CM057049.1, read on the forward strand.
TTTAATACTAGTAATAATTTGAGAGAATGGTAAATGACAAGTATAGCTATGATATTCTGTTAGTATTAAGAGCATTGTCTTTGATGCAGTGTTGTAAGGAATATGTGGAGTTTAATAATTAAGTATTTGTACGATTATATTGGGGACTAGAAAGGTTGATTGTGAGTAGAAAAAAAAATAATTAAAAAAAGATGGGGTGAGATGAATGAAAACATTTGATAGGAGCACTATGAAAAGAGTATCTTGTATCATTTAACTTTGATTCTGTGCATTCTTATGTGATTACCTACCTCATTATGGACCTTTTTTAGAGTATTAATCCTTGCCTATTCCCACTCGTGTCTTCACTTTTGTAGATGGATCCTTAATGGTGGATCAGGTGAACCGATCCAGTTATTTTCTCTTAGTATGGTATGATGCTTGTGCAGACGGAATCATTCCAGATATGACATATTTGGTATTGCCATGGGGAAGTTGAATTTTTCAATAGTTCTACGAGTGTTACCTGATTAAAAAAATTAATTAGAAGAGTTATTATGAACATTTATAGTTGTCCAACAAACTTAAAATTCATCTCATTCTTGAAATTATGTTTAGGCTATATATGATTGAATGTGGGGCATGTTGAGTCTATCTTTATCTCTTTTAAGGGTTGTTTATAGTCACTGATATTGATCTAGTATTTTTGATAGTATTGTTAGAGGTTCTATATGTTTGGGCGTATCACTTGCTAAGTTATTACTTGATCATTTTTTTTGTTGGTTCAGAAAATTTAGACTTTTTATGATGAGTATCCAATGTTTAAAGATCACATTTTATAACATAAGATCGTGGAAAAATTTGACTGTGAGAATGAAATCTTAATAAAATCAATGAGGGTTTTTGCATTAGAAGTGTGAGATGGTTGATTCAGGTTATTTGATTATGGTTGGTATTAATTTAGAATTTTATCATGATTATGTGAGAAAAGATTTATTGAGTTATGGACTAGTGGGTTGTTATTCATATCAAATTCATAAGTTAGCCTGTGGCTTGAAAATCACCACTGAATTGTAAATCTATCAAGGTTTGATTCAAAAAATTCAGTTCTTAGTAGCGAATTTTGGTGGAATGGTTTTAAGGAGGAGCTTACTTGGAGAGATAAATATTTGGATTTTGGTAATGTCGATTATTCTTCCTTCTCCTTTTTTATGTTCGAGGACGAACATGATTTTTAGTGGTGGATAATGTAATGACCCATTAGGTCATTTTGAGAACGAATCCTCACTTTTTCATAAAAGACCATTTCTGTAAATTTAAATTGAAAATTTTGAACTATTCAATATTTACGGTTATTTAGTTGACGGATAATTTTACATAATTAATTTAGTTGATGGATTAAAATAATAATTTAGTTAATATTCTATACTATTCATCTCATATCTGTTAAATATAGATTAATAGAATTTATGACTTTGTGTATATAACATAAATAAATAATTAAAAACAATAAGAAGAAAGAAAGAAAGATGAAACATTATATTAAAGAAAAAAAGGAGAGAAAAGAGCAAGTAGAAAAGAGTTGCTGACATGGTCTTATCATAGAAACAATAGAACGAAATGTTGAAACAAAAAACGCACAGAAACAAGAAAACAGAGCGGAGGAAAGAAAAAAAACACGGGACAAAAAAAGAAAGAAAAAGAGGAGAAGAAAAATTAGGATTTTCGTCCTAAACCATCAAGGTAATTATTCTCATCCTTTCTATTAAGTTTTTATATGATTATAAACAAATTTTAGGGTAAAAAAGTGTATAATTTATGTTAATTAAGAAAATATAGCCCTAGGGTTCTTAGAAAAATATTTTAATTTGAGGGTCAAATAACGATCCGTTTTAGCTGAAATTTGACGTATATGTTTAGTTTATTATGGGTAAACATAATCTGAAAGAAATTTTCAGATTCAAATTTTAGGGCTTGAGATGACTTTTTGACCCAATTTTTGAGAAAAAAGAAAATAAATATAGCAATATGGGTGTCATTTGTGACGATCCTCCCTCTGCCGATCTTAAGGCTCACCCCCTCACGGCACCGGTGTTGGGGCTCACCCCCTCACGGCGTCACTCAACCTCAATCACATACTCAGGCATTATGTAGCCAGAGTACAGGCAGTTCAAACCACCCTTCAAGCTGCAGCGCTTTGTGGGATTCGAACCCGAAACCTCTAGCCCTTTACATCCTCTCAAGGAGGATTGCCTTTCACCATATTGCTCAATTAGTGAAAGGCGATCCTCTTTGAGAGGATGTAAAGGGCCGGAGGTTCTGGGTTTGAATCCCACGAAGCGCTGCAGCATGAAGGGTGGATTGAACTGCCTGTACCCTGTCTACACAATACCTGAGTATGTGATTGAGGTTGAGTGACGTCGTGAGGGGGTGAGCCCCAAGACCGATGTCGTGAGGGGGTGAGCCCCAAGATCGGCATAGGGAGGACCGTCATATAAAAAAAGCTATAGAAAGTTCAATCCACCCTTCACGCTGCAGCGCTCGTGGGATTCGAACTCGGAGCCTTTGTCCTTTACATTCTCTCAAGGAGGATCGTCTTTCACCAATTGAACATAGGGATACCTTGGCCAACTTGGTAGAGTTGGAGATGGTTGATTTTGATGTAATTCTTGGTATGGATTGGCTCTATGCCTCCATAGATTGTAGGACCCGAGTTGTTAAATTCCAATTTCTGAATGAACCGGTCTTACAGTGGAAGGGAAGTTCTGTTGCACCCAAAAGTAGATTTATTTCCTACCTAAGGGCTAGAAAGTTAATCTCTAAGGGTTGTGTTTATCACCTTGTGTGAGTTAAATCTGATGATATTGAGTCCCTTACTCTTGAGTCGGTCCCGATTATAAATGAGTTCCCTGAGATATTCCCTAAAGATTAACCTGGAGTCCCTCCTGATATGGAGATCGACTTCGATATTGATGTACTTCCCGACACGCAGCCTATTTCAATTCCGCCATATAAAATGGCCCCCACTGAGCTGAAAGAGTCGAAGGAGCAATTGAAGGATTTGTTAGAGAAGGGCTTTATTAGGCCAAGTGTTTCTCACTGGGGTGCTCCCATTTTATTTGTGAGAAAGAAGGATAGGTCTCTCAGAATGTGCATAGACTATAGGCAACTGAATAAGGTCATGATCAAGAATAAATATCCTCTTCCCAGTATAGATAACCTATTTGACCATCTTTAGGGTGTCTCATGCTTTTCAAAGATAGACCTCAAATCGGGTTACCACCAATTGAAAGTGAGAGAATGTGACGTTCCAAAGACAGCCTTCAGGACAAGATACGGCCACTTTGAGTTCTTGGTCATGTCCTTTGGGTTGACGAATGCACTAGCAGCTTTCATGGATTTGATGAATAGGGTGTTCAGGCCCTACCTTGACATGTTTGTAATCGTGTTCATTGATGATATTTTGGTGTATTTGAAGAATGAGAAGGAGCATGCCAAACACCTTAGAGTTGTCCTTTAGACTCTTAACGATCATGAATTATATGCGAAGTTCTCAAAATGTGAGTTTTGGCTTAAGTCAGTGGCTTTCCTAGGCCATGTTGTTTCAGGTGAAGGAATTCGAGTAGATGGCCAAAAGATTGAAGTGGTTAAGGACTAGCCAAGACCGACCTCCCCAACTGAAATAAGAAGTTTCTTGGGGTTAGCAGGCTACTACCGCAGACTTGTTGAGGAATTTTCTTCCCTATCCGCACCATTGACCCAACTGGCTCAGAAAAAGGTCAGGTTTCAGTGGTCTGAGGAATGTGAGAAGAGTTTCCAAAAGACGCATCAAGAGTTGACTTTGCCCGATGGGACGGAAGATTTTGTGATATATTGTGATGCATCAAGAGTTGGGTTGGGATGTGTATTGATGCAGAGAGGGAAGGTGGTAGCCTATGCTTCCAAGCAGCTTAAAATTCATGAGAGGAACTATACGACCCATGATCTTGAGTTGGCGGCGGTAGTGTTCACACTTAAAATCTAGGGCTACTACTTGTATGGAGTGCATGTGGACGTGTTTACTGACTACAAGAGCTTACAGTATGTCTTCAGTCAAAGAGAGCTCAACCTGCAACAGAGGAGATGGTTGGAATTGCTCAAAGATTCTGACATGAGCATCATGTACCACCCAGGTAAAGCTAACGTTGTTGCTGATGCTCTTAGCAGGTTGTCTATGGGTAGCACAACCTATGTTGAGGAAGAGAAGAAAGAGTTTGTGAAGGAAGTGCATAGGTTGGCTCGACTGGGAGTCCAACTTGAGGAGAATGATGAGGGAGGAATCAATGTTTAGAGTGGGTCTTCATCGTCCCTAGTGACTGAGGTAAAAGAGAAGTAGGATCAAGATCCTATTATACTCCATTTGAAGGAGGTTTTCCACAAACAAAAACTGATGGTCTTCTCCAAAGGGGAGATGGGGTATTGAGATACCAGAGTAGGTTATGTGCTCCTGATGTTGATGGTGTTCGAGAGAGGATTATGCATGAGGCCTACAACACTAGATACTCTATTCATCCGGGATCCACCAAGATGTATCACGACTTTAGAGAAGTCTATTGGTGGAGTGGAATGAAGAGGGACATTGCTAAGTTCATTTCAAAGTGCCCAAACTGCCAGCAAGTAAAGGTTGAGCATCAAAGGCCAAGTGGCTGAGCTCAAAACTTTGAGATTTCAAAATAGAAGTGGGAGACGGTTAACATGGACTTCATCACCGGCCTACCGAGATCTCGGAGGCAGCATGATTCCATATGGGTGATTGTAGACAGTATGACTAAGTCAGCACACTTCTTGGCAGTCAAGACGACTAACACTACAGAGGAGTCTGCAAAGATGTATATCCAAGAGATTGTGAGGTTGCATCGAGTTCCCTTGTCTATTATCTCGGACAGAGTAGCCTAATTTACCTCTCACTTTTGGAAGTCTTTCCAGAAAGGATTGGGTACCAAAGTGAACTTGAGCACGGCCTTTCATCCACAGACGGATAGTCAGGCAGAGTGCACTATTCAGACGGTAGAAGATATGTTAAGAGCATGAGTCCTTCACTTTAAAGGAAATTGGGATGACCATTTACCATTGATCGAATTTGCATATAACAATAGTTATCATGCAAGCACTCAAATGGCCCCCTACGAGGCCTTGTATGGGAGGAGGTGTAGATCAACCATTGGGTGGTTTGAAGTTGGAGAAGCTAAGTTAATCGGGCCTGACCTTGTTCACAGTCCATGGAGAAGGTGAAGATTATTAGAGAAAGATTGAAGACTACCCAAAGTCGTCAGAAATCTTGAACAGATGTGAGGAGAAAAGACCTAGAGTTTTAGGTGAGCGATTGGATACACTTGAAGGTATCACCGATGAAGGGTGTCATATGAGGTTTGGGAAGAAGGGGGAATTAAGTCCTCATTATATTGACCCTTAACAAATTGTGAGAAGAATTGGGAAGGTTGCTTATGAGCTAGAGTTACCTTCGGAGTTAGACGGAATCCACCCGGTGTTCCACATTTCGATGTTGAAGAAGTGTTTGGGAGATCCTTCCTTGGTAATCCCTGTGGAAAGCACAGGAGTTAGAGATAATTTGTTCTATGAGGAAATTCCAGTCCAAATCCTTGATCGACAGGTTTGCAGACTGAGAAACAAAGAGATAGCCTCCGTCAAAGTTTAGTGGAGGAACCAATTTGTTGAGGAAGTCACATGGGAAGCTGAGGAAGAGATGAGAACTAAATACCCGCACCTATTCGTGCCTGATGTTGATGAGAGTAACAGAGGTAATAGTCCTACTTTTTAATTTAAATTGATGTTCCTACCATGAGGTGATGTGTATATTTCTGATGTCTGAGTAGATGTTATTGAGGTCGATGAAGAGTTGAGGAGTTGAGTTGTTGAGTGAGTATCGAGGTGAGTCTTGAGTCTATTCGTGCCATAATACCGTTCCTACTCATCATTCGAGGACGAATGATCCCAAGGGCGAGATGATGTAATGCCCGATAAAATTACCAAAATACCCCTAGAGGAGAGGTGTGCGCAAAATGCGTCTTCCGATGCTCGGATTGAAAATCCAAGAATGGATTTGTGATCAGCATGAAAATTGAGTGGGAGAAGGGTCTCGGTCAATTTTTAGAGCGATCGAGTCAAAAGATAATTTTTCGTTCTAAAACGAAAGACTGTGAGTCCACGACAGAGCCACGTCGCGGACCTATCGCCGAGACACACTTATTTTTTCCCATAATTTTTTGACGGAGTTGAATTTTTCTGAAATGTTGTCTGTGACAAGTCCATGTCACGGACTGTGTTACTTCAAGTCTAGAAACTTTTCTTAAAAATTTTCAGGGGCATTCTAGTCCATTCCTAATACCTTCTAAACTTTCTATACGACGAATATATGTCATTTTCTCAAAGAAAAGGTTCAAAAACCCATCAAAAACCCTTTTCCTAGCAAAAATCACTAAGTCGGGGCTTGAGGAGAGTTGAGATTAAGGAATTCAAGAGGAGATTGTTCAAAGAAATGTTGTTAGCAATCATCCCAGGTATGTAAGGCTAACCTAAAGCATGGGATTGTTCTCTCATGTGCCCCTTTAAGTAAATTGAGTCATTGATTGAAGATAATGAATTTGATGTGAAGATCTTTTAGTATTATACTGAGCTTTACTTAATTTATATATTTTACATGAATTGATGATCTTCATAAACTTGATTTATTGCATAATTTATTTTCATGAGTGTCTTTTAAAAACCCTATGATTATTTTATTAAAAAATGCAGTAATGAACTTAGAGGGATGAGTCTAGAGTCTTGATGATGATGTTGATGAGAATGTGTTCATAAGTCTTAAAACATGAAACTAAATTCTAAAAAGAGTGTTTCGAGTCCATGATGTCGATGTTGATGTTGATGTTGAGGTACTATGTTCCTATGGGACTGATGATGATGTATTATGTCCCTATGGGACTGATGATAATGTTTTATGAGCATGTCGAGTTCTGGGAGGAGTATTGAGCACCGAAATGGGTGAGAGTGAGTCCCACTTGAACCCATTAACTACGTGGCCTGCATAGGAAGAGAGGATTGAACCGCAATGCGGATGGCTCCTTTCTTGTCCCAATAGAGGACTAAGGTTTTTTTTCTTGTGGATCCACTGAGGTTGATGTCCTTTACCCCGGGCAGGGTACTAGATGGATGTGGCAACGGCATCACTTCGTTATATCATCACTAGCTCATAGGTGATGGTTGTCAGTTAGAGAAACTCCTATTGAGGTCTTACTTTGATAGTACTCTGATGTTGATATTGATGTGATGGTATGAGTCGAGTTTCCTTGAGTTGAGTTGAGTCGAGTTTCCTTGGGTTGAGTTGAGTCGAGTTTCCTTGAGTCTAATTGAGTTGAGTCGAGGTTCCTTGAGGAGAGTCTGATGTATTGATGATATGGAGATGGGATGTTGATGAGTCAATTGTCTACTCTAATTTTGCCTTACATAGACATTTGATATTATGATAGAGTATGATGTTGAGTTGATGTTATCCCTATATTGTTGTACTTGTACTATTATATTCAAAAATTTTACATACCGTACATTCCACGTACAGATGCCACTCGGCATTGCATCATTTCATGATGTAGATACAGGAGTTAGAGGACTTCAGCAGACGCATCGTTGAGATCAAAGATTCTGAGTTCAGTCATTGGTGAGCCTCTTTGTTATCCGGAGGAGACCCTTTTATTGTTGCTTTCTTCATTTATCGAGTTGGGTAGCCATGGCCTGTCATGGTACCATCTTAGACAGTTGAGTCAAGTTAGAGGCTTCATAGACATGAGTCGAGGTTTGATGTTGGGGTTTTTCCCTTATGAGTTGAGTTAACATTTGCATTTGTTTATCCTGATGTTGAGACTGATGTTAGCCATTGGCCCTTCTTATTAAGGTAGCTCACTGCATTACTTTTACTATTCTGCTATACTAATGTTGAGTGACTGTCCTGAGAACGAGTGGTTCGCTTGGGGACTAGCAATAGTCTCTGGGTGCCAGCCACGCCTAGGGTACCCTCCCAGGGCGTGACATCATTGGATTTGTATCCTTATGTAGATTATGTATTTAAACAGATTTTGATCATCTGGAAGTGTTACGAAAGAATCAAGATTCAGAGTATTATTCTATTAATTGAGGCAAGTGAACTTTCAAAACTTTGTAATTCTCATAGAATTCTCAAATTATCCTTTCTTCTATATATGATTCGTGAAATATTTTAATAATATAAAAATGAGATAATTAGATGTAAATATGAGTTGGTATAGTGTTGTGACACTTGAATTTGAAAATGTGGCTAAGTGATGAGAATTCTATATTCTGGGATATATTGTTGTGGTTGGTGATTATGAATGGATTTGTTGTGGACTTCATCTCATGTTCATTTATTCTATGTCACACACATTTGCATTGGTTCTGGATATTGATATGAGTGAGATGGTAAAAATTGGGGTCGAGGTCTTTACCTGTCGAGATATGATGTCGAGGTCTTTGTCGACGAGATTGTGATGTTGAGATCTTTAATTGTGATATTGTGATGCCGAGGTCTTTGCCGCTGATAATATGCCAAGGTCTTTACTGGCAATTTTGTGATATTGAGGTATTTTTCAGTGATATTATGATGTCGAGGTCATTACCGGCGATTATTGCATAAACATTGCATCTCATCCTTGCATATTCTTGTGTGGCATGATGTTTTTCCCATGTTTGACTGTGTTGTCACTTGTGAGCTGTGGCTTTCGATGTTGAATTGTGATATTGTGAAAACTATCTATATTATGTATTATGTGTTGCTGGGTTGGACTGATTTTCTATGCAGGTTATAGTTGTGAAGGTCGGTTGGGATGAAAGGAGTTTGTGTAATCTATTGGACTTTCTTTGTTTTGTTAGTTGACTTGATGGGTACCGTGTGGTTGGTACTCACCCCTTGCTTCTACATTTTTATAAGTTATACGCTCGGATCCTTGTGATACTCTCTCTTCTTTTTTATATCCGAGGCTTTCTCTGGAGATTGGTGCGGTAGCTATTTGTCATCTCAGTGAGCTTCATCCTCCTATTTATGATCTTGTTCTACTTTAGAGACAACATCATTTGTGACTTGTATTTTTTTCAAATCTATTGTAACACATTAGAGGCTTGTGCACATGACAACCAGGTCTTGGGGGATTTTAATTAAGTTGACTTATTGTCGATAGTTAAAATTTCACTTTGTATTATCCTTCCATATTTTATGATTATAATTGGGTTTTAGGATGACTTGTCTTGGTGGGATAAGACGAGTGCCATCATATCCATTTTTGGGTTATGACAACCTTGTCCTTAAGGACGGCCATTTCTAGCCTTATTTGGACAATCCACACTCTTATGACTCGTCTGGCCACACCTAAAGCTAGCACCTGTGTTTCTCAAACATGCACCACTATGATTCCTTCCACATTTTGTGCAACTTGGAAGAGTCATCCCACCATTTCCACCTTGAGCTCTGGGGTTAAGCACCCTGTCATTAGGAAATATTTGACCTTGAGCATTGGATGACCCTTGACCTCAAAATTTGTGGCCTTGTTAGAATCGAACACTTTTGGCACCTTGAAATCCACCATCATAATGAGCCCTCTTGGACTCACCACTCCTCTTCTTCGTAAGTTTCTCCCCTTTGAGTTGCTCGATATAAGTCATGAGTCAAGACAAATTCATATATCCTATGAGCATGGCAGTGCAACATTCTTCATTGATCAAGTCAGACACTCCTAACATAAACTTGTGCATCCTTTCCTGAGGGTCGGTGACCAATTAAGGAGCATACTTTGAGAGGTTGTTGAACTTTAGGGAATACTCCCCAACACTCATAGAACATTGCTTGAGGTTCATAAACTCCATCATCTTTGCCTCCCTTAGCTCCATGGGAAAGAAACGATTGAGGATTGCGGCCTTGAACTCTTCCCAAGAAATGAGCTCTTCATTCACCCTCTCCATCTTCTATTGAACAAACCACAATTGAGCAAGGCCCATTAGTTGATAGGCTGCAAGTTCTGCTTTCTCCTTCGAGTTTACCCCCATGATATCAAGAACTTTGTACATTTCATCAATGATTTCTTGGGGGTCTTCTTACACTTTGGAGCCATCGAACTCTGGAGGATCCATCCTTGTGAAATCCCTCACCCTTAAGGCGGGGGTAGGAGCGTGAGAAGCTTAAACCTCTTTGTTAGCCATGGCCCTTGCCAATAAGGTGACCATATTCTGATATTCGACATAAGTGACCCCTTCTTCTCCTTGTGGAACTCGTGGAACCGGAGGGATCGGTTCACCCTCGGAAGTATGATCTCTTTGAGCCGCTCGTCTTTGAGGCATGATGTAGAAGAGCAAAAGACCATCCATTAAAATAAGGGAAACCTTAAATTAAGTCTAAGAATAACATAGAATATAAAGAAGTGAATCATTCCTAAAAGGCCTCATAGCCTCTTATTCAAAGTTGTGGCACGCTTCACAACCATGAACAAGACTCTACTTGACAGGGTGTGTTGGATTTTTGAGGACCATTTAAGAACCTAGTACTCTGATACCAAGCTTTGTTATGACCCAAGCCTAGGGCCTAGGTGTGACATGGCAAGTGGAGAACCCAGAGGAACCCCAAACAAGCCTCTTAAGCATATATGGCTATTCATTGGTTGCGGAAGCAAAATTAAAGTAAATAACACGTAAATTCTACGGGAAGCGGGACTTTAGACTCACGCTATTGGGGATGTTCTAGGGAAGAGGATTAGAATGGATTACATAGCAAATAAAGTCTAAGGGGTGGGTAAGTATGACTCACGCTATGGGGGCAATTAGGGACTTAGGACTTTCATCTCATCAACAACATTCAATAGGCATAAGAAGGGGATAAGGACTAAAGGAGTCTTCCATAAGACACAAATGTAATAAGAGTTGAGCTCGTAGCATATATATTCAAATATCCAACAATCCCTCTAAAGCGAATGGAATAGGGACCAAGACATCTCCCGAGCTCACCCTCAAAAGATAATATCCATAAATAGGCCGGTCTTACTAAAGCATGAAAGTAAAATGGCTATTGTCCCCGAAGTGGAGGACTCACCAAAAGTGTTCTTCAACTGAATCGTCTAGCTACGTGGAGGAGGAGGATGGATAGGAGCTCCGGTCCCTACATGGTTAGATCACGCAGGCAATATATATGTTAGTATTTGAAATATACCAAGTACGTGGGTGCACATGCAACAAGGAACATAAATCATAATTAAACAATATGCATAGTCATAAACAATGAATATAGGCTCAATATGTCATGGATGGAAAATACATAGTTTAACATATATGAAAAATTATCAAATCACATGACATCATATACATAATGGGAAGGGGTCATAAATGACATGCAAGTCCAAACAAGATACTACTTGAAATTTTGATGTTCAGTCCACACCGAACAAGGAGTGATCTACTTTGTCAAGGTAAACCAAATACTCACCTTACGGCATAGCCTTTTCAGAAAGTTCCCATATACCCCTCACCTTACGGTATAGCCTTTTCGATAGGCATCATCAATCATCTTTACCTTATGGCATTGCCTTTTTCTGTATATACAAGCCTATATAGGGAATCAATAGCATGAACCTATGGTGCCACATAGTTAGGGACAATAGGGAACTACACAATCCCACAAAATACTTGAAAACATAGTCATAGTCATATTACTCATAGTCTCAAAATATCATAATTTAGTTCTTGGAGTAGCTCATTAAGACATGGCTTATAACATCAAAGATAGGGCTTTATATCATTCTTTACATTCATATCATGCTCATGAGCTCATAACATACTTGTTGGCCCTTATAATAGTCTTAACATGCATAAGATACGTATTTGGCCATAAGGCATTCATCATATAAGGATCTTGACATATATTCATAATCAAATCATGGTGGATACATGCTTATAAATTTTAAAATCATGCAATTCATGAGTAAATAACATGAGAGGAGTATAATAAGATCACTTGAGCAATATTCAAAAGAACCCACCAAAAGCATAATAAGATTTGGCTAGGGTATCATCAAACCCTCATTAAATCATACATTTCATAACAACAGTCCACCCCTAGATCTTGTTTGGGTGTGGATCTCCTGATCATATGATACAATAGTGCCCCATTCAAACTCATTTTGGGCCCTACCATTCTTACTCCACAGTATTGATTAGAGTTCCAGCACCATCAGCTAGAGGTATATCCCCGTAAGTCAGGCCAATAGAGGTGGACACATCGAGGGTAGGGGAGTAGAAGACACATCCACACATTCTGGTTGTAGAGGGGTAGCCTCTATTAGTGGTGGATAGGGAGGCCATTGCTATGTTTTCCTAGGTAGATCTAAGGTTGAGGCCTCTGATGTTATCATCATAGGTATTATTTCGGTTTACCATCACCCTGCATCTATATTATTTGACCCTAGTTCAACTTATCCTCATGTGTCTGCATATTTTTCCTTGGGATTTGATTTGCCATGTGATACTATGTTTGTGCCTGTTCATGTTTCGACCCTAGTAGGTGAGCCTTACTAATGGATCTGGTGTAACGATCATGTCTTGTGACTTTGGCTGGCTATGAGACTTGGTTGGATATGATTATATTGGATATAGTAGATTTTGATATTATTTTGAGTATGGATTGGCTATCTCCGTATCGTACTATCCTTGATTGATATGCCAAGATCATTACCTTACATATGCCAAGTATACCGAAGATAGAGTGGATAGGTTTGAGGGTTCTTATCCTAGTAGAGTTATATCTTATATTCGAGCCCAAAAGTTTATTGATATGGTTTGTGAGTTTTCGAATGTGTTCCTACTAATCTACTAGGAGTCCCTCCTGGGAGGGACATTGATTTTGCTATAGATATTAGCTGCGCACTAAGCCCATTTCTATCACTCCTTATCGCATGGCTCCAGCTGAGTTAAAGGAGCTAAGAGAGCAGCAACAAGATCTATTGAGTATGAGGTTTATTCGCCCTAGTGTTTCACCTTGGGGTGCCCCAGTCTTGTTTGTGAAGAAGAAGGACGGATCTACGAGAATGCGTATTGATTATAGGCAGTTGAACAAGGTGACTGTCAAGAAAAAATGACTTGTTTGATCAGCTTCAGGAAGCTGCATTATTTTCTAATATTGATTTGAGGTCCGGATATCATTAGGTACGGATTCAGCCTTCAAATATTCCTAAGATAAACTTTCGGACTATGTATGGCCATTATGAGTTTCTTGTTATGTTTTTTGGTTTTACTAACACCCCTACAACATTATGGAGTTGATGAATGGGGTGTTCCTGGCATACTTGGATTCATTTGTGATAGTGTTCATCAATGACATCTTAGTCTGCTCCAAGATCGAGAAGGATCGTGTGAGACATTTGAGGATTATGCTCCAAAGGCTTAGGGAGGAGAAACTCTATGCTAAATTCTCCAAGTGTGAGTTTTGTTTGAGCTCCATGGAATTTTTGGGGCACGTGGTGTCCAAGGAGTGCATTCAAGTTGACCTAGCGAAGATTGAGGTCGTTCGCGGTTGACTAAGCTTACCTTAGCTATAGAGATTCACAATTTTGTGGGTTTGGCCGGTCATTATTGTCGTTTTGTGCAGGTTTTCTCTACTATCGCAGCTCCACTAACTAGACTCACTCAGAAGAATGTTATATTTCATTGATCCAATTAGTATGAAGTGAGCTTCCAAAAGCTGACATTATTGTTTACTACAACTCCTATTTTGCCATTGTCGGATTTTAGGTCGTGACAGCAAGTAGGACCATCCCTTTCCTTTGACCAACAAACCCTTAAACCTTTGTAATTTCATGCTAAACTAGGTCTCCATCTTTGAACCTCTCGTTCGATAAGACTCCAATTCTTGTTGTTTTCATTTTCTAGGTCATGCCTTAACCTCCTTAGAAAGCGGAGTTGGCTGGAATGATCTTTTTCAAGTTTGAATTTGTTCATTTAGAATTTGGTTTCTTCTACTTTATTTTTATTTAATATGAATATTTTTTATATTATTCTTTAAATCCCATAGGTTTGATCTTGTAGAATTTGACTCATTTTTTCACTAAATGAAAGATACGAAATAAATGGGAGAAGATATGTAAAAAAAATTAAAGTCTTAAAAGAGGCTCATTTATGCTAATCAAATTAGTACCCGTGCGGAATTATTTTCCCTATCATAGAAGTGTGAAGCAAGTGGAGTCTTTAATGCAAAAAAGCAAAGCAAGTTCCAAGGATGCAAAAAGAGGGGGGGGGGGGGGGGGGGGGGTTCTCGATAGTCCAAAACTTGTGATCTAGGCTTCTCAAGCAAAGAATCGATGCACGCCGAGTAGACCATAATTTGTTGCACCATATCCATCCTATCATGAAGGGAAGTTTCCAAAGTGGAATTGCATATTAACTCTGTCTCCAAGGAAAAAGGTTCAAAAGTGCTTTGACTTAGTCCTATGATCTGCTAATTCATCTCTTTTTTTGATATTCCACAAAGGACATGGATAGGATTAACGGAAAAAAATGGCGAGGAAAAAAAGAATTTTTGATTCAAGATTCCTACTCCTGAAAATGGGTATTAAATAAAGGACATAGTGGGTTAGGTAAAACCTTTTAGTTGATAGAGACGTTAGATCTAGAGAAAACATCTGGTCATATATCCCTTCACGAGAAAGGAACTGGCTCACACGCCCTACTTCTAAAAATAGATTAAAAAAAATTAGGGAGTTCCAACTACTGAGGTGGTGTAGTGAGCAGTGAGAGTAATAACAACAAAAGCATCGCAATAGTATATTAGGTTATTTATAGTAAAAATTTGTCAAAACATCAATTTAAGGGTATATTTTACACACTTTAAATATACTATTTAATAATTACTATTATTAATACGTTAATTTCAAGTCATAACAGAGCAACATTATGTTGGCAATATTTATTTTTGTTTTTTAATAACATATATTTAATTAAAGTCCCTAAAAATAGATTTGGATTTCTTTTTCTATAATAATATCATACTATAATTAAGGATTCTGTTTTTATTAAATTATACACTTTTTCTTCAATTGTCTCAATCAGTCGTATTTTTCTCTATCAACATAATTATCACAACATTACATGCAAGTCTTTCATTGTAAGTGAGTCTATTCGTCTTTCTTTTCTTTTCTTTTTTTGGTCTATACCACCATTAATGAAAACTAAAAAAAAGTATGTTCAATTTTATTCATCTTAGTTAACATAATTTCATTTTTTAACATCTTGCATAGAAAAAGTAACCTCCATCGTTGTTCGCCGCGACTGCGAGTCTATGCCGGTGACTTTGATTTGCGGTTACTTCCTTGCAAATCAAAGTGAAGACATCTTTCTTTCACAAGACATCTTTTGGCCTTCCAAATTGCAGGCTGCCAGTCAGCATATTTTCCCGGAGTTTATTTCCCGCGTCGTAGATCTGAAAGGCGAAAATCCTTCTTCTTCCTCTTAGTGAATTGATTTTCTCTCTACCACCTTGTTGGTCCTCCGGCGAAAGTAACTGCTTCCAGACCAGCTACTGTTGGTTTCGTCCTCAAGAATTCCTTCCAATCAACATCTTGCAGTTAGATTCCGACCAGAAATAGATTCCAGAAAATCTGGCGACATGTGTTTCAAGAATCAACCCAGGTTCTATCGTTCCTCCCTTTTCTACTTCTTGACTGCACTAATTCATTTGTGAATTTCTTTCTTGAACATTTCTCACTGTTCTAGACTCTGGTTTCAGTTTTTGCTTGACTATTGTTGCGTTGGTTACTATTTTGCTTGAATACTATTTTTAAATATACTCTTTGATACTTTGATATTTTGTTAGTTTAATATTTGTTATAGTTTTTGAATTATGTGTTACTGTGTTGGTGACTACTTTTTTGTTGGTTACTGTGTTGGTTGCTTGAATATTTTTTGTGATTATAGTTTGCTTATTTGAATACTTTGTTGTGTTATTCGGATGACTATTTGTGAGTGCTAGCGAGATTAATTCGTAGTTGGTGGCATTCGGAGTTGATGGTGGAGTAGGGTCATGTCGTCGGTTGGGGTCGGGGGTAAGAGGAAGGGGTGGTAAAAAGGGCACAGGCTTATCTAAAGTAAGGGTAGGATCGTGGAATACAGGTACACTTACAGGGAAATCCATAGAGCTAGTAAAATGTCTTAAGAGTAGACAAATTAATATAGTGTGTGTTCAGGAGACTAGATGGGTAGGGACCAAAGCTCGGGATATAGACAGGTTCAAGCTATGGTACTCGGAGGGTCTAGGGACAGAAATGGTGTAGGTATACTAGTAGACGAGGACCTTAGGGAATATGTGGTGGACGTTAAAAGGTTTAACGATAGGATGATGTCTATTAAACTGGTGGTAGGTAAGCACGTAGTGACTGTAGTTAGTGCTTATGCGCCTCAAGTGGGTCTAGACGAGGAAGTCAAGAGGCTCTTTTGAGAAGATTTGGATGAGGTGGTGAGAGGCATACCAGTGACGGAAAAACTTTTCATCGGGGGAGACTTTAATGGACATATTGGGGCTACTAGTAGCGGGTTTGAAGATGTCCATGGAGGCTTTGGTTTGGGGGAAATGAATGGGGGTGGGACGTCTCTCTTGGATTTTGCCAAAGCCTTTGAGTTAGTTATTGATAACTCATGTTTCCAGAAGAGGGAAAATCACTTGATAACCTTTCAGAGTGCGGTAGCTAAAACTCAAATTAATTACCTACTTCTCCGGAAGGGTGATAAAAGCCTTCGTAAAAATTGCAAAGTTATTCCGAGTGAAAGTATTTCTACTCAACATAGGCTTCTAATGATGGACTTAGAGATTAAGAGAGAAAAGAAGAGGAAGATTGTATACACCCAACCAAAGATTAGGTGGAGGGGCCTGACTCCTGCCCTCTCTCATGAGATGGAAAAAAAGTTGAGAAACTTAGAGGCTTGGAGTAGTGGTGGAGAGGTGAATAATATGTGGGACAAGACTGCTGGTTGCATTAGAAAGGTAGCTTCTGAGGTACTAGAGGTTTCGAGAGGAACCTTTGGTGGACGTCAGAGTGATTGGTGGTAGAATGAAGAAGTTCAAGACAAAGTAAAAGCTAAGAAGGTGGCCTATGCGAAGTGGTTGGAGTGTAGGGATGAGGATGAAAAATAAAGGCTTAAGGAGAGTTATAAGACGGCTAAGTCAGAAGCAAAGACGGCGGTGACAAGTGCTAAGACAGCAGCGTTTGAGCGCCTATATGAGGAGCTAAGTGATAAAGGCGCGGACAAGCGAATGTATAGGCTTGCTAAAGAGAGAGAAAAGAAAGCTCGCGATTTGGATCAAGTGAAGTGCATCAAGGATGAGAAGGGTGAGGTGTTAGGGGATGTGACTTCCATTAAACAAAGGTGGCAAGCTTACTTTCATAAACTCTTAAATGAAAAAGGAGATAGTAATATTGAGCTGGGCAAGTTGGCACATTCCGAAAGTCACCGAGACTTTGGTTATTGCAGGCGGTTCAGAGTTGAGGAGGTTAGAAGGGCTATTAGTAGGATGAAGAGAGGGAGGGCACTCGGACCGGATGAGATTCCGATAGATTTTTGGAAGAGTATGGTTAAGGATGGCATAGAGTGGCTGACTAGACTATTCAATGTTATTATGAAGACAGCCAAGATGTCGGATGAATGAAGGAGGAGTATAATGGTTCCACTGTATAAGAACAAGGGTGATATTCAAAACTGTAATAATTACAGGGGTATCAAGTGTTGAGTCATACTATAAAGGCATGGGAGAGAGTGGTGGAGATGAGGGTGAGAAAAGTTGTGTCTATTTCAGAAAACCAGTTCGGTTTCATGCCAGGACGGTCGACTACTGAAGCGATTCACCTTGTTCAGAGATTAATGGAGAAATACAGGGAAAGTAAGAAGGACCTTCATATGGTGTTCATTGATCTTGAGAAAGCCTATGACAAAGTCCCGAGGGATGTCCTATAGAGGTGTTTGGAGGTGAAAGGCGTCTCAATGACATATATTAGAGTGATAAAGGACATGTATGGCGGAGCCAAAACTCGGGTAAGAACGGTGGGAGGAGACTCAAAATATTTTTCTGTTAAGATGGGACTTCATCAAGGATCGGTGTTGAGCCCTTTTTTATTTGCGTTAGTGATGGATGAGCTGACGCGATCTATCCAGGAGGAAGTCCCATGGTGTATGCTGTTTGCAGATGACATAGTATTGATTGATGAGACCCGGACCGGAGTTAATGATAGGTTGGAGGTTTGGAGATACGCTTTGGAGTCCAAAGGATTTAAACTGAGCAGGACCAAAACAGAATACTTAGAGTGCAAATTTAGTGTTGCGAGGGATGAAGCAGACATTGATGTGAGACTTGCGGCTTACCCTATCCCTAAGAAGGAAAGCTTTAAGTATCTAAGGTCCATCATCCAGAGTAGTGGGAATATCGATGATGATGTCACACATCGTATCGGGGCGGCTTGGAAAAAATGGAGATTGGCCTCTGGAGTATTGTGTGATAAGCAGATACCACTTAAACTCAAAGGTAAGTTCTACAGAATGGTGGTTAGACCATCTTTGTTGTTTGGGGTGGAGTGTTGGCCAATTGAAAATGTACATGTTCAGAAGATGCAGGTCGCAGAAATGAGGATGTAAAGATGGATGTGTGGTCACACCAGGAGTGATAAGATTAGGAACGAGGCCATTCGGGAGAAGCTAGAGGTGGCCCCTGTAGCTGACAAAATGAGGGAAGCGAGACTGGGATGGTTCGGACATGTGCAGAGAAGGAGTACCGATGCCCCTGTTAGGAGGTGTGAGAGGCTAGATCTGGGAGCTACACGGAGGGGTAGAGGTAGACCTAAGAAGTATTGGGGAGAGGTGATTAGACATGATATGGTGAAACTTGACCTCACCGAGGACATGACCTTACATAGGAAGGAGTGGAGGTCGAGAATTAGAGTAGTAGGCTAATAGGGTAGATAGGAAGGAGTTGTTAATTGTATACCTTTTATATGTTATTTATCTGCCTTTACATGTTAATTCTCCTGTATTTACTTATTATCATGTGCTTTTCATTATGAATTGCTCTTCCTACTTGCCTGTTTATCATATCTAGCTTATTTTGCCGATGGATTTTTTTGACGAGGGTTCCCAGGAAACAGCCTCTCTATCGCTATGTGGTAGTGGTAAGGTCTGCGTACATCTTACCCTCCCCAGACCCCACTTGTGGGATTCCACTAGGTATGTTGTTATTGTTGTTGATCTCTGGATACTAATTTTTAATATGAATACAATATTTAATTAGTATGATTTTTTGTCGTGAATAGTTGTTTGCATAGTTTTAGTTTTGAATATGTATAAAATATACTTGTTATTCCTAGATCATACCATTATACATCTAATTGTCAGTTTACATATACAATATACATATATAAAGTGGTTATATTGTGTTTCTTTGGAATGAAATTACTATTTAATTTTATTTTCTTATGAATTAGTATGTTTTTGGCTACTAAATAGAGTTGATATATACCTTATTGCTTTATATTAATATGGTATGAATGATATTTCAATTTTACTCTGATTTGTGTCTATCCTCCCCATCCCCACCCCCCACCCCCCATTTTGTAATATGTTATAAATTGTTTCATGTATAGTTTTAGTTTTGAATATGTATAAAATATACTTGTTATTGTCATATCTTACTACTATACACCTAAATGTCAGTTTACATACACAATATATATGCACAAAGTGGTGGTATTGTATTTCTTTGAAATGAAATTGATATGTGATTTTATTTTCTTATGAAATTAGTACCTTTATGGTAACTAGATGGAACTATGTTCGTCTATAGCCTCATAAATTTTTTCATATGAATTTGATATAACCTTATTGGTTTATATTAGTTTGGTATGAATAATATTTTCAATTTCGTCAAGTTTGTGTTTTCCCCTTGATTTTATAATATGTCATGAATTGTTTTGTGTATATTTTAAGTATTGAATATGTATAAAATATACTTGTTATTGCCATATCATACTACTATACACCTAAATGCAATTTACATATACAATACATATATAGAAAGCAGTGATATTGTGTTTCTTTGAATTGAAATTGGTATGTGGTTTTCTATGAAATTAGTATGTGTTTTATAACTAGATGGATCTGTGTTCATCCGTAGTCTCATAAGCGTTTTTTCAAATACAATTATATATTAGGCAAGAAAAACATACACACAGGGCTTCATACATCAATATGCATGTATTCGACGAGTTCAAGGAATAATGGCTAAACGATGAACAGTTTTAGGAATTCTTAGCTACTCCCTTTGATTATTTTAATGACAAACCGTTCATTAGGGTACAACCATAGCTTATACGTAGCATTCTACTCATGAAAATCATTAATGTTAGGGAAGATCTGTTTATTATTAACATGAATAGTACTAAACTTCATTTTGGGATTAGAGAATTTGTTGCTATAACTGGACGGAAATGTGGTATTGATAGTGATTTTGTGTTAGACACAACTGTCCTAAACAGATTGCTTGAATTGTATTTTCCCGTAAAAGAAAGTTTGCAAGTCAGAGTTTTATAAAGCTTTCCATGCCAAAGATTTCATAAAACAGGAAGACATCTTCAAGATGACAGTTGTATACTTTATCACTTATTTTCTGCTTGATTCAGAGCCAACTACGACGCATGTTCAAAAAAATATTTTGAATTGGTAGAGACTGGGCAGTTTGCAAATTACCATGGGGAGATGAATGCTTTAAAAATTTTCTAGACACTCGCAGCCACAAGTTGGATAACAATCCATCATCATTCACATATGACAGATTTTACTTGGCTATGCAAATATGATTTTATGAGTGTTAACAAGGTTGATCTTTCGGTTACAACACATGTTGATACGCGCATACCGTCTATATTCAATTGAAAGACATCATCCAAATCGATACAATTTGATTCCCTACAGAAGTCAATGTTTAGATATTATAGCATTTGGATAATTATTTTGAATTCAAGCTTAATATGTTTCACGTTTTTGCTTGATATGAATTCAATCTAACTTATATCCTTTTTTAAGCATATAGTACAAATTAAAAATATGGTTCTTATAGAAAAAAAAGTCAAATCTTATTGATCAAAATTTCTATGCGAAATCATCGACTGACAATATGAAGTAAATGAAATGACACCAACATTGATAAGAACATTTCACATTAAAAATATATTGAAATTTATTAGGAGTAATTGAATATTAAATCTCATCATAATCAATAAGAAAGAAAAAATAGATGTGCTTTCCTTCTATAATTATTAGTTACTGCAATTAAGGATATTATTAACTTAATACGTTTTTCAATTCCCCAAATATCTCTAACAACTGCAAAAAAAAAATTCTCTTTCTTCATTGTTTTTCATCATTTTTTAAAGAAAATACACATCATCTAGATTTGTTTTAACACCTAGAAAGAGCACTATATTTGTCGAAGATGAATTTTACTCTACTGAAGAAGAATCAAACTCTAGGTAAAAGAACCAAACTATGAAGAATAGAGATCAATCTTCATCAATCCAAAAGGGACAAAAAGGGAAGGGGAAACTGTGGATTCTTCTTCGATTGAGCATACGAATTTTGTTGGTGATTTTGATTCAGATTCGAATTTTGTCCATTTAAAATTTTCAAAAAAGCGAAAAGTGTTAGTAGAGGAAAGTTCTTGAAAACCCACAGAGAAAAGAATTTGAACAACATTGAAAGATGATTTAAAGATTTCCAAGTCAAAGAAGGTCAAACTTATTGTTAAGGTATTTTTATGATTTAATTTTCTTTTTAAGAATATTTACATATTCCTATAAAATACATTTTTTTTTGTACTTATATTTGCAACTAGTTTATTTTATCTATTATGTATGTGATTTTTTAGGCCTGAATATTATTTGGTTTGAATAATAAGATCTAAATTGAATTTTAAATTTGTACGACTGGCATACTTTTATACAAGTTTGATTTTATTTTTTTTAGAATTTTCATAAGTATGCATATTAAAATTTCAATTGTAATGAATTTTGTGTAATGTGCATTGTATATATGTGGGGTTAATGTTGTACTATTTTGATATATAAATATAATATTTTGAGTATTTGTTATGGGTATGAACTTTAATTATAGTGGTCCTATATTTTAAGTATATAAATTGATATGAAATTCGTATACTTCCAGAATATTTTTCATGTTCGGCAAGCATTTTTTTTTTAGCATGAATTATTTTTGGGACCCACATAGTTGTTATGAAATTGGTATAATTTACATTACAATATATGTTATGTTTAATTTTTATATTATTTCAATATAAAATATACATGTGTTCAAACTTTTTACGATGTTGGTATGCTTTTTAGTATGATTTTAATTTTTTTTTGGTTGCCAAACATTGGTATGAATTTGAATATGAAATTAATATTTTGTTTTGTGTGTGTCCTATGTTCACTATATAAATTTATATGTAATTTGTATGGATTCGGATTATTTTTTAAGGTAGACAAGTATTTGACATGAATCTGATTTATTTTTTGGACCCACTGCAGTAGATATGAAATTGGTATCATTTAAATTACAATATATGTTGTGTTTATTTGTTTTTATATTTTTTCTATATAAATATGGATGTTTTCAATAGTTACAATATTGCATGCTTTTTGGTATGGTTTTAATTTTTTTTTATGATGGGCAAAATATTTGGCATGAATTTGTATATGAAATTGGTATAAATGCGCATTAATTTATATGAATGTGTTTACTTTGTATTTCAGGAAAGAGAGATATATACACATTGGAATTCATATACAAATATGAAGGTCTTTGACGACTTGAAAAAGTTCTTAAAGGAAAAGTAATTTCAAGAGTTTCTACAATCTCTCTTTGAATATCATAATGATATCCCCTTCATGAGGGTGCAATCGCAATTACTACATTGTTTACTTTTATATCAAATTAATACAAACTTTAAACATAATATATATTTACTTGTAATCATACAAATTTTATTTCAAATTCATGCAAACTACAATTTCATCATATTACTGTTTACATGCATTTTTTTATACCAAATATGTTGGGTGATTGAATTAAGGGTGAAAAAAAGGTTTCAAAATTTAAAAAAAAAAGTGACAAAAGTTTTAAGAATTGGGTATAGGTGACAAGTTTATAATAAGACTTAATGATATTTGACCATTTTCAAAAAAGTCCTCAAGTTTTTCTTTGTACACTTCAACTCACTAAACTAATTTTCCAATTTGGAAAATGTCCCCAATGGTTGCTCGTTTCTCCTCTCCCCTTTCTTGAAAATTTCTTCTTCTTCTCAGTTTTCTTCTTGTTGTTGTTGTCACAGTTTTCCCAACATTAAAGCTTCAAATTTGGGAGGAAAAAAATTAATTTTGGGGACATTTGTTCGTATAGCTTTGGAAATTACTTGGAAGGAAACTTTTAATCAGTATTATGACTGATAAAAGTGAATATGGTGTTCTTTATTTGAGTTTTGTGTTTTTGTTGTTGTTTCCACCATTGTTGCAATTCTTCACTGCTGAGCTATTTTCAGCGACATTGCAGCAAATGCTGAAATAGATTTAGCAGTTGCTGAACAATATAGAATAACAATCGAAGTATTTTTTTTTAGCAACTGGTTCACCACTTCTGCAGCAGTTTTCAATTACTGCTGAATATATTCCAGTATTTGTTGCATGTGATGTTTCATCTGATGAAGTAGCTGGTGAATTAAATACAGCAGTTGTTGTGTTTTTGTATAGTTTTCTCATACTGCACTATCAATTATTATTTATTTAGGCATCTTCAACATCATCAATGGGAGACAAAATAATATTCGGAGTTGATTGTCATAGTGAATGGGTTGAGTCCAACAATCGTTTTTTTG
This sequence comes from Solanum rostratum, assembly GCA_029948455.1. Lineage (NCBI taxonomy): Eukaryota > Viridiplantae > Streptophyta > Magnoliopsida > Solanales > Solanaceae > Solanum > Solanum rostratum. The sequence goes on from CM057049.1 coordinate 19,830,568, forward strand.
ACGTTGAAAAGGCAAAGAAACGATCGAGACGATAGCGATGATTGTGGATCGAGATACTGCGTATGAGGATTTTGTGAATCATATTATTGCAAGCTGTGAATTAAATTTTGAGCTGAAAGATATCGCCATCACTTACATGCATTCTTGTGGCGAAAAACAAAGAGTGGCTCCATTTAGAATAAAAAATCAGGTGAGTTTACGGATTTATTTAGAAGATGAAGGAAGACTCATTCTACGGGTATACATGGTTGAAAGGGTGGTGGAGAACTAAAATTCACCTCAAAATCAAGAAATGTTGAATGATGAATGTGATGTGATAGCTACAGTCATTCCAGATAGAGCAGGTGGAGGGGAGCAAACCCCGACTCTAAAAGTTGCTAGCAACACACCAGCAAATACACAATCAGCACGGTCGAATCATGTTCAAGATGATGAAATAGGTTTTTATAATGGTATGACATATAAGAATAAGCAAGATTTAGATATTACGTCGAGAATGGCTTGTTTGAAGAAAAACTTTAGAGTAAAAAAAGGTGATAAACTCATGTCTTATATATTGCGTCAAGTGTGTACATCCTGAGTGCAAATGGTGGCTAAGAGTTGTGAAGCTTAAAAGTTGTGACAGATTTTACATTAGAAAGTATGAAAAGTTTCATACTTGTGGTTCTCAGCATCTGACAAGCCACAATTCACATGCTACGGCCAAAGTAATTAGTGCATACTTCAAAAATAAGTTTTCCTAGGGTAAAGGGCCATCCACAAGAGATATGAGAACCTCATTTCGTGTTGAATTAACATACAAGGTCAGTTATTGAAAACTTTGGAAGGGAAGTGAAATTACGAAATCTTTGATAAGGGAAACATACGAGCATGGACATGCAGTGCTTGATGCGTATCATTATATGCTTAGCACTGTAAATCTGGGGACTAAAATGGCATTGAAGCTCGATGAAAATGGTAAATTTAAGTTTTTTTTGGCTATAGAAGCTTGGATTCTTGATTTTAGGCAAATGAGAAAAGTCATAGCCATCGAGGGGACATTTTTAAAAGGCAAGTATGGTGGAGTTTTGTTGTCTAATGTTGCACAGGATGCTGAGAAACATATTTGTCCTGTTGCATTTTGTGTTTTTGACTCCGAGTGTGATGCCTCTTATCGGAATTTTGTTGAGCAAATTAGCAGTTTTGTAGATGATACTCCAAAATTGTGCATAATTTTGGATCGATATCCAAGCATAAAAAATGGTTTCAGTTGTCTACTTTTCTGCTCTTTATGGTTATTGCATGTGGCACCTTAGTGAAAATATTTGAACCAATTTTCACAATGGAAGAATCATCTATCACTTTTACAAGGCCGCACAAGCATACAATGTAAGTGAGTTTAATGATCACTTCAATCAAATTAGAGATATGGTTCTAGGGGCTGCCACACATGTTGAAAAAATTGGATTTCACAGATGAAGCAGGGCATTTTTTTTCGAGAAATAGGTATGTGTTATCAACTGCTGCATTTGTTCCATTACTGCTGCTGAAGTTGATGCAGATTCTGTCGCAGCAACTACTGTATCTGCTGCAACATCATTAATATCTACTGCAGAATTTTCTATTTTTTAAAATATTAGTTGTTAATTTCTATAATATCTGTTGTAATATTTACAGATTTAGTATTGTGATATCAAACATCGCTGAGTCGATTAATGTACTTTTTGTTGTTGAAAGAGAATTTCCCATTTCTTTTCTATTTTATGAAATAAAAAAGAAGTTTGGTGAAAAATTTTACCAAAGACAAATGAAGTTCATCAATGCATCCACCATCTTGGTCCCTTCGATAGAGAAAGTCATTGCAAAAGATATTAATTTAGGGAACAAGTTATTAGTTCATTGAATTGCCAACTATAGATATGTTGTCTCGGATCATGATACAGTGGCAATGGCTGCAAATCTTGTACTTGCAGAGTCCTTGATCTTGATAAAATACCTTATCCGCATGCGATGGCGGCGCTCTGGTGTCAATATGGTGAAGATTATGGAAGGTATATTTATGAGTATTCTTCTCAATATTATAAGGTAGAGACATACATTTTTGCATACATGGAGGAAATTAAACCCGTGTCGTCCAAAGAATTTTGGGAAGTTCCTAAGGAGACTTTAGAAAGTGAAATACTTCCTCCACATGTTGTGCCAGGAAAAGAGGGAAGAAAGGCAAAAAAGAGGCGGCCAAGTATCGGATAATCATTTTCAAGCAAAAAGAACAAATGTTCCATATGCAAAAAGGTTGGGCGCAAGAGAACTACATGCTCGGAGTGAAATGTTTCATAAGAACGCTCACTTTTATTTGGTATTTGTGAACTTGTTTCATTTTGCATATTAATTTTATACAAAAATTAACATTTGTTGTTATTTAATATTATCAGTATTATTGTTATTTGAATACATTTTTCATCGAATGCTTCAATTATTAAGAAATTGCATTTTAAACTATCAACAGTTTTACAACAATTGTTACTTCATTTACAATAATTGTTACTGATATTTCAGTAATTGCTACTAACCTCATAGCAAATGCTACATAATTTACAAAAATAGCTATAATGTATATAGTATTTGCTACAGAGTTTCCCAGCAATTGCTACGAATTATATAGCAATTGTTATACTTTATTTACAGCAACTGCTACTACCTTTACAGAAAATGCTACAAAATTTTCAGCAATTGCTTAAAATAATTCAACAACTGAATAACTTGCTGAGATATTTTACAGCAATTGCTATAACTAGTTCAATAACTAGCCAGCTTGCTATAAAAAATTCAAACAAAATCCTTATGATCGACTTATTTCTAGTGTTGAAGTGGACTAAAATCACTATTTCATCCATAACCATGATCAAATGGACTAATTAATAAAAAAATTCAACTGAAATAAGTATGATCTACAACTATGATCATATTACTTGTGTAAGTAATGTCTCAACGTATAAGATCATTACTGATTCTACCTTAATATATAAGATCACTACTAATATATTATAAAATATATTGACACAACCAACTAATCAATTTACTTAATCACCATCACTTACATATGCAATTACTCAATACATTGTATATTACTTGTCTAATTACCACCTCAATGTTTAAGACACTATCGAATTTAGTTTTTAATCTGAAATTGGACTAACATAACTCAATTTATCATTAGATATGATTGATACCAACTTATAGTCAACTTGTTATAGAAACTAACTACTTTGCTATAGAAAAGTTCATCAATTGTTATGAATTCTACAGCAATTGCGACTACCTTTACAGCAAATGCTACACAATTCCTAGCGATTGCTAAAAAAAATCAACAACTGAATAACTTGCTGGAGTATTTTACAACAATTGTTACAACTAGTTCAACAACTAGACAACTTGCTATAATAAATTCAAACAAATTCTTTACCATCCACTAATTTCTAGTGTTAAATTGGACTAAAATTACTATATTCATCCATAACCATGATCAAATGGACTAATTAATAAAAAAAATCAACTGAAATAAGTGTGATCTACAACTATGATCATATTACTTGTGTAAGTACTATCTCAATGTATAAGATCATTATTGATTCCACCTCAATGTATAAGATCACTACTAATATATTATAAAATATATTGACATAACCAACTAATAATCAATTTACTTAATCACCATCACTTACATATGCAATTATTCAATACATTGTATATTACTTGTTTAATTACTACCTCAATGTATAAGATCACTATTCAATTTAGCTTTTATTTTGAAATTGGACTAACACAACTCAATTTATTACTAGATATGATTGATACTATCAACTTATAGTCAACTTGCTATAGCAACTAACTACCTTGCTATAGAAAAAGTGCAACAATTGCTACAAATTCTACAACAATTGCTACATAATTTACAGCAATTGCTACTACCTTTACAATAAATGCTACACAATTGCCAGCAATTGCTAAAAAAAATTTCAACAATCGAATAACTTGCTGAAATATTTTACAACAATTGCTACAACTAGTTCAACAACTAGGCAACTTGCTATAATAAATTCAAACAAAATTTTTACCATCGACTTATTTCTAGTGTTGAATTGGACTAAAATCACTATATTCATCCATAACCATGATCAACTGGACTAATTAATGAAAAAATCAACTGAAATAAGAGTAATCTACAACTATGATCGTATTACTTGTGTAAGTACTATCTCAATGTATAAAATCAATACTGATTGTAGCATTTAAGCCGACATTGGACTAACTCCACCTCACATATTATAAAATATATTGACACAACCAACTAATAATCAATTTACTTAATCACCATCACTTACATATGCAATTACTCAATAGATTGTATAATCAATGTATAAGATCACTACTGAATCTAGCTTTTAATATGAAATTGGACTAACGCAACTCAATTTATCACTAGATATGACATTTACATAGGCAATTATTCAGTATAAACTGACTTGCTGAGTAAATTCACAGTAAATGGTACGATTGTCCCAACAAATCATTGACTTGCTGAGATATTCACAACAAATGTGATTACCCCAGCAAGTAGGTCACTTGCTTTGTCATTTCACAACATATATGAGGATAGCCCCAGCAAGAGGCTGACTTGTTGAGTCATTTTCACAACAAATGTTAAGACTTTCCCACCAAGTAGGTTACTTGTTATGGCATTTCACAACATATATAAGGATAACACAGCAAGAGGCTGGCTTGCTGAGTCATTTTCACAGCAAATGCTAAGACTGTCCCAGCAAGTAGGCTACTTGCTGAGTCATTTTACAACAGATATTTCTATAAAAGGAGATATTTCTATAACATAAAATATCCCATTGTCAACATTCCAAAAAAGCCAGAAAAATAAGAAAATACATATGGACATAAAATGATCATCCATCATCAACTTTCCCAAAATGTCTAAAAAATAATAAAATGCCCATCATCCAAACCTTAAAAATGCCCATCATCCAAACATCAAAAAATACCCATCATCCAAACATCAAATAATACCCATCATCCAAACATTAAAAATACCCATTATCCAAACATTCAATAAACACCATTCAACCGAACAACAAATAACATCATTACATCAGTTACTATTCCTCCGTAGATACTAATGGTTGTTGCTCCTTCGTAGCATCTACTACTTGCTGCTCCTCCATCACAGTTGTTGCTTGCTGCTTCTCTCTAACCGTTGTTGCCTACTGCTCTTTCCCAGCACTTATTCCCTTTTCCTTGCGCTCATGAGTGCTTTAGAAACTTGTTTTCTCCTCCTTTGCTCTCGAATAGGAGTATAAGGTGACACCACCCTTGATGACGGGATGACATCTCTTTTGGATAGCACGGTATTCAAGGTTTCATTAAATGACAACATCATTTTCATCATCTTATCCATCCTCTCATTATATGACAATATTATTTCCATCATCCTATTCGTCCTCTCATTACAAGTTTCACAACCACAAATACTATAAGGTGCCTTAGAGTCTCAACACCCAGGCGACCAGATCTACCAACAGTGAATGGAGTTCCAAAATCACCTCCACCACCAAGAGGAGAAAATCCTCCTTTATAACTAGCAGTTGTTTCTTCCGCAGCAGCAGTTTCTGCAGCATCTACCCCACCAGCAGTTTCAGCATCACCTACCCAGCATCAACTACCCCAGCAGTAGCACTAGCTGCCCCAGGAGCATCTACACCTGCCCCAATAGCATCACCTACCACTGCCCCATAGCAACATCAACACCCTCCCTAGCACCAGCACCAACACCAACACCAACAAGCAAATCCCTTTTGATGGTCATTACGCCGGCCAAATCTGTCACCAACCTTACAATCCTTGAATCTTCTCTTTTTGCTCGAGTGGCACAAATTCCATCCAAAAGTCCATCTCTTGCTCACTTTCAATCGGGATTAGTGATGGATAAATAATCTACAAATTAAATAAAATTATCTTAACAACAAAAATTAATAAAATATGAGAAGACAACAACCGTTTTAAAATCACAGCTACCGTTAAAGTTAGCAGACAACAGCTGATTAAGTGAGAAGACAACAACTTTTGTAACACTTACCTCATCCGCTGGTGGATCAAAGAGTTTGTGTGCCTCGCCCTTAGCATTGTTTGGCGCCGCCAACTATCGAAGAAGTCTCAGATAGGATACTTCCTCGTTGAACGCTTTGAATATTTTCTGGATGTGAGGAATGGCTTCAAAAGTCCAAGCCTAAACAAATTGATGCCATGAAATATTATTAATTAAGATAATAAATAAATATAAAAAATTACTTCAACAAATAAAACTTACCATAAAAGCCCATGGAAAATCATATAGATTTGACTACTTTCTGGTCGATGTCGCCGCCTTCCTCAGATACTGCACAGTGAGTTCATAGCTATCCCGACCCCATGAATAGGCAAAAAATGCATTCGGATCGGCTGCTACTTTGAACCAAGAGTCCATCTCATTAGTCCCTGATCTTTACCCATAAGAAACTCATGGATAAAGTAAACCAAACACATGGACTTCTTGACTTCACTTGACTGCAAGAGGTCAAGCATCTCTTTCAATTTACAATGCTTCTTCTTCATTGCTTCACACATTTTTTTGTATGTCTTCTTTACCATTTTTGATTGGGAGGGAGGAGGAGGTGGTACGTGACAGTTCAACCTGGTAATAATAACAAACTCTCTCATGCCAAAACAAACAAGCATGCCACAAAAATTGACCCAAAAATCATTCTCACTACTTATCCAACGACGAAGAAGCTGATACATCAACTTCATTTGAAATCTTGGGGTGTTCCCTTCACCTATGTCTAGGTATAACTTCCCAATTACCGTAGACCTAAAATATCTATCCAAGTCTTCCTTCACTAAAATACTTTTAAAATCAAAAAATGGTTTCTCAAGTTCAGATTTTATTCCTAGATCACCCTTTTCACCCTGATTTAAAAACCCAAGCATCTCAAAACAATAATCGTCATACCTGAATGCCACAACTATGACAATGTTTGTAGCAGTTGAGGGAATGCCAGCAACAACTGGGGGGGGGGGGGGGTCTCTGCAGTAGCTGATGGATTGTCTTCACCAGTTGTGTCCCTTGGTATAGCTTCTGAGGGACTTTGTTCACCAGCTGTGTGAGTCCCTGCAGCATCTAAGGGACTATCATCACCAGCTGTCTGACTTGGTTCAACAACTGAGGTATGACACCAGCAGTTGTGGGAGTGGCATCAGTACTTGAAAGATTGTATACAACAACTATTGAACTTGATCCAGCAACTAATGTACTGGGTGCAACAGTTGAGGTATTGTGTCCAACAGTTGATGGACTAGGTACAGCAGTCGAGGAACTCTATCCAGCAGTTGCGAGACTGGCACCAACACCAGCCTGAGCATTGAGTTCTTCAATAAGATGTGCCAGCTATTGTTGTGACTGCTCATCCTCTTGTTCATCTTTCGATATAACGAGCCTCCTTCTAAAACCTCTAGTAGGAGCATCGCCGAGCCACGATTTCTTCGTTTTGGTTATGCCATTTAAGTAGATAGTCCTATCACAAAATAGAGATTATCTATTAGTTTCATCAATCACTCTCAATAAACACAAGAAAAATCAATGCTCAAGAACCTCTTTACATGAACAATATATGTTCTTTTTTCACAAAATGTACAACAACCAAACAACTACACCACCCACATACTCGAAAGTGTATCCTCAAAGAGTCCAACAAATCAAACAACACCAACAAAAACATAACAACCAAAATCAAACAAAAACAACAACCACAATAGTTGTTCTGGTTAGTTCAACAGTTGCTGCCAATACTTTAAAATCGACCAACAAAGTACTACAACAACAAAAATCAAACAATAAACAACACCCATACCCAGTTATACAGTTGTTGTAATACTTCAATGATTGCTGTGAACCCTACTCAAAATCAACCAAACCAACCCAACATTTTGCTCGCAATGACTACAACATCAAAAATCAAACAACAACAACAACACTCATACTCGAAATCAACCAAACAACTCAACATTCAACAAAAATCAAACAACACCAACAACACAAAACCCACATTCAAAGTCAACCAACCAACTCAACATTCAACAAAAATCAAACAACAAAACCGAAATCAACCAACCAACGGAACATATTTCTCAAAATAGCTACAAAAACAACACCCATACTAGAAATTATCTTCTTCAAAGAGTACAACAACAAATCAAACAACACCAACTTGAAATTAAAGTATGCAATAACAAAATACATACTTTTTCATCTTCTTAAACTTAAATAATCATTTATACAACAAAAAAATAAAAGTAGAGCAGTGGAAAAATAAACAAAATCTTACCTTTAAAGAAGATGACGATGAGCGGGAAAGTTGAGGACCAACGACGATCGAGAACAATGGCAACAGAGAAGGGACGATGAAGAAGAAGAAGAAGAAACGGAACGGGTAACCTCTGAAAACCCTAAAAGAAATTTGCACCTAGAAGAAGAAGAAGAAAACTTACGGGTGAGGGAAGGGGAGTTGAACAGTTTTTCACTTTTTCTGATTTGATTTTGAATTGATGGAAGTATATATTTTTTAAAATTATAAAAGTTTTTTTTAGAAGAAGTAGTTGCTAAGTTTTAAAAATGTTCCCTTTGGTCCCTCATTAAGTTAAATCAAGATTAATATTATTGTCTCAATTTTCACAAATATGTTTTAGTATCTTCCAACTTAATATATAAAAAATACAATATATGTAACAATCATTATACTATTTTCACATCAGATTCATACCACTAATAAGCATAATATACATACTATAAAAATATACTATGATCATACCAAGAAGCTATATGGCTAAACCGACTAATATCTTATACCAAATTAATACATACATTAAACACAACACATATTTAATACTCATTATACGAATTTCACATTAATTTCATGCAAACTATAAATTCTATTTCTAGCATCACCAATTATACACTATATAAATTTCATTCTAATGAAAAATACCAGATCAAATATAAAATTACATCATCATTTCAAATTATTTTCTAGAAATTGTGATTGCAATACATCTAGATGTCATAATATTCGACAAAAGATCAAATAAATCATTGCTAAAAAAATTTTTCCCTTAATTCGTTGAAAAATACGCAAGATTTTTTTCACTTTCAAATACAAATAAAATCCACACCAATAAAAAATGGCGGAATGGCCTAATAGACCCCTGTATTTGGTCCCGTTTGTCACCTAGGACCTTATGCTTAGAACTTTGCCAACTAAACCCTTGTATCCACTCAAAACCTACATTTTAAACACTTTTTCTGACCTGGCATCCTAAGTGGCATACCAGGCCTGGTGCGTGAGTTTCACTCCATTTTGGAGCGTGAAAGGTGTGTAAAAACCCCTTTAATAGTCATCTTCTTCCCCAAATGCCCAAATATATAAATCTTCATTTCTTCTTCTCAAAATTCTTCAATTTTCTTCTTGTTTTTGTCTCTCCAAATGAAATTACTTCTTGTTAGCCATAATTTCTTCTTGGAAAATTATTTTTCTGCTAAAGTAAAGTGGGTTTTGCTCTTGCTCTTGTTCTTGTTTTGATTCTCATTTTCTTCAAAGAACACATACCATATATTAGTAGTCACTCCATTTACAGTCCTTTTTCCCCTATTTTTCTTCTCATCCTCTTGATTTCAAGTTCAATTTCTCTTTTTCTCTCTTATCCATATCAAAAAAATTTCACCCATTTTGTTTCTCAAAAAAATTTCATCCATTCTACTTTAGCTCATTCCTATAGAGTTTTACATAAATGGTCTGTTTTTTCTTGATTTGGGTTTGATCTAACTGGAAAGACAACCTTTTTAGTAATTTGGAGTTGGATTTTTGGTGGGTTTTGTTTCTTGAGTTGAATTGGAGGTGGGGGTTGAAGAAGAAGGGGCTGGTGTACTTGTGTTTGAAGGGGAGTATGTAACGATGCATTACTCGTAGACATCACAGTTTCAACTGAATGATATTAATAATATCACACAGCTAAACTAAACATACTCCCCACAGTATAAACAAATGCAGCAACTCTCAAGTCTCAGCAAGAACCATAATGAGGTGAAAGGTATTTTGAAGTCATCATGTCCAAAATGCTTCACCATTCATCATTTTGGAGTATATTTGAACCCAAAAATAATTTTAAACCCAAAGATGAAAGAGGAGTATTTATGAGTTACTTTTATATTGGTTTGGGACTGCATTTTTACTCCATCCCCAAAACCACCATTAATGGTTGTTGAGAGCTTTTCTTAATAGCCAAATCTAGTTCCTTTACTAAGGCGAAGTTAATTCCTTTACTGTATGTTGTATCATCAAGTTTTAGCAATTCATTTACTGGTGCCGGAAGGAAGAGAGATTGACTGTGCCTTCTTCATATGTGGAAGAAGGTGGGGGGAGAGAGAAAGGTTTTTACACGTTATTTCATACGTGGAATTATTATATGACGTGGAAATTACGTGTCATCATTTGAAACTCACGCACCAGTCCCAATCAGAAAAAAGTGTTTAAAATGTAGGTTTTGAGTGGGTACAAGGGTTTAGTTGGCAAAGTTCTAAGTATAAGGTCCTAGGTGACAAACGGGACCAAGTATAGGGGCATATTTGGTCATTCTGCCATAAAAAAATATGTAAAAGGAAGACGTTGAAGAAAATAACGTATATATAGGAAGTCAAATATTTTTAGGACACTTTAATCAACTAGTTTGAGCAATATAAGGAAGTTAAGATCTCTTTAATTTACATATTGAATTTTTTTTTTAAAATCTTTTCCGTCTTTTTCTTTTTCCTATTTTCTCGAAAATTGTTATACATTGTTAATATTTTACTATTATAATCTAATCTATGTCTATTCTATATTGAAAGCATAATGGCCTTTAGAAATGTTGTTTGAACTTTTTGGCCTTCATTAAAAGACTCTCCTTTAGATAAAATCATCTTTTCACTATTTTTCTTTAAATCCTTATTTAATTATATTTAAATAAATATTGACTTTTAATATATATGGAAATAAATGATAAAATAGGACTTCTAGCCGTGGAAAAACTCCTAAATTTTTCTTATTTAATAGACTTCTATTTCATTTTTATTTGAATAAAGAAAATACTCTACAGTTGCTAAGAAAAATTCTAATTTACCATGATATATAAGACTTTATAAATAAATAATTTATCAAAATTACTTTTGTAATGAATTATTTATCTTTTCATAAGTTCATCATTAAATTTAATTTTTCTCTGTAATGTTTGTTACTAGATGAGGTACACGCTTTGATCATGCGCAAAGCACGTACAACAAGACTAGTTTTAAAGAACTCCTATTATAATCTGAAATAAAGTATCTTATAAATGTCAATTGCAAAATTTTATCTTTTATCTTTAATAAACTATAAAAAAAAGTATAACTTACACAATAGGAATTGTGTAAGCAACAAATTTCATATATTCCAACCCTTTGCAAATTTACAAAAATCCTTTAAAATAAGTCTTATGCGGATACATTGCTTGAAAACTAGATTCATAGATGATGATTCATTATATTTAATTTCAGTTACGATTTAAATGGAAAGTAACGTAGTTTCAGATTCCAATCCCTTAAACTTTGCTAGACAGATCCTAATCAAATCTTTAACAAAACGACAATAATACATTTCAAAAATTCAAAATTTACAAATGTTCAACCTGTAAAAAAAAGAAACGCTATAGTAAAAAGAAAAGGAGCCAAAATATGTCGAATGTTATTAATTTGAAAAAAAAGAACTGTGTATCATATATATTAATTAATAATTTTAAGATAACAATCCATTATTGAAAAAAAACACTAGATACATAACTTCTTTACAACTCAAAAAAGTTAGCATCAGAAGATACAAATTAATTAGTCAACCCATATTGTTCCAATGAATCATCAACTCATACCAGCTTGAATATTGTCTCGATGAATTACCATATTCAACCAATACTGCGGCAATGAATCATCAACATACATGAGTCAACATTGTGTCCCAATGAATCACCATATTTAATGAAACACTATAAAATTTTGTAAACAACTCATAGTTTTGAAATGAATCACCATAATGAATTATCATACAAGATACATACTACACACATGAATCACTATATTTTTCTAATGAAACAACTCATAACTGCCCCAATGAATCATCACCCATAACAACCAGAATACTGTCCCAATGAATCACCATAGTCAACCCCTACAATTCTAATGAATCAGCAACATATATGATTCAGTTTTATGTCCCAATGAATCACCATATAAATTTGTAAACAACTCACAAATATAAAAATATACAAGATATATACTACCCACATAAATCACAATATTTTCATAATGAATCAACCAACGACTTTTAGAATTATTGTTAGATAATGTGTTTGAAAAAATAAACTTTAGGCAGAGATGGTCGATTAATTACGACTTGAGCTTTCTTCTTCGGCTTTTTTTTGAGACTTTTGGATCTGGAAAATGTGAACTTGAAGCTTTTGTCCTTGTTCGATTTGATTTCTCCCTTTTTCTTCATGTCGAATAGCTTGTTTTTACTCTAATTGAGTGAGCCTAATTTTAAAAGGATGGAGGATCCATATGTATCGGTATATGAAAGTTGAAAAGATCAAAATTGCTAGTGATTTTCTAAAGAATTCGTATGAAATTGGAATGGGGAAGATGAAATTAAACTGCCTTTTTTTTTTAAAAAAAAATTGAAATAGAATAATAGAGGGAGAAAATGTCGATTAAAATTGGGGAGAAGTTGAAAGTAACTGAACCAAGTTGAGCTTGATTTTTTAGGAGCAAAAATAGGGTTTGTGGCGGAAGAGATGAGATTTGGAGAGAAGTTGGAAGTAACTGAATCAAGTTGAGCTTGATTTTTTAGGAGCAAAAATAGAATTTGTGGCGGAAGAGATGGAATTGTAAATAAAATGTATCAGATGTATAGAGTAAAAAATATAAAAAGAAGATTTTGAAAATTTTTAAAATCGATAGAAAATATTTAAAAATAATAAAAATTAAGTTGTGTAATTTGATAGATTTTCCTAAAAAATATTTTGGCCCAATTGATAGTATTGGAATACGGCCCAAGTGTAAATAGGTCGGCAACAAGCCAACAATAAAAACTTATAGGAAATAGTAAAAACCCTTCCTCTTCTCTTCCCTCAGCTGCGAACAACAATCCTCAAATCACTCCCGCGACGAACAACGATGAGGCCAATATTGATGAAGGGCCATGAAAGGCCGTTAACTTTTCTCAAGTACAATAGAGATGGAGATCTGCTCTTCTCTTGCGCCAAGGACCATACCCCTACCGTTTGGTTTGCCGATAACGGCGAGCGGCTCGGCACTTACCGTGGCCATAACGGCGCCGTTTGGTGCTGCGACGTTTCTCGTAATTACTTTGCCCTTTTCGATAATTGCTTGTCGCTTTGCTTTGTTTATTAGCTTTTTCTCTCTCTTTCATATAGCTCCTAATGAAGCTCTGATTACTTAAATAAGCTATTTTTCAGATAATATATGTTCGCCTCCACGGGTTTTGGTCTAATAATAAGATTAATGTGCGTGTTAGGCGCACTTCGCACTTCAGTTTGAATTAATTAATTCCCTAGGGTATGCCTGAATGTTTGTGAATTGTGATGACAACTACTTAAACATTTTTCTAGACAACTGCAGAGTATGTCCTCCAACACAACATACCCATTATAGTCCCACAAGTCGGAATGATATTTAGTCTAATAACCAAAGTAGGTTCTGTTTAAATCAGGTGAAAGAACCCAAGAACATTAAGGGCTATTCTAGTTTGTGATAGTTCACCTGCTTGTTAAAAAAAAACTGATATGGTCACAGTTTTTTTATCGCTTGTTTACTTCACTTTTAGCTATTAAAATGTTATATGCAATAATCATCCTTGCCTTGTCTTACTGATTTGCTGATTTTTTCAGATGAACTTGGTTACTGCAAAGTTTAATATCCAATAATCGTTAATTACTGATTTGCTGCAAAGCCTAGTTGGGAAATAATTCTAGTTTCTCCTGTGTAGGATGATTTTTTTTTTTTGATAGGCGAAGTTGTGTTGGATGATTTCTTATCCTCTATATCTTGTTCCCCTTAGTGACCTAATAATCTTTTGCTTAAAGATTACAAAACTTCCATTCACAAATGTTCTTACTTCTTTCATTTGTTTCTCTTCATATTTTATCACTCTATGTTATTGGAATTCCTGATGTTCTCTTTATGTATTATATGCACTTTGGCTAATGAAAATTGGAAGTAGTATATTAAGCTTGCCTTTTTACCTTACAAGAGTTTCGAGGTCCAATACTTGCTACAATGTTTTCTTTTTCTAAAGAAAAGGTTGACGAAAATTGGAAGTCGTAGAATGAGAGTACGAGTGCATTTTTTTTTCATTTATATTATGTATGGTAAAGTTGTAATGCATGATGAAGTTTATAACTATGAAAAAATGGACTGTCTGCGGTTGTTGACTTGTTGATTGTTTGTTTAAGGGGATTCCTCCAGGCTAATAACTGGAAGTGCGGATCAGACTGCAATGTTATGGGACGTCCAAACTGGTACCCAGCTGCACACGTTCACCTTTGACTCCCCTGCTAGGTCTGTTGATTTTTCGGTTGGCGATAAACTCGCAGTGATCACCACTGATCCTTTTATGGGACTGACATCTGCTATCCATGTCAAACGCATCAGCAGAGATCCCAGTGAACGTAAGTTTCTGGAACTCTTAAGGTTGATCTTCTGTTATATTGTTTGTTTAATCGTTGTTTTTTGACAATTAATTGTTGGTTGTATTTCTGTTTGTGTATTACATGTTTTCCTTTGTTTTTTCTTTTCTTTAAATTGCAAATAATGAATTGAATTAATGGGAAAGCACCAAATATATTTTCTTTTTACTATGAGCTTTCAAGTATTTTGTGCACAATCCTCATGTCTCCACTATAGCTATTTTTAAGCCCACTCTGTTTCCTTTCCAGAGATGTGAACATTGGTAACGTTCCTTCTATATAAGTACAGATTTGGTTTTTAAATGACTTAGATATATTGTGAAAAATTTCTCAAGTCACCTATGAAGTAGCTGTAATGGTTTTGCTGCATTATTAATAAGGAAACAACTTCTCTACCTCCGTGAGGTAGTGGTAACATCTGCGTACACGCTAACCTCCCAGACCCCACTTAGTGGGATTTCACTAGAAATGTTGTTGTATTAATTAGTTTTATCATGTTTTGATATGATTGACTTCATTTAACAGATGTTTGTCTGTTCTGTCTTTGTGTCAACCTTTTGGTTGTTGAGATTGTTCCTTGTATGCTGTGGTGGTTATTAACTAAGTTGCTCGGACCCGGGTACGGGTGTCCGATACGGGTGCGGATCTAGAGGTTGGATCCTTCATGATCTAATTTTTAAGATTCGGGGATATGGATCCATGTATGGATACGGGTGCGGGGATTCGCCGAAAATAATAAAAGTATCTAAAAATAGGTTAATAAAACCTAAATTATGAGATATTATATGAAGAACTTGAGAGAATCTTCAAAGAAGATTAAAGGAAAAGGCTTGGCATAGAAATTTCTATATAAAAGGTATTCTATTATCTTCAATCACACCTTAGCTTTTGTATTGATTATAGAAATCATTGAAACCGTCCAATCTTTCCCCGTCAATTTTGGTCAAAGTACCCGAAACCGGTTGACCAAATCGGACACGCCACACCCATGTCGTGTCGACACGGGTGCGGCACCAAAAGTAAAGAGTCCAAGCAACTTAGGTTATTAACATTGAAGAAACTTGTCATTGTAAACATCGGCATATGAGTAATTGTTAAAATATGTTGAGTGAAGAGGCTGTTTTATTGCTGTTAGACTCACCAACTCAGGCCACCCAGTTGTAATATATGTCTGCTGGCCCCTGTTTTCTAACTGAACAGAATGGATCCCTCCTGGTACTAGTTCTTTCATCAGTAATAGCAACACGTAACTTCCAAGTTGGCACCTATGTTACACACTTGTCAAAACCAATATTCATGCAGATATCCAACATATAATTTATTCTCTATGATAAGTACGCAACCAGAATAGTGAAGCAAATCCATTTCCACTCACTGCTGGAATGTTCATGTTTATCATGTACAGAATTCCTCTACCACTGGATGGTTAGTACCCTTAGAAATTATATGTTGGTTTTGGAGTATGATGCATTTGTGTGCTTAGAGTGAATTTTATTGATGCATGTTGGAAGCTGACAAGACAACGCTAACTCCCATACTTCATACAAAGCACTGAAACAGCTTAAAGGAACCAGATCAAGTTCTGTTACAATCACATGTCCTTCAACTATTGAGTCACTACTGCTACTTCTAAGTTAAAAGATAATTCACTTTGATGTGGAACTTGGTTATGAGGTCGGGGGCAAAGCAGATGACTTTGATTTCTCCCTCACCCTTTTTTAAGTTCATTTTCCTATGGAAAAAATTGTTCTTGTCATTTTATACCTCCTCTGTTTCTTTTAAAATTCATTTATCATTAATAATTATCTAATTAGTTTACACATTTCCCTTTATGCGATGTAAACCAGAACTTGAGAATAGGGAAAAAAGTGTAGACGATATCAAAAGCAAAGATGACCACCATAAAACATGTAGGGTTCGTGTGCCAGAGAATGGAACACCAGGGTCTTCCTATCTATTCAATTAATACAACATAGGTAAAGGTATGTTGCATTAGGGAATATGTGTTGTCCAGGATAAGTTTAATATACTTACAGAGTTGTCACGTCTAACACCTTGATATGCTTTGAATTTGGGACGAAGGGATATGCCTTGTATAGTTTACTATTGTTTCTCTGGTGGTTGTTGTCTTATTCTAATTTAAACTGGGCCCGCGTTATCTTCCATTATTTTTGGTACTTTGTGACTCTCATCTCATGATCTTGGCATTCACAGTATCTAATAAATCATCTTCTTATTATTTTAGAAATTAGCGAGTCGGTGCTTGTCTTGAAGGGTCCCCAGGGAAGAATCAACAGAGCTGTGTGGGGACCCCTGAATAGAACAATTATAAGTGCTGGTGAAGATGCTGTAATACGTATCTGGGATGTTGAGGTACGTTGGTGTGTTTCAGTTGCACGGAAAAATGTGCTGTCAATATGTCAAGTTCAACAGATAATTTGGCCTATTACTCTGATACTATATTTAGTTTATTTAACAGTTTGGTGATATATCAGGTGGGCTTGGTTTTTGCTCTACTCATATCACACTATATGTTTAGTTGTTTCTGCTATTTCTTCTTTAAATTTAAATTAGTTTTACGATAGTTCCCCCTGTTCTTCTAAGGTAGTGTAGTGTATTGACGGTTTTTCAAAATTTACAGACGGGAAAGATACTGAAGGAATCTGACAAGGAAATCGGTCATAAAAAGGGTATTACATCATTACAAAAATCAGTGGATGGTTCACACTTCATTACTGGTTCGCTTGATAAGTCTGCAAAGGTAGCTCCTTATACTTGGAACTATTGCCATTGTTTCAGTTTAAGTTCTTGCAACTCATTAGTTCATTTCTGATTTTCAGCTATGTATGTCCATATCCACTTTGTTCTTTTTCTTCTTTTTTATTCCTAATCTCTCTGCTGATTTTCCAGCTCTGGGACATCAGAACTTTGACACTTATCAAGAACTATACAACTGAACGACCAGTGAATGCAGTCACTATGTCGCCGCTTCTTAATCATGTATGTATTGGCACACTCATTAGCTAATATATCAAATGGTTCTGCTGCAACAAATATCTGCTGTCTCTATGTAGGAAATATCTTATCTCTATGTGGTGTCTTTTTTGCGTAATGAGTTAAAATGTTGAAATATTTATACTGCTACCCTTTGCCTCCTTGAAGATAATATCTCCTACTTGCTGCTCCTTTTTTGTGTTACTTGGCAGTGTTCTGAATGAAGTCTTTCAATCTCAAAATGATATTTTTGATGGAGTTTTACAAGTCCAGCATTACAAGAGATTGATTGAACTTTTATACACTACAGTAGATCTTTAATTATTCGCTGGATAAGGGGACTTATAGCTCACTGAAACCAACATTTGTTAAGGAAACTTAAACTTGAATATCTTATGAAACAAAAGAGATTTTT
Organism: Solanum rostratum; assembly: GCA_029948455.1. NCBI lineage: Eukaryota > Viridiplantae > Streptophyta > Magnoliopsida > Solanales > Solanaceae > Solanum > Solanum rostratum. The sequence continues at coordinate 19,848,821 of CM057049.1, forward strand.
TGGATGTCTTACTGAGCATGCTTTTGCTAGTCTAAAAAACTGTTCTTCTGCAAGAGAAGTTTTTCCGAGGGGTTCGGTAATGTTTCTTGAAGTGCGTTCTCTAATCTAATGTCACTCATGGTCCAATAGGTGGTTTTGGGAGGTGGTCAGGATGCTTCAGCTGTCACCACTACTGATCATCGTGCTGGGAAGTTTGAGGCCAAATTCTATGACAAGGTAAGTGGAGATATTTTTGTGTTAGGAATGATCTCCTCTCCTGCCCTGTTTAAAGAGAAAAAATGAATCTGATTTGGTTTCATAACATTTCGGAGTGTGTAATTTGTATCTGGATATGCATCAGATTCTTACTGAAGAAATAGGAGGTGTTAAAGGGCATTTTGGACCAATAAATGCTTTGGCTTTCAATCCTGACGGGAAAAGGTAACTGATCATTCCACATTGCTGCATCTCATATGCGGATGTCATGTACTTATGCCGTTGTTGAAACTTGACTTTTTTCGCGTGGGTTCACCGAGTTTTAGATTTTAATCCAATAACTTATTCTAAAAATTGTCTATTTTACCTTTTTTAAAATGGGTTCCAAGAAATCTCAACTTTTCTTGTCTTCTTATCTCTTTTTGTACTACTACTACTGCTACCTCCATATGACAAGATGAAGATGTTCTTTATTAGCAATTACATTTTATAAGAATGATAGTGGTTACTAAGTTTTTAGTCAAACAAGTATAGTACTACTACTACCTCCATATGACAAAGATGAAGCTGTTCTTTAATAACAAGTAAGTCTTATAAGAATGATAGTGGTTCCTAATCAGTTTTTATAGTCACATAATTATTCAACAACCAATGATTAAAAAAATGGAGGACTTACTTTAGGACAACTCAGATAGAAAATTAAGGCAGCTATTTTTGGATGGGTAGAGTGAGAATAGTAGTTGGAATTTTTTGAACATGCGATCTTACTGCCTGTTTGTGTCAGTGTGGTATGCCCTGGATGGTTCTCTTTACTTCCTCTCAATAAAGTTGGAATTCATATTTATTATGACCATGGTTCCTATATTTATACTAGGTTGGAACTGAGTTAGCTCTATTGTATCTGGGATCAACTTGATATGAGGGGGTTAGATTTGGATTACGTTTGCTTCTGTGCTGTACTCTCTTCCCTTTTCTGACTCATTTTTGTCCTTTTTAAACATGCCTATTGCTGTCAGATAATTGGATTAAAAAAGGTCTGTTTTTTGTCAGTGACTCTGCAACTTTGTTAGACTTGCATGTCATTGTATGGTAAATCTGATGTCTACAGCACCTCTAGTTTAGAATACGTGTAATTTGTTTAACAAGATGGATTATTTAGTGTTCTAATGAGATGGGCCCCAATGAATCCATATAGTTGGCTCCGGTAGTTTGAGATTGAGGTGTAACTGAAGCCACAAACTTATCGAGAAGCTTATAGTAAGGGGAGATCTTGTGTGTGTATTCTGCTGGGGTCTGGTCCGCCAGGAGACATGGTGTCTCCTGTTTTCTCGTGGCAGAAATATTTTTATGGTAAGAGTTGTATGAGGACAACTCTTGTTTATTTTATAGTACTAGACGAAAGGTTATAGTAAAACCTTGAGAAGTTTCTAAACTCCAAGAATAGCATAAGTAAGAAATGGGGCATCAGATGTTTCTCATTGTAACCTTGAAATTTGTTTCTCATTGCAGGGTTACATAATGCATAAAGTGACCCTTGAATTTGCTACTTAATTCTAGAAACAAATTCCATTTTGAACAATTTGAGATTTTTCAATCAATGAGAGACACATTCCAGTAATGTTGATCAATTTTCATTTTTGAAATTGTTTAAGCGGACTTATTGAACAAGTTAATTGGTTCTTCCATCTCGAGTTTTGTGTAAACGTTCTATTTTATTTTGCAGTTTCGCAAGTGGTGGTGAAGATGGATACGTGAGATTGCATCATTTTGACCATGATTACTTCAGCATCAAGATTTAGATTTTGACAGGAACCAGGTTTTGGAAGTTTGGTTCTTTTTGGGTATTCAGTAGAAAAGGATGGTGCTGATAGACGTTTCTCTGGAAGAGGCGTCTCTTTGATTATTTGTAATGAATTTCTTGTATGCTTTTATTGTTGCAAGCTATGCTTATCGTGCAGGAGAAAATCACATTTTATTCATGGACAAGTTGAGCATAACATATTTACTGGTTACGTTGAGGTGCGATTTTTTCAAGTTTGCACTTGTTTATGAAGGAGCTAACGGGATCTATTTATGCGAATTTCATATATTTTACATTTTGATTCTCTGCTGTTCTTGATTGGCTTGGAACTTCAGACGTTCCGAAGGGATTGGAAAGTAGCCACTTTTTTGACAACTCTTTGAAACTTGGCTATTATTTCATTACTAGAAAACTTGGCTAATTTTTCACAACTAAATATTTTATCCTCATGTAGACGTGGAATGGATTTTTAGTAATGAGAAACTTTTTCCTGATTCTACCATAAATTATTGGTAAGGGTAAAAGACCTATTAAAATATTTTTAAAAAATTTCAAAGTTTGAAAATTTTAAATTTTTTTCATCTTCCGAGCCCTCCAGCTTGCCCCCACATACAAAAAGAATTAAAAATTTATTTTTTGGAGAAGTCAAATTTTAAAAATTTTAAATTTTTATTTCACCTGCTCTACCTCTACTCACCCTTTAAAAAAAGAATTTAAATATTTATTTTGAAAAAAATTCAAATTATGACATATTTTCATGTTAAATTATTTTTCTAAAAAATATTTTCTTACTCTTTAGTTAAAACAAAAGATATTTTCTTAAAATATTTTTTCATTCACTAACTAAACAATAGAAAATATTTTTCATTCACTAATTAAACCTGAAAAAATAAGTCAGAAATCAATTTATTTTCTAGGAACACATTTTCTATGGAAAACATTTTTCTCCACACCAAACACAATCTATATTTAATGAAATTTCACAAGTAGGATTGGGAGGATAAAATGTATACAAATTTTATTTTTATTTTATGGGTAGGATTTGAGGAGGGTAAAGCGTATATAGACTTTATTACTAGTTTAAGGTTCGACCCGAAATTACAAAAATTGGATAGAATGGAAGGAAATGGAATAGTAGGTAAATACAATCTAAATTAGTATGATTTCTATATTAAGCATTATCAAGAATAGCCTAGTCAAGAATGAAGACTGCTGCCTATCTCGAAGTTGATCACGCCCGCTCCAAATTCACTGCACTAGGGCTATCCATGCCTGAATCACCTTCAAGTGACGTCATGCTATCAAAATATTAATCACCTTGTCAATATAGATGTGATGCCAAAATCACATTTCATGGAGAAGGATCAAATATCAAGTCTAAAACAAAATTATGGGATCTACAATGAGAACTCTGAAATCAACTTCATGAAAAGGCTCTAAATACATTACTGAGTTTGTACACCCAAACGGGGAATGATCAATGCTCGAAAACAAAAGAAATCAAGTAATGCAATAAAAAATTCATAAAGGCTAAAAGGAAGAATTGAACAGCTCCCTTTATGGAAATTACCACAAAACAACGCCTTTTATGCACCCCTGGACACTCCATTATGTACCCATAGACCAAACGCAACTAGAATATTCTAATTTGGAGCTCTCTAACTAGAGTTATTGAGTTTTGAATACAAGGAAATAAAGCTGAAAACCAAATAACAAGGTCTAGGCAGCCCCTTTAGGGTAAACTTTACCTCAAACAAGTAGTCCCCGATGACCTTCGACCACTCCACAACATACCCACAATAGTTCCAACAACCCAGACCTTAAATCACCCAAAACAGAGCTAAAATAAGAGAGAAATTTTGTTTAGAAAAATGAGGGATAAAAGCTGATTTTTGGCTTTAAATATCAAAAATCTGATCGCTAAAAGGGATATTCTGGTCGTTAAAAGGGTGATTTCTGGTTGCTAAAGGTCTGCACCAACAAAATCAGATTTTGCTATTTTTCAAAGTCTTCGAAAGAACTCTCAGAATTTACTCAAAACAAGGGTAAAAATAAACTAGATATTCTACCCCATTAAATTTGACGTATTAGATTCAATAGAATCGTTGGATTTATAAATAAAATATTGCTACGATAGAAATATCCCTTTCGGTACCCTTTTAGGCCTAAAACTCAACTTTCACCTACTCCCAAAAAATATAAGACCTCAAGATCCAAATCAAAGGTCTTTCTAGACAAAATCAAGGTTTTAGAGCTAACCACGCCGACGAAATTCTCATCTAAGCACTTAGGTCAAAGCTTAAAGACTAAAATGCCTAATGACAAAAATCCGCACCAATAGCCGACCACGTTCCTAGCCTAAAATGACCATTCCAAAGCTGATGGAACTATCAAAATTACATTACGAAGTTATCTTCTTAGAGTTTTGACCAAAGTCAATCGTTCAAACTCCAAGAGTTCCAAAACTCAACAATAGGCGTAAAAATCAAATGAACAACCGAACGACTAAACTGTCAATGCCAGGTACGACACACTTCAGTGGAACATGTTTGATTTCCTCATCTATTAAGAAAGAACACTCTGTAGCCTTGTCAATTGCTGAGGTTGATTATGTAGCAACTAGCTCATGTCATGCATAATTGCTTTGGATCAAGAAATAACTGATGGATTTTGGTATGGATGTATGACGTGTTCTTATTTTTTGTGATAAAACTAGTTCAATTAATATTACCAAGAATCCTGTGCAGCATAAAAGAACCAATCATATTGATATTTGACATCATTTTTTTCGTGATAATATGGAAAAAAGATCTTACTTCAATAATGTTTTGTCCTACTGAAGATCAAATTGCCAGTATCTTTACTAAGGCACTAAGTAGAGAACACTTTGAAAAAATCATGTTAGACTTGAGGTTGATTAAGATTACATGAACTTCCTTCGATGAATGGCTAGAAAAAATGTTCCATAATATTATAGCTAAAAAGAATTTTAACTTGGCCTTTCACATGAAATTGTGTATCATACATTTAAAATCCTTTACTTGTTTCACATGAATATACATTGTTTTGTACAATTAACAGGATTCATAAAGCAAGGGGCATCCAAAAGTAATGCAATAAAGTATGTTCTGTTAAACTCTGAGACAATTGCCTGAGTCTGTGAACTATGTAAAATGTCATATTTCTCTATTCCTCCTCATTGATTCTACTTTCACTTTTCAACCACCAAAAATTCAAGAATCATTATCTATCACAAAAATTTGTGTACATGTCCTTTAACTAGTCAAAGTCTATCATGATTTACCTCTTTCTCTACATGCCTCACTCTCTCTCTTATAAACTAACGACCATACACTTTCAACTTCTCAAAATATACTGTACCTTATCTTCTTGAAATCTTTTATCTGATTTAAGACCTTATCTCTCTTAAAATGACATCTCAATCATCTTCCTACAAACAACCCCCTCATGAACTAGAAACTTCTAAAGCTCAAGAGAGGGTGTTACATGAGATTGCAAGTCTTCCTCCACCTCTCCTAATCATTTCTCTACATGGGAAACTTTTCAAAGTTATTTCTCCAAGTTCTCTAAGGTTCCACCATTTTCACCTACTCTGCCATCTGCGAGGATGGAAGTTGTACTTCTCAATTTAGTCTCAATTGACAATGTGCCCCTTGTCAACTTTATTCCTAATAAAGTTTGCACCCCATTGTGAAAGCCATCTAGGAACCAATTGAGATTCACGATGATACCTGTGAAATGGGTCTCCTCATCTAGTTCTCGTAGAGTGTCAAAGACATAGAATCGCACACGACAGGAGGAAAAAACTCTCCAATGAGCTCTTCAATAGAGTAAGAAATGAAAACTCTCCCTTGGTTCTCCTTCTCCAATTTTCGGCTCCTCTCCTAATAATTTTCTACTCCACCAAGTTTATAAATTGATGGTACATAAGTCAGTTCTCCCTAAGCTACCTCATCTGTCACCTAAACCTACTCCCATGAAAACCCCTTCTATTTCTTCTAAACCCTATTCCAAAAAATATTCATCTTCAAGTCCTTTGAAACATGTTATCCAACCTGTTCCTTCTGAGGGTTCTGATTTTAATGCCACAAAGGCTAATGTAGAAGAACTTGATACATTTGATCCTAATCTTTTGATTCCTCTTACTTTCATAAACTCTCTCTCATTAGTGATAGAGTAATACGGTTTGGAGGTTCTCATATGGATGTTCTATTGGGAAAAAATGAAGTATAGGGTGGACAAAGTAGCTTTTATGAGGTGATGTTCAAAGAAAGCTTTGCAAACCAGAGATGTATGAATTCTAGGGATGGGGATTTGCTCAAGGATAGCTATTCTCTACTTTTGTTTATGGCAAGTCTATTCATCTGGTGGTTGAAGACATCTCACGCATCTTAGGTATCCCCAACGAGGGATGGTATCAATATGTCAAGAATGAATAGCCACCACTTGATAGGCAATGACCAATGAGTTGTTATCATGAATAAATAAGGTCGTCGCTTCGCCCTATGGAAACTAATCGCCTTTGTACTTAGAATTTCTAAAAATTTCTCTGGTCGACCCACCCTTTCTCAGCATATGTGTACTTAAGAGGTAAATGTAAACCTTACATCAGCTATACTTCGACGCTATTCACAAAGTTCTGGTATCTAGAGAAAAAGGAGGATGAAGGCCAATTATTTTGATTTGACTTTGATGGAGTTTCCGGATGTAGAAGTCAAGATTAATCTCTCTAGTCTGATCATCCAGCACATGCAATGGGTGCTTATTCATAACAAGAATGGTCACGCTCTTCCATATGGCTTTTGCCTCACCCACATTTTTTAGAATTACTCCATTCTAGTGTAAGTCTGGACGCTTCAAATCACAAAAGATGTGTTGGGTATGGTGAACCATGTAGCTTACATATTTTATGCACATAAATGGCATCCCTCTTCAAATGTTGTAGGTTTCCTTAGATGCGAAGACTGATGAATCAGATGTTGCTAATAGGACTTTTGAACAGGACAAGTGTGCTGTTACTACAAGAGTCTCTACGCTAGAAGCCACCCTTGCCAAAGAACGAGATGCACATGCTTCCATTATTTATAAGCCAACTTTGCTAATTCCTTTTGTGTCATCTTCATCTTAACCCCTATCTTTCTATCCTTTTTACCTCCCATGGCTGCTATTATTATTGGTTCTTTTGCTGGGCTCACATCTTGCCTTAGTTGTTTAACTTTTCATATCTGACTATTTAATGGATGGACTGTCTATTGTTCAAATGGATAATTTTATGGTTGTTTCATTTAATGCATTTTCATGCTACTCTTAAGTCCTATTTTGCATATTAGATGATATCCTTTGTGGCCTTGAGTTGTTGTAGCGTTTTTGTTATATCAGTTATGGATTGTTCTTTTGATGATGCCAAAAGGAGGAAAATAAAAGTTGTGTTATGTTTAAATCCATTGACTAACAAGTTTCATTCTAACATTTTGTACTTTAGTGTCTGCTAGAAAAGATATTGTAATGCACAAAGACAGGAGATTTATCACCATCAAAAAAGAAAAATTTATTGGGTTCTATGGTGGTTGGGACTGAAAAAATAAGATGAAACATATTGGTCAATTTGATTTTTAGAAGCATAGTTTGAGAGAGGTGAATTTGTAGCAATGACAAGTGAGTTGTAAGGACCCTCAAGTTAGAAGGCCAAAAGTGCAGAAAAAAGTGAACTTGGAAAAGTTGCAGAGGCAATGTATGAGCTTAGTTTATGGACCGTGGTTCATTCTGCGAATCGTAGCCCAAGCTCGTGGATTAGGACTTATAGGATGAAAATTCACTAAGTGCCAAAGGGACTCACAAGGGCTATTTACGATCCGTAAAAGAAACTATGGATCGTAGTAAGGTGTCGTGGATTAAAGCTTCGAGTTGATGGAAAAATATGGGTTTTTGAAGTTGGAACCACGAGTAACAAGATGAATCGTGGTCTTATTTACGGAAAGTAGTTTGGTCTCGTGGTTAGGGCCCTGAAGAATGGAAAATTTTACTAAGCGTGGGAGGATACCACGAGGGGTTCTATGACCCATAGGTTGGTCTACGAGCCGTAGATCAGTTTCGTATATTGGTCGGTCGAAAATAGTCTCTAAAGATTAGAAAAGGAGAACAAGATAACTCAGCCAACGACTCGTGGTTTGGTCTACATCCCATAATTAGGGTCGTGGATCATGATTCGACAATTTTAATGAAGGGCATTTTTGTCCATTACACATGCCCTAGACTTAAAACTACATCGTTTTGAGGTTTCAAAGCCCCATATCATACCCACAACCCTCCTAAAACGTTACACACTCTACTCTCACTCTCTCAAAATTTCCTAAGGCAAAAATACTCTCAAGGAAGAACAAGGCAAGCTAGGGTTTTCAAGGCTTCTTCTTCAAACTTGAAGTTCCTTTCTTAGGCTCCTAATCAAGGTATAGGAGATTGATTTGTGGGCACCTTCCATCCACAAAGTTCCCCATTAAAAACTTTTTTACCTTTTCTTTAAGTTCTTAAAAAATATCAAGTTGCACACCTATGACTTTAATGATGCTTTTATGATTTATTTTGTCTCCTATAATGTAATGTAATGAAATACTTTATCATGCTTTTCCATGAATATTAAGTTGATGATTATGACCCCAATATCTAGGATTTTATTGATGATGTGTTGGTTGTCTAATACTTATTATAAAGTTGCATACTTGTCCATGTTCATTTATTATCCCATTGGTTCATGAGTTTTCAAATTAATGTATAAGTTCACTAAGTTCAAGGATGATTTTTTAATAATATAATGATGATGATAAGGGCATAAAAGAAAAGTTTAAAGTTATTAATCTTGTCAAAAGTATAAGCATGTTAGTGTTTCCCTTAAAAGATGTTTATGATGGGCCCCAATGTGAAAGGACAATTCTCACTTGGTGGTTCTTAAGGTTTCCGAGCTTCTCTTATAAAATTGCTGCTTGTGATTCTATTAAATTACATCACTATGCGTGTGTTCTTAAAGTATTCTATAGGATTGACTTAGCACCGAATAAGGTATTGAGGTATAGTTTTGTAAGGGAACCCCAGTAGCAACCCTTTGACCCATTAACTATGTGTCACCATAGGAGTCTTTGTAGGCTAGTGTTAGACCCCTAGTCTAACTAAGTGACATAGCAAAGACTTCTACATTAGCCTTGGAATGTATGTGGGCAAAGCAATGCAGTGTGGTTGTGCGGCTAAGTGTTGGTAGTGCAACAAAGTGTTCAAGCTACTTGAGTTTTAGCAAATGAGCTTGGATGCAATGACCAAGGATGTTGGAGTGATGGCTAAGAAGACTTGGGCACAAGGCAGGCAAGGCAGTGGCTTTGGTAAGGCAAGGCAAGGCAGCGTGTTACTTGATAAGACCAAGGCTTGGCAAGGCTGGCAGCGTGTTGGCTTGACAAGGCAGGGTTGTAGGACTTGACGATGGAAAGACAATGTTGATTCATGTGTGGACAAAGTCCTGGCAACAAGTCAAAAATAAAACTAAGTGTTGGAAGGAAGTAGAAAAATATTCTAAGTGTGGGCAAGGTGCAAATTTTCCTAAGGCATGAACGCATGTGTGTGGCACATGTGTATCTTAGATTAAATTCAAATTTATACATAGCTGTTGGAATATAGGTGTTGTAATTTTAGTTGAATTCTGATGTGGCATGTTATGTGCTAGGCACATGTGCAGATTGTAACTACCTTATCCTTTTGTAACTGCCATGTGCAAATTTATAGATTGAAGTCTTAAAAACGTCTAAGACATTAGAGTGTATTTTATGCCTTAGACGGATTCGTGAGGCCTTTTTTTCTTGTTGTTGAATTATAAACAAAAGGTTGGGAAGCGTTCCTGTAAATTCTGTTAAGTATTCATTTAGTTCTTTGCTGCCTAAAACGTAAAACAGTCTAAGTGTTAGATAGTGTGATGTTGTGTGTTGTGGCTGAAGTTTGTAAGTGTTGCAGGCTGCCATCAAGAGGTCACGAGAAAAAAAATCACCCCTGTGTCAACTAGGCTAGTGGATTCACGTAGGCCATTTATTTTTAAAAAAGATGCATGCTAAGTGATAGAGTTCCATCTAGCAAGTGGTCTCCATGTACCAATGTATGAGGTTATGTTGAATTCCATGTAGTAGCTCACATGTTCTTATATGTCAGTTACGGTCCATTCCTATAAAGTGTGAGATTTGATATCTTCGTTCCATCACATGTGTTTTATATGATGCATTGACTTATTTCATATTGTGCCTCATTCCTTATTCATATTTAAGCATGTGTGAGTAATGGCATTACAATTTCATATTTTTATTGCATCTCATATACTTAGTAGATTCCAACATATTAACGCATATTTTGGCTACATGATGTCAGCATGTAGGGACTGGCGCTCCACCTCCTCTACTGGTACGTGGCGAACTTATTGATGATCAAGACTAGTAGCATTGGTGCGCCCTTAGTTCGGAATTTCACCAATTTTTGTCATGCTTTGTACCTTTTTGGACAAATGTATATTTCATACTTAATGTACGGAGACTTTTACTTTTTATCTTATTTTCATGTCTTTTCTATTTGAGAGAACCGAGATCGCGCTCTAGTCCCTGCTAAGTCATGTGTAGATGGTATATTTGGACAATGATATATGGTGAAATGTTTCTTGTTAGAGTTTAAGTGTCCTCTGTTAGTCCCTTTCCCTATTTTTATTTTTGCATTATGTTGATGTAACATATGAATACTTGATATATGCGAAGATGGCTTGAATGAGATGTCGAGGGGTCCCTCATTTTCTATGTTACGACTAGGCCCAAGACAACATGAGCAAAGATTAAGGAATGGATGAGGTTTTGATGACACGTTCAAGATAACAAACATGTAATGAATTAAAGATTCGGAGTTTGACTACAACACAAGAATAATAAAGAGTTTACAGTCAAGAAGGAGTATCATTTAAAGTAGAATTATAAGGCAAGAGAGTTTGAGTAGATGAGGAGTTTGAAGGAAAGAAGAACTCAATCAAGAATTGTGCTTAATAGAAGTGAGGTCTTCTAGAATATGTACGCACTTATAAAGCAAAAAGGCAATTAGAAGATTGGCTTTTTAGAGGCGTTGAATACTAAAGAAACATTTTAAAGAACTTGGTTCCTGTATCGAGTCTTTATTCTAGGAAGTTTTTCTTTGTGATTAGATTTGATGTATTGTTAATTTAGTTTATCTATTAAAAAAAGAGGTTGATAGTCCTCAAGTTGAGGGCAACTCGAAGACTTGAAAACATAAACTTTGGGAAGTTTATATTGAGTTAGGAATTTAGCTTTTGATTCTTTAGATTATATAGGCTTGTAATCATTTTGTTAAAAATGTTCATTGAATTTAGTAAAGTGTAAATCTTGTAGAGGTATAGGTCGTTGTCTTTACATATATTTGAGTTGGATGTTACCACATAAAATATTGTGTTCTTTGCTTATTGTTGTTACTGCTCTGAAATAGATAAGGCGGCTTGTTTCATTCATAGGGGTATGTTAAAGAAGAATTCTAAGTCGTGCAAATTATCAATATTCTTTAGCAATCTCTCATTTGGATGTTTAATCTTAAAAATTATTAAAATACTATGTAAAAATTCATGATTATTAGTATAATATATTGACAATATCTCACTTAGACTTTTAACTGTGCATTTACAACTTTTACAGGTATTCCTTGTATATAACTTATCAAAAGGATCTTATCAAGTATTTTCTTATGCAACTCCGCCTTGTAGTACTTTGTCGTAACTAGTTAATTTTGTATTAGACCTTTGGAGACCTTATCATGAAGTTTTTAAAAGTGTACTTCTTTTCGCTCCCTGGGCCTATATACTGGTGTGACCGGCATCTAGAGCCATTGTTGGTCCTGAGTGAATCCTAGGCCTAGCTTATTATTGAGTAGAAGATTGATCACTTATGTAGAAGCTTCAAAAGGGATGAGCATTAAATCATTTGAGAAAAATTAAACCATCTCAAACTTACTTTAAATAAAGTCAGAAAAATAAGTCTGAACAATAATAGAACAATCATTTTTAAAAAAATGAAAATCAAGGAATGACCAACTCAACTAACTCATTCATGAAGCCTCTATGTTAAGATAAGTGCCGAGTCAAGATCCACGGCTACCTAAAATACTCTACTAAAATTGTCAATTAAATATTAAATAAAGTAAATGAATTGGAGCCCTCCAAAAGCAAGAAGGTCTTACCAAAATGTTGATAGGAAGATATCCTAGTGATGCATCTACTGGTTATTCTGAACACCTAAATCTGCATCATTAAAAGTTATAGTGCTAAATGATATTAGTACATAAAATATACAATATGCAACACGATTGAATAAAATAACAGGTTAAACTAAATATATGAGCTAAATGAAATGCATCTGAAAATAATCTGAAGAATAACTAACTGAAAAAGTGAAGCATGCAAATGTATCAAAATCATAAAACTTTATGACTAAGATATATATTTATAACATCAAATACTGAAAATAGTATTCTTACGTCTCACAAGAGTTTTTCTAACCAACAACCACCACTATGAGTATCATGATAATACAACTCTTGCTCTCATTGTTAGAGCCACTTAATACTTTGCCATGATAAACGATGAAATGAATTAATGGATATAATATCTAAGCCTTTATCGAGACTTTATACAGAGTCGGCTGAATTAGTGAGACGATCCAATCCTACGCTTATGGGGTTTGAATTATGTAATCCTAACCCATCTTGTTGTGTACTACTATTTTCGAAATAATACAATAATGCTCATTAACTGTATAATATTCTGCTTTGGGAAAAAGAAAGGGAGGGGACTCTCTTTAGGGGAAACTAATAATCTCTATCTTGAATTTCTACTCAAATCTATCTTTATAAATTATAATTAAATTTGACTAAAGATATTTTTCTAAAATTGATTATGTTTGCTTGACACTAGCTAGCCATGCTTTTCTTCACGAAAATAATGTACTTGGACAATTCAAGTGCCCTTAATACTCTTTCTGATGTAATGTTTTATACTCGAAGATTTCTTTGAGCATGATAAATAATGTATTTTATAAGTCAAGGCTTTCAAACAACCCTTAATTAAGTAGGGTTTATGTATTATAATAAGCATGAACAACAATCAAGGATCATTAAGTACATGATCAGGACTTAAATCTTCATAGTAACAATCTGTTGGTTTTTAAGCATTTTAATATTATAAAAAAAGCATCATTCCAATGTGCTTGTGACCTATAGTGGCATATTTTATTAAGTGGTTATTACTCCAATCAGGAGTTACTGATCATGTTGAGACCGTTTGGAGCATTACTCCAATTTGGAGTTGGTGCTTACATTTGGCAGTTATGCCTGTTGAGGTTGCCAACATTACCTCTGCACGTTTGGGGGAATTAGTTGCCCTCAATATTATTTCTCTTTATTTCATCATTATACCTTATAACCTAGGTAACCTCTGAACTATTTATCTACCCTGTTTACTTTTTATTCATTGCATGGAAAACTATGTATAGTGATGGTCTTCATTTGTGTTGTGTACATAACATAAGAGAAGAATACATTGAGTGCATAAAGGTTAGTAAAAAAGAAGTTCTTATTAGTTGAAGGGAGGTGTTCTTCTTGTGGAGCTTGAGACTCAATTTTTGTCTAGAGTTTGTTGAGTTACATTTTTGTGAAAGTTGTTGTATCCTGGAGGGGACAAGTCAAGAAAAATACTGTGGACCGATGAAAACATTTGCTCCAGTGGGCTTGAAACTAGAGCGAGATATCTGTGTCTCAGCCTGAAGATTTTGTTCTTCATTTTTATTTTCAATTGTTATTTGTAATCTTTGTAATTTTTCACCAACACAATCAAAAATTTATGATAAGAATACAAAGACAACACTAAATACTTAAAAGTTGAGGTAAAATCTCTAATTTTAATCTTGATAAATGAAATATAGATATAGGGCGTGAGGACGAACACTCAGTATGTTAGCATTACATATCTGGGAGAACGAGATGCTTGAAACCCTAAGTTTCTCTTCTTGCTTCTTGGTCTAAGTCATGGGAAGAATTATGGGGGTGATTCTGTAGTAATACACTGATAATGACCTTAATTTGGTACTAAAGCATCAGGATTTGAAGCTGTTTCCTTTTTCTTGTTCTGATACTTCTTTTGGCTTCCTCATATGGTATACTCCCTCCTTTATGGGGATGAACGGCACAACTCTCAAGGTTATTGGATGTGTTTCCCAGAAAATTTGAAAAGTTTGTTCAAAGTCAATATCTAGGTTAACAAGTTTGGATTTGAGTTATGTTGATTCAAAGGATTTATGATTAGATATTTTGCACAAATTTTGAGATGAGTGATTTGGATCCTTAGTACACCCTCACACTTTTCATTTTATACAATTATTAAGAAATTATTAATGCATTAGTGAATTTTTACCATTTTATTCTTTATTTATATAAATTAAGTTAGAAAAAGTCATTAATACACTAATTAATGGTTGGGGTAAAATGAAAAAAAAATAATTAATTCTATCCTAATTTAGTAAGTGTCCATATAATATGAGACAAATATTTATAGAAAGAGGTCCATATAATATGGGAAGGAGGTAGTACTAGACTCAAAAATTGAGTAATTTTATGATTCAATACGTTCAAATGATTGAGTTTGTATGTGGTAAATTTGGAAGGTCTGAATGGGTGTTTTGGGAGTTTACTCTTTCATTTCATGTGTGGTGCCATTTGCAGTTGTGAAGGATATGCGTTCAACTGGTTAAGGAATAGTCCACACTCCACCTTTCTGCAATCACAATTATGAAGATAAAATTTAGGTCACCAACAATCCCTACTTGTTTTGAGATTTTAGAGCTAAAATTTTGGCAATGCATGACTTCTTTTTGTATATCTATTTGTTCAAACGGATGAGATTTTCCATTAGAGCTAAAATTATTCTACTACCTTTATGGCCGATCAATTAATACTAGTGATTCTCCAAGTTGTAGCTCTATTGTATCTAAAATGTTTCTGGATTTTATCTTTCAGAGTTAGCTAGGTCAAAGAAATCAAGATGTGAATTTAAGGTGATGGTTGGGGTTCTTTTTAGTGATACATGTGTATGTCATAATCATAAAATATGTGTGATACATTGATACAGATTGAATTGATATATGACAAGTACATAAAAAATTGTCCTATCATCGATGCATGGTGAATTTTAGAAAACTGTTCAATAATGCAACAGAAATTTTCCCAACTATTGATACATCATAACAATTAGTCAAACTATCAATATGTTTGATAACTAAGCATCAAAATACTGTTACAAGTAAAATTTAATGTAGGAGCAATTAGACATTAGGTTCATATATTTTCATATCAAGTGCCCTTTACCTTGGCCTTTTGGCTAAGATCAAGTGCCCTGACTGTAGTTATAAGTAAACAACTGGCACTTCTATACAAGTAAACTCTTCATTCATCTTACCCCTAAGAAAGTAGTCACTCCATCTGATTCGAAGTGTTCTTTACCACCAGCTTAATTATTTGTTTGATCTCGAGCAAGCAAAATAAAACTCACTTTTTTTCCCAATACAATACAATGATAAACCCAATCCCAGCTGGTCATTCCTCGTACATATCAAAAGCTTCCGGAAACCAGTCATTTCATTAATTCCTCCCTCGCGATTAATTTTCCATCGGTACTTTCCCTAGGTGTCGCATCAAATGCAGAGTACTCTATTCCCATCAATATCTTCTTTTTGGGATAACATTATCGTCTTAGCTTGTGAATGGATCCCAAGATACAGGTAAATTGAGTAGTTTTTTGACGAAGGAGATTCATTACAGATCTCCCTCTCATTTCCAGTGATCTCTGATTAGAAGAAAAAAACTTGGTCCTACTCTGACTATAAACCCTGTACTAATTTTGAAAGCTCAGGGATCATTTGTCACAAACTAAGCCTTGCAAATACAGCAGTCTAAAATGGGCATCTCTACATAAGCAACTGAATATACGTTAACATCACAGAGATGAGAAACTAAAACAAGGCCACAATCATGATTAGTCCAAAGAGGATGCAACTAAACCCCGATTAAGAGCATTTACAAAAATTCAGATGCCGGGTGTACAGACAACCCACTGAAAATCTATTCACAGGATGGGGTATGCAGCTAAAAAAAATAATATTCTTGTATTCCTAGTACCATGAGAGAAGAATGCTTGATAAGACTCCCATAGTTCAATCTACAAATGCAGATCATGCGTCAAGCTACTTCTAAATGCTACTTCATCTTCATCCAAGGGTGTAAGCCGCCTCCTTTTCACATTGTGTTCAGGATCTGCTTCTGAGCCAGAACCACTACCAATGAGCAACAAGTTTTTACATGCAAGGTCGACATTTCCTTGGATATCATCTGGGTTATCCAGACGGGACGTGACAGGACCACTACCACTGCTATCATGAGTCTCAAACGAGCATTGTGCCAAAGTGATGTCCAGCAGCTCACCAGGAGTGGCATGTCCATCGACCAAATTGTCAATGCTCAACTTTGGATGATCGATTTTCTCATCTAAACTCATATTTCGATCTACTTTACACAGTTCTAAAACCTCAACTTCTAATGGATTCTCAGGGTCACGGACTGAAGTAGTTGGTGATGAGTCCAATTCCTCGTCCACATCTTGGACAACTGACACACCTGGGATAAAGGAAGTTCCCACAGTAAGACCCCCAGTTGAATATGAAAAGGGAAAGGGTTCAGATCCATTCCCACCCAGATGCTGGAGGCCTGTGTCAGTTGCTGTGTACACAAGATCATCTCCAGCTTCTACCTCTTCCTGTTTAAAGGTCATCAACAATTCAGTGACTTCTAGCAGAGTTAAACACAAGAAAAGCTATTCAATTTAAGACAAATAATGCACATAAACAGAATCAAACCCTTGGCAAAGTGAACTAGAACAACCAAAATCAGTTGATCCGAGATCCCACTAAGACAACCAGCTAATATCCGTGCATGATCAAACAAACACGAGAGGTCAACAAGAAGCAATGTAGATTACACCCTTCAAAAGTGGAACTAGCTACAGCATCATAAATGACCACAATAACAGAACTCCCTCCATTTTAAGGACTTCTCAGGAAAGATAATCCTATATTCCAATAGATGCAGAAAAGAAGAGGGTATAATGGAAATCTGATCCTCTCTGACTATATATAATCTTTGCAGAAGTTCTAATCACTTGCTTCAAATATAAATTTTACCAGCACTTTTTCAAAATTATCACCCCAGCCTCTCTTACCCCGTACTTTTAATCTTTAAAGAAAACTAAAATAATTGCTAAACTATATTATTCTTCCTACTATGCCACATAAGAGAAGTTGCCAGGTTGGACTGTTCCAAAAATAATAATTTTTCTGTTTCCATTCTCCAAATCCGTATACATAACAGAGCTTCCCTTCAACTCCCCATGGAAATCCCAACTCCCCCCCCTCTCTCTCTCTCTCTCGCTATGACACAAATATTCAATAACTGGATACAAGAGCATCTAGGAAGCATTTTCACATAACACTAGTACATAAGAAGTGTTAAAACTTCCCAATTGGCCTACAGGAAATTAAGTCTAAATGGAGTAGCCAGCAAACTTCATGTTATTACATCAATTTTCAATATACTGCTCCTAGAAGACAGCAACCTTTTCTCCTTTGGAACCAGAAGGAAAGGGAAAAATGAACAGAACTAGGAAGATGAAGATTTTCGTGATATGAAGCCTATAATACTACCACAAGTTTTTATCTTCATATTCATGTCTACCAATTTGAGAACTATTGAGCCTAGTTGCAGATACATACAACATACCTGTATTTCTTGAGAATAAATAACAGCATACCTGTATTGGTGGTAATGAACTCCTGAACTCGTTAAAAGATGCTGCGTGACCAAAACCCATGTCAAGCAAAGGTTCTTCATCAGATTCAGACTCAAAGGAATCATTTAAAACAAAGCCTGAGTCACTAGCACAAACACCCCTGACAGAGGAAGTAGGAAATGGGTTTATCTCAATTGCTTGAGAACGCGGTGAATTGTCTGAACTCTTTGATAAACCAAGTTGATCAGATACTAATTCTACAGCATTATCATCATCATTGCTTGTCTCGAGACCACCTTCAGGATAGCAACTCTTACTCGCACAAGAGGGAGAATTTTCGAGAGAGAGATTCTGGAGGAGGTTACTGATCAGTCTTTGAATTGCACTTCGCTTTATAGAAGGCTCATGTGGTTGAAACCAGTTTATGCTGAGCTGGATTCAAAATAAAGTACAGAAACTTTTAGGTATAGAACTCATCAATTACCTAGTCTTTTCAACGAAAAGAGACCCATAAATTACGAGCAAGAATCTGAAAAGGAAAAATTAAGAAATGCAACAAACTAAGACACAAACAGCATAGGAAAAAAAATCAACCGAAGAGAAACGAGAAGAATGATGTTAGCAGAAGGGAAGAACGAATAACATAGAGCAGCAAGACAAATTTCATGAGGATTTGAAGTAGAATTTCGCAGATTGTCCCAACATGTCGACTCAAAGGCCATTGAATCGCATCAAATGTTGTTTTTCTTCTTCTCTTTTCGTTTATCACATAGTATACCAATCCAAGATCTTAGGATAAGGACTTCCATAATGAGGATGAATACTATACTAAACAAGGTAACTCCTACTCTATGTCAGCAATGTGGAAGTAGCAGAGAGCTCTGTTCAGACAAAGACCAAGTTCAACAATTTGGAAAAGATGGATTTTGCTTCATTTTCACGGCAGGGAGATGAACTTTATTCTATGTTTCCCTTTCTTACCCTGGAAGTAGTTCAATTGCCACGACACATACTGCAAAATGGTGATGGTGATGGTGATGGTGATGGTGATGGTGTGGGTGTGGGTGTGGGTGTGGGTGTGTAAAGCCTGCCCATAATTCATCCCTAAAAGTCGCCTCATATATCTCTTTTCTTTAGCTCTTCCTTCTAAATATTTGGGGAGAATGTGCAGTCATGGGTGTTGAAACCAATAGAACAATTAAGTCCAGTAAATATTTTTAACATTGAGCTGACCAACAAAAATAATATATTCTGGTTATGAAAGAAACTTAAACTGGGGAACTGATTTACCAAAACCAAAAAAATCAATTTAATCATGGTACTGTTATAAAAATGTACAATCTCTTCTCAGAATCAATTGCTCGTGCAAGCAAAAGGAGGAAGAAGCAATCTGAAGCTGCAGCACGCATGCTGCAACATCGCTCTAATTGAACTTTTTCTTTTTTGTAAAGTGAATCAACCCCATCTTGAGAATGAAATTGTAGGGGAGTTACCCTCTGTGGGGATAATGATATATAGGTATCCCCTCCATCAAAACCATTAGAAGAAGGGGCTCATTGAATTTCTGAGCATGTTTTGTCACAGGAATTGGAAAAGGGGTGAATGGCTGTTCAAAAACATAGGGTGGTAATGCACCTATTGACTGAAAAAAGGTTCTCCCAGCATGCCGAAAGAGGGAATAGTACATTATTTATCTGCTGACACAGGTAGGTACACAAACTTCTTATCACCAGAAAATAAATACTAATTGCATGAACAGGTTACTAATAATGCCACATTGTGCATCAGAACGTTGGCAACACCTGTGAACATGTATTGAATACAACTAAGGTAGCAGAAATGTAAAAGCAGCTCAACATTTTCTTCTGGCATTACTGATCAGACATAAAATTCTTCCAGGTGGTGTCAAAACTATGCAAGGATTCTATTTCTGACTCCACATACCCTATATTGATTAAATGATTGGTAACTGGTAGGCTTCAAATCAGAATAGAAGAAATCACAAAATAATGCCGCCTCCATCCATTGATATGCAAAGTGAATCAAGATCACAAAAAGCAGCACATAAAGAGAATTTTGAAGACATAATACTGTAGGGCAAATGAAGCACTGCACTTACAAATTCATTGTGGTAGTTCTTTATACTGTATGGACTGATACCAGCAGGATCTTCTTCTAAGAAACTCTCCACATAGTGTAGTAAAAAAAGGCCACAGTCCGATAGATTTTGCTGTTGTGGTAACTACCATGATAAAGAGAAAATTTAAGTAAGGTTGTACTCACTCAAACATATGCAAACTAAGAAAGCATAACAGTCGGAAATAAACAATCTCCTAGTGAAAGAAACAGTAGAAAACCTTTACTTTTATCAGCTAATTGGCAGATGAACAAGTAACTGGAATTCCAAGAACCCCTGCCATCACCATCAGAGTTCTCTTTACAGTTCACACTGAACATGCCCAAATACAGGTAGCATGACTCACACATCCTATGTAAAAGAGCAAGTATTGCTCAGGCCTCTAGGAGTCTACGACACTGCAATCCAAAAATATTGCTTGGCACAGGTTTTATAAACTGGAGTCCTATGACCCAAATTATAGAAGACTTGACTAATGAAAACAGAAACCAAGAGGTCACATTCTCAACTTGAAGTATGTCCAAATTGAGTCAAATTTGTAATGATTAGAGGTCGTTTGGTGGAGTGTATTAGCAAAAATAATGCATACACTAATTAGGTGTACTAGTAGTACCTTGTTTGGTACATTTTTTCATGCTATGTATTATACTTTGTTGTGAATTAAGGTATGTATTACTAATACCATCAATTTCTATGTATTAATAATGCAAGGGAATTTAATGTATCCATTAGCATGGTTAAAGACCCAACTGCCCCTCAATCTTTTTTACGTCCTTTCCACCATGATGTAAAGGGTATCTTTGTAAATAAATATTTTTATGAAATGATTACTATTTCTAATACACCAAACCAAACAATCCATGAGAAACATCTCATCATAATTAATGTAAGTATAATTAATACAAGCATTACTAATGCACTCTATTTAGCATTATTTTTATACACCCTACCAAATGACCCCTTATATTTTTAGTCCGACAAAGTCTAGTATTTATCCTTGGCAGAAAGCATTGAGGAAATATTTCCGATTCAAGAAGCCTGTTACATTAGGTGTATTCTACAAAGTTAGGGAAGTCATCACATTGGGTACTGTTTGATGAGGAAGATAGTGATTTTATAATTAGAGAAGGGAGTATAGATTATTTTCTTTAACAAAATCTACATGTTATCTTTGCTACATTTTATCATTCATTAAATCATCTCATGTTCAACGCACTAACTAGAACAGAAAATTTATTATATAGAAGTAGTGATACAAGAATAATTATCAAAATACAATTAGGTCTAAAAATGGGTCATAAACTCCCCCAAATCCCCAATGATTCTAAATCCCTCCACTAACATAAACTCAGCTTTCTTCATCATTTCCAGACTCTCCATCTTCCTTTCATCACAAAGTAACATGATTCTCCCATGCCGGTAAATATTTATTACCCCCCCACCCCCCCCCCCACCCAAAAAAAACCCCTTATTCCCTATCTTGACGACGGCCCTTTTGTTTGGGTCTTTCATCCCTCTTACATTCCAACTAATGATCTGACTATCCAGCAGCAACCACTTTACCTTTCCCTCCCTCCCCTTTCCTGCCTCTTTGTTTCTTCATTAACACACCACTATTTTGTCTCCCCTTTCAAGTCTATCGTAAGTAGCCCCTCCCGCATCCATCATGTTACTACACGATCCATCAGTTTCACCTCTTGATCCTTGCTCAAAGTGAAGTAACAGATCAATGTCTTTGACCTCCATTCCTATAAGGGACTGAATAACACCGTCCTTGTTGCAACCATCCACCCCCCACATCCCTTTCCCCAGAACCTTCTTAATTAAGCACACAGGGAGTAAAACAATCATCCTCAATTGATGACTGTCCTTTTCCGGCACCAGCAAGCCTGCCAGAGAAGTGTAGGGACACCAGCATCTCCAGAAACTAACGAACTGTCCAACACCACTAGGGGCTACATCCTGCTCCCTCCCCATTGTATTTAGAGCTGCCTGAGACAAAACTGCATGCCTAGAAGGAAGATGACCTTTGTCACCGGCACTCTCACAGAGGACCGACAAAGCATGTAGTCAAACCGACCCAAGTTCCAGAGCATTCCATGGTTCTGACCCTTACACACGCCATTCCGACCCCCACCTACCCCATGACTCAAAAGAGATTCTCTTCCATTAAATTTTAAAAGTAAAACTATTATCCCAAGTTATGTTAAAACCATAGGTACAAATAAAAAAGAATGGCTCCTATGGAATTTCGGAAGCAAATTCTTTCAACCCATGGTAGGATAATGAACACTTAAAAGAGATTGTAATGATATTACCGGCAGACAACTTCTGTACCAAAATTCTACTTCACAGTGACTTTTTCCAAAAAACTGTTATACATCCCATGCACTTACCTTTATAACATTCTCCCTCGGTGAATTTTATCTGTTCTACCTAGTTTGTCTTTCACAACCTTCACCTTTAAGAGACTAGAGACATTACTAGCTGTATATCAAAATGTTCATATTATGGAGTTCCTGAGTATGATGACAACCTCAAGTGTAACAGCCAACTTGCATCTCAATCAACTGGAGACGATGTCTCCACCACAGAAAGGATATACCGAGGAAAGTAAAAACTTAAAAAAAAAATACAACATCTCATAAATTTGAGATCGATTTTCTCATACTCAACATTCAAATTCCTATACAACGACAGCTTTTTGTATAAGAGTTGGAATGGACAATGAAACTTCAGGTTGTACCTCAAGACAGAGAAATCTCAAATTCCGAAAATTTGAAGAGACAACATCAGACGTTTCCTTTGTCCTCTCTCTCCATTCCTCACAAAGGTAGCTGTTAGGGAAAAATGAAAATAAAGACATCATTGAAGTCAAATTCAATCAATTTGATGCTACTGCAAGGAAGGCAACAGCAAAGTGAGATGGAAATAAAACTCATAGGATTCTGCAGCATAGAAAATTGAGCCCGTGCAATACAACCTTCGACTGGCTCGCAGCCAGCTAAAGGCTCATTTACCTGTAACATTCAGTCTCTGAGGATGTAAAACCCGACCAATACACCTTTTCAGTAGAAACAATGAATTGTTTACATAAAATATCTTTTGGGCATAACATTAAGTGCATCTTCCCCCAAATCCTTTTTGGTTCAGGGTGGATGGCTTGAAGACTGAAGTGAGATTTCCATTCTGAAAGGTTTGTTTAAGTTCAAGGAAGAGTAAAAGAGGAAAATAAAAACTGTTTATATAGTTAGATGGGGAAAAAATTATGGTGGCACATTTTAATGAGTAGGCTTTTTAGGTGGAGCACAAAATGCATGGAGGTTGAATACAACACCGGACAGGTAGAGAATTCCTGTCTGCTTGGGTAATGTGAGGATTAATATGGTATCGATGCCAAACACATCACTGTTCTTGATTTACTCAATGTTGTGGCCCCGTGTTATGTTGTTCACACTCGAAATATTCAACCTGGAGCGGAGTGATGCGAAATATCACACATTGGTTTAGGAAAAGGACTGGGTGTAATATTGGACAATCCTGACCTCATGAGCAAGTTTAGCTCACGTCCAAAGTCTATTTTCGGAACAGAAGCTATTAACATGTATGAAAAGGTGATTTGAAATATTAATCTTGGCCTTGGAAGATGACCCCCAGGATTCAGATCCCCCACAAAGTTGCATGGTTCTCTTGGTTGCTAGCTAGAGAAGTTGTACTGAAACAAGATAAACTCATGAGGAGAGGTTTTAATCTTTGCTCGAGGTGTTATCTTTGTGGTAAGGAAGCAGAGACAATCTCTCATCTTTTTCTTCACTGCAGCTGGACTGACCAGTTGTGGAAGTTTTTCGTTAACTTGAGGTGCATTAACCAGACTATGCCAGGAAGAGTATCTGAGGTACTGAAATGCTGGAACGGTGATCTCAATGCTTTCTATTAGAAAGAGAGATGGAAAATTGTCCCACCTTGCATTTGGTGGACTGTGTGAGGATAAAGAAACCAAGTTTGTTTTGAAGCCAAACCATTAGTATACAGGAACTAAAGATGGAATGCTTAGGGCTTCTCCTTTTTTGGTGTAACAACAACAACAACAACAACAACATACCCAGTGAAATCCCACAAGTGGGGTCTGGGGAGGGTAGAATGTACGCAGACCTTACCACTACCTCATTGCGGTAGAGAGGTTGTTTCCTTGGAGCCCTCATCACAAAGACCCATGAGCAGAATATGCTAGATATGATAAACATGAAAGAAAGAGAAAGAGAAAGTGCACAAGAAGTAAATACGGGACAATTAACATACAAAAGGCAGATATATAGCATATAAAAGGCATACAATTAACAACTCCTTCCTATCTAACCTAGCCTGCTACTCTAATTCGCGACCTCCACTCCTTCTTATCTAAGGTCATGTCCTCGGTGAGATCAAGTTTCACCAGATCTTGCCTAATCACCTCCCCCAATACTTCTTGGTCTACCTCTACCCCTCCGTGTAACTCCCAAATCTAGCCTCTCATACCTCCTAACCAGGGCATCGGTACTCCTTCTCTGCACATGTCCGAACCATCCCAGTCTCGCTTCCCTCATTTTGTCAGCTATAGGGGCCACTTCTAGCTTCTCCCGAATGGCCTCATTCCTAATCTTATCACTCCTGGTGTGACCACACATCCATCTTAACATCCTCATTTCTGCGACCTGCATCTCCTGAACATGTGCATTTTTTATTGGCCAACACTCCACCCCATACAACAAAGATGGTCTAACCACCATTCTGTAGAACATACCTTTGAGTTTAGGTGGTAACTTCTTATCACACAATACTCCAGAGGCCAGCCTCCATTTTGTCCACGCCGCCCCAATACGGTGTGTGACATCATCGTCGATATCCCCACTACTCTGGATGATGGACCCCAGATACCTAAAGCTTTCCCTCTTGGGAATAGGGTGAGCGGCAAGTCTCACATCTCCTTTTTTGGTGTAAACATAGCTTAATGGAAGGATCAGAATCCATTTTTGATGTACTAGATTCCTTATGAGAAGATTAAAAGACTGGGGGCCTATTTTTGTTTGCTCATCTGGATGTAAATATGGGGGACTACACACCCTTTGTGTACTTTGTTATTAACATACAAAAATGTTACCTGTTCAAAAAAAAAATTAATCAATGAAAGATAATTTATATTTTGGGTAATGCTTTTTTGATCTGATTTGATACCTTGGAGATTCCATTTACTAGAAACCTTCATTAAAATTTCCTTCTATGTTATTTTTTTTGAGTAAAGATAACTTTGTATTCACAAATGGCTCATCTACAACAGATGATGCAGAATATTTTACAATCCACACATGGTGTGAGCCCTTCCTCAGTGAGGACCATGCAACAAAACAAGTTACCTATGAAGTCAACTATGTCTACGGTATTCCCTACCATATCATGTTTACACCAAAAATAAAGTAAATTGAGGGATTTGTTTCTAATCTTCTGGCTGTTGGTCCCTTTGCCTTCAAAACATCATGAATTTCTCTCCCTCCACAATGTCCACCAGACACAAGCTGGAATGGATTTCCACCAATCTTCAGTGGCTCCGCTGCTGCCAATACCTTTCCAGCAGTTGAGTAAGTCCATAGAAGACTTACACATTACCAACTGACTCCGAGGATACAGAGGAACATGTCCCACAGATTTGTAGCGGCTTTGCAATGAATACGTAGATGGTTGTTTACTTCTGCTTCTTGATTGCACATATAACACTTGAGCAAATCTAGAAACCTCTTCCTCGTAACACCTCATGTGTTAGGCAAGCTTGTCTTAGCACTAACCAACTAAAACAAGCTACTTTTAATGGGTTTTTAACCTTCCAAATTAGCTTCCAGGGCCATACTTCTGTGTTGACTTGGTTACTGTTCTTCCACCAGTAGCAAGACTTCACTGTGAGGGCCCCTTTGTTGTGCAGTGACCTGATTGGCTTGCCTGCATTAGTGGCAATACCTGGGAAATTGTTCAAAACCTGGAGAAATCTGGCAATCTTTGTCACTTCCCAATCATTTAGTGCTCTTCTGAAGATCAGATTACAACCCTAGGGGCTCCACATTTGTGAGACTTAAGGCATTCCTTTGTGAGCTTAGAGTGTAAAGATGGGGAAAAGATTTCTCAAGTTATCTTCTCCCACCCAGTGCTCACTCCAGAAATCAACTTTCACCCCATTACCCACTTGAAAGGAAATGTTGTTGTAAAACTGAAGCCACAACCTCCTGATGGTCTTCCAGACACTATATCCAAAGGTGCCCATGACCTCCTCTGTGGTCCACTGGCTATGCAAACCATACTTATCTTCAATAAACCTTCTCCACAATGCCATATATTCTATGCAAAACCTCCAAAGCCACTTTTGAAGTAAGCATTCATTTTATGTACTGAGCTTTTTAATGCCCAAGCCCCCTTGGTTTCTGTTTAGTGTCAGTGAATCCCACTTGACCAGATTATAACCTTTTTTCTCCTTATTTCCTTGCCATAGTTAGGACCTCCTTAATTTGTTGATCTTCTTCTCAATGCTTTTGGGTATTGGAAATAGGCTCATCATGTATGTAGGGAGAGCATCCATCACAGACTTGATAAGTGTCAACCTGCCCCCCAGTGATAGGTATTAGCTCTTCCATCTTGCTAGTTTCCTATCACACTTTTCCAGTACTTCACCCCATATTTCATGCTCTTTATTCTTAGCACCCAATGGCATCCCAAGGTATTTGGTAGGAAGTGCTACTACCTGACATCCCAGAGTCTCGGTCAAGAGCTCTAAATTATTCACTTGGTTAACTTGGAAGATAAAACTCTTGTGCCAGTCGGCATGTAACCCGGAAATGCCCTAAAAAATTGTTAAGATAGCTCTTACATGTCTAATTTGGTCCAGCTCTGCGTCACAGAATATAAGTGTGTCATCTGCATAAAAAAGATGACTGATTTCCATAGCACTGCCCCTATTTGCCTGAGAGCAAAAACCTCTGATCCACCTATTTCCTTTGCCTATTCTAAGCATATGGTTTAAACTTTCCATAGCTAGAATAAAAAAGAATGGTGACATGGGGTCCCCTTGCCTAAGCCCCCTTCGTGACTGGAAAAAACCTTCAGTGCCACCATTAATGATGAGGGAGAATCTCACACTAGAGATGCAGAATGTGATCCAATTAACCCATTTGGTGCCAAATCCCATACCTTCTAAGACTTTTAATTTAAAAAAACCAACTGACATGTCGAGTCTGTATATCATGGGTATACATAATATGTGTTAAATTTATCATAATTACATAATATCATGTGTTTTTCATTTAGTAGTCGCTCTTCCTATCCCTATCCCTATCCCTTTCTTTTCCTTTCCTTTTTGTCATATCTAGTCTACTCTGCTTATGGGTTGTGAGACGAGGGTTCCCAGGAAATAACCTCTCTATTTCTATGAGGTAGTGGTAAGGTCTGTGTACATTCTACCCTCCCGGGCCCCACTTGTGGGATTTCACTGGGTATGTTGTTGTTGTTTGACATGGTCATATGCCTTTTCGATGTCTAGCTTGCACAGGACTCCAGGGATTTTTTGTCTATCCCTGGAATCTACCAAACTCATTAGCCAAGAGGGTTGCATCCATAATCTGCCTGCCCTTCAAGAAGGCCATCTGATGCTCATCCACAAGCTTCCCCACAACTTTTTTCATCCTCTCAGTGATCAATTTAGAAATTATTTTATACACTCCACCTATCAGACTGAAAGGTCTGAAATCTTAAGCTCTTCTGCTCCTGGCTTCTTTGGTATAAGTGCTATAAAAGTCGCATAAAAGAAAAATTTCATTCAGATGGAAATTCCGAATTGTATGCATTAAGTCATCTTTTAAAATGCTCTAGTACTCCTTGTAGAATTGCATTGTAAACCCATCAGGTCCAGGTGCTTTGTCACCATCACATTGCTTGATGATATTAAGCACTTCAGTTTCAGAAAAAGGTCTCTGTAGCCAATCATGTTCCTCCTGTGTAATTCTAGGGCATCCCTGCATCTCGAAAGATGGTCTCCATGTTTCTGATTCTGAGTAGATTCTATTATAGAACTCTACCATAGCCACTTTTATACTGTCTGGATTTTGAATTTTCTCCCCTTGGACCACCAATCTGTCAATCGTGTTGTATCTTTTATGAGCTGATGCCATTCTCTGGAAAAATTTGGTATTGTTGTCCCCTTGTTTCAGCCAAAGGACTCTGGATTTTTGCCTCCATCTTGCTTCTTCATTTTTAGCCAGTTCCTCTAGCTCCACCACTACTGTAGCTCTGATCATCATTTCATCCTCAGGCAGACTTCTATTATCTTGAATCCGGTCCAATTCAGCCAACTCATTCAGTAGACTGTCCTTCCTGCTCACCTGTTCCCTAAAAGTAGCTTTGCTCCAAACTTTGAGTTTCTGTTTCAAGTTTCTTAGTTTGACACTAACTTTATAATCAGGACCGCCAACTACCATCATATCATTCGACCACCTTCTGATTAGTTCTGAGAATCCTTCCACCTTAAGCCACCAATTTTCAAATTTAAAGTTTGATCTTTTCTTTACCCCGCTCCGACATTCTAGGAGTAGAGGACTATGGTCAGAAATTACTCTTGGAAGTATCCTCTGCCGCTTCTATGATTGACTCCCCGAAACCAAGTGAACTTCTCTCCATTTAATGGAGGGTCATAAAAGTTCCATATTTTCAATCCACCGGGAAAACGTTGTCATTATATTTGTGATCCTGCTGCAACCTCTTCTCTCCGTTGTGAATCCCACTGTGTTGAAGTCTCCGTCGTGAATCTCACTGTGTTGAAGTCTCTTCAAGCTAACCATGTACCCCCACACCACTCCTTAACAGCTGCTATTTCCTCCCAGCACTCAAGTTTCTCACTTCTGGAATGAAGGGCATATACCCCAGTGAGAAACCAAGTGAAGGAACTCTGGACAGCATCAAATCTACACGTGATAGAGAAGTTACCTATTTCTACCAGTGCCCCACTCCAGATCCTACCATCCCACATGATTAGGATCCCCCCTCTACTACCAACAGCTTCAAGATAGCCACAATTCATCCACCTACTAGGCCACAATGATTTGGCATTAACTCCAGTCATAAATTTCCCCACCGCACTTCATTTTAGAACCTCACTCTCATAGCTATCAACATCATTTATGTAGATTCTGTCCGCCCCCCCCCCCCCTTTGAAGTGTAGTCGTCAGGCCCATCTACATTGATCCTCTGTCTGGTTGCCCATTTACTGCTTTTCAATGCCTCGGCATAAGGCAAACATTGGCCAGCCTAAAATTCTCTACATTACTTAACGGCTTAAATCGTGCAATGAAGCTTCCCACTTTTCCAGCGATGTCATTCCAGCCAGAGTCGAAAGTTTAACTCCGGAATAATAAGTACAAACCTCTGTCTGCCCCTCACATTAATCAAACTCACATATCTACCATATTTATTAAAGTTTCGAGCACAAAAAAACTCTGAAAAGGCATCTTTCTTCTTCCATCTTTTGACTCTGTTCCCCTTTGTTGTGGATGCTTCTTGCAGGGTTTTGACGATTCCATAGCCTTCCTATTGAAAGTTGTTCTGGTAATGGCGCTCCTTCCTCTTTCAGTCCATTCGAACCATTCCCCTGTCGTTCCGCTAGCCCTTGTTACTTTAAAAAACCTGAACCCTACAGCAAAAGAGATGGTATCCTCCATGTTGCAGTAAGAAAAGGAAGAACGAGCGAAAGGAGGAGAAAGAAAGCGAAGGAGAGAAAGAGAAAGAAATAGGGAGATTTGGAAGTGAAAGAAGGAGGTAGAAAGTTCCGGTGAGAAGGATCACCGGAATTTAGGAGAGGACCACTTCCTTCTATTTTATTTTAAGGAAAAGCATTCATATTAAGTATATTATTGCCACGACTCAATAATCAAACAGCAAAAGTCAAGAGAAAGGGGAAAAGGAGACACCGGACAAACGTAACCCATTGTCCCTGCCCTTTTAAAAGCAACAAAAGAACAGAATTACAAAATACACAACTGTACTACTAGAACCAAACTGTCTGTGATTTTACCAATCTCAACCCCACACCAACTACCTGCTTCTTTAAAGACGAGATATAAAATTTGCATCATCCACAGTCTAGAAAGAAAGGTTTAGTTTAGAAAAACATCCATACAGCTTGGTAGTGATACGACCAGTGACAATTCACGCGTCACAGCATGTTGAACCCACTTGTTAGATAATTGTTCTTGCATGTCACGCATAAAAACATTAGTAATATAAAGAACTCCCTCAAATATTAGTATATGGGTAATGGAGAAACTGGTACCTTTGAAGAAGATCTTTGAGACCCACATGACTTCCCCTAAAAGAGTCCATGTGTAATATACATGGTACTCTGACTGAGCTCACTGCAGTATCATCATCTGAAAAACACAAACCAAGTTCTTAGCAAAAACAGTAAGACAAATGCAGAAGTCAAGTGATATATAATGAACTTACTTGTAAAGTTAGCCACTTCACCAGGATGGCATATGACGATCAGACTCCAGTGATAACTGTCATTATATAGATAACAAGTTACTTACGACTAATGAAAAAAGATCACCACTAGAGAAAACAGAAGTTTAAGTATCTTACTTGTAATTTACTGGAATGAATACAAAGTCCTTTTCAAATAACTTTATTTTCCTTGTCCACTTACGGACGCGCAAAAAAGCAGCATGGCCATCAAATGCACTGTTTGGATCTTTATCCATATCAGCCAACTTTCGAAAGAAGAAACAGTTAAAGAAATGGTATCGTTGCCTCTTTTCTGGTGGAATTCTGTTCTTCAAATACCTGGCAGTATTTGAGTTCCAATTCATACAAAATGAGAATGGTAGCATAACCCAAACCAAGATAAATTAGAAGTCAAGAGAGAAAATCAATAGTCCTCACATATGATTCACAAAAGAGTTCCAATTGTGAGGAAAAAGAAAAGAAAATGCATGAACCATGCACTAAGCATGGTGACAAGCTTCAGAATATATGTTTCTCCATTTCGGGTCACAGAATATATGATGGTGTGACAATAAGTGCTAGTAACAAAGAACTTACATTATGTAGAAATCAATAATTGTATCATTGACAAATGTATCTGGTGCCAGAAGATCGAAGTCCCTCTTACTGATGCAAATAGCATCAGGATCCCCTTCAGGATAAACAACTTCTTCAAGCGGCTCACCATAACTGCAAATTATAAATTTCTTCAGCATCAAAAACTTAAAAAGAAATCCGTGTGTTTTATATAACTAGTTATCCCTAATACTTAAAAACAGAAAGACCAAATTTTACAAGGCAAAAAGTCCCCTCTTTTTGCACTAAGAAATTTGTTCTCAGTCCACTTTCCTAGTGAGGCCAGCTAAAATTACACTGAAAAGGATTAAAATGGCATGACATCCTAGATTGTACCACAGACAACAACCAGAGCGTTAAAATAGCTAAGCTTGCAAACTGGGAGAACATGTCAAGGAGCAAATCTATTCCTTAATCCTTAACAAATAACAGTGTCATGGCATAGGTTTCAATATGCTATAATTATACAAATTTAACTTAATAAATATCATGCACATCAATTAGGGATATTTAATTACTGTGATTATATCTTATTTCCTAATTTAGTGCATCTGTATAGCTATTTAAACCCCACCAGATTGAGGATATGATCAATCAAGACATTCCCAAAATCTTCTCTTCTTTCTCCACACCTCGTTTTTTTTCCACATTGTATCAGGGCCTTTTAAATCCCTTCTCTATATCCTTTATCACAAAAAGTCCCTCTCTATTATCATTTTATTCTGTTCACCAAAAATAAAAAAAAGAATCCTAAATAAAGAACTCTGATGAACATGCAAGAACCAAATCTTCAATTCATCTCTAATCGAAGATCTTTGAATTACACCACTCATATAAACACATAATCCACCCCACCAACTCCATCACCAGTATCAACATGTGTAAAAAGTGAGCCTTTTTGTTAAAAACTGAGGAATGCTAAGGCCAAACTAGCACAAGGTTCAAATGTCGGTGGATGATTGGCCCACCACTCTACATTTCTACACTAAATACCAAGCCTTTGTCCATGGTAGAGCCCAAATTCTTGACATGCGCCTAACTCGCATATCAAGTGTTGTGCTTTTTTCATGAACCAAAACCTGCGAGAAGGTCCATGTGCCTCTTATATGTTCTAGCTATATAGCAGCATGTGTCATCTTCGGCAATGACCTACTATTGACAATGATACAACTCTACTGAGGTAGAACACACAGTCCAGTATCGCCATCTTTATATGAACCTAAATAGTTTTCCCATGGAAGAATGATTTAAGGTTCAAAACTCTCTCCTCCTTAAATTCTGGTCAAATCGAGCTCGGAAACGGTTCAAAGTTTTGTTCTCTCTTCCTTCAGATCCTTCAACGACTAGATATGCTCCTCATCCCTCTCTTGCAGTTCCTCCCTTGTATCAAAATGTCCATCTTGGCTTTCAATTCTACTTTGACAATTATTTTTTTACTTGTAGAAACTGATACTATAGACAATTATTATACTTCTAAAACGTCAGTTTAATTTTTTTTGAAAGGTGGGACTAGGAAAAAAAAGGGAAAAAAAGGCGAGACAAGAAAAGGACGAAAAACAAAGTGCAGCGACTAAAGTGGAAGAGGCAGTAGACCAGCCTCATCCCTTTGGGAGAGGAATCAGGCCAAACTCACCCCAGTCTCCAGTGCAGTGAATTTGAGCCTTGAACCTTGGGCCAGTTCATGGGGTTAAGTGGTAACGCCCACTTGCCATGTTTAGTTCATTTCCTCTCCGAAAACAGTGCCAAAACTAAGTTTTCCCATCAAATTAATTTTGTTACCAGGTCCCTTGAGCTTGTAACTAACAAAACCAAGTTTCCTCATCAAGTAATATTGTTGTAATCTGATTTTCAGAAATGTGGTTACTTTCTTGGGTGATTCTTCCTTTTATGAAGTTTGTAATATACATTTTGAAGATCATCACATTTGTTGCATTAACTGTATAAAATCCAAAACAGCATTGATATAAACAAAAAAACTCCAATCTGTTAAACTGCTTAAGAAAAGACACCCAGACGCATAAGAAACAAGAAATTCTGAATAGAACCAGCAAAGCAGCTCCTAAATCTCCACTTACAGAGGGTAAACAACTGTTTCAATGATCTGGGAGAATATATTATAGGCAGCATAGATTTTGAACATGCAAGTAACCATTGCCAACTGCTACAGGACTAAGTTACCAAGTCAAAGATAGAGCTCAATGAATAGACACCAAATGGAGAAAAACAAAACATGGAGGTGCCAAAGACATGGATCACCTATTGCATGAGGAATATGGCAAAATCCAGTCATTGGACAGACATTTCACCATTAAGTTTCATCTACCTAGATTTTCAGGAGAAAAGAAACCCTCCCACAAGATTAATTTTCTAAGAGGCTGTTTGGCCAAGTGGTTCGGAGGACAACAGCACTTTTTTTGGAAATTTGAGGAGATTAGCCAATAAGTAAAATTGCTTTTAATTAGAAGCAGAAGCTACACTTGCCAGTATAGTGTTGTGGTTGCCACACACGAATGTCAGATCCCTCATTTGGGATTATGATTGCTAGCCTGGATTTGATGAGACTGCATGGCAATACACGCCGTCCCACCAAGCTACTGAGTGGATGGTAGCACAAACCTAGCTATAGAGTGAATGGTGGCGTCCATGGTGCATATATGGGGTGTCAGTGTATAGGTGTTAGAACTCCTAAGAACGCCCACCTAAAAAATTATAATTATTATGTTCAAACTAAAAGTAAATTAGATTATTTAAAGCGTTATGATTATTGATATCATTTTTCATTATCAAAAATGAAACTGTGAAGCTGCTCAATTCCCAGGAATGCCAAGAGTTATCAGAAAGATTATTGAGTCCAGGAGCCTGAACCCGAATGCAACTACACTCCAAGGTGACTTGAGAACCATAGACTGCAGACTATGGTGGTGAAGTAAAGTTACCTGTTTCACAAAAGAAAAAGACTATGGTGGTGAAGACGTTTATTTTTCTTTTGATCTTCCAGCAGTCTTATTACTCTTTTTGTACTTGAATGAGTGACAATTATATTTTATTAATAACATTTTTCTTTGATATACAAGTTTTTCAAAAACTGTTTAATATCTTTAGCTATGAAGTATTTGATTTACAATACATTTTACATGATTTTTAAATGCATAATTGAAAAAGTCTGAAATTGTGTTTAAACATATGTCCTAAAATGTGAGTTAAACCTCTACATATGTAGTCTCTTAGGACAGATGGAGGCATTTATCAGCCTCTCTCATAAGCTTTATTAACTTATAATAAAAGATTTATTCTTCCTCTTTACAGAATGCAATTTCCTTTGTTTCATTCTACATCCTTATATAGCTTAACTTACAAACTTTACAATACAGGGTGTGTTTGGTGTGGAGGAAAACATTTTTCGAGAAATGGTTTCCAATCTTCTTATGTTTGGTTGAACTAAATATTTTGGAAAATATTTTCCAAATCAACTCATTTTCCTCTAACTTAAAGAAAATGATTTCCTTCCAAAACTACGAAAAACATTTTTCAAGCCTCTCCTCCAATCTCAAATTAAAGATTTTTTTACGTCATCCCTACCACGACCCCCTCCCGCCCAAAAAAGATATTCTTGAAAAATATTTCACATTTTGAATTTTTTTTACCCCATTCCTACGCCGACTCACCTAACCCCTCCCAAAAAAAAAATTAAAAAGTTTATTTGAAAAAAGAAAATTAAATTTGAAAATTTCATTTTTTTTTTACCCCACCCGCTGCCCCCCCCCCCGAACCACCCCCCATCCCACCCCACAAAAAATTAAAAAATTATTTTTGAAAAAGTTCAAATTTTAAAACTTCAATTTTTTTCTCCACTCTGCCCCCAAAAAAATTTAAAAATTATTTTTGAAAATTTATTTTTTTTACTCCCCCGCCCTCAAACACACAAAAAAATATTAAAATTTCATTTTTTTTAAATATTTTAAATTTTTGAAAATTTAATTTTTTTTACTCCAGCCCTACCTCAGAACTCCCCACCCTCATCCCCTACCCACCCACCCAAAGAAAAATTCAAAATTATTTTTTAAAAAAATCAAATTATTTGAAAATTAGGTCTACTGTCGGGTATGGTCAGATTCCGGTTCGAAAACCGAGGCCAAGTCTAAATTTGAAAGCCAAATCTTGGACCCGAAGTTGAGTTAGGTCTCTTATTAAGTGTCAAGGTTGGGTTCTAAATCGAGGCTAATTTTCATGTCAGAAACTATTTTCCTAAAAATTATTTTTTATTCTCTAGCCAAAACTAAAAAATATTTTTCCAAAAAAAAATATTTTCACTCACTAACCAAACAATAGAAAACATTTTTCACTCACTAACCAAACATGAGAAAATAAGTTAGAAACCAACTTGTTTTCCAGGAAAACACTTTCTAGAAAAACATTTTCCATGAAAAATGTTCTCCTTCATACCAAACACAACCATAGTGATGTAAATGATATTTAAATTTTACGAGGAGAAATAAAATTAAAAATAAAATATACAATGGAAGTGTCCCTCCATGACGGATAAGATGAGTGAAGACGAATTGAGATGGTTCCGACATGTGAAAAGGAGATGTGCAGATGCTCCATTGAGGAGATGTGAGAGGCTGGCTATGGGGAGTGTCGGGATAGGTAGAGGAAGGCCTGAGAAGTATTGAGAAGCTAGATTAGATGACATAGCACATCTTCAGTTTACTGAAGACAGGACCTTAAATAAAAAGGTATGGAGGCTACGGATTAGAGTAGAAAATTAATCAGTATTTGTTGGTTATCTTGCCTACGTATCCATACATGTTTCTCCTTTTTTACCCGAAGCAGTAGCATTATTCTTGTAATTCCTTGTCCTTTGATTCATATAACAATCTATTATTTCTTGTGCTTTGGTTATTGTGCCATTTGGTTATTAATATTTTTTTCTTTGAATGCTATGTAATTATTTCCTTATGATTTATTGTCCTCTTCGAGTGTAGTTCTCTGTGTTTTGAAGATGAGGGTTCCCACGAAACAGCCTCTCTACTTTTATAAGGTAGTGGTAAGATCTGTGTACATTCTACGCTCCCCAGACCCCACTTGTGGGATTCCACTGGGTATGTTGTTGTTGTTTGAGTGTAGTTCTCTTTCCTATGACTTTGATATGTGTTACTTGCGCCGAGAGTCATTCACGAGCAATCTCTCTACCTCCATGAGCTAGGAGTAAGGTCTACATATATTGATTTCTCCATAGACCCTCTTATGGGATTACCAAAGTAGTCACATGTACACTTTAAATGCACTCAAGCCCTAAAATGAGGCTCAAAATGTGTTCAAGGCTTTGTTGCTTTATGTGCACTTCAGTGCCGTCATCAAGATTCTAAGGTAAACTTTTCCCACTAATAAGCATCTTCTGAAGAAATGACACTGAAGAATTGGTAATTCGTTTTATCATAATTTTTTCCAATTTCTTTGATCATATATTAGTCATTTTCACGTTTATAATTATTAGTCTTAGACTGAACATATATATTTGTTTTTCTCCCGTTGCACCTTTTTTCATTAAAGTCCATGCTTTATTTGCGCTTAAAGCCCCATCTGACCTTAGCTTTGTTACGCTTTTCGCCTTTGATAGCTCTGCGAATTACAAGGGTTATGCTATAGTTGAAATGGTTTTAAATTTATATTTGTTTGATGTTTTTGGTATATTTACCAAATATATCCCTCATTAATTCACTAAAAACTAATTATTAAAAAATGTCCAATAACTATGTAATCTCCGTTTAGACGGTGTGGGTACCCTTTTTGAGAACTTTCTGGTTACGTGTGTTCAATTTCACAGCAGCGATTTCATTGGAAATAATCCACCATCAACGATCGATTTGCTGCCATAAACAGCCCCAACCTCGCCCATTTGCTTCCCTCGCCGGCCACCACAAACGACCCCTTTACCGGCGTCCTCTTCAGCGGAAAAATCCAACCCAAAACAACCCTCTGCCCGAACCACTACCAGTGGAAACCCCTTCTTTCTTTCTCGTTTCTCCTTCTTTCTTCACTGTTAGAAACTTCCGGCGACCTCTACTATTTCCGACGACTTTTGGTCATTTGTTCATTGACTATCAGAAACTTCCGGCGACTTACAGCTTCTCTCCGGCGACATCTACTGTTTTCCGACGATATCTTCCGGGTGATATCTTCCAAATTCCTCTCTATTTACTATTTTTTTAATATATTTCTTGTTATATATTTCTTGCAATAACTCTCTGACTTGCAATATTTCTTGCCTGTTACATACTTCTTGCAATATTTCTTGCCTATTACATATTTCTTGCAATATTTCTTGCCTTACATACTTCTTGCTTGTTACATTTTTTAATATATTTTATTTCTTGTAATATTTCTTGCTTGTTACATATTGTGGTTGTCACACATACTCCTTGCATCTTGGTGTTGTGGGTTGTTGCAAGTATTTTTATAGGATTATTGTTTTTCGTCTTTTCTCAAGTATTTTTAAGAATTTAGGATTGGTTAGTTGATTATTGTAAACTATGCTTTATATCTTATTATTCTGTATTGTTGAGCAGTTGTTTTCGTGTGATCGTATTTTCTTTATCTTTAATGGTTTGTTGAGTTAGTAATTCTTAGTATAGTTTAGTGGAATCGGGGTCTGATGGTGAATCAGGGTCATGTTGTCGGTTAGGGCCGGAGGCTAGGGGTAGTAGTGGTAAGGGGGCATGGGCTTACTAAGTTGAGAGTAGGGACGTGGAATATAGGATCAGGGAAGTTCATAGAGCTAGTGAAGAGTCTTAAGAGGAGACATATTAATATAACGTGTATTTAGGAGACCAAATGGGTAGGTACCAAAGCTCGACATGTAGACAGGTTTAACTTATGGTACCTGGGTGGCTCTAGGGATAGAAATGGAGTAGGTATCCTAATAAATGAGGACCTTAGGGAGTATGTGATTGAGGTCAGGAGGATTAATGATAGAATGATGCCTATTAAACTTGTGGTCGGCAGTCATATTGTGAATGTAGTTAGTGTTTATGCGCCTCAAGTGGGCCTGGATGAGAAAGTCCAAAAACTTTTTTGGGAAGATTTGGACGAAATTGTGGGAGGTATACCGAACACAAAAAAGAAATTTCATTGCGGGAGATTTTAATGGGCATATTTATGCAACTTCGAGTGGTTTTGACGATGTCTATGGAGGCTTTGGTATGTCTCTCTTAGACTTTACTAAAATCTTTGAGTTGGTTATTGCTAATTCATGTTTCCCAAAGAGGGAAAATCAATTGGTTACCTTTCATAGTATGATAGCGAAGACCCAAATTGATTACTTACTCATCTAGAAGGGTGATAGAAGCCTGTGTAAGAATTGCACATTTATTCCGAGTGAAATATTTCCACTAGGCATAGGCTTACAGTGATGGAATTAGAGATTAAAGGGGGTAAGAGGAACAAGGCTATTGATGCCCAACCAAGGAATAGATGCGGTGGCTTGACTCCTGCCTTTTCTGGGGAGATGGGGGAAAAGTTGAATAGTTTGAGGGCTTGGAGTAGTAGCAGAGATGTGAACACCACTGCCAGTTACATTAGAAAAGTAGCTACCGAGGTACAAGGGATTTCGAGATGGACCTTTAGTGGACGTCAAGATGATTGGTGGTGGAGTGGAGAAGTTCAAAGCAAAGTGAAAGCTAAGGAGATTGCCAATACAAAGTGGTTGGAATGTAGGGATGAGAAAGAAAAACAAAGGCTTAAGGATATCTATAAGACGACGAAGATAAAAGCGAAGACGGCACTGACAAGCGCTAAGACAACAGTGTTTGAGCGCTTGTATGTTGAGTTAGGTGAAAAGGGCAGGGACAAGAGATTGTATAGGCTCACGAAGGAGTGAGAGAGAAAAGCTCGTGACTTGAACCCAGGAAAGCGCATTAAGGATGAGGAGGGTGAGGTGTTGGTCGATGAGACTTCTATTAAGCTAAGGTAGCAAGCTTACTTTTACAAACTCTTAAAAGAAAAAGGGGACAGAGATATTGAGTTAGGTGATTTGGCGCACTCCAATCATTATCGAGATTTTGGTTATTACAAGCGCTTCAGAGCTGAGAAGGTTAGACGTGCTATTAGTAGTATGAACAGAGGGAGAGCAATCGAACTCAAAGAGATTCCGGTGGATTTTTGGAAGAACATGGTCAAGGATGGTATTGAGTAGTTCACTAGGTTGTTTATGTTATTATGAAGAATGCTAAGATGCCCGATGAATATAGGAGTACAATGGTTTCATTGTACAAGAACAAGGGTGATATTCAAAACGGTAACAATTATAAGGGTATCAAGTTGTTAAGCTACATTATGAAAGTCTAGGAGAGAGTGGTGGAGATGAGGGTGAGAAAAAGAGTGTATTTCAGAGAATCAATTCCGATTTATGCAGGATCGATCGACTACTGAAGCAATCCATCTTGTTCGGAGATTCGTGGAGAAATATAGGGAGAGAAAGAGGGACCTTCATATGATTTTATTTACAATACATTCACATGATTTCTAAATGTATGATTTGAAAAGTTTGAAATTGATGCTTAAACATATGTTGCAAAATGCTATCTGAGCCTCAGGACTTGTGGAGGCTTTTATTAGCATATCTCATAAGATTCATCAACTTCCATTTTATGAACTCTATTCTTGCTTTTACACAATGCAATTTCGTTTGTTTTACTTTGAGTTTATATAGTTAACTTTCAAAAAGTTTTACTATTTAGTGATTTAATTTATAGAAAGATTTTTTTAATTTATTTTTCTCGATGTTTCTTAGTATATTTAAATCATCATGTTAATATTACACCAATATTTAATATTTCTTTATATTTATCTATGTATTACTCCCTGTGTCCTACTTTATGTGACACCTGTCCTTTTTAGCTCGCCCCAAAAAGAATCTCTCTTTACTATAATTAGAAATATTTTTTAACTTTAGAATTCCCCTTTTATCCTTAATGAAATGATTTACGACTTCACAAATATCTAAGAACTATTTTAGACATTAGTTTTAAAAATCTTTCTATTTTTTTCAAACATCGTGCCATATCAAACAACGCCACATAAAATGGGACCGGGGGAGTATGTCAGGTTCTCTATAGTATTTTCTCATGACTTTTTTCAATTCAATTATTTCTCTATTGCTTTGGACTTTTTTCTCTTGAGTTGAGAGTCTATTGAAAACAACATCTCTATCTCTAAGGTAGAGGTAAGGTCTGCTTACGCTCTATCATTCCAACCTCACTTTGTTGGATTACACTAGGTATATTGTTGTTGTATTTGTCTATGTATTTTATTAATTGAAAATTTTACAATGTACTAATTTAAATTACAATAAAAGTAAAAACTTAAGTAAATTCTTTCGTAATAGATATTTAAAATAATTTATCTATTAAGTAATCTTAATAGTAATTATGCATTGATACTCATCTCTTTTCATAATTTGACACTCGAAGCACTTTTTAGGAAAAAATAAGCACAACACAATCTACTTATCAAAAGCACTTCTCAAATGAATTAGTGAAATTCAAATTGTTTTTCCAAATTACTTTTCAGAAAAACTATTTTTAAAAAGTTCTCAAAATAAACAGTTTTTAGTCGCTTGGCCAAAGACTCCAAGTCAAAGATGAAATGAGAAAAACATTGTGTGCCATAGTCATCTCTGCATACTGCACTAGAAGTGATAACACTAAAATCTCATAAAAGAACACTGGAAACAAACGACACCTATTAACGACACAAGAAAAGAGAGACCCTTGCTGTAGCAGAATCTAAATCTCTACCTGCAGAGAGTCTAACAAACAGCTTCACTAACCTAGGGAAATACTTCTTTGGTCGCTGATTTGATGTTTCCCCATGTGAATTCTCCCTCCATTCTTCATTCTCGTTGCTACAAGACCAGATGATCAAAGATAAGAGGAGAATAACACAAACTACAACATAATATATAAAAGAAGAGCTTAAGTCCAAGGTCCATATACGGAATAAGACCAGAAAAGGAGTCACTGAATCAATCAAGTTCAGATTATAGATCAGAGACAACTTAAGTTGTTGGACACTAACAGTAGCTGGATGAAAGTTAAAACAATGTTACTGTTCATGCATTTGGATGGCGCATTGTCATCGTGTATGATGATAAGTAATTGTGACTATTTCCGGTACTCCCTAAAATATCAAAATATTACTTCACTGAAATTAAAAGGTAGACACCAGCCTCCTGAGAAATAGCTTAAGTGGGTATGAGAAACCTGGCATTGCAATCTACAAGAAACTCTAGATCATAGTAAGCAGCCATGTTTTGGAGCCTATTCATACATCTCTAGCAGTAAATAAAATTATCAGGTATATCTCTAATAGTAATCTTCCCTCTAACTATAGAAGAATGAGAAAATGTTATTCCAAGGAAAATTAGCCCCACTAGTTATAGAACTGATAACACTTCAAAATCCAGTTTGACAGAAAAAGACGACCCTTCAGTCAACAAAAACTAACAAAAACAAAAAGGAGATAAATATCCACGTTGATTCTGCAACCAAAAGCAATAACACAAGGGAGAAATGGTGATTGGAAGCACTCACTGGTAGTTCCATACTGCCTTGTAGACATCCAAAGATTGAATTGCTTCACATTTCTCGGACAATTCAAAATCATTAACAGCAAACTCCACCTCCTCAATACCTTTGACATTAAGAGCTTCACCATTCATTAACAGAAGCAAGACATATTTATCAGAGGAGAGAGCAACATAGGGATTTCAAGGAAACAAGCAGCAAACACCACTTAAACAAGCTGCATCATCTTTTAATTATACGGGATGTCGCATCTAAAAATTATAGCTGACGTAAAAGACAATAACATACACAATGAAATCCCATGGGGTGGTGGGGGGTGGGGGGTGGGGGGTATGCAGACCTTACCACTACCTTATAGAGATAGAGAGGCTGTTTTCAGAAGACCCTCGGCTCAAACGGACATAAAAGACAAGTAGAAAAAAATATATATATACAAATCTAGCTTCTAGCGTGCGTTAAGGGGTCATTAAATAATTATAGTAGAATTATAATTAAGGGATTATTAGTGGATATACTTTTTTGGTAGATATTAAGTTTATTGAATTAAAAATGAAATATACAGAGTATAATACATGTGAGAAATATAGGAGAAGAATATTATTGAATTGTAAATAAACATTATTACATAGAGGCCCTATTATAGATTATACAATATAATCCTTTACCAAGTAGGATACTATATATTATACCGATTTCTATTTCTATTCCTATTCTAAGTAGGATTATATATTCTTATTCTAACAATATAAAACATGTATTTAGTTTTGTAATATAAGAACTTGAATTAACTTTTATTTCCAATTTAAACCTTAGAATTCTTTAAGGACTTTGAAAGGAAAGCTTTGAAAAGGAAATCTTTTGTCTTTTGATTGTTTTATCCAGGATGGTTATCCGATTTTCAATGTGGTAAAAGAAAATACCAAAATTGTGGCATAACTAATCCCAGGATTGCTTATACCAGAAATAATTCTCCAACCAAACACAGGATTAAATCATGACTAAATTTATATGGTTTCAATGTAAGCTTTGTTGCTTCTTTAATTCTTTTTTCAATCTTACCTTTTGGGACATTCCTAGGGAATTCAAGGGTTTCAATTTTACGGCTTCCCTCCAAATTTCCACATCTTTCACTGCACTTACACACCAACCTAAACAGCTCTAAAAATCCTAAATATTTGACCCTCCAACTTCAGTGATTTCAACCAATATTGAAGGCTTAATCGTTAGTCCGTTGTGTTTTCTCCACTAATTT
Source organism: Solanum rostratum (assembly GCA_029948455.1). Taxonomy (NCBI): domain Eukaryota; kingdom Viridiplantae; phylum Streptophyta; class Magnoliopsida; order Solanales; family Solanaceae; genus Solanum; species Solanum rostratum. The sequence continues at coordinate 19,891,835 of CM057049.1, forward strand.
TTAAAATTCTATCTGGGATTGATGAACTAGAGCAGAGGGTCTTTCATAAATAGCCTCTACCTCCACGAGATAGTAGTAAGGTCTACATACACTCTACCCTTGCCCTAGACCCCACTATGGGATTTTCCTGGGTATGTTATTGTAATAGTAGTAATATCTCGCTATTACATGTTTTTGTTATTTTCTACTGAGACCCACTTCATGGTATTTTACTGGGTATGTTGTTACATTCCCTTGTGGGATTCCACTGGGTATGTTGTTGTTGTTATGTTGTTACATTCCATTGCCTCTTGTACTTCCATTACGTCTTTTCTAAGTTATTTTTGACTTGAACAGAGGGTCTATCGAAAACAACCTCTCTACCTCTCCTCTGAGGTAGAGATAAGGTCTACGTACACTCTATTCTCCCCAAACCCCACTATGTTGGACTATACATATATATTGTTGTACCACTGAGAACGCAGAGAAAGTGTTCAGTTCAAGAAACCAAAAACACTTTATAAGTAACAATATGACGAGATTGAAGCATTGCGTGCATAAAATGGCAAATTCAACCAACCAAATCATTTTCTAAGAAACAAAATGATGAGACTCAAGCATTACATAGACAAGAAAAGCAATAGAAACATGAATATATTAGAGGGAAGTCCCTAACCACAGATCCTCCCCAAGAAAAGGACATGTATAGTCAAAAGAACAAAAAACAGAGCAAATTTGCCTAACAATGTAGCATGATAAAGTCGAAGAGCAAATTTGCCTGACAATGTAGCATGATAAAGTCTACATTATTGGAAATCAAAAGGAAGCGTCAGTTCGTCTACAATCTGTTACCTATAATTTGTATGAAATGTATGCAAAATGGTTTGGCTCTTTGCTTAAAAAACGTTATTTAATTGCATTTAAATATTTTGATAATAATCCTCCATCTGTTATTTTAATGTTTGCATTTGATGAAGCATGGAGTTTAAGAAAAAAGTAATATTATTGGCAAATACCAAAAGTACTATTAGAATGTGTGGTTACATGCTATGATATTTCTCTGACTATTAAAGCACATTATTAAGGGTAAATATGAGTTTAAGTTAAAAGTTTCTAAATAGAAAAATTTACGAAGTGTCAACTTTTGGAATAGACCATAAAGTAAAAGAAGCATGATTCACAAAGTAACTACTCCAAGCCAATAATGTGTACTCACATCGATAACTGAAACCTACTTCAAAGGACAGAAGAACAGAAACAGGAAAGAAAACTTGTCAAAATTTTAATTCCTTTGCATTTGCCAAGACAGAGAGCTTCAACAAACAGTGAAACATAATTTAAATTCCTTAATCCTTTCCATAGCTTTGTTCTTAATCTCTTTTCCTTTTAGAAAAAGGAGCTTAATTAGCGAACTTCTGCATGTTCAACAAGAGTGCTCACTTTCATAGCATGTAATCATGCTATCAGCCAAAAAAAAAAAATCTAGTGGTCCCCAGGAGAATTGATAACATTTTAGCAAGAAAAGTGGAAGCAGGCAAGCAGCACAAAGTAAAACCTGTACAATGAAAAGCTATAGCAAGTCAAAGTCTTAGATCATAAGAGAGTTCATTAAGCCAAAAGGTTAAAAGGGCCCTTTATTTCTAGATAATTGTTTTTGCAGGTTATAAGCATCTGATGGTCCTAAGACCTCCAAAAGTGAAGAGGTTCACATACAAGAAACACATTTTCAATTCATTTTCAAAGTTTACTTGATTCTTATGGTTACTTTCATTACTTAAAAACATATAGTGAAAGGGTGAATGTAAACTAGATTCAAAAATCATTACAAACGCCCCATTACTGATTCCTACTTATGGATAATAAAAAAAACATTCAAAATAAGAAGAGCATAAAATTACAGACATAGCTGGAGTTCAATTGAAAAATGGATACATCTCGAGAAAGAACATGAGCAGCAGTACAGCATACCAGAAGTCTTGTGAGCATTTTCACCTTGTGTTGTTGATCTTCTGTTTACATGGATCTTAAACACAGCTACATCAAACTGAAAACAAACCAATGAGACTTTTCAGCCCCACGACATCTACAAGCATCACATAACACTCGCTTGAAAATATGTAATGATAAAACTCACCCTCCCTGACAAACGTGCTTGAATTTGGAATATGTCTCCAACTTCAAAGCGAATGCAAAAAGCTCCTGAATTCTCATTCACTATTGAGCCTTTGACCTCAACACAACTGCTGGAAAAGGTTACTGTAGTATCTGTCATCACGTAGGACTTCCCTCGATAATAGAGATAATCGGGACAGAAAACGATTGGGCTGTTTTCAAACTGCAAAACAGAAAAATTTATTGGTAAATAAAGGATAACATGGAAGATACTAAACTGCACAAGTCATCAAATAATTTTATTTCCAAATGAGTTCCACTACTGTTGGCCATCAATTAATTTTAATTCCAAATGAGTTCCACTGCCGTTGACAACAAATAATTTTAAGAGACTTCAGGCCAAAGAATAGCAGAAATCCTTGAATATAGAAGCCTTACTGTATGAATTTTTCAAACAGATAAATACCCAGCCTGCAGATTCCAAAACCTTCCACTAGGACAGATTCAACAGAACAGCTTTTCAACTGCAGTGTTACTAACTTTTACTGTTCATCTTTTACTTCTTCATGTAGTGCTATTGCTCATAACGGGCATCATATTTCTTTTTCAAAGTTAAAATGATAAAAGAGATAACTTAGAACGAGCGGTTGTGGGAAGCATAACACGGGAGATAAAGTGTATGGGAGTGACATTGTTAATATTTCAACAAGTACAGAAGTCACAATTTTTGCAACTTCACATGGTTTATATCATTATCACTTTCGACATTTATATTTTACACGCATTGAAAACTGATATCAGTGCAAATCCAGTTCGCTTCGAAATGTAATAATGATACAATAGAGCATACAAAAAGGAGACACTACTTAGATCCAACAACTGTAGATCCTCAAATCATTCACTCACTAAATAGTTGTTGTAGGATGCATTACAAAAAATAATGCATGCATTAGTTCTGTGCATTACTAATACCTTGTTTGATTCACTAACCGATGTATTACTAACACTCTGTTTGGTATTATACTATGTATGACTAATACATGGAAACCATGGTATAAGCAATACAAGGGGTTTTAATGCATGTATTAGCATGCATAAAAGACACAATTGTCCCTCAAAACGTTTTCCACATCCTTTCCACTGTGTGGAGGATATCATTTTAAACAAATAATTTTTTTTAGAAATACACAATGCATGTTATTTTTAATAAACCAAACCAAACAATGCATAAAGAATAATCTTAGCATAATTAATATCGTCATTACTACTGCCAACATTAGTAATATGCTATTCAACATTATTCTTACAAATCCTAGCAAACAGCTCCTGATTGAGTAGGATTAGTGAGTGTGCATTGACCCAGTGTAAAGCCATAGGTTTGGGAGAGTAGAGTGTACGCAATATTACCCCTACAATCATACCTCATGGAGGTAAAAAAGTTGTTTCCTTGAATGACCCTCGACCAAATAACGCATATCAAAGCAATATGAGAAGGAGCAGACAGAATTATAGAAAATAATAGAGAAAACATTATATAGGCTTCAGGAAAAAGGAACAGCAACGGATTAGTGAGTGTTGAATGCTATAAATTATTTTTTACACAAAATATGAAGAAGGCTTTAATAAATTGAGTAGCTATCATTACCATTCCCCAGTGGTCAAAGTGGTGATTTGATAATGGTCCATCTAAGATGTCTGAAATAAATACAAGAAGCTAAGTAAGCAGACCATACAATATTGAATTGTTGTGATATTGGTGTAAAAGAATGATGCCGGTAAAAAGAACAGACCATGATTGTCTGGAGTAGCAGATGAGTATGATGCTGATTCCTCACTTGTACTTTCATCAACATCAGAAACCGGACCAACTGATTCAACCTGCACATATTCCACCTTTAAAATGGCATGTTAAGAAAGTCTTTCAAAATCAGAAAGGTACAAAGAAAAACATGGATTGTATACATTGGAAGGAGATCCAGAGAAAATATCTTGAAAAGCTGTCCCGCTATATGAACTGCCTTCCAAGAAACTTCCACCTATGCGATTGTCAGGCTCTCTATCAGGATATCGTCTTTCGTTTGTTGAAGTAACTTTTGGCATGCTACCCGACATCATCATTCTCTCATCACTGCAACCTTTTGCATCCAGACTTGAGAGAGCACAGTTACCATTGAAGTCACTGTCAGCTGCTTCAATGTCTTCAGATGGTTCATCACCAGTCCCATTCGAGTTTATATTGGTCCCTAGCGCACCTTAAATGAATATTGACAAACAAAATTCAAACAAAAATGTCAAACCAAAAGTACACAAATACAAAGGACTGATCTTCTATTTCTTTTTTAAGGCAGAACCAACCAGTAAGAGATCACTTATTTGATACACCAAAGGAACCTGCTTAATTTATCACAAATTAGGTATGTCGACCAACAAAACCTCAAGTGTTTCCACAATGGAGTGTGCTATTTAGTCTACAGAAGATCAGGGTTAACGGAATAATCTAACTACTAATTGATTGCCTAATGATAGATATCCCATAAACACAGAGAGGTGGCACTAATGGATAAATGGATAACCAATGTGATAAATATGTTGAAAAAAAACTAACAAATACACCCATCAATTCATTTGACCATAGTACCAACGCAGTCTAATGAGTAACAAAACCCTGGTACAACAAGTACCAGTGAAGGCTAATGAGTAACAAAAGCCTGGAACAAGTACCAATGAAGGCTAATGAGTAACAAAACCCTGGAACAATATATTAACTACATAAAATTCAAAATTATACTAACATACTTTGTAATTCACTTCTCACAAAGAGGAAAAATTATATTTTCCACTTCTCTGTCAGCTTAGAAAAGAGAAAAACACCAGTCGGTCCTTAAACAACCAACTTTAGACACCAATCTCATTCTCCCAAATTAGATAAAATGTCACGCAGTTAACAATTATTAGACATCTACCCCTTCTTGTAAAATTAGAAGTGTGCAACAACACCAAAAGCATAAACAGGCTCAACTTAAAATACAGGTTGTGTTTACTCTTCTTCTTTTTTTTTTTGGAAAGAGCAACAAATTTTTTCAGCAGTAAAAGAAGGGAAATAACACGCCCATATACAAGAAATACATCAAATATAGACAACCTTACAAAAAGATACGGTTTTTACAAATAAAGGAGTGTTTGGATTAGCTTTTTTTAAGTACTTATAAGTTAAAAGTCAAAATCCATAAGTTGGGAACCCCCTTCCCAACTTTTGGCTTTTGGCCCTTTTTGGGGGTAATTTAGGCACTTTTTATGTAATCCAAGCACTTTCAAAAAATAAAAAAAATCCTTAAAAGCCAATAAATATTTCGCCCATCTTCTAAAAAACCAGCTAAAGATTATTTCTTTAACACTACTTGGCATCACCAAATAAAGTCCAAACTGTTTCAATATTTCCATCACAACCAAGATGTTATCTGTCCACGTAAAAGAAGATGATTCACATTTCTACTATGTTTTTACACATGAAACACCAATTGACACAAGTAAGCTTCCTCTTTCTCAAATTATCAACTAAAGGTGTTCACGGTTTTAGTTGGTCAATTTTTTAAAAATAAAAATAAAACCAAACCAATTAATCAGACTCTTAACTATTCAAACCATATCTGATACAAACATAATAAAAATTTATCAAAATGAAAAGGTAAAAACACTACTTATTTTGGAGTTGAGGGAGTATGTTATACATAAATAATTAAAAAGTTGGTGCATATAATTTATGGATTGATTAGTTTTGTTTTTTGAAAAAAAAAAAAAAAAAACATTACCAATTTTTAAAAATTTAAACAAATTAAAAAATATATTAAATAAATTTGGTTTGTTTTCGATTCGAATCTTTTTGCAATTAACAATGAAGACCCCTATTCTCCTCCGTCAAGATCACCCCAACGCACCTTACTTAGACCCTGAGTATCCATAACGAAAGATATAGAAAAGTTGACTCCTCCCTAATCAAAATATTCTGATAGGTCTTAGTAAAAAAAACATCATTATCACCTGGCCCCATCTCCCTACACCATTGCTATAATATATAGTCCTTTTATTGTGGATCAATTTGACTAAATTTTGAAATTTTAAAACCTTCCAATCTTACAAGTCACTCCTAAACCTAAAAATTACCAATGCATTTCCCTCTGGCATTTCTACATGAACCAACACATATTTAGAAATGTATTCTCACACCGCCAATATCTCCAAAAACCTTGCATCACCGACCCTGGATGATATGTTCCAGTTAAACACTTCCCACCCCTTCAAGAGATTTCTCCATAACCCAAACCCATAGGAAAGTGGGACATTTTAAGATCTCCATCCCCCTTCAAAGACCCCATACTTCTTCTCGAGCACCCTTTCAAAAAGCATTCTCCTCTACCTCAAATCTCCATAACCACTTCCCACTAATGCTTAGTAAAAAATTCCTTATGGCTTTGACTCTAAGTCCACCCAAATACTTCAGTGTGGTGATGGTCTCCTATTTTTCTAGAAGTTGTTGAAAAAGCTAATCACCAAAATCTTGTCGAAAAATGTGTTATCACGGCAATGATCAGCTGATGCAGGAATGAACAATGCTATGAAAATTGTCACCAAGGAAAAGACGCGATGTAGACAAAATAATCACAAAGTAAGGTGCAAACCAATCACCAGAAATGGCAAGGTACCACAAACATGTCACTGGAGATAAGGGCGCCACCATTACAGTCACCGAAAATTGGTGCATCCCACAAGAAGGGGCACCATAAAAAGAGATGGATGCCGCCAAAATTGTCACGATGGGAATCAAGAACTGCTACAACGTTCATGAGAAAGGTGTTGTTTGTGCAATCACCTTAAAAAGGAAAAACTATGAAACGATATAAACTACGTAGTATAAACTATGTACGTCCACTGCTAAGTATAAATGATGTATGTCTCTAGCAAGTACAAATTATGATTGTACACTGGTAAGTATAAACTATGTATATCTCTAGCAAGAGTGTAGAGTGTAAAGGCTTTGAATCCTCTAGAGAAAGATAAATAAGGACTAGAATAAATAGATAACTTAATGATACTAAATAAATGTGTAGGATACAACAAACATCTTAAATTAGACCAATCAGGGGATGATTTTAATGCTTACCACAAACTCTTAACATTCTATCAAGCCAACTCCTGATCTAAAAAAAATACACTAGTGTGTTTTATGTACCAGAGGTCATGAGTTTAACTTACACGCAAACAAAAACTGGATCCAACTCAGCTCAGACACTGACTATCAGAATCTTCTTTCAAGATTGGCATTTCAACAGTAAATTTAAAGAACCTCTAATGTTAAAGGAGAGGAAATTACAGAGTATTGGACTGAAAATGTTGATTAATGGAGTGCAACAGCTCTAAACGAAGGGAAATGAATGTTGAAAAATCATAATAAATGATCCTAACTAGCTTGTGATTGAGGTAGTTGTTGTTAAACACTACAATTTCAACAAAAAAAGAAAAAAGAACTATTCACAAATTAAAAGTTGCTACACACCCATGAACCAAAAAGTACAAAATAAAACAAAAAGTTGATACTCCACATTTACAAACTAGAGTCTATGAGATTTACAATTTAAGCTTTCAGAGACGAGAATTTCAACCCTAAAAAGATAAAACATTCCAGAAAACGCCGTACCACAGAGCAAAACCCAAAAATTTATCTGAGAAATCCAAAAAAAAATACCATTTCGAGTGACTGTATTGTTGGTGCAAAACCTATTAGCGTCGATTTCAGAAGGCATCTGCTCCTCTGGTTTGAACTCAAAAACATCCATAGCTGCTTCTGTGGCACTGTTCATTGCGAGAATCAAAAGGAACGAGGTCTAGGGTTTGTAGAAATGGAGCATTGATTGATTCACATAAGGGTTTTCAAAATCCAAAGGAATAGAATTGGGGGATTTATATCGACTTTTGGTCAGAAAGGCATTTATATTTGTCCGACAACGGAAGGGCAGCCAATAGAAACACCGTTTATCAAATAAACCTTCTTTTGACCCACCCTTTTTAATAAAAGGGTAAAGCCTTGCAAAGTGAATGAATTTGACCCATTTCACCTCCAGAAATTTCTTACTTTTTTTTTCTAAAAAAAGAAGATTGTTTTATTTAAAAATTAATATTTAACCATAAAAATATAGTTATATTTGATAATTTTTTAAACAATTTTTGTATTTGATAGTATAAAAGTTTTTCTTATTATGTAGTTCAATCTTACTAAATTAAAAGATCGGACAGGCCATGAATTACAAATCAATCAATTAAATTAAAAATTGGGTTGAAAGTTATGGATCAATGAATTAAATTAAAAACTGAGTTAAATTAGTCATGATTACGAATTAATAAAGTGAAATAGGATAATTAAATTGAGAATTGAGGGATGATTTAAAAGAATGAGAATTGGGGGATGATTTAAAAGAATATTAATAATGGATAATTTGAAGGATGAATGTGACCCACGCTTTAACCTAAAAAGGTATATTTTACCCTACTATTATTTTTTCAGAGTATAATAAGAGTGAAAACGAAATTGTTACATTCACTTGATTCGATACAAAAGAGGAAATCAATTTTAAGAAGTTTCCCTCGAATGTCTTCAAAGTTGATTTTTAAGCTAACTTTCAAATTTTACTGGCATACAAATCGATATTTTTATAAAAAGTATAGCAAATACAACATAAGTACATAAATTAATATGTAAACAATAACTATAACTAGACGCTTCGAACAAGATAGTGTCTAAAATTATCCTTTTTTTATCATTAAAATTGAATTTGACTTACTTAATTTATCAAATTATGCAAATATAATATGAATAAGCAACATAACATGAATTAAGATAACCATCATAATTAATTATTCATAGATTCAACATATAATATGGTATGCAAATAACATAAGTGAAAATAGATTTGATGACCCCCAATTTCTAGTCATAATCATCTGTGCACTTAACTCTATAGATCAGAGAAAATCTTTTATGGCAAGATTTTTATCTGTTGTCACAGGGGACTTCTCAATTTCAGATAATTGCTAGAGACTTTGATAATATCATATCTTATCAGGATGATTTTCTGGGATCACAATTATCTTTGCTGAAAAATTTAAGACATCTCTAAATATAGACAACATAATAAAGTTTATGAATTGCCATGGCAAGGGAAAATCTACATACCTAGTTAAATAAGCAACAAGAAAAAAGATAAAGTTATGTCCAGAATAAATAGAGTTTTTGGCAACTTTATTTTGATGCTTTGTTAGGGACATGTGATTATTAATCATGGCCTTCCTTTCATATCAGATCATGCTCTTATGGCCTTACAATCACAATTTTCCCAAAGAGTTCGGCGAGTACCATTTAATTTTTTATTATATGAGCTGAATATTACAAATTTAGAAAAATTGTGAGTGACTCCGGGGCACAAAACTGGCTACTAATAAAATGAAGGATATTTGGTTAAAATCCATAGCTCTGGAAGCAAAATTAAGATTTCTGAATAATCAAAATTCAAATCAAGAATTCAAATTCATTCAATCTAAGACTAATAAAGTCAGTTTGATCTTGCTGATATCCAAGCAATCATAAATACACAAATTATTCATGAGTTGATACAATTAGAAAAAAAAAAAAAGTAGTCAAACTTGAGAAATGGACAATATTGAAAAAAAAAATAGACAGAAATCAAAAGCTAAACAGATCAAGCTTGGTGACTCTAATATCAAATACTTCTCAACTGTGTGCCAAGAAAAAAGTAACAAAAAATAAATTATGGAGATTACATCCCTTAATAGCCAGAAATTCCATGATCCAAAGAAGATTAAGGATGAATTTATCTCATTTCATAAAAATAGGATAGGGTCCTCTATCATTATATTACCAGCTATAAATAAAAATATTATAAAGATGGGATGAATTCTCACTCACCCACAAATATTGTAACTATGTACAAAGATTACTAAAGAAAAGATTTATACTGCCCTACGATCTTTTGGAGATGACAAGACATCATGTATTTTTCTTTAATTTGATTTGGTCAAAGGTCGTTTCATTCATCCAAAAATAATAGTATAATTTTTAGGGATCCCATACTGTTTTTAAAAAATCTCTAAAAATCCCAAATCTTTACCTAATTACAAAAAATCCCGACTTTTGGCATTTATTTGATACCTTCTGAAGACGCTTGATACTTACAAAATTGTAACTGAAAATTAATGTTGTAACGTTAAATATGGAAAAGAAATTACTGCCAACTAGCAGTATCCCTTAAATTAAGGCTGTAAGTTACAAATTATTCAATTAATCCTTAAAAAAATATTTTGGGAGTTGTAATTTGAATTTAAAAAAAATATGACTAGATCAGATCAATTGATCTGTGAAGGAAAAAAAATAAAAAAAAGAGAGGCATCAAGGAAGTATGTTTTTAGAAGTCTACTAGGAGGCGAGCCATGATACCTGAAGTCTTCTACATTCCCAGTACACTTACGGCCAGTAATGAGAGCAAATTCTTTGATTCAGAAACACATAACATTTCCCTTAGAATGTCGGACATGCACAATGTCCATGTCTTTGTGTTTAACTTCATTCAACATAATACACTTTATACTTTGCCCTTGGAATTTACATGGAGGAATGTCAAGGAAGTGTCCAAAGATGGTTTCACGAAACTTGGCAACAACCTCGTTGCCAATAGAAAACTTAATATCATCAACAAAGTTGCTATTATACGAAGATCCAAACTTCAAAGGGTGTTTAGGGATGGTTTTTATCACATAACTCATATCCTAAAACACAAATATCAGTAAGCATGAATCAGAACCAAATAACACAAATACCAGTAAGCATGAATCAGAATCAAACTTTGCATCATATCTAAAACAATAGGTATCACCGGTTAGATGCACTATTAGGATCATATGGAATTTTTTCTTTAAGTATCAAGCTTAGTTTATTTGTTAGGTATCCACATCAACTTTCAGACCCCTTGTAGAATAGGCCTCAAATACTTAAGTAGCAATCATATTTAATTTGTTAGGTATCCACATCAACTTTCAGACCCCCTTACAGAATAGGTATCAATACTTAAGTAGCAATTCTACTTAATTTGTTAGGTATCCACATTAACCAACCAATGCAAAAAATCAAGAAATCAATTAGTTGAGCTATCAAGCTAACTTAATTTGTTAGGTATCTACATCAACTTTCAAATCCCTAACATAACAGTTATCAAATACTTAATTAGCAATAATACTTAAGTTGTTAGGTATCCACATCAACTGTGAAAGAAGAATACTCAAACAATTATGTAACATTTTGACCACCCAACCAGTGAAAATAACAAAGAAATCAATTAGTTGAGATATTTCGCCGGCCTCGTCGCCGGAACTATTGTGCTGGTCGACATTGGCAATGTCGACTTCTTCACCACTTTCAATAACATCTTGAGTGAGGCCAAGACTAAAAGACGGAATAGATTCCATTGTTGATTCAAACAAGGAATAATGAGATGAAAATGGAGATGGAGATGGAGATGGAGCAGTTGATGGAAGAAACGTTCAGGAGAGATAAGTTTGAAAAAATTGAAAAAGAAAAATTTAAATGTTTAAAAGGTAACTGTAATATAGATAAACAAAAAACAAAAATTTTAAAAACAATGGATTTAAAAAAGGAAAAATTAACATGTAAAAGGTGATTGACAATAAATAGACTTCTAAATTTATAAAATTGTACTAATTATATTCTTTAATAAAAAATATAATAATGAGGTATAAAAAATAAATGAAATTTTTAGAAAAGTTGGGATTTTAGTAATTTTTATAAAAAGTTGGGAAAAAATAATATTTGGATAAAAAAGGTTGGGATTTTCATAAATTTTACAAAATAATAATACATGTACGAAGGCCCAAAGAGTGCGGCCCAAATATCCATTATGTATTGATGTCTATAATGCTTTCTTTTTTTTAAAAAAAAATTGGTCTTTATTTAAAGCGACCTTATATTAGCTATTACTAAGTTCTTTAGCACTAATAGAATGTATAAAACATTGAATTGTGCTATTGTGTTCCTTGTGCCCGAAGATAGTAAGCGTTTTATAATGAAAGAATTCAAATCCATTGCCTTTTGTGCATAATTATATAAAATCATCTCAAAAATATTAACGGAGAGACTTCAGGCTGTGATACGCTCAAATTACACCTCGCTGAAGAAGTTTAAAGTGGTCATTGTCGAATATAAAATCTAACTAAGGTTAGGGTCGAATCCACGGGGAATATGATTCAGACTCAGCTTAATTTATATCAACTCGAACTATTAGTCGACTTACTTTCGATTGGGGGTTTAATTAAAGAAATAACTACTAAAAACTAAAATTGAGTTGATTGCAAGTGTTTGAGAATAAATAGAAGATGAAATTAGTATATTCGTTTCCTATCAATTCATAATGCATTATAACATTATAATAGTAATCTTTTCTAGTGTGTAGCATGAAAAACTAGTAAGTTATATTCACCTAAGTTCTTGGTTCAACAAATAGATGATTATTAATATGCAACTTGATCGGTCTACGGGTGTGTGCTTTATTAATCCTTACCTTGGTCTCAAATTTGGCTATCTCTTGATCAGTTCAAGTTAATTAGATGAGTGTAAAATCATTAAATCTTTTTGTTTTATCCCCCTTTTTTTATTTCACTATCCCTTTGGTCTAGCAAGTAAGAATAAAGAGAGTTCTAACATAGGTTTTTATTAAAAAGGAATAAAAATTAAGAGATAAATAATATATGTATCCACACTATTTAAGGATTACTAATTATTAGGTTTACTTTGTTAATTATTCATGATTCTCACAACCCTAGTTATGAATTTAGCTACTCATATTTGTAAGACAATGATCAATAATTGATGAATTAAGGATAATGTAATAATTTTGATTGGTGCAATAGAAATCTGGAATCTTCAATTCATAATCAAAAGCCAAATCATCAAGAACACAACGTATATAATACCCCAAAATTATGAACAATAACCAAATAACAAACTATACGGTCTGTGTTCTCTTCTTTCTATAGTAAACGTGGCATAAAAAACAAATAAATCCTAAAAAATCTATTTATAGACATTAAAAATCTAATACAACACTAAAAAACAAAATTGGACTCGACATCATCCATAAGATCATCTACGGATCACAGAAAAGTAATGACGGCTTGGGGTCTTCCCTAGTGATTTTGGAGGAAAAAATCAGAATCGAATTCAGGCATGATATCAATGATTTTTGTAGGAAAAAAGAATTCAGGCATGAGTTGTCAAAGTACAATAGTATTTCAACTCTATCAGATCTTCACAAATATTTTAAATATCAAAAGTATCGAATTTTAGTGGAACATTAGGCTGCTATCAACTCTATTATTTGTGAAGCTCAAGCTGATATCACCAGAAAGAAAATTTCAGATAATATTATTCTCTTCCATGAACTTGTAAAAGTTTATAGCAGAAAAAACATCTCAAGTAGATGCATGAAAACCTACAAAAAACATATGACTTAGCTCAATAGATTTATTCGAAATAAGTGATGGCAAAGTTTGGATATCCTCATAGATTTATTGCAAGGGTAATGACTTGTGTCAAAATAGTTAATAACTCTATTATAGCCGACGAAGAACAATTTCCACCTTTTAAAGTAGTTAAAGGACTCAGACAGGGTGATCCGATATCACAATTCCTATATATTATTGGAATGAGGTATCTAAGTAGAACCCATAATGAATTGAAGCATATTTAATATTTTAAATATCATCTGCAATGTACTAAACTTGGAGTAACTCATTTATATTTTACGGATGATCTATCGTTATTCTATAAAGAAGATATGAATTATATCAAGGCAATCCAATAGTATCTTCAGCAATTCTCTAATGCTTCTGGCCTTCAAGCAAATCTAGGAAAAGATTTCAGATATTTTTGGACGAATAAATAAAAATAGTCTTTCATAGAGATGACTGAGTGGTTAGAGATGTATCACAAGATACAAAAATGCAATAATGGGGACTAACTATTTGTGACTTACCATTCAAATGCCTAGGAGTGTCTTGTTGATAAAAAAAATCTCTACATTACATCGTTGTTCCCTAATTGAGAAAATTATTGCCAAAATATTAACTGGGATTGCAAAAGAAGTAATCTATATATGGAGAGTACAACTTGTTTAATCAATTGTATTTCGGGGTACAATCCTATTGGGCTCGACTATTTTATACCATCCAAAATTCTGAAGTTGAAACATGATTACTGTCAAAGCTTTATATGGTCGGATGCTAATATAATCACTAAGAAATTCTTCGCATCTTAAAAAAATATATTATTCTACTCAGTTGGTTATTTAAACTTAACACGTCTCTAAAAATAAAATGATGTAGTAGTGAAAAAATTATATCGAGACCTAGTTCATACAGAAGATAAACTAGGAATCAAATTGATTCATATTTATTACATTAAGAATTGACAATTGAGGGACTATCCAATACTCCAACAAACAAGTTGAATAATTAGAAAAATCATAAATGCAAGAAATCTTATGCTACAAATATCTTTTACACTTTCACTAAATACTTCGATTTATAAATACTATTTGCTACTATTAGGGAAACTATCAAAGGTGCAATAGAAAAATCTCATGTTCGGTAATTAAGTTAGATTAAAAGCCTGTTTCATCATATGACTAATACTAAAACACGACTACTAATTACGGATTGACTCATAAAATAGAGGATAGAAGTTGATTTAATGCGTCCTTTTTGCCACTTGTGGCCCGAATCATATATTCAAGTTTTCACTCAGTATCCTATACCACTAGAATTAAAAATCAAAGCTATGCGATAGATTAACATTTGAATTTGTACTTTGTATGTATGGGAGGATTTATTAGTGTGGAGTATCAAACTGACTAAAAGAAAATCTCAATCAGCTAAGCTTTTCAAAATGGTGTTTGCGAAGTATATTTATGTCATATAAATAGAGAGAAATCGAGGACTCTTTAAATAAAGAAGTAAATTTGTGAAAATAATTGTTAAAAATCTAGCATACACATGTAAATACGAGCTTTTTTGATCTTCAAGCCTTAATTTCTAGTTTTTAGTTTTAATCATTAGTATGTTTGATTCTATCTGTAATTGTAGTTATGATCCTAAAACCAAGCAAGTTGTGTTGACTAGCTAATTTTATAGAGACTATTCATTGGTGATTAGTAATATTTTTAATTATATTAATTAAAAAAATCAGGAGTCATAATAAAAAATGTACATATTTAAAACTTTATTTTTTTCATAATTAGTACCCACTATTGAGTGTACACAACCTAAAATACTCGAATAATATAATTAATCTAAGGAAAAAAAATCATATTCATATGCCATAATTGTTGATACTCAAGTTATGTATCACAGCAAATTCTTTGCCGCAAATTCATATGAGGTGAAAGTATGAGGATGAATACATAAATCACGGACCACATAAATTGATCAGATCAATTATTGACACCTAAGTCATGAGTCACACCAACTTATTAGTTGAAGACATATATATGTATATGCAAATAATTATATATATGCGTAATGCAAAACTAAATACTTTAAATCATGTAATATGATATGCATTTAAAATTATAATATTACGTTAGCATGTAAATGATGCGTTACTTTATTGCAACCTACTATTGAAAGAACCAATCTGTTAAAGTAACTATTAAGAAAGTAAAATGTGAAGTAATAAATTACTCTAAAAAAATTTAGGTAAAAAACTCACAGCTCAAGAGAGGAAAAGAATCAACACGTATTCTTTTATAAATTTTATCAATTCTTCACCATCATATGAGTAATTTAAGGATACAAATTCATTTATACAACTAAAGGACTATCTCCTCAAAGTCTCTTTCTCTATTCAACCATTCTCTTTTATTGTTGGCCATTCTCCAACTCTTCAATGATTCTATTCATTAATGAAGTCCGTATTAAGCACCAACAACACCTACTATAATTAGTTAAAATATAATTAAGATCTTATTATTGAACCACAAGAATTTAACTATCATAATTCAAGAACAATGTAAGTATATCTAGATAGTAATATATTTTTTCAATAAAATTGTAATACTTGACAAAATTACCAAAATACCCCTAGAAGAGAGATGTGCGCATAACGCGTCTTCTCATGCTCAGATGGCAAATCCGAGCCTGTCTTTGTGATCAGCATGAAAAATTGAGTGGAAAAATAGTCTTGGTCGATTTTTAGAGCGACTCGATCAAAAGATAATTTTTCGATCTAAAAACGAAAAATAGTGTCGGTGCGCGACAGAATCGCGTCGCGCCTCTGTAGCAGACTTACACTTAATTTTTTTTCGACTGGATTGAAAAACTCGTTCAGAAATTTTTCAAAGAAAATACACTGGTGCGCGACTAGTCCGCATGTGGACCTAGTATTCTGACCCTGGAAAATTTCTAAATTTTGTGAGGGGCATTCCGGTCAATTCTCAACCCCTCCTAAACTCAATACATGATCTAATTAGGTCGTTTTAAGCGTAAAATGGATTTTTAAACCCCATTTTAAGTCAATCTAAGTCCTTGAAAAAGACTAGGGTTTGAGGAAAGAGGAGAAGAGCTTGAAGTTGAGGAATTCAAGAGGAAATCCTTGAAGTGATTGTTGAGAGCTTAATCCTATGAGATACTGATCATTCGCGGGGTTAAAGTCCCTGTGAGATTGGTTGAGATGGAGGTCTTATGAGCATTGAGTCTTGGGAGGAGTATCGAGCACCGAAATGGGTAAGAGTGAGTCACACTCGCACTTATTAACTATGTCGCCAAGTGTAAGAGTGGACTGATTTCGTTAAAGTCGGATAAATTCCTATTTGGAGGAGTAAGTATCCATTAAAGTCGGACATATCCCTCCTTTTAAAGTCCATGAAATAATAGAGGACTCGAGAGAACCGATCCCTTGTGGATCATAGGTGTTCCTTACATGGCAAGTACGGAACGGTTGTGGCAACACTTACGGGATGTTGTATAGTCACTAGCTCATAAGTGATTGTTGTCGGATAAGAGAAACTCCCAAAAAATTCCTACCTTGAGTACTCTGAGTCGAGTTGACTTCTATTGAGTTGGGTTGAATTGAGTTGATTGATGAGGTTGATTGGTTGATGGGTCACTTGTCTAATCTTTACTCTTTCTTTAGATAGACATGTGACATTCTGATTTGGTTATTATTCTGAGTTGATGTCATTTCCACATTATTCTACCTGTTTCTGTTTCATTCAGCTATTTTATATAGTGTACATTCCACGTACTGACTCCACTCGGCGCTACATCATTTTATGATACAAATACAGGGATTAGCAATCGTCAACAGGCGCATTGTTGAAAATCGAGGACGTTTAGCTTATTGGTGAGCCTTCCCTACTCTGAAGGATCCCCTATTATTTGTTTCATCATGCTTTAGAATTAGACTAAACTAGTCATATATTTTGATTTCGGTAGCGATGGGTCTGTCACTGGCACTATTTGATTAGTGATAGAAGCTTCATAGACAATAGCCAAACGTTGATGTTGAGATTGTGAGCTAGTTCTTTTACTAGCCTTTATTATGAATCTATTATTTTTGAGACATTAGATGAGATGAATCCATTTACTTTCTTTTGCTTCCGCTGATCAGTAGAGTTTATTTGATTTGGATGGATGTGATGAGGCCAAGTGGTTCGCTTGGGGGCTAGCAATAGTCTCTAGGTGCCTACCATGTCCTGAGTACCCTCCCGGAGTGTGACATAAATAATTGACTCTCATTCCTTGAAGACTTTCTTAAGTAGATTTTGCTCTAATTCTATAGTCTTTCTTAGTGTTAGTTCAGTTTCTGTAACACCTTCAATGGAATTTATACAAGAATAGAAAGTCGTTTGTAATTATTCCAATCTGAACAAGATTCCTTTTAGAAATTGATTCTTGTTTTACTTGAATTTGACTCATGCAAGCAACCTCTCTTTCTTCCGATCTTAACTTAATTGTGATAATTTTTTTATAGGGGAGTTTTCAAAAATACCAAGTTTTTGGATAAAAATTACATGCCCCTACCGAATCATTGAAAAATACCATATAAAATACCAACTTTATTTACAAATTTAGGAGAGAGAGTGTTTTGAGTGTGATTATTGTGGTGTGTGGTATGATATAATAGTGTTGGAAAATGAAAAAGAGTGTGTTTTTTTTGGTATTTTGATAAATAAATTTTAAAGTGTAATTTTGGGGTTGAAAGTTGGTATTTGTGTAAAAATTCCTTTTTTTATTTATTAAACTATTGTTTCTTGTAGAATTGAATTAAGACTATCTATATATGTGTATGAAATAACTTTTATTTTTCAATTCAAAACAGTCTCCAATTCTCTAAAATGAATAGATCCTCTAAGTAGTTCCCTAATAGAATTGTCACCTTTATCAGTTTCTTATGAAAATATATTAAGGACGTAATTTTTATACCTTTTTTTTTCCATACATTGTCAGTTATAAAACATTTGTCAATCATCAAAATAATATATAATCTTAAATGTAGATTTAAAGATCAAACTACCTCTTATCAGCTCATTAATTTTTTTCTTTTTTAATAATGACGAATTCATAACAACATCATACTTCTTCATGTGTATTTTATAGCTTTATAAATTTTCATATTTTTTATGTGCATCTTCATATTTTCAAGCAACTCTTATGTTGACAATTTTTTCTGATCTCATCATCCCATCTCAGCCCAAGATCAAGCTTCATTATTGATATTGCTTCTGATTTTTACTCATCTGAGTTTAGTAAGATTTGCAAGCTTACTTCAATTTTTGTAAACTTCATCAAGATTTATAAGCTTATATTAGGAATTTAAAAACATGGTTGCACCATTATTTTATTTTTAAAAAAGGGACAAAACGGTGGTGCTTCATCAAGATTTATAAGCTTATATTAGGAATTTAAAAAAACATGGTTGCACTATTATTTTATTTTTTAAAAAGGGACAAAATGGTGGTGCTATAAAAGCTAGGCTTGAACCCCCAACCATCTTGCTAGAATAGAGCCCTTGAACCAATGAACCAACATGTCAATTTGAAAATAAGTTTCTTTAGCTAATATTTAATATATTCTTTAAGAATCATACAAGTAATATATTGAATTTAATTGGATGACCACGGGTTGCATGATCCAAAAATAATACATAGCCCCTGATTATAAGCACAAGGATCAAGTTATTTTTTTCTACAATTAAATGTTACGAAAAAATTGTGCAATGTTATATAATACAATAGTAACTTCTATATTTATGAACCTTTCTTTTTAATCTTTTCTTAAAAAAATATATTTTTTTCAATCCAAAATATATCTCATGATTATACATAGATCGAATCTTTTATTATTAAGAATGTTCCTTACAATCTAAGATATAGTGTATGAATATATTATTGAAGATATTGTATGTGCATCAAAGAATCCTAATTTTTTTTGACAATTTTCTAAAGTAGGTAGTAATTATTTTTTTCTTATATATGGTCAAAGCATCAAAGAATTAGGTTCCTTAGTTCTGCATGTAAAACTCCATAAATTTTTAGGCCTACAATATTTGATAAATAATTGACTTATTAGCATTATTATCAAGGTGCTTCAAAAATTGTAAGAACACACACACTATAATTAATTACTTGAACTGATATTGTGAAAAATCTATAATAAAAAATTAATAAAATTTATTTTTATAATCAGCTCTACTAAAAGATAAGGAAAAAAAAAAGGATTGGGTCAAATCTTTAATTCATGCGAAAGATTATGAGTAAACCTTTTATGATTAATAAATAACCTTACAAGGTTTAGCTACACACCGAGATTTTGCACGTAACAAAATTGATACGTAGTGTAAGAATTTTTTTATTTATCAATTTCATGCTCTTTTTTATTTATCGATAATCAAATATGTATTGAGTTTGATTGAAATAATTATGAAGTATAATTTTGAAAATTATAAATTATTTAAGTAATCCTAAGCGAATGGTCTTAAAGAGGTTCTTAAAGAGGTTACTTGGTGTTAATGGTGAATTTTAGAAAGTGATGAATTTGTTGACAATTAAAAGTGGAATTGAATTATGATTATAATCATAAAAGTGAATTTTTTTAATTGTGCATTTAAATTAGTTTCAAACCTTACTTTGGTTAATGATATTCTCACAATATACTCATAGTAATTTGATTTATGCTTCATGACTTATATATAGATATTTTGATACATGAGTCAGGTATTCTCTTTATTCTTTCACATCAGGTCGATCATCTATAATAATATATTGTGAGCTAAATAAAGAAGTTAAAATTTTATTATATTGAACATTATAGGTTTCAAATTAGGTGAGATTTTAAATACATATCAAGAAATTCATAATTTAGAACTTAGTTTAATATTTATAAATTGATCTAGTTGAGTATGTTCCCGATGATTTTAGCTTTTATGTTTGTAGATTGTGAGTTATTGAATACTATTGAAATATGAAAAAGTGAATTGAATTTAATGTTTTCATGTGAGTAAGCTTTTGTTTATCAAAATTTCTTTTTTTATGATGTCATACTCATAAAAAAATTTGATTTAATTGGTTTTATATATTATTTGATTTTAATTAAAATAACTGAGATCATACTTTTTATTATTGAGCGAGTCTAGCTAGTGCTCTTTGTTTTCTTCTTTGTGCTTATTAATTTAATAAATAGTTAGGTTTTGTGTGTTCCTCTTTGTGGTGATTTTTTTTCAACCCCAACATAGTACCTACATCCCTAATAATATGACTAAAGAAAAGAGAATTTATCTCATTCAGAATTATCTGATTCTCTTTCATAGTAATGAAAGTCACAATGTGCCCTCTTATGTTACGATTAGGACAAAGAGAGACGTTGAAACTTTAGTACAAACTTTAATAATTAGTAATCGTATAAATGAATAATGAATAGCTGTACAAAGGATTACTAATTTTTGTAATGACCCAAACTGTCATTATTTGTGTGGGACAAAATATATGATTTAAAGTTTCTCTCTAGATCGGTATTATTTTGTCAAAGCAAAAATAATTCTGCTACAATGGTACCGTCATGATGGGATGGTATCCGCCATAGCAGAATCAACGACTCAAAATTAAAAGATGCAATTTATTATTCAAAATGAAAAGGCGACATACTAGAAACCCTTAAAAGGCTACTCTAGGCTTGGGAGAAGGAATTTTAGCACGAGACAATTACAACCAATGAATTTCAGGTCTACGACCATCAAATTCGCTATCAGAAGCCAAGAGTAGAATCTTTCATTATTCAGCATCGTCTTGGCATTCAGGTAGGCTAGATTTTCCTTCTTGAGTTGTACTAAAATTCGTTTTCATCGCATAGTATAATATAGATTAACAGAAGAGATCATGCTTAGGCCTTCGAGTGTAGAGTAAGGATGACTAATTGTATGTTAACGAATGTTAGAGCAGAAATGTACTATACGGATTGAGATTAGTCTATAACGAGCAGTAATGATTTAATCCTTGATTAGTGGCCTTAGTACATAGTGCTAGAATAGTTGGTGAACCTTGTAAAGTTATGCAAAAAGATATTGCTGGGTTATTTGGATATCTTGAGACTTGTGATAGTAAAAAAATGGGTCCAGTGTTTAGTGGTATATATTTATAAATTTTATATATGCATGCAGATATATTCATGTTGGCTTGAAAATGCCTATCCATGAAATAATAGCATGAACGTAAACTATCTATAATGACCTGGTTCATCATTTTTTATTTTATCTATACAAATTACTGTTTTATCCTTTCATAAGTTGCTTTGGGCCTATTTTGAACTATTTGAATGGTTGAAACTGGAATCTCGAGTTTTAAAAGTTGCAAATATGAGATTTGGTTTTTTTGAAAGCTTAAGTTGTTGAAAAAGTGAGTTTTTATGTCATTATGAGTTTCGGAGATTGGATCGAGGATCCGTCAATTCCATTAACTTCAAAATATCAAAACTGAACTACAGAAAGTTGTAGAACTGAATTTGGAGTTACAATGAGGTTTTTAGGCCCAAAGTTATGATTTTAGTTGTTTTCGGAACCAAAGTTTGAATTTAGTCAACATTCGGGGTTCGAAAGCTCCGAATTAAAATTTCGATAGTTATAATTGTTTCGAATGTTGAAACTAACGCTAAAAATGGTCTCGTCGTAATTTTTAGAGTTTTCGTGGGCAGTTTCGGTATTTTGAGTTTTAAACTAGTTTTATTGACTTGCATTGTTAAATGTGTCGTGGAGACCTCAAAATTGAATTTCGACAATTCTGTTGAGTCCGAATTACTATTTCTGATATGGATACATATAAAGTTTGTGAAATTCTGAGTTCGGATGAGTTCCGGGGGTCCATTTTGAGTTTTGGCAATTGCTGGTGTAGGAGTATCTGGTGCAACCCATTTTTGTTCTCCGCCTTCGCGGAGGTATGAGTTTGTTTCTTCTATGTGATTGTAGACAATTGTCCGCCTTCGCGGAGTATATTTTTGCTGAATCAGTTTTAAAGCTGTAAAACCCCCATTTTCACTCAATTTTTAGTATTTCAAGCTTTGAGAGGCGATTTTTGAAAAGGGTTTTCAGAGAAATCTTTTGGACAAGTGTTTCTAACATTAATTTGATTAATTTTCATTGTTTTTATCTGGATTTCGACTTGAATTTCATGATTTGGAATGTCCGAAATTGGGGATTTTTGGTCTATGATCTTGAAACTTTAGATGAGGATTTCTCTACCGATTTAAACTCGAGTTTAGTGGGATTTTCGCTCATGAACTCCATTTTAGTATAATATCCAATTTTGAAGTCAATTTCTAGATTCGAGACTTTTGAAATTTAGCTCTAATTTTGACCATGTTGCCCCTAAGCCTAGACAATGCCAATATGGGTATCAAAATGCTGCTTTTGATGATTAGTAACAATTGTTGATAGTGGTTGATCAAATTGGAGGCTCGATTTGAGGATTTGAGTTGATTGAAAGCTTGTCCGAGTGCAGTTTCAGCATTGAGGTAGGTTCAACTAACCTTTTTGGGACTAGATTTGAGTTATTGACCTTGTCATGTGATAAATGTGAGACTTAGATGGATAATTGTGCATTTGAGTTGTTGTGTTTAAATGATGATGGAAAGTGATTCGGTTGAGCCGCATTGTGGTATTATCTGAATCCTATTGATGACTGCGTTGAATTATAATGAATTGATGAGGATTTGAGATAGAATGTGACTAAATGAGTCTTGTGAGACCAATTAGGACGAGTTAGGTCCATAATATTGATATTCTTGCATACTTGGGACTAATTAGGTCCGATATGGTTGACATTCTCGATTATTGATATAATTATGATGATATAAAATATGATGATGGTTTGGGCATTAGCTGCGACACTTGATATTAATCCTTGAGTGCATATGATATGACTGAGTTTCACGCCTTAGTATTCCTGATGTGGTGTTACTTACATGTTATTGCTGTATTATATCTACATATTGTTGGTGGCGCCAGAGTCCGCCTAAACATGTTATTGTTGTAATATATCTGTATATTGTTTGGTGGTGCCAGAGTCCGCCGAGGTATCATCAGCGCCAATGTCCGCGTGGTATCATCAGCGCCAGAGTCCACCGAGGTACTAGAGACCTCTTTATCAGCGCCAGAGTTTGTCGAGGTGTCATCGGCGCCAGAGTCTGCCGAGGTGTCATCGGCGCCAGAGACTGTTGTGACACTTGATAGACTTTGTAATATAGTCAAACGAGGCCTCCATGGGTTCTACCTATTAGCTCCAACTCGGTAGATATATACATTGGCACCAACGTCTGTCGTATTTCTTCCTCATGCATTGCTTTCACACATTACTTATGCATTGCATCTTTGACTGACACTGGATTTTAGCGATATATATATGGTTTACATTATACACT
This sequence comes from Solanum rostratum, assembly GCA_029948455.1. Classification (NCBI taxonomy): domain Eukaryota; kingdom Viridiplantae; phylum Streptophyta; class Magnoliopsida; order Solanales; family Solanaceae; genus Solanum; species Solanum rostratum. The sequence goes on from CM057049.1 coordinate 19,915,964, forward strand.
AACCTCTTTCTTGCGGGTGATAGTATTCTTCATTACTGCATACTTATTCGATTTCTCTTGCCCAGTCGGTTGAACCTATTGGGTACATTTTGATGTACTCACCCCTACTTTGTTTCCTCCATGCAGATCGAGTAAAGGGGCTCGCACACAGTAGTTGATCACTCTGGTTGAGTTATTCTACTTCCATCCAGATCTTACCGGTAAGGCTCAGACTTCGACTCATCGTAGATCTTTGGGACTTTCTTTATTATTTTATTTCAAACTTTGTACTAGATGTTATGAGACAAGTTTGTATCTTTTTCTGAGACAGTTGTATTTACGTTTCGTACTATTTAGATGCTTTTGTGCTCATGACTCCAGGTTTTGGGATATTTGATGTTATGTTGTGTTGGTTTTTCGCTTTATTTATCTTTCTTTAGTTGCGATCTGTTTTGAGTCATGATAAGTCTGGTATCAGAGCCCTAGGTTTGTTGGGCTCGCGAGTCAATAGCAAGGTGTCTAGTAGAGTCTCACGGATCGATATGTAGATGTCTACACCCATCTTCGGGAGGCTACAGGATACTTGTTAAGGAAAAGTTTTCACATCTTGCTTTTGATACTTGTTAAGGGAAAGTTTTCACATCTTGCTTCTGTTCGTGCATTCCTTTGTATTACGCCATTTGAAAGGGTCTAATATACTCGTTCTGCGCAAATACCGATTACTCGATCCCATTGCTCAGTGCACCCGAGGTCGAGGTAGAATTTGGGGAAGGACCAGGGGCACAGGATATGTTAGAGGAGGAGCTCCACCTCGAGGGCAGACTAGATCGGCTTCTTCAGAGCTTGTTCATGAGCTAGAGGGGCCTATGGATCCTATTCCACCGCCCTCAGCCCTAGAGACTACACTCTCGATTCAGGAGTTACTTATGAGGTTATTGGCTAGACTGGAGGGAGCTCCTCCAGCCCCACTTACTATTGAGATACCGGTTTCTACCAAACTAGTTGGTCCTTCTAGTGCTCTACCAAAGCCGACTATGATTTATGTGGCTCTTTTTTCAGCTCCAGCAGACCCTCCTGCGACTGTTATTACTCCATTTTAGGCATCTCGACCGAGTTCGGGTACTCAGTTTTAAAGTTTGGCTATTGCTCCATCTATTGCACCTCCCTTGTTTATGGTGCCACCATCTTCCGCAAGTCTAGCTATGTCCACAGTGGAGCAGAAGAGTTTTGAGAGGTTTGTGCAGTTGGCTCCGTCGCAATTTGATAGCACTCCTAGCGATAAAGCTTATGATTTTTTGTCAAAGATGCCAGGACCAGTTATGTAATCTGGCTATTCTTGAGTCGCATGGAGTTGCCTACACTTCATATCAGTTCACCAGCCTTGCCAAGGAGTGGTGTAGGTCAGTAGTAGCTCGTTGACCTGTTGGATCACCAGCTATTACTTGGGGACAATTCACTGAGATATTTTTGGAGAGATTCGTGCCCTACAACCACTAAGACAGCCACCAAGATGAGTTTGATAGGCTGCAATAGGGATCCATGTTTGTTTCTAACTTCGAGGCTAGATTTTATGTCTTATCCAGATATGCCTTGTCTAGTGTTCCTATTGAGTTTGAAAGGATTCGCTGTTTTTCTAAGGGCTTGGCAGGGTATCTTCAGGAGGCTACAACTTCCTTGGTGTTAGCTGGAGGTACTTTTTAGAGTGTTGTGGATCACGCTCATATGATAAAGTATATCAGACAGGATAGACAAGGTGGCGGGAAGAGTTCCGTCAACATTGACAGTTTAGTGGGCACCCACCACGGGACCGAGAGATTCAGAGGCAGAGCCATCAGGGCCTGGCAATACAGGCAGCTCTTCCAGCATCTAATAGTGTTGACACAACCAGATTTACTCAAGTGGTTAGTGCACCCAAGCATGGTGGCTTTTCAAGTCAGTCACCTCAAGGGCGAGAGACCAGGGCTTGCTATAGTTGTGATGAGGTGGGCCATTTGGCTAGACAGTGTCCCTATCATACATCTTCCGCTCATACTTCAGGTTCTCAGCCAACTCGTCTAGCTCTAGTACCGGCACCCAGAGACACTTCTTAGGGAATGAGGGGTGGTGCTAGAAGAGGTCGTGGTACATGGAGCTGGTGGTGCCCATGGAGGCCCACAGGCTAGTAGTGATTGTGGAGTTTGCTATGCTGTTCCTGAAAAGGCTGAGACAAAGGCTTCTGATGTAGTTATCACATGTATGGTTCCAATATGCCACCTTTCAACTTCAGTTTTATTTAATCCAGACTCTACTTATTCATATGTGTCGGCATATTTTTCTTCTAATCTTAATATTATGTGTGAGCCGCTTGCTGAGCCTATTTGTGTTTCCACCCCAATAGGTGAATTTTTAGTGGTGAATCAGGTCTATCTGAGTTGTGTTTGTGACTTTTATGGGGAGAGATACTGTTGCTAATCTCATATTGTTGGACATGTAGATTTTAATGTGATATTGGGTTTGGACTGATTGTCACCTTATCATGCTATTCTTGATTATCATACGAAGATCGTGACCTTATCTTGCCCTGATTTGCGTCAGTTGATGTGGACTAGAGCACCTAGTTCCTATCCTAAGGGTGTTATTTGTTATATGCATGCTTGTTGATTGATGGGGAGGGGGTGTTTAGTATATTTAGCTCATGTTCGGGCTATTTCTCAGACCCATCATTGGAGACTACTAGGGTTACTATAGAGTTTATGGATGTATTTCTGACTGATTTACCCGGTGTTCCTCCAGATTGTGGTATTGACTTTGCTATTGATGTTGATCCGGGCACTAAACCCATATCTATTGCTCCTTATTGGATGGCTCCGACTGAATTGAAGGACTCAAAGGAACAGTTGGAAGATTTGTTACAAAAAGGCTTTATTCGTTCGAGTGTATCTCCCTGGGGTGCTCCTGTATTATTTGTGAAGAAGAAAGATGACATTATGCATATGTGTATCAACTATCCTCAGCTTAACAAAGTTGCCATCAAGAACAAATATCCCTTGCCTCGCATTGATGATCTTTTTGACCAGTTGCAGGGTGCCTCGGTGTTATCTAAGATTGACTTGAGCTCTAGTTACCATCAGTTGAGAGTTCGAGAGTCTGATATCCCAAAGGCAGCTTTCAGGACTTGTCATGGGCATTATGAGTTTGTGGTTATGTCATTCGGGTTGACTAATGCCCCGGCTTCTTTTATGGAGTTGATGAACCGAGTGTTCAGGCCCTATTTAGACATCTTTGTGAATGTGTTCATAGGCGATATCTTGGTTTATTCCACGAGTGAGGCATATCATGTTCAACACTTGAGTACTGTACTTAAGAGATTGAAAGAAGAGAAGTTGTATGCTAAGTTCTCAAAGTGCGAGTTTTCGCTTGAGTTCGTTACATTTCTTGGCCATGTTGTGTCAAAAGAGGATATTATGGTCGATCCAGCCAAGGTAGCAGTTGTTCATGAGTGGGCTATGCCTACTTCAGTGATTGAGATTCGAAGTTTCCTCGGCTTAGGGGGTATTATCGGCGTTTTGTTTAGGGCTTCTTATCTATAGAAACATCGTTAACCAGATTGACTTAAAAGGTGTAGCATTTTAGTGGTCAGATGATTGTGAGTTGAGCTTCCAAAAGCTCACAGCTTTTTTGACTTCAACACATATTCTTGCTTTGCCTGAGGAAGGAGTTCCATTTGTGGTATATTGTAATGCTTCAGGTATGGGTTTGGGTGGTGTATTGATGTAAAAGGGGAAAGTGATAGCATATGCTTCTAAACAACTGAAGATGCACAAGAAGAACTACCCTACCCATGAATCGGAGTTGGCTGTAGTTGTGTTTGTCTTGAAGTTGTGGTAAGGTTATCTTTATGGGGTGCATTGTGAGATCTTTACCGATCACCAGAGTATCAAATACATCTTTACTTAGCCTAATTTGAACATGAGACAATGTAGGTGGTTGGAGTTGCTTAAGGACTATAATATCTCTATTCTCTATCACCCTGGGAAGACTAATGTGGTGGCAGATGCTTTAAGCCGAAAGGCCACTAGTATGGGGAGTTTGGCATTCTTGAGGGTTCAGGAGAGGCCGTTACCTTTAGAGGTTTAGTCACTTGTTAGGTAGATGGTCCGATTGGAAATTTTTCCTCCTCAGAGTGTTTTGGCATTTGTTGAGGCTAGATCTTCTTTGCTTGATCAGCTCACCAGTTCGAGGACCCTATATTATGCATGATTCGTGATAAAGTGTTGAGAGGTGAAGCCAAGGGGGCTATTATTGATGCTGATGGTGTATTAAGGGCTAATGGTAGAGTTTGTGTGCCGAAAGTCAGGGATTGGGTGAGATTGATATTAGAGGAGGCCTATTGTGTTAGATATTCCATCCATCTGGGTGTGGCTAAGATATATCACGATCTTAAACAACATTATTGGCGGTTTGGCATGAGGAGAGACATAGCCGAGTTTGTGGCCAAGTGTTTGAATTGCCAACATGTGAAGTATGAGCATCAAAAACCCGGTGGAAAGATGCAAAGGATGCCTATTCCCGAATGGAAGTGGGAGAGAGTGACTATGGACTTTGTCACAAGTTTGCCCATGGCCTTAGGCAAGTTTGATTCAGTTTTGGTGGTTGATGATTAGTTGACCAAGTCGGCACACTTCATTCCACTGAAGATTAGATAAAGCGCGGAGCAGTGTGCTAGGTTTTGTATCCGGGACATTGCCAGATTGCATGGTGTGCAAGTGTCTATAGTATTAGACAATGGGTTTGTGTTTATTTCTCACTTTTTGTGGGCTTCGCAGCGTGGTTTGGGTACTAGAGTGGATTTGAATTTAGCTTTTCACCCTCAGACTAATGGTCAGTCAGAGCGACCATTCAGGTATTGGAGGATATGCTTAGGGTCTGTGTTATTGATTTTGGGGCCCGATGGGACCAACACTTACCATTGGCAAAGTTTGCATATAACAACAATTACCATTCCAGCATCCAGATGGCACTGTTTGAGGCCTTGTATAGCCAGATGTGTAGATCACCCATTTGATGGTTTGATTTAAGTTCAACCGAGGCGTTGGGTGTAGATTTGCTTCAGGATGCCATGGACCGGGTCCGACTTATTCAGAGTACACTTTTGACAGCCCAGAGTCACTAGTAAAGTTATGCTGATAAGAGAGTTAGGCCTCTTGAGTTCTGTGTTGGTGATAGGTTTGACTAAAAGTCTCACACATGAAGGGTGTGATGATATTTAGAAAGAGGGGCAAGCTTAGTCCCAGATTCATTGGCTCATTTTACATTTTGAAGAGAGTTGGTGAGGTAGCCTATGAATTGGCTTTACCACCGAGACTATCTTTTGTTCATCCTGTTTTTCATGTTTCTATGCTCCGGCGGTATATTCCAGGTAAGTCCCTTGTGATTTCTTATGAATCTGTTGAGTTGGGGCCAGATTTTTCCTTTGAAGAGGAACCTATAGTTATATTGGACATGCAGGTCCGTAGATTATGATCCAAAAATATACCTTCTGTGAAGGTTCAGTGGCGGCACCGTTCTGTTGATGAGGCCACTTGGGAGTTGGAGTGTGACAAACGAGCTAGATATCTCAAACTTTTTGAGGCTTCAAGTACTCTTCTTTTCCTTATGTTTCAGAACAAACATTCTTTGAGTGGTGAATGATGTAATGACCTAGTTGGTCATTTTTAGCTTTATTTGTGAAAATTACTGTTTTACCCTTTCGTAAGTTGCTTTGGGCCTATTTTGAACTATTTGAATGGTTGGAATTGGAATCCTGAGTTTTAAAAGTTGAAAATATGAGTTTTGGTCTTTTTGAAAGCTTAAGTTGTTGTAAAGTGAGTTGTTTTTGTCATTTTGAGTTTCATAGATCGGATCAGGGATCCGTCATTTCCATCAGCTCCAAAATGTCAAACTAAACTCCAGGAAGTTGCAAAACTGAATTTGGAGTTAAAATGAGGTTTTTAGGCCCAAGATGTGATTTTAGTTGTTTCCGGAACCAATTGACTTTGATCAACATTCGGGGTTCAGAAGCTCGGATTGGAATTCTGACAGTTCTAATAGTTTCGGATGGTGAAACTAACCCTAAAAATGGTCTCGTCATATATTTTGAAGTTTCCAAGGGCAGTTTTGATATTTTGAATTTTAAATTAGTTTTATTGACTTGCATTGATAAATGTGTCGTGGAGACCTCAAAATCAATTTGGATGATTCTGTTGAGTCCGGATCGCTATTTCTGGTATGGATACATATAAAGTTGTGAAATTCTGAGTTCGGATGAGTCCGAGGATCCGTTTTGAGTTTTGGCAATTGCTGGTGCGGGAGTATCTGGTGCAGCCCATTTTTGTTCTCTGCCTTTGCGGACAAAGCTCCACTTTTGCGGAGGTATGTGGCTGTTTCTTGTCCGCCATCGTGAACAATTGTCCGCCTTCGCGGAGTACATTTTTGCTAAATCAATTTTAAAGCCATAAAACGCCCATATTCACTCTATTTTCAATATTTCAAGCTTTGAGAGGCGATTTTTGAAGAGGTTTTTCGGAGAAATCTTTTGAGTAAGTGTTTCTAACACCATTTTGATTAATTTGCATAGTTTTTATCTGAATTTCGACTTGAATTTCATGATTTAGAATGTCAAGAATTAGAGATTTTTGGTCTATGATCTTGTAAATTTAAATGAGGATTTCTCTATTGATTTGAACTCGATTTTAGTGGAATTTTCGCCCACGAATTCCATTTTTCGTGTAGAATCTAATTTTGAAGTCAATTTCCAGATTTGAGACTTTTAAATTTTAGCTCTATTTTTGAAGTCAATTTCCAAATTTGGGACTTTTAAATTTTAGCTCTAATTTTGACCATTTTGCCCTTAAGCATAAACTATGCCAATATGGGTATTAAAATGGTTCTCTTGATGTGAAATAACTATTGTTGATAGTGGTTGATCCATTTAGAGGCTTGATTTGAGGATTTGAGTTGATTGAAAGCTTGTCCGAGTGCAGTTTCAGCATTGAGGTAGGTTCAACTAACCTTTTTGGGACTAGATTTGAGTTACTGACCTTGTCATGTGATAAATGTGAGACTTAGATGGATAATTGTGAATTTGAGTTGTTCTGTTTAAATGATGATGGAAAGTGATTTGGTTGAGCCGCATTGTGGTATTATCTTGTACCTATTGATGACTGTGTTGAATTATAATGAATTGATGAGGACTTGAGATAAAATGTGATTAAATGAGTCTTGTTAGACCAATTGGGACGAGTTAGGTCCATAATATTGATATTCTTGCATACTTGGGACAAGTTAAGTCTGATATGGTTGACATTCTCAATTATTGATATAATTTCGATTATCTAAAATATGATGATAGTTTGGGCATTAGCTGCAACACTTGATATTAATCCTTGAGTACATATGATATGGCTGAGTTTCATGCATTAGTATTCCTGTTGTGGTGTAATTTACATGTTATTATTGTATTATATTTACATATTGTTGGTGGCGCTAAAGTCCGCCTATACATGTTATTGTTGTAATATATCTTTATACTATTTAGTGGCACCAGAGTCCCCCGAGGCATATTATTGATGTGGTACATCTCTATACTTTGTCATTGACATATATTCCTCTTTATATCTATCTATCGGCGCCAGCGTTCGTCGGGGTATCATCGACGTCAGAGTTCGAAGTACTAGAGACCTCTCCATTGCTGCCAGAATTCGCCGAGGTGTCATCGCCATCAGCGACCATCATGATGCTTGAGAGACTTTGTATATGGTCTGACAAGCCCCCCATGGGTTCTACCTTGTAGCTCTTGCTCGGGTAGATGTATACATCGACACCAACATCTGCCATATTTCTTCCTCATGTATTGTTTTCATACATTACTTATGTATTACATCTTCGGTTGATACTGCAATTTTATTTTTCCGACATATACATGGTTCACGTATACACTGACCTCTTTCTTGTAGGTGATAATATTCTTCGCTATTGCATACTTGTTCGATTTCTTTTACCTAGTCGGTTGCACCTACTGGGTACATTTTGGTGTACTTACCCCTACTTTATTTCCTCCCAGCAGATCGAGTAATAGGACTCGCATAGGGTAGTTGATCACTCTAGTTGAGTTATTCTACTTCCTTCTAGATCTTACCGATGAGGCTCAAACTTTGAGTCGCCGTGGATCTTTGGGACTCTCTTTATTGCTTTCTTTCAGACTTTGTACTAGATGTTATGAGATAGTTTTGTATCTTATTTTGAGACAGTTGTATTTACCTTACGTACTATTTAGATGCTCTTGTGCTCATGACTCCAGGTTTTGGGATATTTGATGTTATATTGTGTTGGTTTTTCGCTTTATTTATCTTTCTTTAGTTGCGATCTGTTTTGGGTCGTGACACTATCTTCATGTCGACAATATGACATAACAAACCTATTTATTTATTCATGGCTTAAGGTATGGTAATTGTATTGTAGTTGATGGTTTTGATTGCCATTTATATTATATGTTCTTGATAACTACGTCAAAAGTACTACCCGTATATATGTGAATATGAAATGATGTAATGAACCTAATCAATGACTACTTATGATCAAATTGCATGCAATGAACCTATTACTGGAACTTTGCAAGTTGTGGACATTCATTGTGTTTTTTGTTTTGGTTGTGTTTGTGATTGCGATTGCAATTGCGATTGTGATTATGTTTGTGGATCGTGTGTCACATTTTGATACATTATTAAATTGAGTGTCATGTTTTGACACATTGTGTCATGCCCCGAGAGGTAACCTAGGTATGGCCAGAATCATTGCTGGCTCCCTAACGAACCACTTGATCTCTTCACATGCTCAATTAGTGTAAACACCTATTTCAAAACAGACTTCGAGTATATCAGTTGACTCTGTCTATAAAGCCTTTATCACTATCAGTAAGGTGCTAGGACAATAACAACGCTATCTCAACTATGAAAAGAAAGACATAAATTGAAATAAAAAACTCTCTGTATGCTAGGAGGTCTCACCAACTCTTTGAATACTCTGAATCTTCAGCGAATCTCCTATTGATGATCTCTAATACCTTATCTGCATCATAAAAGATTTAGGATGAAATGACGCTAGTAAATGAAATGTACGATATATAATATGGCTGAATAAAACAATACTTATGTCACAACCCAAAACCGAATCACGATTAAAGAAAATAAAATCAGAGTAAAAGCAATCACAGAACTTAATTTAGATCCCAAAACCTGGAGTCATGAGTACAAGCTTCTAAGTAATATGAATGAGTAAATACAACATTGTCTTAAAAGGAAATACAAATTCCGAAATAGATAACAACAAATGAAAAAGTCTCAAAGAAACGCTGGCAACTCGAAGTCTGAGTCTCATTACTGAATCTGAATATGATAATAAACCCTCCACAATATGATCAACTACCTTGTGGGAGTACCTGTTCTCAATTTGCAAGCAGGAAGCAAAGTAGTGGTGAGTACACCAAAATGTACCCAGTAGTTCAACTGACTGGGTAGGAGAAATCGGATAAGCATGTAATAACTAAGAGTCCCTATCACCTGCATTAAAGGGGTTTACACAATATATATACACACAAGTATAAGAACAATTAAAGATAACAATTTCAATCAATGATGCAATGCAAATGGGACGTATGTATGTAATAGCATCACAAGCCATGTATGAGTTGGAATCACAACTGTCGCAAGGCCGATGTAGACATCTATTGAGCTAAAGCTACCAGATAGAACTCGGGGTTGTCGTAGGCCATGTACGTGCAATCATGACAATCGCAGGGCCAGTGTACACACATCTATCGAGCTAAAGCTCTACAAGATAGAACTTGAGGGCGTCATAAGCCATGTACGAAAATCTCTTAAGGTGTCTCAAGCATATATTAGGTGAAATTATGATCATATTCATAAGATCATAAAAGGTATTACCAAGCATCTTAACTGGTACCACAATGCCGTCCACATGTCTCAAATCATCATACTCTCATCCAGAGGCAAAATACTAATGGAATCGAACTCTGCAAGTCCCAAAATATGCATATTATTTTCAAAAACATCACAATTACCATCAAATTACTACAAAACTCCCCAAATGATATCACAAGTCTCATCTTATTTAATTTTTTTTGAAATATCTCAAATCTCAAGAATACATCTCAATTTACCAACAGAGTCATAGTTTACTCCAATTTCAATATAATCGATATCACATTTTCACCAAAATACTATCATATCAATCCAATTACTCATGAAACATTCTAAATCTTACAATCACCACATAAACATATCCAATAACTCAAATCCAGTCCCAAAAAAATTAGCCGAACCTACCTCAATGCCGAAACAACACTCGAACCAAGCTCCAAATCAACCAACAATGACAATAATAGATTATACACGTCAAAAGATGGATTTTGATACCCATATTGGCACGAATTATGCTTAGGGGAAAATTGATCAAAATTAGGACTAAATTATGAAGTTTTCAAATAAAAAATTGACTAGAAATTATGATTCTATGCAAGAACAGGAGTTCGTGGGGTGAAAATCCCACTAAAGTTGAGCTCAAATTGAAGGAGAAATCAACATTTAAAGTTCCCAAAACCAAGACATGAAAAACTCAATTTTAATTATTCAAAATCATGAAATTTAAGATAAAATCAAGAGGAAAGTAATCGAAATTAATCAATTTAGTTAAAGAAACATTTACCCAAGAGTTTTCTATGAAAAATCTCATCAAAATCGCCCGAAGAAAGCTTGAAAGTGATGAGAATGATGGAAAATGGTGTCTTTTACGTATTTAAAATTGTTCCGAATTTATTACTCCGAAACTCGGAGAGTCCAACAAACAAGCCTCTGCAAACGCGGAGGGTTAAATGACCCTGCACCAGATTTCCTTACACCAGCTATATTTAAATCCCAAAATGGACCCTCGGAGTTCGTTTGAAACCCAAATTTCACAAGCCACACATGTATCCGTACTAGAAATGGTGATCCGGACTCAATGAAAATATCATAATTCAATTCTGAGGGCTTCTCGATATAGTTATCGATAAAACTCAATAAACTAGTTTAAAACTTAATACCAAAAATACCCTCGGAAACTCCAAAAATTATAAACAGACCATTTCTAATGTTAGTTTCACCATCCGGAATGACTAATATTGTCAAAATTTTGGTACGAACATCCGTACTCTGAACGTTGAACAAAGTCAAATTTTGGGTTTAGAAACAGCTGAAAATGCAACTATGGGTTCAAAATCTCTATTTTAATTCCAAATTCAGTTCCATAACTTCTCTTGTACTAGATTCGACGTTCGGGAGCTAATGAAATGGATGAATTTTTGATCCGACACTCGAAACTCAGAATGGTACAAAAACTTACTTTTTCAACAACTTAAGCTTCCAAAAAGCCAAAAACTCCTATTTTTCACCATTAAAACATAGGATCTCAATTCCAACAACATAAATAGTTCAAGATAGGTCTAATGCAACTTTTGAAAGCGCAAAATAGTAATTTTCACAGTTAAGCTAAAAAATGACCAATAAGGTTATTACATCATTCATAACTAAAAATAATGTTTGAGGTCATTACATCATTCATCACTAAAAATAATGTTTATCCTCGAACATAAGGGAAAAAGAAGTACCTGAGGCCTAAAAAAGGCTGGGATATTTGGCCCATATATTTGACTCCAACTCTCAAGTAGCCTACTCAACAGGACAGTGTTACTACTGAACCTTTACTAGAGTTATATCCGTGGTCCTCAACCTCCTAACCTGCCTATCCAATATAGCTATTGGCTCCTCCTCATAAGACATGTCTGAACCTAATTCAACTGAATCATAAGAAATGACATGTGACTTACCTAGCCAAGCGCTTCACACTGTAGCTAGTCTTCACCGGTTGGAAGTGAACCGACTAAGTCAACCGATCAACAATCACCCAAACTGAATCAAACTTACCTAAGGCCATGGGCAAACCTGTAACAAAGTTCATCGTGATGCACTCCCATTTCCACTCGAGAATGGACAACCTCTACATCAAACCTCCAGGCCTTTGGTGCTCTTATTTGACTTGTTGTCAGTTCTAGCACTTCTCCACAAACTCAGCAATATCTCTCCTCATCCCACACCACAAATAGTGTTGTTTCATATCATGGTACATATTTAACACACCAATATGGATAGAGTACCTAGCACAATGAGCCTTCTCCTATATCAATCTCATCCAATCTCCTACCTTAGGCACACAAATTCGGCCGTTGATCCTTAGAATACCCTCCATATCAATAGTAGTCGCTTTTGCCTTAGCCCTCAACACCTTATCATGAATCAAGCACAATCTAATATAATCAAACTAGTGAGCACACACCTGATCAAGCAGTGAAGACCTAGCCTCCACAAAGGCTAGAATACTCTAAGGAGGAGAAATATCCAATCGTATCAGCTGTCAAGGAAGTGACTGAACCTCTAAGGCTAAGGGCCTCTCCTCCACCTTAAGAATGCCAAACTCCCCATACTAAAGGCATTCTGGCCAAAGCATCTGCCACCATATTTTCCTTTCTTGGGTGATATAGGATCGAGATAGCATAGTTTTTTAGCGAATCTAACCACATACGCTGTCTCATGTTCAAATTAGGCTGAGAAAAGATGTATTTGAGACTCTGGTGATCAGTAAAGATCTCACAATCCACTCCACAGAGATAATGCCGCCATAACTTCAATACAAACACCACAGTAGCCAACTCTAAATCATGGGTACGGTAGTTTCTCTATGCACCTTTAACTGTCTAGAAGCATATGCTATCACTTTCCCCTTTTGCACCAATACTCCACAAAAACCCACTCTAGAAGCATCACAATACACCACAAAAGGTACTCCCTCCTCGGGCAAAGCAAGAATAGGTGTTGAGGTCAATAAATCCTTGAGCTTTTGAAAGCTCGCCTCGCACTCCTCCAACCACTGAAAGCCACATCCTTTTGAATAAGTCTAGTTAATGGGGTTGTAATAGAAGAGAATCCCTGTACAAAGCATTGATTATACCCCGCTAGACCAATAAAAATCTGAATCTTCGTCACAGATGTTGGCTTAGCCCACTCAAGAACTGCCGCTACCTTAGCCTGATGTACCATAATACCATCTTTTGTCACTACATGCCTAAGGAAGGCTACAGACTCGAGCTAGAACTTACACTTTGAAAATTTGACGTATGACTTCTCCTCTCTTAACCTCCGAAGTATAATCCTCAAGTGTTGTACATGGTCAGACTCACTCTTGGAGTAAACCAGGATGTCATCAATAAACATAATCACAAATATATCTAGATAAGGCTTGCATACTTGGTTCGTTAACTCCATAAAAGTGACTCTAGCATTAGTCAACCCAAAAGGCATAATTACAAACTCATAATGACCATAACGAGTCCTACAGGCTGTCCTCGGAATGTCAGGCTCCCGAGATCTTAACTGATAATATCCAGACCTAAAATCAATCTTGGAAAACACTGAAGCACCCTGCAACTGATCGAATAAATCATCAATATGGGGCAAAGGATACTTTTCCTTGATGGTCACTTTGTTCAACTGACGATAATCAATACACATCCGCATAATGCCATCCTTCTTCTTCACAAACAAGATAGGAGCACCTAAAGGAGATACACTTGGATGGATGAAACCTTTCTTCGACAAATCCTCTAACTGCTCCTTTGGCTCCTTCAACTCAGTTGGAACCATCTAATATCCAATAGGGGGCAATAGAAATGGGCTTAGTGCCCGGCTCCACACCAGTAGCAAAATCATATCACGATTCGGAGGACACCCGACAAATTAGTCGGATACACATCTAAACTTCTTCTCAACTCTTATGGTCTCCAATGATGGTGACTCCTGAGAACAGGCCCGAACATAAGCCAAATATGACAAGCATTCCTTATCCATCAATCTACAGGCACGTATATAAGATATTACCTTTTTGAGGTAAAAACTAGATGTGCCAGTCCACGCTAACCGTGACAAATCAGGACAAGACAAGGTAATAGTCTTCGTGTGGCAATTAAAAATAACATGATTAGGCGATAACTATTCCATACCCAATATCATATCAAAGTCAACCATATCAAGCAATATCAAGTCAACAATAGTATCTCTCCTCATGGAGGTCTTTAAACAACCTCGATGCACCTGATTCACCACTAAAGACTTACCTATCGGGGTGGAAACACAAATAGGATTGGCAAGAGTTTCGCACATAATATCAAGATTCGTGGCAAAATATGTTGATACATATGAATAAGTGGAGGCTGGATCAAATAAAACTGAAGCACAACAGTGGCACACCAGAATCATATTTGTAATGAATGCATTGGAGGCCTTTACCTCTGCCCAATCTAGAATTGCATAGCATACTCTGCGCTCCCCGCTAGCCTGTGGGCCTCCACAGGCTCCACCTCTCGCTGTAGCTTGAGCTCCTTTAGTACCTCCCTTCATGCCCTGGGAGGTGTCCCTGGCTGCTAGTGCTGGAGCTGGACGATCTGGCTGGGCCCTTGAAGATTGGGTGGGAGGTGTACCGTGAGAACAATGGTATGACAAGTGCCCAACCTTATCATAAATATAGCAAGCCCTGGTTTCTCGCCTTTGAGATGGCTATCCTGAAAAGCCACCACGCATGGCTGCACTAGAACAGCTATCACAGACCATCTGAATAGGCCTCGCTCTATCAATATTATCAGTTGCAATGGTGGCTACATGAACTGCTCGACCTTGATGGCCCTATGGAACTCTCTATCTCGTGGCAGGTGCCCACTGAATTGGCCATATTGACAGAATCCCTTCCCACCAAACTGTCGGTCATGTCTAATATGCTCAATCATGCGGGTGCGGTCCACCACACTCTGGAAAGTGCTGCTGGTCAGAACTAAAGAAGCTATGGCCTTCTGAAGGTACCCAACCAATCCCTTGGCGAAATGCCAAATCCTCTCAAACTCCATAGGTATACTAGACAATGGATACCTGGATAACTTATAAAATCTTGCCTCATAATCAGATACTTACATCGATCCCTGCAGAAGCCTGTTAAACTCTTCTCGGAGGCTGTCTAGGAGACTATATGGTATGAACCTCTCAAGGAATACCTCAGTAAACTACTCCCAAGTCATAACTAGTGATCCAATCGGTCTACGACCCAAAACTGACCTTCACCACTCCTTGGCTAAGCCAGTGAATTGATAGGAGGTATAAGCAACTTCATGTGACTCGAGGATAACCAAATTACATAACTAGTCCTGGCACTCTGATAAGAAATCATAGGTCCTATCACCGGGCGTACCATCAAATCTGGGGGAGCCAATGGGACAAATCTCTGAAAACACCTATGGTCGACAGTGGACATAATAGGACTAGCAGAAGGTGGCACCATAAATCTGCGCGGTGCAATAGATAGTGCAACAAACAACCCATGAATCTATAAACTAGAACTCGATCGAGAAGTCTCAGGCGGAATAATAAACGCCATAGGAGGATCCATTAGGGCTAATAAAGGACCACCATGAATCATAGGTGGATCATCTGGAGCTGTGAAAGGGCTAGTCAACAATGTAGAAGCCGGTGCATCAAGAATAATAGGAGTAGGAGAAGCTCCCTCAAGTTTGGCCAATACTCGTAGAAGTAGTTCTTGAATTGAGGGCATAGCATTAGGGGCTGATGATGGTGGAACAAGGTCTGTGGGCTCCTTTGAGTTATACTCAGGCTCTGGAAAAGCTGATCTAGCCTATCTTCTGAGCAGAGCTGCCCCTCTAGCACGTCCATGACATCGGCCCTACCATGAGCCCTACTTCGACCAAGGGTGCAGGGCACATCAGCTGGCTCAGGATCTCCTACTGACTATCATGCGCTAGTAATCGACATCTGCGTGGAAGGGCTAGTTTAGATACATTTCAAAATAGTTGATATGAAAAAACACACAAATAGAAACAAGACTGAAAGTTTTTCCTATCAAGTGCCCCGTAGCTTCCCGAAGATGGGTATGGAAGTCTACATACTAATCCATGAGACTCTATTAGACATCCCGGTCTTGA
Organism: Solanum rostratum; assembly: GCA_029948455.1. NCBI lineage: Eukaryota > Viridiplantae > Streptophyta > Magnoliopsida > Solanales > Solanaceae > Solanum > Solanum rostratum. The sequence goes on from CM057049.1 coordinate 19,932,051, forward strand.
CTCACAAGCCCAATGAACCTAGAGCTTTGATACTAAACTTGTTATGACCTAAAATTGAATCGCGACTAAAGAAAATAAAATCAAAGTAAAAGCAATCACAAAACATAATTCAAATCCTAAAACTTCGAGTCATGAGTACAAAAACTTCTAAGTAATATGAATGAGTAAATACAACGCTGTCTCAAAAGATAATACAAAGTCTGAAATAGATAACAACAAAGGAAGATGTCTCAAAGAAACACCGTCGACTCGAAGTCTGAGTCGCACCACTGAATCTGAATATGATAATAAACTATTCACAATATGATCAACTACCCCGTGGGAGTCCCTATGTTCGATTTGCAGGGAGGAAACAAAGTAGAAGTGAGTACATTGAAATATACCCAGTATGTTCAACCGACTAGGTAGGAGAAATCTGATAAGCATGTAATAACTAAGAGTCCCTATCACTTGCATTAAAAGGGTTAGTACACAATACATATATACACAAGTATAAGAACAATTAAAGATAACAAGTGTAATCAATGATAAAATGCAAATGCGATGTCTGTCTGCAATGGAATCATATGCCATGCATGAGGTGGAATCACGACCATCGTAAGGCTGATGCACACATCTATTGAGCTAAAGATATTAGATAGAATCTGGGGGCGTTGCAAGTCATGTATGTGCAATCACGATTGTTGCAGGGCCTATGTACATATCTATCGAGCTAAAGCTACAAGATAGAACCTGAGGGCGTCTCATGCCATATAAAAAATTCTATCAAGGCGTCTCAGGCCATATATAAGGTGAAATCACGACTGTTGCAGGGCCGATGCACACATGCAATATGAGATGGATGCATGCCAATACCACACATCAAGTATATAACAACAATATGATAAGATAACAGAATAATAATAATCATAGGATCAGAAAAGGCGATGCCAAGTGTCTCAACTAGTACCACAATGACATCAAAATGTCTCAAATCTCCACACTCTCATCTAGAGGTAAAATACCAATGAAATCGGACTCCACAAGTCCCAAAATATGCACATGATTTTCAAAAGTATCACAATTACCATCTAATTACCACAAAACTCACCAAATGATATCACAAGTCTCATATTATCTTAATAATATTGAAATATCGCGAATCTCAAGAGTACATCTGAATTTACCAACAAAGTCACAATTTACTCCAGTTTTAGTGCAACTGATATCACATTTTCACTAAAATATTATCATATCAATCTAATTACTCATGAAATATCTTAAATCTTGCAATCATCACATAAACATATCCAATAACTTAAATCCAGTCTAAAAAAGGTTAGCCGAACCTACCTCGTTCCGAAATCACACTCAAACCATGCTGTTGATCAACTCACGCCTCAAAACGAGCTCCAAATCAACCAACCACTATCAATAATAGATTATACGCATCAAGAGATGAATTTTGATACCCATATTGGCACGAATTAGGCTTAGGGACAAAATGGTCAAAACTAAGGCTTTAAATTCCAAAGTTTTCAAATATGAAAATTGACTAGAAAAATTATGATCTACGCGAGAAAAGGAGTTCGTGGGTAAAAATCCCACTAAAATTGAGCTCAAATTGTGGGAGAATTTGACATTTAAAATTTCCAAAACCAAGACATAAAAAACTCAATTTTAATTATTCAAAATCATAAAATTTAAGATAAAATCAAGAGGAAAGTAATGGAAATTAATCAATTTAGTGAAAGAAACAATCAAGAGGAATGTAATGGAAATTAATCAATTTAGTGAAAGAAACACTTATCCAGGAGTTTTCTACAAAAAGTCTCATCAAAATCGCCCGAAGAAAGTTTAAAAGTGATGAAAATGGTGGACAATGGTGTTTTTACGTATTCAAAAACGTTTAGGGATTTATTTCTCCTTGAACACGGGATGGGCCCCCCAAATGCAGAGAGGAAGAATCCATAGAGCTCCACGAGTGCAAAACAAGACCTGTGAATGAATAAAGTCCAATAAACAAGCCGTCGCGAATGCGAAGGACTTATCCGCGAATATGGAGAGGATGTAGAAATGACCTCTGTGAACACAGGGCCCAATCCCGAGAACGCGGAGTGTTAAATGACCTTGCACCAGATTTTCTTATACTAGCTATATTTGAATCTCGAAAAAGACCCTCGGGGTATGTTTGGAACCCGAATTTCACGAATCAGACATGTATCTATACTAAAAACAACGATCCAAACTCAACGAAAATCTCAAAATTCGATTCTAAGTCTCATCGACACAATTATCAATAAAACACAATAAAACTAGTCTAAACTCAAAATACCAAAACTTCCCTCGGAAACTCCTAAAATTACAATGATATCATTTCTACCGTTAGTTTCACTATCCGGAACTAATGGAACCGTCGAAATTTCAATCCCAGCTTCCAAACTCCGGATGTTAACCAAAGTGAAACTTTGGCTCCGAAAACAATTGAAAATGCAACTTAAGGTCCAAAATCTCCATTTTTCACTCCAAATTCAGTTCTGCAACTCTAGTTATACCAGAATTGATGTTCTGGAGCTAATGGAATCGATAGATTTTTGATCCGACATCCGAAACTTAGAATGGTATCAAAACTTACTTTTTCAACAAAATTAAGCTTTCAAAAATGCCAAAACTCATATTTTTCATCTTTAAAACACAAGATCTCAGTTCCAATAACGTAGATAATTCAAAATAGGTGCAAAGCAACTTATGAAAAGGCAAATTAGTAATTTTCACAAATAAGCTCAAAAATGAACAACAAGGTCATTACAACTTAGGAGATACTCAATGATAAGAAACAAGCACAACTTAACTACATGATATGCTAGTTTAAAAAATAAATAAAATTTTCATTAATCTTCACTATGCATATGCAACATAGTAAAATATTATATTTTTACTCTTCTGGAGTTTCTATACTAATAGTCACCACCTATGAACAAGGGATGATACAATGAACTATTGTCATTGCCAAACCATTTAGTACCTTTCTAGGGTAATGGAGAAAACTCAATTCATGAATCCAATGCAAGCCTTTTTAAGGACTTTAGAGGTATGACCCTTTTTTCATCTTATGCGGACGACAAAGTTTATGGGATTTGAAATAATTATATACTCTTATTCAAATTGGTGCTAATACTTCTTCCAAAATATGTGCTCATATTCTCATATTTTTTTTTTCAGTTTCATTAGACTTTAACTCAAAAGCTCAAGCTCATGTCAAACGTCGTCATTATCATCTTTCATAAAAAATATATTTTGCAAATTATTTATATCATCATCAATACTCGTACTTAAAACATCATTTAACTCAATACACAAAATTCATTAAAACATGCATCATCTTAGTTTCAAAATAATACTTTATTTCATGCATGAAAGCCATCAATCTCAACTCAAAATAAAGCATGAAAATGACAAGTCTCAACTCAAAACAATGTATAGTGAAATCATGATCTTCATACAATTAGGGTTCATGGGAAAGGAACCATGGACAATATTTTTAGTAATAAAATAATTAACTTCAATGCATGATTATATAAACCTCAATAGAAGAAGAATTAACTCAATTGGAATTCAAAACTAGGATTTTTGTTCAACCCAATACTTAGTCCAGATGAAAACTTGATGTGGGACACGTGGACAAATCAATCCAACACTATGATAGCCTTACATACCTGAAATGAAGATTAGACACACAAAATGAAAGATTGGACTTGAAGTTCTTGAACCCTAGTCTTTGTTTTTCTCCTTAATCATTGTTCTCAAAGACTTAAAGCATTAATGAGAGGAAAATTATATTTTGGTACTAATATAGGGTTAATTTCAATTGCAAAATGACATGATTTAAGTATCGGAAAGATGGAGAAAAGATTGGAATACCCTTCATCAAAATTGCAAATGGACAAAAACTTTGACCTATGATGGAGTAGGTCCGCGATGAGAACTGATTTCCCTCAGTTCAGTTTTTCTCCAATTTTTTTTTCCGATGAGATTTGAACCAAAATTGGCCAAGTCTATGACGTGAATTTATCGCGTACTATTCTGGTCAATAAAATATTTTTGAAATACCATAGAATAAAAATCCCTACTCAGGTCCACAATTCGGACCTGGTCTATCGTAGTTCATTTTTTTATTTTTCACTTATTTTGGGCTATTCTCAACTAGGGTCATATAGAGTATTACGATATCTCCTCCTTGGGATCATTCATCCTTGAATGATGATGAGACTAGGAGACATCGAGTACAAATACACTTAAGACATCAAATACTTAGAAACACAAATACTTAAATTATCAAATATCAAGAATGGACATCAACTCAAAATTTGGAATGGGATTAGTACCTTTGGCATTATCATCAGAAGACACGAATAGATGTGGGTACTTGACTTTCATATCTTCCTCGACTTTCCTTGTAGCTTCTTTAACAATTGGTTCCTCCATAGTAATTTTATGGATGCAACCTCTTTGGTCTTCAATTTACGAATTTAATAGTTAAGGATTTGGATAGAATTTTCTCATAAGACAAGTTATCACGTACCCCAATATTTTTGATAGGACCCATCAGTGAAGGATCTCCTAAGCACTTCTCCAACATTAATACATGGAACACAAGATGAATAGAGGTCAACCTGAGTGTAACGCCAACTCATGTGCTACAGTCTCAACTCATTTCAAAATTTGGTACATATCAATATAACGTGGACTAAGTTTTCCCTTCTCCCCAACTTTCATGATGCCCTTCACGGACGAAACCTTCAAATATACCCAATCATTCATTTCAAACTCCAAATATTTTCCTCTAACATCAGTATAGGACTTTTGGAGACTTTGTGCGGACTTTGGTCTTTCTTGAATGGTTCTTACCTTATCCATGGCTTAATAAAATAAGTCGGGTCCAACCAACTCAGCTTCATTAACTTCAAACCACCCAATTGGTGATCTATATCTTCTTCTATACAAGGCTTCATAAGGGGCCATCTACATGCTCAAATGGTAACTATTATTATGTGCAAGCTCGATGAGAGAAAAATTGTCATCCCAACTACCTTTGGAATCAATGACATAGGCTCTCAACATATCTTCCAAAGTATGAATCATATGCTCTATTTGTCTATCAGCTTGAAGATGAAATATGGTGCTAAGATTTACCTTTGAGCCCAGGCCTTTTTGAAAGGATCTGTAAAAGGGAGTAGTAAATTAGGCTCCTCTATTTGAGATGACAGACTAGGAAATCCTATGAAGTAAGACAATCTTTCGAATATACAATCTAGCATAATCCTCAATGGTGTCAATTGTTTTAACAACTAAAAACTAGATTGATTTAGTCATTCTATCCATAATCACCCAAAACGAATCATGTTGCTTGTGAGACCACGGTAAACCGGTAATCAAGTCCATGTTGATCATCTCCCATTTCTATTCTGGGATTTCTATGTTTTGAGATAACCCACATGGCCTTTGGTGCTCTACTTTGACTTGGTGGCAATTTGGACATTTGGAGACATAGTCCTAAAATATCCCTCTACATTCCACTCCACCAGCACACCTCCCTTAAGTCATAGTGTCAAGACCCAAAAATGGACTTGATGACACTCGTCTTATTCCACTAAGACAAGTCAGCCAAAAATTCAATTGTAACAATAAGAATGCGGAAGGATAATAAAAAATACAGTTTAACTGCGGATATAAGTCAACTTAATTAAAAATTCTCCCAAAACCTGGTTGTCACGTGCACAAGCCTCTAATGTGTTATAATGGATTTGAAAGAAAATACAAGTCTCAAATGATATTATCTCTAAAATAGAACAAAATCATAAATAGGAGTAAGAAGTCCGCTGGGATGGCAAATAACTACCTCATACAATCTCCACAGGAAGCCTCGAATAAGGAAGAAAAGAGGGTATCACGAAGATCCAGGCTCATAACCTACAAAAACGTAGTAGCAAGCGGTGAGTACCAAACACACGATACCCAACAAGTGAACTATTAAACACAAAATCAAGTAATATAGAATAGAGCACTCCTAACACTCCAACTGAACCTCCACAACTACAACCTGCATAAAACCAGCCCAACCTAACAGTTCACAATTTACATATTGTATAGCTCAATAATATCACACCAAAAATTATAGATCAACAACAGAAGGGATCAAGTGCATCCATCACAAGTTTCACAAAAGGCACTCACAAGTTCATATATGATAAAGAAATACATTGTAATGTAATAGAATAATGTCAGGTATAATAATGCATTTCTAGCCTAGTGATATACACCCGCTGTCTCTTAGTTCGGGACCCATAGGGGACTTTTAGTCCATACATCCGCTACAACATATAACATGACCCTCTAAACATAATATCCATCACGGCGTGCGACACGACCTTCGAATCATAATATGCGTTGTGGCGTGCGACATGCCTCTCGAATCATAATATCCATCGCGGCGTGTGACACATCCCTCGAAATGGTATATCCTTTTTAATTTTTATTTTTTCTCGATTCACATAACACTTGTCACAAAAATCAATGCAAATAGGCATGTTTACATAATAATAAGCAAATGACTAATTTTAATACAATTCAAAATTCACAACAACATAGTCTTGATATAACATCAACATTAACTCAATACCTTTCAAAATAATTCTCAACACCTTACGCAAGGAAGCACGAGATTCTATATACTTAACAAATGTTAAGAAATTCACTTACCTTAATAATTGAATACTCACAGAGGGACTTGAGCCTTCCTTTTCTGAATAGAATCCGTAGCACCACGATCTAGTTAAATAAATTATCACAATAAAATTTCAAATCTAATAACACCTAAACTACTATATGACTAGGTTGGATCCAAAACTCATCTATATTTATAATGAAACTCTAAATTTTCAAGCCCAGGTTTAAGTATTAATGTCTTCAATATTTAAAATCTAATGGTGCTCACATAATACCAACCTCCTGTGACATTACTAAAGCATATACATATATACATCCCAATAAATTCCACTATCATCGAAGGACCAAAAGTACTCGACGAAAGTGCAAAAGTTTTCAAAATCTAATGAATTTCTAACAACAAACCTCTTAATTTTCTTAATTATAAATAAAATTTCAATTATGGACCTTTCTTTGCCACATTCTAGAAATGTAAACATTACCATGTGAAATATTCCTAGCCTTTACACTTCTAATCGAACAAACCCATTAGTATAATGTTTATGACAATTGCCATTAGTTTGGCTAGTATCATCCTAATGATTATGGCGTAATTGAATCATTGTTACTACACCAAAAGTTACGTCATTAGTGTATTAATATTTGACCTCTATCTTTAGCTCCAAACTATAAACAGTAGCACGTGTAATGTTGAGAATTTAAGGAACATTATAGTATCCAAATATACATGTGAGGTATTCTGCAACTTAGTAACAAAATTAAGAGAATTGGAATTCTAATTGGATCGTACTTGAAGTAGCCTTTTGCGGGTAACAGATTTAAAGAAACCTAAACCTTTCTCTTCTTCTTTTTATTTTCAGACTAATTAAGTTCTAAAAGTTTTGTAATTTATTCCAAAATATATGGACGAAGTGGTATAGGAGGTTAAGTGAATTAACATTTAACCCACCATTTATATTAATTATTCAAATTTACTCACAAAATTAAATATTCTTAGTTATCAAATAGTCCAAAGTACCCATTTAACATTTTACAAGATAATTCTTTTAGGAAATCAAAAAGATTAATTCTCAAAGTGACCTGACGGGTCATTACACATAGTATATCTTAGTAGCATTTGGATGGATGAAATACTTGGAGTTATGAGCCTTTGACATGATTTTCTCTCTGAAGTCATCTACCTTTGGAACACAAAATCTTCCTTGATACCTTAACACACCATCTCCAGCTTTTGTAAAAACCACTACTTGTTGGTTGTGCACAATTTTCTTTAGCTAGAGTAGAATAGAACCTTGGTCTTGCTTCCTTTTAACCTCCACTACAAGAGATGATTCCGACCCATTTTGCACAACAAAACCACCTTCCTCAGAATCCATCAGTTGGACTCCCAATGATGCAAGTCTATGCACATCCTTAGCTAGTTCTCTCTTCTCCTCTTTAAGGTGTACTGAACTACCTATGAACATTCTACTAAGTATATCTGCAACAATGTTTGTATTACCTGAATGGTAATGAATGCTCATGACATAATCTTTAAGCAACTCAAGCCACCTTCTATGCCTAAAATTTAACTCCTTTTAACTGAAGATATATTATAGACTCTTATAGTTGGTGAACCACATCAACATGTACTTGATACAAGCAATGATGCAACATCTTGAGAGCCAATACGACTACTGCCAATTTAAGGTCATGAGTTGGATAATTCCTCTCATGAATCTTAAGCTACCTAGAAAACTAAGCTATAATCTTACCTTTCTACATTAGTTCACAACCCAACCCAATGCTAGAAGAATCACAATAAATAACAAACCCACCAGTTCCCTCGGGCAAAGACAATACTGCGTGGTAGTCAATTTGATTTTCAACACTTGGGAGCTTTTTTCACATGCATCTAACCATTGAAACTTAGCCTTTTTCTGAGCCAATTTTTTCAATGGGGCCAATATGGACGAAAATCCCTCAAAAATGATAATTAACGTATAGACCTAAGAAGCTCCTTATATTAGTAAGAGAAGTGGGTTTGGGCCAATCCTTCACTGCCTTTATTTTTTGGGTATTAATCCAAATACTTTCACTTGATATAATATGGCCTAAAAATGCCATTGATATAAGACATAACTCATACTTTTAGAACTTAGCTTACAACTTTGTATCCTTGAGTGTTTAAAAAATGATTCAAAAATGATTGGTATGCTCTCTCTTGTCCTTAGAGTAGATCAATATGTCATCGATGAACACAATTACAAATATGTCCAAATTTGGCTTGAACTACTCAGTTCATAAGGTCCATGAAAGTTGTAGGTGCGTTAGTCAAACCAAAAGATATAATAGAAAACTCGAAGTGACCATAGTGGGTTCAGAAGGCCATCTTCGAGATGTCACATTCTCTCACTTTCAACTGATGATAGTTGGATCTAAGGTCTATATTAAGAAGCATGTGGCACCCTGAAGTTGGTCAAATAAATCATCATCCTAAGAAGGGGATACCTGTTTTTATGGTGACCTTAGTTGGTGGTAGTTAATACACATCCAAAGGGATCCATCTTTCTTTTGCATGAATAGGACAAGAGCGCCCCAAGGTGGGACACCCGACCTAATGAATCCCTTATCAAGGAGATCCTTTAATTGCTCTTGTAACTCTTTTAACTCAGCAGGAACCATTCTATATAGTGGAATAGAGATAGATTGAGTGTCAGGGAGAATATCAATCCCAAAGTCAATCTCCCTATCAGTAGAGACTTCGGGTAGATCATCAAGAAAGACTTTAGGAAACTCATTAACAACGGGGATTGACTCAAGGGGTGGGGTCTCATAATTGGCATCTTTGACTTGGATTATATGACAAATACATCCTCTAGAGAATAAGTTTATGGCCGTAAGGTAGCAGATGAAATGACCCTTAGGCACTAGGGAACTAACTTTTTACTCTATAATAGGATCATTAGGAAATTGAAACTTGAGAACTCAAGTCCTACAATCAACTGTGACATAAAAAGCATAAAGTCAGTCTATGCCTATTATGACATTAAAATGAATTATATCTAGCTTGATTAAGTTAGCTATGGTATCTTTATGATAGATGAAAATGATACAATCCCTATAAACTCTTTTAGGAAGAATAGACTCACCAACAATAGTAGAGATATTAAAAGGCTCAAGAAGACTCTCAAGTTAGAGCTCAAACTTATTAGCTAGATAAGGGTTCACAAAAGACAACGTCACACCTTGATCTAGTAAGGCATAAACATCAAAAGAAAAAACTTGAAGCATACCAGTTACACCATTACAAGAATTCTCTAGGTCATGTCGGCTACCCATAGTATATAGGCAGTTTATACCTCCCCTTGAACTAGTATTTGAACCTTTCTAATTACCTAGACCTTCTTGTGGTGTAGAAATAGTTTGAGCCTTATTACATCTATTTTTCTTTTTTATTGGTTGGGAAATCTCCCTGATAGTGGCTTGTCTAACCATATTTGGAGCAAGCTTTAGTACATCACGACACTCACCTATGATGCGAAGTCTTCCATACTTGCCAAAATGCGACTTTCTTTTTTACCCTTGGGCCATATTCCCTTGTGCATGCGAACCTTGAGCTCCATAACTCTGTTGATCCCGTCATGCAGGTGTGCTTGTAGATAGTGCATAATTGGAAGACTTTTTCTAAAAGAAAGATCAATCACTTTACCTTGCCTTTGTTGATTTCCTTTCGTCCATTCAACTTATCCTTCTTGATCAAGTGTTCTTTTCTGTCCTTCCTCTTATCATCATTTTGAGCATACATTACATGACTAGAGATGTCCATGTCATTAATCATTAGCATAGCCTTACACTCCTTCTTTACGTGCTTACTCAAATCTGAAACAAACCTTTTCATCTTGGCCCTTATGTTTGTAACTATCTCTTGAGCATATCTAGATAATCAGGTGAACTTAAGGTTGTACTCGTTGACTATTATCCCCTCTTGCTTTAGATTACAAAATTCCTCCACTTTAGCTTCCCTTATCTCCATATGAAAGAAGTGAAAAGGAATGCACTTTCGAATTCATCCCAAATCGTAGGCTCCATATCTTTTCCACGACCTTCTTCCCATTGATTGTACTATATGTGAGACATGTCCTTGAGTTAGTAGGAGGAAAGATCCACTCCCTTAGTCTTGGTAGCATGCATGACTTTTAGAACCTTCCACATCTCATTAATGAAATTCTATGGATTCTTCTCAACCTTAGACCTTGTGAAGACTGGCAGGTTCATCCTTAAGAAATCTCTAATCTTTATGGAAGTCATCATGTCATGGGCATTGGTGTCTTGAGTAGGAGCATTACATTGACCTTCTTGGGCTGCTACAACTTGGTTCAACATGGTTATGGCTCCCTCTAAACTTATCCTATGTGGTTGGAACAGGCTTGGCTGTAGACACTTGAGCTCTCTGACTGGCAGAACATTTTGCTAGCATTGATTGCAAAGCGTAACAAACGAATTAGAAAGAAACATTTGTAGAGTTTAACTCTATCACACAAACTCAGAATGCATAGAAGTGAAATAATTCCTAAATGTCTTATAGCCTCTTAATTATAAGTGTGGTGCACGACATACCCATAAGAAGGACTCTAGGCTTCATAGACACCCTAGGATTCTTGTGCCTTATGCTGATACCAAGTTTGCCATGCCCCAAGAGGGTAACCTAGGTATGATTAACACTCAAAAGTCATTTCTGGTTCCCAAGTGAACCACTTGATCTCATCAAATGCTCAATTAGTGGAAACACTTACAGAATCAAGAAATATACTTATGCGGGCTTAAGGATATCATGATCAATGGATAAGAAACCTAAAGTAACTTTATACAAATAAAATGATTTTCAAAATAAAGTCTGAACATATCAATTGACTCTGACTATGAAGCTTCTATCACAATCTAGAAGGTGCTAAAATAATCCCAAGGCTATCTCAACTATGAAAAGAAAGACAAAAACTAAAATACAAGAAAAATCCTCTGAATTCTAGGAGGTCACCCTAAATCTATGAATGTTTAGAAATGAATTACCTATTGGTATTTGCCAATTACTTTATCTTCATCAGAAAAAGATGCAACATTGAATGACGTTCGTACATAAAAGGTACGATATATAATATGGAAAAAAAGAATAATACTCAAGAGATACTCAATGACAAGAAATAAGCTCAACTCAACTCAACATGATATGTCAGTTTAAAAATAAACAAAGTATGCATCAATCATCATTATGCCCATGAACTCAATAAATTAATTTAATTTTACTCGTACGTATTAGCAAGTGATGTTAGAATAAACTGCTTTTGTTGTCACTACATCCAGTATGTTTCTAGAGTAAGGGATGGAACACAACTTATGGATCTAATACAAGCCTCTCTTTGGGGATCTCAAAGGTATGACCCCTCTCTTATCCTATGCTTGCAACATATTTTATGAAATTTGAGATAATTATACTCTTACCCAAATCGATGCCAATAATTCTCCTAAAATATGTGATGATATTCTCATCTCATTTAGTCTAATTGGACTTTAACTCAAAAGCTCAAACTCATCTCAAACACCATCATCAACATATTTCATAAATAATATATTTTGCAATTTATTTACATCACCATCAATCCTTTGACCGAAAACACCATTTTATTCAATATTCAAAACTCATTAAACTCATTAAGATATGTATCATCTTAGTTTAAAAAATAATACTTCATTTTATGCATGAAAACCCTCAATCTCCAACTTAAATAATGCATGAAATCATAAGTCTCAAGTCAAAATAATAAATAGTGAAATCATGATCTTCATTTGTAATTAGGGTCCATGAAAATGTAATCACGAGTAATAATTTGAATAGTAAAATAATAATAACTTCAATGCATGATTATATAGAACTCACTAGAAATAGAATTAACTCAATTGGAATATGAAACATAGTGAATACATCAGACTCTCTCTTTTGACGCATCTCTCTCTTTTCCGGTGAAAACTCCACACTGCCGGACGACCCCTCCTCCTCTCCCTCTCCCCTCAGGACGACCCCGAAACTTCTTTACTCCTGGAGAAACCTTGAAAAGCTGCTGCCTCAATTCTGGTGAAACCTTGAATCACTGACCGCTTTCGGCAATTTTTTGAAGATCCACGGATCCGTCCAGGCGAACTGCGAACAACTACCGGAGTTCGGATTCGACCGGGAGCCGACTCAGAGTTCTGATTTTCTGGCGTTCTTGACCGGAAGTTCCTTCTTCTCTTCTTATTCTTCTTTGATTTTCTCCGGCGTTCTTGTCTGGCAAAACAGATCTGCGGACTATCTCGACGGGTATTTTCACCAACTTTCAGCGACGTCCACGAACCGCCGGTAATGGCAGTAGTCCAGCATCCGATGACCAAAATTCCAATATAAGTTACGACGACCAGCACAGGTCCAAAGGACCAGAATTTCAGGTCAATTTTTGTCAGAAACAGAGTCAGAAATCCGGCGACCAGTTACAATCCAGCTTTTTCGTTCAAGCCACTAAAGGCCTTTTTTTTCCTTTTCTGCCCCGTTCTTACCGGTATTCCTGCCATTTTGCTTATTTTTTTTTGTGTTTGTTCGCTGTTGATACTTCTTATCTACTTGTTACTACTTGAAGATAGTTTATTTCTTGTTGCAGTTATTACTTATCACATATAGCTCATTTCTTATTTTATGGCTGCTGACTGTCTGTTGGATTTTGTTTGTTTATTAGTAGATTACTTGGTTGTGTGAATGAATTGAATTGCGTCCTAGCGGATATTTGACTGCTTCGATAGTATTGTAGTTTTTGGCTGATTATTTGCGAGCGCTTAGTAGTTGGTGGCGTCCAGGTCTGATAGTGGAGTAGGGTCATGTCGTCGGTTGGGGTCGGGGGTAAGAGGTAGGGGTGGTAAGAAGGGCGCAGGCTTATCTAAATTGAGGATAGGATCGTGGAATATAGGATCACTTATAGGAAAATCTGTAGAGCTAGTAAAGTGTCTTAAGAGGAGACAAATTAATATAGCGTGTGTTTTTAGGAGATTAGATGGGTAAGGACCAAAGCTCGGGACGTAGACGGGTTTATGTTATGCTACTCGGGTGGCTCTAGGGATAGAAATGGTGTAGGAATACTAGTAGACGAGGACCTTAGGGAATATGTGGTGGAGGTTAGGAGGTTTAATGATAGGATGATGTCTAATAAACTTGTGGTGGGCAGGCACGTAGTGAATGTAGTTAGTGTATATGCGCCTCAAGTGGGCCTAGGCGAGGAAGTCAAGAGGCTTTTTTGGGAAGATTTGGATGAAGTGGTGAGAGGCATACCAGTGACGGAAAAACTTTTCATTGGGGGAGACTTTAATGGGCATATTGGGGCTACCACTAGCGGGTTTGAAGATGTCCATGGAGATTTTGGTTTCGGGGAAAGAAATGGGTGTGGGACGTCTCTCTTGGATTTTGCCAAAGCCTTTGAGTTAGTTATTGCTAACTCATGTTTCCAGAAGAGGGAAAGTCACTTGATAACCTTTCAGAGTGCGGTAGCTAAAACTCAAATTGATTACCTACTTCTCTGGAAGGGTGATAGAAGCCTTTGTAAGAATTGCAAAGTTATTCCGAGTAAAAGTATTTCCACTCAACATAGGCTTCTAGTGATGGAGTTAGAGATTAAGAGAGAAAAGAAGAGAAAGATGGTCTACGCCCAACCAAAGATTAGGTTGTGGGCCTGACTCCTGCCCTCTCTCATGAGATGGAAGAAAAGCTGAGAAACTTAGAGGCTTGGAGTTGTGGCGGAGATGTGAATAATATGTAGGACAAGACTGTTGGGTACATTAGAAAGGTAGCTTCTGAGGTACTAGGGGTTTCGAGAGGAACCTTTGGTGGACGTCAGGGTGATTGGTGGTGGAATGAAGAAGTTCAAGACAAAGTGAAAGCTAAGAAGGTGGCCTATGCGAAGTGGTTGGAGTGTAGGGATGAGGATGAAAAACAAAGGTTTAAGGAGATTTATAAGAAGGCTAAGTCAGAAGCAAAGATGGCGGTGACGAGTGCTAAGACAGCAGCGTTTGAGCGCCTATATGAGGAGCTAAGTGATAAAGGCGTGGACAAGCGAATGTACAGGCTTGCTAAAGAGAGAGAAAGGAAAGCTCGCGACCTGGATCAAGTGAAGTGCATCAAGGATAAGGAGGGTAAGGTGCTAGTGGATGTGACTTCCATCAAATAAAGGTGGCAAGCTTACTTTCATAAATTCTTAAATGAAAAAGGAGATAAAGATATTGAGCTGGGCAAGTTGGCACATTCTGAAAGTCATCGAGATTTTGGTTATTGCAGGCGGTTCAGAGTTGAGGAGGTTAGAAGGTCTATTAGTAGGATGAAGAGAGGGAGGGCGATCGGACCGGATGAAATACCGGTAGATTTTTGGAAGAACATGGTCAAATTTGGCATAGAGTGGCTGACCAGACTGTTCAATGTTATCATAAAGACAACCAAGATGCCGAATGAATGGAGGAGGAGTACAATGGTTCCACTGTATAAGAACAAGGGTGATATTCAAAACTGTAATAATTACAGGGGTATCAAGTTGTTAAGTCACACCATGAAGGCATGGGAGAGAGTGGTGGAGATAGGGGTGAGAAAAGTTGTGTCTATTTCAGAAAACCAGTTTGGATTCATGCCAGGACGATCGACTACTGAAGCGATTCACCTTGTTCGGAGATTAGTAGAGAAGTATAGGGAAAGTAAGAAGGACCTTCATATGGTGTTCATTGATCTTGAGAAGGCCTATGACAAAGTCCCGAGGGATGTCCTATGGAGGTGTTTGGAGGTGAAAGACGTCCTAATGGCATATATTAGAGTGATAAAGTACATGTATGATAGAGTCAAAACTCGGGTGAGAACGGTGGGAGGAGACTCAGAATATTTTCCTGTTAAGATGGGATTGCATCAAGGATCTGTGTTGTGCCCATTTTTATTTGCATTGGTGATGGATGAGCTGATGCGATCTATCCAGGAGGAAGTCCCATGGTGTATGCTATTTGCAGATGACATAGTACTGATTGATGAGACCCGGACCGGAGTTAATGATAGGCTGGAGGTTTGGAGGCATGCCTTGGTGTCCAAAGGATTTAAACTAAGCAGGACCAAAACAGAATACTTGGAGTGCAAGTTCTGTGTTGCGAGGGATGAAGCAGGAATTGATGTGAGGCTTGCCACTCACCCTATCCCCAAGAAGGAAAACTTTAAGTATCTGGGGTCCATCATCCAGAGTAGTGGGGATATCGACGATGATGTCACACATCGTATTGGGGCGGATTGGACTAAATAAAGGTTGGCCTCCGGAGTATTGTGTGATAAGAAGATACCACCTAAACTCAAAGGTAAGTTCTACAGAATGGTGGTTAGACCGTCTTTGTTGTATGAGGTGGAGTGTTGGCCAATAAAAAATGTACATGTTCAGAAGATGCAGGTTGCAGAAATGAGGATGTTAAGATGGATGTGTGGTCACACCAGGAGTGATAAGATTAGGAACGAGGTCATTCGAGAGAAGCTAAAGGTAGCTCCTGCGGCTGACAAGATGAGGGAAGCGAGACTGTGATGGTTTGGACATGTGCAGAGAAGGAGTGCCGATGCCCCGGTTAGGAGGTGTGAGAGGCTAGACTTGGGAGCTACACGGAGGGGTAGAGGTAGACCTAAGAAGTATTGGGGG
Source organism: Solanum rostratum (assembly GCA_029948455.1). Lineage (NCBI taxonomy): Eukaryota > Viridiplantae > Streptophyta > Magnoliopsida > Solanales > Solanaceae > Solanum > Solanum rostratum. The sequence continues at coordinate 19,948,460 of CM057049.1, forward strand.
GAGGTGATTAGACATGATATGGTGAAACTTGATCTCACCGAGGACATGACCTTAGATAGGAAGGAGTGGAGGTCGAGAATTAGAGTAACAGATTAATAGGATAGATAGGAAGGAGTTGTTAATTGTACCTTTTATATGTTATTTATCTGCCTTTATATGTTAATTTTCTTGTATTTACTTATTTTCATGTATTTTTCGTTATGAATTGCTCTTTCCGTGCCCTTTCTCTTTCTCTTTCTTGCCTGTTTATCATATCTGGCTTATTCTGCTGATGGGTTTTTGTAATGGGGGTTCTCAGAAAACATCCTCTCTACCTCTATGTGGTAGTGGTAAGGTTTGCGTACTTCTTACCCTCCCCAAACCCTATTCGTGGGATTCTACTGGGTATGTTGTTGTTGTTGTTGGAATATGAAACTAGGTTTTTATTCAACTCAATACTCATTCAAAATGAAAACTTAATGTGGGGTGCATGGACAAATTCAGTCCAATGCTTTGATAGCCTTACATACCTGAAATGAATATTAGACACATGATATTGAAGATAAGGCTGGAAGTTCTTGAACTCTAGCCTTCTTTTTTCTCCTTAACTTTTATTCTCAAAGCCTTATCTCATTAATGAGAGATAATTATATTTTGATAATAATATAGGGTTAATTTTGACTCCAAAATAGAATGGATTACGTATAAAAGAGGTCTAAAATAAGATCAAAATGCTCCTCATTAAAATTGCAGAAGGGCAAAAAATTTGACCTACGGTGGAGCAAGTCCGTAATGTGGACCGGTTCCCCCATGTTTTTTGAATCTTTTCCAATGGAATTTGAACCAAAATTAGCTAAGTTTGCGACATGGACTTGTCATGTACTCTTATGGTTAATTAAGTTGATTGGAAACACAGTCGAACAAAAAATTATGCCCTTTTTTGCGATGCAGACCTGGTCTACCATAGTTCATTTTTTTATTTTTCACTTATTTTGGGCTATTATCTGTTAGGATCGCATGATATATTATACATTATTGGATTAGGTATCACATTTTAATATATTATTGGATCGTGTGTCATGACCCAAAATACGAGTGTGATGGCACTCACCTAACCCACCAAGGTGAGTCAGTCCAAATCTGAACGGCCTAACATAATAATAAAAGTGGAAGATAAAACAGTCTAATACAATGGATAACATAAGGAACCAAAACATTAACCATCTCAGAACTCTAATAATAAGAATACATAAAAGAAAATATAAGTTTCAATATTTAGTCCTCAAATAGAACATACCATGAAATAAAATCCTTGAAGGCTTGTTGAAGACATAAGCAACTATACCAAGTGATCCGAATGCTCAATCTTGAATTTGGAGAATCTAATAAGAGGGACCGAAATCACAACCTATAAAAATGTAGCAAGGGGGTGAGCACCAAAGAACACGGTACTCAACAAATGGTACTAACCTAAGGTAAAGCAATGAAGAACACAAGCACTCCTGTCCTCCCAACCACAATACAATACAATATACAAGAATACACATATATGTATATACATCACATAGCATCAACCCCAAATATCAAACTGATACACAAAGTCAAAAGGTATATTAGGAATTCCATATCATAAATAGCTTTCAATTATTCACAATTCTCTCACAATACGTATAATAATATCAAGGAAGAATGATGTGAGATGAAGTGGATGCCATGAGATTTATATAATGAGATGCAATATCAAATAATTGGTGATGCATGTCTTTCATATGATACACATTTGCTAATAAACTTAGGTTGGAACCTATGGGGGCCACACACGGATCATACATGTGTGAACATTGCCAACAATGACCTCAGCTAATGCTCACCTGATCGAAAATGACCTCGGCAACAATATTAGCTGGCACATTACCTTATCTTGCCTGTAGCAACCTCGACTACTAATCGACCGATAGAGACCTTGGCCACTAATTCACATGTTACCTTACTCATCTCTCAGCCGAAGCCATCACAAGTATCAATGCACAAAAAATAGTGAATGTAATGTGCACAATCTTAGTTTCATTATAGTTTCAATGTCATCACAATATCAATATAGGCACCATCTCGATATCAATGTCAATAATCCATAAGATCATATGTATCACGAATCCACAATCAACTCACAGGTCAAGGTTTCATAACATGAACAATTTCTCCAATCGAAATCTCATGATTATAGCCTATGATGATACAATTCTACCCCAAAAAACTCAATTCCACACACCTAAGAGCATACAAGGTTCAAACATACTTAACAAAAGGTTAGAAGTCCACTTTCCTGGGAAGAAGCCTCAAATCAAGTCAAATCCATGGCATTTCCCCTTCCTCGACAATCCAAATCACCACAATCTATTCAAATATAGCAACACAATCTCATAACGAATTTTATGACTCTAAAATCAATTAATTTGGGAAAAAAGGATAAAATAGTAAAACCTCAGACATAAGAAACAGTTCCTAGGATTTGAAAATTAATAGATGAAAACGTTCCCCAAGTAATAAGGACTCAACGATGAAAACCGTTTCTAAAGCAAAGTCAAAATAAGGTAACAATCATCAATTTAATGTTAGAAATCAAATTCAAAAAAATCCCAATTTATTCAATTAAAAACCTCAAATTCTAAGTTAAAAACACAATTTAATCAATAAAAATTAAAGAAATAGGTTAGAAAATAGTTCCCAATAGATTTGCCTTGAAAAATCTGAAAGATTATCTAAAAAATGGAGCTTGGAATGTTGAAAATGATAGAAAATATCAAAACCCACCATTTAAAAATAGCTCACTATTTTAGGTATTTTTGTACTCCGCGAACTCAGAGAGTTACCCGCGAACATGGAGAATTACCCATGAACATGGAATCCAACCATGCTCGTTACTCCGCAAACGCGGACTTACCCTTCGTGAACACAGAGGTCAAACACGGACCACTCTACGAACACAGAGCATCTATCCATGAACGCGCAGGTCTATTGACTTGGCTTTCGCGAATGTGGAAGCAAGGGTTCGAATATAGATTTGTTGCACCAGATATTAGATTCAACTATTGCACATAGCACAAAACTCACAGAATGGACCCTCGGAATTCGTTTAGAACATCGTGAATGCAAATCAAACGTGGAACCCTACCAGAAATGATATTCCAAACTCAGTGGAACCATTAGAATTTGATTCCGTGATTTTCTCGACCTGGAACCCTAGAATGATTGTTTAAACTAGTTTAAAACTCATATACCCAAAATAACCTCGAGAACTTTAATAATTACAACGAGACGCCATTTGTAGCGTTAGTTTCACCATTCGGAACCACTGAAAGTATCAGAATTTTGATTTGAGCTTCCGAACTCCGAATGTTGACCAAAGTCAAACTATGATCTAAAATAAACTAAAAGTACAACTTTGGGTCTAAAATATCCGTTTTAACTCCAAATTCAATTCCATAAGCTCTTCTAGAGCAGATTCTGCATTTCGGAGCTGATGGAATCAACGAAATTGCATTCTGACCCTCAAAATTCAAAATGATCGCAAAACTCAAAATTTCCAACTTTAAGCCTTTAAAAACTCTTTCTTTAGCAAAACTTCAAATTTTTACAAGGTTTTTAAAATTCAACTTTTAGACTTGCCAAAAAATGACTGAGGCAATGTTTGGGAATAGCAAAATGGTAATTTTATTGAGAATGCAAAAAATGACCTTCGAGGTGATTACTGAGTGTCATGTTTTGACATATGATTGGATCAGGTGTCATATTCTTACACATAACTTATTTAGGTGTGAGTTCCATGAGAGAACCATTATTGAATGTTATTTCTACATGATCATAATTATCTATATTATTATAAAAGCACGAATAATAATGTTGATTTATATATATATATATATATAGCTTTTTAGATCTAATTTTACTCCTACAAATTTTAGGAAAATTCTCGAATTGCTAGCCTTTTTTATCCTCCCTTACCCCTTTAAATTTTAAATTCTCCACTGCTGAAAAATAATAGGTAAACGAACTCTATGCTTATGTTAAATCATATCAAACCTATTTTAGCTGAATATTTTAATAATTTTTTACTGTGCACACATACCTTTAATATAATTTTACCATGTTTCTATTATATATTTGGGTTAACAGAGAAAAAAATCATAATTTGAAAATAGAATTTAAAACAACCATTACTTTTGAAATTTGAATCTTAATCTAATTAAGAGAAGAATCTTTACTATTACCTTCAAATATAAATATATCTAAAAAATTACCTTATTTTCTTAGGAGTAATTTTGTAATGAAAAATAGCTTTGTCCATATTGGAACTAAAAATTTAACGTAAAAAATATTATGTTATTCTTAGATATATTTTAATAGACTTAGTTACTAAAGTTGGTCTAGGGAAACTTTTGAGGTTAATATTAATAATAACCTCTTTAAGATACGTGATTTTTCCAATATCAAGATAATTTGAGATTCAACTCCTGGATCCAAGTTCAAGTCTCAATTAGAGTGTCAAATTTTGAGTTAGAAATTGAGATAAGATCCCAAGGGCCGTACAGGGTTGGATCCCGAGTTAGGTATCAGAGTTGGATTTCATATTGGGTATCAAAGTTGCGTTTCAAATCGAGAGTCCATATTGAGTCCCAATTCAAGTATCAAAGTGGGTCTTTAATTGATTCTCAAGGTTGAGTGATGGGATCAAATCCTGATTCAAAAGTCAAATTCATAGTCAAGTCCTGATTCAAACATTACATCTGAATCGAGAGCTGAAGTTGGGTTCTAGATCAAAATTTGGTATTGGGTCTTAGGATGGGAGTCAGTTTCTGGTGTCGGTGTTAGATCCCTATTCACAAGTCATATCTAAGGTCTGATGTCAGAGTTGTCTTGAGTTAGACGTCGAGCCAGTTTAGGAGCCAAAAGTTGTTGGGTCTCATTTCAGATGTCATGATCAAGTGGGGTCAAATTTTAATTTGAGATCGATTCTAGGATCAAATCTTGGGTTGGTTAGGACCCAAATCAAAGTCAAGTGCAGAGGTCAAATGTTTAGATTGAGTTTTGACTCAGGTCCAAAGTCGAATATCAGGATTAAATCTTTGATTGAGTCTTGGGAAGAGTGATGGATTGGGTCCTGGGTTAGGAGTTGAGATCGAGTCTTGGTTCAATAGTTGAGTCTCAATTCAGGTGTCTGATGGTTAGGTTGGATGTCAGGATCGAGTCCTAAATCAGGTGTCAGAATAGGACTCCAGATCAGTCAAAAAATTATTTTTCATATGATACTTAAATAGGGAATAACATGCAAAGAATGTTAATAGATGCTAGTATATATATGATGGTGAAAAAATTAATGTAACTATAATTGATCATATTTGGTAATAAATGGTATCAAGAACTAGAAGTCGACATGTACGAAAAATTCTCTATTGTGATGGTGTTGCTTATATTACCATATCAGTGATGTGATTGAGTAATTGCTATCTTACTACATTGTGGCTATCTGTTATATTTTATAATTAGGTATGAGGTTGCATATAATCAAAAGGAGAGTAATCGAATTTTTGTTTGGGTAGGAATTGATTATTTAGAGTAAGAAATTGTTGGTACCAATACACGGAGTATTTGAGGGAAAGGTTGGGGGAAGCCTGAGTTTCTGTTCATGAGTAGGCCATCCTAGTAGATAGAATCCTTCTGTGCTAAGGACGACATAGCAAGATAGGTCCTGCCATAACAAGCCAAAAAGGGTAGAGAGAGAAAAAGTCTTTTATCGTCATAATGTGGACTTTTACAAGTGTGTTATTAAATATTCTAGGCCAAGTGGTAATGGTAACGATTAACTAAGGGGTAGAGTGAATGGACTTTATTAGTGGTTGTAAGCTTTGAGTGTTCTATTTTTGATGGATAGAGGGGTTAGGCCTGACTGGTGTTAGAATATGTGGTCATAGGCTTGGTGCTGAATGTTCTTATTGCATACTTACCCTTGATATTTTACTTATATTATGTGGTGGGCTTCTGAATGATCAATAATGCCTCCTAGTACTTGTTGTTATACTGATACTATTCTTCTTATACCTTTTGGTATAGTTTGGTTGTAGGGTCAGTGATGAACCTTGGACGAAGGTGATCTCCAACAGCTTCTACTCTGATTTTTTGATGGTGGGAGCTGTTTCATTATTTTATTTTGTATTGTATTCTTAAAAGCTCTTGTACTTGTTTAGACTAGAATTTGTAGGGGTGTCAATTGTCTTTTTAAGAGTCTTTAGCCGTAAATTATTACTCTACACTTGAAAATCTCATAATCTTTTTAGTGATATCCTCTATTTCTATCATCTTTCGCAGGATCTTATTTGCTAAAGATTTAGGATTCTCCTATCTAGGTGTTAGAGTAGGTGTCCACACGGCTCGGTGGGTTCGACCATAACAAGTTGGTATCAGAGCCCAGTATACTAGTTTTGTAATAAAAGAGAAAATATGGAGTAGACTCTTATAGATCGGTAGTGTTGATATCTACATCTAATTTTCAAGAAGCTATAAAACATTATAGGAAGTTGTTCCATTTCTTCTCTGTTTTCATGCGGTTGCTTGTGGTATGGGTTGAGTCCAATTGGTATTTGTGGGTTTCAATTTGTATCTTAATTGTAAGGACCTAAATTTTTGGAACGACTTTATCGAACCTTATTATGTTGCCTTATAAGAAAAATTCTATCAAGTGTCATTCGCGGGAGGCCCACACAGGCCGTTTGATGTCAAACGGACCGTGTGACCTCTAGTGAAGGGTGACTTGGACAAAAAATTCGATTTCGGGGACTTGACAGGGAGTTTCGGGCTAAGGCACGTCACACCAAAACCTCACACAGTCCGTGTTGTGTGTCACGGGCCATGTGACCCCTCGTATGACTGCTGACGTGAAATTTTTCTAAGTGTGAAACCACCATCTCGTAACTTGTTCGTGCAAATTTTTACTAAGTCTTCCTAAACGGTCGCTCACACTGCCCGCATGATTTCACACAGGCCGTGTGGCCGCCCGTGTAAGATCCCTTTGCTCTGAAAATATTCTAAGTGTTTTAGCATCACGAATTTTCCAAGTGTCATCTCACGGACACAGTTCACGGCCCATGAAGTGCCTCACGGACCGTGTTAGTGCCCATGAGGTTGTGGCGACTTAATTCCTATCCGTTTCACTAATGACTTTTACGTAAATTTGAATCACTTTAAGTGTGTTTAAGGCATTGCTGCCCAGCTTAATCTCCTAAATCAGCTGAGGCAAGTCCATTCTTATTCATTCTCTTTAGAACACTCACCTCCTAAGAAATCAATTCCTAAACTTCCTCTCCAAGCTTTCTTCTCAAGACTCAAGCTAGGTATTCATTGGGGCTCTTCTTCAAGCTAATTTCCCCTCAAGCTCATCTTCTAGCACTAAGGTATGTGGGATTGATTCTTGGTCCCTTTCAACCAAGGAGTCCCAACCTTTTTCAACTAATTTTCATAAGGTTTTGCTTACTTTACAAATGGGTGTTGAGGATTATTGGTTGCGTAATTCAATTAAAGTGTGAGCTATATTTATTTGATGGTTTTAAGCTATTTTAAGCTCCTCTACAATGGTTTGTATTGAGACAACGAATTCATGAAAGTGCATGTCCCCTTCAAGACTTGAATTGCGCATGGGTAATTCATAGTATGGTTTAAATGTGGATTTTATTTATGTTTTCCAGCCGAATTTTGAAATGTATTATTGATCTAACCTTGAATCTACATTGCCTATGTAATTTACGTCGAACTCATAGTATTACATTCATGTGCGTGGAACTTTATGAAGAATTTTGAATGGGTGAATCCTAATTACATCTTAAGGAATGATTTCGATACGATTATGGGCTATGACAAGAATGTGATCACATATATGTCTTATGATTTTGGCTCTTTGAGCATCTTGGGTGCTTGCACCATCTTGTATATTGGAATGAGCTACTGTCATGATTTTGATTTATGGTTTGGCTTTTGAGCCCAAATGTGAATTGAACGAATTTGGAATGAACCTTGTATCTCTTGAAACTACGTATATGTATAAGTATTCTCGTGGGATGTTTTGACTTAGCACCGATAGATTGGGGGCGTCAGGGCTATCCCCAAAGGTCCTCTCCCTTTCCTCGAACTATGTGCCAATATAGGAATGGATGCCATTACAGAAATGATCGGGTCGTAAGGAATGGTTATTTGTCTTGTCTTGATATGATATGATTTTGAAAAATCCTTCCGAAATAGTGTGTTCCATAAGGAAGGTGCCCATCCACCAAAATGAGAGTCCCGTAAGGTATGATATAGATTACCTTTGGCAAGTAATCTTTTCCCTACCGATGGGAGGTCGCTATCGGTCTAACTCATGTAATAACTTGCATGGGTTTGATTTGTCGAATATAGTCCATCCCCACTATGTGTGAGCATTATTGCACTTCATGCATCATGAATTTCATGGCATATTGTATACTATTTTCCTTTGGATATATGACTTCTTCTATATTATGTGCTCTTGTCCTCTAACATTGAAATGCAGGTTTGATAGGTCATGTGCATAGCATGCCCGCATACTTATTACATTCAAACGTACTAACGCATACTTTATGCCTACATGATCTTACCATATAGGGACCGAGCGCCCTGACCATCCACCTTTTGACGAATAGCTCGAATCCGGAAAGTTAACTTTGTGATGAGTCCTATCTTTCAAGGACAAGCCACCTTACTTCCATCCATGTTACTTTATGTTTATTTGAGTAATTGAGGGTGAGCCCGGGATATGTCCTGGCCCCCATCCCATCTTGACTAGAGGAATTATTGGACACTTGTAGACTCTTGTGGACTTATATATATGAGATGTTATGTTCGGAGTCTATGATTTCGACTATCTATTGACTATGACTATCTTGGTTGACTATGGAGATTATGTATGTTTATGCATTCTGCGTGAAAGGCTCCTTTCCCTTATGATACCCCCATAGCGCGAGTCCTACTTTCCCGTCGCATAGAACTATGTGTTTATTTCTTGAATGCACTTTCGAATCGATGATGTATTTTTGATCACTTCGAGGCTTGTTTGGGAACTCTCGGGTCCCTATTCGCCATGTTGCATCTAGGCCCTAGGCTGGAGGAATGCAAGTAAGGAACATTGGAACTAGGAAAGTTTCAATTGGTAACTGATGTTGAAGGCGGTGTAAATGATAGTTGAGTAAGCATCACCCATGAAGTGACCATACCAAATAATTTTAAATTACTTATGTGGGATGTAGCTTGAAACTGTGATTATGTGCAGTATATTGCTTGAATAACTATCAATGTGTGAAGCATGACTGTAACTATGCCTAAAATTACATGAGAGAACTTGTTAATTTGTGAATAGAATCTTTAGATAATTGATAATGTGTGAAGCGTATTCCCTTTTCTTGCATGTCTAAAATGAACATGTGCATGGTATTGTTTGGCTAAGTGCTTGTGTATGATTTGTTTTGCTTGATTAATTGCTTATGTGTGAAACGTACTCACCAAGAAATTTTAAGTCAAATTTTGATGCCTCTACCGCACTAGGTTTAATCTTAGGTTAGCCTCTGCTAAATCTAATTTGGAGAATTATCTTTAACTAATTCATAATCCAGGAAAAAGAAGGAGATCCTCAAAAAATTTGATTAAAAGGCTTCCTGTCTGCCCCACCATAGTGAAGGGATCTTGCCATAACGACTCCACCATGTTGAGATAGGATGAGTCAGAAACTCAGTCTAGCCTCCCGTGTTTTCCTTTTCTTTACTATGTTGTTTCAGGTCAGCTAAATTACCTTTTCCATATTCAGATTTTTAGCAACCAAGAAATAAGACAAGATCAATTAGTTCCCATTTATGGCTAAGCAATTCCCAAATGTAATGTGATATACATTGAAAGAATCATGGAAGTGAAGCACAAGAAATGGAAATATTGTCCATTACAAGCCCAAATAGGCAAGAACCCAAATCAATAAAAAAAGGGGAGGAGTCCTAATTCAAGTCTAAGAAGAGGTCCTCCAAGTTCCACTCACCTGTCTAGGCGTTGCTTAGATAAAGGAACTTGCTGAAGTCCTCTGGGCCCTGGGTGAGGAGTTCTCATTTGGGGAAATGCAAGAGAAATCAATTTGATAGTCTTCTAAATCCTGACCATAAGATAGTCCCTCACCATTTTCTTTTTCCTCTCCCAACGCAACTGGCGATAAAGCATCTCAAGCTCTTGGGCAGTGGAGGTCAGGGCCGAAGGCCCAATAAAACAACTTTCCATCACTTTCTTAATAGTAGCCAAGTCCTCCTCCACACCTTCACCAGAGAACGGGTGTTGTAACTAGAAAGGGCGTCCGCCTTTATCCTCCTCTTCCTTGCCAGTCTTCTCTAATGCCGCCTTGCTGCTCTCAACTCTGCCCATCTTCCTCTTTTTACTCTATTGGAGAGCCTTGCCAGATTAAGAGAGGATGGAAGGGGGCATCCATATGGAGTATATCTCTAGCATCTATAAGTGCCACATCCTCCATCTTGCATGTCACGCTCAAGGAGGGTACCCTTGACGTGGCCGGTACTCAGAGACTATTGCTAGCCCCCCAAGCAAATCACTTGGCCTCATTACATTCATTCAATCACAATCTAACAACAAAAGACATCAATGATCAAGAATACTTAATAGAAAATAATAATAGTTCGATAATCAAAGGCCAAGTAATCTATCAATCAACTGAGTAAGACTAGTATGAAAGGAACTAGCCAAAAACATAATCCGATCATACCTCGATAGTCTAGTCTAAGAAGCCTCTAAATCATCTGACCAAATGGTGCCAATAGCAGGTCCATAGCTAACTCAAAATAGGATAAAATAAGTCTAAACTCAAAGCTAGAGTGGAAACATGATATCTTTCAAAAGCAGGGGAGAACTCACCAATCAGCTGAATAGGAAAGGGTCCTTAATGGGGCACCTGTTGATGACCACTAGTACCTGTCTCTGCATTATGAAAAGATACAGACCCAAATGGATGTCAGTACATGGAATGTATGAGCTTGTAAAATGGTATAGTGAAACATGTAAATATAAAATAACATCAACTCAAATAGCTCAACTCAAGAAGTAGGAAACTCAATCAGCAAGTCAAGAGTCCAAAGTAAGAATACAGTTTAGACAATAACTACTCATATACCATCTAATCCAATACACTCAGAGTACTATCAAGAACTATATGAGAGTTTCTCTAACGAACAACCATCACCTATGAGCCGATGGCGATAAAATGAAGCAATGTCATTGCCACACCCATCCAGTACCTTGCCAGGGTACAGGACATCCCTTCAGTGAATCCACAATCAATAACATCAAGTCCTCTTTTAAGGATGATAGAGAAATATCTGATTTTATGGTTCAATTCCCTACTACGCTGGTAACATACTTATTGAGTTTAAGTTGAACTTACTCTTACTTAATTAGGTGTTCAATACTTCTCCCAAGACTCAACATGCTTATATGAGACCAATCCTATGGTTAACTCATTCAATTAGTCTCATTGGACATTTTTCAACTCAATTCATCATATCAATTATCAACTCTTTGGTTAGAAACATTCTTTTAAGAGTTAGCTCTTGACTCATAAAGACTCTCTATCACGAGCCATTCTACTCATAGTATTTAGGAAACAAAAGTAGAGTTAAAGCATTAAGGAATTCTATAGACTCTTTAGACTCAAATCATACTAGACTCAAATCAAATCATACTAGACTCAAATCATACTCATGCATACCCATTTAAGTGCAATATGTAAAATAACAAGAATTCATTCTAAGGTTCATGTAGAAAAGTAAAATCATCTATTCAAGTATTTGGTTCATAAAAACTGTAACTCATGCAAGATTATATAGGAATACATTAGGATTTTAGAAAAACCTTCAAAAAACAGTCATGGAAGACTCAATTCGTTCACAACTCCATCAATTCGGGTTATAGGGTATATAGAAGAACTAGTCCATGTTCTAGTTAGCCTTACATAGCTAGAAGTTTTGATTTTCGGAATGGCTTGGAAAAACTCACAAGATACTCTTGAAACCCTAGCTTTTTCTCCCATTGAAACCGTGCTCTAAGTTGAAGAATATATTTAGCCTAAAAGAGTTGAATAGATATGTTTAGGGACTTGTTTAGGTATAAAAAAAATCAAGTTAAGGATTTGAAAGGGTGGACCAAAATAACCTTTCTTTAAAATGCTATCAAAGTCCTCAACGAGGTCGATCTACAAGCTATAGCAACTTCCACAGTCCATAGAAATCCATCTGTAAACTTTTGGACAAATTTTGGGGTCTCTGGATTCATTCCACGAGCCCAAACTACTGCCTATAAAAGCATCTATGACCCGTAGTTGTGTCCGTCAAGTTGGGGCTCAAAAATGGAATTTCTGAAGTTTTTCCATGAGTTAACAGAACGGGATTCAAACCACGACCCGTGAGTCAGGTCGTCATTTTATTCTACACTGGCAGTCTGTAGTAAAATGACCATAACTTTTTACTTCGAACTTCAAATGAGGTGAAATTGGTGGCGTTGGGAAGCTAATTCAAAGAGTTCTAATTTAGCAGGTCATACTCCACATAATTCTTTGAGTACTAAAAGTTATGGTCATTTAAAGTTGACCCTTGTATAATCTAACACAAAAAACTCAATTGATTAGGAAAGTTTTGAACTTGGCCAAGTATAAAGGTCTCTTATGACCCTAAGCCACTTCTCATATATAAGAATGAGTCTTGAAACATAGATGCATGTAAGAATACAGTTATCGAAAGTCACAATATCTCCTCATTGGGATCATTCATCCTCGAATAATGAGTAACTAGGAGACATATCAAGCACGAACACCATCAAGAACTCAAATACTCTGATACTTGAGTACTCATACTCCAGAAATCAACTTCAACTTAGGATTAGAATTGAAAGATTATTTCTAACATCATCATTAGACATGAATACAATTAAAGACATCGTATATCAAATACTCGTAGACTCAAAAGGAGCATCAACTCAGAGATAAGAACTCAACTCAATAACGGGGAACTAACTCAGAGAATAGGAATGAATTATTACCATAAATTTCATCATTAGGAGGAATGAATAGGTGAGGGTATCTAGCCTTCATATCCTCTCCAGCTTCCCATGCGGCCTCTTCAATGGATTTACTTCTCCACAACACTTTTATAGATGCAACCTCTTTAGTTCTTAACTTGCGAACTTGACGATCAAGAATCTGAACTGGGATTTCTTTGAAACTCAAATTATCCTTAACTCAAATGCTTTCAATAGGCACAACCAAGGACGGATATCCTAAACACTTCTTAAGCATAGAAATGTGAAAGACCTGATGGATGGACACTAGCTCTTTTGGTAGCTCCAACTCATAAGCTACGTTGGTCACTCTCTTTACAATTTAGTAGGGACCAATATATCGAGATCTCAACTTTCCCTTCTTTTTGAATATCATTACACCCTTCATGGGTGGCACTTTTAAGTATACACAATCCTTCACTTCGAACTTTAGGTCTCTTCTCTTAACATCAGTGTAAAACTTCCGATGACTCTGTGCCATTCTTAATCTCTCTTGGATAATATTTACCTTCTCCATAGCTTGGTGTACCAAGTTTGGAACAATCAACCCTGCTTCACCTACCTCGAACCATTCAATCAGTGATCTATATCTCCTCCCATAGAGGGACTCATAGGGAGCTATTTGAATTCTCGAACGGAAGTTGTTGTTGTAGGAAAACTCAATCAGAGGCAAATGGTCATCCCAATCAACTTTGTATTCAATGACACATGCCCTCAACATATCCTACATGGTCGTCAACTTTGCATGGCCATCAGTCTAAGGGTGGATGATGGTGATAAGGTTCACCTTTGAACCTAGGCCTTTCTAAAAGGACTTCTAGAATTGGGAAGTAAATGAGATCCCCTATCCAATATGATGGACAAAGGAACTCCATGAAATCTAACAATCTCTTAGATATACAATCGGGCATAGTCCTTTGTCGTATAGTAGTCTTTACTGCCAAGGAGTGGGCTAATTTAGTCATTCTATCAATAATCACCTAGATCAAATCATGTTGTCTGCGAGACTTGTAAGCCAGTGATGAAATCCATATTGATTATGTCCCACTTCCATTCTAGAATTTCAAAATCTCTGGCTACTCTACATGAAATTTGGTGCTCAACTTTTACTTATTGGCAGTTTAGGCACTTAGAAAAAAAAGTCTACAATGTCTCTCTTCATCCCACTCCACTCGCAAACCTCTCTCAAGTAGCGGTACATTTTGGTAGACCCTGGATGGATATAATATCTAGAGTTATGGGATTCTACCATGATCCTTTCCCTAATACCATCAACATTTGGAACACACTATCTACTTTGGTATCTCAATACCCCAACTCCCTTTTTGAAAAAAGCCATCACTTTCTGCTTATGTACATATTCCTTCAAATGGAGTAAGATGGGATATTGGACTTGCTTCTCCTTTACCTCTACTACAAGGGATGATTAGATCCATTTTGCACAAGTATTCCACTTTCACTAGATTCGTCTAGTTGAACTCCCAATTGCGTCAATCTGTGCACCTTCTTAGCTAACTCTTTCTTCTTTTCTTCCATATGAGTGGTGCTCTCCATAGACAACCTGCTAAGAGCATCAGCAACCACATTAGCTTTACTTGGGTGGTAGAAGATGCTCATGTAGTAGTCTTTGAGCAACTCAAGCCATCTCCTCTGCTTCAAGTTAAGCTCTTTCTAGGTGAAGACATATTGCACGCTCTTATGGTTTGTGAATACATCAACATATGCTCCATATAAATAGTGGCGCAAAATCTTAAGTGCAAACACCACTGCAACCAATTTAAGTCGGGAGTTGGATAGTTCTTGTCTTGGTTCTTAAGTTATCTAGAAGCATAAGCTACGACCTTACCTCTCTGCATCAGAACACATCCCAATCCCACTCTAAAAGCATCACAGTAGATCACAAAATCATCAGTCCCCTTATGGTACTTAAGTTGTCTAGAAGCATAAGCTATGGCCTTACCTCTCTGCATCAGAGCACATCCCAATCCTACTCTAGAAACATCCCAGCAGATCAAAAAATCATCAATCCCCTTAGGTAGAGTCAACATTAGCGTAGTCGTCAATCTGGTTTTTAACTCCTGAAAACTCTTCTCACACTTGTCAGACTACTGAAACTTAGCTTTCTTTTGAGTTGGCTTAGTCAACAGTGAGGATACAGAAGAGAGTCCCTCAATAAATCTATGGTAGTAACCAGCCAAACCCAGAAAACTCCTTATGTCAAATGGAGAAGTGGGTCTAGGCCAGTTCTTAACTGCCTCAATCTTCAACATATCTACTCAAAAATCATCACTTGAAACAACATGCCCTAGAGAAGCCATGGGCTTGAGCCAAAACTCACAATTTTGCCTAGAACTCATTATCCTTGAGCGTCTGAAGAACAATTCAAAGGTGATCGACATGCTCTTCTCATCTCGTACACCAAAATATCATCAATGAACATAATAAAAACATATCAAGGTCTGGGTACTTTATTCATCAAGTCCATGAAAGCAATAAGAGCATTGGTCAATCCAAAAGGATATTACCAAAAACCCAACTAGTGATAGCATGATCTGATGTCTGTCTTGGAGGAAACAGTGGCATCCTAAATGTCACGCCCCAAAAAGAGGGGAGGCGCGACTGGCACCCGATACCGTTATTGGCCGGGTAAGCCACTAAACATACTAGTTAACCAAACTTTGGACCAAAAGAAAATTGGGCAGCATAATGCTTAGAAAAACAAGAAACTTAGCCGGGACCATTTAGGTCATGACCTGGTCAGCAACAGATTATGTACATTAAGAGAAGTAAGCCAAAATAATAAAGTACTAGCTAGCCGACAAGGCTGCCACAACAGAGGTAAAGACACACACTATATATACATGCCAATCTTATGACCGGAGACTGAAGGGAACAAAAGAACCAACCCACAATAACATGTCCACAATAGCCTCTATGAGAATCACTAACACTATCGGGACATGGCCCCGACATACCCAACTATACAAAAAAAGTAAACATCCTGTAAAAGCTCCAGGAAGAGGTGGAGCTTACCAACTCATAGCTGAATGGGGCTCCTAGTGGAGGGGTAAATCAGAACCCCTACCTGAACCTGCACGCACGAAATAAAATGCGGCGTCCCCAGGCAAAGGGACGTCAGTACGAATAAACATGTACTGGTATGTAAGGAAGGAAGTAAAATCATAGATAACCATAGTAAAAAGGTTAATAGAAACATTACCTGTAACCAAAACTCAAGTAGTCTTAATGGCCAACAAGCCACCTCCTAGTGATAAAAAAAATGCATGGTATGCTCGAGTGTCACATGTCGTGAATACATATATATAGATGCAAATGCATGACATACCCAACCAAATGCTAGCACTGGTGGTCCTTTCCGGTAGCTAACCGGCATCATATTTGCCAACCTGTGGCCATCGGTACCATATACATATATAGTTGGGCAAATAGGCCCCATACCTTCGATTATAGCTCGAAGTCCATGCATAACGTGCAATGTATGATATGAATGTTAAATGCACATAGTAAGTCATAGCAAGAACTTAGCCAATCTGGGCTATTGGTACACTTATTCTCATAGCATCATAGTCATTGTCATTTGGCCAATCTTGGCTCATTGGTACATTTATTCTCATAAAATCATAATCGTTGTCATAATATATACATATGGCTTGTGTAATCATACATGTCCTTTTTAACAAGTTTGGGAACTTAACCCAACATTTAGAGTGAAGCCTTAACTTTGAAAATATTCATAAAGGTGTTTTACATAATGATTATATTTGGTCCCATGTCAATTAGTAAAAGAATGTATTTAACAGGATCAAGCGCCAAAGTAGTTTAGACGGGAGCATTTCACTAGGGAATATTGGAAACCATCGCGTTATTGGTTAAATTGTTCAATTATATTTTTGTATGGAAGAAGGACTGATTTTGAATACTACATTCCTTTTGCATTCTACATTTATTTTAATGGAACTATACCAAGAAGAGAAACACCTTGGACTTGTGAATAGGTAGCCGGGAAACCGACAAAATGATATATAGAAATTGAATGTCCAGTTTAAGTGAACGAATGGAATTTCAACCTAACACCATGATGAATATAACTCAACTGCAATCCCAATGCCTTTTACAGAAGGTCTTTCTAGCAACAGAATAGTAAGATATCACATTTGACGTTTTGGGAAATTTTCCAGATTTCGTACTAAAAGGAGGGACGGAGCTTAGCCTTAACATACCTCTCCAACGAACGTCCGATTGCCAAAAGTTCCTTCATGAAAGTTGTTTCTTACGTTCTAAGCTTCACAACGACTATATATACGCAGCTTAAAGACACCTATAAACAATTAAAAATTCAGCATTAATGACCAGATTCGGCAAGGAGCATTTACGCGAGGAAATGTCCGTAAAACTTCGTAAAATTAACGGAAAAGAGCTCCACAATTATAACCTAAACACACCAGCTGCAAACCAACAAAACCAGCAAGAACACCACTTTTTTAACAGCCCAAGAACAGCTCCAAACACAGCTAATATGAGGGAAAAATAATTCCAAAGCGTAAGGCACACATTTCTAGGCACGGAGACGAATTTTAACGGTAAAAATGCGAAAAACTTACCTAAATCGCTTAGAGAACCCTTGGGAGCTTTCTCTTCAGTTGTAAACTTGTTTGGGACGAAAATGGCTCAATTTTGAGCCTTAAAGTGTCAAAATATCCGACATTTAAGTTGGGTCAACCCGACCCGACACATGACTTGGTTTCCAGCTCGGGCAGTCTCGGTAAAACGGTCATAACTCTTTATTCTGAGGTCGATTTGATGCGCGGTTTTGTGAGTTGCAAACTAGACTCACAGATCTTCAATTTGATAGGTCATGGACCTTCTAACTCCTTATAGTTTGGGGGATATGACTCAATACATTTGACCCAAATTTAAGAAGGATTTCTTAAAGAAAGTTACGGTAACTTTGGCCAACCTTTATCTTGCAACTTTCTTGATTCCAAAACATAATGTATGACCTTTGTTTTATTAAAATAACTTAAAGAAATCCATTATTAGCAAATTATAAACTTTTAACTCCATCTGAAAAGTGAAACCTAATTTAGACCTTCCGAAAAGGACGAGGTGCCACTTGGGTCATTTCTTTAATCTCGAAAGTGCATTTAGGGTATTCCTTTGGCTTAAAACTTTAGGTCCTTGAAATTACCACTTATTGATAGCCTTATTATCCTTAGGTTTTATCCAAATTCATGTATGTCTTATATGACACACCACCCTATGTATATATAGAAGACGAGGAACACGGGGTTTCACAGTCTCCCCCCCTTAAAAACATTCGGCCGCGAATGTATCTAGACAGCCATTTGGTTGCATTACCATCTACAAAAATATTCTTTTGATACATCTATTACCCTTTCAAATCATAAATCAACTTCCAAAAACTCCAACTACTAAGCTTTGTATAGCTATCTCACGATAAAACATACAAGTTTCACCTCCAAATCCTTTAAAACTTACGTTACTAAATAAATGATAATTGCCAGTTTTGGAACACCACCCACCTTAGGTTATAAATAGCTAGGGTGATTCCTCATTCTTTCTTTGGCTTCCCAAGTTATTTCCTCAATATATTTTTTTGCACGACGCTATCACGAAGGCCACTTTTTTTATTTCAAAGCTTTCTTTGTCAATCTAAAATAGCCACTGGTACCTCATCATAAGTTAAGCCTTGAGCAAAGGGGGGGTGTCCTTAATGCGAGTAATACACGAAGGATCTCTAATGTACTTTCGCAACATAGATACATGAGGCACTGGATGGATTGTTCTCACTTCTAAAGGAAAATTAAGTTCGTATGTTACCTTGCTAATTTCTCTAATAATCTTATACGGTCCAACATATCTAGGATTAAGCTTTCCTGTATTTCTAAACCGCACGAGTCCCTTCATAGGTGAGACCTTTAAAAAGACCCAATATTCTACATCCAACTCTAAGTCTAGTCGTCGAACATCTGCGTAAGACTTCTGCTGATTCTGGGCCCTTTTGCAGTAATCTCTGATAAGTTTTTTTTTTCGTTGCTTGTTGAACTATATTAGGGTCTAGCAACTCTTTCTCCCCAACTGTAAACTAATCAACCGGTGACCTACATCTTCACCCATATAGTGCTCCCTAAGGATCCATTCAAATACTAATATAGAAGCTATTATTATAAGCGAACCCAATAAGAGGTAGATGCTCATCCCGATTTTCTTTAAAATCCAGTATATAGGCGCATAAAATATCCTCAATGGTCTGGATGGTACACCCTGCTTGCCCATCAGTTTTTGGATGAAAAACGGTTTTGAGATTCACCTAAGTGCCCAGACCCTTCTGAAAAGACTTCCAAAAACACTGTACCGTAAATTGAGCCCCTTTATCAGAGATAATAGATAATGGAACTCTTTGAAGACAAATAATCTCTTAAATATAAAGCTTAGCATAATCCCCCCGCTGAATATGTCATTCTTACTGGCAAGAAATGAGCAGATTTTATCAACGTATCAATGATTATCCAAATAGAATCATCCTACGTGGAGTTTGAGGCAACCTAGTGATGAAGCCCATATTTATCATGTCCCATTTCCAGAACGTAAAATCAGTACCTTAGCTAGGCCTTCAGGCCTATGATGTCCTGTTTTAACATGCTGGTAGTTGGGGCATTGGCCACCATCCTTGGAATATCTTTTTCATGCCATTCAACCAATAAATCTATCGTAGGTCTCAACACCCCCCTTTTTTTTTTGCCCCAGGTTGAGACAAATATCTAGGATAATAAGCCTTAATGTGAATGTTGGCACGGAGCCCTCCGATGTTTGGCACACATAAGAGGCAGCGATACTGAAGGAATCCATCTCAAGTTGGCTCAATTAGAGGATGTTGTTGTTGTGGAACACTCTCCCTCGATATTATAAGCCTAGGGTCCTCATGTTGCTGCTCTCTTACCTCAGTAGTAATGGAAGATTTTGTTGTATTTTAAACAATCACACCTTCTCCTTTTGCATCTACTAATAGCACTTGCAAACTAGTTAGTTGACGTAAATCTTTTGTCATTTCAACCTTATCAGCTTCAGCATGACTTAGACTTCCCATATTTATCGGCTAAGTGCATCAGCAACAATATTAGCTTTACCGAGGTTATACAAAATGTCAACATCATAATCTTTTAGTAATTCTAGCCACCTTCTTTGTCATAGGTTCAACTCCTTCTGCTTGAATAAATATTGGAGGCTTTGGTGGTCGGTAAAAATATCAACATGAACTCTGTATAGATAATGCTACCAAATCTTTAGGGCAAAAACAACTGCGGCAAACTCAGAATCATAGGTAGGATAGTTTTGTTCATGCTTTCGCAACTGTTTAGAAGCATAAGCAATAATTCTACCATGCTGCATAAGAATACAACCCAGGCCAATTCTCGAGCCATCACAATATACAACGTAGCTTTCAGTTCCATCTGGAAGAGCCAAGATAGGCGCGGTGGTAAGCCTTTTCATTAGCTCTTGAAAACTCTGTTCACATAATTAAGTCTACTGAAACTTAGCTTCTTTATATATCAACCTCGTTAGTGGTATAGAGGTAGTGGAGAATCCCACAATAAAATATCCTGCAAAGCCCAAAAACGCTATGGACCTCTGTCGGATTTAAGGGTCTCGGCCATACCATTACTGCTTCAATTTTCTAGCCATTGACCTTGATACTATTGCTAGTAATAACATGTCCATGAAAAGCTATAGAAGTGAACCAAAATTCACATTTGGAGAATTCAGCATATAACTTGTTGTCGTGGAGAATCTATAATATAACTCGCAAGTGGTCTTGCATGCTCAACTCCTGACTCATCCTAAATATTGCCTTTGGAATATCAACATCCCTGACTCGTTGCTGATAGTACCTGGGTCACAAGTCAATCTTTGAAAAACCATCAATCCACATAAAAGTATACTTATTCCTGATAGTGATTTTTTTTAGCTATCTATAACCAATACGCATCCGTAAAGAGCCATCTTTCTTTCAAGCAAAGAGCACTGGAGTACCCCATGGGGATGTGCTTGGCCTAATAAGGTCTCTATCAAGAAAACTCTTCAGTTGTTCCTTCAAGTCTCTTAGCTCGACAGGAGCCATTTTTCTTAGAGAGGAACGAGTATAGGTTGCATATCAGGGAGAAAATCTAAAGAAAATTTGATATCCCTTTCAGGGGATCCCGGTAAGCTCATCGGGGAATATTATCATGAATTCATTCATAGTAGGGACTGACTAAAGGGCCAATTTGTCTTCTTGTAGTGGTAACATGCACTTGAACCCTTTCTACACTGTCTAGTATGAAGCTTACCGCATTGAGTACATGGGGGAGTAGGTTGTCTCATTTGTGCATAATGCTCCCGTTGATAGCTATCAGGCTGATGTAAATTCTGCCTTGGCCTTGACTTATTATAATAATCAAATCGCTGGCCCTATATCTATAGCGGGGAACTACCCACTGACGGAGGTTGATATCGATGGAAAGGAGGCCTAATATCACCCTGTGGCTCCCGATAAGACCTCATAGTACGAGCTCTCTTATTCTTCTCCCTATCTCTATGGGTATCCCGAATTTGACGAGAAAGATCCTTTGTAGTCTGAGTAAAAGCCTGAATACGAGAAATATCCACACCATCTTGTAAAGAGGCTATCTTGCAGTCTCTGACCAAATGATCCCCCAAACCATCCATATAACGATGAACTCTAGCAGTCATAGTACATACAATATCTGGCACATACCTAGCCAAAGAATTAAACCTAAGGCTATACTCCCTTACACTCATATCCTCTTGACCCAAACTGATAAACTAGTCAAGACGGGCCTTCCGCACCTCTCGTGGTAAGTAATGGGCTAAAAATGCCTCAGAGAAGTCCTACCACTCTGCTGGCGGAGCATCAGGCCCTTTTGATCTCTCCTATGCCTTGTACCACAAGATGGAAACATTAAATAGTCGAAAAGAAGCGAACTCCACTGCCTCGGTGATAGAGGCATGCATCACTCTCAATACTCTATACCCATGGTCCATAAAGTCCTGTAGATCCTCAGTGGGACTGGACCCTGTAAATACTGGAAGGGCCAATTGAAGAAACTCTCGTACCTTTAAGCTTTCTGTTTTATCCTTTCTAGCGTCTGCTCTCACCTTTAGTTGACTCTCATGAATAGAAACCATCATAGTTAGTAGCTGAATAGCCTTCTTCATCCCCTGGTCCCCAATCTCTAATAGGGATTGGGGTACTAGATCTCCTTGGGCCCCAACAGGTGCTGATGAATCTGGTATTATAGGCATTGGAGGCTCCCTATGTGCCTCAATAGGGAATATATCTATCTCACCAAGTAAGACATAATTGGTACCTTCTCTCGGATCCATACTTTTCTCATGTTGTGCCATCTACTGAGCATAGGTAACCCATTAAATAAGAAAGACATAACATGATATAGATTTCATATGTTCCTATAGCTTTGCTCTATAGCACGATCTACTAAGTGAAAGATATGTAACCAACCCTAAATGCCTCGTAGCCTCCTGATTATAAGTGTGGTGCACAACACACCCATAAGCAAGACTCTACTAGACACGGCATTGTGGACTTCCTAGGACACGATCTGCTCTGATACCATGTTTGTCACGCCCCAAAAAGAGGGGAGGCGCGACTGGCACCCTATACCGTTATTGGCCGGGTAAGCCACTAAACATACTAGTTAACCAAACTTTGGACCAAAAGAAAATTGGGCAGCATAATGCTTAGAAAAACAAGAAACTAAGCCGGGACCATTTAGGTCATGACCTGGTCAGCAACAGATTATGTACATTAAGAGAAGTAAGCCAAATAATAAAGTACTAGCTAGACGACAAGGCTGCCACAACAGAGGTAAAGACACACACTATATATACATGCCAATCTTATGACCGGAGACTGAAGGGCACAAAAGAACCAACCCACAATAACATGTCCACAATAGCCTCTATGAGAATCACTAACACTATCGGGACATGGCTCCGACATACCCAACTATACAAAAAAAGTAAACATCCTGTGAAAGCTCCAGGAAGAGGTGGAGCTTACCAACTCATAGCTGAATGGGGCTCCTAGTGGAGGGGTAAATCAGAAACCCTACCTGAACCTGCACGCACGAAATAAAATGCAGCGTCCCCAGACAAAGGGACGTCAGTACGAATAAACATGTACTGGTATGTAAGGCAGGAAGTAAAATCATAGATAACCATAGTAAAAAGGTTAATAGAAACATTACATGTAACCAAAACTCAAGTAGTCTTAATGGCCAACAAGCCACCTCCTAGTGATAAAAAAAATGCATGGTATGCTCGAGTGTCACATGTCGTGAATACATATATATAGATGCAAATGCATGACATACCCAACCAAATGCTAGCACTGGTGGTCCTTTCCGGTAGCTAACCGGCATCATATCTGCCAACCTGTGGCCATCGGTACCATATACATATATAGTTGGGCAAATAGGCCCCATACCTTCGATTATAGCTCGAAGTCCATGCATAACATGCAATGTATGATATGAATGTTGAATGCACATAGTAAGTCATAGCAAGAACTTAGCCAATCTTGGCTATTGGTACACTTATTCTCATAGCATTATAGTCATTGTCATTTGGCCAATCTTGGCTCATTGGTACATTTATTCTCATAAAATCATAATCGTTGTCATAATATATACATATGGCTTGTGTAATCATACATGTCCTTTTTAACAAGTTTGGGAACTTAACCCAACATTTAGAGTGAAGTCTTAACTTTGAAAATATTCATAAAGGTGTTTTACATAATGATTATATTTGGTCCCATGTCAATTAGTAAAAGAATGTATTTAACAGGATCAAGCGCCAAAGTAGTTTAGACGGGAGCATTTCACTAGGGAATATTGGAAACCATCGCGTTATTGGTTAAATTGTTCAATTATATTTTTGTATGGAAGAAGGACTGATTTTGAATACTACATTCCTTTTGCATTCTACATTTATTTTAATGGAACTATACCAAGAAGAGAAACACCTTGGACTTGTGAATAGGTAGCCGGGAAACCGACAAAATGATATATAGAAATTGAATGTCCAGTTTAAGTGAACGAATGGAATTTCAACCTAATACCATGATGAGTATAACTCAACTGCAATCCCAATGCCTTTTACAGAAGGTCTTTCTAGCAACAAAATAGTAAGATATCACATTTGATGTTTTGGGAAATTTTCCAGATTTCGTGCTAAAAGGAGGGACGGAGCTTAGCCTTAACATACCTCTCCAACGAACGTCCGATTGCCAAAAGTTCCTTCATGAAAGTTATTTCTTACGTTCTAAGCTTCGCAACGACTATATATACGCAGCTTAAAGACACCTATAAACAATTAAAAATTCAGCATTAATGACCAGATTCGGCAAGGAGCATTTACGCGAGGAAATGTCCGTAAAACTTCATAAAATTAACGGAAAAGAGCTCCACAATTATAACCTAAACACACCAGCTGCAAACCAACAAAACCAGCAAGAACACCACTTTTTTAACAGCCCAAGAACAGCTCCAAACACAGCTAATATGAGGGAAAAACAATTCCAAAGCGTAAGGCACACATTTCTAGGCACGGAGACGAATTTTAACGGTAAAATGCGAAAAATTTACCTAAATCGCTTAGAGAACCCTTGGGAGCTTTCTCTTCAGTTGTAAACTTGTTTGGGACGAAAATGGCTCAATTTTGAGCCTTAAAGTGTCAAAATAGCCGACATTTAAGTTGGGTCAACCCGACCCGACACATGACTTGGTTTCCAGCTCGGGCAGTCTCGGTAAAACGGTCATAACTCTTTATTCTAAGGTCGATTTGATGCGCGGTTTTGTGCGTTGCAAACTAGACTCACAGATCTTCAATTTGATAGGTCATGGACCTTCTAACTTCTTATAGTTTGGGGGATATGACTCAATACAGTTGACCCAAATTTAAGAAGGATTTCTTAAAGAAAGTTACGGTAACTTTGGCCAACCTTTATCTTTCAACTTTCTTGATTCCAAAACATAATGTATGACCTTTGTTTTATTAAAATAACTTAAAGAAATCCATTATTAGAAAATTATAAACTTTTAACTCTATCTGAAAAGTGAAACCTAATTTAAACCTTCCGAAAAGGACGAGGTGCCACTTGGGTCATTTCTTTAATCTCGAAAGTGCATTTAGGGTATTCTTTGGCTTAAAACTTTAGGTCCTTGAAATTACCACTTATTGACAGCCTTATTATCCTTAGGTTTTATCCAAATTCATGTATGTATTATATGACACACCACCTTATGTATATATAGAAGACGAGGAAAACGGGGTTTCACACTAAAGTAGGTAAAACAAGTTATCGATCCTCGAAAGAGGATATTTGTTCTTAATGGTCACCTTATTCTAGATGCGATAATCTATACATATTCTAAGGGAACCATCTTTCTTTTGCACAAATAAGATAGAAGCACCCCACGAAGAGACACTCCGCCTAATAAATCCTTTATCCAATAGATCCTTCAACTGCCATTTCAGTTCTTTCAACTCAGCGGAAGTCATTCTAGATGGTGGAATAGAGATAGGCTGGGTATCGGGGAGAACATTAATTCACAAAGTTGATCTTTCTATCAAGAGGGACTTCGGACAAATCATGAAGGAAGATATCAGGAAACTTATTGACAATCGAAACTGGCACAAATGGTGGAGACTCTACATTATCAACCTTAACTCGCACGAGGTTATAGATACACCCTTTAGAGATTAGCTTTCTGGCCCTAAGGTAGGAAATAAACTTACCCTTAGGCACTGCAAAACTACTTTCCACTCTATAGCAAGCTCATTTAGAAATTGAAACTTGACGGTCTAGGTTCTACAGTTGACAGAGGCATAACAGGCGTGAAACTAGTACATGCCAAAATTCACATCAAAGTCAATCATCTATAACTCAACTTAGTCTACCAAAGTATCTCTATGATATATAGATACGCTGTAATCTCTATATACCCTTTCAGCTAGAATGATAACACCAATAGGAGTAGAAACACTAAAGGGCTCAAGAAGATATTCAGGAAGGATCTCAAACTTACTAGCCACATATGGAGTTACAAACGATAAAATGGCACCTGGGGCAAACAAGGCATACACATCATGGGAAAAGACTAGAGCATACTCGTGATAATATCTGGCGCAACCTTCTGATCCTGCCAGTAGCCCATTGCATATATACGATTTGTATTCCTGCCTGTATTAGTAGTGGCACCTCTCTAATTACCACTAGTTGGTGGTGCTGCCAAAGACTGAGCTTTATTACCTCCCTCACCTTGCCTTCTGGTTGGGCACTTATTCTGGAAATGACTAGTCTGGCCACACCTATAGCAAGCATTTGTGCCCTTTAGGCACTTACCTTGGTGGAGTCCTCCATACTTTCCACATGGTGGTTACCTCTCGAACCTTGAGTCACACTAGCTTGGGATTGAGAACCCTAAGCTTTGAAATTCTGATGACCTTGAGACTTCTGATCATACCTATTACTCAAAGCTGGTGCACTTGCTGAGAAAGGGGCTTAATTCAAAGACCTCTTCTGAAATTAGAACCTGTCCCCCTTACTTTGCTAATACTGGCTAGGATCATGCCCTGTTCACTTAGCCTTCTTGCTCAAATGTATCATTTTTTCTCAAATTCTCCTCCTTATCCCTCTTATTATCCTCTTCAAGTTGTTGCATATACCGTAAGCCTAGAGATGTCCATGCTCAGAATCAGCAATGCCGCTTTGCACTCCTTTTTGACATGGTTGCCTAAGCTAAATATAACTTTATTATCCTAGATCTCATGTCAGGGATCATCATTGGAGCATATCTGGATAGTTCTATGAACTTGAGGCTATATTCTTTGGCAGTCTTCCCCTAATGCTTCAAGTTAAAAAACTCCTCAAGCTTCACTTTCCTCAACTCTTGTAGAAAACAGTTGTCAAGAAAGGCTCTCTCAAAGTTGTCCCAAATGCAAGGCTCAGCATCCTCATCTCTGCTCTCTTCCCATTGATTGCACCAAACATTTTCCACATCCTTAAGTTGATAAGAAGCAACTTCAACTCCCTCAGTCTCAGTCGCACGCATAGTTTTCAGCATCTTCCTTACTCATTAATTAAATTTTGGGAGTCTTCCTCAACCTTAGACCCTGTAAAGATTGGTGGATTGATCCTCAGAAAATCTCTAAGTCTCGCTGCAGCAGTCAGCTCTTGGGAGCTAGAACTAGGAGCCTGTTAACTCTGATTCCCACTATGGGAGGCTACTAGTTGGGTGAGCATAGTGATAGCTCCTATGAAGTCAACCTTTGTGGTAGGAGTAGGTGAAGTATTAGGTGCCTGAGGAGCCTAAGTGGCTCTAACACATCGACCTCGGCCTCTCATCTCTCTCTATTTAGGTAGCTCTGGTGGGAAATGCTTAGTGTTGCTAGCTGAAACATCTCTTTGAGTGGCGGTATGCTTAGGAGGCATGATCTACAAATATGTAACACATGAATTAGATAGATACTTTAATAGAGTTAAACTCTATCACATGAACTCAGAATACAAAAAAAGTGTAACAATTCCTAATGTCCCATAGCCTCCTGCTTATAAAGTGTGGTGCACAACAGACCGATAAACAAGGCTCTACTAGACATAGCTTCATAGACACTTTAGGAACTCTACGCTTTAATACCAATTTTGTCATGCCCGGGGAGGGTACCCTTGGCGTGGCCGGCACTCAGAGACTATTGCTAGCCCCTAAGAGAACCGATTGGGTTAATCACATTCATTCAATCACAATCTAACATCGGAAGACATCAACTGTCAAGAATACTAAATGGAAAACAATATTTATTTGATAATCAAAGTCCAATGACAAAAAATCTATCAATCAACTGAGAAGACTA
This sequence comes from Solanum rostratum, assembly GCA_029948455.1. Lineage (NCBI taxonomy): Eukaryota > Viridiplantae > Streptophyta > Magnoliopsida > Solanales > Solanaceae > Solanum > Solanum rostratum. The sequence goes on from CM057049.1 coordinate 19,976,573, forward strand.
GTATGAAAGAAACTAGCCAAAAACGTAATCCAATCACAACTCGATAGTCTAGTCTATGAAGCTTCTAAGTTATCTGACTAATTGGTGCCAATAACAGGTCCATGACTATCTTAAAATAGAATAAAATAAGTCTAAACTCAAAGCTAGAATAGAATTGTGATATCCTCCAAAAGCAGGGGAGGACTCACCAATCAGCTGAATGTAAATGGGTCCTTAACGGGGCGCCTGTTGATGACTTACATCATGAAAAGATGCAGGCCCGAATAGATGTCAGTATGTGGAATGTACGAGTAAGTAAAATGGAAGAATAAAACATGTAAAGGTACAATAACATCAATTCAAATAGCGTAACTCATGAAGTAGGAAACTCAATAGGCAAGTCAAGATTCTAAAGTAAGAATATAGTTTAGACAATGACCACTCATATACCATCTAATCCAATCCACTCAGTTAGCTGAATGCAAGTAGATCCTCAACGAAGTGCCTATTGATGATCTCTAGTACCTATCTCTGCATTATGAAATGATGCAGTCCAAATGGACGTCAGTACATAGAATGTACGAGTATGTAAAATGCCTGAATGAAATAGATAAAGAAAAAATAATATAGAAATAACATCAACTCAAAAGATACTCAAGAATGTCAAAGGTCTATCTAAAGCAAGAATAAAGAGTGGATAAGTGTCCTATCAACACCAATCAAACCTCATAACTCAACTCAACTCAACTCAACTCAACTCAACTCAACTCAACTCATAGTACTATCAGGATATGACCAATTTGGTAGTTTCTCTTATCCGAAAATAATCACTTATGATCCAATTTTTGTACGACAATCCCATTGATGTTGCCATAGCCATTTCGTACTTGCCGGGTAAGGAACAACTCAAACCCATAATGGATCCAGCCTTAGAAGTTCTCTATTGCTTTCAGGAACTTCTCCTCAAGAGAGAACCTCTAATCTGATGGTTCAATCCTCACCTACGCTTGGTGACATATTTAATGAGTGCGAGTTTGACTTACTCTTACTCATTTTGGTGCTCGATACTCCTTTCGAGATTCGATGCTCATAACCTCATCAGTATCAATCAATTATCCCAGTTAGTCTTATGGAAACTCCCATCATCTCAATTAGTCTAAAGGAGACTCTCATCATCTTATTAACTCAATTCTCATTTAAGAACTCAAGGACTCAAATCATCATTCAGAAGAAGTCGGTTAGATAAAACTCTGGAGTTTAATTATGAATACTCAAGAAATCATCAAGCTCTAATAACTCATCATCATGCTCATATCATAATCACAATCAACATACTCAAGCCAAGGCTCTAGACTCAATCCTAGGTTCATTCATGCCTGCTTTTACAAAATAGTATATAGGGTTTATGAAATAACTTATGTAAAACATATAATCAAATCAAATTTGTGATAATCAACAACTCATGAAAATACAAGATATATTTAAAATTTACAAGAAAAATACTCAGGAAACATGTATGAAGATGCATGATACTCTCAACTCCTCTATTACCATCTATGGGGCTCGTGGAAGAACAATTTCATACTTTAGTTTAGCCTTACAAACCTGGTATGAAGCTTTGACCATCACCCTCGTAAGAACTCTCCTCAATCTCTTGAATTTCTTGCTCCTCTACTCTTCTCCTTAACCCTAGCCTTTGTTAGAACTTGGAAAAGACTTAGGAATAGAGATTAAAAAACCCCTTTTATACTCAAAATGACCTATTTTTATCGTGTTTAAGTTTAGGAGGAGTTGGGAAAGGTCTGGAATGCCCCTCACAAAAACTGAAAAAAAATTCTGGCTCGATGACACCTAGTCCACGACACAGACTGGGTAACTTTGAAGTGATTTTCACCAAAAATTCTTGGATAGAGTTTTCTAATCCCATAAAATATTTAGACCAATTTTAAGCGTAAGTGTACACTTATTTTTGCATCGAAAAATTATCTTTTGATCTGGTTGCTCTAAAAATCAACCAAGACCATTTTCCCACTGAATTTTTCATGTTGATCCCATATCTGGCCTCAGATTTGCCATCAGACTTTAGGACGACGCGTTATGCGCATATTTCTCCTCTACGGGTATTTTAGTAATTTTATCGGGTGTTACATTATCTCCCTCATTGAATCATTCGTCCTAAACTGATGGATAGGGATGGACATCAAGGCACGAATAATAATCAGAACTCTTCTCAAAACTAATTCAATCAATCAAATTCTTGACTCCTCATCAATTTTAACAATCTCAATTCAGACTTAGGAATAGACAACGCAGTTCAGATCAAGAGTAGAGATATTATCTCAGATATTCTCACCATCAGACACAAATGGAATATCAGAATTCAATAAACTCAAATTGTTTGAACACCTCGACAATCAGTCCTTTGAACTCAGGAAGGAGTCCATCAACTCCAATTGTTAATGGGACCATTGTGATATATGAGACTCTATGGACACTCTCAAGCTCAAATATCCACCTTAATTGTGCTTCTTTTCATGGAACTGTACTCCATCAATGTAAGCTCATAGCTCTTATTCAAATCACCACCTAATGATGTGTTGCCAAAATACAATACTTTTGATACTTAATACTTAAGATTTTGCGTGTTCTCAATGCAACTTTGGTGGTTTTTATGTGTTTTTGAGTATATATAGTAGGATTACAGACTGGCCAATAATTTTGGGGAAAGTTACAAAGTTGTTGCAGATTTTCTGTTCCACGAGACACTTTACGGGTTATAAATTATTCTACGAGCCATAAGGTGGTTTCGTGAGGAATTCCAGTGAGGGGCCAACTTTCTAAAGTTACTTCTACGAACATGCAGATGAGCCACAAATTAATGTACAAGTCGTAGAAGAGGTCCCGTACGTTGAAGGTTGAGAATGAAGACTTTCTGAAGTTCATCAAACGAATCCCCCTTCATGGGCCATAAACCATTTTACGAGTCATAAAAGGGCGCCCTAAAGGAGAAGTTCAGTTTTTCAGCAACAATGTATGAGACCCCGATTACGGGCCGTGAACTTCAATATGGGCCTTAAAGTGCTGTCGTAGAGTGCTAACTAGTTCACCTGAGTTATTTAGGATTTGAATTATAATTATTATAAATAGGTCTTTTAGGTTATTTTTTCATAAATTCTCACCTTTTCACGTTAGTTTAGCTTAGTTTTAGGTTAGTGCTCCCTGAACTCAATATTCTTAGAGAGAAAATTATAAGAGTGTCTTTGAGAACACTTGTGGTTTAATTCAATCTTCAAGCTTGTGACTTTCATTGGCATTGGATTTGCATGTTTTTAATTTAGTTGTGTAAGTGTTTGATTATGTCTTCTAAATTCATAATTTCTTCATCTACACAAAGCATGAGTAGCTAAATCCATAACTAAGGTTGTGGGAACCAAGAAGAACTAACAAAGTAAAATCGGATAATTCACGATTCTTGGAAGGTGTATATGCATATATTAATTGACTCTCTTTTTTGTGCATGTATTCTGATGTTGGCCAACATTAGAACCCGCCTAGTGTTACCGACTGGACCAAGGTAGTAATGAATAGGAATGATTGATGTGTTCTCGTTTAATCAACTAAACGGGCCAAGGGGAGGTTGTACTGGACTTATAGGTAATGGTTAACAATGCACACTATGGAGATGGGCCTAGTCGCATAGTGAGATTCACCTCTCACCTTTGACTAAAGAGCTTCCTTTAGTGATCTTTCTCTCGTGATAGTTAGTTAGTTTATTTTTCTCATTGATTTTTGCAAACCCCCCTCCCCCCACCCCTCCCCCTTGAGGAATTGAGTTGCTTAACTACTCGGATTGCATGTTGGTGAATTTGTCTCGAGTCTACATATTCCCTGTGGGTTTGACCCTAGTCTTGGTTAGGTTCTATTTCTTGACAGCAACCACTTTATCCTCTAAAAAGGAGGCGTAACTTGGGCGACATCAAGATTTTGGCGCCGTTGCTGGGGAATATGGATAGGCTTAGTAAATTCATTAGTAATTTGACTGTTAATCCTTCTTTCCCACATTTTATGTTTTGTTTTTTTTGTTCTTTTTCTATTTTTTCTTGCTAATATGACACCCTCTATTGAAGAAATGCTGAATGATTGTAGTATTGGGATGAAATGGGTTGTACATAATTTTTTGAATCACAATGTGTACTTCTTGAAAATATAAGAAAATCTTGACTTAGATAATTATGTGCTTTTATCAAATGTTCATCAATTTGGCTTAGACGTCCACATTTTAAGTAGCGAATTGAGCGTAAAAGTTGATATATTTGATGCTCAACAAGCTAGTTATGAATTATGTGAAGAAGAAAAAAATGCTTTTAAGCCAACTTAAAGAGCTAAAATTGGAGGGTAAATTTCTTGATCATACTATTATTGATGTTGTCACTGTTGATAAAAGTACGCGAGTGTTATATGAAGAAGTAAATAATATTATCTTTACAAACTCTAGTGTGTGTAAATATGAGAATGTAAATAATAGTTTAATTCATGAATTAGGATACATTGGACCTCATTCTAATCATTTTCTACATTATGTTTAGATGATGAGATATCAATCGAATCATCTGAGCATATGGAAGAATGTAAGGAGGAGGAAAAATATGTTTATATTCTTGAATTTATTGGCCACAAAGAAAAAAATTACATTCCTCATTTAAAGGAAAAAAAAGTACAACATGCAATCTCTATTGTTTGTTTCTCTTATTTTTATATCATCACCCTTTGAGCATAATAGAAAATTTGAAAAGCAATTAGGGGATAAGTTCAAGGTGGAAGAAGAAGTGGAAGGCCTCCACCTAGTAGTGTAACTTCTTATTTTCATTTTTTTATAGTCCTTTTGTTTTTTGTCAATTTTATTTTTGAAGATTTAGGGGAAGTTTGAATACCCGAATTTGGAATTTTAAAGGCAACCCAAGGAACATTGGGGCTTAGGTGCCCAGGTATGTTTTTTAACCCCTTATGATCTATTTTGTTTTGATTTTGTGCATTGGGGACAATACACATCTTTTTCAATGGGTTGCGGGTAGTTATGGGCCTCAATGAAGTCTGAGTAGCTTGGGTCCATAACTACCCCAAATTTTTATCCCAGGGTTTTCTTGTCTGTGTTCTTTTTCTCCATGGATATTTAATTTCTGTTGAACTGACACATTTAGGATGTTTAGATAATATATGTACCATATAGTACTAATACTTGTGGCATATAGCATGTTTTGTGTTTGTTTGAAAAAATAGTACCCACCAAAATTTTTGATTAGTAGTTAGATAGTAACCATGCATGTTTAGATGTTTGGCAAAACTTGTTCTAATAAGTAAGTGTAAATTGAGATAGGAAACATGATTTGAGAGTCTCTCGTGGATAATTTATGCAGTGCCATGTATGTGTGAGCTTTATTTGATAAATTCATGTGTTCCGTGCTAATTTAGAATTTGCCCGATTACTCTAAGTTAGATTGTAGATTAGTTGGATTAGGAAAGGATCTTAGGCCATTGTTCTTAAATAGTCCACTTTAGCCTAAAAATAACTAACCAAATCGATGATATATCCCTTGTTCCTAATGTTTGAGCATAACATGTACCTATTCTTTCAAAGCACCTTATTAACCCAGCCATATCTAGTGAAAAATCCTGAATTTGGCCGTGGTCCTTCCTTGAAAATTATGTACCTTGTCTGAGGCAAAAAACCTAAGTTGAGGGTGGCTACCAAAAGTGCCCCTGGTTTTGAGGATGGATAGTATACACCTCAACATAGGCCAAAAGCCTAAGTTGAGGGTGTCTAGTGTAAGGGTAAAGCACAAAAATAAGGGAGGTGAGTTAGGAATACAAAGAAAAAGGAGAACAATCATGTACTGGGTGCAAGAAAAATGAAAGGTGCCTTGATTGAGATCTAAAAATCAAAATGAGTGTTAAAACAATGCAAAAAGCTGAAAAATGAAAAGAAAGCACCAAGAAAAAAGCTTGAAAGTGGAAAAGGGAGAATAAGATGAAAATAACAGAGTTGGTAGGGTGAAAGTGTAGAAAAATGAAGTTTCAAGGAGGACCTTTAGTCACTATTTTTCCAAATTATCATACCAAAGCCCCTGAGCCTACATTATAAGCCTAGAAAGTCATAGAGTGATCTCGGTCCAATTCGTAGAAGGTTTGAGTCATGAGTGTAGGGACAGGCCTATGGTATTAGTCATTATGCATGAATGTCTGTTGTGAGAGTGAGTGTGTTTGCACAGTCCCAATGCTAAACATGGAAATATCATTGAGTGTCAGATATGTAACTTCTTTCTGTGAGGGCATTTGTATTGCATTATTAGCATTAAACTTGTTCAGTGATTGTGGATTGTTGATAATACCTTGCGTGTCACAGTTGTATTGTCATATGCACCAGTTTGTATTGGTTTGCTAAATAGCTATCTAATCCTATTTTGAAGAGCTGGTGTGGGTATCTGAGTCAAAAATTTATGTGATGTATGCCATTGAGTTGAGGTCTATGTGTTACTCTATTGTCTATATAGATTGAGTCCGTAGCTTGAGGACAAGCAACAATTTTACATAGAGGGTGTTAATGTGCTACCAAAATACAACACTCTTGATGCTTAAAACTTAGGATTTTGCGTGTTCTCAATGTGACTTTAGTGGTTTTTATGTCTATCTTTGCAAGATTACTGGTTAGCCAATGATTTTGGGGAAATTACAGAGTTGCTTCAAATTTGCTATTATAGAAGACACTTTACGGGCCATAGACTATTGTACGAGTCGTAAGGTGATTTCGTAAGGAATTCCAGTGAAGGGTCGAGTTTCCGAAGTTACTTCTACAAACATGCAGACTAGCCGTAAATTAATGTACGAGTCCTAGAAAAGGTTTCGTGCCTTGAGGGACAGAAAATGAAGACTTTCTAAAGTTCATCAAATGAAATCCCCTTTACGGGCCGTAAACCATTTTACGAGTCGTAAAAAGGTGTCATAAAGGAGGACTCCAGTTTTCCAGCAACAATGTACGAGACCCCAATTACGGGCCGTGAACTTCAATATGGGTCGTAAAGTGTTGTCGTAGAGTGTGCCGATCGGGTCTCCTAGGATTTGAATTTTAATTATTATAAATAGGTTTTTTAGGTTATTTTTTCATAAGTTCTCACCAGTTCACATAATCTTAGCTTAGTTTTAGTTTAGTATTAAGAGAACTCAATATTCTTTGAGAGAAAATTGTGAGAGAGTCTTTGAAAACACTTGTGGTTTAATTCAATCTTCAAGCTTGTGACTTTCATTGACATTGCATTTGCTTGTTCTTAATTCAGTTGTGTAAGTGTTTAATTATGTCTTCTAAATTCATAATCTCTTCATCTACACAAAGCTTGAGTAGTTAAATCCATAACTAGGGTTGTGGGAACCATGAAGAACTAACAAAGTAAAACTGGATAATTCACGATTCTTGGAAGGTGTATATGCATATATTAATTGACCCTTTTCGTTTTGTATGTTTTCTAATGGTGTCCAACATTAGAACCCGCCTAGTGTTACTGACTGAACCAAGGTAGTAATGAATAGGAAAATAGATTAATTAATAGAATTCGATTGATGTGTTCTCGTCTAATCAACCAAACTGGGCCAAGGGGAGGTTGTACTGGGATTTTTAGGTAATGGTTAGTAATGTACACTATGGAGATGGACCAAGTCGCATAGTGAAATTCGCCTCTGACCTTTGACCGAAGGGCTTGGTAAACTTAAATTACCATCTTGCATGCTATACACTTGACAAGAATTAGGTTATTTGGTGATACTGAGTTGGGGAATCATGGGGAACACAATACCTAAGTTGCTCGCCTATATTGATCTTTCTCTCGTGATAGTTGGTTTATTTTTTCTCATTGATTTTTACATACCCCCCTTTGAGGAATTGAGTTGATTAACTACTCAGATTGCATGTTGGTTAATTTGTCTTGAGTCTATGTATTCCCTGGTGGGTTCGACCCTAACATTGGTTAGGTTCTATTATTTGTCAGCGACAACTTTATCCTCTAAAAAGCAGGTGTAACTTGGGCGACATCACCTAAACACCTCCTCCTCTCCTATTCACGCCTACTTCTGAGCCTCAAAGTGCTATTGCTAAGATGATCATATTCATACAAAGCTAATCCTCAATACTCAACTCTATACTTCCGTAGGGGCTTTCGTTAAAAGATCACTAGTCCTCTTCACTACTTCACTACTTACTCTAAACCCTTATTACGAAGTCTTCAATAGTCTACCAGAGGTACTTGCATAGTAACAACCACACATTCAAGCCTATCACTCTAACCACTTCAACTATGTCTTAGAATATTCAAGCCCACTTATCACTTCTACCTCCACCGTTCATTGAGCTCCCACTCAAAGACACACCAACATACTCTTGCCTATTTAAAGCACATCATAAGGTCTCATCTCTCTCCTCCTCCCTATCTCTATCCTTACATGACACAAGTTTAACACCAATATTAAAATAAGGATATATTCACTCATCCTCACCTACCCTTACTCTCAGTCTACTATTATCAACATCACTATTTGGACCTAGAGGAACTCATCATCTCCCTGTAATACCCCCAAATTCTTTCCACCTAGTTTGAGAAGATGTATAGAGAAAACTGAGAGAATGACTGAGAAAAAGCTGCTGAAAGAGAGTCCACGAGAGCCATCTACGGCCCGTAGACAAGGTCTCGCAAACCCCCCCCCCCCCAAATGACTTGGTGGAATTTTCTACGTCCTAGGTCCACATACCAGACCACCTACGACCCATAAAATATTCCACGACCTATAAAGTGGTTCCGTGAATTGATGGTCCAAAAATCACCTTTTCAGTATATTGAGTTACAAGTTATCAGATGGCTCGTAGGAGAGGTTTCGTGCCAAATTCTAGTACCTCAAATTTCAGGACCTCTTATTTATGAGAAGTAGTTTCCGCCCGTAGACGATGTCTTGTAGACCTAGTGGACAGTTGTAGGAGGGGTACTTTTGTCTATTCTTATCTCTTTTAGTTAAAACCTAGGACGTTTTAGACTTAATTAAAGTCCTAAAACAAAACCCTAAGGAAATTTTCACCATTCCTCACACTTACGGATTTCTTGAGGAACACCAGAAGGAGGAGAAGAGCAAGGTTCCAATTCAAACACGAGGATCAACCGGAGATTAATTGTTTCTTCTATTCCCAAGTATGTAAGGCTAACCAAAACATGGAATCCGTTCTTCCATGTTCCCTATGACCCGGATTGACGGTGATGTGAGTAAATTGAGTCTCCCATGAATGTTTCTTGAAGGTTTTTCATAAATTCTAATGCATATCAATATAATTTTGCATGAATTGCCATTTTTATGAATTAGATTATTTTTCCATACTACATGAAACCTAGCATGACTTTTTATGTTTTTCACATATTTTACTTACATGACCATGCATGAGCATAATTTGAGCTTAAAAGAGTCTATGGAATCCCTAATTGCTTTAACTTTACATTTGTTCTCCTAAATGCTACGAGTTAGAATGATGCATGGTTGAGTCCTTATAAGTCAAGAGCTGAACCTTAAAATGATCTAACCAAAGGGGTGATAGTTGATGTGATGAGTTAAGTTGATGAATGTCCAATAAGACTAGATGAATGAGTTAACTACAGGGTTGATTTCTTATGAGCATATTAAGTCTTGGGAGAAGTATTGAGAACTGAATTAAGTAAGAGTAAGTCCAACTCAAACTCAATAACTACGTAGCCGTCGTAGGAGAGGATTGAACCGTCAAACTAGATGTTTCCTATTGTCCCAAAATGAGGACTTGATGTTATTGATTTTGGATCCATTGATAGGATGTCCTATAACCCCGACGGGGTATTGGATGGATGTGACAATGACATCGCTTCGTTGTATCATCACCGGCTCATAGGTGATGGTTGTCGGTTAGAGAAACTCCCAATTAGGCCTTGATAGTACTCTGAGTGGATGATACATAAATGATGGATGAGTAGTCATTGTCTAAATTGCATTCTTACTTTAAACTCTTGACATGATGATTGAGTTCCTTTCTTCTTGAATTGAGCTATTTGAGTTGATGTTATTCTTTCTTTACATGTTTCTTTCTACTATTTTACATGCTCCTACATTCCACGTACTGACGTCCATTTGGGTCTCATCTTTTCAGGATCCAAAGATGGGTACTAGTGGTCATTAGCAGGCTCCCATTAATTAGGACCTATTTGCTTTCAGCTGATTGGTGATCCCTTCCCTACTTTCGGAGGATATCATATTTCTGTTCTATCTTTGAGTTTTAGACACATTTTGTTCTATTTAGAGGTAGTTGTGGGTCTGCCATTGGCACCATTGTTTAGATGTTTTAGAGGCTTCATAGACTAGACTGTTGAGTTGTGATTGATATTATATTTACTAGTTTCATTTCATACTAGTCTTGCTTATTTTATGGATAAGATGTCTGGCCTTTGGCCTTTATTTATCATTTGACATTTCCTTTCTTTATGTATTCTTATACGCTGATGTCTTCTGTTGGTAGAATGTGATTGAACAAATGTGATGAGGCCAAGAGGTTCACTTGAGGGCTAGCAATAGTCTTTAAGTGCCGGTCATGCCAAAGGTACCCTCCTGGGGCATGACAAACTTAGTATTAGAGCACAAAGTTCAAGATTCCTAGGGAGTCCGTGTCTAGTAGAGTGTTGTTTATGGGTGTGTTGTGCACCACACTTCATAAGTAGGAGGCTACAGGACATTAGGAATTGTTTCACTTTCTTATATTCTGAGTTCGTGCGATAGAGTTAAGAACTCTACAAAGATCTTTTCTCATTCATGCATTACGTGCTTGGAGATCATGCCTCCTAGCATACTGCTACCCAAAAAGACACTTCATATTGAGAATCCCCCACTAGCGATGCCTCCTCAGATGGAGACAAGAGGCCAAGGTCGATGAGCTGGACTTACTGAGGCACCCCAGGCACCTACCACTTCACCTACTCCTACTATAGAGGCTGACTCCAAGGGAGCTATAACTATGCTCACCCAGCTAGTAGCTACCCAAAGTGGGAATCAGAGCTCACAAGCTCCTAGCTCTAACTCCCAAGAGCCGACTGTTGCGACGAGACTTAGAGATTTTCTGAGGATGAATCCACCAATCTTCACAGGGTCTAAGGTTAAGGAATATCCCCAAAACTTTATTGATGAGATGTGGAAAGTGCTGGAAGCTATGCATGCGGCTGAGACAGAGGGAATTGAACTTGCTTCCTATCAACTCAAGGATGTGGAAAATGTCTGGTACAATGAATGGGAAGAAAGCCGAGGTGAGGATGCTGAGCCTGCCATTTGGGTTGACTTTGAGAATGCCTTTCTTTATCACTTCTTTCCATGAGAGTTGAGGGAGGAAAAGGTGGAGGAGTTTGTCAACTTGAAGTAGGAGGGGATGATTGTTAAAGAATACAACCTTAAGTTCATATAGCTATCCTGGTATGCTCCCCGATGCGAGGTCTAAGATGAAAAAGTTCATATCCGGCTTGGTCAAGCATGTGAAAAAAGAGTGCAAACCGACATTGCTGATTGAGGACACGGACATCTCTAGGCTTATGGTTTATGCGCAACAACTTGAGGAGGACAAGAAGAGAGATAGGGAGGAGTACTTGAGAAAAAAGGCTAAGTCAACTGGGCTTGAGCCTAGCCAACCTAAGCAAGGTAAGGGGGACATGCCCTAGTTTCAGAAGAGGCCTTCAAATTATGCACCATCCTCAGCAAGTGCACCAACTCCGAGTAACTGGTATGATCAGAAGTCTCAAGGCTATCCGAATTTTAGAGCTTAGGGTTCTCAATCCCAAGCTAGTGTGACTCAAGGTTTGAGTGGGAAACCACCATGTGGCAAGTGTGATAAGCTCCATCTAGGTGAGTGTCGTAAGGGCACCAATGCTTGCTACAAGTACGGATAGAGTGGTCACTTCTAGAATGAGTGCCCAATGAGGAGGAGGGGTGATGGAGGTAATAAATCTCAGTCTTCAAAAACACAATAGAGAGGTGCCACGACTAATACAGGCAGAGGAACAAACCGTCCGTATGCATGAGAAATCAACAGGATTAAGAAGTTGCACCAGATGATGTCATGGGTATGCTTCAAGTTTTTTCATATGATGTGTATGTCATGCTTGACCCAAGTGCCACTTTATCAGTTGTAACTCCATATATGGCTAGTAAGTTTGAGATCTTTCCTAAATTTCTTCTTGAGCCCTTCAGTGTTTCTACTCCTACTGGTGAGTCCATTCTTGCTGAAAGGATATATAGAGGGCATGGTGTCTATCTATTATAGAGATACTTTGGCAGACTTAGTTGAGTTGGATATGATTGACTTTGATGTGATTCTTGGCATCACTACAACATTTCAGGCCTAAGGCCACACTAAATCTGGACAACGCTTGCAAAGTGTTGCCTAAAATATTTTGGGGAACGCTTTTAAAGTGTAGACTTGGTTTTTAGCTTTTGGCCACAGTCTTATTAGCAACATTTGTAAAGCGTACTCTTTAGTAATATAGGCTACACTTGACAAATGTTGCTACATCATGATGTAATTAACAACACTTATTTACACATATGACTATACTTTTAAAATGTGCTATTTTATAATTTTAAAAACAACATTTTATGAGGTGTGGCCTTATAATTTTCATAATATTATCACCAAAATATTTTATTCCCCCCAAACATTTAACTCTCCCTCCAATTTTTAATTGGTCAAAAAAATAACTCTCTAAAAGTCTCCAGCAATTCTCCATCAATTTTTAATCTTTTCTTTCTCCATCAATGTGCTGAAATAATCTTTTCTAAGGGAACTCTCTGAAAGTCCCACACTTCTCCATCAGCAAACACTCTTGTCCCTCACTTCTCCATCAGCAAACACTCTCGTCCCTCACTTCTCCATCAGCAAACACTCTTGTCTATCACTTCTCCATCAGCAAACACTCTTGTCCAGCAGCAAACCCAGCAAACAAACTCATCCATTAGCAACAAAAACTTCTCGTCCATCAGCAACAAACCCTCTTGTGAAATTGATATTTCAGATTCACAATTCAGGTATTTTTCTATCAGATCTGTTAATGCCCTAATTTTCATTCACAAAGTAATATTCTTTCACAAAGCAAACCGAATAATTTTAGTATAATCTCAGATTTCACCATCTTTTGAACCGAATAGTTTATGAGTTTCTGCTGAAGTCCACCATCTTTATGAGTTTCTGCTGAATCGGGTATTCTAGTGTCGTCGCCGATGATAAACACTAGGTTTTCTTAAGACTTCTTTTCTGAATTTCTATTTAATTCTGTAGTTTTTGCTTTTGGAATTGTTCAAGAAAATTATATAGAGAGAGTTTAAGTAACCTCTAGTTGTTATCGATTTTAATTTTAGTGACTAAAGTTGGGTATCAATACCCCTAGGGCATGGATGATGGGGTTTTGGGGCTAATTTAGAAGCATTACCAGATTTATTTTTGAGGATACATTGTTCAAGTTATTTAATTGAATGTGATGTCTTTTCTAGAATTACAATAATGGTTCCATATCAATTAGTTACATGAAACTGTTTCAAGTGATAGAAAGCAACTTTGTTATTGTGTGATAGCAACGATATAAAAAAGGTGAAGGTTAAAGCGAATGGGAATAGAAGACTTCTTTGGAGTGTTGCTGGTTTATTTTAGAAGTAAAGCCTGGCCTTTCTAACTAAGTTGCTTTTTTGAAAATGCAAACCTTTGCCTCCATATATATTATCTTATGTAGCAAAAGGCAAAATCCACTTCAGCTTTTGTTTGCTTGTTTCTTTCTTACTGAAGAGCCATTGCTTACATGAGTGTTGTGGTAATGAAAAGATGCCAAGGCTAGAAAACTTAAAATTTTCAACTTTAAAGAACTAAAAATGCAACTATGGACCTATAATCTCCAATTTAACTTTTTATTTAGTTCTGTAAGTTCTCCTAGCCTAGATTCAGCATTTTGGAGCTGACGGATTCGACAGAATCGAATTCCGATGCTCAGAACTCAAAACGGCTAGAAAGCTCAAAATTTTCAACTTTAAAGAACTAAAAAAACAACTTTGGATCTAAAATCTCCATTTTAACTCCATATTCAGTTCTGCAAGTTCTCTTAGACGAGATTCAGCTTTCTGAAGCTAATGGATTTGACGGAATCGAATTTCGACGCTCAGAACTCAAAACGGCTAGAAAACTTATAATTTTCAACTTTAAAGAACTAAAACTGCAACTATGGACCTAAAATCTCAAATTTAACTCCATATTCAGTGCTGTAAGTTCTCGTAGATTAGATTCAGCATTTTGGAGCTGATGGATTTGACAGAATCGAATTCCGACACTCAGAATGCAAAATGGCTAGAAAACTCAAAATTTTCCACTTTAAAGAACTAAAAAAAACAACTTTAGACCTAAAATCTCCATTTCCGCTCCATATTCAGTTCTGCAAGTTCTCTTAGACGAGATTCAGCATTCCGGTGCTAATGTATTTGACAGAATTGAATTCCGACGCTTAGAACTCAAAACGACTAGAAAACTTAAAATTTTCAACTTTAAAGAACTGAAAATGCAACTATGGACCTAAAATCTCCAATTGAACTCCATATTCAGTGCTGCAAGTTCTCTTAGACTAGATTCAACATTTTAGAGCTGATGGATTAGACAAAATCGAATTCCGATGCTCAAAACTCAGAACGGCTAGAAAACTCAAAATTTTCAACTTTAAAGAACTAAAAAAACAACTTTGGACCTAAAATCTACGTTTTAACTCCATATTCAGTTCTGCAAGTTCTCTTAGATGAGATTCAGCATTCTAGAGCTAATGGATTCAATGGAATCAAATTCCGATGCTCAGAACTCAAAACGGCTAGAAAACTTAAAATTTTCAACATTAACGAACTAAAAATGCAACTATGGACCTAAAATCTCCAATTTAACTCCATATTCAGTTCTGCAAGTTCTCCTAGCCTAGATTCAATATTTTGGAGCTGATAGATTCGACAGAATCGAATTTCGACGCTCAGAACTCAAAACAGCTAGAAAACTCAAAATTTTCAACTTTAAAGAACTAAAAACACAACTTTGGACCTAAAATCTCCATTTTAACTCCATATTCAGTTCTGCAAGTTCTCTTAGACGAGATTTAGCATTCTGTAGCTAATGGATTTGTCAGAATCAAACTCCGATGCTCAGAACTCAAAACGGCTAGAAAACTTAAAATTTTCAACTTTAAAGAACTAAAAATGCAACTATGGACCTAAAATCTCCAATCTAACTCCATATTCAGTGTTGCAAGTTCTCCTAGACTAGATTCAGCATTTTCAAGCTGATGGATTCGACAAAATTGAATTTCGACGCTCAGAATTCAAAATGGCTAGAAAACTCAAAATTTTCAGCTTTAAAGAACTAAAAAAACAACTTTGGACCTAAAATCTCCATTCTAACTCCATATTCAGTTCTGCAAGTTCTCTTGGACGAGATTCAACATTCCAGAGCTAATGGATTCGACAGAATTGAATTCTGATGCTCAGAACTCAAAACGGCTAAAGAAACTTAAAATTTTCAACTTTAAAGAACTAAAAATGCAACTATGGACCTAAAATCTCCAATTTAACTCCATATTCAGTTCTGCAAGTTCTCCTAGCCTAGATCTAATTTCCTGAACATTAACTTTTAACTAGTTAAATATCTTCTTTTTTTTTTTGCTTTATCTCTTAGTTTGGGTAATCCTATTAATTTTACTTGTTATTTCTTAGAAGTATAGCCAACATTAAAAAACAATTGTGAAGGATTTGAGGATTGATTTGGCTTAACATAAGTGCCATGACTAGGTGAGAAATTCTTATCATTGTCAACGGATGATTTCAATAACTTACTCGTGGCATTTAGAAGTTATTTGTAAATTAATTAATATCTTGATGATTGTTTATTGAAAGATTTAGTATCAATATTTATCTTTAGGAATCCAAGTAAATCTAAGGATTGGATGAATCTGGCGAGGTATAGCAAATTGTATATTGGTGTTTAATCTTTCCTAGATTTTGCTTACTTTTATGGGGATCCTTAAGGTGAAGAAATTCAGTGTCCATGTGCAAAGTGTTGTAATATTCATTGGACTCGAAGAGATGTAGTGTATGATCATCTAATATGCTATGGATTTGTTCAAGGTTATACTAGATGGATTAATCACGAGGAATGGGAAATCAAGTTGAATGTTGATAATGATATGGATGACTCCCATGATGACATCAATGGATTGTTGAATGATCAATTTAGAGATGTTGCACAGGGTGAAGGATTTTATGAAGGTCCTAATGAAGATGCCAAAAAATTCTATAGCTTAGTTGAAAAGGCAAGCCAAGAACTATATCCTAGTTGTAAAGGATTCTCTAGATTATCATTCACAATCAGTTTATATTTGTTGAAGTACCTACACGGATGGAGAAATGAATCATTTACTTCTCTTTTAGTGTTATTAAAAGAGGCAATGCCCGAGTTGAACATTCCTCTATCGTACAATAAAGCCAAGTCTATGATTAAGAATCTTGGTCTTGATTATGAGAAAATTGATGCATGTCCTAATGATTGTATGTTGTTTAGGAATGATCATAAGGATGATGACTTTTGTCATACTTGTGGAGCTTCGCGATATATCAAATATTCTGAAATAGAAGGCGAGCTTGAGCCTCCTAAAAAGTCTCATCGAGTTTCAACAAAGATTTTGAGACACTTTTCATTAATTCCTAGACTCAAAAGGCTATTTATGTGCTCAAAGACTGCAGATTCATTAAGGTGGCATGATGAGGAACGTTGTAAAGATGGAAAGTTAAAGCATCCTGCTGATGGCCTAGCATGGAAAGACTTTGATAGCTTACATCTAGAATTTGCACGCGATTCTCGCAATGTGAGACTTGGCTTGGCAAGTGATAGGTTCAATCCATATCGTACAATGAGTATATCTTATAGCACATGGCCAGTTATGTTGATGGTGTATAATCTACCGCCTTGGATGATCACGAAATCTGAATATTGTATGCTTTCATTAATTATACCAGGGCCACGATCACTTGGAAACGATATTGATATTTAGTTACAACCAATGATAGATGAGTTAAAATTATTGTGGGATTGTGGAGTTGAAACATATGATGCTTCAAGAAATCAAACATTTCAAATGCGAGCAACTCTTATGTGGACAATCAATGACTTTCCTGCATATGCCATGTTATCTGGTTGGAGTACAAAAGGAAAATTGGCTTGTCCTTATTGTAACTATGGCACTAATTCTCTCTATCTTTAACATAATCGAAAAATGTGCTATATGGACCATCGTGTTTTTCTACCCATGGATCATCCATGGAGATCTATTAAAAGATCTTTCAATGGAAAAACTGAATTTAAGTCCCCTCCATCTTTATTAAAGGGAACTGATGTGCTTAACAGATTACAAAATTTTGAAAATATGTTTGGGAAGAAGAAGAAGAGATCAAATTATGGTCCACGGAAGAAAAGTTCAATCTTTTTTTAATTACCTTGTTAGCAGCACAACTTATTACGCCACAACTTAGCACATAGAGAAAAACATAGTTGACAGCATACTTGGAACTCTTTTGGATATTCCAAACAAAACAAAGGATCATGTAAAAGCTCATTATGATTTGCAAGAGATGGGAATTAGAAAGTATCTTCATCCTGATACAACGGATCGTAAGAAAACAAGATTCGCAAGAGCATGCTTCTCAATGACAAATGGAGAGAAATCAGTTTTTTATGGAGTTTTGAAGACAGCAAAGCTACCTGATGGTAGTGCCTCTAATATATCTAGGTGTGTGCAGCTAGATGAAAGAAAATTGTCTGGTTATAAGACTCACGATGCTCATTTCATGTTACATTACTTGCTTCTAATACCAATTAAAAGCACCCTTCATGATCATGTTGCAATTTCTTTGATTCGCCTAAGTTCCTTCTTCCGTCGCTTATGTCAAAAAGTTATCACATTGGAGAAACTGGATTGCTTAGAAGTAGAGATTGTAGAAACAATAAATCAGTTGGAGAGAATTTTTCCTCCTACCTTTTTTGATATAATGATTCATTTGACTATTTATTTAGCAAATGAAGTGAGATTAGGAGGTCCTGTTCAGAACCGATGGATGTATTTTCCTGAAAGAGAAAATTGTACATTGAAATCATATGTCCGCAATAGACGTCATGTAGAAGGATGTATAGCAAAGACACATAATGTGAAAGAAGTTATAACTTTATGCTCTATATGCATAGCGGTTTACATACCAAATTTAATAGAAAAGCTCGAAATAATGATGAATATGGTCTGGGTGATACAACAACTTTCAGTTTGTTCCCTAATAGAGGTTTTCTTTTAGGAGCTGAGAAAATGGATCCATTTATTTTGGATAATAAGTCACTAACTCAGGCACATGCATATTTGTTGGGAAATTGTGATGAGGTTGAAGAATATATTAGGTACTTTAATTGAATAATAGTATTTTGTTTAGTAGAATTAACTTTTAAGTTATTTCATTTATCGTTCTAATAAAAAAATATCTTTTATGTAGAGAGCATGAAAGGGAACTTAATAATCAGTCGCGAAAATCCAAATGGAGTAGGGCCAAGAATCATAGTCAAAACTTCTATTAATGGTTTGAAACTCGTGCTTTGCAAGAGGATATGCCTGATTTGATGAAACAATTATCCAGAGGACCGAATTCAGTTGCTAAAAGATATTCTGGGTATCTTATTAATGGATATAGATTCCACACAAGGCAGCGTGACGCAAGACGTAAAACACAAAATAGTTGTGTTACACTAGTTGCCTCAACTAAAAGTTTTGCAAGCACAAAGGATAAAAATCCGATTGATGCAGATTTGACTTACTACGGAAGAATAGTTGATATAGTTAAGTTAGACTATTATGGTCATTTTAAGGTTGTCTTATTTAAGTGTGATTGGTATGAGGTTGAAAGTGATATTTATGGCCTTACTTATGTCTACTTTAACAAAAAATGCTCTCAAGAAAAGCCTTTTGTGCTTGCATCTCAAGTACACCAATGCTTCTATGTGCAAGATCCATATGATCAAGATCGATATTATTCTATGAAGACGGTTCCGAGAGACTTATTTAACATGGGCGATCAAGTTGAACATAATGTCCCACAAAGTTATGAAAATGAGCCCTTTGAATAATTGATAGGACCATCTATACCAGAAGATACCGGTGAAGTTCTCTTAACAAGGACTGATCTACTAGAAACAATTATTGATGTGCCTCCAGAGGAATTTGTTGCCCAACAACTGGAAGTAGAGTCCAAAGAGGAGTTTGAAGACACGTCTAAAGATGAGTTTGAAGATGAGTTTGAAAATGAATTTCAAGATGAGTCTGAAAATGAAATTGAAGATGAGTCTGAAAATGAGTTTTACAATAATTTTGAAGATGATTATGAAGCGGAGTTTGGAGATGACACACCATGAGTTTTAGTTATTTTGGATGACTTTATACTTCTAATTCACTCGTTTTGTTATTTGAATACTTTTCTAGTACAAGACTTTTAGATATTTAATATCTAGAAATGAGTTTGTTGCGCTCTTCGAGTATTTTGTTGGTTATGCATACAAAAAGAATTAGCTATTGTACATGCCATTTTGTCTTTAATTTCTTGTTTTATGTTTTTTTTACAGAATCCGTCTCACCTCATCCTTGATTAAAAAAATAAGTCTGTAAAGTCTATATAATATTGTGACCTGCCTAAGTCACTATTAGTTCAGTCATATCTGTAAAGTTTCCCCTCCTACACTATTTAGATATAACAGATCCTAAGTTATGACCTCTTTTGATTTTAATTACTCGTATTGCAATAATTTCTGCACAAATAAGATTAGTGTATCAAGTGTTTTCTGCACAAATAAGATTAGTGTATCAAGTGTTTTCTGCACAAATAAGATTCTTAAAATGATTTCTGAACGATGTTGTAGTGTATTTCACTGAACTTCGTTTTTGTCAATTTCATTGTCCATGTAATTGTTGTTGTTTGTGTTTATAGTTTTTTGTTTTTCAGCATTAGACATATGAATTTTTTATTTTTCCTGATTCTTAGACATATGGATTTACACCTGATGGAACTGCTGCTCATTTCAAGCTCTCAAAGCTCATGTTATGGAAGGATATCAAGGTTCAATAGTTCTCCTTCTAAATGGATCTTTATCCCCCTACCTTTCCTGGAAAAATGATGGAAAAGAATAGGAAAGTAGTAGGGACACTTATGAACTTATACTGCTGTCTAATTGCTTCTGGTAAAGTTGTACGTTTTACACTATACAATACAGTTTTGATAGATTCATACAAAAACAATCAAAGCATGAGCTCGTCTTGACAATTCTAGTCTGTAATCGACACTTCGATGTCAACTAAGTTGTATGAATTAAATTGGCATCTAAAGCTGTCTAGTACTCTTATAAATCACCAACATTTTCAAATAGAGGATGTTGTATCTGATTTTCAAGTGGAAATTTCATCCTATTGCATTGCCACATGCCACAATGTGTTAATCGTTAGTTTGGTTTTCCTTTGCATTTATTATGCATGGTTCGCGTGTATGTTATGTTGTCTTTGCACTGTGATAATTTATCAGGTAGGAAGGAATTGTATTGTACAGGACAAGATTGGGTGCTATTAACAACAACAACATACCAAGTGGAATCCTACAAGGTTGGGTGCCATTGAACTTCTTAAATTGATATGTCATGTATTTAAAACTTTCTTCTAATGCTGAATTGACATGTTTTTTTCAAAATAATTTAGTTTACCTTGACATGTTTTTCGGAATCTAGTTCATATCTATGTCATTGCACACAATCAATAATTGGGAATTAGAAAACTGTATTGTAATGGTTTGTAATGAAGTTTACCTGTCCCATATCTGTTAACCTGTGCCTATAAAGGTGTACATGGGATATTACCAAGCCATGATCTTCTCTCATTATTATTCATCTGTGTTACTTGCAGCCTCTGCTAGAGGCTATACTCTAGTCAAGGAGCATTTTGAAAAATACTCCTATCTATTATTCCAACAATACATATTCTAAGGTTTTTCTTTACTCTGTTCTTGCCTTTCCACGTCTTATCCTTTTGCCATTATATTAGTGGACGTCAAAGTTCCACGCTGACTTATCTACGGTCTTTGAGATGTCAAGCAATGCTCCACCACTACGGTCTTTGAGATGTCAAGCAATGCTCCACCAATGTTATGTTCTTTAATTGCAGCGGAAGAAGATGTAGCATGACTTGGCTTCTTGATTTCATTTAGTTGCCCCCGTGTTGTATATAAGTTTAACAAGATGCCAGTTTTCTATTTAGATGTTGTTGTCTGTTTTTCCTTGTGCCTGCAGCTTTCTAATATTGCACCTGCTTACTTTCTGCAGCAAGAGAAGGAAAGGGCCATGAACAATGAAGTAGTTGCAAAGCTTACAAGTTCCTGGTGGGGCTAATATTGCACAGGTTAACAGATATGGGAATTAGAAAACTGTATTGTAATGATTTGTTGGTGATAGGTTCCAGCATGAAAAATTAAATTCTAAAAATGTTTTTCCTACCATGTATCTGTATATTACAGATTCGAGTCAAACTAAATATAAAATTTGTTGGCTTTTATTTCACAAGTCCTTAACGCATTGTTTATTTTACAGGTGCATAAAGTAAAGAGATTAAAAGAAGAAGACGAAAATGAATCAGACAAGAATGCTAAAGAAAAAGGTCCTGAATCCGAACAAAGCTCAAAGTCCATTGAAGAATGTGAATTTTGATATGCAATACCGATCAAGTGCTGAACTGATCAACAAGTTTAAGATTAAGAGAGAACAACTTGAAAAACAAGACAATGATAAAATGAGGAAAGAGCATGCACCAATAGCGCATAAAAGACGGAATCTTGAGGGGTCCATTCCACAAGACGAAAAGAGTAAACTGTTTAGGCACAAAGCAGTGACTCAATTGTCTTCAATGGAAGAGCTTAGTACTTCACATATGATTGCAGGGAAATGACAAAATATACAAAGGTTGCTTCAATCTGGAATTTCCATTCAAAAGAAAGGAGCCAAATTTCCTATGCAAAACGCTAGGTTCCAACCATCTTCAAAGGCAGATGTTAATATTTCTCATGTGATTGATACAACACTAGGTGAAGGGGAGGAACAACCTGATATTCAGGAGCTGCAAAATATCAAACAGGTGAAGATGAAGTCAGTCTTACCGGCCACCACTCTTGATCAATTTCTAAAAGAACAGGGAATAAATGAACAACATGATATTTATGATGAGCTATCAAACTTCAAACAGGTAAAGAGGAAGTCGGTACTACCGGCTACTAATCTTGATCAGTTTCTGAAAAAACAAAGAACACGCTTAGGTGATGAAATGAAATATGATAACCGCAAAACAGATGATGTCGAATGTGTGCATGCTCCTCTTATTTATGAACATAATAAAGTATTGGATGATTTTGTAGATCAAGAAGAAATTAGTGAGGATGGGTGTCCTATAGATGAGGAAATTGACATCGATTGTAGTACAAAAAGTATATCTTAAACTTTATAAAATTTATTACTCATTATAAATGACATTTCTTATTTGGAAGTAGTTACATTAATCTAGGAATATCGGAGAATAAAAATATTCGAGGACAAACAACATGTAAGAAAATTCATGCAAGAAATTTGGAAGAAAGAGAGGAGGTGACATTTGATAAAGGACAAGCAGTGGGACCAATTGATAAGATTGTGTCTGATCTAACCTACTTTCTAGGAACAATTGCAAGGAATCCCAGATTTATCAGCTTGATTTACACTAGTTGGCATGCAGTGCCAGATGTTACTAAAAAGCGTATGTGGGAATATGTCAATGTAAGAACAATAAACTTTGAGATTTTATATTTCATTGCATGCTTATTATTGATTGAAGCTAAATATTTATCTATTTTGCATAGTCCAAATTCTTAATTCCAACAGAAGGAGAGAAGTGGGTGATGACAGGTCTTCGTGAGACTTGGAGGCGACACAAGGGAAATATTAAAGAGAGATTTTTTGATAAAAATAGTACTATTGAGGATATGTTAGCAAAACGGCCTGATGATATACCTGAAGTTCAATTTCGTCAATTGA
Source organism: Solanum rostratum (assembly GCA_029948455.1). Classification (NCBI taxonomy): domain Eukaryota; kingdom Viridiplantae; phylum Streptophyta; class Magnoliopsida; order Solanales; family Solanaceae; genus Solanum; species Solanum rostratum. The sequence continues at coordinate 19,999,773 of CM057049.1, forward strand.
TCGAGTATTGGAAGCATCCAACTATTCAAGTCAGGCTAAAATAATGCATTTTTTTCTTTGACATATTTTGCATCATCTCTATTCTTTATTTTTTTAATTTATAAATTAATACATCTTTTTGTATTGAAATTTAGGCTATCTCTGAGGTGAATTCCCAAAACAGAAAAAAACAAAAGTGGAGGCATTGAATGGGACCAATTGATTTTGCAAGAGTACGCGTGGCATTGGTAATACTAATTAACATACACTTTGTAAAATTTGAATTTCATTTTTTGATACATTACTAGAACATGTTGATGTTTTTTAAAATTCGTTTTTGTGTAATTTGTAGCGTGCAGCTAAAGAAAACAATGAGGAACCATCAAAGTCTGAAATATTTATTGCAACTCGTACAAAGAAAGGACAAGAACTTCAGGCTGATACCCAAGTTGCAACAGTAAGTTATTTATAGTGGATTAGTGGTTTATTTTATTCATACCTATAACATTTATATTGTGGAGAGTGTGACTTCGCTAAATGAATCATAAACTCCTTTTGGTTGAACAAAAAGTAGTACTTAAATTTAACTGTGCCATGTGAATTTTTTGATAGGCTGAACTTCAGAATCGCCAAAATGCTAGAGAAACGCCAGATGATGCATCTAAGGCAGTGGTTGGAAAGGAATAGCCTGGTCGACTCAGATGCTATGGTAGATCACTGACAATAAATTCTCTTAAAAAGGAGGACGAAATTAACAAGCTTAAACAAAAGCATGTCAATGAAATAACTTCTCTAAAGGAAGAAATGAGAGAGGAAATGCAAAAATGTTTTAGTCAATTATTGCAAAACAACCCAGGATTGAATTTTCAAGATACACCGGGGTGTGTCGGATCTAATCTTGCTTCACCTGCTGATGCAAGTAGTGCACAAGCGGAAAAAGGTCAAAATCTTCCACATTCTTCTAGATTAACTCATGCTTTGGTTCTTAACTCAAAAGATATTTTATCCTAAAGAACTATATCTTATATGATTGAGAATCTGTGAGAGTTGGCTAATCAGTGCTCCTGTGTTGTAATCTTGCTACCCTAGAACATCAATAGGAGCAAATCCAACTGGAACACCACTTTCCCCTCTTATTAAAAAGTCAACCACCCCGGCAACACTCTTAAATATCCCAAAGATACTTAAAGCAAAATCATGAGAAACAATAGTACCCTCTACTAGTGCATTCAAGATTTTTGGAAGTATACTCAACAAATAAGGCTGCTCAATAAAAAATTGATCAGCTACATTTGTAACAACACCATTGTTCTCACCGGAAGGATACGAATGTAATTTGAAGAAAATTGATGAAATGTAGGAGCCCTCAATGCAAAGTTTTGAGAGTAAAAACTTTAACCAATCTTCTTTAACATCAACTGCAAAAGAGTCAGAAAGAATAAGTTTATCATAATAATCAAATAAAAGCTTTGAATATATCAGAGTTACAAAATTCACTAGTTTTTACCGGCTGATGCAATACGCAAAATTTCTGGATTTCTGGATTTGATACAGTATTGGCTAATCAGTGCTCCTATGTTGTAATCTTGTTACCAGATATAAAAACTATATCTTATATGTTTGCGGTTTATGGGATTTTTGGATTTGATGACGAAATAGGTAAACAGACAGATATATTTAGACTTGCTTGGTCTAGTTGCTACTTGATCACATGTGGACAATAAAACAACTTTATAGGATCAACATGCTAGTGGTGGTGATATAAGTGTGTGTGTAAGGCTTACTGAATGTTTCAGTTGTTGTTGATGTTACTGCAGTTTATGTTACTGCAATGATGTTTCAGTTGCAATGATGTTACTACAATGATGTTACTGAATGTTTCAGTTGCTGTTTATGTTACTGCAATGATGTATGGTTCAACTCTAAACATTTCTACCTTTCATTTGTTTCAACAATGCTGTTTTTTGTTTTGATTTGTTTCAATAATGTTGTTTTTTGTTTCAACAAAGCTCCAACAATGTTGTTTTTTTATCTTTCATTTGTTTTGATTTCTCTCTAATTGTTTTATTTTTTTAATGTGTAGGAAAATTCGAGAGATCAAATTTGAATGGCAGCCACAAGTCAATTTGATTTATTGAAATGAATAGGAAGAGTTTTTGAACTATTTTTAGAGTTTAAATACATTTGATTTTGTGTAATTCATTGCGAGTATGCACATCTTTAAAAGACTCTTATAAGAATTTGTAAGACATTATAATTTTAAGTTTATTGCATATCTATATATTTAATTATTTATAAGCAAAATTATGTTGTAGTGTGATTAGCATATATATAAAAAAAATTCAAGAAGAAAATTTTGGCATATAAATTTTTTTAGTCAATATTGCAAAACTTTAAAATTGAACATCAATGATGGCATAGATATCAGCAAATGATACACTTTAAAATGTTATTTTAGAGATGTTATAAATGGCTACACTTCGAAAGCGTTGCCAATAAGTATGAAGAGGCAACGCTTAAAAATGTAGTAGTACATAGTAAAAGTGTTGTTATATAGCTATTACAAAGCGTTGCTTTTGCACCCATGGGCAACGGTTTTAAAGTGTAGTTATTGAGGCAACACCTACAAAGTGTTGCCTAAAGTCAAAGGTAACGCTTCTTTAGGCCACCCCTGCAAAAGTGTTGCCTAAAGCCAAAAAGTGTTACCTTTGATCAAAGACAACACTTTTTTATAGTTTAGGCCACACGTAGTCAGGGTACTTAAAAGCCAAAAATGTTTTAGTGGCAAGGATTGGCTTCACACCTGTTATGCCTCTATCAATTGTAGAACGCGAGGTCAAATTCCAATTCTCGAATGGGCCTGTTATAGAGTGGAAGGGTAGTTCGGTAGTGCCCAAGGGTAAGTTTATTTCCTGCCTTAGAGCCAGAAAATTAATTTCTAAAGCATGTATCTATCACCTCCTACGAGTTAAGGCTGATGATGTAGAGTCTCCACCTTTGGAGTCACTTTCAGTTGTCAATGAGTTTCCTGATGTCTTCTCTGATGATTTTCCTGGATTCCCTCCTAATAGGGAGATTGACTATGGGATCGATGTTCTCCTCGATACCCAGCCTATCTCTATTACATCATATAGAATGGGCCCCACAGAGTTGAAAGAACTGAAAAACAGTTGAAAGATCTCTTGGATAAGGAATTTCTTATGCCAAATATCTCACTATGGGGTGCTCTGGTACTTTTCGTGCGAAAGAAAGATGGTTCCCTCAGGATGTGCATAGTTATCATCAGTTGAATAAGGTGACCATTAAGAACAAATATCCCCTTCCAAGGATTGATGGCTTGGTTGACCAACTTCAGGGTGTCGCTGTTTTCTCTAAGATAGACCTCAGGTCAAGCCATCACCAATTGAAAGTGAGAGAGTGTGACATCCTAAAGACAGCTTTTTGAACCCGATATGGTCACTTTGAGTTTCTAGTAATGTCCTTCGAACTGACAAATGCTCCTGCTGCTTTCATGAACTTGATGAACAGAGTATTCAAATAGTACCATGACATGTTCATGATTGTGTTTATCGATGATATATTGGTGTACTCCAGAGATGGGGAAGATTATGCCAATCATCTTCAAATGGTTCTTCACACACTCAGAGATAAGGAGTCGTATGCCAAATTTTTGAAATGTGAGTTTTGGCTTAAATTGTTGTCATTTTTAGGCTGTGTTGTCTCAAGTGATGCTATTCGAGTGAATATGCAGAAGATTGAGGCAGTTAAGAACTGGCCTAGACCCACCTCTCCAACTGACATAAGGAGTATTCTGGGTTTGGCTAATTACTACTGCAGATTTGTTGAGGGATTCTATTCTCTATCCTCGCCATTGACTAAGCTGACTCAAAAGAAAGCTAAGTTTTAATGGTCCGACGAGTGTGAGAAGAGTTTTTCTGAGTTGAAAAACAGGATTAACAGACTACACCAGTATTGACTCTACCTAAAGGGGCGGATGATTTTGTGATCTGTTGTGATGCTTCTAGGATGGGATTAGGATGTGTTCTGATCCAGAGAGATAAGGTCATAGCGTATGCTTCCAACTCAAGAACCATGAGAGGAACTATCCAACTCATGACTTAGAATTGATTGCGGTGGTGTTTCCACTCATGATCTGGTGCCACCACATATATGAAGCGCATGTGGATGTATTCACAGACCACAAGAGCATGCAATACGTCTTCACCCAAAAAGAGCTTAACTTAAGGCAGAGGAGATGGCTTGAGTTGCTCAAATACTATGACATGAACATCCTCTACCATCCAGGTAAAGCTAATATGGTTGTTGATGATCTTAGTAGGTTATCCATGGGGAGCACAACCCATGTGGAGGAAGAGAAAAAGGAGTTGGCCAAAAAGATTCACCGATTGGCACAATTGGGAGTTCAACTAGATAAATCAGGCGACAGAGGAGTTCTTATGCATAATGGGTCTACATCATCTCTAGTAGTAGATATAAAGGAGAAATAAGATCAAGAACCTATTATATTGTAGTTGAAGGTGGATGTGCATAAGCAGAAGGTGATGGCTTTCGCCAAAGGTGGAGATGGAGTATTGAGGTATCAAGGCACATTGTGTGTTCCAGATGTTGATGGTGTTCGAGAGAGGATCATGGCAGAGGTCCATAGTTCTAGATATTCCATCCATCTAGGGTCTACCAAGATATACCATGACTTGAGAGAAGTCTACTGGTGGAGTGGATTGAAGAAAGATATTGCTAAATTCGTTTCCAAGTGCCCGAATTGCCAACAAGTTAAAGTTGAGCACCAAAGGCCTTGTGGAGTACCTCAGAATTTTGAGATTCCAAAGTGGAAATAGGAGGTGATTAACATGGACTTTGTCACAGGCTTACTGAGGTTCCGCAAACAGCATGATTCAATTTGGGTGATAGTTGATCAAATGACAAAATTTGTACACTTCGTAGTAGTAAAAACGACAAACATTGTAGAGGATTATGCCTAGTTATACTTAAGGGAGATCGTCAGATTGCATGGAGTTCCTTTGTCCATCATATTAGATAGAGGGGCTCAGTTCAATGCCCGATTATGGAAGTCCTTTTAGAAAAGGCTAGGTTCAAAGGTAAACCTTAGTACTTCTTTCCACCCTCAGACTGATGGTCAGGCAGAGCGGACGATACAGACTTTGGAGGATATGTTGAGGGCTTGTGTAATTGACTTCAAAGGTAATTAGGATGACCAGTTTCCTTTGATTAAGTTTTCCTACAACTACAACTTCCTTTCGAGCATCCAAATGGCTCCATATGAGGCCCTCTATGGTTAGAGATATAGATCACCGATCGGGTGGTTCGAGGTGGGTAAAGCAGGGTTAATTAGACCAGACTTCGTACATCAGGATATGGAGAAGGTAAAGATTATACAAGAGAGATTGAGAACTTCACAGAGTCATCAGAAGTCCCACGTTCATGCTAGAAGAAGAGACTTGAAGTTTGAGGTCAACGATTGGGTGTATCTGAAAGTGTCACCCATGAAGGGTGTGATGAGATTCGAGAAGAAGAGGAAATTGAGTCCTTGATACATTGTTTCCTACCAAACTGTGAAGAGAGTGGGAAATATAGCTTAAGAGTTGGAGCTACCGCAAGAGCTGGCAGCCATTTATCCGGTCTTTCACATTTCTTTGCTTAAAAAGTGTTTGGGAGATCCGTCCTTGGTTGTGCCAATTGAAAGCATTGGAGTGAAGGATATTTTGAGTTATAAAGAGGTCCCAGTCCAAAACCTTGGTCGTTAGGTTCGCAAGTTGAGAACCAAAGAGGTTACATTTGTAAAGGTGTTGTGGAGAAGTCAATCTGTTAAAAAGGCCACATGGAAGGCTGAAGAGGATATGAAGACTAGATACCTTCACCTATTCATGCCTTATAATGATGAAATTCATGGTAACAATTCATTTCTACCCTCTGAGTTACTTTTCCATTGTTGAGTTGAATCTGAATTGATGTTTCTATTGAGTCTACGAGTATTTGAGTACACATGTCTTTAACTATATTCGTACCTAATGATGATGTTAGAAGCAGTGTTTCAATTCTAAATCCCGAGTTGAGATTGATTTCTGAAGTATGAGTATCCGAGTATTCAAGTATTTGAGTTCCTTCTTGATAAGTCTCCTAGTTGCTCATCATTCGAGGACGAATAATCCTAAGGGAGAGATAATGCAACACCCCCTAATTCTTTCCACCTAGTCTGAGAAGATGTACAGAGAAAACTGAGAGAATGACTGAGAAAAAGCTGCTGAAAGGGAGTCCATGAGAGCCATCTACAATACGTAGAGAGATTTATGGCCTATAAACGAGGTCTCGTAGACCCCCCCCCCCCCAAATGTCTTGGTGGGATTTTCTAAGTCTGAGGCTCACATATGAGACCACCTACGACCTGTAAAATGGTTCTATGAATTTATGGTCTAAAAATTAACTTTTCAGTATCTTGAGTTACGAGTTATCAGACGACTCATAAAACATTTTATGTGTCATAGAAGAAGTTTCATGCCAAAGTCCAGTAACTCAAATTTTAGGACCCCTTATTTACGAGAAGTAATTTACGGCCTGTAGAATGTTCTACAGCCCGTAGACGGGGTCTTGTAGACCTAGTCGATAGTTTTAAAAGGGGTATTTTTGTCTATTCATATCCATTTTAATTAAACCCTAGGACGTTTTAGACTTAATTAAAGACCTAAGTAAAACCCTAAGGATATTTTTACCATTCTTTACGCGTAGGGATTTATTGAGCAATACCAGAAGAGGGAGAAGAGCGAGGGTTTCAGATCAAACGCGAGGATCGACCAAAGATTGATTGTTTCTTCTATTCCCAAGTATGTAAGGCAAACCAAAACATTGATGTTCTTTCATGTGCTCCATAACCCAGATTGATGGTGATGTGAGTAAATTGAGTCTCCTATGAATATTTCTTGAAGGTTTTGCATAAATTCTAATGCATATCTATATAATTTTGCATGAAATACCATTTTTATGATTTAAATGCTTGAATTAGATTATTTTTCCATACTACATGAAACCTAGCATGACTTCTTATGATCTTCATATATTTTACTTACATGAGCATGCATGAGCATAATTTGAGCCTAAGAGTCTATGGAATCTATAATTGCTTTAATTAATACATTTGTTCTCCTAAATGCTATGAGTTAGAACGATGCACGATTGGGTCCTTATGAGTCAAGAGCTGAACCATAAAATGATGTAACCAAAGGGGTGATAGTTGATATGATGAGTTGAGATAATGAATGTCCAATGAGACTAGATGAATGAGTTAACCATAGGGTTGATGTCTTATGAGCATATTGAGTCTTGGGAGGAGTCTTGAGCACCGAATTGAGTAAGAGTAAGTCCAACTCAAACTCAATAACTATGTAGCCGACGTAGGAGAGGATTGAACCGTAAAACTAGATATTTCGTATTGTCCCAAAATGAGGACTTGATATTATTGATTTTGGATCCATTGATGGGATGTCCTGTAAAACCCCCGGCAGGTATTGGATGGATGTGGAAATGACATCTCTTCGTTGTATCATCATCGGCTCATAGGTAATGGTTGTCGGTTAGAGAAGCTCCTAATTAGGCCTTGATAGTACTCTGAGTGGATGATACATTTTTGATGGATGAGTAGTCATTGTTTAAATTGCATTCTTAGACTCTTGACATGATGATTGAGTTCCCTTATTCTTGAGTTGAGCTATTTGAGTTGATGTTATTCTTCCTTTACATTTTTCTTTCTTCCATTTTACATGCTCGTACATTCCACGTACCGACGTCCATTTGGGTCTACATCTTTTCATGATGCAGAGATAGGTACTAGTGGTCATTAGTAGGCACCCCGTTGAGGACCTATTTGCTTTCAGCTGATTGGTGAGCTCTCCCCTACTTTTAGAGGATATCATATTTCTATTCTATCTTTCAGTTTTAGACACATTTTATTCTATTTAGAGGTAGCCATGGGTCTGCAATTGGCACCAACCATTGTTCAGATGTTTCAAAGGCTTCATAGACTAGACTGTTGAGTTGTGATTGGATGTTATGTTGACTAGTTTCCTTTCATACTAGTCTTGCTTAGTTAATGGATGAGATGTCTGGACTTTGGCCTTTATTTATCATTTGATATTTCTTTTCTTTACATATTCTTATACATTGATGTCTTCCACTTGTAAAATGTGATTGAACGAATATGGTGAGGCCGAGTGCTTCATTTGGGGCTAGCAATAGTCTTCGAGTGCCAGCCACGCCAAAGGTACCCTCTTGGGGCGTGACAAACCCGTTTTGGAGAAACCCCAACTACTACCTCTCCACGTAAAATAAGCACGATTATACATCTAAAGCTTGAAACTGTACATCCTACCATCAATAATGGCATAACAAGCCGAAGGTCAGTGCATGCGTAAGATGACATCCAAATCAAGAACTCTCACTCTCTCTCATCAACCATCACTAATTTACTATCATCAACACTTCTATCAACACCAAAAAGCAGGATCACTCAAAGGGCTTGTAACGAAAGATCATTAGCATGATTCAATCGAGAAATCTTATCTAAGAACACTCATGATGAAGTACAATCTCCCTCGTCTATCAAGACTCATTCTAAGTTCAAAGAACTTTACATAATGTAAAATTCAGTTCACACCTCATTCAACATAAGACTGGAAACTCTTAGATCCATGAGGCAGGATCAGAATTGCTGAATGAAGTTATCGCTTCTCATCCTCGAGACTCAACCTGAATGACAATCAACCATGGGACTAGGCCATGGGCATGGCAATCATACACCAGATGGGAATAGAGCATCACCTCCACTGAAGTATAAGGAATATACGAGATGGAAAAAAATTGACGCCTCATCTTAATTAATCTATCACCATAAAAAATTAAGCTCTTCCTCAGTTTATCACATCATCATCTCCCCCTTAGCTCTCAAGGTCCTCTCTCTAAATTTGTGAATGAACTCCCTCTACTAGGCTCTAAAAACATATCTCCACACAGTCAAGGAATCACTATCCACAAGAATATGCATCTTAAACTCTTCTGTTATACTATAGTCACATATATAAAATAGCCTCAAAGACTCTCTTCGAAGATACCACTCTTAGCTTCCTCTTGTCTCTATGGAAATCTTTCTATATTTGCTACTCTTATTGGCGTACATAACCACTTTCCATAACTCTTACAATCTAACCTCTTCCTTTTTTCCAGCTAATGCTCAACTTCTGTGCTCCCATAAACTTAATTGCGTAAGAATTAGACTATCATGGAAAACTCATCTTCATCTATCTATAAGCCCCAATCAACTTAGCTACTCTATGATAAGGAATGCTTACATCAACGTACTCCATCTTGACAACTCGAATATGCTACTTGGAGTCTTCATATCTTTGAGCTTCATACATCTTTACACAATCACTGGTACACATCTCAAGCCTCCTCTTATCTAACATTTCATCCCCAATTCTCTATTTCCATCTACAGCACCTCTACCATACTCACTACATCACATTCTTTGCAAGTCAAACCCTAATTATCAAACATACCTTATGGTGAACCTCTTAGGGTAAATCTCCAACTAAGACCATCACTGTCACAATGTTATCCCCTCCTTAGCATTACCCCCTCACAGTTCAATCTTAAGGTCTAGTACTGACACGTACATCACATACTTCCCTCAAATATCACACCAACATACAATTACTAGGTAAAGTTTGGGAACATAAGCCCACTACAATCCCATAGTGAGTATTCAATCAACACATCCCCTCTTTGCCACTCAAGGACCATCACCCATTCACTATACCTCCTTATTAGACTAAGCTCATAACTCGATGAATATCATAGACTCTCACTTAAGAATCATAAGCCTAATTTAGATCTATCAAATTGAAGGCACTCTGTTCCCCTATTCAACCTCTATACTTCATCCACAATAGTATGAATACCATAACACATCAACATAAACCTCCTTCTAGTCTTGAGCAGGCTCTAACACATTCCGACAATAACCCTTTCTCTCTATATCTCATCATGAAAATCATAGGGTAATTACGACTCTTTCATCAAACGTATGGCAATTGACTCATCACCTTATTACTTAACTAATAGGTACAAACTCTAACTACAAGCCTCAATCAGCCATCACTCTTGCTATCTCGTCCTTTTCTTTCCATCCTCTTCTTTCTGACTCTAGGATGATTCAATTCTACTCAGGGTCTATAAGATGTCAAATCTCACTCTTAGGTGGAAACATTAAACTCTTTAGAGACATAAGTTTCTCTCTCATGGATAACGTCAACAACAAGTTTTGGATAAGAAGGTTTGGGGTGTGTCTTGATCTCACTCAAATGCACTATTCGTGTGAATAAAAGTGCATGCTTTTGAGTCAATCAACTCAGCACACTAGTCGGCTTCTCTCAAGCCTGGTGCAGCCTCTCTACCATTCTGATTACTTTATCAAATAGGAATTCATCGGTAAGGATTTAAACATTTCTGTCTCTATCACCTTGTAGGTTAGACATAATCGGAAGGTTTAGAGCAACGTACAAATCATCACAGATTTCTTAGGGAACAGCTCTAGTGCACGATTTAAAATTGGAAAGAAGTGTAACCATTCCCAATGTCCTATAGCCTCCTGCTTATAAAGTGAGGTGCACAACACACCCATAAATAAGACTCTACTAGACACGGCTTCATAGACTCCCTACAGCACTTGAACTCTGTGCTCTGATACCAAGTTTGTCACGCCTTGGGAGGGTACCCTTGGTGTGGCCGGCACTTAGAGACTATTGCTAGTCCTCGAGCGAATCACTTGACCTTATCGTCAAGTCATACTCAACAACAAAAGAAAATACTCAAGGAAAAGACTGAAATGGAATCAAATAACCAAGTCTTTATATAAAGAGTTAATTTTTAATAAAGAAGAGTTGGAAAAGAAGCAACGCTCAATATCCTCTACTCCTTATCTATGAAGCCTCTACCTCTAACATCTAGATAGTACCATGATAGGTCATGGCTACCCAACTCAAGGAAAATAAGGTACTAACTCAAGCTAGATGATAATAATATGGAAATCCTCCAAAAACAAGGAGGTCTCATCGGTTAGCTGAGTGCGGGTAGATCCTCAACAAAGTGCCTATTGATGATCTCTAATACTTGTCTCTGCATTATGAAATGATGTAATCAAAATGGACGTCAGTATGTGGAATATATGAGCATGTAAAATGGTTTAATGAAATAGATAAAGGCAGAATAATATAGAAATAATATCAGCTCAGAAGATACTCAATCAAAATGTCAAATGTCTATCTAAAGTAAGAATAAAGAGTAGACAAGTGTCCCATCAGGATAGAACCTATTTGGGGGTTTCTCTTATCTGACAACAATTACTTATGCGCCAGTGATTGTACAACAATTCCGCTGATGTTGCCATAGCCATTCCATACTTTCCAGGTAAGTAAAAACTCGAACCCATAATGGATCCAGCCTCAGAGTCCTCTATTGCTTCCAGGGATTTCTCCTCAATAGGGAACCTCTAATGTGATGGTTCAATCCTCACCTACGCTTGGTGATGTAGTTAATGTGTGCGAGTTGGACTTACTCTTACTCATTTCGATGCTCGATATTCCTCCCAGGACTCAATGCTCATAACCTCATCAATCTCAATTAATCATCTCAATTAGTCTCATAGAGAATCTCATCATCTCAATTAATCTCATGGAGATTCTCATCATCTCATCAGCTCAATTCTCATTTAAGAACTTAAGAACTCAAATCATCGTTAAGAAGAAGTTGGTTAAACAAAACTCTGGAGTTCAATTATGAATACTTAAGAAATCATCAAGTTCTAATAACTCGTCATCATGCTCATATCACAATCACAATCAACATACTCAAGCCAAGGTTCTAGACTCAATCCCTAGGTTAATTCATGCATGCTTTTACAAAATAGCATATAGGGTTTATGAATAACTCATGTGAAACATATAATCAGTAAAATCAAATTTGTAATGATCATCAACTCATGAAAATACGAGATATATTTATAATTTACAAGAAAATACTCAAGAAACATGTATCAAGAGTCATGATACTCACAACTCCTCTATTACCATCAATGGTGCACATGGAAGAATAATTCCACACTTTAGTTTAGCCTTACATACCTGGTATGAAGCTTTGACCATCACCCTCGCAAGAACTCTCCTCAATCTCTTGAATCCTCGCTCCTAACTCTTCTCCTTAACCCTAGCCTTTGTTAGAACTTGGAAAAGAAATAGGATTGGGGATTAAAAATCCTTTTTATACTAAAATGACCTATTTTGATCATGTTTAAGTTTAGGAGGATTGGGAAAGGTTTAGAATGCCCCTCACGAAAACTGAAAAAATTTTAGCTCGGTGACACCTAGTCTGTGATGCAGACTAGGTTACTTTAAGGTGATTTTTGCCAAAAATTCTTTGATCGGGTTTTCTAATCCAGTAGAAAATATTGAGACCAATTTTAAGTGTAAGTTCACGGTAGGTGCGTGTTGCACACCTATCGTGCACTCATTCTAAAAATCATTTTCGCATAAAAAAATTATCTTTTGATATGGTTGCTCTAAAATCAACCATAATTTTCTTCCCACTCAATTTTTCATGCTGATCACATATTCGGCTTCTAATTTTCCGTCGGAGTTTGTAAAGACGTGTTATGCGCATCTCTTCTCTAGGGGTATTTTGGTAATTTTATTGGGTGTTACACCTACGGCTCGTAGTTTACACTATGGCTCGTAGAAGTACCTTCGTAGGCCTATATGTAACCATGTCTGAAATATTTTTTCCTTGCATTCCTTGGTTTGTGAGGCTAACCGTGTTTGCTAAATATGTGTATTTCAGGTACTATGGCCCCAAAGGCAAGACGAGAGGAGATTAAGGCCCTACAGCGGAGATTGCGAGATGAGCCCTCGAAGGATCAGGACACCTCCAAGACTAGTTAATCACTTGAAGATCTCAGTGTCCAGCCTGACCCATAAACACGAATTACCACAAGACTTGGGCATACCCAAACCCAGGCAATCGTTGCTCGCTCTCCCTAGTCTAAAGAGGGAGGCAACAAAGATAGCAGTTCCATACAGATGACTCCTTTTGAAGAAGAGTCTGAGTCAGGGTCTGGCGATGAGTTGGAGACAAAGTCCTCGGCACCACCTCAGGCATCATCATCACCTCTGGACGCTCTATCTAGCGGGTGACGCATGGAGGGCTTGCAGGCCATCTATACAAAAGGCATACAGAAGAATGAGTGGCGCTAACCAACTCATTCTATTTTTGAGGAGCCCCAGATTATCACTTCAGGATTACATAGTGTCCCAGGCTTGCAAAACACTATTAGCAGATATGGGCTCTAGTGGTTGGCCAGATGTTGGGGAAGTACTCCTATAGTTTGTGAGTTTTATGCATCGTATGCTTCCACAGTTCTCAGTTCTCTTCCCAAGGGGAAAAAGCCCCCTCACTCAGCGTAGATTGACACATACTAGAGTAAGGGGCCGGTAGGTGGATATCTTTGAGACTACTATCCACCGAATGTTATTTGGGCTTGAGTTCCCAACCCCTAGATCGACAACAGAGTATGACAAGAGATTGGGACAGACTAAGGATAAGGCCTTGATGAGAGATCAGGCCCACAAGGACAGTTTAATGGGATGGGTCGCTAACAAGATTGTAGAGCAGGGCCTGGACCCTGAGTGGATAGCTACATCGGCGGAGCCTATCGTGAAGGATTCACTCATCTTCACCGCCAAATTTTGGTAGGCTTTGGTGAGATCACAGATCTAGCCTATACTTGTTGATAATACACGAGGCGACCATGAAGAGGTACACCTTCATCCCCTTGTCGTGCTTGATCTATAGACTCTGTATAGAGTCAGGGGTGGAGATTCTACATCATTTGGACTCATTGATAAAGGTTCATAGGACTTTGGATGCCAGCCTAATCAATGCTGAGGATAATCCAGTGGCCCTCCAACGAGCATCGTACCCTCAATCTCAAAGGCCAAAGATGTTTGCAGCGGTGCCACCATCTGAGCCTCCATCCAGAATCACTGCTGCTGCTACTACTGATGAGAGGCCCCACAGGCTAAGGCTGATGTGAAAAGGGGGCCCACTACCACTACTTTTGGACCAGAGCCCGTGCCTGCACTAATAGCACCCGCTGGCATGGTCTATGTGTTGGTGGCTTCCATTCAGGCCATGGCGCAGAGACTGGCCTACACTGAGTCACAGCTGACTCAGTTACTACATCAAATTAGGCCTTAGGACCGCCAGGCCATTTCAAAGTCTAAGGCTTTCACGCAGGTGTTCACGGTAGCCACTATCTAGGACAGACTTACACCCGCGGATACCCGCATAGATGATTTTGAGAGGCGGTCCAGCAAAGCCTCAGCACAGCATGGCCAGTAGATATAACGGCCCTTCAAAAGAATATCCAGCAGCTCTGAACCGCCATAACATCAACTTTGGCAGCACCAGTAGTGTTCCCAATGATTGAGCCCTCAGTGCTATTGGTTGATCTATTTGCTCCTAAGGATCTATCACAGACTTCCCTCAGGAAGACGACCCGCATTGATGATCGACTACAAGCGGGGATGACAGAGGAGCAGAAGTTAGAGCTTGTCGTAATGCGCTCAAGGAAGGATGAGGAGTGGAGGAAGGTTCGTGAGCTTGAGCTAGTGAGGGGTGTTGGCCCCTCCGGACATGTTTCTACCACTGAGGAGGCCACCAGGCAGGTTGAAGGTGGCTAGAGACTAGTGCTTAAGTGTCCAGGTATGTTCCTTTTTGACCTTTGTGCTTTATTATACTATTTTGTGCATTGAGGACAATGCAAGTCTTTTTTTATCAGGTATGGGTAGTTATAAGCCTCAGTGAAGTTTGAGTAACCTTGGCCTATAACTATCCCAAATTTTGAATCATAGAGGTTTTCTCGCCTATAACTATCCCAAATTTTGAATCCTCAGGGTTTTCTTGCCCTTAACTATCCCAAATATTGAATTCTAGGGGTTTTCTTGCTTATGTTCTTTTTTCCTAAGTATATTTATTTTCTGTTGAACTAGTATGTTTACAATGTATAGGTAGTATTAGTAGCATGTAGTACTGATATTTATGGCATATATTTGTTTTTGTGTGAAAGTTGATACCCACCAAAATTTTGTTAGTTAGTCTTGATAGCAACCATGCATGATTGGTTCTTTGACAGTACTTGTTCTAATAAATGAGGATAACTTATGATGGAAAGCATGATCTGAGAGCCTTTGTTAATAGTGCAATCAGTGTCATGTGTGTATGAACTTTCTTTGTTGAATTCATATATTGTGCTTTAATTCAAAACTTGCCCTGTTACTCTAACTTAGACGGTAGGTTAGCTGGTTGGGAAAGGATCTTAGGTCGTTGTTCATATGAGTCCACTTAGCCGAAATAACCAACCAAATGTGTAAAGTATCCCTTAATCCCAATGGTCGAGCCTTACATGTACCCTTTTCTTTGTAAAAACCAAGTTACCTAGCCTTATTAGATATAAAATCCTGAAATCAGCCCTGGTCCTTCCTTGAATATTGTGCACCTTGACTGAGGTACAAAGCTTAAGTTGAGGGTGGCTACCAAAAGTGGCCCTGGTTACTAAGTTGGATATTGTGCACCTCAACTCAGGCCAAAAGCCTAAGTTGAGGGTGGCTGGTGTAAGGGTAAACACAAAAATAAAGTGGAAGTTAGTGATACATGGAAAGAGGGATAAAAATGTGATCTGGGTGCAAGAAAAATGAGTTGATGTCTAATCAGTAAGCTAAAAAGAAAAATGATGTGAAACAAAAGGGCAAAAAGCTAAAAATGAGGATAAGGCACCAAGAAAAGCTTGAAATAGGAGAAAAGGAGAATGTGGTGAATAATGACAGTGTTGGTAGAGCAAAAGTGTAGAAAATGCAGTGTCAAGGAGGGCTTTTAGTCACTACGTTCCCAAAACATCATACCAAAGCCTCCTGAGCCAACGTTACAAACCAAGAAAGTCCTAAAGTGATCCTAGTCCAAGTAGTCAAAGGTCATAGTCATGAGTATAGGGGCAAGCATATGGTAATGAGCATGGTATTTAAATGTCTTTTGTGAGAGTGAGTGATTTTGCATAGTCCCAAGTATTGAATCTGAAAATATCATCATGAGAGAGATATGAGACTTCTTTCTGTGAGGACACTTGTATTGCAGTGTTGATATTGGACTAACTCAATAAGTGTTACTTATTGATAATTACATTGCTTGTTATAGTTGCGTTTTCACATATGTAGATCTGTGTTGGTTTGCTTGATAGTTATCTAATGTGTTTTTAAAAGCAGTGTGGGTATCTGTGCTTGAGTTTGATATGATGTATGCCATTAGATTGAGGTCCATGTGTTATTGTACTACTTATGTACATTGAGTCCGTTGCTTGAAGACAAGCAACAATTTTAAGTTGATGGTGTTAATATGCTGTCTAATACAATACTTTAATGCTTAAAACTTGGAATTTTATGTGTTCTCAAAGCAATGTTAGTAGATTTGTTCTATTTTTATGGGTTTTTTTTTCAGCATTACAGGGTTGGCATGATTTTTGGGCTAAGTGTGCAAAAGTTGCATAAATTGCTAATATATGATACCTTTTACGGGCTACGAAAAATTCCATGGGCCATAGGGTAGGTTTCGTACTAAAATCCAGTGAAGGGTGATTCTGAAATTGAGCCTACAAACATGCAGACAAGTCATAAAAGCTTCTATAAGTCGTAGACCATGTGTCGTACCCTAAGGATCAGAAAATGGGAAGTAGCTGAAAAGTCATCATAAAAAATCCTTTACGGGTCATAGAACTTTATACGGCGCATATATGGGTCTTGTAGAAGTCATCCCCAGAATTGCTGAAGGAAACCACGAAGCCTCGACTCTGGCCGTAAAACTTTATATGGCCCGTAGAAGTGTCCGTAAAGCCTATCGACCCAGTTCGTTTTGGTTTTATTTTTTAAATTCTATAAATAGGTTTTTAGGTTATTTTCCATAAGAAATAGTACAGAACAGTACAGAACTTGAGAGAGTCATTGTGAGACACTCGTGAAACATTATTTTGTGTTCTAAATTCAATCTTGTGATTCTTAGTGAAGAGCTTAGATTTATTGTTCCTAATTCTATTGTATAAGTGATCGATTATGTTAGTCAATATCATGATTCTTGCATCTACACTAATAATCAGTATCTAAATCCACAACCAGGGTTGCTGGAACCATGAAGAACTAACAAGGTAAAATCGAATAATCCATAATCCTTGAAAAGTGTGCATGCATGTATTAATTAAGTCTCTTCAATTTGAATTCCTTTTAACGGTGGCCAACATTAGAACTCATTGACTGGATCAAGGGAGTAATGAATAGGAAAAGAGATTAATTAATAGGATTCAATTGATGTTTCTCGTCTAATCAACCAAACTGGATCAAGGGGAGGTTGTACTAGAACAATAGGTAAGGGTTAGTAATGTCACACTGTGGTGATGGATCAAATCACGTAGTGAAATTTGCCTCTCGCTTATCTCAGAGGGTTTGGTGAACTTAACTTACCACTCTGTATGCTACACACCAAAAACGAATTCGATTACCTGGTAATACCAAGCTAGGGAATCATGGGGAACACAATACCCTAGTTACTCTTTATACTGATTTCACACTTGTCTTAGTCTAGGATTCCTTTCCATGGTTTTTACAACCCCCCACCCCCTTGGGAGATAAGTAGGTTAATCCACCCGAATTGCTTGAAATTGTTCTAAGTCTACCCTATTCCCTGTAGGATCGACCCTAACCTCGGTTAGATTATATATCTTGACAACAACTGCTTTAGCCTTTAAAAAGAGGTGTAGCTTGGGAGACATCAGTCATGTCTTTATTATATAGTGCTTTCATTATTCGTCTTATATTTATTACTTTTATCGTACTTATATACTATCATTTGCTTTTCATTATTAGTCATTTTTCTTTTTTCTTTTTTTCTTTTTTTCTTTTCTTTTTCCCTTTTGTTCTATATCAAGTATCTTCTGCTTATGGGGATTGATTTTTTAGACGAGGATTTTCTGGACACATTCTCTCGATCTCTATGAGGTAATGGTAAGGTCTGCGTACATTTTATTCTTCCCAGATCCCACTTATGGGATTCCACTAGGTATGCTGTTGTTGTTGTTGTTATTATCTCTTCCTAATTTATAATAATCACCTAATATATTTTTACATAGTATCTGATGGCTTTAGTGACTAATGGTGGAACAGGATGATGCCTTTAGTTAGAGCCTGTAGTAAGGGGTAATAATGGTAAAGGGGTATAAGTTCTTTCGGCGAAGAGTAGGATAGTATTATACATGGTTGTTGACCAAAACATACATGCGCTAGTAAAGATTTTCAAGAAGAAGAAAATCAGGATAGCTTGTTCAGGAGATCAGATGGGTAGGTATCAAGATATGAGATGTAGATAGGTTTAAGCTGTGATATTCAGAAGGCTCCATGGATAAAAATGGAGTAGGCATTTTAACAGACATGTAAGGACCCCGGATTTTGTACGATCTTAATGAAGCTTGGAAATTTGGTTTTGAAAAATTTTGGACCAAGGTGACGCTTCATGGAAACCCTCACGGTCCGTGTGAGGCTATACGAACCGTGTGGAGGCTCCTAAGAGTGGCACTTAGCCTTGTGTGGGAAGTGTTGGCCTTGATGTGGAAGTTTGAGACTAATGCATACCATACATGGACCCCCATATGGTCCGTATGGTGGACTGTATGGGTAGCCTTGGCCTTAGAAATCCACATTTTGGCCAAGGCATTTCACACATGGATCCTCTCACGGACCGTATAGTTCTTACGGTCCATGAGGCCTCCCGTATGGGCCTCAGAGTAAAAAATTTCTAAGTATTGAATCACGGTCTAGGAACTTGGTCATTAAAGATTTCTTTCTAAGTGAAGCTTCACGAAGGAGGCATATGGTGCGTATACCTTGGTACGGACAGTGAAGCCCTCCGTATGGGTGTTGGTATATCTTTTTCTAAGTATGGAATTCCCTTGGCTATGTTTTTCACAAGAACCGATAGAAGGGTCAACTTTAAATGGTCATATTTGTTACAACAAAACTAATTAGGTGTCCCATGACCTATCAAATTTAAGATCTTTGAATTAGCTTTTCAACGCATCTGGTTTCACCTTATTCCGAGTTCGGATCAAGAAGTTATGCCCATTTTCGTAAAGCTTGTACGTGTAGAGTGTCCTGTAATTTGGCTAAGTGTTGCTTCACGGGAGAAATTCACGGTCCGTGAGACCTTGTACGGACCGTGAGACCTTCTCATGGGATCCCGGCAAGAAATTTTATTCCGCTTCATCAATGATTTTTTCGTAACTATGGCTACTCCGAATGGGCCTTTTTGACTTCCTATGCTATCCTAAGACCTCCAAATGACCTATAATCTATTTCCCTCATTCTAATTCACTCTTACACTTAGAATTATTTTAACTCACCCTTAAGAACTTTCTCAAAGAACTCTTGTGAAGACTAAGCTTGGGAATCAAGGGAAGACTCTCTTCTTCATCAAATTTCTTCTTGAATCTTCTCAATTAGCTAAGGTATGTGTTATTGATTCTTGGTCCCTTTCAACCAAGAAGACCCAAACTCTTTTCACTTGATCAAATTTCATGAAATTTTGCTTACTTTAAATATGGGTTTTGAAGATTGTCATTTATCAAATTCAATTGAAGTATGGGCTATGCTTTATTGATGATTTTAAGTTGATTTAAGCCTTAATGTTGAATTGCATTGAAGTTATGAAGATATGAATGTGCATGTCCCCTTTTAAGCTTGATTTAAGCATGGGTAATCTATATTATGATTTAAATGTGGATTAAATATGTTTTCATTTGAATTTCATAATTTATTGTTGATTTAAGTTTGAATCTCTATTGCCCATGCCATTTCTCATCTCATTCATGGCATATGCATACAAGAGTATGGTTTTTATGAAGCTTATGATGTTGGTTAAGTCCCAATTTTGATGATGTTTATGATTTCAATGAGAGTATGGGTATGATAAGAATGTGATCACATAAATGTCTATGATTATGTCTCTTTGAGCAAATGACGGGTGTTTACACCAAATGTATGTTTATGGAACACCGATTGAGGTTGGACGCAGGGTGGGCTATCCCCAAGGGTCCATACTCCATTCTCATGAAGGTACTCAAAAGGGCATAGAATTGGGATTGGAGGCAGGGTGGGCTATCCCCAAGGGTCCATACTCCTTTCTCATATCTATGTACTTAGTGGAGTTATTCCTATGCATAAAAGTATAGCATGAAGTGTGTTTGGATTTTAAGCCAAAGTATGCATGATAATGAAATGTAATTTGACCTTAGCCTAAGTATGCATGTAAATGATTTGAAAGTCTTATGCCTCTTTACAAGCACGTATATGTATGTATATATCCTTGTGGGATGATGACCTAGCACCGATGGGATTGGAGGCAGGGTGGGTTATCCCCAAGGGTTCATCCTCCTTTATCTTGAACTATGTGTCTAACATAGGTATGTTTATGCCCTTTATGGATGATGAATGATTATGGATCTACCTTTAGCAAGTAGGTCAACTCTTTATCCGTTGTGGGGTAGACAACGGAGTTCCAAGTTATAGCTCACTTGGTCTTATGTCAATTGCGGTCCAATCTGCGTTATATATGAAGTATTTTTGCATTCATGCATCATGCATCTCATGGCATATTGATATATTATCCTTTTGTTATATGATTCTTTTTATATATGTGCCCTTCTCATCTAACATTGAATACAAGTTTGATAATATACATTACATGCATGCATACTTAGTACATTTAAACGTACTAACACATACTTTTTAGCTACATGATCTAACCATATAGGAACTGGAGACTACCTTCATCCACCGTTTGACGGCTAGATCGGATTTGAGACATTTGTTGTGGTAAGTACTACTTTCTAAGGACAAGCCACCATTCCACTACCTATGATGCTTTTGTTTTATTTCATTTACTTTGAGGATAAGCCCGGGACCTGTCTTGGCCCCTGTCCTATCTTACGACTAGAGGCAATATTGGACATCTTGTAGACTCTTGTACGGATATATGTTATATGATGATATTTGGGGATTATGATTATAGATATCTATTGTATATAGCTAATATGATTCAGTTATGATATGATGTGTATGTATGTTATGATGTGGAAATGTGGAAGATCCTAAGTCCCGTTTTGCCCCCATAGAGTGAGTCATACTTACCCGCCCCTTAGTTCTTATGTGTTATGTGCTATGTGAATTCATGTTAATCCCTATCCCTATGACATCTCCATGGCGTGAGCCCTACTTTCCCATCTCTTAGAACTATGTGTTTACTATCTTTAATACGCTTCCGAATCGATGATGTGAATATGAATAAGAATATTTAATGATAGGTTAAAGATTCAGAGAAAATTTTAAAAATCTATAAGACAACATACACAAAAACATTGCCGTTACGGTTGCCAAGATAGACCTTTTGCATATTTATACGTCGAGTTAGGAGATAAAGGTATGGATAAAAGATTGTGTAGGCTCGCAAAAATAAGAGAGATAAAGGCGCACTATTTAGATCAAGTGAAGTGCACTGAGGATAAGGAAGGCAAAGTGTTGTGGATGAGATCTCCATTAAGCAAAGGTAGTAAAGATACTTTCACAAATATTTAAATGAAAACGAGGAAAAATACATTGTGTTGGGTGAGTTGGTGCACTTTGAAAGGCTTTGGAATTTTAGGTACCATAGGTGTTTTAGAATTGAGGAGATTAGATGTGCTATTAGTAGTATGAGAAGGATAAGAGCAATTAGATCTAATGAAATTTTGGTGAAATTTTGAAAGAGCACTAACAAAACATGTATGAAGTCGTTGATTAAGATTCTTAATGCTATTTTTTAAGATGAAAAATATGCTTCATGGATTGAGATAAAGTACTATGATTTCATTATATGAGAACAAAGATGATATTCAAAATAATAACAATAACAGGTATATCAAATTGCTAAGCCATATCGTGAATGTTTGGGAGAGAGTGACGGAGATAGGGGTGAGGAGAGAAATGTTCATTTTTTAGAATCAATTTAAATTCATGCTGGGGTGATCGACAATTAGAGCAATTAATCTTGGTGGAAAAAATATAAGGAAAAAAAGAGACCTACATATGGTGCTCATTAATCTTGAAAAGGCATATGACAAAGTTCTAAGGGATGTCTTATGAAGGTGTTTAAAGGCTAAAGATATTCTGATGGTTATATTACGGAGGGAATGGACAAACATGATGAAACCAAAACTTGGATTGGAATGGTAAGAAGAGACTCATAGCACTTTTCAATTAAAATGGAGCTACATTAGGAATCAGTGCTTTGCCCTTTTTTATTTGTCTTAGTGATGGATGATATGACATAGTCTATTCAAGAGGATATTACATGATGTATGTTATTTATGGATGATATAATACTAATTAAGTAGACACGAGAATATTTAAAGATAGGTTAAGGATTCATAGAAAATTTTAGAGTCTAAAGGGTTCAAATTAAACAAGATCAAGATGAAATATTTTAAGTACAAATTCAATGTTGCATTAAATGAGACAAACGTAATTGAGGCTTTCCACACAGACTATTCTCATGAGAGAAAGTTTTAAATATCTTAGTTCTATAATTCGGGATAGTGAGGACATTAACAATAATGTCACGGATTATATTGGAGTGACATGGATGAAATGGAGGCTTGCCTCTAGAGTTTTACATGATAAAAAGGTACTACTTAAACTTAAAGGTATGTTCTATATTATGGTGGTTAGACCATATTTGTTGTATGGAGTAGAGTGTTGACCACTCAAGAACTCACATGTTTAGAAGATGGATGTTACTAAGATGAGAATATTAAGATGGATCAATGGGCATACTTGGAGTACCAAGAACAGAAATAAGGTTATTCGGGAGAAGATGGGTGTGGCTTATGTGGCAGATAAGATAAGAAAAGATAAGTGAGATTGAAATAATTTGGACATGTACAAAGGAGTTGTATCGACGCTCTAGTAAAGAAGTACAAAAGATTCGATATAGGGGTATGTAGAGGGATAGGGTAGACCAAAAAAGTATTAGAGAGATCTGATTAGATAAGACATAATATAGCTTCGTACTAAGAGAATACGACTTTAGATAGAAAGGAGTAGACGTCACGTATTAAAGTAGAAGGCTAGTTGGGGTAAGTGTTGTCTTGTCTAGTAGAGGTTTAGTGTATGTTGTAGGAGTAGTCGTTCCCTTGTAGTTCTTCCCATATGTTGTTTATTGTATTTTGATTATTATATGATTTTGTTATTGTTATTGTTTCTCTCTTTTTGACTTTACACTTATTTTCTTTTTAACGCTTTTTCATTATTTTCTTCCTTTTTTACTATGGTTTGATACACTTGAGTTGAGAATCTTTTGAAAATAGCTTTTCTACCTCTACGAGATCGTGATAAGGTCATGTATACTCTGTCCTCCCTAGACTCCACTTCGTAAAATTTCACTAAGTATATTGTTGTTGTTTATATTATAGTATTTATATATCTCAATATTTATTTTGATTTTTAAGAATATTTTGAATTGAAATTTCTAACAAAGAGTTAGGTTACTTATTTTTGTATGCATGCGAGGTATATAATATGAAGGGAAAAGGCTTGATTATGCCATCGAATTTCAAGAAAAAGTTCATTTATGTCATTTGTTAAAAGTTTATTTCATTTATGCCATTGTTGTTAACGAAAAGGCCCATCCATGCAATTAATTTGTATAAATTTGATAAATACCAAACTGATTGAAGGAAATATCCAAAATTATCGACTTTTATCAAAATTACTAATAATACCAACTTTTTTGTGAACTTTGATACACAAGCGTAGAACGACGATACCTAGAAAATTTCGGCTGATACCTAAAAATTATAGGCGAATATGGAAACAGTTACATATTTTTAGTAATTGTAACAGCTACTATAATCTGGTTCCTTAATCGACGAAAAATTGGTGATTTGAATAAGATTCAATCCCAAAAAAATCTGAAACAGATTCGCTAATCATAAACCTTTTTTTTAGAAAAAAAATTCCTTATGCTGTAATAATAATACAATTAATTGCATAATTAAAAAAATTTAATATGTATTAGGTATCGAAATTGTTATTTTCAGTTTATTTGTATGTCAGTTTGTTAGTTTGGTCTGATACCTACAAGTGTGAGATGTTTGATACTCTTATCAGATACTCATATTGTGATACCCTTGTATGATATCTGATACCTATATGTGCAAGAAAAGTCTGATACCCTGATACCCATATTTTGAAATTCATGTGTGTGAGATATTAACATTTGAGGTATCACATAATGCAGTAATCAAAAATGACAATAGCACCTTGTGCAAAGTATCTTAACAATAGGCTCTAGTTAAAACTATGATAATCATATTGTGATAGCATTGTTTGATACCCTTGTCTGATACCTATAAGTATGAGACATATCTGATACCCTTGTCTGATACACATATTGTGATATTCATGTGAGTGAAAAAAATATGAATAATAAAACAACGAAAGAATAACCTTTGTGAAATTATCTATTAGCATTCACTGGAATTATAATGTAGGGATGTAAATTGAATAACAATCATAAAGATGTATCCAAAAGATATTGTAAATAACTTTTAATTACACAAAAAGAAGAATGTTGTTTATATGTCAAAAAGAAAAAAAATGCAGTTATATTAATAGGTTCTTCCTAATCTGATTCTGCTACGAAGGAATCACGACGTTGTCGCTATCTTCTGGACGAGATGAATCTCTCGGCCTTGGAGGGTCGTCATTTTCACTTTCAAAGGAAGGAGATTTCATCGGAAAAAATGGCGGAAAAAAAATGGTGATGTTGCGTATGAAGGAAGAAGAAGAGAGATTGAGGGAAGGAGGAACAATAAAGAAAAAGTAAAAAAAATAACTTTGAAAAGGGGACCTACGGTTTTATGGGTTCCCAAAGTAAATTCAAAAAGGTAACTGCCAACAAATAAACCGGGAAAGAAAAAAAAATAATTAACTGCTTGATTTTAATTGGACTGTTACCATAAAAAAAGGCATAGAAAAAGGAAGTGGACTTCTTATTAGTTTAGGTATTAAAAAAAAGATGGAAAATTTAAAAAAAAGGGAATTTTAGTAATTAAATTAAATGGTAGGTAAAATTGGAGATTATGATAAAATTAATCGTGTATTTCTGTAAACCCAATTAATTTTGTAATAGTGGTTTTGCAAAACCACTTTTTATATGGGCTTGTTTTAATTCGGCCACGCCATAGTTTTTCTTTTTTAAAAAAAAAACACAAGTTCTAAATGAAATTAAGAAAAAAAATTCACCCAAATAAAGACCCACCCAAATTATAAACTCCTTAGCCCATGAACACTTTTAAGGTGAAGGACAATCTAATAAGTGGATTTTTCAAAAACAACCACCTAGTGAAACATAATAGGTTAAAATAGCCATAGTTTAGAAAATTACATTATATAGCCTTTTCGTGTACTGTTCTTTGTATAAAACAGTATTAGACTAATATTTTATACAAAAAAGAATAGTTGGCATTAAATGTTCATTAATTGCTGATTGGATACAATAAAGGAAACGTTCCTTTAAATAATGGAAGGTAAATATATGCAATAATTATTACCTATTATGAATCTGTAAACATAAATCTGAAAAAGGAAAAATATTTGGAGACAAGTAATGCTGTAAAAAAAAAGTCGCTGATCTATACCAATTCTACTGAGGTAAATTTGATTTTTTATTTTGTTTTTTATACGTTTGATCCTATGAATTCATGATATTATACGAATTACTAAAAATCGTGATGAACAAATATTGTGGTTTATTTGAATTTGAAATTCTTGCCCTTCTTTGTTAATAGCAATTTCCATTTTATACGAAAAAAGATTTTTAGTTAACTTTATTTGTTGATTTTTGGATCGTAGGAACATGTAGCAGTAGTGGTGTTACTGGACTGATGTGTGCATTAAAATGTTAATTTTGTTGTATAAAAGGGTACAACTTGATGTTGTCGTTCGTGATTGCGCATATATGTATTTATACAGTTGATTAATATCTAACATTACGATAGATAAAAGATGAATAATTTATACATCAGATATATTGTGTAAGTATAAGTTATTCGTCGAAATGAATGAAATCGCATGCAAACTGTTGAATATGTATGTACCCAACCAAATTTTGTGTGTATAAAAAATAATTTTTGTGTATATGTAAATGTTTTTGAATTGAATATTTTGTGTGTGTGTGTGTGTGTGTGTATATATATATATATATATATATATATATATATATATATATATATATATATATATATATATATATATGTATATAAATGGGAATTCCACTGTGTGTATATGTATATACTGCAGTGTATAAAATTGAAGTACAATGAATATCATTGATTCAAATCTAGAATCTGCGGTGTATAAAATTGTCTGAAATTGTATAATTTTTTTATGCAATTGTATAAAAACACATCTTAAACGTGTCCAGGTATAAAATTTGTATAATTACTCATACACATCTTAAAATATATATTGCAATTGTGTATATACTTGCATTTGCGTTTGTGCTTATGCAGTTGTAAAATGTGTTGGCAAAAACACAGTTGTAAGTGTATAATTACTCAGACAGTGTGCTTGTATAACAAAAGTGTATAATAGTATAACTTATACATAAATGCTATACTATAACTTATACATAATAATACAATTTAAATACCATTCACTTTACATAAATGGTATATATAAAAAATGTATAATAATACCATTTACATCTTACATAAACAGTATACATAAGTGTATACATTGTGCTTTTAATTTGAAAGTATAATTTTTTTTTACAAACAAATTTTTTTTAATACAAACAAAAAGAAATTACTTTCATATTTATATGTTTATCTATATGTCAAACGGTTTTTTTTCTAACAATTTTTTTTCAAAAAAAAAAAATTGAACCTCGTTGTCCTCTTCGATTTCGTTTGGTTTGTTAAAATCAGAGTCGTCCCCATTTTTCTTTGCTTCGCCACTGCCGGAATCCAGATCCACATCTTTCATCTTCCTTTTGGAAGTGCTTGGCCGATGAACATTATCAATCCACTTCTTGGATCTAATTTTTACACTAGTCTTATCTCTTGTCATGCTTCCTGCAATGGGCTCATCCTCTTGGGTTATACCCAACGAAAAAGATGGTAAATCATCTATACTAAACTTATCATGCAAATCTATACCTCTAGTGATCCTCTTAGATGATGATTCGTCGGCCATTGTAGTGTAAGCTTGTGATTTATCCGACTGTTAGAAAGATTTAGAGTTGTGCGCTTTATGAAAAAAATGGGGGAAAGTGAAATAAAAAAAAATTCAAGAACCACCAAAAAAATAGAATTAAAACTGAATGAAAATCTGAAAGAATATGCAGAGAAGATTAAAGAGAAAAAAATGGAAAGATCCAGAGAGATTGAAGGAGAAGAAAATGGAAAGAAATCTTTGAAATTGTGTATAGAAGAGAGAGAAATAAGAATGTTTGAAAAGTTTTTGGTTTTGTACAAATTGGGTTGGGACCACGAATTTGTAATCATTTTTTTAAAAAGGTTAGTTATTTTATGTAATTTTTTAAAACTGTAGTTAACTTATGTGATTTTGTATTTAAGGTTTGTTCATTTATGAAATTTTCCCATCTAATAACCCATATTGGTTGAACCTTGTTTGTCTTCGATTCAACGAAATTCATAATCAATTCATCAGAGTTGCAAGTTAATCCGAACAATGACATCCCAATTTTTCTATATAGCCTCCTTTTCTAGAACTAGTTGGAGCTAAAATTAGCTATGGAATCTCCTACAATAGCAAATAGTTTGGAGGACAAGTTCGATCAATTGTGCTACGGGTTTCATAATTTGGGTGGGTATATTTCTTAATTTCATTTAGAATTTATTTTTTAGAAAAAGAAAAATAATGATGTGGTGGTCATGTGTAAAAAGTGATTTTGCAAAACCATTGTTGAAAATTGGTGGCATGGACGATCCTTTTCATTAACACCAATGGTGGAAATGAGCCAAACTTTTAACGAATGACAAATGAACCTTAGCTCGATCAAATAAGGCATCAAGTGCCAATAACATTTTTTATTTAGAGAATGAAGTATGGTAGTAAATTTAAGATTTCCAAGGGTATGTGAAGCCATGTCAATATATATAAGTATGCGACAAATATATAAGACAAGTTTTTTGTTCATTTCATTCTAGATCGTGATTAAAGCCTAATCTTAAGTATGTTTCTGACACGTTTTCTTTCAAATTGCAAAATAGTTGGCATTCATATATTTGACAACAACACTAATCCCGCCACATCTATTGAAGGGCTAATAAGTCCTCAAATCCTATAATAAAAGGGAATATCAGACTTCAGGTAGATGAGATGATTCTATATAGATATATTTTAGGATTAAAAACTTTTTCAACTTGGATATTTTGTGGGACTAAGCCTAAACAAGATCCGGTATTGTGGTTAGAGGAAATTCAAAAACTCTTCTTGTAATAAAAGTAATTAGAATGATGATTCGTCTCAAATGGCACATTCTTAGTTCGAAATGTGGAAAAAAAAAAAAAAGAAGCAAAGATGATGACCCTTCAATTTGAAAAAAGTTTATCCATTCATATATGAAAAGGATAAGTTAGAAAAATTGAGATATAAAAGCATTGGCGTGAAAAAGTATGATATGTAGTAAATCGGCAATAATAACATACCTAGTGGAATCTCACAAGTGGAGTCTGGGGAGGATAGAATGTACGCAGACCTTACCACTACCTCATAGAGGTAGAGAGGTTGTTTCCTGAGAACCCTCGTCAAGATAGTTATATTCTCTTATATAATAGAAGATGTCATGTCTACTTCAGCTGCTTGAAGCCCACAATTGACTAAAACATACTGCTGCTAAATTTTGTGGTGGTTATTAAAGTGTCTACTTAATTTTATTGTATCATTTCTGTTAATTTTAATTTAATTATTTCTTCATCTACTTAAACTATGAAAGTAAATAACGTGTCTCCTTAATTTTGCGCTGGTAATTAAAGTAACTACTTAGTTTTACTATGTCATTTCTATTAATTATTATTTAAGTATTTTTTTCATCTACTTTGATTATGAAGGTACATATTACCCGTAATAAATTATTTTCCAGTATAGGAGTAATGTATATTATTTAAAAAATGCGTAAAGTATTATGAATTTAAATGATTAAAAATATATTAAAATTACTCACCCTCCAAATTTTATCTAGAAAATTACATGAACAAGCAAAAATATAACCATAAATAACAAAACTCAACTACATTTTTATATTGTTACTTTTATGACAAACACTTATATTTTTTTGGCTATAAAAATTGTGGACACTACTATCTACATGTATAAAACCCTGCAAAACTTCCCTCCCAGTTTATCTCTCTCATATACACACGAAGCCGCCCCTTTCCTTAACCGTTCCCCCATTTTTCTCCATTAATCACTCCCCTAAAATCTCTCAAAGGAATCTACAAAACAGTTAACAAAAGTAAGTGTTTTTTTTTTCGAAATTCCTACAATAATTCACAAGTTTTAATTTTTTGGCGGGTTTTAATTTTTTCAGAGAGAGTTCAAAATTTTCCCCCATTTTGTACAAAACCCTTGCTATATTGCAGCCGTCGGCACTAAATTAAGGTATTTCTTTAGCTTATGCATTCTTACCTGTTTTTAGGTTGTAAACACATCTAGTGTTCATCATCTATGCATGTAATGTATATTTTCTCCAATTTGTATATTTGTTTTTTTACAAAACAGAGATGTATAAATGTATATTTTTATTAATTTAAGCCCACATATATAAGTTCCTGCACATTTTATACAATTTATGATATGTATTTTTCTGATTTAAGCCGTATATGTATAAGTTCCAACACAGTTTATACATTTTTTAATTTAAGCCATATGTATAAGCACCACATGTATAAGTTCCTGCACATTTTATACAATTTCTGATATGTATTTTTCTGATTTAAGCCTCATATGTATAAGTTCCAACAAATTTTATATGATATATGGGCAAGAATAAAAAATTTTTGTATAAGTATACATGTATTTGTTTGCAATAAAAATACATAATTCCATGCATGTATATATACTTTCCCCAAAATTTTTAATGTTTCAGATGCTTTTTTATACACAAGCAAAAAAAAAAAAGAACTACTTTTTTCATCGAAACTATGATGAAACTTTTTTCTTTTTTTTTTGGACAAAAGAGTCACATTAGGAAAGAAAATCTATTTTTTATTGACATATGGAACCCCTTTTTATTTTTGGAACGAAGACTTCAATTAGGAAAAGGAATTCTAATTGTTATTGACTTTCTTTATTTATGAACCGTTTCCATAATTAATAGCTGAAAAGTCTCTACCTTAATGAACAAAGTGTTGAGTTTTTTGTTTTATACATTACAAAAAATGGCTTTATACATTTCCTTTGTCATGACTAAAGTTAGAAAACGTAATTTTAGAAACATTAATTATTTTAGCCCATTATGTTTCACAAGTTTGCTGTTTATGAAAATTCTTCAAATTAAAAAAGAAAAAAATATATATATTAGGCCCAATCGATATATATATATATATATTATCGATTTAGGTCATCGTATTTAGGATACGACAATACCTGCAACTATGACCGTGGAAGCCTTTGCATCTATGCTAGGTTTTTTAAAGAGTTTAGATTTTTCCAGGTAATAATATAACGTATACATAATAATTTATTTTCATATATATTTGTTATTAATTAATGTAATACAAACATGAACAATGTGCACACACTTAACTAGTATGTGTATGCGTGAGCAGACAACATCATTCAGTTTAATTATTTATAAATATATTACTGACGTTATCCAACATATCCATTGTAAAGGGTAAAAATTCACAATTTGAAATGTTAGTGTTATTCATTTTTCTTTTGACTTATATTATATCAGAAATTTGAGAATACTTGATGCCCGTTATTTAAGTTTTTTTTATCATGTAATATATATAATTTATACACAACTATACATAACAAATATATATTTAATCTATACATCAATGATATTCAGATGCAATTTGAGTTGTAAGATATTCAATTATAATTTAAATTTATTTCATGTGTTTATATATGATTATTTATTTCTATGAGATAGTGATAAAGTTTGCATATATTTTTTTCTCCCCAGACCCACTTGTGAGATTTTCACCGAGTATATGTTGTTGTTGTTATACATGATTATACAAGACATATACATTATATGTATAGTGTAACTTTATATAATATGTCAAGAGTAATATATAACAGTGTATAATGATGTATAGTAATGTATCATACAAATTATGTGATAACATATGATGATGATGATGATATATATATATATATATATATATATGAATATGATTTTATTATGGCTTGAAAAAAAAGAAGATAAAAATAAATACATTTAGAATAAATTTGACTTTATGAAACTCATAGTAACCATATGTTCGACTATTCTAAATGTAAAAAAATATTTTGAATTATTCTCATTATAAGAGTGTGTTTGGCAATACATATAAATAGTATCCCTAGTTTTGACTCATGATGAACATATACCAATTTAACAAGACCATTCGTAAAAAAATAAGAATTTAATATTCTTTTTAACTTTTTTCTATTAAGTTAAAAAAACAAAATAACATAAACCATTAAAAAATTATACATAATACACATACGCGACATCAATTTAATTGTCATTTCTAGTGAAAAAGTAAAAATATGAACTAAAAGTATATAATTCTGTTATGTACATAGATTCATTTTTTATCCATGTATGTAGTTAGATGCTTGCTGGCGTGGAAGCCACAACACCAATTCATCTCTACTATTTAACTTGTTACATTACTTTTTTTTTTTTGGTGGCAAAAGGAAATATTATATTAAGTATTACTTATATATTATATGGTGGAGGAAGTTGTACCTACAACATTGAAAAATTGTATGAGCCTTATTCACTGCTAAATAAATACGTGTACTATGTGTCCTTTTACATCCTCTGATTTTCAATTATTTTGCTTTACTTCTTTCCTTAGTTTTTCATCTTTTCCATCTTCTACTTTTCTATGTTTCATTCTCCCTATTCTCATTCTTGACAGAGTAGGAGAAGAGGAGACTTAGAAATAGAGACGTTACATTTTTAAAGAGAGAGAGCAAATTGATAGAAATTTAGAGAAGAGTGATTCTTGTTTTGAGTTGGTGCATCAATTTGGTGACGAAATTTCACATCTAACTGCCAAAATTGGAGGTAATTTTTTTCTAACGATGAATTTCTAGGGTTTTTCTTTTGATTTGGGTCTAATTAATTTATTTTTATTTTTTTTTTGGCGGGGGGGGGGGGGGGGGGGGGGGGATATTGATTTCTTATTTATTAAAGTCAAATTGTATTTTACTTTTTATGTATTTTTTTATTTGAAAATTGAAAAAATTATCGAAACTCCATCACTATGAAACGGGTGCAACAAGAAAGAAAGACGACGAAATAAAGCTCATAAGAAATCTTGTGAGCTTTTGGCACTCTTTATTTTAACATATTTTGCATGTATGTCACGCCTCGGGAAGGTATTCTTGGCGTGGGCGGCACTCAAAAATCATATCTGGCTCCAAAGCAAATTACTTGGCCTGATAACACATTCATTCAAATTAATGGAAGACTCAAAATAAAGAGACAATAGGATGAGCAAATCAAATCAACGACATAACTCAATAAAGAAAGATCATAGGCCAACAAATTAAATTTCAATCTACAAGATCAAGAGAATAGTATGAAAGGAACCAATCAAGAGATAAAGATCTTAACATATAGTCAATCACTGTCTCATCTAGTCTATGAAACCTTTATCACTATTGTATGAATTGTGCCAATGACAAGTTCATGACTACCTCAAGTCAGAATAAAATTTTAACTCAAAGACTCTAAAGTGATATCCTCCGAATGTAGAGGAGGACTTACTAATAAGCTGAATGTAGATAAGATACTTAACAAACTGTCTGTTGATAACCTCTATTACCTGTCTATGCATCATGAAAAATGCAGGTCCAAATAAAAGTTAGTACATGGAATGTATGAGTAGTAAAATGGTACAATAAAACATGTATAAAGGTTGAATAACATTAGCAATCCAATCCATTCATTAGAGTACTAACAAGACTTATTTGAGAATTTCTCTTATCCGACAATAATCACTTTTGAGTCAGTGATTGTACAATGAGTCAACGCCATTGTCACGTTCGTCCAATACTTAACCAGGGCGTAAAGGATGAATCAACTAATCATGGATCCAAAATAATCAATCAAGTCCTTGCAAGGGGAAATTAAGGAATTCATCTGATTGTATATCCAATTCTCACCTAGTTTGGCTACGTAGTTATTGAGTTTGAATTGTTACTTACTCTTACTCAATTTGGTACTTGATACTCCTCCCAATACTCAGTGCTCATAAAATTATATTCAATTAGTTCAATCTGTCCAATTGACGAGTCTCATTCGAACTCTTATCAGTTCATCAGTTCGATACAATCAAACTAATCAATCAATTTATCCAATCAACAAGTCACAGGTGGACTTTTATCAGTTCATCGGTTTTATCACAATCAAACATTTCAACTAATCAATCTATCACATCTTTGAAGAGTGGTTTAGATATGTAATTACGATAGCATTTAGTTCTATTCAATCATTTGGGTTCAAATTATGAAAATACAAAGGACAATCAAGTTTCATTAGGACTATCATCATGTTTAACTCATTCACATTTATGACTTTCATAATTCATATTTCTAGACCCAATCAATACAAGTAGACATTCACTTATAGTAAAATAAAGTTAGGGTTTACGTAGAAAAAGTTAGGCAAGGTTGTGCAATAACACTCTAGAATTTCAAAAGAACATTAAAGGATTCATTCATGGGAGATTCAAATCATTCACAAATCAACCAATCACATATTTGGAACCAGATGAAAGAACAGAATCTATGCTTTAGTAAGATTTGCATACCTGGGACGAATAATGGTAATCAAATTGACAAGAATTTTGCTCAAATCACTTGAACCCTAGTCTATTCTTCTCTCCTTAGCCCTAGTCCTTTTGTTAAATTGAAACGAGTTTAGGAACCCTTTTAAGGTTGAAAAAGACCTATATTAGTTATGAGTTAAGTTTAGGAGGGGTGAAAAAAAGTCTGGAATGTCCCTCATTAAAATTTCAAAATTTGAACTAAGATGAACACAATCCGCCTTGCGCCGAGAGCTCATTTTAGTTCATTTTTTGCAAAAACTTTTGATAACCATCTGGGACCATCAAAAATTTAAAAAGAAATTAACCCATTTGGGGGCACCTCCGCATCACAGAGTGGTCGCTCACTTTTCTGTTTTTGCGATTTTCACTCCAAAAAGTTATTTTTTGATTCAATTGACCTAAAATTTTGAGATCACTGTCCCACTCAATTTTTTGTACTGATCGTGATTTTGACCTTAGATTTTCCAAAATATTTTGGGATGATCCGCTATATGAGCAATCTCGCATCCAAGAGAATTTTAATAATTTTTCAAGGTGTAACAATATACGTGGTCTTATTCACTATTGTGTCTCAATTTCTTAGGTATAAATTGTATTACAAAGGATTCAATGAGTATGCAAAAAGGTTTTTTATGAGTAAAATTCTCAAAGGTTAGTACTATAAGGCAATCGATAGTCTTTTTTTTCATTTTCTCTGCAATTGTACCATTGATAAGTTAATGAGAGATTTAACGGTATTTTTTACTTTCGCAATTTATTATTTTCTGTTTTTACATATTTTCAGCGTATTTAACTAATTTTTGATTGACTAGAATCTATTTCATTTATTTGCATTCTTGATTTAGTCAAGTTGTATTAAGTTAATAGGCATTTCTCAATGTTAATGTGTTAACATCGAGATGCAATACAAATATTAAGAACCTGGAGTATTGCATAAATATTGGTCTTGATTAAGAAAGAAAAAGTAAGAAAAAATATGAGATTGAATATTTGTGAAATATGGATCAAATGGAGAATAGACCTAAACTATGATGATCCCGATAGGGGAAGTATAGGACTATTTGGCTAGGAGCCTCTGCTGGATAGACTGAACGGAATCTCCCCTATCACTTTATCCAGTTGATACGGATAGGGGACCCCTTACTTTAGATTTACAAACTCAGATAAGAACTTGGGCCATGATGTGATGTGCTTATAATGTGATGCTATCGATGATGAACAAAATACTGAAAGAACTATGAGATTGAATATTTGATTGTTGAATAAATGACTTTATGGACATCTTGCATATGTCCATGCTTATTAAAGTGATTATTGTGTTGTGATGACATATATTTTCTTGATGTCCCATTGATGATGAAAAGTTGAAGGAAAATGGTTCCGGCTAGAAAAGAAAGAAAAGGAAGGCCGAAGGAAAATGATTCTAGCTAGAAAAAAAAAGAAAAAAAAGTCAAAAGGAAATAATTCTGGCTAGATACGAAAGTTAAACGCCGAGAGAAAATATTTCTGGTGGATCCATAGTCCATTATGGTCCCTATTGGTTCTGGTCTAGTTATATCAGCGAATGTGTATCGTAAAACATACATGCATCATGATTATTTGACATTGCATTGTGTTGTTTACATATCATGGCATTTCATTCCATTCTATTTCATTCCTTGTCTTATATATGTCAAATTTTACTAAGTGCGATATATTAGTTGAACTTATTATTGTATCCTATTAAGATTAATCAGTTGAGATGATGTAGACTGAGACTGTGATTACATACTGTTTATATTGTCTATACTGGATTTTCTTGCGTGTAGGCTTTGTAGTTTTGGAGGTATGTGGTTGGGAAGGAAAGAGTATTTGAGTTCTTTATTCTCTACCTACATTTCGGTCCTCTTGTTGGATAATTTTGGTACTCACCCTTGTTTTTTTACACATGTGTGTAAATTGTGAATCCCGATCCTGTTGATATTCCTGTTCTCTTATGGACGAAGCTTGTGATAGATTCAGAGGTAGTTGCCTGTTGTTCTATCCTATTCTCAAGACTATAGGACTTCTTTATTAGTTTTATTGTATTTGAGAAATAACGACTATTGAGGCTTATATTATTCATTTTAGATTCTCATGTATTAGAGACTTATACATGTGACATCAGTTCTAGGATGGTTTTAGATTTTGATATGTTCATTATGCCTTAATCCTTGCTATTTAGATTGTATTATTTGTTATTATTTATTTAGACTGACTTGTCTCGATGTGTTAAAGAGAAGTGCCATTATACTCGATTTCGGGTCGACACCTAAAAACCTCTTTTAGAAGGACCTACGACCATTACCTTGTTTTTTATTAGGCTCATGTCTAACTGACTTAGGCTTCTTGCTCCGGTGTTCATCTCTATATTTTTTCTTGTCCTCCTCAAATGACTGAGCATACGTCATTAGCTAGGAAATATTCATGTCAAAAATGAAAAATGATACCTTACATTCCCTCTTGACGTGCTTGCCTAAACTAGAAACTTTCTCATCTTAGCCCTCATATGTGGGACCCTCTGTATAGTTAAATGAACTTCAGATTTTACTCTTTCACACCTTCTTACTTTAGATTTACAAACTCCTCAACCTTTGTTTTCCTTAACTACCTGAGAAAGAAGTGGTCTAGGTGTGCCT
Source organism: Solanum rostratum (assembly GCA_029948455.1). NCBI lineage: Eukaryota > Viridiplantae > Streptophyta > Magnoliopsida > Solanales > Solanaceae > Solanum > Solanum rostratum. Next base: position 20,036,700 of record CM057049.1, read on the forward strand.
CCTCAAACTCATCCCACACTATAGGTTTAGCATCCTCACTGTGGCTCTTCTCCCACTAGTTGTACCAGACATTTACAACATCCTTTAGCTGATAAAAAACAAGTTTAGCTCCCTCAATCTCTGTAGTATACATATCCTTCAGGATCTTCTAATATTGTCAATAAAGTTTGGAGGATCCTACTCAACTTTGGACCCTGTGAAGACTGGTGGGTCCATTCTTATAAAGTCTTTATTCTTTGTAGAAGTTGATGTTTCTTAGGAACTAGAGCTAGGGATGGAGAATTCTGGCGACCAAACCAAGCATCCATTAACTGGTTAAGCATAGCAATAAGTTCCTTAAACTTAGCCTTCGAAGAAGGAGTAGACTGAGTAGCAGGTGTCTAAGAAGCCTCAATAGATCAAGCAAGTCAGCCTTTGGTTCTTGTCCATGTCTGTAGAGGCATCTTAGGCAGTGAACCCTTAACTGGTGGTGTTTCTCTAACTGACGGTGCCCTTAGGAGGCATTATTTGCAAATGTGTAAACTCACAAGTTAGAAAGGAACTTTATAGAGTTAGACTCTATTACACGAACTCGAAATATGAAGGAAGTAAGATATTTCTCATATCTTGTAGACTCCTAATTATAAGTGTGGTACATGACACATCCATAGTCAAGACTCTACTAGACATGACTTTGTAGACACCTTGGGACTCTTGAACTATATGCTCTAACACTAATTTTTTTCACTCCCCAAGAGTATACCATAAGTATGGCCAACACTCGAAAATCATTATTGGTGCCAAAAAAACCCTTGGCTTGGCTAACTCACTCAATAGAAGACTCAAAAGCAAAATAGAAGCTTATCTCATATGGGCTACTCAATCACCAAAAGCAATATGAATCATATATTGGGAAACAATCAACTCAAAAATAACTCAATGTTGTGAATGCAATGACAAAGTAATAGTTTAATCGAGAACAAACTCTACACTCTACTCTAACTTTGTTTTACTTAGTTTATGAAAATTCTATATACTCATAAGAAGATATGAAGACAGGTTGATGACTATCTCAAATGAACTACTCAATCAAACATAAACTGATATAAAAGATCTTTTCAAAGACAAGAAGGTCTCACCAAAAGCTAGGATGAATGGATCTCAATGGAGCCCCTGTTGAGAATCTCTAACATTTGTATCTACATCATAAAAAGATATAACGTTGAAAAACATCAGTATGTGAAATGTACAGTATGTGAAAGGAAACTAGCTCAACAACAGGAATACTCAACTCAAGATAAAGCACGCAAATTGAAGAAATAAGACAATGCTTTATAACATACTCAAATGAATACAATTTTAGTAAAATAATATTAGTTATCCATGGGGAGTTAAATAACCAACAACCATCACCTATAAGATAGTGATGATACAACGAACTACTGTCGCTGTCACAGCCATTCAATACATTGCCAAAGTAAGAGATGCAAAACTTATCTCATGGATTCATATAAAAGCCTTCGGTGAGGCTGGGGAGTTGGCCCAATTAAGGGGTACGATCTAATCCTAAATTGACTATGTAGTTTATAAGGTATAAGTTACCTCTATTATTATCCAAATTGATGCTCAATACTACTCCCAAAATATATTTAATATGCTCACACCTCAAGTGAGTAATTTACTCAAAACTCATCTTATTTAGTCTCTTTGGGCTTAAAATGAAAGCTCAAACTCATCTAATCTCATAATACTCTTTATGAAAAATATATTTAAAAGTCATTCATATCTCTTCGAAATTCTTTTCTCAAAACCTCATTTAACTCAATTTTTAAACTCACTTAAACTCAATCAAGTATGTATACAATCAATTTAAAAATCATCCTAGGTCTAATGTATGAAAAACCTCCTCATCAATTCAAAATAAATGCATAAGTACATTAATTATCATCAACTCAACTAGGGTTCATGTGAATATAATCATGAACAGGAATCTCAAGAATTCAAGCGTAGAAACAATAATAACCTCAATGGATAAGTACATAGGATTTAATAAACAAAGAATTCGATTCATTGGAAATTCAAGAAAACTAACGCTAAAACCCAACTCAAACCCAATTAAAAAAGAATATAGATGTTAAGCACGTGGACGAACTCAGTTCAATTCTATGAATATCATTACTTAGCTGGATAGAAAGCACTAACTCAAAACCTTGGAACGAGGATCAAAGATAAAGAACCTTAACTTTTTTCTTGAAAGAATTTAGAATGTGTGAATTTGATGTCTTTGAGGTTTAGGCTTGAATTAAGAGATTATTAGGATAAAAGATACTCCAAGAGAAGTTATTTTGAGGATAAAAGGTTGAAATATAAGAAAAACATCAAAATCGAAAAAGGACCTTTTAATGAGTTTCATCAGCCAAATCATCCGAAGGTCCAATTGTTGAACCATTCAATGAGTTGCCGAATGGGAGTTTGGATTGCCTAAAATAATAGTTTTTGAAGATTTAGTCCATTCGGCGAGATATATTGGCGATGGGCCAAACCTATTCGGCAAGTTGTTGAATGGACCCTCAGCCCGCCTAATTATTCAATCCAAATATGTTTTAGTAAAATGATCATAATTTTTTTTTACTCCAAATTAGAAATGAGGCAAATTTAGTGGTGCTGGAGAGAAAACTCAAAGGCCTTTAATTTGATAGGTGTGGATGATTGATTTTTTGAAATTTTCCCTTATATGAACTCATGCAATAACTTAGGTGATTGAAATCCATTGAATTTGGCTTGATGTTGATGTTCTTTAAGATCCTAAACCACATCCAATACACTTCAAATACTTGGAAAAGGACCTTAACATACATTCACAACATAGAAGTCATGAGATTGCCTAACTTTTATAAAATCTCATATCAAAACTCAATCGATAAGGAAGCTTTCAACTCAACTTTGTACTATGGAATTCTTGTGACCTTAATTCATCTCAAATCTATTATCATAATAAAGGATTGATCATAACACTCATGTGCAATTTAAAATCACTTGAGATTATCCTAAGAAGAATAGTTGGGGTCTTTGCATAGAAATTTTTGGGATGTCACAGCAATAATGAAAATTATAATTTAAATTATGTTCTTAAAATATATTTTTTAACATGTGTACATTGCTTCACTAATTAGGCTAATACGAAATAGTGAAATTACATGTTGGCAGAGTATTATAGAAGGTTGTTTATTCCTTCAAAATATAAAATACAACAAAGTAAGTTTAGTTTTGATATTTTAGTTTTATAGCAAGTTACATTTGGTAAAAGCAAATTACAAAAGTAGAATAAGATTTTAGATATAAATTTTGTTTACATTTGCAAAAGAGGAAAAAAGTTATTAAAATATTATTTTCGTTAAGTTAGATTTTATTAAATAAGATACCGACTTCATTTTTCTCTTAGATTTTTTATTCTTTCAAAAAAAAATCAATCATATATAATTTGACATGATATATTTATATATTTACAAAATATCATTAGAAAACTAATTCATAATTGTGATCATGCTGACTCATGCACGACAAAAGGAGGATGGTCATACCTATAATTAGATTGGATCAAATAGGTATTGACAAAATTAGTAAGGAAATAAATAAATCAGGATAATTAATTTACTTTATGTGACATGTTTTACACTTTTCAGTTCTTGGGCATGTCTTTTTGTGAAATTTTACTGTTTATTGTTATTATTTAGTTCTCCCTAGAACTATAGAGTCACATTTTTTTTGATAATCAAAAAATATTTAAAAAGTTATATAACTAACAAAAAAAAAAAATTATTGCTCTCTATTGTAAAAAATAGTGCTACGTAAAATAAGGTGGCTGCAATATACGATGGTAATATTAATTAATAATATCAAGCCATATGTATTTTTTTTATCTTAATTTATACGATACTTTTCGCTTTTTAAGATTTATAACTATTAAATTTTGATGTTATATTTGGACTTAAAATCTATAGATTTTTGAAATAAAGTTTACATATTTAAAAACTATGTAAAAAAATAAATTATAATAGTTATATAATTCAAAATATTCAAAGAATATATTAAAATATTGAAATAAAGTTTACATATTTAGAAACTATGTTAAAAAATAAATTATAATAGTTACATAATTTAAAATATTCAAAAAATATATTAAAATATTGTAGCCAAAGAAAAACTTGTTTGATTCTCGACATCATAGCACCGTCACAAAAATTGAAATGGGAAAAGTAGGACATATAAATATTGACAAAACGCCCTAATTATTACGATAAAATCATAATACTCTTTACTAGATATTTCGAGTTTGAGCTATGAAAATAAAAGAAACCTTTTTTCAAGAGCACTTCTATGGTGTGTGAATTTTGTTGAACCAGTATATTTCGAAATACCAAATAATAGATTTATACTAATCAAAAAATATCTAGGAGGTTTTTGGACTGAGGCAGGATGGTCAACTTTGAACCTTTCATCTTCATGTCAATTCATCTAGTTGTACCCTTCATGTCAAGTTGAGCTTGCTTTCAATTGGACTGATTGGCATTGCTCAGTGCAGTTCATCAATATTAAGTCAAATAGGACACAAAAATCATTAAATGAACAAGTGACAAATTTCAAGTGTCTATGAAATGTAATTTTCAAGTGTTGTACTGACACTAAAAGAGAGTCCATCTTGTTGGCCCATACATTGTTGTCTTCTTCTATTCACAGTTTATATACACGTTATATATACATTATAAAGGGGATAATTATGATGAAGTCAAGTTTATGTGACTGAGCATATTTAACTTTCTATTGACTGAAATGTGTGCTTTAGTTTCTTTATATATAGTAATATTTAAGACCATATAATACCTCAAATATCGATCGAGTAGCTTTATATAATGGTTTCATACTTAATAATTCATTAACTTTATGAAAATACACAGTCCAAGAGATCCAACGTCCAGATATTAATTGAGTGATGATTAAATATGTTTAACCATAAAGCACAAGAACCATTATGCACATATATTAATATTCGAGGGCTAAAAGTGCTAATAATCCTATGTAAAAATATCTAATCTGTGGCTAAAGAACATATTCATCTGAACTGATTTGATGGGGCCCAAAAGAGCCCATTACAGTCGGATGGGCCACTTTTTTGGATATTAATGCCAAATGAATTTTGAAAAAATTCCAAAAAACTTTGGTTGAAATTTATTTATTTTAGGAATAATACTTTTCCTCTCATGAACTAAAATATATATCCAGATCCTATTAATTGGACCGATTCCTTTGTATTGATACTCTATTGGAAATTGAACTCAGCATCGACTTTTTTTCTCTTAAGAAAGTTGTATCTTGTGATTTTTAAACTAGTAGATGTGTGTTATCAGATTTTCAGATTAAATGAGTCCGCAAAGTAATAAATAATTTTGGTGGGATAATCAGTTAAAATCTAGACACAGTCAGAAATTGAGCTAATTTGTAGTTTCAAGAAATCAATTAGCAACTGATTTAGTTCAGTCTCTTTTGTTGCATTTAGCTATAAATATTTGTGCAAGTCAGTGTGAAGGATATGAATGAGTACATATTGTTTTGCCCACATTCTATCATCTTCTTTCTTCCATAATTTTTGGTAATCTTCTAAAAATTCTTTCTGTTAGGATCCTGAAAAAGCCTATGAATCCTTGAGTTATGAATAACTCCTACAATTCAGCTATCAGTGCTATTGTTGCGCCCCATTTTTTCTCACGAAGAAACGGGAACCTGGACGACGTCGTGGCAACGACTCTTTTGGGATTTTTAATTTATGAAGAGTCCCCACCTAATGATTGGGTGCATTAGGACACCATTCTAGCCTAAAGGTCAAGCAAACTAGAGGAGGGTAAGGGCTCAAATTACCTCGAAGGGAAGGTGTTAAGCACCCTTCGAGGTCCGCAAATGCGGGTCCCGACCGTGTCTCATATTTATGTGGGAGTTTACAAATAAGGTCTCTATTTTTAATATAATTTCCTAGATTGGTTCTAAATGATAAAATAAATTTAAACAAATCTATACTAATCTATCCCAAATAAAAATAAAATAAGTACAAGAGAAGAAAATCAAACTAAGTAAATTATATATATATATATATATATATATATATATATATATATATCTTTTACTACTCGGATCAGTCGCACTTGGCTTATTACCAAGCCCAAGGACGGAAACCAAGGTTCCGTCCTATTAAGGGTCAAGCGTAGATCATCATTTCTGAGGGTCCTATCTACCCCCACCCCTCCTAAGTTGGTTTATTAATTAACTTAAAAGCGAGATTATAATAAATGAGAACTCTAACGAGATTATAATCTCCAATGCAGTTGAAAAACTCGAATTTGGGAGGCTTATATCCCTCAGGCAGCTCCACACCGGGGTGTATGCATAAGTCTTCGTAATTCAAACCAACTACCCGTTAGCCTGATTCGACTTGCTGCAAGCGATTGGTGAAGTTGTCCAATTTCTCGGCCATGGACTTGATCAGCATATCCTTTTGGGAGGATTCTGATTCATGGTATTTGTAGGTATAGGGAGTGGTTTCACGAATATCGGGTTTTGGTTGTAGTTTCCTGGAGCATGGGCGTATGAGGTGTTGAAAGTAGGTTTAGGAGGCATAGTTGGATATGGCTAGCATTTAAAGAGTATAACGTTGGCTCAGAAGGGCCTGCATGATGCGGGTTTTGTAAGTGGTAGTTAGGAGGTTGAGCATTCGTGGGTGGCAAACTGGTGGGGTTAGATTGTATCTGGGGAGTAGGTTGTGTAATTGGTAGTGTGGTTTGAGTAGCATTGATTTATTCCTTCATGTTATCCCCAAAAGGGGTGCCGAGAGAAATGGACAGCCTGGCCTAGTTTCGCATGCTAGCCATTTCCTCTTCGAGTTCCAAAATTTTCCTTTCAAACCTTAGTACCAGTTCGGTGGAGTGAGCCCCTCTGTCGGAGTTCTCGTTGCTACTGTTGTCGTCATCCATCTTACTCTTCTTTTTGTTCAGATTTTGGAGTGGCAGAGGAGGAGGAGGAGGAGCCCCTTTTGATCTGGTGTGTAGGGGTGGGTCCGTAAAATCAAAAACCGAAAACCGAACCGAAACCGATCGAAAAATACCAAAAAAAAAACCGCACCGTAAAAAACCGAAATCGAACACAAAAAACCGAACCGAACCGATTTTGTGCGGTTTCGGTTTCGGTTTCGGTCTTCTAAAACCGAACCGAACCGTCAAAAACCGATTTGTTTTGCTTTACTTAAATTCTACTACATCATATCATTTAAAGTTATCATTAAGTAAGACGAAAAGATATATTTTGTTCAACAATCTATTTGGTGTGATTGCATCGTTGCTTTAATATTTTTTCTTATTTTGTCTTTACTTATTACTATTTAATAATTTTGTGTTATTATTTATCCTACCTTTTCATAATAGCTCCATCCCATATCCAACAATTTCTTATATATTTATCATTCAAATTATGAATATGCCCACATTATATAACAACAACGAATGATATAATCCATCAAAATATTATATTCATTGAAATAATACAAAATAACACATAATAATCATCCAAACAAAGAATAAGTTGCAATATCAAAATGAAAAATAGAGACAAACTTTGATGTCTATGGAATTCTACCAAGGGAAAATGCATAAAATCGCCTTTAAATTTCTCGATATAACTTAATTTAGCACTGTAATTTTATGATATTTATTTACCTCGTCATTCTAGTAAAATTAATATATGAATGTGATTTATAGGTAAATGAATATATCAACATTCTGTAAAATTTGCAAGAATATTTTATTTAGATAATGGTTGAATCATAATTTGCTCCAATAGACCATCCGAACAAATGATAAAATATTACTTTAATCTTTTTATATATTTTGACTGATATTTAAAAAATATATTATGTGTGTATGCTCATAAATATTTATTAGGTAGATAAGTTAATTATATAAATTATGTCTTTTCTTTTAACTATACACTTCAACATCAATTGACTTGAACCTTCCAAGGAGTATTTAATACTTGTTTTTCTAGAACATATGTTTGCAATTTTCTTGGTGATAATTGTAGTTCTTATATTGTGATACTTGTACTAATCCAAACTTTACTCTTTACCAATTGTTTAGCATATCTATACGATGATACGTCTCTACCCAACATATTATTTTACTTTAAAAAATTATTTTTAAAAATCGAAAAACCGAAAAAAAACCGAAAACCGAACCGAAAAAAACCGAACCGAAAAACCAATGGTTTACTTTTTTTGGGGGCAAAACCGAACCGAACCGAACCGCCAAATCACCTTCCGTTCGGTCTTTGGTTTTAGGGAAAAACCGAACCGCAAAAACCGAACCCACCCCTACTGGTGTGGTAGGCCAGAATGTGCAGACAGATCAACCCTGGGAAGGGGAAAAACAAAACAAGAAAGCCAACAAAACCTTGTTAGAAGTTAGGGTAATAGCAATAATAAACACGTAATTCAACAAAACAATCGTCCTAAAATGCAAGGGACCTCATTGAGCCAGAGGTAGGCCTAATACGACAAGCAATTGCTTCGCGATAATTAATTCAAGCCATAGTTTGTGAATTGGAGTTTAGAGTTAGCATAGATAAAAATGATAAAATTCTTTTATTTATTTCAGAAAATTAAACTAATACATCATAATGAAAATGAGTTTGCATGAAGTAAAAGCCTAAGGGGCGCAAGGATAACATAGGGGAAATAACTAAAATAAAGCTAAAGTCTTCAGTCATGGAGCTCTCCATAGGTAGGGACGATTTGTTGTCTCATTTCTGAGGTGATGCCATAGTCCCTATTAAGCAGGTTACAAGCCCAAGCTTTCTCTTCCAAATTTTCAAACCTAGGACGCCCACCATAATCGAGGTCCAACCTTTCAGCATCTTACAGGATCCAAACATAGTATTCCGGCGTGCATTAGGGGAGGGGTTCTTGGACTTAGACGTCGATAGTCCTTTCCCATCTTCCCATTATGTCTTGGACTTGCAAAATTCCCTCTCCAAAGTTGGACTCCGCTAAGATCATGTTAGAGCGGAGTGGAATCATTTGGATTAACCCGAACTGACGAAGAGCTCGTAGTGAGGCGTATGGTTGCACTCCTTTCAGACCAATGAGTTCGATATAATAAAGTTCATCACCCCTCACCTTGGCACGTTGGATGCGCAGCCAACTGTATTTCCATTGAATCTGATACCCTGAGAGTTCCTTCATAAAAGCGTATCATTCCCCCGTTTCTCGTGGAGCATTGAATCTGGAGGTCCTCCTTGCATGAGTCTGAATCTTGTTCCCCATCCCATCTAGACTGTCAAATACGGCCGGTCGTTTGTAGAAGTGCTCGATCATCCATATTTGCAATAATAGATTGCACCCCTCAAAGAACCTTTTCCCCCTAGCACATCTAGACAGTGCCCTCGTCATTTCCGCAACAATCATTGGCACCAGAGTTACATTGGCATGATCTATCCCTCTGGCCAATGTTCGAACCACAGAACTCAAAGAAGTATCTATCTTGCCTCCTTCCTTAGGGAACACGACCGTGCCCAGCAATGCAAGGGCAAAGAAATTAATGCGATATTTTTTCCATTTTTCAACAGAGCAAGCGAATTCTTCATTGAAGTTGTTATGACTGTCCTTGTGACCGAAACGGAAATACAAAAAATCCAAAGAGATCTAGTCAAAGTCGAGGGAGGTCAATTTTGGATTATATCTTAATCCTAGAGACCTAAGAAATTTCCTGGCTAAGATCTTGTGGGGAATAATCATACGACGCATGTGGTAGCTTAGTTCAGTGAACCCACCAATTTCCTCTATGGTGGGGGTCAACTCAAAGTCCTTAAACTTGAAGACTATCCTGGCAGGGTCCCAGAATCTCAGTGGGGCCATGATCAGGTATCCATTGGGAAGACGAAGAGGAGGAAAGTCAAACCGCCTAATAGCTGGCGGACCTCCATTGCACGTTCATGTTTGATCTCATTCCACCATCCCCTGAGTTTGTGACTTACACACACCACCATGCGAGTGTTGGCGAAATTCGGGCAAGCCATGAGATCTGCACACAACAAATAAAGTAAATGCTCTAAACTCTATTTTACACATTTAGGCTTGAATTAATTTATCGCGTTCCACATAGACACATAATATGAGATTTTTGTCTATAGGGTGATTGGATCCGTTAGACTCAAATATGGTGGATACTAATGTAGATTGACCCCAGGGGTCAAACTACCTAAGGCTTATGCATGCATGACCTAGTTTTAGAGGTGGATAAAGCTCTATCCTAAGCTTCTATAAGAGTGGGTAAGACACAGACTTGATTTCCTATGTGAGAAGGCGCGTGGTCCCGGTAGCAAAACTATCTGCTTACACCATGCTTATACCATCTCTCTAGACAATGGATTTTGAAAAAAGTTTGTGAGAAGCGCAAAGGCACAACATCACGAGAAAAAAAAAGGAGGGTCCCAAGTGGGAGAAGGTATGAACGGTATGACAGTTAAATTTAAACATAAACATTTAGCAGTTATATCAGTTTAAGCAAGTAGTTTAAAGTGATAAATAAATAAAAAGGAGAATGGGAAGGAGTTAAAGAGGAAGGGAGTTAGAGGGATAAGGAAGGGAAGTTAGAGGGGATAAGGGAAGGGGAATTAGAGGGATAGGGAAGGGGAGTTAGATGGATAAGGAAGGGGAGTTAGAGGGGATAAGGGAAGGGAGTTAGAGGAAGGGGGAATAAGAGGAAAGGGGGAGTAACAGTATTAAAGGGGGAAGCAATACAATAGGAGTACAGTTAAGGGGAAAAGAAGAAAGAAAAAGCGTTAGTAGAGAATGTTAATGATAAATAAATAAAAAATAACCCACATAAAATATAAACACGTAATGGTAAGAGCATAAGTCCCCAGCAGAGTCGTCATTTTGTCGCGCCCCATTTTTTCTCGCGAAGAAACGGGAACCTGGACGACGTCGTGGCAACGACTCTTTTGGGATTTTTAATTTATGAAGAGTCGCCACCTAATGATTGGGTGCATTAAAACACCGTTCTAGCCTAAGGGTCAAGCTAACCAGAGGAGAGTAAGGGCTCAAATTACCTAGAAGGGAAGGTGTTAAGCACCCTTCGAGGTCCGCAAATGCGAATTCCGACCGTGTCTCGCATTTATGTGGGGGTTTACAAATAAGGTCTCCATTTTTAATATAATTTCCTAGATTGGTTCTAAGTGATAAGATAAATTTAAACAAATCTGTACTAATCTATCACAAATAAAAATGAAATAAATACGAGAGAAGAAAATTAAACTAAGTAAATCATATATATATCTTTTACTACTCGGATCAGTCGCACTTGTCTTATTACCAAGCCCAAGGACGGAAACCAAGGTTCCGTCCTATTAAGGGTCAAGCGTAGATCATAATTTCCGAGGGTCCTATCTACTCGTACCCCTCCTAAGTTGGTTTATTAATTAACTTAAAAGCGAGATTATAATAAATGAGAACTCTAACGCGTCCTAAAGTGCCTAACGTCCCTTCCTATGGTCCAAGAGGCGTTGGACTGCTATTTTGGTGGTTCTAGACTCAAAAGAAAATTAGGTTTTCCTATACGATCCCGTATCAAACAAAACAAACAAGACAACAATTTAGCAAAAAAGAATCTCAAATAGCCGCTTAAACAAAATATCTAGCATGCTTACAAATAAAAAGGTGTAAAGTGTAAGTCGCATATCACCATTAGATGAGATAATTCAAAATATTAGTTATATAAGAAAAGATTTGATTCTTAAGAAGAACATTAGCATTTTCTTTTTTAACCAGCTTAAATTGGAAAGAATTTCCAAAGGTTTTTGTTAAAGGCAAACATAACATGCTAGAATTAGATAAAGCCCTATATGTGCGATTTCTAACATATACAATCAAAACCATGATTTCTTACATAATTTTTTTAGGATGTGAAAACAACCCTAAAAGCATGATTTCTACAAAATATATATTTAGTCCTATGAATATGTTTTTAGCATGTGACTATATCAAAGAATCAGGGAAAATGACATAAATTTGAGATGTGAAATAATATCCTAGAAACATGATTTCTACAAAATATATGTATTAAGTCCTCTGAACATGTTTTCTAGCATGTAACGATATCAAAATCATGAAAAATGACATAAAGTTTGAGGTGTGAAATAATATCCTAGAAGCATGATTTCTACAAACTATATGTATTAAGTCATATAAACATGTTTTCTAGCATGTAACGATATCAAAAATCATGAAAAAAAGACACAAGGTTTGAGATGTGAAATAATATCCTAGAAACATGATTTCTACAAACTATATGTATTAAGTCATATGAATATATTTTCTAGCATGTAACGATATCAAAATCATGAAAAAAAGACATAAGGTTTGAGATGTGAAATAATATCCTAGAAGCATGATTTCTAAAAACTATATGTAGTAAGTCATATGAACATGTTTCTAGCATGTAATGATATTAAAAATCATGAAAAAATAAGACATAAGTTTGAGATGTGAAATAATATCCTAAGGGCATGATTTCTACAAAATATATTATCGCGCGTGATCTACAACTTAATCTTATTCAAATTTATTTGTTATCTTAAGGTAAACAGAAGGGTTGTTAAGAAAGTCGCTCACATGATTCCCTTTTGAACCCTACGTTAAAATTGCCTAGGTGAGACAAAATATGAAAAGAATAACACGTAATCCCCTCCCCTCTTTTCACTACATCCCCCATTTCATTCTTTTATTACAAGCTTTGCGAAGAAGAATTAAAATACAATACAATATATAAATAAGAAAAAAAACTTCTCCGCCCATTCTCCGCCTGTCCCGGCGACTCTTCACGATCCTGCTACACGCAAATAATCAAAGTAATATAAAGAAAATATATGTATATAATTGAGCTTACCAATTGAAAGAGCCTTGAATATTGAGACACGGCCGAGATTTTACTCTTGGTATATTTTAGAGGAGGAAGAACATAAACAGTTAAAAAATATTTTTAATTACGGAGAGAGGGCAGTATAAAGGGATAAATAGAAGAAATAACAAGAGAATAGGGGTTTTCTTTTCTTTTGCAGAAGGCTCATAGGGAGAAATTGTGTACTGTTGTGAGGGGAGGGAGTTGGTTTATATAGTATGAAGGGTACAAATAATAAAATCAAGTAAATCAATTAGTCCAATTAATTTAGCATAATAGGAAAACGAATCAATCAGTTTAGTGATTCCCGCAATTAAATTCAATAATACCAACTTCAGTTGAGGAACTTGTCATGTATAGAAATGTGCCATAGTTCATCTAATTAAACAAGAGCAACTTTTCGAAAATTCAGTATTTCAGATACGTAAGGAAAAATAGATTTTCCTTAAACAGAATGACTAAATCAGATTTACCCAATCACGAAGATATCGACAAATCATATCCAATTTTTACCATAAACATAAGTTATATCCTTTAGCATATGCAGTCAAAATTGAATTAGTTAGCAAATTATTTTATCTCAAACAATTTCGAAGAGTCGGACCTGGTAAAATTGCAAACCAACATGATGCTAAAGTAAAAAATTCCACCCAAATTAAATAGACAGATCCGACACGAAATATCGAAATAGAAGAAACCTGACTATCGATGGACCCGCAAAACAAAATTCCTCTCACGATACACTTCACATTTGTGTGTTTGTTGGGATGTTTCCGGCGAAATCTCGCCGGAACTAGCGGTTGTGTGTGGCTGTCGCAAGGGTTGCGGGGTTGTGTCGGGCGGGTCCTTAAGGCGGCGGGGGTGGAGGAGACTGTTGCATGGCGGTTTTGGGGGTTTTAGTGGTTGTCAGGGTTCGTTTGGTGGGGCTGTGGCGCGGCAGCAGGGTGGCGCCGCTTGGGGGTGTGCTTAGCTAGTAGCGGGATGGTGTCGCGGGAAGATGAGTAAGGGAAGAGGGAGGTGAAGCGGAAGAGAGGGAGAGAGGAGAGAAAGGGGCTGCCGGGGTGGTTGTTTTTGCGGCGGCAGTGGCTGTTGTGAGGCGGTGGCTAGGGTTTTTTGCGGTGGGTTTACAGTGGGGGCTTGGGGGTGGTTGTTTTCACGGCAGAGTTTTGGGCTATTGGAGCGACTGGGAGGCTGCCGCGGGGCCACCGACAGCGAGGGGAAAGGGGAGGAGGAGAGGAGAGTGGCGGCTGCTTCTCTCCCTTTCTGATGGAGAAGAAGAAAAACAATGGCTGAATTGGGTAAAAATGGAAACGGGTTTGGGTCGGATCCGGGTTAGAAGGTGGGTAACCTGGATTTAACAATTAGCCAAAAATATAGGAATTTAAAAATTGAGCCACAAATTGGTAATCCGAATTTACATACTAGCCAAAAATTGTAGGAATTTAAAAATTGAGCCACAAATCAATTCAATTTGGGCTAAAAATGCAAAAAATTGTAAGGGAATAGCTAGAATTGAAATAATTTCAAGGAAATTGATTAAAATTGAAACGACTTTGAACAAAATGGGATAAAATTGAATTAATTGTCATCTAATTAATAAATATAATACACACCAACAAAATGTATAATATTTTGAAATAATATTTTTAATTTGACGACAATACTTAATATATGCTAAAATTATTATTGTGTAAAATATTTGAACGTATTAAGATTGTTAAAAAATTTGGTAAAGTAAAATATTATGCATTTCAAGATATAAAAAATAATTAGTATAATAATGTTAAAATAACAAATATTACTGGTACGGTTTAACAATCTTACTGAATCAAAATAACAATAACAATAACAACAACAACAACAACAACAACAACAACAACAACAACAACAATAATAATAATAATAATAATAATAATAATAATAATAATAATAATAATAATAATAATAATAATCAATAGTAATAAGAATGATAAAAATAATAAGGGCAATTTTAAAAATTGCTAAAATAATTAATAAATATATGTATTAATATTTTTAAAACTCAAGACTTTTATATAATGTGTAGTCACTTCGATAAAAATAACTCATTTATTTTCAAAATTTTAAAACTACTTATTTCAACCAAATGACGATCTAACATGTGTTATAGGTCAGTCAAATTGGGTGTCAACAGCTATCCAAGCCATACGAATCCTTGGAATCAATGACGAAAAGGAAAAGAGCAAGTAGAGACCCAGTCAACGAACCTAAAACTTCAGATGTAGGAGACTTACGTGATGTGATGCAAAATTTGATTACAAATATTGGAATTTTAGCAAGTGAAGTTACTTCTCTAAAGAAGTTGGATCAAACAGTGATCGAATCGAATCAAATCGAAGAATCAATTAGTAGATTTTAGGGAGAATCAATAACATAAGACACCATTAGGTACTGAGAAAGGACCTTTCAGAAAAGACCAATCAGGAGAAAGAATACCTAGAGATAGGGGAAGAAGCTTTAATAGTGATAATAGCTACCATTCCAACTAGTCAAATATCACTCGATGGTCGAGAATGGAATTCTTGAGCTTTAATGGGGAGGATCTCAGGTCATGATTATTCAAAATTGAATTGTTCTTTTCCATGGAGAATGTTTCTGCTGAAGAAAAGAATAGGGTGGCTGCTCTACGATCGGAGGGGGAAGCCATTTAGTAGCATCTATCCTTCGTGAGATACATGTAGTATCTTCATCCAACCACTTGTAATGATTACGTGATGGCATTGGTATAAAGGTTTGATACTGACTTTAATGATCCTGTGGAGGAAATAAAAAAGGTGAAACAGGTGGCAGCATAAAGGATTATCAAGCTATCTGTGAGAGGAATTTGACTAGACTGAACTTATCTCAAGAGAATGCTATCAATGTTTTTTGGGAGGACTGAAACCAAAGTTGAATATTTCTATCAAAATCACATACCCTACAACATTATCTCAAGTTTACAAAAGTGCTAGGATGCAAAAAGCACTCATTTTTCTTCTGTAAATTCAAACTACATGGGAAATTCATCAAGAAAGGGAGTAGATCAAGGGGTTCAAAATAGGTCTATCCTACCAACTCTAGTAGAGGTGGAGCACCAGTACAGAAAGGGTTCTGGAGAAGGACACTAAGCCTAGAGGAAATGAATTAGAAAATAGCAAAAGGACTTTGCTTCTTTTGTGATGAAAAATATGTTATGAGTCACAAGTATAGAAACTTGAAGCAACTTTTACATTCTGGAATTGAAGTAGATAGGGAGCAATGCTTTGAGGAAAATGTATAATATGAGGAAGTGAATAAAGAACTGGGGATACAATAATGCATTGAATAGATGGAAATATTCATCCATGCTTTGAATGGTTCATTGGGGTATAGGACCTTGAGGGTCACCGATATCACTCTAAACAGCCATTACACATTCTGGTGGACATAGGGAGTTCCCATAATTTCATTGATCCATCATTGGTTGAACAATTAGGATGTCAAGTCATACAAACTATTCCTCAGTTAGTTGCTACAGCAAATGGTACTATGAAGGTGGATAAATTGTGCAAAATTTACTAATTGTTGCAGGGAGCAGAGTTTTCGGTGGAATTTTTGTTGCTTTCATTAGGGAATTGTAGAGTGGTACTAAGAGTTCAGTGGCTATTGACGCTAGGTATTACTAAAGTGGATTTCAACAAACTTACCATGGAATTTTGGTACAAAGGCTAGAAACACTTATTAAAAGGTGTAGGCAAAAAGATTATATTTGTTGAAGTGGAGAAATAGGCAATCAATCTCAATTATGTATGATCCAAATGATTCCTAATATGAGTGCTAAGTTATTTGCATTAGATACTAAGGACAACATTGATAAGGATCCTAGAATGGTGAGTCTGATAAAAGAATATAGAAAACTATTTGTCGAATATACAGGGTTACCCCATCTAGGGGAATTTATGATCACAAGATTGTATTATAGTCTAGGACTGGGCCTATTAATAAAAGACTCTGTAGATATCCTTCTATTAAGAAAGACATTATTGAAGAGATTGTGCAACAGATGCTAGATCAAGGCACTATTTTGCCTAGTAGTAATCCATTTGCATCGCCAATGGTGTTGGTTGTCATTAAGAATGACTTATGGAAGTTGTGTGTAGACTATAACAATCTTTATAAGCATATTGTTAAGAACAAATTCCCTACACCTCTGGTAGAAGATCTGTTGGGTGAACTTGGGTTTTAGTAAAAAAAAAAATTTAAAATAGACCTTAGGGCTGGGTACCATTAGTTGAGAATGTCCGAAGAAGATATCCCAAAATCAACATTGAGAACTCACTCAAGTCATCTAGAGTATTTGATCATGCCATTTGGATTATCTAAAGCACCAGAAACCTTTTAAGAATGGATGAATATTGTGTTTCAAAAGTTATTGAGGAAGTCCGTATTAGTTTTTTATTAATGATATTCTGATCTATAGTCAGTCTATTGAAGATTATCTAGTGCACCTGAGAAATGTGTTGGTTGTAATGAAGGATCATCAGTACTGACTATCCAAGGATAGGAAATGTCTTCTTTTTTTTTGGAGTGGATAGAATTGAATTCTGGATCATTTCATTATTAGGGAAGGGGTATCTACTGATCCTACAAAATTCACGTTCAAAATTGGCCAGTACCAACTGCCAGCAAGTAATTAAGAGAGTTCATTGGATTAGCTGATTATTATAGAAGATTCATACGGGGGTTTGACATTATCAGTAAACCATTAACTAGTTTTTTAAAGAAGGATATTTTCAAATGGTCATGAACTGCTACTAATGCTTTTGAACAACTAAAGAAAGCTTTAACCAGGACTCTTGTTCTCGCATTACCTGATGCAAACAAGACCTTTATAGTAGAAACAAATGCTAGTGGGTATGGCATTTGGGCTATGTTGATGCAACAGGGTCATCTTATTGCCTTTATCAGCAAGACCCTTTCACCAAGACATGCATCCATGTCTGTCTATGATAGGGACTTATTAGCTATCGTACATGTAGTTTCTAAATGGTCTCAGTATTTGCTTGGGTAAAAGTTCAGTATTAGAACTGATCAGAGGGCTCTGAAATTGGAATAAAACTTCACTAATTTCCAACTTATGTAGTTAACCAAGTTAATTCCTTTTGATTATAGTAGTGAATACAAAGCAGGGATTGAAAATAAGATTGTTGATACACTTTCAAAAGTATCTGGTGCAAAACTTTTGTCTTTGGTTATTTCCAATACTAAATGTGAATTGTTGCAAGCTATTGAAGATAGTTGGACATCATACAGTGGATTGACGGGAGTCATTGAGAGGTTGAAAGATGATTCAAAGGATCATTCTCAGTACACTTGGTATCAAAATAAATTGAGAAGGAAAGGCAGATTGGCTGTTGGCAGGGTGGGACAACTTAGGCAAGATATCATCACTTTATGGCATACTACACCCTAAGGGGGTCATTCTGAGATTGAGGCTACATTTAAAAGGTTACTTACACTCTTTTATTGGAAAGGAATGACAAAGGATGTGTAAGTCTTTGTGTAAAAGTGTGATGTGTACCAAAGAAGTAAAGCTTATTTAGCAGCTTCTCTTGGCCTCTTACAACCCTTACCCATCCTTGAGGTAGTTTGGTCTCAAATCACCATGGGTTTCATTACTGATTTACCAAAATCGCATGGCTATAAAGTCATACTAGTGTTAGTTGACAGACTTAGCAAGTACGGTCATTTTATTCCTCTTAGACATCCTTATACAGCTCAATCTGTAGCTAAGGTTACACAGATGTCATAGACAGACTTCATGGTTACGGGTGGCAAAATTAAACCTAACCCGTTCAACCCGCCCAACCCGTTGAAGTTTGGTGGATTAATAACCCGCCCATTTATTAGCTCAACCCATTTCAACCATTTAAAATTGTTTTGATATTCAACCTGAATTGACTCGAGAGAGATCTTGTCAAAACATTTTTTGAAATACTTTTTTTAATTTTATATGTTTTCAATATCAAAAATAAAGAAAAATATAATTTAATTAAATATTAAATTATTGAAAAAGAACAAATAAAGTAAGTAAAACTTAGTAAAAGCTGGGTTGGATTGGGTCTTGACCCGCTCTATAATCCATTAAAACCTGCTTTGATCCAAGAACATTTGGGTTGGGTTGGGTTGGGACTTGACTCTTTTGTTGTCTTGACCCATTATAACCCGCTCAAGTTTGACCCAACCTGCCCAACTGTCATCCCTATTCATGTTCAACCTGATAAACATCATCACTGATAGAGATGTTGTGTTTCTCAGTATATTTTGGTAGGAATTATTTTCATTGCAAGGTCTTTAGTTGAATCTATCTCTAGCATACCGTCCCTAGAGTAATGGTCAAACTAAAGTTCTTAATAGGTGCTTGGAGCCTACTTCAGATGTTTTTGTGGTGAAGATGCTAAAGAGTGGTATGATGCCTACCTATGGCAGAGTTTTGGTATAATACTTGCCATCACTCTGCTATTGACTTAACTCCTTATGAAGCACTTTATAGTAAACTTCCTCCATTGCATTTGCCCTACTTTTCAAGAGAGTCTTCGTCTGTTGAAGTAGATGATTCTCTCATCAACAGAGAACTGAAACTCCAACTATTGAGGCATCATTTGATATGGGCCCAGTTGAGGATGAAACAATAGGCTGACAAGCATAAAAGTGACAGGAATTTTTTGGTTGGTGACTGGGTATACTTCAAGGTCAGACCTTATAGACAACTGACTATTCCTCATCACAAGTTAGCTGGGTGTTTTAATTCAAGGTGACAAAAAGGTTTCAAATTTTAAAAAAAGTGACACAAGTTTTAAGAATTGGGTGTAGGTGACAAAATTATAATTAAGAGTTAATGATATTTGACTATTTTCAAAAAGGTCCCCAAGTTTTTCTTTATACACTTTAACCCATAAAATAAAATATCCTAATTTTCCAATTTCCCCGAAATCCCCAACGGATTGCTTTTCTTCTTCTGCGAGAAATTCTTATTTTTTCTTCTATAGGATCGCTTTTTGTTGTTGTTGTTGTTGTTGTTGTTGTCACTGTTTTCCCAACACAACATTGGAGCTTCAAATTTGGGAGGAAAAAAATCAATTTTTAGGGCATTTGTTCGTATAGCTTTGGAAATTACTTGAAAGGTAAGTTTTAATCATTATTATGACTGATAAAAGTGAATGTGGTGCTATTTATTTGAGTTTTGTGTTTTTATTGTTGTTTCCGCCATTGTTGCAATTCTTCACTACTGAGCTATTTTCAGCGACGATACAACAGCTGTTGGACTGGGTGCAGCAGTTGTTGGACTGGGTGCAGTAGCTGAGTTTTGTGTTTTTATTGTTATTTCCACCATTGTTGCAATTCTTCACTGTTGAGCTATTTTCAGCGACGATGCAGCAGATACTGGACTGGGTGCAGCAGTTGCTGGACTGAATGCGGCAGCTGCTGGACTGGGTGCAACAGTTGAGTTTTGTGTTTTTATTGTTGTTTCCACCATTGTTGCAATTCTTCACTGCTGAGCTATTTTCAGTGACGATGCAACAGATGCTTAAATAGATTCAGCAGTTGCTGCACGATATAGAATAATAGTCAAAATATTTTTTTTGCAACTGGTTCACCACTTCTGCAGTAGTTTTCAATTACTGTTGAATATACTGTGTATTTGTTGCATGTGATGTTTCATATGATGAAGTAGCTGCTGAATTAAATACAACAGTTGTTATATTTCCGTACAGTTTTCTCATGCTGCGCTTTTAATTATTACTTATTTAGGTACCTTCCACATCATCAATGGGAGACAAAATAATATTAAGAGTTGATTGTCGTAGTGAATGGGTTGAGTCCAACAATCATTTTATTTGGCATTGAAAAGGCAAAGAAATGATCGACACGATAGCGATGATTGTGAATCGTGATATCGCGTATGAGAATTTTGTAAATCAAATTATTTCTAGTTGTGAATTAAATTGTGAGCCGAAAGATATCGTCATTACTTACATGCATTCCTGTGGTGAAAAATAGAGAATGGCAAAGAAGAGGCAGCCAAGTATCGGACAATCATTTCCAAGCAAAAAGAACAAATGTTGCATATGCAAAAGGGTTGGGCATAAGAGAACTACATGCTCGAAGCGAAATGTTTCATAAGAACACTGGCTTTTATTTGGTGTTTGTGAACTTGTTTCATTTTGCATATTGATTTTATGCAATAATTAACATTTGTTGTTATTTAATATTATCAGTATTATTGTTATTTGAATACATTTTTCATCGAATGTTTCAGGTATTAAGAAATTGCATTATAAACTATTAGCAGTTTTACAACAATTGCTACTGACCTCATAGCAAATACTGCAGAATTTACAGAAATATATATAACGTATATAGTATTTGCTACAGAGTTTTTCAGCAATTATTATGCATTTTACAGCAATTAATAGGCTTTTGTTGCAGCAACTGCTACTACATTTACAGCAACTACTACACAATTCCCAGCAATTTCTTAGAATAATCCAACAACTCAATAATTTGCTGAGATATTTTACAGCAATTGCTACAACTAGTTCAACGACTAGCCAACTTGCTATAATAAATTCAAATGAAATGTTTACCCATCAGCGTATTTCTAGTGTTAAATTGGACTAAAATCACTATATTCATCCACAAACATGATCAAATGGACTAATTAATGGAAAAAACCGCTGAAATAAGTGTGATCTACAACTGTGATTGCATTACCTGTGTAAAGTACTATCTCAATGTATAAGATCATTACTGATTCCATCTCAATGTATAAGATCACTACTAATATATTATAAAACATATTGACACAACCAACTAATAATCAATTTACTTAATCACCATCACTTACATTTTGATTCATGGTATTCGTGGGTATAGGGTGGTTTCCACGAATATCGGGTTTTGGTTGTAGTTTCCTGGAGCATGGGCATATGAGGTGTTGATAGTAGGTTTAGGAGGCATAGTTGGGATGTGGCTAGCATTTAAAGGGTATAACATTGGCTCAGAAGGGCCTGCATGATGCGGGTTTTGTAAGTGGTGGTTAGGAGGTTGAGCATTCATGGGTGGCAAACTGGTGGGGTTAGGTTGTATCTGGGGAGTAGGTTGTGTAATTGGTAGTGTGGTTTGAGTAGCATTGATTTATTCCTCCATATTATCCCCAAAAGGGGTGCCGAGAGAAATGGACAGCCTGGCCAAGTTTCGCATGCTAGCCATTTCCTCTTCGAGTTTTAAAATTTTCCTTTCCAACCTTAGTACCAGTTCGGTGGAGTGAGCCCCTCTGTCGGAGTTCTCGTTGCTACTGTTGTCGTTGGCCATCTTACTCTTCTTTTTGTTCAAATTTTGGAGTGGCGGAGGAGGAGGAGGAGCCCCTTTTGATCTGGTGTAGTAGGCCAGAATGTGTGGACAGATCAACCCTGGGAAGGGGAAAAACAAAACAAAAAGCCAACAAAACATTGTTAGAAGTTAGGATAATAGCAATAATAAACACGTAAATCAACAAAAAAATCGTCCTAAAATGCAAGGGACCTCATTGAGCCCGAGGTAGGCCTAATATAACAAGCAATTGATTCGCGATAATTAATTCAAGCCATAGTTTGTGAATTGGAGTTTACAGTTAGCATAGATTCTTTTATTTTATTCAGAAAATTGAACTAATACATCATAATGAAATGAGTTTGCATGAAGTAAAAGCCTAAGGGGCGCAAGGATAGCATAGGGGAAATAACTAAAATAATGCTAAAGTCTTTAGTCATGGAGCTCTCCATAGGTAGGGACGATTTGCTGTCTCATTTCTGGGGTGATGCCATAATCCCTATTAAGCAGGTTGCGAGCCCAAGCTTTCTCTTCCAAATTTTCAAACCCAGAACGCCCACATAATCGAGGTCCAGCCTTTCAGCATTTTCCAGGATCCAAACATAGTATTCCGGCATGCAATAGGGGAGGGGTTCTTAGACTTGGACGTCGATAGTCCTTTCCCATCTTCCCATTATGTCTTGGACTTGCGGAATTCCCTCTCCAAAGTCAGACTCCGCTAAGATCATGTTAGAGCGGAGTGGAATCATTTGGATTAACCCGAACTGACGAAGAGCCCATAGTGAGGCGTATGGTTGCACTTTTTTCAGACCAATGAGTTCGATATAATAAAGTTCATCACCCCTCACCTTGGCACATTGGATGCGCAGCCAACTGTATTTCCATTGAATCTGATACCCCAAGAGTTCCTTCATAAAAGCGTACCATTCCCCCATTTCTCGTGGAGCATTGAATCTGGAGGTCCTCCTTGCATGAGTCTGAATCTTATTCCCCATCCCATCTAGACTGTCAAATACGGTCGGTCGTTTGTAGAAGTGCTCGATCACCCATATTTACAATAATAGATTGCACCCCTCAAAGAACCTTTTCCCCCTAGCATATCTAGACAGTGCCCTCGTCATTTCCGCAACAATCATTGGCACTAGAGTTACGTTGGCATGATCTATCCCTCTGGCCAATGTTCGAACCACAGAACTCAAAAAAGTATCTATCTTGCCTCCTTCCCTAGGGAACACGACCGTGCCCAGCAATGCAAGGGCAAAGGCATTAATGCAATATTTTTTCCATTTTTCAACAGAGCAAGCGAATTCTTCATTGAAGTTCTTATGACTGTCCTTTTGATCGAAACGGGAACACAAAAAATCCAAAGAGATCCAATCAAAGTCGAGGGAGGTCCATTTTGGATTATATCTTAATCCCAGAGACCAACAAAATTTCTTGGCTGAGATCTTGTGGGGAATAATCATACGACGCCTGTGGTAGCTTAGTTCAGTGAACCCACCAATTTCCTCTATGGTGGGGGTCAACTCAAAGTCCTTAAACTTGAAGACTATCCTGGCAGGGTCCCAGAATCTCAGTAGGGCCATGATCAGGTATCTGTTGGGGGCGACAAAGAGGAGGAAAGTCAAACCGCCTAATAGCTGGCGGACCTCCACTGCACGTTCCTGTTTGATCTCATTCCTCCATCCCTTGAGTTTGTGACTCACACACACCACCATGCGAGTGTTGGCGAAATTCGGGCAAGCCATGAAATCTGCACACAACAAACAAAGGAAATGCTCCAAACTCCATTTTACACATTTAGGCTTGAATTAATTTATCGCGTTCCACGTAGACACATAATATGAGATTTTTGTCTATAGGGTGATTGGACCCTTTAAACTCAAATATGGTGGATACTAATGTAGATTGACCCCAGGGGTCAAACTACCTAAGGTTTATGCATGCATGACCTAGTTTTAGAGGTGGATAAAGCTCTATCCTAAGTTCCTATAAGAGTAGGTTAGACACAAACTTGATTTCCTATGTGAGAAGGCGCGTGGTCCCACGGTAGCAAAACTATCCGCTTACACCATGCTTATGCCATCTTTCTAGACAATGGATTTTGAAAAGAGGTTGTGAGAAGCGCAAAGACACAACATCACGAGAAAAAAAAAAGGAGGGTCCCAAGTGGGAGAAGGTATGAACGGTATGACAATTAAATTTAAACATAAACATTTAGCAGTTATATCAGTTTAAGCAAGTACTTTGAAGTGATAAATAAATAAAAAGGAGAATGGGAAGGAGTTAAAGGGGAAGGGAGTTAGAGGGATAAGGAAGGGAAGTTGGAGGGGATAAGGGAAGGGGAGTTAGAGGGATAAGGAAGGGGAGTTAGAGGGGATAAGGGAAGGGAG
Source organism: Solanum rostratum (assembly GCA_029948455.1). Taxonomy (NCBI): domain Eukaryota; kingdom Viridiplantae; phylum Streptophyta; class Magnoliopsida; order Solanales; family Solanaceae; genus Solanum; species Solanum rostratum. Next base: position 20,061,436 of record CM057049.1, read on the forward strand.
TTAGAGGAAGGGGGGATGTTAGAGGAAGGGGGAATAAGAGGAAAGAGGGAGTAACAGAATTAAAGGGGAAAGCAATACAATAGGAGTACAGTTAAGGGGAAAAGAAGAAAGAAAAAGCGTTCGTAGAGAGTGTTAATGATAAATAAATAAAAAATAACGCACATAAAATATAAACACGTAATGGTAAGAGCCTAAGTCGTCATTCTGTCACGCCCCATTTTTTCTCGCGAAGAAACGGGAACTTAGACGACGTCGTGGCAACGACTCTTTTGGGATTTTTAAGTTATGAAGAGTCGCCACCTAATGATTGGGTGCATTAGGACACCGTTCTAGCCTAAGGGTCAAGCTAACCAGAGGAGGGTAAGGGCTCAAATTACCTCGAAGGGAAGGTGTTAAGAACCTTTCGAGGTCCGCAAATGTGGGTCCCGAGCGTGTCTCGTATTTATGTGGGGGTTTACAAATAAGGTCTCCATTTTTAATATAATTTCCTAGATTGGTTCTAAGTGATAAAATAAATTTAGACAAACCTATACTAATCTATCCCAAATAAAAATAAAATAAATACGAGAGAAGAAAATTAAACTAAGTAAATTATATATATAACTTTTCCTACTAGGATCAGTCGCGCTTGGCTTATTACCAAGCCCAAGGACGGAAACCAAGGTTCCGTCCTATTAAGGGTTAAACGTTGATCATCATTTCCGAGGATCCTATCTACCCCTACCCCTCATAAGTTGGTTTACTAATTAACTTAAAAGCGAGATTATAATAAATGAGAATTCTAACGTGTCCTAAAGTGCCTAACGTCCCTTCTTATGGTCCAAGAGGCGTTGGACTGCTATTTTGGTGGTTCTAGACTTAAAAGAAAATTAGGCTTTCCTATACGATCTCGTGTCAAACAAAACAAACAAGACAACAATTTAGCAAAACAAAATATCTAGCATGCTTGCAAATAAAAAGGTGTAAAGTGTAAGTCGCACATAACCATTAGATGAGATAATTCAAAATATTAGTTATATAAGAAAAGATTTGATTCTTAAGAAAAACATTAGTATTTTCTTTTTTAACCAGTTTAAATTGGAAAGAATTTCCAAAGGTTCTTGTTAAAGGCAAACATAACATGCTAGAATTAGATAAAGCCCTATATGTGTGATTTCTAACATGTACAATCAAAACCATGATTTCTAACATAATTTTTTTAGGATGTGAAGACAACCCTAAAAGCATGATTTCTACAAAATATATATTAAGTCCTATGAATATGTTTTTAGCATGCGACAATATCAAAGAATCATGGAAAATGACATAAATTTGAGATGTGAAATAATATCCTAGAAACATGATTTCAACAAAATATATGTATTAAGTCCTATGAACATGTTTTCTAGCATGTAAAGATATCAAAATCATGAAAAAATGACATAAAGTTTGAGGTGTGAAATAATATCCTAGAAGCATGATTTCTACAAACTATATGTATTAAGTCATATGAACATGTTTTCTAGCATGTAACGATATCAAAAATCATGAAAAAAAGACATAAGGTTTGAGATGTGAAATAATTTCCTAGAAGCATGATTTCTACAAACTATATGTATTAAGTCATATTAACATGTTTTCTAGCATGTAGCGATATCAAAAATCATGAAAAAAAGACATAAGGTTTGAGATGTGAAATAATATCCTAGAAGCATGATTTCTACAAACTATATGTAGTAAGTCATATGAACATGTTTTCTAGCATGTAATGATATCAAAAATCATAAAAAAAATAAGACATAAGTTTGAGATGTGAAATAATATCCTAAGGGCATGATTTCTACAAAATATATTATCGCGCGTGATCTACAACTTTATCGTATTCAAATTTATTTGTTATCTTAAGGTAGACAGAAGGGTTGTTAAGAAAGTCGCTCACATGATTCCCTTTTGAACCCTACGTTAAAATTGCCTAGGTGAGACAAAATATAAAAAGAATAACACGTAATCCCCTCCCCCCTTTTCATTACATCCCCCATTTCATTGTTTTATTACAAGCTTTGTGAAGAAGAATTAAAATACAATACAATATATAAATAAGAAAGAAACTTCTCAACCCGTTCTCCGCCTGTCCCGGCGACTCTTCATGATCCTGCTACACACAAATAACCGAAGTAATATAAAGAAAATATATGTATATAATTGAGCTTACCAGTTGAAAGAGCCTTGAATATTGAGACACGACCGAGATTTTACTCTTGCTATATTTTAGAGGAGGAAGAACATAAAAAGTTAAAAAATATTTTTGATTACGGAGAGAGGGCAGTATAAAGGGATAAATAGAAGAAATAATAAGAGAATAGGGGTTTTCTTTTCTTTTGCAGAAGGCTCGTAGGGAGAAATTGTGTACTGTTGTGAGGGGAGGGAGTTGGTTTATAAGTAAAGGGGTTACAAATAATAAAGGTAAATAAATCAATTAGTCCAATTAATTTGGCGTAATAGGAGAACGAATCAATCAGTTTAGTGATTCCCGCAATTAAATTCAATAATACCAACTTCAGTTGAGGAACTTGCCATGTATAGAAATGTGCCATAATTCATCTAATTAAACAAGAGCAACTTTTCGGAAATTCAGTACTTCAGATACGTAAGGAAAAATAGATTTTCCTTAAACAGAATGACTAAATTAGATTTACCCAATCACGAAGATATTGACAAATCATATCCAATTTTTACCATAAACATAAGTTCTATCCTTTAGCATATGCAGTCAAAATTGAATTAGTTAGCAAATTATTTTATCTCAAACAATTTCGAAAGTCGGACCTGGCAAAATTGTAAACCAACATGATGCTAAAGTAAAAAATTCCACCTAAATTAAATAGATCAGACACGAAATATCGAAATAGAAGAAACCTGACTATCGATGAACCCGTAAAACAAAATTCCTCTCACGGTGCACTTCACATTTGTGTGTTTGTTAGGATGTTTCCGGCGAGATTTCGCCGGAACTAGCAGCTGCGTGCGGCTGTCGCGGGGTTGCGGGGTTGTGCCGGCGGGTCCTTGAGGCGGCGGGGGTGGAGGAGACTGTTGCATGGCAATTTTGGGGGTTTCGGTGGCTGTCAGGGTTCGTTTGGTGGGGCTACGGGTCGGCAGCAGGGTGGCGCCGCTTGGGGGTGTGCTTAGCTGGCAGAGGGTGGTGTCGCGGGAAGATGAGTAAGCGAAGAGGGAGGTGAAGCGGAAGAGAGGGAGAGAGGAGAGAAAGGGGATGCCGGGGTGGTTGTTTTCGCGGCGGCAGTGGCTGCTGCGAGGCGGTGGCTGGGGTTTTTGGCGGCGGGTTTGCAGTGGGGGCTTGGGGGTGGTTGTTTTCACGGCGGAGTTTTGGGCTGTTGGAGCGACTAGGGGGCCGCCGACAGCGAGGGGAAAGGGGAGGAGGAGAGGAGAGTGGCGGCTGCTTCTCTCTCTTTCTGATGGAGAAGAAGAAAACAAATGGCTGAATTGGGTATTGGGGTGTTAGTGGATTAAAAAAATGGAAACGGGTTTGGGTCGGACCCGGGTTAGAATGTGGGTAACCCGGATTCAACAATTAGCCAATAATGTAGGAATTTAAATACTATGACCCATTTTAGATTATTAAAAAGGTTAGTCCAGTGGCATATACCTTGCTCTTGCCGAACTCAATGAAGATTCACGCAACAGTGCATGTGTCACTCATAAATAAATGTTATGAAGTTTCTTCCCAGGTGACCTACCCACCAACCAATGATTTGGCAAATCCCCATTGCTCAAAACCTGAAGACATCTTGCAAAGAAGGATGGTTAAGAGGGGTAATAAGGCAGTAGCACAAGTCTTCATAAAGTGGAAAGACTTGTCAGCAGATGTTGCTACTTGGGAGTTCTTGAAAATCCTTAAAACTAGATTTTCATCTTTTGATCCTTGAGGACAAGGATCTCTTTGCGGGGGGAGTACTGTTATCTAATCAGATGAGTCAGTAATGTAGTTACTAATTTTGGTGGAAAATTTAGTTCGAATCCGGATACAGTTAGAAATTCAGTAAATTTGTAGTTTCATAAAATTAGTTAGCAACTGATTTTTAGTTTGGTTAGTTTCAGGAAATCAGTTAGCAACTAATTTAGTTCAGTGTCTTTCATTATATTTTAGCTATAAATACTTGTACAAGTCACTGTGAAGGATATGAATGAATACATATTGTTCTGCCCACATTCAATCTTCTTCAATCGTCTTCTTTCCTCCATAATCCTACTTCTTTCCTCCATAATCCTAGATTATCTTCTCAAAATCCTCTTTGTTAGGATCCTGAAATACCCTCTGAATCATTGAGTTGTGAATAACTCCTGCAATTCAGCTATCAGTGTGTTGTATCTAAGTATTTTTGGGTTGTAGGTAGGAATTCAGGGTGTGTTTGGTACGAAGGAAAATGTTTTTCTAGAAAATATTTTCTTGGAATAAGTTGGTTTCTAACTTATTTTCTCATGTTTAGTTGGTGAGTGAAAAATATTTTCTATTGTTGGATTAGTGAATGAAGATATTTTCCATATCAAACACACCCTTGGTGTTTTTTCAAAGTTGTAGCTTAAGTCATATCTTAAACGTTTTTTGTTGTGCCTAAAATCTTGTGATTTTTGTAGCAATAGCTTGGTTATATCTAGGATTGAGATTTTTGAATCTATATCTTGGTTATATCTAGGATTGAGATCTGAATTTATGGTGATGGTTGGGTATTTTAATTTGCGGTGATGACAAGTGATAGTCATGCATAAGTAGTAATATACATGTATCGGAAGTCCATTTATGATGCATACATGATGTATTATTATACTCAATTTTTTACAAAATATACTAAAACATTGTAAATTTTAGATAATTGTATTACTTATACAACAAAATTTTCAGAACTATTGGCGGTGGCGGAGCCATATACTACTCAAGGGGTTCATCTAAACCCTCTTTGATGAAAAATTATACTATTATTATATGATAAAAATAATATTTTTATGTGTGTATAATAAATGTCGAACCCACTTCGGTTAGTTTGTATGTTTACTTCTTAAAATTTTGAACCTCCTAAAAAAAATTCTGAATCCGCCATCGACTATTGCTATGTTTGATAATTAGTCAAATTATCACTATTGCTATGTTTATTTTATTTTGTTTATCCTTTTAGAAATTTTCTTCAGAAAAGAAGTTTTTGTGTAAAGAAGTGTTACAAAAAAAAGTTTAAAATGAAAAGGGACAAGCCTGCATAGTTAATGTTATGAATTCAATGAATTGGAGGAGTAAAACCAAACTGAATGAAGTTCCTTATGTTTACACTTTAGTTCCATAAGGATTTAAGAACCAGTTTCATTTATTATACACCTATTTTTATCTTGTATAGAGGGTGTTGTTGGTCTGAAAGAAAAATACCTTTCTAGATTTATTTTTTTGAAAATTGTTTTCCATAGTTTTTTTAATTTGTTAAAATATAAAAATATTATCTCATGAACAATTTCTGTATAATTTATCTTGATGAATTTCCTTTCTGTATTGTCTAGCTGGAGTAAGAGAACAAACATAGCCCAATGGAAATGAGTTCACTCCAACTATATATTATATGTCGATTACAAATTATTGTAGTTAATTAATACTTGATAGTTTGAAAATTGGTAGAAGATGTATCCATCCATAAATAAAGCAAGAGTAGTGTTATCAATCCAAATAATGGTATAAACAAGAAAGTGAAAAATGGAAACAAAGAGACATGATAGGAAAAAGATATAGATAGATCAATTTTGATTCCACTTTTAAGTACAAATTTTCTTAAACCTCCCCTCTACCAACCCAAAGTAGCCCACTTTTTTCCCTACCTTCCAAGAAGAAAATTCCAAGAAAAAATAGTAAGGTACAAAGCATTTGCCCAGACATGTTATACTGGACAACTTTCTTGTTACACACAAAGTGAAAACAACTACACACACCCCATTTGTTTGGAAGAAAATTAAAGGCATGGTCCTTCAATTCTTCCACTAAGAGAGCTTTATGAAAAGAGGAGATACATGGAGATGCCACTTGTAAAGATAGCCTCCACGTTATGTTTGTTTTCTAAAAAGAAAGAAAAAGTTTACAAAAGAGAAGCGCTAATAAACAAAAAAAGTTGTTTTTGCTTCTTCTTTCTTTGTACTTATTATTCAATGGAAACCGCCCATGGCGACTCCTGGTTTGGCATCAGCAGGAGGAGATGGCAACAAGGTGAGCGCTAAAACGCCGCTTGCTGCTGCTGCAACTGCTCCAACCACAAATCCAGGCAAATTTCCTCCTCCAAACAAATCATCCCAGGGCCCTCCTGCTATCGACACCAACATCTGTTCCCACAAATAGTTAAGTATAGTTAGGTACCTTGTGCATTCAATTATCCTAATGTGAATATGAAGCATAGTCATAGATTACATCTTGAGGTCATATCCTATTAATGTAGTTTTAGTTATAAGTCATTTTCAAATTCCTTCAGTTATGATCTTTCCCAATTTATACCTTCTTTTATTTTCTTGTAGGGGTCTAAGTGACAATGGGCCTTGCCCTTTTCCTTTTGATTGAAATGTTTTAGTACTTCAATTCCATCTCTAACAGTTATATACACGTAGCATTTAGTATGCTTTTTTCCACTATTTGGATTACACGTTTGTGGCTCAAATATATTGTCACAAAGGCATTAATTATGAAAACAAGATTGAGAGGTACATGATTAATTAATTAGAAGAAGAACAAGTACGTTATCCATGTTGCAGATAGAGGAGGAATGAATTTACAAGTACGGTTAATTAATTGACAAAAATAAATAGTACCTGTGGTACAACAATTGCAAGATTCAACACTCCTAGTGACAAACCTGTGGAATTTAAAGACAAATAAATCATATGAGAACAGTACATACATATAATTCTGTTATTATATATAGCTTAATGATTTACCTTGTCCTGATCCAGCGTTACTAGAAAATATAGATGCCAAAGCAAATGGAATACTAAAAGTCACCTGCAAAAGTAAATAATTTTTTTTTCATATATTAGTAACTTGATCAATTTCTAAAAAGGGGAAAAGTTAAAAGTATGAAAAGGGAAAATCTAACATCAAATGAAAAAAGGTTCTATTCTATCTTAAAAGAATAATTTAAAGGAAGAGAAGAGAGAATATATGCTTTTGCCATAATAAAGATCATTACTTTGATCTTGCATAGAAACTTCCATTATTATCCTAATGAAAAAGCAACAAGATTTCCTCATCCTTATGTTGAATAAATAAAAATGGTACTAACTAAGAAGAAATAATAGAAAATTAATATTTGAACTTGATTTACTTAAATCGAACGTCTTTCGAAAATAATTTCTTTATTTTTATGAGATGGTAATAAAATTTGCATACACCTTATCATCTTCAAAATTTACTTCCTAAAATTTTTATTAAATATATTATTGGTGTATATATATATTGTAATTAAAGATCTACGCGTAACATAGGCAACATCAAGAGTGAGAAACAGAGTTAACTAAATTCTGAAATATACCTATCAAATTAGCTGTTTTTTTTTTTGGCACTTTGCTAAGCTAAAAATCATGTGATGCATTAATTAAAGTTTCTCACACCTTCTATTTACATTTATGCGTGTGACTTTGCAAACCTTTTACAAACCCACGTATATATCATGATTATTTTATTGGTGAAAAGCCATAACCTATATTGGGTTCTTTTTTTTTTCCCCACCCCTCTTTAATTTGTGTTCCTTTGAGAACACATATGTGGCTGTTGTTTAGCCTGATTCAAGAGATGTAACTGTGTATCCAATGATATATAATTTTATGGAGAAAAATCTATTTTTAATAGAAAATAAAGGAGGGTTTGTTTGTTGGAATCTTTTGACTGTTAAGCTGACATTTAAAAACAATTTTCAGTTTGAAAACTAGTCAAAGAAATCTGTTTATAATTAATATATATATTCTACAAATAATTTGTGTTTGTTATGGTCATAGTAGATGTCAAATTCGATCACTATCTTCACACTTGCCCACCCTTATAATTTTCCATATCCTTAAGAACAAGATTCTTAAAATCATAATTCTCTCTTGTCAATATATGTGGACTTAAGAGTCAACCCACTTGCTAATTATTCCAAAATACATGTGCACACACCAATAAATCACCTTTCCCGGAGAGAATTATTTTTGGTTACATCAATTATAAATCTTATTTACCTTAAATTTGTATCATTTTTATATCTGAAAAAAAATAATTCAAAATTTATTACTTGAACTCCAACCAAACAATTTGGATGTAATGCCTCACCTACCCTAATTCAGGAAAAAGGAGGAAAAAAGTCATGCTCAATTAAATGAATTAGAGTAACAGTTAAAGCCATGTTAGTAGTAAACAAAAATAAAAGAAGAACTCACCGCAAGAGGAATCCCAAGGGCAGCAAAGAGAACCAAAGCACTGATCTTAACACCTGGGGTCGGTCCCATAAGTAGGCCGCTGGCGTTGTAATGGCGTGATTTCTCAGCCATTTTGGTCACCAAAATCGTCATCCCCAAGCAAAGAGCCAAAACAAAGTTCAAAATTCCCCATAACCTCTTTGCACCACCAATCTTCTTCCCTAAGAATTCCACACCAAGTGACATAAAACCTAGAACAACAGATTGCAACAACAATCCCATGGCTCCAGCGCGTACACCCAAATCGTACAACCTACCGTCACCAACTTCTCCACCGTAAACTTCCTTAGCCATCCAATCGGTATCGTACAGGAAGAAGGGGAACCACGCAATCCAGTTCAAACAAGTCACTAATAGAAGAATCCACATGGGTCGAGGTAGATCTTTCAGAGCCCCAAATATTTCCCCGAAGAACGGTACTTTCGATTTTCCGGCGCCGGCTAATTTCTCGTCGATTTCTTGCTCTTCCTTCTCCGTGAGATCGTTTTCCCGAACTAAAGTTAACGCTACGGTGGTCAAGCTGAGTAAAAGGAATATGGCGATGAAGAAGCAGCTCTTCAGATTCGCGCAGTAGATGTCGCAGGCTGGGGTTTTTGAGAAGGGGAATACTTTGAAGAGGTGTGAATACGAACCGGCGGCGTACCCCAAGATGTTCCCGACGGCCATGAAGAATGAGAAAAAAGCATTTGCCGTCCTCATCCGGCCGGATTTTCCGCCGGAGAGATCAGCCAATAGTGCTCTGCATGGGCCCTGTAAAAATAAAAAGAGAAACCATTTAATTATGACGTATATGTTGTAATAATTACTAGTGTAAATAAAATGATTTTTTTAACACTGCATGTGACTTTTTATTTATTGTATTATTTACTAGAATTAACTACAAAAAGGAAAAAAAAAATTAGAAACGCATGAGCTTATAATTAAATTGAAAAATCAACAATCACTTTCTCTTTTGATTTTCTGGTATTTAGAAATAAATTGCAACTTGTGACCTTTTGTATTATTTAATAAAAACACAATTTGAATATTGTTTGAGAATAAAGTTGTTGATCTTTTAAAAATGTAAAGAGTAATATAATATATTTAAACATGTCATTAGAAGAACACTAATTAAGTGAGGATGCATGTCTTTTGTATATACTACAAATTCACATATATATATTAATTACATGCAATTGTTAAACCGTTTCATGTTTAAGTATTTTTAGCAAATATTTAGATCTATTTTTTTTGTTTGTACCCAGAGTATATTTATATTATATTATAACTACAATTAATAATTATGTAGCTGGAATTTTGTTTTGCATGTAGTTCCTATATGATTATAATTATCAAAATATAACAAGTTGCTAGTAAAAAAAATAAAAAAAAAAATTACTATAGGACATATATTTGGCGTGAACCCGTGACGACTTGTTTCTGGTGCCATATAAATTAAGCTCATAAATTTTTAAAATTAAAAATTACTAGTGGTAAAAAATGAATTTCACCTGTAACATGTTGTTAGCAACGTCAAGGATCCAAAAGCCGACGACGAAAACAGCAATGGCACGAGGTTTAGATCCTTTTCCGAGAGGGTCACCGGAGGCATGTCCAAGGTCGGCGGCAAATCCGATGAGGAAAACAGCAATGGTAACGAGTGCAGCGCCGGCGGCAATGAAGGGCCGGCGGCGACCGAAACGGGATGAGCAATTATCACTGTAATAACCGACAACTGGCTGAACAATCATACCAGAAATAGGTCCGCAAAGCCAAATAAAAGAGGCAAATTTATGGGGAATTCCAAGTAATTGGACATAAGGTGTAAGCAAAGAGAGCTGAAGAGCCCAACCAAATTGAACACCAGCAGCTATGGAAGCTACAATTATAATTTTCCATAGCTTTGATGGAGGTAAAGGCTGTTCAACTTGTAGAGAAGAAGGAACGCTGAGTTTACCTAAGCCTTCTCTTTTCGTACCGTTCTCCATTTTTGTTTTTTTTTTTTGTAGGAAAACTAAACTTGCTCTGTTTTTTTTTTTCAGAAAGATTTTACAGGGAGGAGATTTGGGTTTGAATGTTATAGGAAAAAGGGGATAGAAGAGGGGTATTTATACTGTTTTTTTGGAGGCAATGGTGATGATGCATGAGGTGGAATAATTCAAGTTGAAAATAATAGGAAATACAAAATTTCAATATTTTAATAAAATTATATTTATACAAATATATATAAGAGATTTTGTATTTTTTATAAATAAGAATATTGAGCTAGGGTCTATTCGTAGTCTAATCGCATTAATTGTGTCATTATTATATTAATAAAAAAAATTATTTTCATGTTGGAAAAAAAAATACACCCCTTTTTTAAATTTATTTATATTTGATTTACGCAGAATTTAAAAAAAAAAAAGATAGTAAATTTTTTAAATCTTATAATGGTAAACGGAAGGTAACTGAAATGTATTAAAATATGTAATTTTAAATATACGACCAGTAGAATTAAAAAGTAAAAAAAAAACATTTTTCCCTGAAATAGATTTTTTTCTCTATAAAGGTAAAACTAAAAAATATGAGTACAGGGATGAGTTGAAAAATTATAGAACAATTAGTAAATGTTAGAATCAAATAAATATGTTTGACTACACCAAAAAATATTTTTTTGTATTTGAGTCAAATAATTTGATATATATTTAATTTAAGATTACAATATTTATAAATTTTATTAATTTTTTGGTCAAATTAAATAGAAAAATTAATTAAAATGAAAAAAATATTTAGTTTGGTTAAAAAATTAATCAAGCATGGGCACATAAATTTTTTTTTGTCTTGATTTATGCAACATATATAAAGTTATTTATTTTATTCTAATTTATGGTTGACATATAAAATTTTAAGATCAATTGAATTTTTGATTAAATAATTAATTATTGTAAGTGGATGACACTCTCGCCACTAGACCAAGCGGCTGGATTTGGTATAAATTGACCATGCGGAGTATATCTAGCACGGACGTGTCACGCTTCAATCATCTGGCCAAGCAACTAAGTCTGTACTAATTTGATGATGCAGCAATATTTTATTGATTTCATCGTCCATTGGACTCTCTCTTATATATATTTATAATTAATGATTTTAAAGATTTATCTTAATATTCTGAATAAATAATTTCTTTCAGCATGACTTCTACTGTCAACTGTAGAAGGCAATTAAAGCTTTGAGACCAGCCCCCACTGCTGCCACCCCCGACCCCAGCCCATAATAAAATAAATAAATAATATAGGAAGAAATAATTAATTAAAGGGGAAATTATTGAAATGGGAAAGCTAGATGTTGAAAATTTCAGTTTGGGTTATATAAGTTGAGAAAATTCTAAAAAACGTACGCCTTCATCATTTAAAGTTTTTGTCTTTTTTTTTTTCACCATTTAAAAGATTGGTTATTTGTCAGGAAAATGGATATATTGAATGCTAAATGGTATTAAATCTTTGGAAAACAAACCTACCTAGTAGGTTCATTATATCACCTTGATGATCATTCTTTAAGCTTCCACACACACAAATACTCTCAAGCTTTATGTTTCACTTGTTACATCACCTTAAAAAAATTCATCTTTCTTTTTAATCCGTCTTAAATAAATATTATTTTATTATAATTAAAAATATTTTAATTTTAATTTTTTTAATATTTAATGAAATAATTTATAATCACATAAATATTTAAAAATTATTTAAATTATAAATTCAAAAAATATTTTTTAAATAACGTATCAAGTTAAACAATGTTACATTAAAAAAAGGGAGAAAGTAATGAATAATTATATTTCTCCTAATTATTATAAATCATCTACAAGTTGAGAAATGAATAATATAAATATGTTTTTTTTAAAAAAAAAACAAAAAGTGTGGGGGTGGATAAAGGTAGGAGAAATCGGGTGAAAAGTTATAAGATGAAAAATCAAACCTTTATCAATACGGTAAAAAAAATTAACCTAGTTAACTATTTGAGCTACTAATTTTTTTTTATTAATAATTATTATTCTAATAAAAATAAAATAAATAAATTTAAACTATTGAATTGTTTCTTGATTTTTCAAAGTAAACAAATTAAATTAAATATTTACTTTTGACAAATACAGTGAGCAAGTAAAAGTGGTTGAAGGGAGAGTAACAACTAAAAGTGAGGTAGGACAAAGAACGATTTTTCACATAATAAATTAATTTTATGTTTTATTTTTTTAAAGTATTGTTTGGTTTATAATAGAATTCGATTAAATTTAAATTTATGTAAAAGCTTCGGGTTAAGAAAATATGTTTTCTAACCTAAACAATATCATAAAAAAAAATATTCAAATTTAAGATGTTGAATATAAAAGAAGAAATTTATTTGCATTGTTATTATAACCTTAGTTGATCACACACGTATATTACTACTACGACGTACATACGATGCGGAGAATGGAATTTCTTTGTATAATACATCAAATTGGACTTGGAAAATATAAGAGTTACGTATTTAAAAAGAGTTTGAGAAAAACAGAGAGTAAAAGTAACAATAATCCCATAATGGAACAACCAATCGAAAAGGAAAAACCAACCTTCCAAGGTCCATTGCTAGTTGTAATTTTACAAATACTTTATTCCTTTATTTTTCTTGTCATTTATTTTTAAAATAAAATTTTCTTTTACTCATTAAATTTGATATATTAAGAAAAATAATTATTTTCTTCATATTTTATTTTTACTATTAATATCATCTTTCAAAATCTAATACTAATATCAATTAACTCTTAATATGCTTTCTTCATTGTTATCCTCTTCTTGTACTTGAGCTTGATGCTTTTGAGCTGATGATTTTTAGAAAATAATCTCTAAACTCTATGAGATAATAGTAAGATCTACGTGCATCCTAACTTTTCCATACCTCCACTTAGTGACACTTTCGAGTATATTGTTGTTGTAACCTTCCAATATCAATACTTCCTACGATCATTTTTAATTGTCACCTATATTTAAAATAAATTTTTTTTTTCATATTTTACCTTTAATATTAAATATTACTATTCAAATTATTTATTAAAAGCTAATACTAATATTAGTTTATGTGATAAAATACTTATATTAATAATGATATTTTAATAAATATATGGAATTAAATAATAAAGGAGCGAATAAAAACTATCCAGCTAAGAATTAAAGAGGAAAAGTAGAATAGGAGACTTATCCAAATAGGACCAGAAAAACATAGAGGAAGTTATTACTGCCACATACATATACAGTAAAGTTATTGTCATTAAATTCACTGTTGCAGCTTTTCTTCCCTTTACTGTTATGCATAAAATCCATAAATCTTCTGTCCCAAAATAAAGACAACTAAGCTGTGGCTCTACTACTTCCATTTCACATATACATTTTCTTTTCTTTTTTTAAAAAAAAAGTGTTCTAGATAAAAAAAGATCGTATTGCCACGTTTTTGTTCACTCAAACTGAAAATGTACTATGCTCTATGAGCATATAAATTTAGAGCCGGGTGAATTTATTTATTTTAGGATTTTTTAAATTAAAATAATTTATAAGTATTTTTAGAGTGTCAGAATAAATTTAAAACATATTTATAAACATATAATTTTAAGTTTATAAAATAAATTAAAAATTATATATTTCTAATTTATGACTTTTAACGTATAAGTCAAAATTAAAGGTTGATCAAACAGACTCTTAGTTGAAACATATAATAAGAATGGATTCTTAAAATGAGTGTTAAAAATAGGTTTTAGAACATGAATTTGTGTTTGAATGTATATATTATTTTTAAAAAAATTAAATATATATATATATATATTGTTTTTTTATTTTTTCAAAAACTGATCATATTCCATGAATGAACAAATGTTTTCAAAATAAAATAATACTTTCTGAAGTATCATTTCTCTCTATAATTCTAGGAAGAAAAGCATATTGATACTACTTGAATAGAAATAAAAAATTTTCTCATCGTAAATTAATAGAATATTTTTTTGTTAAAATATATAATATTATAATTCAATTTTTCACTAAATCAACTCGTCCAAAAAATACATGTTGAAAAATAAATTTTAAAATAATGAAAAGCTTTCTAATTTTATATATCAAATAATTATTAATTTTTTTTTCATACCAATTTAATTAAAATATCTATAAAAATAAGGACACAATATTTTTCACCAGAAACCAAAGTGCGAAACTGGTGATTTTTTTTAGTGGTAGGACTTCAATTGTCCTTTGAATATACACGTGTAACCACTTAAGGAAATTTAAGTGGTTATCTTTTGGAAATTAAAGAAAATTATAACCTTTTAATTTTGAACATCTGAGGTAGATAGTAACTAATACAGTATTCCTGATTACTTGTATGAATTGAGTTGCTTGTTCTGAGACTAAATTCTATTTGAGGTAAAAAGATTTATCATATTATTTTTCATTTTGCTTAAAAGAGAGACGAAAAATGCATTAATTCTATATTTGAGGAATATGTTTTTTCCTATAAAAATGGGCGGTGCTCCATGTCAAACATGATAAAAAAAATACTTGTAATTTTGTTCTGTGTCTGAAAAATGTCAATAAATCAGAACCTTTATCTAAAACAATTATCAATTAGAATAAAAAACATCTCTTTTATAGAATGTACTATTATTGAGAAGAATGATGCTTTATTTGTTCTCTGTGTCTATAATAATTGAGGCTATGTCAAACATAAGTGAATACATTCTCTTTCATTTCAATGTATATATATATTGGAGGGTGTGATGTCTATATAAGAGAGGAGAAATTTTACCGAAGCCTAACATGTGTGTCCTGATACTAAAGTTGACAAATTAAAATAAAAATTTATTTCTAATATAGTTGATAAGTAAAAATAAACGTCGAGAAAGAAATGTTTTTACCGGCATGTTGGAATTCAGTATGCTTCCACTATCAAAATATAATTGAGTTATATATCCCTCAATTATCAATATTTATTAAATTAGCTTTTGATTGCCTTTTTACTATTTAAGGAAGGCCAAAAGATTGTTCATGTCTGTATGTAGTGCAAAAGAAAATGTATTACATATTAAAGAACCCTTTCTTTTGGGTTGGGAGAAATTAAAAATCTCTAAAGTTAGATTCTATTGATAGATGCAATTAAAGGGATGGGCAAATCCTTTTGGAATCTTTCTATCCAAATAGCTTTTATTCTTCCAATACGTACTAGCAATATAAATTTAATTTTTCTGCACCAAAATGTATTATTATAGTGCAAATGATTTGTATGTAGGTTTCATTGATTGTGTTGATTCTCTTGGTACCAAAACATAAATATATTTAAGTTTTAAGGTAATGCTTAGGGCACTTATAATGGTTCATAAACCAACTTGAGAGTGATAAGATTAAATCTTTCTTCTTTTTGTACTCTTTTTTCATAAATCAATCAAAGTTTTATTCGTTTGGATTTATAGGCTATTCCAATAAGAAATCAATTCCTTCATATTTATTACGTACCTCATCGTGCCAAATATTATTGTTATTTAGTCAAACTAAATATCTGTTTCAAATGTTATTTAGATAAATAACGAAGAAGGGTTATATTTAGGGGTGAACAAAATCAACTCGAAAATCGAACCAAATTGCAACTCGAGTCAATTCGAGAGAAAAAACCCTGACTAATGGTTTAGTTTGACTTGGTTTGGTATTGAAAAAAAACTCAACTATATTTGGTTTGGTTTGATTTTAACTTTAAAAAACCAGCCCGAGACTAAACCAATCCAACATTATTTTGTATATGTACTATGCATTAAGTGAATTATATAAATATATATTATAAATGCATTATATTTATTTGGGTAAAAAAATGCATTATGTGTTAAAAATAAATTATGCATGTAATATAGATGTATTATACTAGGTAAAAATGAATTTGCATGCAATATAGATGCATTGTAAGTGTTTTAAAATGTATTAAACTGATTTTGATAAAAAGTTAAATTATATATTTAAAGTGAATTATACATGTATTAAGATAAATTTATATAGCTATAAATGATAAATAATTTTTAAATATGATATATTTAGGTAAGGTTTCCAAATTAATAATTCTAATGCACAAATCAAAAATCAAATCAATTCTAATACTAGCAAAAAAAAAAAGAAAAAAAAAAGAAAAAATTAATCCAACACTAAAAGTAATAATAATAATGAATATTGTTCTTTAGTTTTACATTGGTTTAGATAATTAAAATACATAACCTAATTTTAATTTTTCTTTAATGTTTACTCGTGTAATTAATAAGTACTTATCACACTTATTTTAGCATGATTTAGTACTTTAAATTTATGATATTTTCATATGACTTATCTTAGCATGATTTAATGCTTTAAAATTAAGATCATCTTCATCATGACTTTCATTTTTTATACGATCTCATTATTATTTTTTGTTGAATATTTTTGTGTCTTCACTAATATGATATTTTGTGTTTTTCTTAAAAACATCCTAGATTTTTGTATTTTGGTAGGAGTAAAAAAATATTTGAATCATAAGTTGATTATATATCTTTATAAATACTTCATCAAAATATCAAAAAAAATCCAAAAACACGAGAATTTTGAAAAAAAATTAAAAATTCAAAAAAAGTCCAAAAATCCGAGAAACCTGAAAAACTCGAAAAAATCCAAGTTGAAAAATCCGAGTTTTATTGATTTGGTTTGATCTGTATATTAAAAAACTCAACACAAATGATTTGATTTGATATTTAAAAAATCCGAACTAACTCTGTCTATGTATACCCCTAGTTATATTGGAGTGTTAATATAAGTGTGACGTTAAAAGGAGAGAGAAACCATAATTTAGATAAATACTCTTATGATTACAACCGTTAAAAGACTCCTATAACATGCAAAAAAACATTGAAAGACCTAAAATATGAAAATAAGGATATACTGTAGCATCGTCCAACTTCCCCCACCCCATCCCCACCCCCTTTTCTGGCTAATAGTCAACAACAATGACGTAGCTTATTTAATCTCACTTATAAAGATATAGAGATTGTTTCTTGTAGACTCTTGGCTCAAGTAAAACATATAAAACAATAATCGTGTAAAGCAATTACAATAATAATAAAGAAGAGAACAATAACAACAATAAATAATACGATAAATGAAGTAAAGAAAATAACAAATACTAATAAGAAAACTAGACAATGCTCGCCTACCTACTGACCTTCAACCATTATTCTCGACCTTCATATCTTCCTATATAGGGTCATGTCCTCAATAATTACGGTGTATCATGTCTTGCCTAATCACCTTTGATTTCTTTGACCTACCTCTCGTACCTCTCCATATACTCACCATGACCAATCACTTGGACATTTGTGCTTCTTCTCTTTGTATGTCCAAACCATATAAGTCTCCGTTATCTTGTCCACTGCGAGACACTCACCTTATCTCTGATAGCTTTAATTTGTTCATCCTCTTAGTTTAACCGTAGATTCATCTCAACATCTTCAATTCTGCTACTCTCATCTTCTAAACCTGCGAATTTTTGACTGATCAACACTTCAACTCATACAAAATAGTTGTTCTGGCCAACACTTTATAAAAAAATTACCATACAACTTGGTGGCACATTTTTACTACATAAAACATGATCGGATGTGAATTTTCATTTCATCCACCACTCTCTACTAAAATGTATTACATTATCATCAATATAATCTTCCGATTTCCCTATATTATTGACCTTATATATATATGAAGCTTTCTTTCGTAGAAATGACTTGAGTATTAATCGTTATTTCTACATTAATTACACCACTAAACTTAGATTTCAATATTCCGCACAATCCTATTTTACCTGATATAATTCTTTCCGTTGAGATTGATTTGTTCCCCTCTCATTTTGTTAAAATTTTCATCTGATGTACAAATTTATAACCTTTCATCTCCTTTTGATGTAAAGAGAATCAACTAATTAGTTCAAGTGACAAAGCATCATGCGTGAATAATACATTATAAAGTTTGTTTTTAAATTCTAACACCCAATTGAAAATATATTACTCCATATGTTTTCATCTTTGTATTCTATATAGTTGTGGTCCTCCAAAAATGTAACAAAACTCTATGATCACATAAAATTTCACATGAATAAAACAAATTTGTCTCCTAATAAGATCTAAAAGCTGATAAAAGAATGAAAAGATCTCATATCAATGATTGATTAGATGAGTAATCTCTTTGTAAGACTTCGATAATTGTCCCCTCTTTAATTAATTTTTTGCGGTATGAATTAGACCCAAGACCTAACTTTATATGGTATCAGAGCAAAACTCAGTTGTCACGATCCGACCTTTTAGGCCATGATAGTATCTACTATAACCTACAACTTGGTAAGCCTAACCCATAACCCGAAAATGTAGGTAACAGACTATCTTGTGGAAGACAACCTTAAGAAGTAAAAAGCTGCCAAATAACAAGAACAAATAGAAGACCGAGGAAATAATATACAAAAACTCACCCTAAGATCTGACATCAATCAGTAAATGAGCGTCTAATATACAAAACAAGAGTACAAAGATATTTTACAAATACAAGATCAGTATAGGTTATCAATACAAAATAAAGACTAACCTAAATAAAAATAGATGAAAATCAGCAACTCCAAATACTAGGAGCTCACCCCAATCTCCAAATTTTGCAACAACTCTGCACTAAAACCAATTAACAATAAGGACTCTCTCTACAATCTGTATGAGGCAAAAGTGTAATATGAATACCAAACAAATGGCACCCAATAGACATAGGCTGATTAAACTCCATAGATAAAGCAAGTATAAATAACATATAAATAAGGTAAGTACTATACAAGTAACTAGATAATAGATAGAGTCACAATAGAATAGATAATGAAAGATAAAGAACAACATACTCGAGGTGAAGCAGATGAGACAAGAAGCGTATATGGGGAAAATGGGTCTAACATTTTCTAGCATGAAGGACATGCTATAGAGTTTACTCAATAAAGTACAAGTACAAAAAAATCACTGAGTATATATGAATAACCTCATAGCCTAGGACTAACCCAACTCAACCTAACAGGGAGAGTATCAAATCGAAATCAAGCAAGTCCTAGTGGTCTAAAGATTGCAGTATGATACAGTAAGTACAATATAGTCAAATTATAACCAAATTGCATCCATACTACTGATCGGTACAATTAACTAATATAGCAACTGGCATCCCATACTCCCTAGAGTGCTAAACAACAAACAACATCTTGTGAATATAAGATCTGCATGTGAACCTCCCCAAAGTGCATATCCACAATTGTATACACCTACCCCAACCTTACTAGCAAAGAGGACCTGTGTCACACCTCCATTTGGTACAACCGTACTCAAGGCAAAAAATTTCCATGGGAGCAAGGGTAATCCGTATACACTTCCTTGGCCTAAACTAGGTCTTATAATCATCTTTGTTGGTGATACCGAAGGATTAGTAGTAGCCATATCAATGTAGAATGGGCGTCGACCCATTAGTTAATCAATTCATAAAATGAAGGTCATTTCGAATGCTTCCATAGTATCTAGTGAAAACAAAACATCTCTTTGATGCCTCGTAAGTATCAAAATCTAAAAATTAGGTGATCCAAGTGGTATGACTCCTATTAAAATAAGTTTAAAATTAATTTTTAAATTTAAACATAAATTTTTCAAAATGGTGCAGGTTAGACCGTCACTGTAATATGGGGTGAATTATTGGCCAGTCAAAAAATCATATGCTCAAAAGATGCGGAGATGCGGAGATGAGAATGTTGAGATGGATGTATCAACATACTAGGAGTGATAAGATTAGAAATAAGGTTATTCAAGAGAAGGTAGAGGTGGCTGCCATGGCAGACAAGATAAGAGAAACGAGATTGAGATGGTTTAGGCATTTACAGAGAGGCGTGTTGACGCTCCAACTAGGAGGTGTGAGACTTTATATTGCTAAGGACAAGATCTTAAATAATAAAGGAATGAATATCACATATTAAGGTAGAAGGTGTTACGACCCAAGCCTAGGGCCTAGTCGTAATATGGTGAATGAGGAACCCGAAGGTACCTCACCCAAGCCTCTTTGCATTTACCTCACCCAAGCCTCTTCGCATTCATAGTTAATTAAAGATCATAATATGAAATTTAAAGTAAGGGAAAAGGGACTAAGGGAAATATTCAAATGTTGAGAATACGAAAAAAAGCTAACTCAATCCATAGCGTCTAAACATACTAATCTACATAAGATTTAACAGGGGCTATGACATACTTAAGCTCCCTTAAAAAATAATAATTGAGAAAAAAAGATAGAAAGTAAAAGTCTCCAACAAAAACTCAAACTACATATATGTCCCGAGGTAGAAATCATGAAGAGAAAGAGTGAAATCCCTAAACTAAGGGTTCATTACAACTACTAGTCTTGGTTGTCAAAAGCTAGCCACGTGCCGATGGAGGAGATAGAACGTCGGTCTTCACATGGTGACATCTTATAGTCAAAATATGTGTCAGTACTTTAGAATATACTAAGTATGTGAGATGCATACAAACATGAAACTATAATGTTGTAACACCCCTAATTCTTTTCACCTAGTCTGAGTAGATGTACAGAGAAAATTGAGAAAAATGACTAAGAAAAGTTGTTGAAAGAGAAAACTACGAGGGCCATCTATGGCCTGTAGAGAGATCTACGGCCCGTAGAAGAGGCCTCGTAGAATCTCCAGATGACTTGGTGAAAATTTCTAAGTCTGAGTCCCCATGTATGAGACAACATACGACCTATAAAATATTCCATAGCCCGTAGATTGATTTCATAATTTAGTGATCCAAGAATCAACTTTTTAGTATCTTAAGCTACGAGTTATCAGACGGTCTGTAGAAGTTTTTACGGCCCGTAGAAGTGGTTTCATGGATCTCATGTCAAATTCCAGTAACTTAAACTTTTGGACACCTCATCTACGAAAGGTCATATAGGATCCATAGAAAGTTCTACGGTCTGTAATGGGGTCTCGTAGAACCTGTCAGTTATTTTAAGAAGTATATTTTCATTTATTCCTATCCCTTTTAATCAAATCCTTAGACGTTTTAGACCTAATTAAAGTCCTAGGACAGATTCCTAAGGGTATTTTTTTACTATTCTTCACGCTTAGAGATTTCTTGAGAATGACAGAGGAGGGAGAAGGGCGAGAGTTTCAAGTTCAAACGTGAGGATCGATTGGAGTTAGATTTCTTATTCTATTTTCAAGTAATATAAGGCTTACCAAAGTGTGGAACTACATTTGCTCACACGCCCTTTTCTCTCTTTGAGTCGAAATTGAGAAGTAGAGTTGAGTCTTGAGAATTTTATAATATAAATACCAAACTTTCTGTAATCTCTTTGAGTCCTCATGATTATAAATTGAATAATTGATGTATTACACTGCTGTTGATATGAGATTGTGATATAAATCTTATGCATTGATATCATGAACTCTAAATTGCATAATATTATGGAATTCTATGTATGGACTGAATTAAGGTTTGAATTTGATTATCTGAGTTGAGTAATTGAGTATGGTTGAGCATGAGAAGCATGTTGTATTTTAAATGACATGTATTTTTATGCATTTTACTTGCATTACATGATGAGTCCACTTGAGTAAGTCTGAATGACCGTCTGATACCGAGTTGAGTCTGATTGTTTTCCTTGATTGACTGAGTTAAAAAAAAATAAGATGAGTTAAGATGAGACAACCTAATGAGGTTGAGATTTGAGTTGATTGATTGAGTATTATTGAGATTGAGTTGATTGATGAGTTGAGTATGTATTAGTCTTGGGAGGAGTATCAAGCACCAAGCTGAGGGTGAATAAATAACTACTCCAACCCACAGAACTATGTTGCCCGTGTAGGATAGTCGTGCAACACATTCTGGTGACTCATGTCCCAAAAGATGGACATTTACTATGGATCCATGAGAGAGTTGATTGTCTTTTACCTTGGCAAGTTTAGGACGGGTTTGGCAACGACATCGCGTTTATTGTATATCACCATACTAAAGGTGGTGGGATTGGATGTTGGTTAAGAGAAACTACTAGGAAAAAACTGATTGAGTATTAGACTTTCAAATCGATTTTACCACTACTGAGTCTATTTTCAAAAGCATGATTTTCATTTAAAACTTGCATTCCTGTTGAGTTGAGTTATGAGTTGTTTGAGTTGAGGTGAGTGAGTTGAGCTTTACTTTCTTGAGCTATTTTACGTACCAGTATATTCCTTGTACTGACATCCATTTAGACCTGTATCGTTTCATGATGCAGATACATGTGATGGTAGACTTCAGCCCGCGTATGATTGAGGTCTAGATCAGTGCATTCTAGTGAGCCCTCCTTACTTTTTGGAGGAGCCCTTTTATCTTCTTACTTTTATTGAGTAGTTTATTTCTTTGATTTGGGGTGACCATGGCTTGTCATGGCACCATCTACACTGTTGAGTAGAGGCTTTATAGATATTGAGTAGAGGATTATTGGGTATTTTGTATTTCCAAACCTATCCAACGGAAACTATGCTTTAGTAGAGTTATATCTATCCTTATAATGTCTTTTATTTTGATGTATTTCTTCCGCTGTTGAGTTGATGTGACAATGAGGGCAGATAGTTCTCTTGGGGAATCAATAATGGTTCTTCAAGTGTCGGCCATGCCAAGTGTACCCTCTGGGGCGTGACAAATGTCATCATGCATAAAATTATAATGCTATCATCTTAAAATTTAAAAGTCTCCACGCTAGAAAAATGTCATTGTTCGAAGCATGTAAGACCTGTTCAATATGAAGTGAATGACCAATTCACCATAAGAGATTACATGTGATGGAATGAAGACATCAAATAATAACTTTGTGGGAGAAGAAGTAACCGACATATAAGACCATGTGAGCTACTACATGGAATCAAACATAACTTCCTATGTTGGAATGGGGAGATCATTTGTCGGGTGGAATTCCGTCAACTTAAGCATGCATCTTTATATATCATTATGGTTTTTATGGATACAAGAACCCACCTCAATGCCTCATTCAGTGCCAAGTCAATCACACAAAATACTTTTAGAAAATATTAGCATAAACATGCAAGTATAACTTAGAATCATAAGTAGCATAATTAGGAGTAGCTCATCATCTTAGTATCCACTCAAGTGAGAAATACCCTTTCACATTGAGGATCCATCTTAAGCATCAAAATGGCTTTTAACATGCTTACATCTTTGACAACATTCATAACCTTAAAACACACTTTTATCCCTTATCCTTAACATCTTGTAAAACTCACCATGAATGTAGTAGGCCTATGCAATGACTTAAAATCACACGATTCAAGAGTTCAATGCATAAACTTGATGAACATGTAACTTCAAAACCAAGATAAAGCAACCTACATCCTTAATGAAAAACCCTAGGTAATGAAATTATACCAGTCAACTTGATAGTCATTGAAAGTCATGGTACATCATCACATTTCATCATTTAAGTCAAAATATATGTAAATATATCATTAAAACGTTATTTAAATAATATAAATGTAACTCATAGTTTTTTAAGAACTTAAAGAAAAGGTAAAAGGAATCATTGAGGAATTTTGTGGATGGACGGAACCCACAAATCAAACTCATGTACCTATTGATGACCTTAAGAAAAGGATTAAAGAAGTTGACGAAGAAAGCTCTTGGATTGAAACCTTAATCCTTGCCTTTGCCTTTGGAGTTCTTGCCTTAGAGATTTTTTAGAAAATTGGGAATAGTGTGAATAAGAGTGAATTGGAGGATTTAGGGTCTGATATGAAAGAGAAAAAGGACTCCAAAAAGACGTAATTTTAAGCCTAGGGTGCAGGAAAAGAACAAAATTATCCTTCATTAAAATTGTTGGAACTCAGCTTATGACCCTTTTTACGAATCATAAAATAGTCTATAAACTGTACTATACGTTTCATCCTGTTCAATTTTTCAAACTTCTGAAACTTGATGTCTGAAGTCCCATCTATGACTCCATTCGACGACACATAGAATGATCTACAAGTTGTAGAAACTCCTTGTGATATCCTCCCACACTTAGATAATTTCCAGTCTCTCAGGATCATGTCACGAGTCCATTTTACGACTCGTAAAAATAACTACGATTCATCTTGTTATTCATAGTTTCAACTTCAGAAATCATAATTGCCAACAACTCCAGTCATCAAATCACGAACCCATTTCTACGGTCCGTAGTTCTTTTTACGGACTATAAATGCCCTTCGTGGATGACCTTTATACTTAGTAAATTTTTCATCTAGGCTAACCCCATCCACTATCCTTGTTTATGGCTTGTTGTTTGAATAAGGAGCCATAAATGAGGCTCATGCTTTTGACCTACAACTTTTTCAGTTCCACTTTTTCCCCATTTCTAACTTCTAAACTTACAGGTCCTTACAATATCTCTCCCTTGGGCAGGGGTGGACCCACATGGAGTTCGTCGGGTGCTCGAGCACCCATTAGCTTAGTACCGCACATGATATATCTATGTAAAAATTATGAAAAAAAATTGATATAAATATAACATAGAGCACCCTTAAAACAAGTTGTTTGGTTGATCCAATAGGTCAAGGTGGGTGTTTAAAGTTTTTTTTAGTGTAGTTGGTTTTGAGTCCAAATCTCACTCACAACACTTTTCATTTTAATTTTCAAAATTCACTCTTCTTTATTTATTTATCCAAAGTAATATATAAGCTACTTTTCCTATTTTTTCATTATTCAGAGTTGTTCTTTTACTATTTTTCCAAAATGGACACATAAATAAATACTTTTCCTGCCATTATTCAAGATAATAAATACTATTCTCTTTATTCCTAATAATTGCCATGTGTTCACTTTGCAAAAATTAATTTTTAATTTTCAAAGAAAAATTAAATTAGAATAATTCAATATTTTAAAATTAAAATTTCGATATTCAAAATTGATACTAGAAGTACTATAATTTATAGTTTTTTCTATATCAATATTATAAAAAAAAGTATATCTTAAAATGTTACTCAAGATTGATATCGTCTGAATCTAGAAAAAAGAAAACTATGACAAGTGAAAAGGGACATAGTGAGTAGTTGTCCATATTGATTATTTTTACTACTAATTTCAAATCTAATAGTCTTTTTGTGACAAATATTAAATTTGTGCACTTAGATTTTATAATTGGTAGCTAAGTGAGGGTAGAGCTGCACAGGCCCAAAGAGTTCATTTGAACTCTCTTAGGCAAAATATATATTATGTATACATATTTAAAATTATATTTTGAATATATATA
This sequence comes from Solanum rostratum, assembly GCA_029948455.1. Classification (NCBI taxonomy): domain Eukaryota; kingdom Viridiplantae; phylum Streptophyta; class Magnoliopsida; order Solanales; family Solanaceae; genus Solanum; species Solanum rostratum. The sequence goes on from CM057049.1 coordinate 20,087,223, forward strand.
GTAGATGTTGAATACCCTTTGGCTTCTTGTGTATTTATTTTTTTATATTTTGAACTCCTCAGTAAAAATTTTGATTTCACAGTTGTTAAACTAAGAGAGCACCCACAACTTTAAAATCCTAGATCTGCCACTGCCCTTGGGAACATTTATCCCCGAATGTACTAGACGTAGGTTCTAAGGAGATAAATAAGCATCCAACAACCCAACATGAATGCAAAAATGCAATCTTAATCATCTTTACATAAAAATTTTAAACTCATGTTTCACTTACCAACTCAAAAAAGTCCCATGAACGTGCAAATATACATAAATGATATGAAAATTAAAATGCAGGAATTTTGAGGTCTTAAGGAAAGAAGAAGTTAGTATCTTAGGCTTGAGTAGAGTGAAAAGGATAAGGATATCACTTCATCATGTCCGCTTGCGTTTCCCACGTTGCGCCTTCAATTTGTTGATTCCTCCAAAGTACTTTAACTGATGTAACCTTTTTGTTTCTTAACCTCTTCACTTGCTGGTCTAGGATTTCAATCAGAAGCTCTTCATAAGCGAAATTCTCTTCAGTGCTCATATCTTACAATGGGACTGGATTTTGGGTCCCCCATGAATTTTCTCAACGTGGATATATGGAATATCGGGTTAATCATGTTCATCTCCGTTGACAACTCCAACTTGTAAGCCACCTTGCCAACCCTTCTCACAATCTTCTAAGGCCCTACATACCTAGGGCTCAATTTCCTTTTCTAGCCAAACTAAACCACACCCTTCATGAGTGACACCTTTAAATAGACCCAATCATCAACATTGAACTCAAGGTCTCTTCTCCTAATACTGGAGAATGACTTTTGTTGACTTTGAGACATTTTTAATTTCTCCCTTATGAGTCTTAATTTCTCCATGGAATCCATGACCAACTTCGGCCTTAACAAAGCCATTTCACCCACTTCAAACAATCCAATCGGTGATCTACATCGTCTGTCATATAGATCTTCAAATGGTGCCATCTCAATATTTGAGCAAAAACTATTGTTGTAGGCAAACTCGATAAGAGGTAGATGGTCATCCCAACTTCCTTTGAATTCCAACATACAAACCCTCAATATGTCTTCCAACATTTGAATTGTTTTTTTCAGCTTTCCCATCAGTTTCAGGATGGACGGCGGTACCCAATTTCACCATAGTGCCAAGACTTTTTTGGAATGACTTCCAAAAGCGAGAGGTGAATTGAGCTCCACGATCCAATATGATGGACAATGGAGCTTCATGTAACCATACCAACTCTCGTATATACAATTTGGCATAGTCCTCAACACTAAATGTAGTCTTGATCGGTAAAAAATGAGCTAACTTTGTCATTTTATGTACTGCCACCCATATGGAGTTGAAATGCCTCTTGGTATTAGGAAAACCAACTACAAATTCCATATTGATATCATTCCACTTCCAAGTGGGAATATCAATATCTTGAGCTAGGCCACCCAGCCTTTGATGTTTAACCTTAACTTGTTGACAATTAGGGCACTCGACCATGAACTTTGCAATATCCTTCTTTATTTTGGTCTACTAATACACTTTTCTCAACTATCTATACTTCTTAGTGAAATTGTGATGAATGTAATATGAGGAATTATGAGCTTCTTGCAAGATCAAACTTCTCAATCCATCAACATCCGACACACACAACCTCTCTTGGTAACGAGTACTCTATCTCCCCCTTGTGAGAAGACCTATATCTTTCCTTTCTTCACCAAGACCTTCAATTCAACCAAGGGGGATCAAGATCTCGCTTAGACTTGAAATCCTCAATCAATAAAGACTCAACGCCATTCAATATCATCATACTACCTTTGCCGGCATTACTCAGTCCCACTCCCAACTTAGCCAACCTATAGACTTCCTTTGCCAACTCCCTTTTCAATCATCTTCAAGGTGAGAGACACAATCCATGGACGCCCTACTAAGTGTGTCAACTACCACATTAGTACCCAGGTGATATTTCATACTCATGTCATAATCTTTAAGAAGTTCTAACCATCTCTTTTGCCTTGAGTTGAGGTCCCTTTGAGTGAACACATGTTGGAGGCTCTTGTAATTGGTAAAGACATCAACATAAACCCTATACAAGTAATGATACCATATCTTTAATGCAAACACCACAGATGCTAGTTCAAGATCATGCATTGGGTAGTTTTTCTCATGCACCTTTAATTGCCTTGAAGCATAGGCAATCACCTTACCATGTTGTATCAACACATAACCCAAACCAATGCGTAAGTCATCACAATACACCACGAATCCCTCAGTTCCCTTGGAGACAAAGTCAATTGATCCTTTAAGGTCTGGAAACTCCTCTTACACTCATCTGTCTATATGAACTTTACTTTCTTTTGAGTCAACTTAGTTAGTGGCGATGAAATGGAGAAGAACCCTTCAACAAATCTTCTAGAGCACCTGACTAGGCCCAAGAAACCCCTAATGTTCGAAGGAGTTAATGGTCGAAGCCAATTTCTCACCGGTTTCATCTTCTTGGGTCAACTTTCATTCCATCACTCGACACCATATTCCCAAGGAAAGAAACTTCTTTCAACCAAACATCACCTGGGTACTATCACATTAGTACCCAAGTGATACTACACACTTATGTCATAATCTTTGAGAAGTTCTAATCATCTCTTTTGCCTCCAGTTGAGGTCCCTTTGAGTGAACACATGTTGGAGGCTTTTGTAATTGGTGAAGACATCAACATGAACCCTGTACAAGTAATGATGCCATATCTTTAGTGAAAACACCACGGATGCTAGTTCAAGATCATGCGTTGGGTAGTCTTTCTCATGCACCTTCAATTGCCTTGAAGCATAGGCAATCACCTTGCCATGTTGCATCAGCACACAACACAAACCAACTCGTAAATCATCATAATACACCATGATTCCCTCTAGCAAAGTCAAGATTGGAGACGAAGTCAATTGATCCTTTAAGGTTTGGAAACTCCTCTTACACTCATCTGTCTATATGAACTTTACTTTCTTTTGAATTAACCTAGTTAGTGGTGATGAAATGAAGGAGAACCTTTCAACAAATCTTCTAGAATACCTGGCTGGGCCCCATAAACTCCTAATGTTTGAATGAGTCAATGGTCGAGGCCAATTTCTCACCGATTTCGTCTTATTGGAGTCAACTTTGATTCCATCACTTGACACCACATTCCCAAGGAAAGAAACTTCTTTTAACCAAAACTCACATTCGTCAAACTTAACACACAACCTTTCCTCCTTCAAGATTTGCAACTACCTCAAATGCTCCATATGCTCCTCTTCACTCCAAGAGTAGATCAAAATGTCATCAATGAATACCACAACAAACATGCCAAGGTAGGGTTTGAATACCTTGTTCATGAGGTCCATAAATATTGAAGATGCATTGGTTAGGACAAAGGACATCACAATAAGTTTGAAGTGTGTCCATATATTGTCTGAAAATTCATTTCGGAAATGTTGTACTTCCTCACCTTTATATGGTGTTATCCGAATCAGAGGTCAATCTTGAAAAAGTGTTTAGATTAATTGATCAAAAAAGTCACCAATTCTTGAAAGTGGATACTTGTTCTTGATGGTAGCCTTGTTAAGTTGTCAATAGTCTATGCACATTCGGAGTGACCCATCTTTCTTTCTCATAAATAACACCAAGAAACCCCATGGAGACCTACTTAGTCTAATGAAGACCTTCTCCAATAGATCCTTCAATCGCTCCTTTAGTTTTTTAACTCCATGGGGGCCATTTATAGGGAGTAATGATGAGTATCAAGTAAGAGATCTATGCTGAAGTCTATTTCCCTTTTGAGGAACACTGCGTAACTCTTCAAGAAAGACAACAAAAAAGCTCATTTACAACAGGGACCAACTCAAGAAAGGGAATTTCAAAAGTGACATCTCTAACCCTTACTAGGTGATAATTCACCCCTTAGAGATCATTTTTCGGGCTTTGAGATAAGAGTCAAACAAACCTCTACATGAAGAACTACCCTTCCGTTCAAGAATAGACTCATTTGGGAATTGGAACTAGACCCTACGAGTTCGACAATATATAAAAAAGTAGGAAGCATGCAACCAATTCATCCCTAGTATAACACAAATTCAACCATGAAGAGCTCTATTAAATTACAAGGAACAACCTTATGCAAAATGGATATTGAACAATCTCTATAGGCTCTTTATGCAACAACGGACTCTCCTACATGAGTAAAAACTTCCAAAGGTTCACTTAGGACTTCGGGGGATACATGAAATCTATTTGCAATAAATGGAGTTACAAAAGACAAATTGTCCCTTGAGTCCAATAATGCACATGCATCAAATCATAAATTTTAACATATTGGTAATCACGTCCGGAGTCTCTTCTGCCTCTTAGCAGGAATGCAAAGCATATAACCTATTGGTTCCCACCTTGGCCTTGGGGTCTAGAACCACCACTTCTACAGTATTTCACATGATGATCGGGCTTGCCATATTTAAAGCATACATTGGAGCTGGCTAGAAACTCTCCTTTGTGGGGTCTTCTGTACTTGGCGCAATAGGGAAAAGCTTGTACACACAACCCTCCTTGTGGATTAGGTCCCCTTATTTTTGTTGAATCGAGGAGGAGGGGTATTGGTTGACCGTTGGCTCATTTGCTTTTGGCCACTTTGGAACTTACCATGACCACCACCCTTTTGATGAGAGAATCCATTACCATCCATTCGAGCCCTTTTGGAATCCCTAGCACGCTCTGTCAATTTCTCCGCTTCAATTTGCCCTGCATATGTCATCAGATAGAATGCCCATATCTTTCATAAACATTGCGGTCTTGCACTCTTTGGATATCAAATCTAATACCTCGGAGATGAATTTTCTTATTCTAGCCCCCGGGTCCACCACCATGAACGGAGTATATTTGGAGATCTTTGTAAATTTGAGGGGGTACTCCCTCACACTTAGATGACCTTGCTTCAAGTTGATGAACTTTTATACCTTTGCCTCCCTTAGCTCAAATAGAAAGAACCTATCCAAGAATGCACCTTTTTAAAATCTTCCCATTCCACTTGGCCTACTGCCTCACCTTTTTAGTTGACCAATTGATGTACCAAAACTTTTCCATACCTTTAGGTTGATAGGTCACTAGCTCGGCCTTTTCCTCCGACGGCGTCCCCGTGACAACCATAATCTTATATGTCTCATCAATAAATTCCATTGGGTCTTCATCAATTTTAGAATCGTGGTAATCTAGTGGATTTATCCTTAAAAATCTAAACCCATGTCGTTGATGTAGGAGCTTGGAGAGGAAGTGCAACCTCCCGATTAGCTTAGTTGGTCAAGACTTGGGCCGACATAGTGAATGCGGCTTGGAACTCCCCATGTGTCATTCCCTCCTCTTGTGGCATACGAGGAACTTGTTCTTTGGGCACATCCCTTTGAAGAGGTGTTTTTCTCGGCAACATGATCTAAAAATAAAAAAGGGAATATCATTAGACAAGGAAAAAATCTTAGATGACTCTAAAAGCATGACATGAATTATGAAGAAGGAAAAGTTTCCTAAATGCCTCATAGCCTATCATTAATTATTGTGGGGCATTTCACAACTTTGAACGAGACTATACTCGATGCGGGATGTTGGACATCTGAGGAACATTTCAAACCTCGTGCTATGATACCAAATCTTTCACGACCCAGACCTACAATCTAGTTGTAACATAGTGAATGAGGAACTTAAGGGTACCTCACCCAAGCCTCTTAGCATTCATAGATAATTAAATATCATAATGTGGAATTTAAAGTAGGGAAAAAGGACCAAGGAAAACATTCAAATATTGGAAATACGAAAAAGAGTCAACTCAAGCCATCTCTTCCAAATATACCAATCTATATTAGACTAAGTGGGGGCTGTGACATACTTAATCTCCCATTAAATACAAAATCCAAAAAAATAAGATAGAAAGTAAAAATCTCCAACAATAACTCAAACTACATAAATGTCCTATAGGTGCAAAGCATAAAGAGAAAACGTGAAATTCCTGAACTAAGGGATGACCAAAGCTACTAGTCTTGTTTGTCAAACGCTAGTCACGTGATGGTGGAGGAGGTGGAACGTCGGTTCCTACATGGTGACATCATATAGGCAAAATATGCATTAGTATATTAGAATGTACTAAGTATGTGAGATGCAGTGTAAACATAAAACTGTAATACATCACACATGAAATTGTACTACCATCATTTATAAAATTTAGAAGTCTCCACACAAGGAATTGTAATGTCATCATTCGAAAGATGTAAGATCGTGTAAAAAAAGATAAGCTCAATATGAAGTGAATGATCAATGCATCATAAGAAAAACACATGTGATAGAACAAAGATATCAAATCATAACTTTGTGGGAGAAGACCGTAACCGATATATAAGAGCATGTAAGCTACTACATGGATTCAAACATAACCCCTTACTTTGGCATGAGCAGACCATTTACAGGATGGAACTCTATCAACTCAGGCATGCATCTTTTTTATCATTATGGATTTCGTGGATCCTCTAGCTTAGCCTACAACGGCTCATATGGTGGCACATAGTTAACGGACAAGGAGTTGCTACTAGGGTTCCCTTACTGGACCCCACCTTAATACCTCATTCATTTCTAAGTCAATCCAATGAAATACTTTAGAAAATATTAGCATAAACATACAAGTGCAACTTAGAATCATAAGTAGCATAAATAGGAGTAGCTCATCATCTTAGGATCCATTCAAATGAGAATTGTCTTTTCATGTTGTAGGTCCATCTTAAACATCAAAAGGGCTTTTAATATGTTTATTTCTTTGACAAGATTCATAACCTTAAAACTTACGTTTAGCCCCTATCGTTAACATTATGCAAAACTCACCATGAACTGAGTGGGCCTATGCAATAACTTTAAATCACATAATTCAAGAGTTCAATGCATAAACATGATAAATATGTAACATTGAAACTATGATAAAACAACCCACACCCTTAAAGAAAAACTCTAGGTAATGAAATTGTAGAACTCAACTTGATAGTCATTGAAATTCATGGTACATCACCACATTTCATCTTTTAGGTCAAAATATATGTAAATATATCATAAAATGTCATTTAAATCATGCAAATGGAACTCATAGTTTTTCAACAACTTAAAGAAAAGGTAAAAGGAATCATTGAGGAACTTTGTGGATGAAAGGAACCGACAAATCAAACTTATATACCTTTTAATGATCTTAAGAAAAGGCTTAAAGAAGTTGAAGAGGAAAGCTTTTGAATAGAAACCCTAATCTTTGTCGTTGCCTTTAAAGTTCTTGCCTTAGAGAATTTTGAGAAAATTAGGAATAGAGTGAATGAGAGTGAATTGGAGGGTTTATGATTTGATATGGAAGGGAAAAAAGACTTCAAATGATGGAGTTTTAAGCCTAGGGTGTGGGGAATGAACGTAATTGTCCTTATTAAGACTGTCAGAACCTAATCCACGACCCCGTTTACAGACAGTAAAATGGTCTATAGATTGTAATATAGGTTTTGTCCTGTTCAATTATCCAAACTTCTAAAATTTAGTCTCTAAAGTCCCATCTACGAACCCATTCTACGACTCGTAGAATGATCTAAGAGTTGTAGAAACCGCTCATGGTTCCCTCCCACACTTAGCTAATTTCCAGTCTCTTAGTACCCTATCTATGAGTCTATTATATAGCTCGTAAAAATAACTATGGGTGTTGTTCATAGTTTCAACTTTAGAAACCATAATTTCCAATAACTCCAGTCATCAAACTACGAACCTGTTTCTACGGTACATAGTTCCTTTTACAAATCATAAATACCCTTTATAGATTGCCTTTATAATTAGTAAATTTTTCATCCAGGCCAACCCCATTCTCGAGCCTTGTTTATGAACCATGGTTTGAACCACCATCCGTAAATAAGGCTCATACTTTTCACCTGCAACTTTTTCAGTTTTACTTTTTGTACATTTCTAACTTCTAAACTTTTGGGTCCTTACAGAAGGTTAGTAGGCTGGCAGGGGTAGGTTGTTGTCTTGCCTTGTGATGGTAGAAACTTAGTAGATTTTTCATAGGATTAGTCACATCTTTATAAATTGTGTTGATATTGCTCCTTTTATATTTCTTATAGAATTGATATTTCTCTTCGTTTTAGTCACTATTCTATGTCTATACTTTTTACACTTTTGGGGATGATATATTTGAGCGGAGGATTTTTTAAAAACAACTTCTCTATCTCCATGATGTTGTGGTAAGGTCTGCATATACTCTACCATCCTCAAGCCCCATTAATGGGATTTCACTAGGTTTGTTGTTATTGTAATGATATGAAAACTGGACATCGAATGTAAAATCAAAAAAATAATATGAAAACCTTCCTCTTTCTCTGTGCATGATAAAGATGAGCCAATGCATGAACCGGGATTGTACCACAAAGCAAGTGTCAATGAACAACTAATGCAATGGATGCCATCACCAGTATCCAAACAAGCCACACAAGATTAGAAAATCAAATCCCTACCTCTACTTTATGAAGGGTGGGGAAACTAACCTAAGGTCCCACCACACATCAAACAAGGCCTCATGCCCAATAATATAGAAAAATTATAATCCAATAAGTATATCACCCTATATAATTAAATAAATAGCTAAATAATTTTCGGCAGCTAAAATCAAGTAGGGGGAGAAATTAGTTCTAGGATCAATCCCTAACCCCAAAATCATAAGCTCTAATCTACATATGAGCACAACTAAATCAAACCTATGGTTACTACGAGCCACTCAAGCCTCAGGCCAAGCACAATGTACACTATCTGAGAAAAAAGCCTAGTAGAAGTCACACGTAGATGCGGAAGCAATAAAATTCATAACAAGCATCTAAGGCTCAAACCTAATCTACGATCACCCGCATAGCTCTCAAAAAGATACTCAGCATAAATCATATCATAATGAAGGCCCTAAGCCAAATCTCAGATCTCTGAGGATGTATACTAGTTTAAGGCTCAACTTAAATTTATGAAAATGAAATTTAACAGAAGAAAATAATATACTTGGTGAATGTAGTCTAAATTCACATGAAATTTATATCGAACAATATTAAGAAGAGTGTAATACCATATACATTAAAAGGTCACAATATGGGAGAAAAGTGCAAAACTAAATATTGGTTCCAAGGAATACAAACCCAATCTACAACTCATAGATGATTTTACGGGTCGTTGACAGGGCCTTGTAAATGATCCCTAACACTTGGAAAAATTTTGGTGGTGATTTACAAAAGCCATTTATAGAAAGTATTTGGATATATGAGTTGTGGCTTGAAGTTATAATTAGGGTTCAAAGAAGTGAAGACAGGGACCAGTAGGATGAGACCTCTTACGGGTCGTGATCCTGTTGATGAGTTGTAAAATGGACTAGTGACTTCCAACCCAAAATTTGAGTTTTTGAAATGATTTTGCGAAAGAATGGGATGAGCCCGTTAATGGAACAAAGAGGTGTAAAAGCCCCTTCGTCGTTTGAGATCCTAAAATACTGAAAGTTGCCTTTTTGTACGAGATCCCTTATCTATAGACCGTAGATTGATTAAGATCCATAGACTTTTTCAAATAAAATCTCTTTGACAGTTTTTAATGAAGGTATTTTTGGTCATATTCCATCCTAAGCCCTAAACTACATTATTTTTATTTATAAAAACTACCCTTACTTCCCAATACTACCAAAAGCACTCCAACTACACTTCATTCACTAAAATTTCAAGTCTCTAAAGATTTTCTTCCTCTTAAATTCCTTCCAAGGTTCAAGAGCATAACATCTAAGATTTATCAAGTTCCTCCACACTTTCTCAAGGATTTTTCTAGATTTTCATCTTAGATATATGGGTTTTATCCATGGGTACCTTTCACCCATGGAGCCCATCAATTTCTTCCTTCTTCAACTTTATAGGGAAAATTGCAAGGATTTTGTGACTTGCGTCTACTTACATGCATTATGATTTAGATTGAAATTATTTACTAATTTATATCAAGTTACATGACTTACATGAGCTATGAGTAATTTTATTTATAAGCTACTTAAGGTTTATGAAAACTATGATGGGTTCTTTCAATCTTGATACAATTAAGCATAGATTACATGATTATATATGAATACATTTTTATTACTTGATTTTAAGCTTATTGATTGTGAACCCATACTTTTTTCCTAACTTACAACTCATGACATGATTATGAAAATTTGCAAGTTAAGGTGATGTAAGATCCCTAGGGCTAGGGGAGATTTAGGATCCTAAGAAGTGACCTAGGACCCTAATGCACCCAAATGAAATTATGATTAGTCATGATGGAAAGCTTATACCCACATTACTAAATTTATAAAAATGAGCTATTCTTATGTATGGAAGCTATGAACTATCACATTATGATTAAGCTTATGAATATGTGACTAGTATGATTTATATGATATTATTTCGTGGGATTTGACTTAGCACCAACTGAGGATTGAAGGTGGGACTCGACTGTAACACCCGATAACATTACCAAAATACTCCTAGATGAGAGATGAGTACATAATGCGTTTTCCCAAATTCTGATGGCGAATCCGAGGCCAGAAATGCGATCAACATGAAAAACTATGTGGAAAGATGGTCTTGGTTGATTTTTAGAGTAACTTTTGATACGAAAATGATTTCCAGAATACGTGTGCCACAAGTGTGTGAGGCGCACCTGTCGCAAACTTGTACTTAGTTGTGATCCCCATATTTTCTACGAGATTAGAAAACTCGATCGAAAGATTTTTAGCGAAAACAAATATGTCAAAGTCCGCGTCGCGGACTTGTTCCTCCAAAGTGTAAATTTTTTAGTTTTTCGTGAGGGGCATTTCAGACTTTTCCTAGCCCCTCCTAGGTTTAAAATATGATCAAAATAGGTATAAAAAGGGTTTTAATCCCCATTCCTAAGCCATTCTAAGTTCTTGAAAAAGACCTGGGGCTAAAGAGAAGAGAGAAGAGCGAGGATTCGAGGAGTTCAAGCCGGATTCGTACCGAGTTGATTTTCTACCTTCATTCTAGGTATGTAAGGCTAAACCAAAACATGAAATTGTTCTTCCATGTGCCCTGTTGATGGTAATATAGGAGTTGAGAGTCTAATGAGTCTACATGCATGTTTCTTGAAAGTTTTCTTGTAAATTATATACCTTAGATGTATTTTCATATGTTGATGATCATTATAAAACCCTATGTGTTACTTTGTAAAAGAGTGCATGAATGAACCTAGGGATTGAGTCTAGAACCTTGACTTGAGCGTGTTGATTGTGGTTTTGATGGGAGTATGAGGTTGAGTTAATTGAGCTTGATGATCCCATAAGTATTCAAAATTAAATTCTAGAGTTTTGTCTAACCAACTTCTTCTTAATGATGATCGGAGTCCTTGAGTTCTTAAATGAGAATTGAGTTAATTGAGATGAGTTAAAGTCCCTGAAAGCAACAGAGAACATTAGAGTTTGAGTTAATAAGATAATGAGAGTCTTTTTGAGACTAATTGAGATGAAAATTCTTATGAGCATTGAGTCTTGGGAGCAGTATCGAGCACCAAAATGAGTAAGAGTAAGTCTCACTCGCACTCATTAACTATGTCGCCAAGCATAGGAGTGGACTAAGTCCATTAAAGTCGGACAAGTTCCTATTTAGTAGACTAAATCCGTTAAAGTTGGACAAGTTCCTAATTTGAGGACAAAGTCTGTTAGAGCCGGACATATCCCCCTTTTATTATCCTGAAATAATAGGACTTAGTCGGTTAATTGTCCAGATCCCTTGTAGATCTTAGTTGTTCCTTACCTGGCAATATGAAATGGTTGTGGCAACATCATCAGGATTGTTGTACAATCACTGACTTATATTTTTGTCGGATGAGAGAAACTCCCAAATAGGTCCCACACTAATAGTACTCTGAGTCGAGTTAAGTTGACTGCCGAGGTTAGATTGATGTTGATGGGTCATTTGTCTACTCTTTATTCTTGCTTTAGATAGACACTTGACATTCTAATTGAGTATCTCCTAAGTTGATGTTATTTCTATATTATTCTACCTGATTCTGTTTCATTCATCCATTTTACAAACTCGTAGAAATTCGACGTACTGACGTCCCCTTTGGACCGCATCATTTATGATGCAAAGGCAGGTACTAGAGATTGTCAACAAGCGCATTGTTGAGGATCTGAGCATTCAACTGAGTTGGTGAGCCTCCTTTACTTCGGAGGATCATTGCTTTATTTTTCATCTAGCTTATTAGAGTTAAACTTGAGTTAGCTTTACTTTTGTTTTGAGGTAGACATAGGTTTGTCATTGTCACAATTTGATAGTGATATAGGCTTCATAAACTAGGGTTGAGTTATTGAATGTTGAGATTTATTGAGCTAGTTTCCTTTTTATTAGCCTATTTATTTGATATACTATTTGAGACATCAGATTTTCCTATTATTATCTTTAGTCTTCCGTTGAATGATAGAGTTTATTGAATAAATGAATGTGATGAGGCCAAGTGGTTCGCTTGGGGACTAGCAATAGTCTCTGAGTGCCGTCCACATCTAGGGTACCCTTCCGGGGCGTGACATTGGCCTACGGGGTCTTTACAAAGAGCTTCTAGTCTCATAACTACATGTCACCATAGGTTTATGTTCCCAATATGGGTTTTGCTAGTGGATCTATCTAGTTTATGTTATTCACTTAGTGAGGAGGAGCCCTACCTTGACAAGTAGGTTACCTTTTCTTCGATGTACGGGTAGACATTGAAATTCTATATTATAAATTGTATGTTCTTATTGTCGGTTATGATTACTTCTCACATATGTATGATCTTGCATAATTGCTTCACATGATGCTGTTATGGTTATAGTGCATTGTTCATTCACTACCATGTAGCCCTTACTTAATCATTTTAACGTATGTTTTACTTGATAAATTGTATCGTATGGTTATTATTGCGTTGCACGCCTACTTATTTAGTACAGTCAAATATATTAACACATACTTTATACCTTTATTATATCACAATGTAGGGACATGTGACTTTTCTCCTCATATTCGTGGCTAGATTGAGATCTTGACTGAAGACTTTGGTGAATCCTCATGCTTCGGGACAAACCTCTTTCATTTCAGCTTTATCTTATTGTCAATTTAACACTACAGTAGTGCTTTTCTTTAGGATGTGCTAAGGATATATATTAGCTCCCGACTAGTCTTATACTTAGAGGCATTTTTGAACATGTTGTTTGGAATTTATGTTAGTTAGTACTCCTAATACACTCTTATGTTTTCTTAGTGTTTGAATTCCCTATGGGATCTCATTGGTCATGTCACACCTAGGGCCTAGCCTAGATCATTACAAAGAGTTTTGTCAAGACCGAAGACTATTACCTACCTCGAAGCCAACCACACGTGTTTTAAATACAATGCACTAGAACTATCCACCTTCGAATTGCCTCCAATTGCTGCTACACTACAAAAAATATTGATCATTTCCAAAACATGAAAGCATGCATAAAAACTAAACGAACAACCAGACGACTGAATTGTTAGTAGTGCCAGTAAGTCATAAATGACTTGGGGTCGCTACACAAAGGCTCTAAAATGCTGAAAAATTGTAATGCAGAGAAAATGACTTGGAGGGTCATTAGTATAGCTCATCCAATGTAAGACGTGAGGTGAGATATTGAAGAATGAAAAATCTCATATCAATTGTTAATGAGATGATTATTCTCCTTATGAAGCTTGAATGATCTCCTTATAAGTCTCGGATAACTATGTTCCTTTTGAACTAAATTAGTTCTAAAATGTAAATTTACATAAAAGGAAAAAAGAAGAATATATTGTTTTGGTGATTTATTGTAGGAATAGGAATGGTAGGGAAAAAAAGTGAAAAGTAGGAAGTAGAAGAGTTCATGAGATGTAAGAAAAGAATCTCCCGAATGGAGTATCTATCCAACCTGTGATACCAATCACGACCCTATGCAATTGGGCAAGGGACTTTGGCTTTTTCTGGTTCTCCATGTCTCCTAAGTTGCCTATTGGTCCCTGTCAATATGAATGGTACAAAATATAACAGCTATTCTATCTCTCTGTTAATTTTGTCCTTTTTATAAATTATATTACTATTTTAAATATAATATATTTCAAGTTTTGACAAAAAGATAGATATTTATTAGTATTTTATTTTATTTTTGTTCAAATTCGTCCTTATGCTCCAATTATTGATATGACTTATGACAAGTAAATGACAGTAGTAGTTTAGAGAAATACTTTATAATATTTAATATCTTTTTCATTAAGAGAGTATTCATTTTTCAAAAGACTAATAATGTATTATAGTTTAGAAGGTAATATTATTATTTCCATTCTATTGTCAAATTCAAATTAATATATATTTTTTTCAGTAACAACTTAAACATATATAATTTCTTTTGCCATGTATTTTCAAGTGCGTCATATTAAACGTGTATAATTCTTTTCCCGTTGTGTTGTTGTCAAGTATCTAATGTTTTTTTTTTTTAATGATTAATTAGTCAAGTTTCTTTTAACTTATTGAGAAAAAAAAATAGGAAAGATACCATCCGTGATATTCTGGATTGGTCCATCAATCTGGGCACACAGTTTAGAAAATATTGATTTGAGAATTACCTCTTTGCTAGTTTTTTTTTATCCTAAATCATGTTGGGACTAATTTATACGATTGAGTTTTCACCCAATATTATTTACTTCATCGATCATTAGGTCACATTCTTTATTCCTCCCACTTAGTATTATTTTTTCATTGATTATTAGGTCACTCCCTTCAATGTCCTCATATAGCTTGTTTACTTACCTTTTTATTTTCTTAGAAGTTAAAGTGAAAAAGACAAATTAATTGGAGGATGAAAGATAGATAATCTAATTTGAAATATATAAATTAAATAAATTTAGATGACTAAGAAGCACGAGTAAGTATGACATGTTGTAAAAGAAATTTTTACACAAATATACAACTTTGGGTACAAAATTACACGCCCTATCAAATTCTTTGAAAATACAAAAAAAAGTACACTCATTCATTTTTTTTCCATTTTCACAACAGTATTATATCACATCACACACCACAATAATCACACTCAAAATACCAAAAATCCTAAATTTGTAAATAAAGTTGGTATTTTATATGGTATTTTTCAAAGAGTTCGGTAGGGCATGTAATTTTGTCCCCAAAGTTGTATATTTGTGAAAAATCCCAATTTTTATCAAGAAGTTAAAAATCCGATGAAGAAAGTTAATTTACTATCTAGCTTTCGTCAAATTTTTTAGTTTTGGTGATTTCTTCTTTTTGTACCTACCTTGATATAATCATTGAAAAAGGTAAGCATGGAGTATATTTACAAATTCATTGCATGGTAATAGTTAAGTTGAATTCCATTCCACATATATTGATGCCCAACCACTTTCACATATTTAAAGTTCCCCACAATCTAACTTCCTTTTCCCACTTCTCTTTCTCATGTTTTACCTTTTTTTGTTCCTTTTAAGTGGTGATGGGGAGAACCATACACAAATTTGCTTCTACATTATACCAAACGTATATATCTTGTAACCTATCAACATGTCATAGCTAGTAGGTAAACGTATCATGACTTCATAATTACCAAATCTTCATCTTTTGAGACTCTCATTTTAATTATAAGTTTTGAATTTTCTACTATGAATTAGTTATTGTCTTATTGCTTTCACAATTATGTATATTTAAATTCATGTCATATATGACATATTTTAGGAGGTAATTCTTAATAACTTTTTTTTTTTTAATTTTCAAAGTTTAAAATCAAGATATTAAATTAAAGATTAGGGGATCTTGCCTAAGCTTAGTCTAGATGATTCCTTGAATTTTTAAAAATCTAATAATAGTAAATTTCACCATCAGAGAGTACTATGAGATATTATTTCTTCATTTTTAACTAGAACACTACAATAAAATAGATATTTAATGATAATAGTTTTTTCTTTCCAACGGTTATATTTATTACTATAACAATATTTAACAGTAATTAAATTAATATTATTGCATCTAGAGTCACTTAAACCTTTATGGATATTTGCATAAGGTATTGATTATAAATACCAGATTTATTATTATCGGTAAATATGATATAATAATAATTTTATTATTTATCACTAAATAATTACCTCAAATCCTTTATTTTTTATAGTGAAAATGAGGCGCTCAACCAATAACAAGGAGAATTTTCTTTTGACTCAATTTTTTTTCCTCTTCTTATCATTCAAAAAAGACAAAAAAATTCACCATCGAAAACATTCTCTAAAATTTCTCTTTTAATGGACCTTATGTGGGTACCTTCACGTGATTATACCAAGAAAAAAAAATATGTAGACCGTATTTAACTCTCATAACATTGTTGAGAGACAAATTTGTTTTAGACATACACAAATAAAAATTAAGCTAATATAATCACAACGATGGATATAGAAAAGTAATATTTCTTTTGCCATATTGTAAGTAGTTTCATTATTTATTCTCTATTTTCTCCTTTCCATGTATTTACTTAGTGAATAAACTCCACCAAACACACACACAAAAACATATATGATGCAATCGTCTAGAATGAAAATGACTTAAATAACGAATATAATAGTTAGGAACTCATGAATAGGATTCACTTTATTTAATTAAAATTCCTTCACATAAATTATTCTTTTTCTAAATAATAAATATACAAGGAATAAAAAGAAACTCATTACAAGTAGAAAAAATACGATTAGCCTCCACTCCACTTGAAGAGAATTAGATTACTTAAAGGTCATTCAGCCATAAAATACGAATACCTTAGTTGAAAATGACTTTTGATGGGATAATGGAGAATTTTTCTCCTCTTTCTGAGTAAGCTCATATAGTTTTTGTACAATACAAAATAAATGTGATGAAATTATTCTTTTAGGTATATATTAAAAATCTCATATATGTTTGATTTGATCTTGCAAAAAGCAAGCATCAGGACCATCAAATATATGCACTATGATGATGAGTAATATGCTGCAAAATTCTACTTGACATTATCTATGAGCTTGAGCACTTCAAACCATGCTATCAAAAGCACTAAATTAACTATGAATTTTATTGCTAAATTGCGTGTAACTAAAATTTTATTTTATTTTATAATGTATAGCATAATTTATCACCAAATAGACTTGGCAAGAAATTTTACTGTTTAACTACTGAATTTTTCCATCAACGTTAATCCTTATCTTTTCTAATAGTTGTATAATACATGTACACTTTCGCTACCAATTTCATTTTATTTGTGCAGAAAGAATGTCATATTCAATTTTAATTAGAGATAATTTAATTCTAAATATTCTTCCTTACCTTTAATAAATAATTTATAATCATATGAATGAGTTTATTTTTTTGTTCAGGCTTATTCTTACATGAGCCTAACTCAAATATAAAAAATACGTGATGCATAAGTAGAGAATTATTTCAAATCTATATAAGCAAATTACTAGTATATTTCCCGATCAATATGGAAATTTAATCCACTCTAACATCGCCATCATGCTTAAGTTTAATTCGAATGACCAAGTATGGCATTTAAACCTAATCAATATCAAAATTCATTCTCCAATCAATAAAGAAGTCTAATCCATACTAACAAAATCAAGGGTACAATATTTATATATATATATAGCATGGGAACTAAAGAAGGGGTGTGTAAGTTGTAGTCATTGACTTTGGGGTTTTAACTCCTTATGACCACTTGCCATTCCATCAGTCTCCATTTTGAAAGACGTGCTTCTCTATTATTGGATACTAAAAGGATTCTACTTCTATCAATAATATATGCAAGCCATAATTACAAAACCAAATTTGAAGAACAAATTAAATTCTCCTCTTATATTATATTGGTGACACCATGTCTTAAAATAAAGATGATTTTTTGAAATACTATTAATTTGTTTTCAAAATAGTTTAATAAAGTATTTAGGATAAAAATCTTATAGAAATATCTAGATATTTTAAAGTAGACGACAAAGTTACTAGAATTGTCTTGAAGAATAATCTAAATCATCTAGTATCTAGAACCATTTATAGATAAGTATAAATAAGGATGGTCTTATACATTTATATCAATCAAAATTGAATCCAATTCAAGTAGTTCAAAGCTTTAGTTGAATCTTCCGATCTTAGTTAACGAGCGTCTCCAGATTATACATTTGTTCTACTATATTTCTCTACACCCTGCATGTACCATCTTCTACTATAATTATAAAATAAAAATAATTTCTACTCATGCACATTATTCAGATGATGAAGCCTTTGATTTTTCTTCTCGAAACATTGTCAGACAATATAATATTGTGACGTCTCAAAAATTGATAAGACGCATTTATATACGATTCGAGCAAGTGCACATTAAAGAATTCAGTCTATAATATATTGTTTTGATAGATTAGAATATTTGAATTTGAGATATTTTGATAAACGACATACAAGTTTGAATATTCGTTATATAGGGATATTATATCAATATAAGAATAAAGTATAACTTTGTTAAGAGGAATAGGAGCTATGGAAATATTTGGAATAAGACCAATTACTCTTAATTATTTCAAAAGAGTAAAATTCCTTAATCGAATAATTTTAGGTTGCGCAGCAATAATCAAATTGTTCCACATCTATAAAAGGATACTGTTGCAACTGACAAAGAACTCAAAGTGTGAACCTCCAACAACAAACCTACAACTAGTTTACTGAGTTGTGAGAGTTTTATCTTCTTTCAAGATCGTCTCAACAAGTTTGGAGGTCTAAAGATAAATTTTACAAAATGATTTTTCTTTGTTGACATATATAAATTGAATAATTATAATGTTACCGTACTCATTATACTCCTATAAATGAGGTTCGGAGAGGTAGGATATACATGAACATTATGAAGTAAGAATGTAAATAATATAAATTTTCAAAGAAAGATTTATAATATAAAATTAGAATAACAAAATCTGACTAAATTATTTGAAAGTTTATATAAAGATATTGCAATAATATTGCGCTGAATTTGATAAGTTTATACAATGATATTAAAAATAGTGTTGATTAGTTTTACTGCTTGAAATTTGAAGAAGATACCAAAAAATAAATTTGATCTTTTTTTTTTAATATAAATATACAATAATGGATTAAGCATAATGTAGAAGGTTTGACCAATTTTGAGACTTTAGAATATTCAATAATGAGAGAGCGAAAATAGTGAAAGAGAGATGAAAAAATAAATGTAAAAATAATAATGTTGGTTCATAATAATCATTACAATATAAATGAGGCGACAAAACAGATAGCCACATACAAAACAATGCTATGATTAACTACACACTATTCTATTTCTCAATTATTATAACGACTCCTATATTAAATGATGTGTGTGTATTGAGTAAAAAAAAAAGGCCTCATAAAATTGAGGCCGCAAGCAATTGCTTTAGTGGCCTTATGATCGAGATGACCCTGCATAAGAGTTACAATTAACTATATATTGAGTTGCTAATCTGAAATCACTCATTAATTTAGTGAACTTTGTAAAAAAATCCTACACATCATTGTTCGTATTTTGTTATTTCCTTGAGTAAGAAGGTTTTCCACAATAATATCCCATGTTGTTTAGTTTACCATTTAGACGAACTTAAGGAATCAATTAAGGAACTTGATTCCTGTAGATTATTAGTACTTGGTGTTAGCATGACATAATAATTCCAAGTCAAGAGTCATAATATCCCTATTAGCAAAAACATAATAATTAAAACCCGGAAAATCAGAATTGAAATTAGAACTGCAAGACTCAAGATATAGAGGTGGATCAATAATTAGTGTCCTACCTATTACTACATCATTTTTCACGCCTCTACCTATATTGATGGTGTTGGCCTTGGGCACTAGATCATTCTTACTAGTGCAGATGCATATGTGAAACTGAGGTTTATTATTCAAGTTGATTTTTAATAGCTCAATTAAAAGAAAAGGAAAGATAATTTTTTTAAATATCTCGTAGCCTCTCAAAGATAAGTATAAACATCCTGTTAACTATAGTACTTAGTTACAAGCTACTATGGTTAAAGAAAGTTAGTTACGAGCTTGTTATATTAGTTAGAAGTTAGTTAAGCAATTGTTAAGTGTCATGCATGATGTATGAGTTTGAGAATATACAATGTAATTCTTTCTTCTCCTCCAAGATATACAAGCTGCCATTTCTCCTCTCTTCCTCTCCTTTCTTCTCTTCTTCTAGCTTCTGAGCTAGCTTACAATCTCCATCTATGGAGTTATCATGGTATCAGAGTCACGACGCATCTTAGGCTTAGGTAAGGCAAAGTGTGCTTAGGTTCAACACTGAAGAGCTATTAAATCGAGAGTAAGTAGTCCAGTGAGAATCTGAGCATAGAAAACAAAAACTCATGGACAACACAATTGAAGTTGCCTCTGGATCAACGGAAACTGGCAATCCAAACTCAAATTCAACACATCCAGCTCATGAAGCAACTATCTACATGACTCCAATTATAGATCATAATCATCCATTGTATCTGCATCCTAATTACACTCCAGGTAGCTTTTTAATTATTCTCCAACTCACTGGTTCTGAGAACTATGCATTATGGAGTAGATCCATGCATATAGGCCTCTTAGGTAAACGTAAATTGGAATTTATTGATGGAGAGTTTCCTAGATCTGGATTTGCACCTGAATTATCTGATATTTGGGAGAAATGCAATGTTGTAGTCCTGTCCTAGATAATGAATACAATCCAACCAAGTTTGCTTAGCAGTATAGTGTATTTGTGGTGATGCTCATAAGGTGTGGAGTAATCTAAAGGAAAGGTTTGACAAAATTAATGGTGAACATCTATTTCCGTTGCACAAGGAGATCCATAGCCTAACTCAAGGAACTATGACTGTTATAGATTACTATACCATGCTCAAAAGCTTGTGGGATGAGCTTGATTCTATTATGCCTTGTCCAGGATGTTGTTGTGTTGAATCTATAAATTTTAAGGAACACAGTGAAAACCAAAGGATACTTGAGTTTCTTATGGATTTAATTGAGTCCTATACAACAACAAGGGGACAAATAAAAATGCAGACACCACTTCTAAATCTACATAAGGCATTCTCACTCATTGTTGATCATGAAAGTTAGAGAAACTTAGCATATGCTGGTCATGCTATCCCAAGTACCAAAATAGTTGAGTGTACAACTCTGGCTACTGTAAAAGAAGGAGTTATTCCAAATCTAGGAGGTAGTAACCATGGACATCAACCTGGTGGTGGAGGAAATCCAAGTAGAGGACACTATGACAGTCAACACAGACCATAGAAATCTCAGAAACCTCTCATATTGTGTGAAGTGTGTGGATATAAAGAACACACTAAGGAACAATGCTTCAAAGTTATAGGCTATCCAGCTTGGTGGAAATCAAAGAAAAAAGGTAATAGTTCAAGCTTCTTTGCTAATCAAGTTGAAAAATCTAAGTCTACAAGAACATCTTACACTGGAAACATCACTCCCAATGTGCAATATGAAACCACCAGCTCCTGCAACCTTCTTCACACAAGACCAATATCATCAGATCTTACAACTACTGGTCAAAGGAAATAAGGGTGAAGGAGATCAGTCATCTAAAGCAGCAATTGCAGGTAGCATTTTGTTCGTTCTTGTGTCCAAGTATGTAAACAAGGAGTGGATATTGAAACTGATGCCACTGATCACATGTCATCTAAGTCTAATATGTTAGATAAAATAAAGAAGGTTCCTATATATGAAATGAGACAAGTCCAGTTACCTACTGAAAATGCGGTATCAGTTTCACACACTAGCAGCACTAAAATAATGGGTGTCCAAGTCATTGAGAATGTGTTTTCGGTTCCTGAGTTTAAATGTAACCTCCTATATATGTGCAAACTCACCAAAGATCTCCAATGTATAGTAATTTTCTTTCTTGGATTTTGTTTTTTCTAGGATCTCTATAGTGGAAAGGTCAAGGGGATTGGTAGAGAAGATCAAGGCCTCTACATCCTCAAGAAAGGCCTAAATATTGTGTAAACTTCTCATTCAACTCTCAAAAATGCTAATATAGCCAGTTGTTCTGATTCTATATCTTTGTGGCATAAAAAATTAGGACATGCCCTTGTAGATATAATAAAGAAGTTTCCTAGTCTTAATATCTTAGATTTTAATGTTTTACCTACTTGTACTGTTTGTCCTTTGGATAATCATACCAAGCTTACTTTCACTTCTAGTACTCATTCATCAAAAGATATATTTGAGCTCTTTTATTGTGATATCTGGGGTCCTTACAAAGTCCCTACTCATAATAGAATAAAATACTTTGTGATTCTTGTGGATGACTTTTCCAAGTTCACCTGGATCTTTTTGATAGCCTCTAAATCTGATGCAATAGTGGTACTAAGAAATGTTTTTGTTCAAACTCATAACATGTTCTCTACCACTGATAAACTCTAAGAAAAGATAATGGTAATGAGTTTTTTTAGTCATGAGTTTAAGTCCTTGCTAGCTACTCTTAGTATTTTTCATCAGAGCACTTGTGTGTATAAACCTTAGCAAAATGGCATTGCAGAGAGAAAACACAGAATCATTTTGCAAATGGCTAAAGCTCTCAAGTTTCAAGCCTCAGTACCCCTAAAGTTTTGGGGTGAGTGTGTATCTACAGTTGTCTACCTTATTAACAAACTACCTTCTAAACTCCTTCACTACAAAAATCCTTTTAAAATGCTATACTCACATCCTCCTTCTCTGTCTCACATCAAAACCTTTGGCTGTTTGTGCTTTGCTGCTTGTCTTAAAGTACTAGACATTCTCTTCTAGAGTTATACCTGTTGTTATGCTAGGTTACTCACTATCTCAGAAGGGCTATGTATTGTTTGATCTACACTCAAAGTATATATTTGTTAATAGACATGTAGTGTTTAAAGAGGACCTCTTTCCATTTAAGGATCTCCAAACTTCATCTGACCCCATCTTTCCAGTTCTGACTATGGTATTTTCCTCCTATTGAATTGCCTCACGACTCTACTATATCTACCACACCTGATCTTCCAAATGACTCATTTGATCCTAGTGCTTCTTTCCTTTTTTTAATGACCATGTTCCCTCTACACCTTCCTTAGAAACTACACTTAATGCACCTGCTCCTATCTTACCTGCCCCTCCTAGAAAGTCAGCCTGAGCCAGCAGACTTCCTTTGTGGCTTAAATACTTCATCGCTCAATCCAAAAGTAATGACTGCTCCTTTTCGTTCTCACCATCTTTCCTACCACAACCTGACCTGCTCTTAGCTCACTAGTCTAACAGCGTACTCAGCAGTATCTGAACCATCCACTTATAAAGATGCTTCCCTTAATCCTCAGTGGGTTAAGGCTGTGGAACTCCAGATTACTGCACTAGAAGCCAATCACACTTGGAGCATAGTTGATTTAACTCCAGGAAAGAAACCAACTGGGTGCAAATGGGTATAGAACGTGAAGTATAAGTCCACATGTGAGGTTGAAAGACCAAAAGCTAGATTGGTTTCCAAAGGCTTTAGTCAAAAGGAAGGCCTAGACTATGGTGAGACCTTTAGTCCTGTTTCAAAGACAGTTACTGTTAGGTCAGTTGTGGCTCTTGTTGCCTTTAAAGGATGGAATATTCATCAAATGGATATCTATAATTCCTACCTTAATGGAGATCTTCTTGAGGAAGTATACATGACCATTCTAGTAGGATTTGCTAGACCGAGGGAGTGTGGTAAGGTCTACAAATTACATAAGTCACTCTATGGCCTTAAACAAACTCCTAGAAAATGGAACCTGAAGTTAACAGAATCTCTTGTCAAGTTAGGCTTCAGCCAGAGTCACTATGACTACCTATTGTTCACCAGGCATGTTGAGAATGGTATTCCGCTTGTTCTAGTATATGTGGATAATCTCCTAATCACTGGTAGAAACCAAATTCTTAGAGATGATATAAGAACTGATCTACGAAATAATTTAAGATGAAAGACTTAGGAGAGCTTAAATTCTTCCAAGGTATTGACGTGGCCAGGTCAAGCAAAGGTAATCACTTGTCTCAAAGGAAGTATACATTAGAACTAATAGCTAATTATGGACAAGGGGGAGCTAAGCCTGCATGTACTCCTATTGAACAAAACAAGAAGTTAACTTTTGTTAAAAATGATTAGTTGTTATCTCAAGAAAAGGAGTTTACAGATCACACACTCCAGGATCCTAGTAGATACCAGAGACTAATGGGAAGGCTACTTTACTTGACCATGACCAGACCTGACCTGTCTTTCTCAGTTCAGGAATTAACCCAATTCATGCATTGTCCTAAGGAATCACATATGCAAGCATCACTCAGTGTAGTCATGTACATTAAAGAGGCACCAGGTCTTGGGCTACTAATGCCAACTGAAGACACAAACTAATCAACTGCCTATTGTGACTCAGATGGGGGTGCCTCTTTAGAAACTAGAAGGTTTGTTAGTATTTATCCAGTCAAGTTCGGTGGCTCTCTAATCTCTTGGAAGTCAAACAAGCAGAAAACTATCTCTAGAAGTTCAACAAAAGTTGAGTTTAGGAGTATGAAAAATTATGCAGCTAAGGTCACATGGCTAATAGGACTATTTAAAGAACTAGGAGTGCACATTAAGTCACCAGTGAAGATGTACTAAATAAAATAGGTGTTATGAATACATTCCAACCATAGGCTTGAGGAGGAAGGTTAACTATAGTAGTTAGTTACAAGCTACTATGGTTGAAGAAAGTTAGTTATAAGTTTGTCATATTAGTTAGAAGTTAATTAAGCTTGTTAGTCTATAAATAAGTGTCATGCATGATGTATGAGTTTGAGAATATACAACGTAATTCTTTCTTCTTCTCTAAGATATGCAAGCTGCCTTTTTTCTCTCTTCCTATCCTTTCTTCTCTTCTTCTAGCTTATGTTAATTCTTGTGAGCTAGCTTACTATCTCCATCTATGGAGTTATCACATTCATGAATCGATCTTCAAGATTCTATTGAACATTGCCCATAACATGTAAGAGTTGTGATCATAGAGCTTCTATAATACCCCAAAGTACCATAGCGTAAGATTTGATCAAAATGTAACATGCCAAATCATTTTAGCTAAGACCGAGTGGAAGAATCAAAAGGGGTTCAAAAATAAGTACAAAAATAGTTTTGGTAAAAAAAATTCAAGAGATTCGAAAGATAATTTTTCGTAACAAAATCACTTAATCAAAAGAGTACGCGACCAGTCCGTATTGCAAACATGTTCAATCTTGATTGAAAAATCACCATCACAAAATTTTGAAAAAAATAACTGAGGCGGAGCAAGTCCAAGTCGCGGACTATGACAAGCCAAATTTTGGCCCGATCTTAGTTTTAATAAGAAAAATTTCTATCTTTTCTCCACCCCACCCACACCTAACCCATATCAGTTTATGGTCGAAATTAGCCTTATCAATTCCTAAATGTTATTTTTTTTTGTCATAAACACGCTTAGACTTTGAGAAAGGTGAATTGGGAGAAAAGAAGAGACAAGGGTTCAAGAGGATCAAGTCAAACTTTTGATTTCCGAGTGTCCAACCTCTTCATCCCAAGTGTGTAAGGCAAACTAAAACATGAATTAAGTTCATTCACGTGCCTTACTACTTCGTTTGGTGGAGTCAAGTTTAAGTTTGAGTTTCTCAAGGTCCTTTGGTTGAATTCTTGAAAATTATCTTAAATCCTAATAAAATTCTTGCATTTTATTGCTTAAGTTAATGTGTTTAGCAGTTCAGTCTTGGAGTAATTGTTTATGCGTTTTTAATATGAACTTTAACTAAATGTTGCATATAAATTAGTAATTCTATGTATTGATTAAACAGAATAGCATGAATTGTAAATGCCTTGAAGGAAAATGAGATGAATATGAATGTAGTTCGAGTAGTCTTTGAAGATCCTTCCATTTTATCTTCGCGGTTGAACAAGAGTATTTGGGTATGTATTAATTTAAAACAACCATACAAACATACCTTGCTCTTAAAAGATGGGAATAAGTCAAAAGCATGACTGGCCGAATGAGTCGAGTGTGAGTTGATTGCTAAATTGATAAGAGTCCAATGAGACTAATTGAATGTCTTGATTGAACTAATTATTTTGGAGTTTTATGAGAAATTCTTGAGAGGAGTATCAAACAACGAATTGGATAATAATAAATAACATCTCAAGCCCAATAACTACATAGCTAGAATAAAAGAGGATTGAATGATAGTCCGCAAAAGAGGACTTGATTTGATTGCGGATTCAATGATAGTGAGCGTCCCTTACTTTGGCAAAATATGAGATGGGTATAGTAAAGACGTCACTTCGTTATACACCACCAGCTCATAGGTGTTAGTTGTTGGTTAGAGAAAATTTCTAATTCGGACATGATAGTACTCAAGATAATTGGATTTAGTTGCTTATTTTTGAGATTATATAAATCATAGTTTTACTTTAAAACTTGTATTTATTTCACTGAGTTGAGTTATTAATCTGAATTAAGTTATCATTTTGAGTTACTTGAGTTGAGTGTATCTTGAGATTTATTGTATTATAGCTATTTTATATACCGTATATTTCATGTACTGATACTATTTGACACTGCATCTTTTTACGATGCATATACAAGTGTTAGATATTATCAGCAGGCGTTACAGTCTATTTCGCCCAAGACATTATGGTGAGACCTTCTTATACTCGAAGAATTTATTTATGCTTTTTATTAGAGTTTAGTATTTATTTTATTTCTTTGAAATAACCATAAACTTATCATCGACACCACCTAGATATTTCAAATAGAGGCTTCATAGAAAAATGATGAATTAGAATTGATGTTTTTGTTTCCTAGACTGGTTCTATAAAACTACTCTTGAAATGGTGAGTTAATTTAGGTTGTTGGTTTTAAAACCTTTATTACGTAGGCACTGACTGATTGCCTATTAAAATATTTTCTATTAAAATACTTTCTATATGCTCGACTGAGTCTTTTGCTATTGATTGAATGAGTGGTCGATCCAAGTGGTTCATTTGGGGACCAGCAATGGTTTTTGAGTATTGATCATATTTAGGGTACTCTCTCAGGACATGAAAAACTTGGCATCAGAGTACAAAATTAAAGAATTCTGAGGTGTTTATGAAGCCGTCTCTAGTAGAGTTTTGCTTATGGGTATGTTCTGCACCATACGTATAATCAATAAGCTATAGGGCATTAGAAATTGTCTAACTTCTTTGGATTCTGAGCTTGTACAATAGAGCTTAGTTCTATAAAGTTTTTATCTAACTCCTGTGTTGCGCGTTTTGCTGATCATGCATCCTAAGCGAACTATCAGCCAAAGGTATGCTTTAGCTTCAAAAATTGAGATTCCCGCACTAGAGGTGCCTCCTCATTAGAGTTTAGTATTTGTTTTATTTCTTTGAGGTAGTCATGAACCTATCATTGTCACCACCTAGATGTTTATAATTAGAGGCTTCATAGACAAACGATGGATTAGAGTTTATGTTTCTGTTTCTTAGACTAGTTCTATCAAACTACTCTTGAAATGGTGACTTGATTTATATTGCTGGTTTTGAAAACCTCTACTTTGTTAATCACTAATTGATTTCCCACTAAAATGTTTTTTATATGCTTGATTGAGTCTTTCACTGTTGATTGATGAATGATAGAGCCAAGTGGTTCATTTAGGGACTAGTAATGGTTTTATAGTAACGATCACGTTGAGGGTACCCTCTCGAGGCATGACAAACTTACTATTATAGCACAAAGTTCTAGAGTCTTAGGGTGTTTATGAAGCCATATCTGGTAGAGTTCTGCCTATGGTTGTGTTATGCACCATACTTATAATCAAGAGGCTACAAGACATTGAAAATTATTTGACTTTTTTGCATTCTGAGCTTGTGAGATAGAGCTTAGCTCTATAAGAGTTTCCATCTAACTCGCACATTATGCATTTGCAGATCATGCCACCTAAATGAACTACCAGTCAAAGGAACATTTCAGCTTCAAATATTAAGATGCCCTCACCAGAGGTGCCTCCTCAGACAAGGATAAGAGGCTGAGGTAACCTGTCAGGTCCATTGGGCATTCTTAGATGCCTACTGTTTAGCCTTCCCCTATTTCAGATATGGATTTTAGAGGATTCATTGTCAGTTTCTCCTAGCTTGTGGCTGCCGAACGTAGTAATCAGAGTTTACCAATCCCCTAGCTCTAGCTCTCTAGAGCCTACTGCTGCAGTAAATTCGAGAAGGTATTCCTTGATCACTTCTTTTCCAAGGAGTTGAGGGAAGTGACTGTTGAAAAGTTTGTAAACATAAAGTAGGAGGGGATCACTGTAAAAGAGTATGACCTAAATTTCATCCTACCATCCAACTGTGCTCTATAAATAGTCCTAAACATGAGATGGAAAATGAGGAAGTTTATCTTTAGCTTGCGCAAACATGTGAAGAAGGAGTGTAAGGCGTCATTGTTGATTTTAGATATGGACATCTAAAGAATTATGGTATATGCATAGCAAGTCGAGGAGGATAAGGAGAAATATAAGGAGGAACATATGAGTAAGAAAGCCAAATGAACAAGACATAACTCTAGCCAGCACAAGCAAGGGAAGGGGGACCAATCCTTTTTCTAAAAATAGTCATCGAGCTATGAGCCATCTACAACGAGTGCACCAATGCTAAATAATAGGGATAACCTGAAAGCATAGAGTTTCCAGAATTTTCAAATTCAATTTTCTTAATCCCAAGGAAGTGTGGCCCAAGGTTCAAGGGGGAAGTCACATTGCACAAAATGTGAAAAGCTTCATTTGGAAGAGTACCAAGAGGGGAGTAATGGATGCTAAAAGTATGGTCAGATAGGTTACATATAGAGGAAGTGTCCGATATGGAGACAGAGTGAGGGAGGCAATAAGGTTAAACCTTCTTCGGAAGCACTAGCCTAAGCTAACCATAGAGGTACTACATCAGGTACAGGCTGGGGCACAAACTACTTGTATGCTATGGCCAGTCGCTAGGATTAAGAGAACTCGCCAGTTATTGTTACTGGTATGCTTCAAGTGATGTGTATACTTTGCTTTATTGGGGTGCCACCTTATGTTTTGTGACCCCTTATATGGCCAATAAGTTTGAGATTCTCCCTGAGTGTTTGCTTAAGCCCTTCAATATTTCTACTCTTGTTGGTGAGTTTATTCTACCTAAAAGTGTATATAGCGATGGTATATCTCTATTATAGAGATACTTTGGTCGACCTGGTTGAGTTAAATATGATTGAATTTTATATGATTCTTGACATGGATTGGCTTCAAACTTTTTATGCCTCTATCGATTGTAGAACCCGAACCATCAAGTTCAAATTTTTGAATGAGCCCGTTATAGAGTGGAAGGGTAGTCTGGCGGTCTCTAAGGGTAAATTCTTTTCCTACTTAGGGCAAGAAGGATACTCTAAAGAGTGTCTTCCATATAGTTCGAGTTAAGCGTGACAGTGTGGAATCTTCATCCCTCGAGTTTGTCCCGATTGTTAATGAGTTTCTTGAAGTGTTTTCTGAGGAACAACCCAAAGTCTATCCTAATAGAGAGATTGACTTTGTCATTGACGTGTTTCCTAGTACGCAACCTATTTGTATTCTTTCATATAGAATGGCCCCTACTGAGCTTAAGTCCCTTCAGATGTGCATTGATTATCGACAACTAAATAAGGTCTCTATAAACAACAAATATCTTCACCGAAGGATAGATGATTTATTTAACCAACATTAAGGTGACACTTTTTTCTTGAATGTTGATCTCAGCTTTGGGTATGATTAGTTGAAAGCGAGGGAACGTGATATTCCAAAGACAACCTAAAAGACTCGTTAAGGTCATTTGGAGTTCCTAGTGATGTTCTTTGGAGTTCCTAGAAAAAGTGTATAGTAATCCTTGGTGAAACTACTCTGCATCGAGGACTAGGCTGATAGATGAATTTTTTTTTCCAAATAGCTGGAATGGAAAAAATACACACAGAGGGAACCATTCCACATCCCTAGCTTTGAGTCAGCATAGAAAAAGTTAGAAAATAGGATTTTTAGGTTTATAAACTATTTTTAGACATTATTTTATCATTTATTTTTTTCTTTGACCGACAAAGAACATCTCCTTAGGGTTATTATTTCAAATTTTCTTCTTTAATTTCATTCCTTGAATGTCTCTTAGATTAATTTGATTTTTGAAGCAAACAATGAGTGGCTAATTTCCCATGTTTAGCGATTGTAGCCACAGACTATGCTCTAGACTTCTTTATCTATTATTTATAAATGTGTTTTCATCTAATTACTCCTATATTCCCTTAAGCTATATTTTATAGTCTGGCCAATGTGAAATACACTTATTGTCTACCTTGGATTCAGAAGATGTTGGGGGGATTAAACACAGGGTACAGGGAGCTTGTTCATTCTAGGAAGCTAGCATGATTTGTATATGGGAAACCTGTGACACCTATCTATATACCTTGCTTGATTAACAAAACAGGATGATAGTCTTAATGCATTTTCATTGGTTCACGCCTAACCTCGCTCAACGATATAGTTAGACTATCAATTGGAATAGGCAACTAGAGATTGAAAGATCATAATTGTAATTAAACCCTATAAATTAGTAATTAGAAGAACCATTGATAACCAAGGGAATTGAGGCTAGAACATATGTCGAAAATGGTTACATTCTTGAAAGTTTGCTTAATTTGGTAAAGTCTCGGTGAAAAATTCGATCAGTTTAAGTTAGTTTAATTTTAGTAATTTAGTAGGAATTAATCTATATTCTCTTTCTTGCACAACACACATTATTGAGTTCTTTTGAAGATAATTAAAAGCTAAATTAAAGTCCTTGGGTTTGATATTTCGTCTCTTTAAGAGCTACTACATTACTTGGTTTGACGCGTACACTTGCCTGTGCTAGGGAAGCAACAAGTTTTTGGCATCGTTGCCGGGGACTTTAAGTTTGGTTAATTGTTATTTTTCAAAAGTCTTGATTTATTGTGTAGTGTTGACAACACTTGATCTTAGTCGTGTTTTGTTGCAGGAATTCAGTCTGATCCACTGGCAGAACTGGAGACTTATTTTCGTCAATTTAGAAGAGGGGCAGGACTATTATATCGGATTCCACCTATCATCCGGGCCAACAATATGAACAAGAAGACAATAAAAAAGAGGCAGAACTGGTGATTGAATCAATTCTTGAACCGATGACAGCTAGACCAGTTCGAGATGTGGCAATCCCACGAGCAATACCAACAACATTCTAAAGTTGCCTGTTGGTGGTAGATTGAGCTCAAGCAGAATATGGTGCAACTTTTGCACAAATGGTCAATTTACAGTATTGCCATATGAAGATCCCTAAGTCTATCTTCAGAACTTCTTGGAGATCAACGACACCTACACTCCTCTTGGGTGTCGTCAGACTGTGTGGTTGACTTTGTTTCCCTTCTTCCTATTTAGAGAAGCAAAGAGGTGGTTGAAGATTGAGCCATAAAACTCTATCACTTCTTAGGATGACCTGGCTAGGAAATTCCTGATAAGATTCTTCCCATCTGGGAAGACAACTGAACTAAGGAGTGAAATCTTGAGTTTCAGACCAAAAGCTAGGAGAGAACTTGTCTTGGGACAGGTTCTAATCATTGCTTATTAACTGTCCCATCACTACCAAGCTAATGAGGTGTTGGTCCATACCTTCATTGAAGGGATAAAACCCAATACAAAGATTTTACTTAATTCTGCTACAAGTGGGCATGCATTGGAGAAGACTTACGAAGAGTTCTATGCTTTGCCAAATTGGATCTCACAGGGAAATCCAAAATGGAACAATGGACAATGTAGACCTTTGCTGCAAAAGCAAGTAGGTGTTTTGGAAGTTGCTGCTATGACAGCTTTACAAGACCAAGTGTCAGCATGCAGAATATGGTGACTACCACTTCAACAACCTAGATTTGGGATGGCAGTAGGCTCCAATGAATATGGTCCAACAACAATAGCATACTTGGTGTGAGGTGTGTGGCAGTGGTGAGTATGTGGTTGATTTTTGTGGTGCCACTCCAGAGTCCATACACATTGTGTGTAATGCACCTAGAAGAAGAGTCCATTAAGGATACGAAAATATGTACAACCCCAGTTAGAAGAACTATAGTATCTTCTCTTGGTGTGGTAATCAGCAAAACCAAGGGCTACCTCAATATAGACCGCAAGGAGGTAGCAGGTATGAGTGTGGAAGACATGTTGAAACAAATCATGGAAGACCAAGCTAAGTTGGCAGCAGATGTCCGTGAAAATTAGCTTCCCACTCAGAATCTTGAGAAACAACTTGGGCAACTGGCAAGTGTAAAAAATTCAAGACCACAGGGTGGGTTGCCAGGTAACACTGATCCACACCCCAAGAATGTTAATGTGGTGCGTACAAGGTGTGATAGGCCAATAATAGAGTTGGTCCCAAAGAAATAGAGTGGGGACAAGCCCAATAGAGAGAAAGAAGATAAGGCTGGTGCCCCCAGCCCTCCAAATGTAGAGGCCGAACCAAGGCCAAAGCCTCCTCCTCCACTCCCTCATGAATTCAAAAAGAAGAAAGAGGAGAAGTGCTTTGAGAAGTTCATCGGGTTGCTAAAATAGGTACACATTAACTTAGCAATAATTGATGTTTTATAGGGTATCCTGAAGTATGAAAGGTATATGAAGGACATTGTATCCAACAAGAGCAGGTTGATAGAGTATGAGATAGTTGCACTCACTGAAGAGTGTAGCTCCAGGATCCTGAACAAAGTAAAGATACCCACCAAACTGAAGGTTCCTGGGAGCTTCACAGTCCAAGTTACCATTAGAAATTGTCTCAATACAAGAGGACTGTGCAATCTGGGTGCAAGCATCAATTCGATGCCCATATCTATGTTCCAGAAGTTGGGTTTTGGTGATCCAAAACCAACTACAATGCTGCTTCAGCTAGGTCGGACAGGATCATAGAGGATGTTTTAGTCCAAGTGTGATCACTCATATTCCCAAAGGACTTTTTCATCTTAGATTTTAATCCTGACCCAGAGGTCTCATTCATCCTGAGGCACCCATTTCTGGCAACAGGATGGGAGTTGATTGATGTAGCGGTTGGATGGTTGGCTATGCATGCCCATGACAAAGTAAAAGTTTTGTATGTCTACCAAGCTTTGAAGTTTTTGTCCATGTATGAGGATCTGGTGGCCATAACAGTTATAGATGCAGAGTTTGCATTTCACCAGATTAACGCTAAGGACCCTTTAGCAAAAATTTTGTTAAATTAAATGCTAGAGGGTGATATGGAGGCCAATTAGATAGTGAGTATACTGAATAGCCCAAATATCAAGATGTTGAAAAGGCTAGTGGAGCCATTGGATAGGGTGTTGGTTCCATCACCCGAGCCATCCATTGAGGAAGCTCATCAGTTGGAGCTACAAACCACTTCCCTCCCACCACAAGTACGTATTTCTTGGTGCAAACAATACTTTACCTATAATCCTGTCTTCCTTTTTGTTTGCAGCTCAGGTTGAAGCAGTTGTAGAGTGTTGAAAAGGGGGAAAAGGGACATGGCATGGAAGATGAAAAATCTTCATGGTATTATCCCTAGCTTATGC
This sequence comes from Solanum rostratum, assembly GCA_029948455.1. Classification (NCBI taxonomy): domain Eukaryota; kingdom Viridiplantae; phylum Streptophyta; class Magnoliopsida; order Solanales; family Solanaceae; genus Solanum; species Solanum rostratum. Next base: position 20,120,960 of record CM057049.1, read on the forward strand.
ATACATGGGATATTCATGAAGGAGGGTCTTAAACTGGTAGCCCAACCATAGAGAACGCTGAATCTAGTCATGAAAGATGTGGTTAAAAAGGAGATGATCAGGTTGCTGGATACTGAGATTATATACCCCATCTCCGATAGTAGGTGGGTGAGCCTGGTTTAGTGCAACCCAAACAAATGGGTGATGAATGCGATGACCATCAAGAAGAATGAGCTCATACCCACTAGGATGATCACTGGGTGGTGAATCTGCATAGATTAACGTGACTGAATGATGTCACAAGGAAAAATCACTACCTAGTGCCATTCATCAATCAGATGTTGGTGAGTGGGGTGTTCCCACCAGATGCATCTAGCCAACAAAATAAAAAGTTGGCCCATGAAGCAAGGTTCTATGTGTGGGATAAGCCTTATCTTTTTAAGCAGGGATTAGACAAGTTGGTGAGGAGATATGTTCCCGAGGGTGATGCACACCAGGTGCTTGAGCGTTGCTATGCTTCACCTTATGGAGGACACCACAGAGGTAAGAGAACTGCTCGTAAGGCATTATAATCTGGTTTCTCTTGGCCTACTCTATTCAAAGATGCTATAAATTTTTTCACGAACTGTGATGCATGCCAAAGGATCGGGACCATCTGTAGGAGCCATAGGATACCTCTCAACAACATCCTCAAAGTTGAGATCCTTAACGTCTAGGTGATGGACTTCATGGGACCATTTCTACCAGGCAATCAGTACATCCTTGTGGTTGTGGACTATATGTCCGAATGGGTAGAGGTTATATCTCTACCTAAAAATGACTCTAAGATGGTAAGAAAGTTCTTAAATAAGCACATATTCACAAGGTTTGGTACTCCATGAGCTATAATCATGATGGAGGGGCACATTTCATCAATCAGACTATGAAGAATCTATTAGCCAAGTATGGAGTAAGGTATAAGGTTGCTACAACCTACCAACCATAGATGAGCGGACAGGTTAAAGTGTCCAACAGAGAGGTTAAGAAAATCTTGCAAAAAATGGTAAATGCTACGAGAAAAGATTGGGCACTAAAGTTAAATGAGGCTCTGTGGGCATATAAGACTTCTTATAAGACTCCTATTGACACTTCGTCATACATAATGTTTTTTGGGAAGGCTTGACACCTCCTTTTTGAGATAGAACATCAAGCATATTGGGTCATTAAAAAGCTGAATTTGGACCCAGTGCTCTCAGGGTATAAGCACTTCGAAAAAGTAGAAGATTTGGATGAATTCAGGTTACAGACATACGAGCATGCCAAGATCAATAAAGAAAAGACAAAAAAATGACATGATCATCACATCATAAAGCACACCTTTGAGCCTGGACAATAGGTACTCCTTTTTAACTCTCACTTGAAACTTCTTCTAGGCAAGCTAAGGTCCAACACTTCCATATGCATTTTATCTTTGTCGATCCCTTAGAGTGCAATTTGAGCATTATGAGAGAATTTCATAATATCCTCCAAGCGGATGCCCAGACCCAGTTTGTGATGGTGCAAAGGGTCCAAGTCAATATGACCCCTATGGCTGTTAACAATGTACTTGGGACTTTTGACTTGCCCCCTGTCTCCCTGACTGAGCTCCAGATCCGGCCCTAGTACCAGGCCATGAGGCACACCTTGGCCAGCTCTACTTCCACCATCGAATGGACTAGACAACGGTACCGAAGCTACCATTTTGCCTTCCTGTTCGCCTATATGAACAGGGAAGCAAGAGAGTGGACTAAGATCATGATGCATAACTTGATACTCGATCTTCACTTCACTGACGTCACTCAAGATAGAGCATTCTTGGTGTTTGGTTTGATGTTTGGCATGGACATCAACTTTGGTGTTGTCTTGAAGTCCTCCATGTTGAAGGCCCGAGTCCATCGGGGTTGCATGTATGCTTTTAGGGGCATAATTATTACTATTTTCAAGTGTGCAGGTATCCTTGAGGAGCCCCTTGACTAAAGGCCCGACATTCGCGCCATGCCTTTTAATGTTACCAATACTAAAGGGTAGCAGCAAACTTTTGGGACAACTCTGATGATGCAAGAGAGGGCTCATGGGGACGAGCTGATTATGGGGTGGATGTATGGCCTCGAGTTGCTTCGCCACAAGACTGGCGGTTTCCCCTCGAATAAGGATGAGCTCTATCAGGTGGAGCTCCAGTACCCCTTGAATGACCACGGGAAGACGGTGCTTGGGATCCGCCCAAGATTCTTTGAGCTGACAGAGGATAATGTCTCTATTGGTTTGAAGGATGCATGGGAGACCTTGGATATAGAGTCAGAGAGTGATCCTAAGGATGAGCCACTGTTGAATGTGACTAGAGCACTTGTACTACACGACATGGAGGAGGATGACTGAGTGGTGGACCCCCTACTTCACATGGTTGGCAAGTTCTTGCACTGGGGACAGTGCAATGCTTTAAGTGTGGGATGAAGGTGCTTATTTGATGATTTAACTTTATTTTGGCTATATATATTTTAGACAATTTTTATTTGCTATTTATTTCATGATGTTTTTAGTTTAAGACAATGTTTTTAATTTCATTGGTCTTTATATATTTAATGCTACCATATGATGTTTAAGTAGTTAATATTCATAGTTGGGTTTGGATTTTGTTGGTTTCCCATTTCTGCATTAGTCATAGTTAAGTAACGGGGCCCTATGATGGATGGATGATGATAATCCTAAGGGTATTCATCAACGTAGTGTCTCATATTGTCTGTGTTGATAGTTGTGAAGGTTCAATATGGCGTAGTAGGAATGTTAATAAAAAAATTGAAAATTTTGAAATGCCAATATTTTCAGGTTTGTACCTATGGATGTATGCTTCATTTTGAATTCTTTTAAATGCATGTGATGGTTATGATAGTGCTGATCCCGAGATCAAAATGTTCCATGTAAGAGTGAGTTTAATTTTGTGTCCATGTTGCTATAGTCACTAGAACTTGTCTTGTATGTGGACTAAACTAAGTAGAATGTTGAGCTTTAAATAAGTGATCTAGGCGTTTCTTTGGTAGTGTTGATCCCGAGATGAAAATGTGCCATTTGAGAGTGAGTTTAATTGTGTGTCCATATTGCTATAGTTGGTAGAACTTGCACTGTATGTGGACTAAACTAAGTAGAATGTAGAGCTTTAAGGAAGTGATCTAGGTATTTCTTTGGCTATCCCGTTTTGGACCCTCAATGGAACCCACCGTAGATAATTAATCCCTAGTTTGAGCCTCAGACTTTTTTTTGGATAACCACATGATAATACGAATCTCTTTTTTCTAAGACCTTGATTTTGATCCAATATCCTACGCGCTTTAGGATGAAAAATATATAAGGAATTAAGCTTTAAAAGGGTACCACTGAGACAAGTCTTGGTGTAGGAATCGAAGAAAAAAATAAAAAATTTAGGAGCCTAAACCAATAGGGTCTGGGACCAATCCGTGTCACGGACCTACTCCTGGCAAGACTATTATATATATATATATATATATATATATATATATATATATATATATATATATATATATATATATATATATATATATATATATATAAACAAGGACCCAAAGAAGTGTGTATAAAGCTAGCATATAGTAGACTGAAGCGCTTGGGAGTTGAGCCACTAATTCATATCCAAAAATCACTACCCACCAGTCTTAAACCTACATTATAACCAAAATAAAGCCCTATGTGATTCTTTAAGTTAGACTTTACAATCGTGAAGACCTACATTAGGGGCAAACATATAAGAATTAAGAGCAACATGCAATATTATTTGGGAGAGTGAGAGTTATTGTAATATCCATCTTCATTATTGTGTTCGTTCAGTGCAAAGTGTGTATATGGATAGTTTTTTTGTGAGGGCACAAATCATCGAAGGATTGATAACTGTATTAACTCAAAACATAAGTTTCACATGAGTCCGTGTGCATTATAGAATACATTCATGAGATAGGGTAGATTTTGAGTGGGTCAATTGCAGTGATTAACATAATGCTTAGACAAGCCCCTATGTAAATATTAGTTCCTGAGCAATACTACCTTGTGAATTGCATGCATGTGTCATAATTTATCCGAGGATGAACAAAGTCATAGGTATGGGGTGATGATATCAGGCGTATTTATACTCCCAATAGCCAATTTTACCCATGTTTATAGTCTAGTTGGAGGAAAACTTTATAGAATATGTATGGTTTTTCATGTGATTTTGTTATTTTTCGTTGATCCTTCTTTTGGTTATATCTTTTAGGATTTTAAACATGTAAGGATGTCTGAGTTTGTGATAGAAAAATAAGGAAGAATACAACCGAAAAAAAGAAAAGCAAAAAAAAAAAAAGTCAAACTGCACTAGAAAATACTATCTCCGTGTTGCGGGGGCATTTGATGGTAGTGTAAATTTGAGTGACGCAGAAAAAGTACAAAGTACTCCTTGGTGAAACCAGTTTGCATCACAGACTGGGTTAATGGATTAACAAATTTTATCGGATAGCTGGAATGGCGAAAATACACATAGAGGAAACCAGTCCGTGTCGCGGACTTTGAGTTAACACAGTAAAAGTCAAAAAAAGAGATTTTTAGATTTATGAACTATTTTTTAGACATTATTTTACTATCTATCTTTTACTAGGACAAAGAGAAAGGACGACAAACATCTCCTTAGGGTTATTCTTTCAATTTTTCTTCTTGTATTTCATTCCTTGGATGTTTCTTAGATTAATTTGATTTTTGAAAAAAATAATGAGTGATTAATTTCTCGTATTCTGAGATTGTCGCCATAACTATGTTCTAGACTTCTTTTTCTATGATTTATGATTGGATTTTCAACTAATTACTCTTGTATTCTTTTAATCTATATTTCATAGTCTGGCCAACCGTGAAATACAATTGTTATCTATGTTAGATTCAAAAGATGTTGAGGGGATTAAACACATGTTACATGGAGCTTATTCATTTTAGGAAGCTAGAATAATTTGTATGTGGGAGACATGTTACACCTACCTATTTACCTTGCTTTATTAAAAAAACGGTATAATAGTTTTAATGAATTTTCATTGGTTCGCGCCTATCCTCGCTCAACAATGTAGTTAGATTGTTAATGAGAATAGGTAATTAGAGGTTGGAAGAGCATGATTGTAAATTAAATCCTGTAAATCAGTAATTAGAAGACCCATTGATAATCAAAGAAATTGAGGCTTGTCGAAAACGGTTACAGTCCTGGAAGTTTGCTTAATTTAGTAAGTCTCAGTGAAAAATTCAATCAATTTTAGTTAGTTTAATTTTAGTAATTTAGTAGGAATTAATCAATATTCTCTTTCTCGCACAACATACATTATTGAGTCATTCTTTTGAAGATAATTGAAAGCTAAGTTAAAGTCCTTGGGTTTGATATCCTGGCTCTTTAAAAGCTACTATATTACTTAGTTTCACCGCATGCACTTGTATGTGCTAGGAAAGCAACAATAACCTCAGTGGCAATCCTAGCCATATTATATCCAAAGATAATATTCAGGTGGATACCAGAAAATTGAAGCAGTGAAGATATGGACCAGATCCATATTCCCAATAGATATAAGAACTAAGTTTCAATGGTCTAATGCTTTTGAGACTTGGGGGTCTTCCCCATCCTAAAGAATTCGATAAGACAAAACAAAAGAGGGATTTATAGATAAGTGGGTTACTCAGGTCCTTAAAGTTATTCCATCTATTTTGATATTGAAAATCAGATTTTTGAGATTGACAACGATTATTCTTTTCTGAGTAAACTAGAAAGTGCTTTTGATAGTTATTGAAACTTGAGTTATTTGAATAATGGATTTAGGGGCGAAGATCTCTACTATAATTCTTACATGTGTGATATTTAATATAGTTAGAATAACCACATTAATAGTTGCATTGATAATTATCTTCAGTCTCTAATCTATATAGATACTTCTATTATAAGTGGTAGTGAGAATTACGGTAGCAGTTGCATTTATATGGCCATTTGTAGTGGTAAAAGTCAAATTAGTTTGTATATGTATGTCTAGTATAACAGCCACTTTAAAAGCTTAATCGAGTTAGATAGAATGTAGATCAAGCACTTAGTTTCCAAGAATTCAAGATCAGATTGATTACAGCTCTAGTATTGACCTTAACTGATGGGACAGAGGGTTTCATGATTTATTATAATGTGTTCAGAGTTGAGGAGGAGGAGAAGAAAGAGTTAGCTAAGGAGGTGCATAGATTCACTCAGTTGAGAGTTTAGTTTGTTGACTCTGATAAAGGTAAAGTCATTGTTTAAAATGGGTTTGCATCATCTCTTGTGGTGGAAGTGAAGGAGAAACAAGATCGAGATATTATTTTACTTAGGTTGAAGGTAAATATGCATAAACAGAAAGTGATGTTTCTTTCCAAATGGGTAGATGGGGTGTTGGGGTATTAATGAAGATCACATATTCCCAATATTGATGATATTCGAGAAAGAATCATGGCAAAAGCTCATAGCTCCAAATATTTTATCCATCCAAGCTCTATAAAATTTTACCATGACTTGAGGGAGGTGTATTGGTGGAGTGTGATGAAAAGCGATATTGTTAACTTCATCTCTAAGTGCCTAAACTGTCAACAGGTCAAAGTTAAACATCAAGGACCATGCGAATTAGCAAAGACAATAGAGATTCTAGAGAAGAAGTGGGAGATGATCAATATGGACTTCATAATAGGCTTTTCAAGTCCCGCAGATAGCACAACTCGATTTGGGTAATTGTGTATGGGATGGCCAAATCATCCCACTTCTTGGCAATAAAGACAACTAACACTACAGAAGATTATGCTGGATTATATATTCGAAAGGTTGGAAACTTTCATGGAGTTCCTTTGTCTATAATTACATATAAAGGGCTCAAATTACTTCTCAGTTTTTGAATTTTTTTCGGAATAGACTAGGTTCAAAGGTGAATCTTAGTACTACTTTCCTCCCTTAGACAAATGGCTAGGCAAAGCGCATAATCCAGAATTTGGAGGACATGTTATGGGCCTGTGTCATCGACTTAAAAAATAATTGGGATGATCACTTACTCCTCATTGAGTTTACACATAATACAACTTTCATTCAAGTATACAGATAGCTCCCTATGAAGCCCTCTATGGGAGAAGGTGTAGATTGCCAAATTAGTTGGTTTGAAGTTGGTGAAGCTGAGTTGATTGGACCAGATTTAGTTCACCAAGCTATGGAGAAGGTGAAAAATCATCAAGAGAGGTTGATAATAGCATAAAGTCGATAAAAATCCTACACCGGTGTGAGAAAGAGAGATTTAGAGTTTGAGGTGAATGATTAGGTGTATTTAAAGGTGTCACCCATGAAAGGTATTATGAGGTTTGAGAGGAAAGAGAAGCTTAGCCTCAGATTTATTGGTCCTTGTTAGATTGTGAAGATAGTTGATAATGTGACATACGAGTTGGAGTTATCCTCTTAGTTGGACACTATTCATTCAGTATTTCACATTTCGATGCTTAGGAATTGTTTGAGTAATCTTTCATTGGTGGTTTGTGTTGAGAGTATTGGAATCAAGGATAGTTTGTCCTATGAAGAGGTTTTGATCCAAATTCTTGATCGTCAGGTTCACAAGTTTAGGACTAAGGAGATTGCCTCAGTCAAGGTCTTGTGGAAGAATCAATTCATTGAGAAAGCTACATGGAAAGCTGAAGACATGAAGGCCAAACACACACATCTATTTACGCCAACCAATGATGATATTCAAGGTAATATTCCTTTCCTTGATTGAGTTGATGTGTTTGTTTTTAGCTTAAGTACTAATTATTCGAATGTTTGAGGAATTGAGTCTTGCATTATTTCATGTCTTCAGTTTACCCTAGCCTAACCATCATTCGAGGAAAAATGATCCCACGGAGGAGATATTATAATGCCTTGAAGTACCCTAGCTTAAGATCATATCAAAAATTAACATCTCAAGTCATTTTAGCTAAGTCCGAGCCGAGAAATCAAAAGGGGTTAAAAAATAAGTACAAAAATGGTTTTGATAGAATTTTTTGCCAAGAGATTCAAAAGATAATTTTTCATAACAAAATTTCTTATCTAGAAAAGTATGCAACCAATTTGCATCGCGGACCTGGTCAATCCTAGTTTAAAAATCGGCTTTGCAAAATGTTGGAAAAAATGGACTGATTTGGCCCCAGCCTCAATTTTAATGAGGAGAATTTTGATTTTTTTTCTCTAGATCTCCTATACCCCCATGTAATTTTGAGGTCGGAATTGACCAATATCATTTCCTATTTGTTATTTTTCCATCGGTAACACACTTAGACTTTGAGGAAGGTGAATTGAGAGAAAAGAAGAGACTAGGATTCAAGAGGATCAAGTCAAACCTTTGATTTTTGAGTGTTCAATTTTCATCACATGTATGTAAGGCTAACTAAAATTGTTGATTAAGTTCGTCCATGCGCTCTACTACTTCGCTTGGTAGAGTTGAGTTCAAGTTTGAGTCCTTGAGCCTACTATGGTTGAATTCTTGAAGATTATCTTAAATCCTTGTAAATTCTTGTATATTAGTGTATAAATTAATGTGTTTATGAGTAGAGTACTTGGGGTAATTTCTTATGCCTTTTTCACATGAACCCTAAGTAAATCTTGCTTATAAATTAGTAACTTTATGTAATGATTGAACTAATAAGCATGAATTGTGAATATCTTGAAGGAGAATGAGATGAATATGAATGTTGTATGAGTAGTCTTTGAAGGTCTTTTCATTTAATCTACTAAATTGAATAAGATTACCTGAGTATGAATTAATGTCAAACAAGTATGTACATACATTGCTCTTAAAAGATGGGAATAGGTCAAAAGCATGAGTGGTTGAATGAATTGAGTATGAAATTGATTGTTGAATTGGCAAGAGTCCAATAAGACTAATTGAATGACTTGATTAAACTGATTATTTTGGAGTTTTATGAGCATATTAAGTCTTGGGAGGAGTATGAAACACTACATTAGGTGAGAGTAAATAACAACTCAATCCCAATAACTACATAGCTAGTATAGGAGAGGATTAAATCATTAAAGTCGAATGGTTTCTTATTATTCCAAAAAGAGGACTTGTATTTGATTGTGGATCCAATGATAGTGATTCTTTCTTACCTTGGAAAAGTATTGGACGGGTGTGAAAACAATATCACTTCGTTGTACATCACTGGTTCATAGGTTATGATTACCGGTCAGGGAGAAACTCTCAATTAGGACATGATCGTACTCGAGATGATTGGACTGAGTTGCGTATTGATGAGCTTTTTTAAACCATTGTTTTACCTTAAAACTTATGTATATTTCACTGAGTTACGTAGTTATCATTTCGAGTTGAGTTACCTGAGTTGAGCATATCTTGAGTGTTGTTGTATTCCAGCTATTTTACATACCATACATTTCATGTACTAATGTCATTCGCCACTGCATCTTTTTATGATGTAGATACAGGTGCTAGAGATTATCAGCAGGCGCTCCATTAAAGGGGCGTATGTAACAACTCATCATGAGATGAAAGGTCTCACATCGCCAAAACACAAGAGAGATATTAAATATATAAGTAAATAGATCTCACCTACTAGTGACATGTTTTAAAGCTGTGCAAGCCTAGGCCCAAAAAGTGAACAATATCACTAGCGGGCTGGGTTGTTACAGATGGTGTCAGAGCCACTCTTGTGTTAGCCTTGTCAATGTGGGGCTAGATTCCAATTGAGTTTAGGCGAGTCCCAATGAGGCGAGGCAAACTTCAGTGCTGAGTTTAGGTGAATCCCATATAGTGGGACAAACCTCAGCGAGGACATTAAGTCCATAGAGGGGGTGTATGAAACAACTCATCTTGAGATGAGAGGTCCCACATCAGCAAAATACATGAGAGATGTTGAGTATATAAGTAAACAGATTTTACCTACTAGTGACACGTTTTAAAGTCGTGAGGGCTTAGGCTTAAAAAGTGGACAATATCACTAGCGGGCTGGGTCGTTATAGTCTATTTCACCCCAAACACTGTGGTGAGACCTCCTTACACTTGAGGGTCCATTTACGCTTCTTCTTCGAGTTTAGTATTTATTTTATTTCCTTGAGGTAACCACGAACCTGTCATTGGCACCATCTAGATGTTTAGAATTAGAGGCTTCATAAACAAATGATGGATTAGAGTTGATGTTTCTGTTTCTTAGATTAGTTCTATCAAACTACTCTTGAAATAGTGAATTGATTTAGATTGTTGGTTTTTAAAACCTTTACTTTGTTAGTCACTGACTGATTATCCACCAAAATGTTCTCTATATGCTTGATTGATTCTTTCACTGTTGGTTGAATGAGTGATCGAGTCAAGTGGTTTGCTTGGGGATCAATAATAATTTTCGAGTGTCGGCCACGTCTAGGGTATCCTTCTGGGGTGTGACAGCTTCAATACCATTTTTTCACAACACAATTTACCTAAGTGGTAATTAAGCACGCCCTACGATATATATATATTTTTCAGGTGAAATGTCTTATTTGATATGTTATATATGTTTAATATGACTTAGTTTGATTGTTCTGAATGTTTTTCTTTAATTAGTGTGTACAGGTAGGTACTTAGCTTGTTTCAATTGGGTAAACAACTTGAATCTTTAAATTCCATGATAAGTTCATTACTTGACTTGATTGCATATTGTACTCCCATGGGTCATGCATGCAGGTAAACCCTACATTTGTTTGTGTGTAGGTGAGATATCATATTTGATTTGCTACATCATTATATATTAAATATGACTTGTTTTGATTGTTCTATATCATCTTCTTTAGTCCATACAGATAGGTTCTTGTTTCAAGTGGTTAAACAATTTGGATATCTAGATTTCATTGATCACTTGACTTGGATGCCCATGAGTATTCCTACGGGCCATGGGTAGTCCCTACATATGCTTATGTGCAGTTGAGATATCTTCATTCAATTTGCTATTATATCAATCTTTGTTTAACATGAATTATTTTGATTGTTGTTGGTATGCTCCTTGCATTCATACAAATAGGCCCCATTATAGTTGGGCAAAACTTTTGATTTTTTAGATTACATGATATATACGCTTGTTGAGTGACGAATTCAGAGATTTATACAAGAAATTAAAAAAAAAAAAAAAAGTACTAGAATGTCATACTTGGAATTTAATTTGAACTTGTAATTAGAAGCGAAACTAGCTCCCCCGAGGGTATTCATGCGAAGCCCCATTTGACAACAATTTACATTGTTATATATAAAGTAATATTGTTATTTGTATCTACAATAAAAAAAATTTGAATCCCCTAAATACAAAAATAGAGATCAACACAACGATTTAGAGATCTCAAAACTCATTTTGAGGTTCATAATTCAAATCAAACATTTTTTTTAATCTCTTTGCCGCTACCCTAGAATTTTTACTTATGTCAATAAGATTCAAAAATTTATGCATTTTATTCATTTGTTTATTTTTCAATAAAAGATATTCAATTGAATCTTCTTAATTCTAGGTAACTCTGCCCATGGGGCTCACAATAAATTCGTCTTGTATCTCTCCCTCACCTATTTTTTTTGTAAAATGCATAAATTGACATTACAATTTTTGTCAAATAGATATTTCAATGTATAGTCATAATTAATTCAAATTTGTTGAAGTTACAATGAGTAGCATTAAGTATTAATTACTCATGTTGTTTATTGCCGGTGTGAAGCCTAGCATGTATATTCCACGTTAGTGTTGTTGTCTCAAACGTTGTTTGCTTTTTAGGTTGAAAGCACATAGACATGTTCAGATGAAAATGAAAGAGATATGTCAATAGTTTGGGATCCAATACAATGACAAATGAAGGGATTATTAAATGTTAATTGTGAAACTACATAATAACGTAGACATGTGTAATTCTCATTTCATGCAAAAAGAAGTTAGTTACAATTTCAATTCAATTGATTTTGTGAATAAAAGTTGTAGAATTGTCTAGAACAAACCAGCCGTTAGTTAAACTTTGAACAAGTGTCTATATATGCAAATTATGTTAGGTAATGTTAACGGTGAAAACACAATGTTAGTGGAAATCTAGGGCAACTAGGGACATGGTCTTTCTTGACTAGGTCAATTTAGACCTACCTACGTTATTTCACAAGCACAACTAAAAAAGAAATCCGCGAACAGGATTGGATTAATTATTTTTTTTGAAAAAATTAATCTTCTCCATCGTTTCTTTTAAAAATAAAAAAATAAAAAGCTGATGAACATCGAGTATAGTTCTTGTTTTGGCACAAAAATTGTAATTTTCTAAAAGAAAATCAATGCAGTCCTTCAGTTTTTTTTGTTTTTTTTTACATCGACTGACAAGATTGATTTTTTAAGGTGGAAAAATGCACTTGAATAGTATAAATGAAAATGATGAATTGATTTTTTGAGGTGCAAAAATGCACTTGAAGAGTATAAATGAAAATGATGAAAATATTTCATCAAAAAGCATGAGTGATCGAGTAGTAGATTTGTTCAAAGACATAGAAAATATTTAGATTTTATTTCAATAGTAGCTACATTTTATTTTACGTATATTTTATAATAGTCCACCAGCGGACAAAGCTGACTATCTGTGATTTTATGAAAGCAATGAAGGCAAAATTGATAATGTATGGTCCATCAATTTGACGTCAATTTTCCTTATAAAATTGATCAACATAAAGGTTGATAATTGAAAAAAAATAATATGAAAGCCATATATCACCAAGCTTTTTCTGATTTTTCTCAGATTTAAACCCTCGATTTCCTTGATTTTCACCCTCTTAAAGAGTACAAACGTAGATGCTGAGCAAAACATCTAAATCAAATTTAAAACAACAGTTACTTTTGGGAATGATTTCCTCGAAGATGTTGTTATTTAATGTTTTTGTCTTCTTCCTATTTTAGTGAAATATTCATTAAAGAGTATTGTTGACAAATCAAGATATTGTACTTCCTCCCTTGTAAATTAATTTAATTTTTGAGATTTTTTCTAATATTTAAAAATAGCTATATTATTTAAAATTCAAATAAATATTTGAAATCTTTTTCATATTTTTTCTTTCATCTATTAGAATTTTATATTTTTTTTCAGATAAATTATACTACATATTTATAACTTCACAAAGAATAATAATAGAAAGTATGGGTTGTATTTTGTCTTTGAATATTTTTATATGTGTACATGCCTCACAAATTAAGTTAAAATAAGATGAAGGGAGGAATACATAGTAATTCAACCATAAGAAATACAAATGAAAATGAAAATTTGTAACCATTTAAGGAGTCATTTAGTTAAGCACATGTTATGCTGAAATTAGTTATGTTGAAAGCCTCAAATTAGAAATGTTGCGATTACTCATCATGGTATTATTTTCTATTGACTGTTGATTTGTTCTATTAAATATAAAATATCAATTACATAATTTCTAAGAATAAGTTATTTGTTTGATTACAAATATATCAACCATCTTATTTAACATTTTATATTTCAATGTGTTACGTTTACTTTACCACTTAACTATACTTTCAACTAGGAGTGGCAAACGAGCGATCGGGTCGAATATGAGTCAATCAAATATGAGTTAAGTAAATATGGATAAAATATTCAACTCAACTCATATTTTAAATGGGTAAAAATGAGTTAATCCAATGGATAATATGGGTAATATGGATACCCATATTATATTAGGGATCATGTTAAAAGTTTAAAAAACAAATCCTTTTAGTCATTCATCACCTCCACTCAGAGCCCCCTTACAAAAAATAAAATGTAAAAGAAAATTTAAATGTTTTACCCCCACGCAAGCTCCCAACCCCCTCCCCCTACGACCCAAAAAAATGTAAAAATAATAATAACAATTTTTTTTCAAATTTTTGACCTCTAACCCCTGCCTTAACCCTCCAAGCGTCTCCTCAACCCTCACCCTACCCAAAAAAATGTATCATTTTTTTTTTAAAAAAAAATAATTTTCTTTTACAACCCCACCCCTACCCTCCAAATGTTAAAAAAAATTGTTTTTCTTTTTTAATTTTCCTCCCCCCATTTTCAGCCCCTCCCAATAAAAAAGATAATTTATTTTTTAGAAAATTCAAACAAAATTACTTACCTCTCACCCACCCTAACTTCTCCCAATAAAAATCAATTAACATCATGAATGAATTTCTTTTATCTATATTACCCTTTAAATTGCTCATTTTTAAATGGATAAATATGAGTTTTACCTATGTTTTATTCATCTTAAATGAATTGGGTATCCAACTCATTTAAAATAAATAAAAAATGGATAGATACCCAAATAATTTACCTATTTTATCACCCCTACTTTCAACTTATCAGAATTACTAAATAAATTCCCCAACCCCCGGTCTGGATTTATGTTGTGTGTCGTTCACTACTGAATAGAATTTTATGGTTTAGAGTACACCAGTTAAAATTTGTCTAATTTAAGTATGTTTTGGGATGCCTAATCTTGATATTTTGAAAAAGATTTAAAATTATCTAGTGAATATCATTGTTAGAAAATAAAAAATTAGCGAATGGACAAAATTTTATAACTAACAAATAAATATTTTATATTAATCTCATTTAGTTACAGATTATATAAAAAAATAATTAGATGTTTAGTGATAAATTCGCGAAGCATTATTGATAAATTTCATAGCTAATTTTAATATTTTATAGTGATTATCTAGTATTTTTAATATATATATATATATATATATATATAAAGCTATAAAAAATGCTGATATAAAGAATACAGCGGATTTATTTTGCTCCGTATAATGTAGTACTAGTTTGTCTCTATGCTTATGCTTTGAAGAATGTTGAAAAATGACTTTTAGAAGAAAGAGTAGTATGCTTAGCATTTTAACTATTTTATTCTTGAAAAAATTATCTCTTCATTAATATTCCATTCAAAGATAAGAATGACTTAGTACAATATTAATTATTAATTTTAGAATAAATAATTTCAGATTTTATTAGTAATAAGAAATTAATAATTATATAAAATTTATTAAAATTTCATCTGTGAAATTTCATTAAATATGTTATTATTCTTTATCCACCTTATCAAATGTGGCGGTTCACGTGTAAGACTTGTTTGTATAAAAAAGTTCACGTGTAAGACTTGTTCGTCTTGTAATTATTTGCTTAGTCAAACATTTTGGACTCATTTGGCACCAATATAGAGATTAGTGATGCAATTTATTAAGTGCTTTGTTCATCACTTTTTATCTAATTTTATATTTGATTTAAAATTTTAAAAAGAGTTTCTTTTTAATTATATTCTTGATTTTTTTATTGAATTTTTATCTATTTTATATTTAATTAATTGTTGTTATTTTTTACTTAAATTATTTGAGGATAAATAATTTATTATTTTAATAAATTGATCAACCACTAATGTCAATTTTTAATTTACTAAAGATAGATCATCTACTTTTAAAATTGAAAAGACGACAAACTATAGTATAATCAAATAAAACATCTATATTTACATATAAAAATTATAAGTTGTAGCTTAAATATAAAATTAGTACCTTAAAAGATCATTTAACTTTGAGAATTTATCAAGCAAAGTCATTCAACTTTATTTTGTATCACCAAAATCACTCAAGTAGGCCTTTATATCAACAAAATCACTTAACTAAATTAATTATCAAAAAAATTGACATGCATTTTTTTTATATTATGTAAAAATGAACATATACGAACCCACAAATAATATGGCAAAATATTTTTATTTATATTATATAAATATGAACCTCAAAAATAAATAAAATTAAAAATTTGACATAAAAAATATTTTTTTTAATATTATGTAAATATGAGTTCATAATAAATAAAATTTTAAAATTTGACATGATATTTTTAATATTATATAAATATGAATCTACAAATAAATAAAATTTATATGCTAATTTATTTTACAAAATTTATTAGTACAAAATTGCAAATATAAATTAAAAAATAAAGAAAAATTGACTAAAAGGATTTGTGGGGTATATTTTTCTTTACATAGATTAGTCTCATGATATTTAATCCTTTGTATTACTAATACCATCAAATGAAAGGTGTTAATCATACATTTTATAATACCATTTAAGGTGTAGAACTGATACACAAATTTTAATTATACATATATCTAAAAATTCCATCAAACATAATACTAAATAATATCATATATAATACATAAATTATTTCTTCTAATACACCCTCCAAATCATTCCTCACTGTCACATACACTATCACAAAGAAGAAAATGGAGTAACAGAAAAGAGGAAAAAGGTCATAGAGATTAGTAAGAGTATGTACATATCATAAATCACAATCGTTTCATTTTAATTTATATGATTTAATTTAAAGTTATAAATATTAAGTTAGTTAATATTTGATATGAATTTAAATATTAAAAAAATATTTTTTAAAATAAAATTATATATTTAAAATATATATAGAGAGAGTATTATAAATTATAATAATAAATAATGAGAATCGTAAACACATAAATTGAAATGGAGAGAAGTATGATTTTGTACGATATGTTTGAAGTAGCATTGAGAAGCAGACACGCGTATAATTAGCATCACTTTCAAGTAATTGGAGCAGGTATACATGCGTAAGATAAAATCTAAAAATTAAAACCAGGTGTCTGCTTCACAATACAAGCATTCACTCCTTTCTTTGACTAAATATTGCTCTAGATTTTTCTTTCTCTATATTAATTATATTACCCTCAAACTTAGGTTATACTACATAATTGGATCCCATTATGGTCCAATACATATTATTTTTTAATTTTTATTTATATGATATTGATAATTTTATTTGTATATTTTAAAATTTTAAATTATTAATTATTGTGATTTATAATACATTTTATGTTATTTTTAAATAAAATATATTACTTATTTTGTTCAACTTTATGTTGCACATATAAAAAATTTTGAAAGTCAATCAAATTTTGTGTTTACTTTTTAAATATTTTAAATTGTTAATAACTGAAGCAGCTAGAGAATTAATTTACTAGAGGTAATATCGTAAAATCAATCAGCCGAAACAAGCACATCAATCGACAATTGCTTTTAAAAAAAATTATTTGAGTAATATTATGAATTCATAGCTAAAACAGCAGAAGAAATAATTAATAGAAATAACATAGCAAAATAAAGTAGCTGAAGCAGACACGTTAATCGGCAGCTGCCTTTTAAGAAGAAATAATTAATTAGGGCCAATATCATAAATTCATAGCTACATCAATTGAAGAAATAATTAATAAAAATGATATAATAAAATCAAGTAGCTGAAACAGACTCATTAATGGACAACTGTCTGCTTAAGCAAGCAGCTAAATCATGCATGTCAATATCGAGCTGCTTGACTAGTATTTATTTTGTTCCATTTATATTACACATATAAAAAGTTTTGAGAGTTAGTCAAAATTTGTATTTATTTTTTAAATATTTTAAATTGTTAATAACTTAAGCAACTAGAGAATTGATTTATTAGGGGTAATATTATAAAATTAACCGGCCAAAGTAGGCACGTCAAATCGGTAATTGTCTTTAAAAAATAATTTATTTGAGATAATATTACAAATTCATAGCTGAAGCAGTAGAAAAAATAATTAATAAAAATAATGTAGCAAATCAAATAGTTACGCAGACACATTGATCGGCAGCTGCCTTTTAAAAAATAATAATCAATCAGGAGTAATATTATAAATTTTTAATTACATTAATTAAAAAAATAATTAATAAAAATGATATAATAAAATTAAGCCGCTAAAACAGATACATCAATATCAATAGACAATTACTCGCTTAAATAAGCAGGTAAAGTGTATCACTGAACAACTTCACGCCGTCCAAGACAGGAGGAGAAATTTCAGGGAATTTAGTGGAACTATTTCCATTAAATTATAGGAACACTTGCTGCAATGAAATTTATTATTTGTTTTCGTTCAGATTAAAATATGCGAATTTGATTATATATTTGATTGCTTAAGATGTTATTCATTTATTGTTTACTATAATATTTAATTATACATAAACTGATTTTATAACGCAATAAATATATGATTCGAATAAAAAATAATTAAATAGTATTATAAATCATTAACACAAAATTTAAAGAAAAGAATTTTTTTAAATTTTATGATCTAACATACTTTCACATTTGTTTGGTTAATATAAAAGGGAGCATTCAAAATTTATTTCACTGTAGAAAGATGACACTTTTTCTAGAGAAAAAAGAGTGTCACATAACTGAGGCAAAGGAAATATTTGATCTTCTAAAAGAAAAATTATGTTCACTAGTGATGATGAAGATGATTTGTATGTAGTGGGTGATGGTAATAATTGATGTTAGTGATAAATAATCATGATAGCGACTTGTGACAGTGGAAAAGTTTTGTTTTGTAGTTATTAGTGTGATGATGATGGTTAATAGAGATGATGGTTACATTGGTAAAGTTAATGGATATTAGTAACTGTTAGTTTTTGTAGTGATGGCTAAAGAATGTTTGGTCGTTAGCATCAAACACAACAAATATGATTCTCCATCTGTTTCATTTTAGTTGTCAGGTATAATAAAAATAATTGGCCCAAAATAGTTGTTAATTTAGATAATCAAGAGATAATTAATTATTTTATTCAACTTTCCTTTTAGCATTAGTTATTCTAGAATTAAGAGGCACATGTATAAATAAAAGTTTAATTATTTATAAAGGATATATTAGTTAAATAATACTTCTAATTTTTTTTGTTAATAATTATGTTAAATTTTATCATGATAACTAAAATAGAGCGAAGAAATAATTAACTATGAGGTTATCAGTTACAGCGCGAAAATCATCACTAATTGTTCATTTTTTGAGATACGAAAACATTTTGTGTTTAAATAGTTTGTGACAAAAATAAAATATTTCATAGAAAAATTTTGTCCATCAAAAATATTTCTCCAAAAAATGAGTTAGCAACATGTGTTGACTACATTAGTCATTAATATAATCTTCATGGACATATTATTTTGTCATTATTGATGTACCAACTGGTGACAGATTAATTTTTCTCTTAAAATTTAGTTAAAATTTGGATACGAAATTTTTTATTACAAAAACTATATCGATATATTAGAAAAATCATATTTGGTAGTGAGTTATTATAAACTTAAGCCGTAGAATGTAATGACTTGACACCATCGTTATTAATAGGTCAATTAGAAAGGAAATTGGGTCAGAAAACTTTTGAGTAATAAGTTAAATTTTTTTATTCTAGGTCAGTTTTGGACAAAATCTGAGTTATGAGAGGTCTAGAGCAAGTACTCTCAGTTGTTCGTCAATTCTGATACTACTCTATTCTTATCTTACAGATGTTCGTCAATTCTGATACTACTCTATTCTTATCTTAGTCTAGTTTTTCATGTTTGATCACTTAAGGACGAGTAATGGGTAAATTGGCATTTATTGTAACAACCTATCCCGTTTGTTATGAATAGGTCAATGAAGAAGGGAATTGGGCGAGAAAACTCCTGGCTAGTAATTCAAAATTTTTAAGACTAAGCTAAACTTGGACGAAAATTGAGTCATGTGAGATTTTAGGAAATATGGTAATGGATTGAGGGTTGATTTATAAGTTTGATTTATTGAGTTAATATAAAAAAAAAGGAGTTTTTACCGCTTTACAAAATTGAATTTAGATGAGAAGAACTCCCAAAACTGACCCTAGCGCAAAAGACATATTTTTTGAATGTCATGATTTGAGAATGTGTTGTGAAAAGGGGGGTTGGGACATGAGCTAGAAGTTTTTGTCTCCATCCAATCTGCTACAATGGGACGGGATCCCGCTATGGTGGAATAATCGTGGATTTAAGTTAGAAAAGTCCTAAATTTCTATTATATATGTTTGTTAACTACTTCGTTAGTGTTTCCACACGTATGTGAATAGAGAATAAGGACATGAACCTAATAAATGAACTCTCATAATTAAATTGTATGCAATGAACCTATCATCGAATTTGTACAAGTTATGAATTAATTATTGTGCGCATATGTAACACTCCTAAGATTTTCCATCTCAAATAGCCTAGAAAAGTCCTAAAGAAAATATGATTCTACAAAAGCCTGACTTTTATGGACAACATCTACGATACGTAGACTGATTTATGAATCGTAGATGAAATTAGTGAAAGTCATAGTTCCGTGGTGATACTCAATCAACCTCTACGAGCTAGGTTTATTCCTTGTGAAAACTTCTATGAGTCGTAGAACATATTTGTGGTTCTTTAGTCTAGGTTGAATCTGTGAGCATTCCACGACATGGTCCTTATGACTCACAGTTACTTTGACGATCCATGGAATGGTCCGTAGCTCCCAAGTTTCTAAAATATTTCTAAATGTCAGACTATTTCATGATAAGGATCTACAATTCGCATCTATTTCTATGACTCATAGTATTAGGCTCGTAATTCCAAAGTCTAAGAACCTAAAACCTCAAGGCTAATATTACGATATGGTTTCATGATATAAAGTACTTGTTACAAGTCGTAATTCGGTAACCTGCTTTTCAAGTTCAAAATTATAGCGTCGATATTTTATTTATGAATTGATAGGATGAATCCGTAAAAGCGCCCAAAACTCATAAAAATGATTGTGGATCTAAGTCTTATAAATTAAAACTCATGTCCAATTACATGAAATTAGTGTTACGATCGTAAAAGGGTCTATGACCCGTAGAATCTTAATCGTAGACCCAAACTCAATTTTTCTTAGCTTTTATGGGAAGATGTCTACGAAATATAAACTGAAATGTAATAATGTAAAGGATTCATAATTACCAACTCATTTAGTGCATTTCAAATCAATAAATAACAATTTTTATCATGACTCGTGCATATAATTAGGAATAGGAAGTACTCATAATAAAATAAACCTTGAAATTAAAGATTGAGTTGAAAAGGGTTTTGGACTCCATGGGTGGAAGGACTTAAGGATGAAGAAACCCAAATATCTTATAGCAAATACGGAAGAAAGTTAAAGGAAATTTTGAACTGGATGAAGAGTTTGGAAAAAAGTAGAGCTTGTTCTTCAATGGAGGATTTGGGTCTTCTTCCTTGAGAGAGAAATTTAAAATGAGTAAAGGACAAGATTATTAGGACATGAAAATAGGCTTAGGAGGGTGAATTTAAGTTAATCGGGTCGAAAATCCCTTTAGGAAAAGTAAACATATTATCAAACGTAAAAAAAATTATTTTAATGAGTCTTGGCGGCAAAATCAGCGGTCTAGAGGTTCCGTCGCTGAACCATTCGGCGGTATGCAGTATGCGATCCTTTGATTGTCTTTTTTGACAGTTTCTCAAGCTTATCAAATCCATTCAGCGTTCAAATCTTCAGACCAAATGCATTCAGCGATCAAATTGACTGTCGCCCTTTTTAACAGTCCAGACAAGCCTCAGTAAAATGGCCAAAACTTTTTACTCCGAACTCTGAATAAGGCAAAATTGGATGTGTTGGAAATTTGATTCAAATAACTTTAATTTTATAGGTAGTGGGTCATCTAATTTATTATGTGCTCAGAGATATGTCCATTTCAGGTTGACCCTTATACGAACTCATACCGAAACTTAGCCAATAGGAATCCTTTGGACTTGACTCAATGTAAGAGATGTCTTATAACCCCAAAACACATGTAATACACTTTGAATACCTAATCATTGATCCCACCACATTAGAAGTCATCAAGTTGAGTCTATACGTGTACAGGAATGACTCAGGTCTTAGCTTAACATCTAAGGCATCATAGTCTTAATAGAGGATAATTTCATCTTTTCTCATCCCTTTCTAATCAAATCCACATTATTTTGGGACTATTTTAGGGTTCTTATAAATATCTAATAGGTTTTTCTTCTTATTAACACTTAGAATTCCTTGAGAACAAGATTGGTGGGGAGAAAAAGCTAAGGATCAACTAATTCTTCTGAGGTCTTCAAGTTTCAAGTAAAGCTTTAATCTTTCAGGTATATGAGGCTATATAGCGTTGGATTGAGTTTATCCATGCCCCCAACATTTAATTGAGTATTTATTTGAGTCAAAACTTAGTTTTTCAATTTCGATTGAGTTAAATCTTTTTCTATTAAATGCTACATAATTATGCATTGAAGTTATTGTTATTTTTTTCTCTCATATTATTGGAATTCTTGTTCATAGTTACTTTTCGATTAATACTAATTGAGTTTAATCATGATTTTTTCATGAATTATTGGATGTTGAGTTTCACCAATGTCATGCATTAAACAAAATATTATTTTCAAATTGAGACGATGCATATTTTAATGTGTTTCTGATAAACTTGAGAATTGAACTAAATGATATCTTGAGCAGAGTTTTGATGATGATGTAAATGATTTTTAAACTATATTTATTGATAAAAGATGATGATGCTGCTTTAAGATGAGATTGAGTTTTGAAAGGTCCATTGAGACTTGATGAGACGATTTGAAATGTTTGATAGATATGAGCACATATCTTGGAAAGAAGTATCAACATGTGTTGGGATAAGAGTACAAATAAATCAAACTTCATAAATTACTTAGCTAGTATAGGATGAGATCGTGACCATTAATTCGAGCAAATTCTTAGCCTCACTGAGGATTTTGTATTGGATCCATTGATATTATGTTCAGTACTTTGGCAAGGTATTGAAAGGTTGTGGCAACGACAATAGTTCGTTGTACATCTCTGGTTCATATGGTGATGATTGTCAGTCAGAGAAACTCACTAAGAGTAATATACTTTTTTTCTAAGTTGCATATGCATACTGATGATTGATGAAAACACTATTTATTTTTTAAAAAAGAATTTGCATATCATATTAATGTCGAGTTGAGCTTTATTCTTCCTCTGAGTACCTTTGATGTATTTGTTCTACTTAGTTATCCTACTTACTGTATATTTTATATACTAACATTACTCGACACTACATCATTTTATGATGCAAATATAGGTGTTAATGATCCCCAATAGACGTTTCGCGAAAAATCTATACAATTTTAGATAGTGGTGAGAACTTTTTGCTTTTGAAGGAATTCTTTTATTTCTTTCTATTGTTTTGAGGCAGTCTTGGGTTTGTTTTTGCACCATCTTTTGAGTTAATAGAGAATTTATAGACTAAGTCAAATAGAGTTAGAGTGAATATTATTTTTCTTTTCGAGTCAATTTTAAAAATTATTAATATTTATTAAATTGAAATATTGAGTTATTTTAATAAGAAAAGTCTTGCAAACTATTTTATATGATGATTTAAATGTCCACTTAAGTATTTTCTTTTGATTTTATTGAGTCTTCTGTCAATTAAATAAGTGATGAGGCCAAGTGATTCACTTGAGAATCAGAAATAGTTTCTGGGTCTGGCCACACCTAGGAGACCTTCTCAGGGACATGACAACTTGATATCAGAGTACAAGGTTTAAGTGTCCTAGCATGTCTATAAAGTTGTATTTAGTAAAGTTATTTTTATCCATGTGAAGCATGTCATATCTATAATAGTGGCATGCCGAGTGGGATAAAATCGATCCTTCATTTCTTCTCTCAATACAAATCAAATCAATAAATTTGAAGCCACAAAATCACAAAGGTGAAAGAATGACTACTTCAAGCTTCGTCTTTGAGTTTCATTATATCTACACTCCAACAAGCCTTAAAATAGGGGACATTTATAAACACCCAATTTTGTGGGAGTCTATTAAATGTGTTTGATTCCAGTTAGAATTCTTGGGGGCTACTCTACTCTAAACCGTAGCTAATTCTTGTATAAGGAATATTATATTCCCTTAAAGAGTCATCTTGAATATCATGTAAATTCATAAAATATTCACTAAAATCAATGAAGATCAAGTAAATTTCAAGGAGGTCTATATCATCCTAATTCGAGAAATATGCCATTGAGGCCCTCAAATTGTGGAGAAATCTAAAGAGAGAAGAATCAAAGGAGGAACAGATTTGTACCCATATTATTTTTTCAATAATATTCTTGTTTCTTCAAATTTTATTTATGGTTAATTTATTTTTCTTATATTTAAAGTTTGTTGCAAACACCGAAATTCATAAAATGGGATAAAAAAAATATTTTCATGAGAAGTTGATTAACTAAAAGTACGTCAGAAGAGTCAATGTTCTATTATTGGTTGTCCTTTGACCAAACAAGTTGGGAAAAGTCTTGAGATTACCTACAAGATAACTTGGATAAGAAATTTCAATCGAAGAATAAATTTAGACTATTAGGATGAGATCAAAATTTGAAGATGAGTATATAAGAAAAATCCTAAAAGATTTATGATAGTCTCACTGTTATGTACAAATTATTAGACCAAAATAGCAAAATATAATTTTACTAAAGATTTTGAAAATAAATATAAGACCTTGGAGACTATATTATTAATTGAATAAAATTTAATATTCTGAAAGGGTACAATATCAAGAAAAATATAGCAAAAAGAATTTTGTCGATCAAGTCATGACTATTCAAGTTCATAAAATACAAAATTTGTTTGCTAGAGGTAAAAATAACTCTTCCAATTTTAGAGGGAGAGGATACGTGCGTTCATGTCAAATTTGTGAAAAAATCAATCATACCGCTTTCTCTTGCTTTTATAGATGAGATTCGATGAGCTCCATTAATGGAGATTGAACTTCATAGTAAAGTCACCACTTAGAGTACTAATCTACAGAGAAGAGAATGAAAGGAGAATGGATTTTCGATTGAGGACAGTTACATTTTAGAGCCTTACTCACATTAATTACACAATAGCCATCTATATATACATGTGCATACACTCTTCTCCTAAAAAACTAATCATAACTAACTTGTGGCAGCTCATCACTCTCCAACTGACTCTTCATGGGTTAGTTACTCACACCAAACAACTTGTAACTAATTCTACTAATCAACACTCCTCCTCAAGCTTATGGGTGATACATTCTTCATTCCAAGTTTATTGAGTAATGAGTTGTGTTGTACTTTTCCCAAGCCCTTGGTCAGTAGATCAGCTAGTTGATTCTTAGTACTGACATGCTCAGTTTTCAACATTTCTTGACAGATTCTTTCTCTGATAAAATGACAATTAATGTCTATATGCTTTGTTCTTTCATAGAAGATTGGGTTGGCTCCTATTTAATTGGTATCCTCACTGTCACATATCATGTTTATAGGTAGATCAACTTTAACTCCCAGTTCCTTGTAGAGTCCTATAAGCCAGGTTATCTCAGCAGCACATGTAGCCATACTTCTAAGCTCTGCCTCATCTGAACTTCTTGATATTGTCTCTTGTTTCTTTGACTTCCAGGATATGAGTCCTTCTCCAAAATTTACTAGATATCCTGTTATTGATCTTCTAATCTCTAGACAAGCTCCCCAATCCGAGTCACAATAGCTTGTAAGTTGAGTAGTGCATTCTGCTGGCATGAACAACCCCAAACTAGGAGCCTTTTTTTATGTATGTTACTACCCTTAATATTGCCTTCATATGTGACTTCTTAGGGAAATGCATGAACTGACTTAGGACTTGAACAGGAAAGGCTAGACCAGGCCTTGTCATAGTAAGATACAAGAGCCTCACTACTAGTCTTTGATAACTGGTGGGGTCTATTAGAGTAGTATCATTCTCATATCCTGAGCTAGTAGTAATAAGCTATTCATATTGGACTGATATTAGTTTTTGTATCATTTCTAAAGGTGTGCACCCAGGCTTGACTCCCCCTTAGACCGAACTCAGAGATCAATTGGAGTGCATACTTCCTTTATGACATTAGAATCCCCTTGCTAGACCTTGAGAACTCAATTTCTAGAAAGAACTTTAGCTTCCCTAGGTCCTTCATTTGAAATTTCATTTGGATGTCCTGTCTAGTATTGTGTAGGAGCTGATGATTGCTACCTATTATAAGCAGGTCATCTACATAGACTAGAACTGCTACAGTGTCCCAACCAATAATTTTTGTGAAAAGAGAGTAGTCATAGTGACTTTGTTTGAACCCCATCTACACTAAAGCCTCAATGAGCTTCAAGTTCCATTATCTTGGTGCTTGTTTAAGTCCATACAAGGACTTATGCAGTTTACAGACCTTATTATTCTCCCCCTTTCTGGAAAAATCAAGAGGAATCTCCATGTAAACCTCCTCAAATAGATCACCATTAAGAAAAGCATTATGAACATCCATCTAACAAATGTACCATCCTCTAGAGGCAACAAAAGCAACCACAGATCTGACAATGACCATCTTTGCCACAGGGATGAATGTTTCACCATAATTAAGTCCCTCCTTTTGACTAAAATCTTTGGATACCAGTCTGGCTGTGAACCTTTCTACTTCACCTAAGGCCATGAACTTGATATTATATACCCACTTGCATCCAATTGGTTTCTTACCATGAGGTAAATCAACTACACTCCAAGTCTTGTTATTTTCTAGAACAACAATATATAGTTGTATAGCTTTGACCAAGTAGGATCAACAACGCTTCCTCAAGAGATAGGTGCAGGTACTGGTTAAGAGGTGAGTCACAAAATCTTGTAACCACAAAATGGTCTGCTAAATCTACTTGATCTTCTAGGAGGTACAGAAATAGTAGGTTCAGGTAAAGGTGATTCATTTGGTGGAACTGATGGCATTGTAGGATTTTCAGGAGTAGGAAGTGAAGTTATTGGCATTGTAAGAGGTTCAGGGATACGAATTGAATTTTCTCCAGAAGGAGTTGGTGAGGATGAAGTATCCTGAGAGGATAGGTTCAAATCAAGTACTGGAAATATAGGGTTTAAAGCTGCTTGCATAGTTTTGAAGGCAAAGATATTTTCTTGGGATACTACATGTCTACTCACCAAGAAGGATTTAGCATGAATTGCATAGAGTATGTATCCTTTTTGTGTGGAGGCATAGCCCATAAGCACTACAGGACTGGCTCTAGATGCAAATTTATCTAAGACTTTAGGACAAATGTCATGCCCCGAGAGGGAATCCTAGATGTGGCTAACACTCAGAGACTATTGCTAGCTCCCAAACGAACCACTTGGCCTCATTGCATTCATTCAATCAACAACTATCATATCAGGGGAAGACTAAAGATGAATAAAGGTGGATAGTCTCAAATAAAGACAGTCATGACAAATCAAGAAGACTAGTGTGAAAAAACTAGTCAGACAATATCCAAATCATCAATCCCAAATCTAGTCTATGAAGCCTCTAACTAAACTGTCTAGATGGTACCATGACAGGCCATGGCTATCCAAATCAAAGGAAATAAAGTACTAGCTCAAGCTAGATGAAATCTAAATGAGCATCCTCTGGAAATAAGGGAGGACTCACCAATCAACTGGATGCGAGTAGATCCTCAACAATGCATCTGTTGATGATCTCTAATACCTGTTTCTGCATCATGAAAAGATACAGGCCTAGATGGACGTCAATATGTGGAATGTACGACATGTAAAATAGCTGAGTGAAACAAATATAGCTAGAGTAACAAATCTCAATGATGCTCAATCAAAATGTCAAATGTCTATCTAAAGAAAGAATAAAGAATAGACAATGACCAATCAGTACCAAACCAAACTAATCTGATCCAATCAAGTCAGAATACTATCAGGTTGGGACCTATCTGGGAGTTTCTCTTATCCGACAACAATCACTTGTGAGCCAGTGATTGTGCAACAATCTCGCTGATGTTTCCACAACCGCTCAGTACTTTTCAGGGTAAAGAACGAATCGAATCCATAATGAGACCACTCAATCAAGTTCGTTATTCTTTAAGGGACTTCCAATCAAGAGGGAACATCTGATATAATAGTTCAATCCTCACCTACGCTTGGCTACGTAGTTAATGAGTTCGAGTTGGACTTACTCTTACTCATTTCGGTGCTCGATATTCCTCCCAAGACTCAATTCTCATACGACAATCATGCTCAATCAACTAGTCTCATCTGGACATCTATCAACTCAAATCACTACATCAACTATCGACTCTTTGGTCACATTCGTTTAAGATTCAACTCTTGACTCATAGAAACTCTATCATGCATCGTTCCAACTCATGAAATCCAGCAAACAAAAGAGGAATTAAAGCATTTAGGGATTTCATAGGCTCTCTACATTTAGATCATACTCATGCATGCTCAATTAAATGCAATTTGTAAAAATATTGAGGATTCATGTAATATGAAAAAATCATCTATTTCAATTGTTTAATGCATTAAAGTAGTAATTCATGCAAGATTATGTAGGAGTACAATAGAATTTAAGAGAAAACCCTAGAGAAATATGCATTGGAGACACAACTCATTCATAACTCAATAAATTTGGAGTATGGGGCACATTGAAGAGCATATTTCATGTTTTGGTTAGCCTTACATACCTAGAATTAGAAGAAACAATCGAAACTTAGTCTATCCTCGCACTTGAATTGGAAACCCTTGCCTCTTCTCCCTTCTCTAGTGCTTTCAAGAAATTCTAAGTGTGAAGAATGGTGAAAAATATCTTTAGGGTTTTATTTCAAGACTTAAATTAAGTCCAAAACGTCCAAGGAATGAATTAAAAGGGATTGGAATGGACAAAATTACCCTTCTTAAAACCCATCGACTGGGTCTACGAGACCCCATCCACAGGCCGTAAACTATTCTATGAGTCGTAGATGACCTCTCATAAACAAGGGATTCTGAAATTTAAGTTACTGGAAGTTGTCACAAAACCCCTCTCTACGAGCCATTAAATGTTCTACTGGTTGTAAATTACATCTCGTAAAGTAGGGAGTCCTTAAATTTGAGTTATTGAAATATGTCACGAAACCCCTCCAACGAGTCGTGGAATACCTTACGGGTTGTATACAGTCTCCTAAAACCCCTTCTATACTTAATAAAAAATTTCCAACTCTGGTGCACCTTTTACAACCTGGTGTACGAGCCGTATTCGAATCTACGGATCGTAAGCCCTCTCGTAGAACTAGATCTGAGTATTATTTCTCTTTAAAATTTCTGGAGTGTTACATCATCTCCCCCTTGGGATCATTCATCCCTGAATGAAGAGTAAGGACACACTCAAGGCACGAATAACAATCAAGACTCCTCTTAATATTCAATCAACTAATCAAACTATCAACCAATCAATAATCTAGACAATCGTTATTCAAACTCAAGAAATGAACAAATCAACTCAAGTTGGGAGTAGGCTATTACCTTCAACATTCTCATCGTTAGGTATGAATAGATTCAGGTATCTAGCCTTCATATCCTCTTCAGCTTTCCATGTAGTCTCTTCAACGGATTGACTTTTCCATAAAACTTTGACAGAAGCAATCTCTTTAGTTCTTAACTTGCGAACTTGACGATCAAGGATTTGGACAGGAACCTCCTCATAGCTCAAGCTATCCTTCACCCCAATGCTTTCGACAGGCACGACCAAGGATAGATCTCCCAAACACTTCTTAAGCATAGAAATGTGTAAGACCGGATGGATAGATGCCAACTCTGGTGGTAGCTCTAACTCATAAGCCACATCGCCCTCTCTCTTCGTGATCTGATAAGGGCCAATGTACCTCGAACTCGGTTTCCCTTTCTTCCTGAATCCCATTACACCCTTCATGGGATAAACTTTCGAGTATACCCAATCGTTCACTTTGAACTCTAGATCCCTTTTCCTAACATTAGTGTAAGACTTTCGACGACTCTGAACGGTCTTCAGTCTCTCTTGGATGATCTTTACCTTCTCCATGGCCTGGTGTATTAAATCTAGCCCAATCAACCCTGTTTTACCTATCTCGAGCCATCCAATCGGTGCTCGACATCTCCTACCATAGAGGGCCTCATAAGGAGCTATTTGGATGCTCGAATGGAAGCTATTATTGTAGGAAAACTCAATCAGAGGAAAATGGCCATCTCAATTACCCTTGAAGTCAATGATGCAAGATCTCAACATATCCTCCAAGGTCTTAATTGTTCGCTTTTCTTGACCATCAATTTGAGGGTTAAACGCAGTGCTAAGATTCACCTTTGAGCCTAAGCCTCTATGGAAGGACTTCCAAAACTGAGCAGTGAATTAAGCTCCTCTATCTGAGATAATAGACAAGGGGACTCCATGCAGTCTAACAATCTCTCTTATGTATAATCGGGCATAATCCTCTACAGTGTCAGATGTCTTTACTGTCAAGAAGTGCGCATATTTTGTCATCCAATCAACTACCACCCAAATCGAATCATGTTATCTACGGGACCTCGGTAAACTTGTGATGAAGTTCATATTGATCATTTCCCACTTTCACTCTAGAATCTCAAAGTTCTGAGCTACTCCACATGGCCTTTGGTGCTCAACTTTAACTTGTTGGCAATTTGGGCACTTGGAAATGAACTCAACAGTGTCTTTCTTCATCCCACTTCACTAGTAAATCTCTCTCAAGTCGTGGTACATCTTAGTTGATTGTGGGTGAATGGAATATCTGGAATTATGGGCCTCTGCCATGATCCTCAGTCTAACACCATCAATATCTGGATAACACAATCTGCCTTGGTACCTCAACACTCCAACTCTCCCTTTGGCGAAAGCCATTACTTTCTGCTTATGTACATCTCCCTTCAATTTAAGTAAAATGGGGTCTTGGTCTTGCTTCTCCTTTACCTTTACCACAAGGGATGATGTAGACCTATTATGCACAAGTATCCCACCTTCACTATATTCATCGAGTTGAACCCCCAATCGCGCCAGTCTGTGCACCTCTTTAGCCAACCTTTTTTCTCCTCCTCAACATGGGTGGTGCTTCCCATAGACAACCTGCTAAGAGCATCAACAACTACACTAGCTTTACCTAGATGGTATAGGATGATCATGTCATAGTCCTTGAGTAACTCAACTCATCTCTTCTGTCTCAGATTAAGCTCCTTCTGAGTAAAGATATATTGTAAGCTCTTGTGGTCTGTAAATACATCAACATGTGTTCTGTATAAGTAGTGTCGCCATAGCATGAGAGCAAATACTACCGCTGCTATTTTCAAGCCATGAGTGGGATAATTCTTCTCATGCACTTTGAGTTGCCTAAAAGCATAAGCAACAACTTTACCCTTCTGCATCAATACGCATCCTAAATCCACTCTCGAGGCATCACAATAAATAACAAACCCATCAGCTCCTTCAGGCAAGATCAACACTAGGGAAGTATTCAACCTTTCTTTCAACTCTTGGAAGCTCTTCTCACACTCATTAGACCATTGAAACATAACCTTCATCTGAGTCAGCCTAGTCAACGGTGTAGATATGGAAGAAAATCCTTCAATAAATCTACGGTAGTAACCAGCCAAACCTAAAAAGCTTCTAATTCAGTCGGAGAGGCAAGTTTGGGCCAATTCTTGACCGCCTTAATCTTTTAAGTATCCACTAGGATGCCATCGCCTGAAATTATATGGCCTAAGAATACCATAGACTTGAGCCAGAACGCGCACTTCAAAAACTTTGCATATAACTCACATTATCCTTGAGTGTCTGCAAAACGATTCTGAGGTGATTAACATGCTCCTCATTCTTGGAATACACCAAAATATCATCAATAAATACGATCACAAACATGTCTAGATATAGCCTAAATACTCTATTCATCAAATCCATGAAGGCCGCAGGTGTATTTGCCAACCCAAAGGACATCACCAGAAACTCAAAGTGACCATATCGGGTTCGGAAAGCCATCTTCGGGATATCACATTCTCTCACTTTCAACTAGTGATAGCCTGACATGAGATCTATCTTGGAGAAAACAGTGGAACCCTGAAGTTAGTCGAACAAGTCGCTAATCCTCCGAAGAGGGTATCTGTTCTTAATGGTCACCTTATTCAATTGGCGATAATCTATGCACATTCTGAGGAAACCATCTTTCTTTCGAACGAATAGGACACGGAGAGACACTCAGCCTAATAAAGCCCTTTTCTAGTAAATCCTTCAACTGCTCTTTCAATTCTTTCAACTCAGCTGGAGCCATTCAATATGGTGGAATAAAGATAAGATGGGTGTTAGGAAGAACATCAATTCCGAAGTCAACCACCCTATCGGGAGGGACTCCAGGCAGCTCATCAGGAAATACTTCAGGAAACTCATTTATAATTAGAACACGCTCAAGGGTTGGAGACTCAACGTCGTCAGACTTGACTCGCACGAGATGGTAGATACATCCCTTTGAGATTAACCTCCTGGCCTTAAGGTAGGAAATAAACTTACCCTTAGGCGCAATAGAGTCACCTTTCCACACTATGATAGGCTCATTTGGAAATTGGAATTTGACAATTTGATTTCTACAGTCAACAGAGCCATAACATGCATGAAGCCAGTCCATGCCAAGAATCACATTGAAGTCAACCATCTCTAA
Organism: Solanum rostratum; assembly: GCA_029948455.1. Taxonomy (NCBI): domain Eukaryota; kingdom Viridiplantae; phylum Streptophyta; class Magnoliopsida; order Solanales; family Solanaceae; genus Solanum; species Solanum rostratum. The sequence goes on from CM057049.1 coordinate 20,153,363, forward strand.
CTCAACCAAATCAACAAGAGTATTCTTTTGATAGATGGAAACTACATAGTCTCTATAGATTCTTTCAGCTAAAATAGACTCACTAACCGAAGTAGAAACATCAAAGGGTTCAAGAAGACACTTAGAGTTTCTATTAAACCTACTAGCCATATAAGGAGACACAAACGACAATGTGGCACCAGGATCCATCAGAACATAGCAATCAAAAGTAAAGACTCGAATCATACCCATCACAACATCTGGGAAGTTTTCCTGATCTTGGCGACTTCCCATGGCATGCAAACGATTTGTGATCCCCGCTTGCGCCAGAAGTAGCACCCCTTTGATTTCCTCTGGCTGGTGGCACCGGTGGAGAAGATTGGGCCTTGTCAGCCCACTTTGGACAATCTCTCAGGAAATGACCCATCTAGCCACACTTATAGCATGCATCACCTCTCTCACGGCACCTTTCCAAGTGTAGTTTACCACACTTGCCACGTGGTCGCTTACCTTGTGAGCCTAAAGTCACACTAGCTTGCAAATGAGACCCCTGGGCTCTGAAATTCTAAGACTTCAGCTCATTCCAATTCCTGGGTATCGGTGCACTAGCAGATGAAGGTGCTGGTCCGAACTGAAATTCTGAGACTTCAACTCATAGCTGGAGGTTTTAGCCCTCTTATTCTTGCTCTCCTCCCTATGTTGTTTTCTTTCCTCATAAGCCAGCTGCACATAGAACATCAATCTGCCTATCTCCATGTTGCATACAAGTATAAGTCCTCTCCTATCTGTTTTAGCCACTTGTTCAACCCATCAACATACAGATCCATCCTCCCTCTCATGTCCACAACCATCTCAGGTGCATAGAGAGATAGCTGCATAAACTTAAGACCATATACCTTCACTGTCATAGAGCCCTGTTTCAAATTCAAGAACTCTCTTACCTTGGCCTCCTTTAGCTCTCTCGGAAAGAAACGCCCCAAGAAAGCTTTCTCAAACATTGTCTAAGTCAGAACTGGGCACCCTCTCCTCGGTTATTCTTCCAATGATCATACCACAACCCCACAACACCTTTGAGCTGGTAGGCAGCCAACTCTACCCTATCATCTTCAGTCACGTGCATAATCTGGAACACCTTATGTAGCTCATTAATGTAGTTCTCAAGTTCCCTAGTGGGTGTAGACCCTGGGTTCAACCTCAAGAATTCTAAGACTATGGATGTGTCCTGCGCATCCTGTCTACCCACTCCTTATCTAGCAGCAGGTGTTGTCATAGCCTGGGCCAAGGTTTGGATGGCCTGGCGGAGCTCAACATTCGAGATATCCGCCTGTGGTGGCTGTTCAGGGATGGCCTGGCCTATGGGTTCATCCTAATTCTGAGGCTCAGGTCAGTTGACATTCTGTCTAGCCGGATGCCCTCTTCGTGTAACAGCTCTTCTTAGAGGCATAATTGCAATTCTGCAAACGCGCAACACACGGATTAGAAGAGAGCTTTCATAGAGTTTAACTCTATAGCACGAGGCAAAATACGAAAGAAGTGCAACTTTTCCTAATGTTATATAGCCTCCTGCTTATGAAGTGTGGTGCACAAAACATCCATAAATAAGACTCTACTAGACATGACTTCATAGACTACCTAGAACACCTGAACTCTATGCTCTGATACCAAACTTGTCACGCCCCGGGAGGATACCCTAGACGTGGTCGGCACTCAGAGACTATTGCTATCCCCCAAGCAAACCACTTGGCCTCATCGCGTTCATTCAACCAAAACTTATCATATCAACGAAAAACTAAAGATGAATAAAGGTGGACAATCTCAAATAAAGACAATACTAACAAATCAACAAGACTAGTGTGAAAGAAACTAGTCAGACAATATCCAATTCATCAATCTCAAATCTAGTCTATGAAGCCTCTAACTAAACTGTCTAGATGGTATCATGACAGACTATGGCTACCCAAATCAAAAGAAATAAAGTACTAACGCAAGCTAGATGAAATCTAAATGAGCATCCTTTGAAAGTAGGGGAGGACTCACCAATCAACTGGATGTGAGTAGATCCTCAATTATGCTCCTGCTGATGATCTCTAACACCTATCTCTGCATCAAGAAAAAATGCAAGCACAAATGGACGTCAGTACGTGGAATGTACGAGCATATAAAATAGTTGAGTCAAACAGTTATAACTAGAGTAACAAATCTCAATGATGCTCAATCAAAATGTCAAATGTCTATCTAAAGAAAGAATAAAGAATGGACAATGACCCATCAATACCAATCCAAATCAATCTGATCCAATCAAGTCAGAATACTATTAGGTTGGGACCTATCTGGGAGTTTCTCTTATCCGACAACAATCACTTATGAGCCAGTGATTGTACAACAATCTCACTGATGTTGGCACAGCCGCTCAGTACTTTCCAGGGTAAAGAACGAATCGAATCCATAATCAATCCAGTCAATCAAGTCCGCTATTCTCTCAGGAACTTCCAATCAAGAACGAACATCTGATATAATAGTTCAATCCTCACCTATGCTTGGCTACATAGTTAATAAGTTCGAGTTGGGATTACTCTTACTCATTTAGGTGATCGATACTCTTCCCAAGACTCAGTGCTCATAAGACAATTATTCTCTATCAACTAGTCTCATCAGGACATCTATCAACTCAAATCACCACATCAACTATCGACTCTTTGGTAACATTCGTTTAAGGTTCAAATCTTGACTCATAGAGACTCTATCATGCATCATTCCAACTCATGACATCCTAGAAACAAAAGAGGCATTAAAGCATTTAGGGATTTCATAGGCTCTCTAGATTCAAATCATACTCATGCATGATTAATTAAATGCAGTTTGTAAAAATATTGAGGATTCATGCTAGGGTTCATGTAATATGGAAAAATCATCTATTTCAAGTGTTTAATGCATTAAAGTAGTAATTCATGCAAGTTTATTTAGGAGTACATTAGAACTTAAGAGAAAACCCTAGAGAAACATGCATTGGAGACAAAACTCATTCACAACTCAATCAATTTGGAGTATGGGGCACATGAAAGAGCATATTCCATGTTTTGAATAGCCTTACATACTTGGAATTAGAAGAAACAATCGAACCTCAGTCGATCCTCGCACTTGAATTGGAAACCCTAGCCTCTTCTCCCTTCTCTAGTGCTTTCAAGAAATTCTAACTATGAAGAATGGTGAAACTTTTCTTAGGGTTTTCTTTCCATACTTGAATTAAGTCCAAAATGTTCAAGGAATGAATTAAAAAGGACAAAACTGGACAAAGTTACCCTTTTTGAAACCCACCGACTGGGTCTACGAGACCCCGTCTATAGGCCATAGACAATTCTACGAGCCATAGGTGACATCTCGTAAACAAGGGGTTCTGAAATTTAAGTTACTGAAATTTATCACGAAACCCCTCTCTACGAGCCATAAAACGTTCTATGAGTCATAAACTACCTCTCATAAAATAGGGAGTCCAAAAATTTGTGTTACTAGAATTTGTCACGAAACCCCTCCTACGAGCTATAGAATACTTTACAGGTTGTATATGGTCTCCTAAAACCCCTTCTATACTTAATCAATTGTCCAACTTTGGTACACCTTTTACGACCTAGTCTACGAGCCATATTCCAATCTATGGCTCGTAAGCCCTCTCGTAGAACCAGGTCCGAGTACTGTTTCTCTTTAAAATTTCTAGGGTGTTACAACAAGATGCATAACATAAGCATCCAAAAACTCTGAGATGGGACAACGATGGAGGGTGCATATAAAGTTTCTCAAAAGGAGATTTAAAAGCAAGGACTCAGGAAGGAAGTCCATTTATAATGTGTACTACAACACAAACACATGTACCTGAGTGGAACGAAAACTTGAAGTTTGATAGATCTGGCCATATCTACGATAGTTCTGTGTTTCCTTTCAGCAATACCATTTTGTTATGGTGTATATACACATGTACTTTGATGGACAATACCAAGATCACTTAGTAAATTTTGACATGTATGGCTAAAAAATTCACTTCCATTATAAGTTCTCAAGTTCTTAACACTGGTGGAAAATACATTCCTGACTTGAGTGAGAAACCTTTTAAGTACTTTTATAGAATCAAACTTAGAAGCAATTAGAAACACCCAAGTGTATCTGCTTAAGTTATAAACAATAGTAATAAAGAATCTTTTCCCATTATGAGTAGGTACCCTATAAGGTCTCCATACATCACAATGTAGTAAGTTAAAGGTTACTTTTGATTCATGAGTGCTAATACGAAAAGGTAGTCTAGATTGTTTAGCTAGAGGACATACAGTACAGTTGATGTGATCCTGACTTCTCAAGTGCCTAAGATATTCATGCCTTTTAATTATATCTATAAGAGCATGACCTAGTTTTTTGTGCCTTACAGCAATAGAGCTAGTACTAGGAACAAAACTAACAAGTTTGAATTGATCAGTACATATATTGATCGCTACCTTGGAACTTGAGTTGGACCTTCCTTTAGTATGTAGAGTCCATGTTCTTCCTTATCAATCCCCTTCACCTGATTAATGTAGAGATTCTAAAAAAATACAAAATTAGGAAAGAAGCCTACCATGGATTGTAATTCTTTAGTGACCTTTGATATTGATAGTACGTTGACCTTAAATTCAAGTAGGTATAATACATTTGAAATAGTGTGATTTGCAAGGACATTAGTGCTATCAACATGTGACACTCCAACCATTTTCCCATTTGGCAATTGTACCTGATTGCCTGTATTATTAGATACTTCCTTAGCTCTATTTAGTGAATCAAATTTAGATGTGATATGATGTGTGGCTCCACTCTATAATCCATTCATTACCACCATACTTACACAGGAAGGCTCTAGGATAATACCTGCATCAACAGTTGCTAAATTGACTTAGGATTCTGTTTTGTTCTCCACTTCTCCACTAGCTTTGGACAGGAGCTGTAGGATTTGTTGATACTGATCTTAAGTGAAGAAGGCTCTAAGATATGGAAATTGATTAGACTGATGAACTGAATTTCCTTTTTTGTTGCTTCCTTAGAGTTCTTGCTTGGTGTTATATGTAAATTCAGCCTGATGTGCATACATTCCTGAATTAGCAGGCTTTTTCTTTAATTTAAAATTTGCAGGATAACCAACAATTTTGTAGCACTGGTCCTTTGAGTGACCCTTGCATCCACAATGTTCACACTGTAAGTGTGATTTCCTGACTTTGTAACTTTCTCCAGAAGTGCTTGCACCACCACCCGAGTACTGATTGGGGAGATTCCACTTGTATGGACTTGTTCCGTTGTTGTGATGAGGACTTTTGTGAATAGACTTTGGTTTTGAAGTAGATACAAAGTTTCTCTGACTCTCTTGATCAATAAACAGTGCATAGGCTTTATTCAGTGAAAGAACATGACTCATCATAGAATTTGACTCCTAGGTTGTGGTAGGACTCATTTAGTCCCATAAGAAATTTTAGTAACTTTTGATACTCACAGTGTTCATTAAACTTCTTTGACTTAGGACATGGATAGTCAGGACAAGGTCTGTGTAGATGAAAAATCCTAGATCGATTTACAGTGTTAAATCTCTCTTTTTAATCAAGCCAAACCTTTCGTGCATTAGAGGCATATACAATAGAGCTAAGTAAACTTGGTCAAACAATATTCATAATCAAGGATAACACCACTGCATTAAATTTTTCCCATCATGTAATTCAGGCTCAAACTTTGATTTAAGGAATCTACTAGCAATGGGTCCTAGCTTACTTTGACCTACAAGTCCATTCTAAAAGATTTACTCTACAGAGCATAGTTCTCTGATCCAGTTAGTTGCGGAGAAATTAAGGAGCTACCTGGAGTATCAGTAGGTTGAAGAAAAAGTGGATGATTGTGATCTATCGAAGAAAAGGTAGTTGCGCAAGTACTCTCATTATTAGATCCGCCGACTGCAGTAGCACCTGCCATTGGAGACTTCTAAATTTCTTTCTACTTCGACTTCGAACAAGTGATTTACAATCTTCCAGAGACCATTTATCAGCAAGAGATAACCTCCGATCGTGGGCCTTGATACCATGTGAGCTCCATTAATGGAGATTGAACTTCATAGTATAGTCATCACTTAGGGTACAATCTACAGAGAAGAGAATGAAAGGAGAAGGGATTTTGGATTGAAGACAGTTACATTTTAGAGTCTTAGTCACATTCGTTACATAATGACCATCTATATATACATGTGCATACACTCTTCTCCTAACAAGCTAATCATAACTAATTTGTGACAGCTCATCACTCTCTAACTGACTCTTCATTAGCTAGTTACTCACACCATACAACTTGTAACTAATTCTACTAATCAATAGATTCTCCTTTCAATCTCAGTGAAAAACTTGACAAGAATTTACCGCACTAACAATCAATAAATCATTAGACAACAATCTTTATATAAACTACCGTGCAAGCTTGGAGTTGCATTACTATCAACATCCAATTCGAAGGGGGATGATAAAAAGCAACATAGTTTAGGATTACAATGTGGAATCCAAATGCTAATATTCGTGATGAATTAGTTTAATATAGTTTATGATTAGGATATAGAATTGTAATACTATAGTATAATAGATATAGGACTATATAAGAATTACCTATGTGCAGAAATTAGTTGAGAAGAGAAGACGTGACGAGTTGTAATTACACTCAATATTATTCTATAATCTTGTTTAGGTACACTGCATATGCAAGTATATATGATGGACAAATAATAAAGCGATAAGTAGAGATCATTCTTAGGAGTACTTGTAATTAACTATTTACTAAATCAAACTATTATAATTTATTTATTAATTCAAGTGACTCCCATAAGCAATGTAATTAACTACACTACTATGACATTATAAAATACACAAATAAAAACAAAGAGATGAGACGTCCTAACGTTATGGTTGCTATCAATCTTGTTTAGTTATTCATGAGAATCGAGTATACTTTATCTGATTTATTGATTGACAAGTTCTATAACACTCATAAAGATTTCCTAAATTATTACTCATTGTTCAAGTTAACATAATGCCTATATTCCTATAGAATTAGAATTAAAAAAACGCAATTATATTTTATGTGCAATAATCGAGTAAAAGTGACTAAGTATATTACTATCCTAAATAGAAGATCCTTCCGCAAGACTCGAGTTCGAGAATAAGCTCTGTTCAATCCTTTATGCAATTTAATTTTAACTTTATTTTCATAAGTCGATTTAATTTTGGCCCAACAATTAAATAATCAGATAAAAAATTGAATAAATTAAAAATAAAAAAATACATATATTAGAACAAATAAAATTAAAAAAAGATAGTGAGTGTTAGCTAATCAAAATAGAAACTAATCAAAGACAGATAAAAATACTAAAATTTGGAAAATATCACTAATAGCGTATATTTTGAAGCTTTTGAAAAGTGCATTTGCATAGGGGTGGGTCCGTAAAACCAAAAACCGAAAACCGAACCGAAACCGATCGAAAAATACCAAAAAAAAAACCGCACCGTAAAAAACCGAAACCGAACACAAAAAACCGAACCGAACCGATTTTGTGCGGTTTCGGTTTCGGTTTTGGTCTTCTAAAACCGAACCGAACCGTCAAAAACCGATTTGTTTTGCTTTACTTAAATTCTACTACATCATATCATTTAAAGTTATCATTAAGTAAGACGAAAAGATATATTTTGTTCAACAATCTATTTGGTGTGATTGCATCGTTGCTTTAATATTTTTTCTTATTTTGTCTTTACTTATTACTATTTAATAATTTTGTGTTATTATTTATCCTACCTTTTCGTAATAGCTCCATCCCATATCCAACAATTTCTTATATATTTATCATTCAAATTATGAATATTGCCACATTATATAACAACAACGAATGATATAATCCATCAAAATATTATATTCATTGAAATAATACAAAATAACACATAATAATCATCCAAACAAAGAATAAGTTGCAATATCAAAATGAAAAATAGAGACAAACTTTGATGTCTATGGAATTCTACCAAGGGAAAATGCATAAAATTGCCTTTAAATTTCTCGATATATTTTAATTTAGCACTGTAATTTTATGATATTTATTTACCTCGTCATTCTAGTAAAATTAATATATGAATGTGATTTATAGGTAAATGAATATATCAACATTCTGTAAAATTTGCAAGAATATTTTATTTAGATAATGGTTGAATCATAATTTGCTCCAATAGACCATCCGAACAAATGATAAAATATTATTTTAATCTTTTTATATATTTTGACTGATATTTAAAAAATATATTATGTGTGTATGCTCATAAATATTTATTAGGTAGATAAGTTAATTATATAAATTATGTCTTTTCTTTTAAATATACACTTCAACATCAATTGACTTGAACCTTCCAAGGAGTATTTGATACTTGTTTTTCTAGAACATATGTTTGCAATTTTCTTAGTGATAATTGTAGTTCTTATATTGTGATACTTGTACTAATCCAAACTTTACTCTTTACCAATTGTTTAGCATATCTATACGATGATACGTCTCTACCCAACATATTATTTTACTTTAAAAAATTATTTTTAAAAACCGAAAAACCGAAAAAAACCGAAAACCGAACCGAAAAAAACCGAACCGAAAAACCAATGGTTTACTTTTTTTTTGGGGCAAAACCGAACCGAACCGAACCGCCAAATCACCTTCCGTTCGGTCTTTGATTTTATGGAAAAACCGAACCGCAAAAACCGAACCCACCCCTACATTTGCAGACTCAATTTTAAATTTTGCCAAAAAAAGTCTATGTTTGAGTTAACTGGGTCAAATTTATTTTCCTTCTTCAGTTTTACTTTAAAAAAAATAATTACTACATATAATTTTGAATAACAATCATTCTTCCATAAATTAAAAAAGGCATAATTATTCTTCGTTCACCTTTTCTACTCATAAGACTTGGTGTTTCTTTAAGCAATGATAAAATAAAGTATATCTTTTATTATAATAATTATTCAATGAACAATATAATTTAAATTTTTGAATTAATTTTGAGCAATAAATAATTATTGGTGCAAAATACATTTTAATATTAAAATAATAATATTAATTTGTATCATGAGTTAGGAGAATGTGGCAATAAGTTCCTATGTAATTCCCATAACCTTTAACTCTTTATTTGTCCATTATTTTACCTTATTATTCCTTGTAACTCATGTAACCACTAACTCATGTTCTATCCCATTAGTGTCTTATAACTCATGTAACCTCCAATACATGATTCCTCCATTCATATACCTTGAATTCTATCCACATTAATCTTATTCAAGAGATCAAAGATGAATTTTCACCTATAAATACTGATGTTTCTTCCTTGTGAAATAGGTAATATGGAGAGAAAAAATGTGAAGTGTGGATAAAATATTGTAGTGTGCGGTAAAGTGTGCAATAGTGAAAGAGAAAATTGAGACAAAGAAAATATTCTAAGTTTTCAACTATATTCACTATATAAAAAAGAGAGTAATTATATGTTGAAGGAAGGTGTTTTTTTTTGGAGCTTTGGACTCTTCAACTAATTCGGAGTTATTTGAGTCATACAACGTTGTTGGGCTGTTGTATCCTGGAGGGGACAAGTCAATTTTATTACTGTCGGATCAGCGTAGATTATGTCGCAGTAGACTTAAATTTTGTTAAAGAGAGCTAGATATTCGCGCCTGAATAAATTTTTATTCAATATTTGTCATTTTATTTTCAATCTAATATTACACCAACAGTAATTAAGATCTAAATTTTAAAGTATAAAGAAAAATTTTTAATTAATATTTATTAGAAATAAATAAAAGCCGTTAGCTGAGTGGATTTGAGTGCAGTTGAATGCGGCGATGCGTCCAAAGCTGATGTGTTGCTGCAAAAATATGATGACACGTATTTCATGGGAGATCTAAAACTGCCGATGTAGACGGTTGACCATCTCAGTATTATTAAGATTTTTTTGTATTTGACTTATTTCTTTTTAACTATTAAAATTTTTTTGGTTATGAAATTATAAAATAATACAAAGGAGCAGGGGAGAAGAGAGAAGACTTTTTATTCCTCTTGAATAATTTCGGATGTATCAGATGTAATTTATAATGAAGGAAACCTTTATATTTATAGGAAAAAAACTGACTTGATCTCCGAGTAAGAAATTGAATTGATTTTCAAGTAAGATTCCTAACTCTTATAGGAATGCACATAATATAGCATTCACCACAAATTAAATATGTTTATAACTTTTCCCCTTGAATGACTATTAGTTAGATTATATGCCTCGTTAAAACATTACGAGATAAAACCCCGTTGGAAAAAAATATAGGGAAGAAAAAAGAGTACACATATATAATAATGCGCATTTTGGATGTCTCATTAAAAACTTTACAAGAAAAACCCAATGGGACAAAAATCTTGTGAAGGAAAAAGAGCACATCACGTATTAACTCTCCATAATGAAAACATCAATCCAAAGACTTGAATCTTTGCATCCCAATCTTGTCTACCATCTTTTTGAAAGTTGCAGTTGGTACTTGGTAGAGATTTGGTGAACAAATTAACCACATTGTCACTCGAACAAATCTGTTGCACATTTATATCATCATTCTTTTGGAGCTCATGTGTATAGAATGCCTTGGTGAAATGTGCTTTGTTCAATCTGCTTTTATATGAGAACGCCTTGGTGAAATGTGCTTTGTTCAATCTCCTTTTATGAATCCTCCCTTTGGGATCAAAGAGTTCTGCAAATTCCTCACTTAAACTTCTTTAAGCAAGCAATTTATTGCTTTTTAAAAACTCTTCGGGAGTTTCAATTCAAGTTATTAACTTGCGTAACAATATGGAAGATTCTTGATTAATTTAACCAATATGAGGATTATAAACAAGTTTTTCAAGAACTTGTATATGCTTCATCATTTTAAACCCTTCAAATAATTTCATATCAATTTTGTCTAGTGACAATATTCAATATTAAATGCATCGCATTTTCTAGTGTCTAGATTGCAAGTCAAATAAGTTTTACGCTTACCAAGATGCATCATTCAACTTGATAATTAGAGCATGTTTTAATATACCATAGAATTTAGATCCTCATAATCTTTTACAATATTGCGCTATATTATATTAAAGATATCATTGATAAAATACTTTTTTGTCGATTTGCAATACGACGTAACTTGTTGAGATCTCATCACTTCATTATTTTCAGGTAGCTACCCCTCTCATGAGGTTTCATGAAGTGTTATGTCGTAAGTTCTTCAAAAGCACATTGCCTCTTATTAGGATCATTTTGATCATTTGCAACTTTTCTTTTCAAGAATTATCTTATTGGGATCAATTGCATGTTTGATACATGTCATAGACTCTGTCCTTCGAGGACATTCAATAAGAGCATTTCAACTCTTAATTTTCTATTATTTTTCCCTTATGTTAGACAAACTAACATATATTTCAATCTATCTTGGAGAATCCATCTTTTATGCATCATGGTATATTTATTAATCATATACCGCATATCAAAATTATTAGATGGAATTTATATGGTCCTTCACCATAAATCAATTGAGGGGAATCTGATCATAATGTATTAGATTGATGCATATCTTTGTCTACAATTTGTCATATTTCAGGACATAAAGCTTTGTTTTCATAAGCAATGATTGACCATTTATTTGAGGCATTTAATGTCAACCAGCTTGAATATTTATCAATATTATCAAGATGAATTGTCTGGATTACGTATTCTAAAAGTTGTGCTCTTAACTCAATTATCTTGCACAAACAATTTTGCGAATGTCAAACTTTAAGTTGACAATAAATGCACATGTGATCATCTTATTTATACATCTATTTATAATATCACATGATGATGAATGAGCCCATATTCACCTTTCATACTTTTAGAATTTAGAGAATTCAGTCCAAACATTAGTTGATCCAATCAACTTATTATGAGAACAAGCAGTCTTGAAGAATCTTTTATTTTTTCAATCTATGTCTAATGAGTAAACTTCAAGTTTACAATGACATGTGCCTTTGCTATAGTAAATTTCTGATTTACTATTACATGAACAAATTTCAGATTTCTTTCTCGGGGAGTAAATTTCAACTTTATTTCTTCTCAATTACTTTACTTCTTGTAGAGTTGAGTTGTGATCCTTTTTAAATCTGTAAATGTATCTGGCATTTGATTTGCAATTCTTGCATATGAATAATCTTTTGTACTTCTTGCTCACAAATTGAAGCACATCGATCAAGATGAGACAATGATGGATTTTTCCACAAAATTTCTCTTTTGATATCATTATTTTCTCCCACTTATTTTGGAAAAAGTGTCTCATCAAAATGACAATCTGCGAACCGAGCAGTGAACATGTCTTCAGTTAATGGTTCAAGATATCAAATAATGGAGGGTGATTCAGACCCAACATATATTCCTAATCTTCTTTGGGATCCCATTTTTGTGCGATGTAGTGGTGCCACAGGCACATATACAACACATCCAAATTTTTTTAGATAGGATATATTAAGTTCTTGACCCAAAACCAGTTGCAATGGAGAGTGCTTATGATAATTTGTCGATCTGAGATGAATAAGTGTTGCAGCATGCAAAATTGCATGTCCTTATACAGAAGTGGACGATCTAGTTTTCACAAGCAATGGTGTTACTATTAATTGCAAGCGCTTAATTAATGACTCAACAAGGCCATTTTGAGTATGAACATGAGCAAGAAGATGTTCAACTCTTATCCCAATGGATGAACAATAGTCATTAAATGCTTGGGATAAAAATTTTGCAACATTATCAAGGTGAATGGACTTAATCTTATTATCAGGAAATTGTACCCATAATCGTATTATTTTAGTCAATAATTTTGCAAATGCCAAATTGCGAGATGACAATAGGTACACATAAGACCATCTAGATGAAATATCTATGAGGACCATAAAATATTTAAACGTCCCATTAGGTGGGTGAATAAGTCCACAAATATCCTCATGTATACGTTTCAAAAACACAGAGGACTCAATCCCAACTTTTGTTGGTGATGGTCTCACAATCAACTTGCCTTGATAATAAGCAATACAAGAAAATTCACCATTTAAAAGAATCTTTAGGTTCTTTAGTGGATGTCTATTTTGATTTTTTTTTTAAATTCAATTCATTATCAAAAGTTCTCATTCTTCGTGAATGGAACACAATAACCTTAGCATATCAATTTATTGATAAGCGTAGTACCTCATTCGATGTTCACATGCATTATTCAATCACTTGTCTTCTTTCAGTCATTATGCACTATACCACATTCACTTTAAGGAATGGAGCATTTTGATAGAACATATTTCATGACTTATCACCAAAAGCACGTTATTTTGCTTTTGTCATCATTATATTATTAATATGGTGCATTGGGACTTGAACCCAATGTCTTATCCATGTAAAGGCGTCTTACGCTATAAATTGATGGGGCTTGAACCCAACATCTTATTATCATGCTTTTGGATGTATGACCATCTTCAAGTGGTCATATTTTTCTTTTAGGCTTTTCCACCAAACAAGTGAATCCTTGACTGTGAGACATTCATATTTTTAGATTTCATCAAGATGATGACACAAGAATATCGTAGCCCTAGCACAATCTTGTTTTGATGCTTTATTTTCATCTTTTCACGTGACATATTTAAGGTCGCAAGATTAAAGGATATCTTTGTACATTTGAGATAATTTTAATTTAAGACTTCAAGATCAAAAAGTCTTATTTATTTTCTTAAACTTTGTGCCAAATCAAACTAAGGTCGTTTTTTTTTTAAACAGATGGAGTATATTTGTGCTGATAATCTTCTGAAAACAATCTTTACACTTCACAAAGTAAAAATAAAATATTCATGTGATTTTATTCTCCACAGACTTTACTTGTGAGATTTTGTTTAACATATTATTTTTGTATTCCTAAGATTATAAATTAAAAAAAAATTGATACTTTTTACATATTCTTAATTCGAATTTACAAATTAAAATTTCATATCAAATCAAAATTACTTAAATAAATTTAAACGAAAAAAAGTAAAGAGTTAATTTCAAATTTATACAAGAAACTAGTTAGCTTACAATAAATACAACAACTATACATATAACTTATTAAAAATTATATAAAGTGTACATTAACTATGCAATATAGATTATATATACGTGAATTACACACTGAATATATAAATGATACACTTAAAAACTGAATATCATTTAACTATAGATGAGATATATATTAGTTATACATAATTATATAATAAATAAGCATTTTTTATAATTAATTTAATAGAATGATCACTACTATAAAGTACCCCCAAAAAGTAAACCTGCAAACGCCTGTCATTCCTCGCACGGGCAAACTCTGTAAATTCTGAAAGGCATTTTTAATGCACTATTATTATTATTTTAAAAAAAGACAAAAGGATTACTATGGGCAGCCTTCAACTACCCACTGTGGACTTCTTTTTTCAAATTACATTTCCTTCAAATTATGTTTTCAAAAAAAAGTCATAGTTAGGTGTTCTTTTTCATACTTATTAATGGGCTATATTCTTCTTGCTTAGTTGAAGCCACTTTGACAAGAAAAAAAATGTTTTCTTTGACGTTTGTTTCAAATTAAATTAAAAAAAATTAGGTTTGACATTCTCAAATGATAAAATAATAGGAATGGATAAATGAATGATGTGGAAAAATGGGTTTCTTTGTCATCTGTTACCTTTCTTGTTGGTTTGACCCCATTAAATAATTTTTTTTAAAAAAACACATAGCTAAAGAGCAATTTATTACTATTCTTTTAGTTTGTTTCTTGAAGTGATACACAACAATAAATTTTAACATCATCAGCTTGTCGGCAGTTATGAATTTAACACTACTCATCATTAGATAAATTTTAAAATGAAAAAGTTGATATAGTGCTTTATAAATTCTTGTGAGTTGCTAAACAATGTCTACACTTTCTTACTTGTGTGTAAATCCAATGAGATAAAAGTTGATTATTCTTGGGAAATATTGGTCTAATTCAATTTGTTTATTCTTAAAAAGATGTTATCTCTACCTTTTTCAAAATTTTTTTAATTACCCATTTAATATGAAAAATATTTATTTAATCTTTAATAAAATAATTATAATCATATAAATATTTATCAACTACTTAGATCATAAATTTTAAAAGTTATTTTTTCGTTTCTAAACTTCATGCTAAGTCAAACTACATGACATAAAATATAATAAAGGTTATATATAAAACATATTGAAGATCATGAAATTAAAAAGTACTTTGATATGTTCTATATATATTTTTTCAATTTAAGATTATAATAAAAATTTTTGTGTCTAATTACAAATAAATAAATTGAATCGAGAAGACTAACGAAAGGAAACCACGTTGAGTTGACGTCATATTCTTGACTTAGAAGAGAAAAGGCCACGTGTAAGTACTTGTTTAATATGGGCATTTTGGTTAAACTGGTGTGATGACGACATGTTTCGCTAATCTTTTCTTTAAATAAAAAATGGTTACCAAACAAATAAATTATCTTTTGTACTAAGTAGTTTTCATTTGTATTTATTATTTATAATGAAAATGTCATCATATTTTAAGAAAGTTCCCTAGTTTAGTATAAGGTAGTATTGAATATTTTTGTTTATATGCACATGAGTATTACGTAGGGTTAAAGTAACGCGTTGTATAGTTCGGTGATATCCATATCTTTTTTTTAAAAAAAAACAATTTTTATTTAAATCTTGTTTATTTTCTTTATTCTTTTATATTATTTAAGTACCTAATCTAATTTATTTTAATTATATATAAAATATCAAATAAAAGAATATATTTTTGAAAATATCTTAATAAGAATTTTCATAGATTAATTTGAGTTACATTCAGCTCAAATTTTTTATATTAAAGTTGAGCTAATAAAAAGAGTAAATTAATGACTATCCCAAACTTACATTTAAAGTATCACATTTTTATGAACAAAAATATATAAATTATTTTTGACATAATGCTTTCAATCCCTATCCTGTTATTTCCAAGCAGGTCGGCCACCTCTAAATTTGCTGTCATGAATTACATCAAAGTATTTAACATTTACAAGGAAAGTATTAAACAGCTATGATTTTTCTCTCTTACGTAAGTTGATAATAATGAAAATGTTTGTCCTTATACATGTTGTGGTTGGATCAGTATTAATTTTGAGATGCTGGGAAAAATAAACTTTGGTAGAAACAGAATTTAAATTGAATTAGTTTTTAAAAGTTTAAACTGCGATGGACCTGTTCAAATAACGTATTGGCCCTATTATACATATATTACACGATTTATTCTTTAAAAAAACAGGTTGATTTTTGATTTTTGTCTTTACACAATTTAATTTATGCATACTAAGCCTAAGTTCTTTAGATACAAAAAGCATAACTAATGAATATTATGCTACGAAAATATAAATTTATATTTCGTTAAGAATATTATTTATTACAAAAGACAAAAATGAGAGACCAACACAAAGCAGAAGTACAAGTGTAAATGATTTGAAAAATCAATCAAAAAGCAGAAACATAAATTGAGGAACCCAAAATAAGCAGACAAAAAAGCAAATCAATTTAATCTGATTCTTATATTGATTATAAATATTTTTTAAGATTAAATTTGGAAGCGTAGATATAAAAGGGTTTGAATGAGAGGCAGAAAAGCGTGGGGGCGGTGCATGAGGCCCAAGAAGAAATTAATAAAAAGTAGTTAAGTCATCTTCAAGGCTTTCAGTTGTAAAAATAAAAAAAAGTATTGGCCCTATGATACCTTTATGGTAGAAAAGGTGTAATTAAATTGCATATCTGTTACTATTTAACACCTTACTCCATGGCTATTATCATGGCCAGAAAAAAGTGCTTTTGGTTTTGATGATGAAAGAAAACTATTATTATATATATACATATGTGTTAGCTTAGGGCTTGATAGCGCCTCTTCAACCATATCCATTTTTGCACCGACTAAATGACTTAATAAATCTCCAAAGATGACTTGATATTGAGTGTGCTTTAATGAAAACTTTTTAGTGTTCAAATAACCTTTGAAATAATTGCATTTTCCTTGTACAGTGAATCATCTCTAGTACATTTTATCTCTTCAGTGTAATTATATTTATGGGCTATCATAGATAGCAACTGCAAGTTCCATAACAATTCTATTAAGAGCTCATTTTGATAACTAATTAAAACCTATGTACGTGTACAAAATATAATGTAGAATAGAATAGGAACTTGGATAGATGTTCCATATATGCCAAGTTTCCCCCCTTATATTAGCTTTGTTCTTGAGTTAGATAATGTATTAGCGGTCTTACGAGATTTGTCAATTGCCCCTCGGAGAGGTTCGAAGTTTACAAAAGTATTAAAGTAACTTTTACATATTATATGTTATTCTATTTATTTCAATTTATGTGGTGTAAATGAAATTCAGAAAGTTAATTAATTTTTTTAATATTGAATATTTTAATTCATTAATTATAGTTTATAATAAAATATAATTTAACAACAAAATGACTAAATTATCTTCTTAATGATCAAAGACACGCATATCATCCGAAGAGCTGAATGCTTCTAGCCGCTTATTTCATACGGAAAATCTTAAATTACAAGGTAAATAATCTTTAGAAGAGGACAAATCTAGAGGAAAGTCACTAACATTAAGAAAATACAAAAATCAGATCATTTTAAGTTCCGTAGAATTAGAGTTTCATTTCCATATATGTTGAATTATAGAGTTTATAGGGAATCGATATTTCATAAAATACTTCAATTTTCAAGATCGATTCTTTCAATCAGTCAAATATATATCCCCTTCGTGCTTTGTCCGCTCTATCCATCAGCGGACTTTGTTGTGTAATTGTTGAATATAATTTTTGATGTAACTAATCGATTTTTAGTTTCCCTCGATTTCAGGCGACTCAAAAGTCAAAGTCAAGCTTTTTATTGTTATTGTAGTATTATATTACAATTCAATAGGGTCTCTTTCGGTCTTCTAAGGGTGGAATATTAATAAAAATATTAAAGTTATGGGATTCCTTTCTACCCAATAAATAAATAAATTAAAGATTTGATGATAAATCCAGAAAAGGCTACACCTATATAATAGTGACACCTAATTCCTTTCTCAAGTAAAATCTCAATAAAATAAGCGCTTTTACCTATTTTTCCCGTCATCTACTTAATTTTGTGAGCTCTCTCTCTTTTTTTTTTTTTTTGGAAAAATTCCTACCTAAAGACTTGGCCAATTTATTTACAAAATATAGGAAATTAATATATATATTTTATTGATATATATAGAGAAGCTAGATAGTGATGATGTATAGTAAGTATTTTGTTTGAATGAAGCATGTGTTTTGTGATGATTAGAATGGAGAATTATCAACTCCACTGGAAGATAAAAGTGTTGGTGTCTTTATCTAGGCCCTTTTGGTGTAGAAATTCTGGTATGGCATGATCTTCAAATCGATATAACAAACAAAAACCCAACCCATCTTGGGAATAGTCAAAATGTGTGGATGCAAACCTCTACCATTTGTACCTTTCAATTGTCTCATCATTGTCTATATATTTTCCTTTTTTCAACCCTTGGTCGAGCATTTTTATGGTCTTACTGTGTTGTAATAATAGTAGAATGAGATGTAGTAATATGATCTAAGGAGAACATATTTTATATATGTAAACTGATGGACACATCCATTAGAGTGTGTCATTAACATAAAGGTCATGTATAAAGGAAGGCGGGGAAGTATTAATTACATAGAAGTAAACCTGAGTTGTGGAAAAATGTATAAGATGATCTATGACTTGCGCAAATGACACCAATTGAGACATAGGCATGTTATTTATTTGGTTTTGAAATGACCACTCAAATGGCCCGACTTGGTACTCCAAAATGCTTACAATCAAATAACCATTGCATTGCAAAAAATAGAAACCTCTACACACATCAAATTATTACTTACCATATTAAATTACTTATAACTAACAATTTTTTTTTAGCAATGAATTCTGTTGTTTAACTACCCAGTATTAAAATAAACTTCGTAAAACTAATTCCTATTTTTCTTTTTTCAAGCAGTGGACTGTGAGATCAATGGACCAACTTTTGGTCTGTAGAGTGTGGACCAGCCACAACAACAATCTCTCACGAAACAAACTTTTCCTTGGACCAACGCAGCCTGTTCAAATGATGGCAAACTGGTGATTTATGAGAAAATGGCCTCGGAGCTGAGTGATCTTGAACTTTAGACTTCGACATTTTCATGCATAAAATTTTGGCTTAGTTTGACCTTGAAGGTTCGCCCATGAGGATAGCGGACACTAAAAGTTCAAGATCACGTATTTTTAGTCGAGGTCATCGGGTTTAATCTCCTAATTGAAAACCCACCAAGAAAATTATAAGATAATGACCTTAATTAAGGTGATTTATGAGATCATAATAGCCTCGGAGGTGATGAGTAATATAATTTTGCAATTTTAATATCACTTTCCCATTAACAAAGCTTTTCATTTTGATTTTTGACTTTGAAGGTTTGCCTATGAAGCAAACAAATGTCAGAAGTTCAAAATCATTCATTGTTAACTAAGGTCATTGGGTATAATTTCCAGATTGAAAATCCATGCACCCCAAACACAAGAAATAACAGCCACAAAACTATATATCGATCTCTTTTTTCTAGTTTTTAGTTTAAGAAATTATTACTAACACTTCCTACTAAAATTTTAAATTAATTCTTATTTGACATTAGTAGAGAATATTATTATTATTATAGCACAAGAAAGAAAATGGGATTCACAAGTTAACTTTCCAGCATGAAATGAGTCAATTTTCCACTTCAGTCCAACTCAATATATTCCTACTGGCTCATGTATTTTGAGAGGGCCTTGACCAATACTAAAGTATATAAAAATGTATTTGTGGAAGTTTTTTAATGGAGTGCATATATGATAAATAAGTTTAAAAAACTATAATTACAGTCATCAAAGCATTCACAAATAATTGGTATTGGCTACTTGTCTTAGTGACCCTAACCAAATGGATAATTTACAATCATTAGAAAACTACTACACTTATAATATATGTACTATATTTCACTGTAGAGAATGGATTGGCATGTTTTGAATTTAAATAAGAAATAATCATTATTATTTCAACTTGAGGTTCATAGTCATTTTGGGTCAAAAAAGGTCATCATTAATCAAAAGTTTGTGGAAAATAAGTAGTTTCGTCATTAACATGATATATTGATGATGTAGATCAATAAAACCTTAATTTGTAAATTTTATTATGTATAATTAGTGTATTACATTAGACATCGAGTATATAGTAGTGACAACTAGACAATTACAACTAGGTGAGTGAATTTCTTTAATTGTCTGTTTAAAAATGTTAACATTCCTTGGATATATAAAAAGTTGTACATATACAAATCAAATATGAAAATTTTGATGGAGAGCACCTTTTTTTTTTTTTTTTGAAAAAAAATCATAGTTAATTGTGTTGCATTAGCTTAGTTATGGGTTATCCACTAAAGAAAGTGTAATTAAAGTGGTGCTTTAGAGTGTGAATTGTGATATACATTTCAACAAAAAAGTAGAAAGTTATTTAAAAGTTGGTAAAGTTGTGCAAATAGTTATTGATGAAAAAATGAAAAGTAATTCAGTGGATAAACTGCTAATTAACATTTAAAGGTGCAAGATTCGATAATATTGAAACCTTCTCTTTCCACTATTCTGGATTCTTCGACACTCAAAAAGAACCTAAAAAGAGATGATTATGAGATAATATATAGAATTAATTTCATAGAAAGACGGATAAAATTCTAAAAAAGAAAATCACTTTTAAGAAGCTTCTTATAGAATTATACATGAACTTATCAGGGTAACGTTGTTATGATTGCGTGGAAAATTAATGTTGGTTGAATATCAAGAGTTGTTTAAACGTAAGAGAAGCAAAAAATTTGAGTAAAGAACGACATATTCTAATAAGTGTAGTCGTTATGAACGATTGATTTTTTGCGAATTTGATTTTGTAGGAAGAAACCCTCTCATAAAAGTAATTGAATAATATTTGCAATAAAACTAATAATTCATTTTTAGCGAACCACATAATTTAATACTAAATTCTTTAATCTTGCCAAATCCATTTATATGATTCTCTTCTATCACATAATCCATAAATTTTAAAGAAAGGATTACTAGTTCCATGAACTTGGAATTGGATCCTTTTTTTTTTTTTTGGCTGTGAAATTAGATTTAGATAAGTTCTTTTACTACCTAAGTCAACTTTGTGCTTCTATCATCTCTCTTTTTACAAATATGATATCCTACCCTATTATTCTTCAATATCTTGTAATGTGTATCTTCTTTTTTCCTTTATCATTTATTTATGTTAAAAAAAAATGATTTTAAAAGGAAGGAGGTAGTTAGGATATCATCATCGTCATCACATTTTATTGTTTACTATTTATTTGATAGCCACACACATGGGCGGGCGGCAAGGAAACAATGATGACCCTTTTTATCTAATATTCATTTCTTTACAATTTATTTATAAGAACCCTTTTGACACTCTAACTTTCAATTATTTAAAAATTCTTTTGGAGAATATTCATTCACTTCACATCAGCAGGTTACTTAAAAGGCAAAAAACTGTTTTTATGAAGAGAAAGAAGCAACTTTTACAAAAAGAGCCATACCGAGTCACTATTTAATTTTTTGACAAGTATACATAAATTATATACGGATCATATATGGTTATATACATATATATTATACGTTAAAATAATTGAGTGATGGACAATTTAGGTTTATTCTTTAATAAATTGATCAATTTTCTCATTTATATGGTTTACTAATTTCATAGCATGAGCATTGCACGTGTACACTAAGTCGTGCTTCAATGAGATGGGAAAGTTTCACCCCCCATTGAAAGCCCATATTGCACTACAATGTTCTTTCCAGTCTTGTCTCAAACCTCAAGTAGTTTTTTTTTCAACTGTGAGGTTATCCCTTTTTCCATATTCTTTTTTAGCGGGGTAAATCCTACTGCAATACTTGACAATAAGAAACTCACTCCAGAGTGATTGAGAATTAAATTCACAATCTTTTCTTGGCGAAGGTTTAACTAATTGATTCATTATTTAAATCTGTTAATGCATCTAATATGTTTATACCACTTTATAATAAAATACAGTAGTATTGTACGTCTTCATGAGTCAGAGAAAATACTTTGTATACTCTCACCACTTTGTCATTGGATGAAACGTACTGATCTTTGCAAGGAATTTATTTTTACTTGATAATAGGTATATGACCTTAAATTATGATCTCAATCATACCTACAAAATAGAATAGCATTTGAGATAATACATAAAAAAAATATTCACCCTAATAGTGGTAAACATTTAATGACTGACTTAATAAAGTATAAATTTATTAGTGATGGCAACATTTAATGAGTGACTAGGTAGATTATTCATTTTGTGAATTGAGTACAAGGCATCTTGGATAACGGCTTAAGGAGCATTTGCCCCTTCACATTTTGCTTTGCGACTCCTCAAACAGATACGAAAGAATAGTTTAATGATTAGGGTTGTTAAGTACAATAAAAAGGTAAAAAGTAATTTAACTTTCACCTTATGGGCTTCCCACTTTTAAGATAGTAGACATAAATTATACCATGTCAATATTCCTGGCATCTGTTTTAAACAATTATTGAAGTAATAACACCAGCTAACCACTTTTTAGTTAATTAATTGAAAAATTAGTCATTGCTACAAAGTTTGAGATTTTACAATTGAATCTCAAAAAGTTTTACACGAGGAATTTCATATTTCATGATAGCGCCTATTTTTAATAACAGAGCTAAAAATTGATTATTTGTAAATTTTATCCTATTTATTTGAGAAATTTGAGAAAGTGGTGACAAAAAATGTTTCCAATTAAAAAAAGGTGACAACTTGACCAAAGACAAATCAAATATTCTACTAATCAAGGGTTTAAGTTAAATAAGGGGTGATTTGGAATTTTTTAAAATTATAATCTTTTTTCTATGGGACCCATGACTGTACTTTCAAATCAGTCATTCATTCTCCTCTGTCCTTTCCAAGAAAAGTAAAAAGGAATCCCTTTTTTATTTTTTCAAAGAGGAAAGACCTAACCAGACCAGACTTCTTCTTCTCCTTTACATCTTCTTCATCGTTCAAATTAGTTCAAGGGCCTTCATCGTCTCATTTTTGTCGTCTCCTTTGTCCATCCTGTGCTTTGCTCGACATTGTTGTCTTCGTCTCCGTCTCTTGTTGTCAACTGAACTTAATAGCTTCAACCTTTGCTGCAACTTAAGCAACTCTTAAGCAACTACTTAAGTGGTTGTGCTTGTATTCACTACTGTGGTTGTGTTGTGACGGTGAAGAATGAAAATCGACTCAACTTAATAGTTATAACCTTTGCTGCAACTTAAGCAACTCTAAAGTAGCTGCTTAAGTAATTGTACTTGTATTCATTACTGTGGTGGTGTTATGACACTGATGAATGAAGATCGACTGAACTTAATGAAGCTATTGTAGAAAAATCATTTAGTTGTTTAATAAGTTTCAATAATTGAAATACTTGATAAAACAACTGCTAAACTTGCAACCTTAAGTTGTTGAAGTAACTTAAATTGATTCAACAACTGCTTAAAGTTTAAGTCAATGTAGTTAGATTCCTCCTTGAGTTGCAACCTTTGCTACAACTTAAGTAGTTCATTAAGCAACTGCTTAAGTAGCTGTACTTTTAATTTTTTAAATTGCTACCTTAAGTTGTTGTTGCAATAACTTTTGTTGTTGATGCATCTTAAACTATTTACTGTAGTTTGTTTTTTCTATTTTATTGAAGAATTAGTTACGCTAATTTAGTTTTATTTCATCTGTGTAGATAAAATGGCTCAGACAAAAAGAAAAAATGTTTCAAGCAAACCTCTTCGTAAATCTAGTTGACTTAATCCACAATCCCAAATAGAAGCAGAAATAGTAGCGGAAGCTCAAGCATCTACTTTGTGTTTTGATGCCACAATGGTATATGAGGAGGAGGTAGCCTCAACTCCTAGACAAACAAATGAGGGGTCTGAGGCTCAACAACAATTGACAAGGGATAAAACTGGTTCTTCTTCAAAACAAGAAGAAGAAAAAGAAGAAAATGTGTGTGACAAAGCTGATTCAGCTTCAAAACAAGCAAGCAAATCAAACAATGTCCCTTCTGCTTCCACTACTGATTCCCCTCCTAACAATCCTCCTTCAACAGATGTTACTGTTGAACACAATATATTTTCAAACTATGATTTGCAGACATTCTTGGACAATCACGATCGTGATTTAAAAGGTGATATTGTTATTCGATCAGGTATCGAAAAACCTTTTGTTGATTTTAGAAAGGTTCTGGTGGTACAAAAGTTGGAAAGATATTTTCGATCTAGTATATTTGCGAAGCAGTTAGACGTATTTGAGGAAAAAGTTTCAAAGTTTCCTATGAGCTTAGTATATCAACTTCTTCGGCGAAGAATTATTTGTGATAAAAAAATCAATTTAGATCAATTATTGTGGCATGCCAGTTTGTTTCGGCATGAAAGAATTTGCAATCATGACAGGCTTACACTGTCATCATACTCTTAGTGTTGCTGATCAGTTGGAGAAGTCATCCAAGAGTTCTAAGGTTGTTGAAAAGCGCAAGCAATTGCGTAAGTTAACCAGAAAAAGTTTCAGAGAGAAGGATTTAATTTCCCTTCTAAACTCCAAGGAGGTTGAGAAAAGTTGCAAAAAGTCACTATGCTTACTTTGATTCGTGCATAGTATTCTGTGCACATGATTCAAGCACAAGAATTTCTGTTGACTGGATTGACCTTTACGCCGATCATAAAATATTTCGTGTCCACTCATGGGGCCAGGAAAGCTTCACACTCACCAATGAATATCTATTGAAGGAATTAAACCTAGCAGGGAAAGCAACCAATCTTTTTGGCTTTCCTTGGACTTTCATGGTAGACTTTGTTCAATATTTTTTTTCATCTTTATTATTGTTTGATTTATTATTTTGATCTGTGATGATATTATTTTTTATAGGCTTGGGCATTTGAAGTTATTCTCCATCTTCGGAGTTGGTTTAAAAATTTATCATATGAAGAAACTTGTGTGAGAATTCTTAGATGGCTGAATGTAAAAAAAAATTCTGTTAAAATTGATGATTTGTTTGATCCCTCGTCTGACTCGATAAAACTTCTCATTCTCATTTTGTATTATATTCAACAATTATTTTGATAGTTTGTGTTTAGTCTCAGTAGTTGTTATGCCTAGTCTCAACAATTATTGTGGCTATCACAACAGTTGTTGAAATAATTTCTGCAATTCTTATGCATATCCTCAGCAATTATTATATCAATCATAGCAGTTGCTAAAATATGTCAAACAGAATACTTAGTGCAATTATCATACTTAAATTATTGGCTAGCCTGTGTCTAATCTCAGTAGTTCTTGTGCCTAGTCTCAACAATTGTTGTGGTTGTCACAACAGTTACTAAAATAATTTTTGCAATTGTTATGCCTATCTTCAGCAATTGTTATAACTATCATAACAGTTGCTAAAATATGTTAAACAGAATACCTAGTGCAATTATCCCACTTAATTATTTGGCTAGCCGGTGTCTAGTCTCAACAGTTGTTGTGCCTAGTCTCAACAATTATTGTGGCTGTCACAATAATTGCTGAAATAATTTCAGCAATCGTTATGGCTGTCCTCAGTAGTTGTTATAGCTATCATAGCAGTTGCTAAAACTGGTACAACAATTACTGATGTTAAACAGAATAATTAGTATAATTAGCACACTTGTTGGATATTATTCATACTTATACCTTAACATTTTATTTTTTATGCATAGATTGTGTACCTATGTATAGCTCCTTCAACCACTGAGATGGAGATGAAATTCATTTCTGAATTTGTTCCATTGAAAGAAGACAAGATAGATCCCAAGCTTGAAAAGCTTCGAGAGGATTTGGTTGGAGTATCGATAGTTAAAAGGGATTTTTCTGTGGTTGAAAGGCAATTTGATGCTTCAAGAGCTATTGAGGAAGTTGTTGCTAGTGTTGTGAATGATGATGCAACAACATTCAAAAATTATTTTTATTTTGATGGTGATGCTGGTGATGATGCCGGTGCAACTGTTGGTGGTTCAACTGTTGGTTGAAGGTACTGGTGTTTCTGGTGTTGGTGTTGGTGGTGGTACTGTTGGTAATGGTGCTAATGGTGTTGATGACGGCATTGCTGGTGGTTTAGAAACCCCCTACACCTTGGGAAAAAATTCGACTATTGGTGTTGGTACCTCTAGGGTACTTTCATGTTCTTGTGGATGTAAAAATGTTTCTGAACAAATGGATCAATTAATTGTCAAGGTGGAGACTCTAGATACACACATCTTAACATTGATATCCAAAAGAGGCATCAAGTCGTCTTTGAGAATCTCAGACCCTTACACTCTTATTGGTGTAAAAAAGAAAAAAACCCAGATTTCTAAGGCACTATCAAGTGCCAAAAAAAAAGGGCAGTCAACACTTCAAAGAGCTCCAACAATAGCGTGGGTTGTTGAAAATTATCGTGGGTAGTAGTTATGTTTCAAGTTGACCAAACACTACTTTTCTTTTATATTTTTTTTGAATGGTGGTTTGATGTTGAATTTTTACTTTTCTTTTATGTTTTTTTGAATGTTGGTTTGATGTTAAATTTTTATGTTATTATATTTTTAGTTAATTATATTATATGTTAGTATTGAATCCTTGTTGTTGAGAATTGATATAGCAATTGCTAAAAAAAGTTAGCAAGTAGAATGTGTAACTTAGCTACTGTTGTAATTGCTGAAATTAATTTTAGCAAGTCAATAACCTTCGACAACAATTGTTGCAATTGCTTAAATAGTGATACGTCCAGTGATAAAACCCAGATATCATATTTAGGGAAGAGAATCAATTGTTGTAATTGCTGAAATTAATTTTAGCAAGTGAATACTCCTGACAACAATTGTTGCAATTGCTTAAATAGTGATACATGCAATGGTAAAACCCAGATACCATATTTAGGGAAGGGAATCAATTGTTGTAATTGTTGAAATTAATTTTAGCAAGTGAGTAGTCTTCGACAATAATTGTTACAATTACTTATATAGTGATACATGTAGTGATAAAACCCAGATATCATATTTAGGGATAGTAGACTAAGTTGGATTAATTTTGCATTCCCCAGTATCTATTCCCTCCATTCCCTCACTGACAACAAAGAAGGAAGTCACAAGATGAAAGTTGAATTTGAAAAACAGACAACATGACCTTACCTAAAACCAAAGAAGAAAGAAGCTTTTGGGCTACCACAAGAGGAAACCACGAAGATCACAATACTGTCATCTGTGAGAAGACAAAGAGAAGTAAGAATAACAAAGAAGTGCAGGACAAAACTAGAAGTAAGTATTGACAAAATACTTACTCACGCTTAAATGGTGACAAAATGAAAGATCCATATCGATTGATGGATGAACAATGTTGCAAAAGAAGAGAAGAAGAGGAGAAGAAGAAGAAGAAGAAGAAGAAGAAGCAGCGTAACCCAGACGACTCTTACTCTTACCATGACTCTAATTGATGGACTGACTGACTGTGAAAAAAAAAGTACTTTCTTAATATTAATGCATTGCAGGTGGGCCGGATCCTTGAGATGAGTTTGGGCTAGGTTTAGCAATTTTAAATTTTTTGACAAACTTCATGTAGCTAGTTTATTTATTTGCATAATAAAATGAGTCTTGAGGTCAATAATTTTTTTTTAAAATCTTAAAAAGTAGGCTGTTTGATTTAGCAATTGTTGTAATTTCTTAAAAATAATTAGCAAGTGTATATCCTTACACAAAAATTGCTTAAAAATATATATGCAAGTAGAATGTGTAATTTAGAAATTGTTGTAATTGCTGAAAATAATTTTAGCAAGTGGGTAGCCTCTGACAAAAATTGTTACAATTGCTTAAAAATATCTTAGCAAGTAGTAGGTACGATTTAGAAATTGTTGTAGTTTCTAAAATAAAAATTAGCAAGTGGATATCCTTACACAACAATTGCTTAAAGTTATATTAGCAAGTAGAATGTGTAATTTAGCAATTGTCGTAATTGCTGAAAATAATGTTAGCAAGTGGATAACCTTCAACAACAATTGTTGCATTTGCTTAAAAATATCTTAGAAAGTAGTATGTTAAGCAATTGTTGTAGTTGCTGAACAAAATTCTCAGCAAGTGAGTTGTTTGATTTAGCAATTGTTGAAGTTGTTGAGAATTGTTTTAGCAAATTATTGAGTAATTTGATTGTTAATTTTTATCTAAACCATATTAAATGATAAATAAAGTAATTTTGAAGTATTATAGTACTTAGAATTGATTTTGGTGGTGATTTGGTACAATTAAGTAGTAATTTGTTCACAACAGACAATAAATCGAGTGATTAAACGCGCGCGTAATCAACATTAATTAAGTAATTTGATTTTTAATTATTATCTAAATCATATTAAATAATAAATAAATTAATTTTGAAGTATTATAGCACTTAGAATTGATTTTGGTGGCAATTTTGTACAATTACGTAGTAATTTGTTCACAATTGATAATAAATCAAGTGATTAATCGCGTAATCAATATTAATTGAGTAATTTAGTTGTTAAGTATTATCTAAATCATATTAAATGATAAATAAATTAATTTTGAAGTATTATAGCACTTAGAATTTTGGTGGCAATTTTGTACAATTACGTAGTAATTCGTTCACAACTGATAATAAATCAAGTGATTCACCGCGTAATCAATATTAATTGAGTAATTTAGTTGTTAATTATTATCTAAAATATATTAAATGATAAATAAAGTAATTTGAAGTATTATAGTGCTTAGAATTGATTTTGGTGACGATTTTGTATAATTACATAGTAATTTGTTCACAACAAACAATAAATCGATTAACTAAATGCGTAATCAACATTATTGAATAATTTGATTTAATTATTATCTAAATCATATTAAATGATAAATAAAGTAATTTTGATGTATCATGGTACTTAGAGTTTATTTTGGTGGCGATTTTCTAAAATTACGTAGTAATTTGTTCACAATAGACAATCAAGCGAGTAACTAAACGCGTAATCAACATTAATTGAGTAATTTAATTGTTAATTATTATCTAAACCATATTAAATATAAAAAAATAATGTTGATATATTACGGTACTTAGAGTTGATTCTGGTGGCGATTTTATACAATTACATAGTAATTTATTCACAAAAGACAATAAATTGATTAATTAACCTCATAATCAATATTAATTGAGTAATTTAATTGTTTATTATTATCTAAATCATATTAAATGATAAATAAAGTAATCTTGAAGTACTATAGCGCTTAGAATTGATTTTGGTGGCGATTTGTACAATTACCATAGATTTTATTTTCGGAACAGATAATAAATCGATTAATTAATCGCGTAATCAATATTAATTGATTAATTTAATTGTTAATTATTATCTAAACCATATTAAATGATAAATGAAGTAATTTTGAAGTACTATAGTGCTTAGAATTGATTTTGGTGGCGATTTGTACAATTACGGTGAAATTTGTTTGGAACAGACAATAAATCGATTAATTAATCTCGTAGTCAACATTAATTGATCAATTTAATTGTTAATTATTATCTAAATCATATTAAATGATAAAAAAATTAACTTTGAAGTATTATAGTACATAGAATTGATTTTGGTGGCAATTTATACAATTACATAGTAGTTTGTTCACAACCGACAATAAATCGAGTGATTAATTGCGTAATCAATATTAATTGATTGATTTAATTATTAATTATTATCTAAATCATATTAATTAATAAATAAATTAACTTTGAAGTATAGTAGTATTTAGAATTGATTTTGGTGGCAATTTTGTACAGTTACGTAGTAATTTGTTCACAACAGACAATAAATTGATTGATTAATCACGTAATCAACATTAATTGAGTAATTTAATTGTTAATTATTATCTAAACCATATTAAATGATAAATAAAGTAATTTTGAAGTATTTTAGTACTTAGTGAGTTGAATTTGATGACGATTATAATTACGTAGTAATTTGTTCACAACAAATAATAAATCGAGTGATTAATTGCGTAATCAATATGAATTGAGTAATTTAATTGTTAATTATTATCTAACCATATTAAATTGTAAATAAAGTAATTTTGAAGTATTTTAGTACTTATAATTGATTTTGGTGGCGATTTTGTATAATTACATAGTAATTTGTTCACAACAAACAATAAATCGAGTGATTAAACGCGTAATCAACATTAATTAAGTAATTTAATTGTTCATTATTATCTGAAATTTATTAAATGATAAGTAAAGTAATTTTGAAGTATTATGGTACTTAGAATTAATTTTGGTGGCGTTTTTGTATAATTACGAGTAGTTTGTTCGGAACAGACTATAAATCGATTAATTAACCGCGTAATCAATATTAATTCAGTAATTTAATTGTTAATTATTATCTAAACCATATTAAATGGTATATAAAGTAATTTTGAAATATTATAGTACTTAGAATTGATAATGTAGTAATTTGTTCGGAACAGGTAATAATCGATTAATTAACCGCGTAATCAATATTAATTAAGTAATTTAATTGTTAATTATTATCTAAACCATATTAAATGAAAATTAAAGTAATTTTGCAGTATTATAGTGCTTAGAATTGATTTTGGTGGCTATTTTGTACAATTACGTGGTAATTTGTTCACAACAGATAATAAATCGAGTGATTAAACACATAATCAACGTTAATTGAGTAATTTATTATCAATTTTTATCTAAACCATATTAAATAATAAATAAATTAATCTTGAAGTATTATAGTACTTAAAATTGATTTTGGTAGCGATTTTGTACAATTACGTAGTGATTTGTTCATAACAGATAATAAATCAATTAATTAACCGCGTAATCAACATTAATTAAATAATTTAATTTTTAATTATTATCTAAACCATATTAAATAATAAATAAAGTAATTTTGAAGTATTATAATACTTAGAATTGATTTCAGTGGCGATTTTGTCCCGGAACAAACAATAAATCAATTAACCACATAATCATCATTAATTAAGTACTTTGTAATTTTTAATTATTATCTAAACCATATTAAATGATAAATACAGTAATCTTGAAATATTATAGTAGGAAAAAAGCATAAAGTGACACTTAAAGTTGTATTGAAATGTAGAATACACACTTTAACTGTTAGACCGACCTATTATACACCCGTAGTACTCATAAGTGAATTATGTTCCCCCTTCTAACTCCAAACCCAGGCGCGTTCTAATACCTCTATGAAGGCGCGTCAACACTTTAATTTGCTATTTTTTACACATTAAAATGGACCCGATGGTCTAAAATCACTCACCTAACCCTAATTCTCCTAACAAACAAAAATAAAGAACCCTAAATCCTCAAATTGAAGTTCAAAGGCACCCAATTCGTTTGAAACAAAGGTATTTTTTTTTTTCATTTTGATTTATTCCTCTCCTTTTTCATCTCAATTCATCTCTTTCTTTCCATTTTGATTTTTGTTAGTGAAGTGGTAAAATGAGTCAAATAAGCTTGACTAAGCTTTGTACGCAAGACGGAGATCATGAAGTAGACGAGGAGCGATGCAAACATGGATTTATTCTTCCATTGTTAACCTCTTGAATGTCAAGAAATCCTAGTAGACGATATTGGGTTTGTCCTTACTATGGGGTAAGTTAAAGGGATTAACACCTAAAGTTGTATCGAAAATTTGATTTACTATGTGTTAAGTTGAATTTATACCTTTATAATTGATCTTCAAGAGTTATAAGTTGATGTATTTTGTTGTTTCTATTCCCTTTAGAATGGTAGATCATGCAACTTTTGGCTTTGGAAGGATGACTATATTGATCCAAGATCAAAATTTGTAATTCCTAAGCTGCTGGGAAGAATAGGTGAGCTTGAGCAAAGAGTTGACGCTTTAGAAGCTTGACAACAAGTCGACTAGGTCGACCAACTCTGCGGAGAGCAAATCATCACATATGAACGAAATAGAGTTGAAATTGGACAACTCTGACGATGATTTGAAGAAGATGAAAGAAAATAAGAAGAAGTGGAAAAGAATTTTGGCTAAGTCCAAAAAAAGGGAGACACAACTTTGGATTACTCTCCTGTGTGTTTGTATTCTAGGTGTAAGTTTTGTTTTTCAAGGAAGTTGCCATGATATCGTGATGCAATTGTACTTGTAACAACGTAATAAATTGGTGTCGTAAGGAATTAGTGTTGTTAGTGTTGTAATAAACCTTTTTTGTGTAATTTATGGAGAATTTGGTGTTGTAACAAGGAATTGGTGTTGTAATGATCTTTTTTGATGTAATGAAATGTTAGAATTGATCAAAATTTGTCATTTTATCTATCTACCTTTCTTTTATTTTGGTGTAATGAAATATTGATAAGAAAGTGGGTATAAATTAAACAATTAGTTGGGAAAAGATATCGTAAAATCCAAAAATATTTATAAGAGAAAAGTCATTGCTTGACATTCATAACAAAAGAGAATCCCAAAGTTTTACATACACTCTGCAGTCACAACTGTCAATCAATAGCAAAAGAGAATATAGTTACAACCTAAAGTGCAGTCACAACTATTGCCAAATCCTAAACTAAAGAGCAGCCACAACTATTATTTTCAATAAAATCACAATTGCCTAAGCATTCTATAAAATATAGTTACAAAATATAATGTTTCAACTACAGTCACAACTGCCAAACATCTATCAAAAAGACATTGGAGCTCTCTTGACCCAAATGTGCAACTTTAGAGCTTGTCTCAATATGTTTTTTCCTCCTCATTTCTTCAAGTTGTCTTGATGTCACAACCTATCTTCCCTTCCGCTTAACACCTTTTGTCGGTTCACTCCTAAGATCCCCAGTCACAAATGCCGAAGACTTCACATTTCTAAATCTTTGACTGCCCATTTCTGGCTGCTCAAACAAGTATAAATAATTTTTAAGTTAATAAGGATTGTAAATGATGTGCAAGTATACAACCAAATACTTATATTAATAATATTAGCTCCACTTTCTATGTGAAGTACACCCATTCTAACCACCCATTCTAACCATTCTTGGTCTGCTTGCAAGACATCCCTAAGAAAGTAACAAATATTAGATTCTATTAAATTATAATTTTTAGAAAATTTTTAAATCACCTCTTTTGTTGAACTCCTTGGTCTACCCCTTCCTCTTCCAATGGGAACACTTGATCCATCAGGATGTGTAGCAATTGATCCAGCAGCAAGGGTGGAAGTTAATTGTAATGCCCAATAAATTATCAAAATATCCCTAGAGAGGTATGCTTGTAACGCAGCTTTCAATGCTCGTATGACAAATCCGAGATCAGATTTGTGACCACCATGAAAAATTAAGTGGGAAAATGGTCTTAGTTGATTTTTAGTACGACCGAATCAAAAGATAATTTTTCGATCCGAAAATCAAAATAGTGTCGGTGCGCGATGGAGGCGCTCGCGCCTCTATAGCAGACACACACTTATTTTTTTTCCAAATTTTTTGACGAGATTGGAAAAACTCGTTCAAAAACTTCTATGAGAAAAATACACTGTATGCGGACTGGGTTATTCCAAAGCTGAATTTTTTAAAAATTTTGTGAGGGGTATTCCGGTCGATTCCTAACCCTCTGAAACTCAAAACACGATCTAATTAGGTCGTTTTGACGTAAAAAGTTTTAAAACCCCATTTAAGTCCTTTCTAATAATCTAACAAAACTAGGGCTTGAGAAGGGAGGAGAAGAGCTTGAGATTGAGGAATTCAAGAGGAATTCTTGAAGGTGATTGTTGATAGCTTCATCCCAAGTATGTAAGGCTAAACTAGAAGCATGAGATTGTCCTCTCATGTGCCCCATAGATAGTCATAGAGGAGTTGAGTGTTCATGAGTCCCCATACATGCTCTTAAATTAATTCTTGAATATCTTCTTACAAATTATGTCTATTTTCATGTACTTCTGTATGTTGATGATCATCATAAACTTGTTTCTTTAAATTGAATATTTTCATGAGAAATTGCAAAACCCTACATGACTATTTTGAAAGCATACACGAGGGAACTTAAGAATTGAGTCTAGAGCCTTGATTGGAGGATGTCGAGTATGATTATGATGAGAGAATGATGATGAGTTGATGGAACTTGATAGTCCTGTGAGTCTCCATAAATGAACTCTACTGATTTGTCTATTCGATTGTTTGCTTACAATTATTCTAAATCTTAAGTCATTGCTTGAAATGTTCCTTGATGAGAGGGATAAAGTCCTTATCAGATTGATTGATCAAAGGGTTAAAGTTCCTATGAGATTGATTGATGATAGGGTTGAAAGTCACTATGATTTGATTGGTTTGATTGGATTCTTTGTCTTATGAGCATTGAGTCATGGGAGGAGTATCGAGCACCGAAGAGTAAGAGTTAGTCCAACTTGCACTCATCAAACTACGTCGCCAAATATAGGTGAGGCATAGAACCATCACATTATATTGTGGTTCCCTCTTGATTATAAGTCCCTGAAAGCAATAGAGGACTTAGTTGATTGCAATTTCCCTTAGTGGATTCGATTCGTTCCCTACCTGGCAAGTATGGAACGGCCATGGCAACACTGGTGGGATGTTGTACAATCACTGGCAAATAAGTGATTGTTGTCGGATAAGAGAAACTTCCAGAAAGTTCCTACCTTGAGTACTCTGAGTCGAGATGAGATGAGATAAACTCCTTTGAGACAAGTCTGATTTGATTGATGAGGTTGATTGGTTGATGAGTCACTTGTCTACACTTTATTCTTGCTTTAAGATAGACATTTGAGATGTTGGTTGTTTCTATTTCTGAGTTGATGCTGTTCCATATCATTCTACCTGTTTCTGTTTCATTCAGCTATTTTACATACCATACATTTCACGTACTGATGCCACTCGGCGCTGCAAAAATGATGCAGTTACAGGGATTAGAGATTATTATCAACAGGCGCACCGTCGAGGATCCGAGGCATTCAGCTGATTGGTGAGCCTCCCCTACTCCAAAGGGCTCACTATATTTATTTCATCATGCTTTTAAGTTAGACTAGACTAGTCTTATATTTTGATTTCAGTAGCCATGGGTCTGTCATTGACACCACTTGATTAGTGATAGAGGCTTTATAGATGATAGTTGAACGTTGATGTTGGGATTGTGACCTAGTTCTTCCTACTAGCCTTTCTTATTAATCTATTATTATTTTAGACATTAGATGAGATGAGCCCATTTACTTCCATTTAATTCTGCTGATCTGTAGAGTTATTGGATTGAATGGATGCGATGAGGACAAGTGGTTCGCTTGGGGACTAGCAATAGTCTCTAGGTGTCGTCCACGTCTTGGGTACCCTACCGGTTGGTGATATTGATCCAACAGGTGTGGCATTTGATCTAGCAGCAGGGGTGGAAGTTATCCAGCAGGTGTGGAACTTGGTCCAGCAACAAGGGTGAAAGTTGGTCCAGCAGGCTGCTCAAATGAAAATAAATAACTTTATTAATATTTGTCTTAACAATATAAATAAAGTAGAAGTAAAAATAATTACCTTCTTTATTGAATCCTTTGGTCTACCTTTTCCTTTTCCAATGGGAGCACTTGGTCCAGCAGTAGGGGTGGAACTTGGTCTAACAGCAGAGGTGAAACTTGGTCCAATTGGGCACTTCCTTTAATTGTGACCCTTGCTATGATAAGTACTGCAACACATCTCAATCCCCCTTTTAGACGTTTTTCCAATTTTCAGACTTTTACCTATCTCTTTCCTCCTAGCCTTCTCAGGTCTTCCTGGCAGCTTTCTAACATGAGGTGGTATAACATAGAGGTTTCGGGATTCAGGCCACATTTTTAGATTTATAACTAGCTGAATGAAGTAGTTGTATGTCTTCATGTAAGTTTCTCTACTGTACCAATGAGACATGTAGTTCATTTGATCTAATTTTCTATGGTGAAGAGAAGCTATTGCATAAGGACATGGTATGCCTTTCAACATTCATGCTCTACAACTACAAGTCTGTCTCTAAATATCCACAACATGTTTGTATAATCCATGAACCACCTCATACCCTGAATCGAAATTCCATTCAATGCTGCATTTCATAGACTTGGACGTGTTATCTTGCAGAACTTTCGTTGCCGTTGGAGAAAAGTCATAGATCCAACCACTACAAAAGTCCCTCATCTATCCTATTCTTTTCATCATTTTAACTCTAATTTCTTTAAACATGGTAATTATAGTCTTGTGTCTTGCTGCTAATATCTATGCATTGAAACTCTCATCCATGTTATTATCTACAATATCACATTTTGTGGTAAAACTAAAGTAAACCTTGTTCCATCTTTCTGGATTATAATACAAGTTTCAGACCCAGGAGTAAACTTTTCCGTATCAAATGATCAACTATGTTATTCCCCAACCTTTTCATATAACTAATGTTATCCTTCAACTCCGCCTCAAAAGTAGACCTTGCCTACCTCCAAAAAAAATTTCTCCTCTCAATGCCTTTCCATTTGCTGGACCAGTTAGCAAGGATGTGTCTAGCACACATCCTATGTTCAACATTAGGCCGATAGATACTTATGACATTTTCAAGACCCTATAAAATTTTAGAAATATTATATAAATAAATAAAGACTAAATTATATTCAAGAGAGTAAAAATAAACAAGAAATAAAGAATAGGAAAAGAATATTACATGAAGTGAATTAATTCTAACCTTTTGCATAGCAATTATGATTGTCATGTTTGTTCCATCACCCAAATGAAGATCTCCTTTCACAAGATTGACAAACCAACTTCAAGTATACTGATTTTCAACCTCAGCTACTGCCTAAGTGTAATAACCGGTTAGGTTATCTTAAAAATTAGTCCTCTTATTTTTTTTGAAATATCCTTCTCGTGAATTTTAAATGGGCATTTTGGACTATTTGATATTATGATGGTTTAACTTATGGGTAGATTTAGACAATTAGATTAATTTGTGGACCAAAGAGTTAAGTTACTTAAGTACCATTTAATCTATTTATTAAAATAATAATTTAGTGGGGTTTAATATTTTACTCCACAACCTAAGCAACAGAGAAAAGAAAAGAGAAAAAAGGGATAAAAACACACTGTGCGGCGACAGGGCGTGGAGCCGATCTCCAAACTTTTCCCCAAGTAAAACCTTCAATTTAGTATAGATAGTTATAATGTTAAAGTAGTAACATTGAACAATTAAATGGAATAAGTGACTTGAGAAAAAAATATATAAAAATATAAAAATATACAAATATAAAGATGCAATCAATGCATCCATTTAAGGATGAGGGGGGGGGGGGGGGCAAGATGTGACCCACCACTATATTCTAACTTTGTCCATTTCTTATAATATTACTAGGCATTATTATTATTATAGTAGATAAGCCAAACCAAGGATTATAAAGAGTGCAGAATTGATGCCACAAGTGACTAAGTCGTACTCATTGCGAGGGTCACGTTGACGTACTGTTTTTCCCAAATCTTTTTATACATTGTGATATGAGTTTTTATAAAATTAGCTTACACAATACATTGAATTATAGAATATCATTAAATTCACAGTATGTAGAGGAATATGGATTAAATACTAGGTTAGAAATTTAGGAATTAAATTATCGAATTAGATGAAATTTTGAAGTTAGGCTAGATATATAGTAATACGGGTGCCATTGAACTCCTTGTGATGTGTATGCTTCATTCTTGATAGAGAATTGTCATTTCGGGAGTTGAATCCAAGATTTATCCATTCGGTAGAAGTGTTCACGTGCGGTGACGGCATTGAGGTAGGTTTGGCTATCCTTCTTTGAGATAGGGATTGAGTTATTGAATATACTTATGTTGTAATCTATGGGATGAGATCATATCATGTGTTGTGTTGATAATTCTTATTGTGTTGCTTCGAGAGCATGTGAATCCTAAATTGAGAATAGTGTAAATATGACATGTTGAGAAAGGGAGAAAATTGTGATATATATTGAGGATCATGGGTTGTTTGAGAAAATAAAGCTACTAAGAAGAGGTGAGATATTTTAAAAGAGAATTGTATCCAAATATGTATAAAAGAGGGTGAATAATATAATTACTAAACCTGAGAACTTTGATATTTATTTGTGCTTATTGAGAGGAATGTTGCTTCCATAATTGTGTCTTGATTGCATGCATCCTCATACTACATGTCATAGCATTTTGGGAAGTTTTGAATGGTGATTCTTATCATGAGTCCTTGACTACAGGCACTTGGGTGGCAAGGTAGTTGATATATTGTAATTGAGGTATATGGCCTGTGAGGTCCCTATGGGTCCTCTTAGTCTGGGAGCCTTAGCTCGACGGGGGTGTATATGACAGGTTGTGCAGCGGTCTTGATACCACCTTGCATCGCATTGCATTGCACGACACTGCACACCATTCTATT
The DNA here is from genome assembly GCA_029948455.1 of Solanum rostratum. NCBI lineage: Eukaryota > Viridiplantae > Streptophyta > Magnoliopsida > Solanales > Solanaceae > Solanum > Solanum rostratum. Next base: position 20,192,047 of record CM057049.1, read on the forward strand.
ATACTACTTGTGGTTGTTTTGGGTTGGCTTATGTGAGATTATATGTTTACTTTATTCGCATCGTTCTATATAAATTGGCGGCACCGATGCCGGACTGATTTTTCTGTTGTAGGTGGAAGCGTTCCTAGATTATTTCATAGTTTATTCAATTTATAATTCCCAGTTGGTTAAACCTACTGGGTACATATTATGTGTACTCACCCCTACTCCTTTCTCCCCCCGCAGATTCTCGTCAGGGATATCCACGTGATAGTTGATTTGCTCGCGCACTTGGTTCATACCAGATCTAGTGGTGAGACTCAGGGCTTTGAGTTTCCATTGGATTCTATCTTAGTTGTTTAGTCTTTATTTCTATTCGAAGACTGAGATGCACTTATTTTACTAGTTAAGTATTAGATGCTCTACTCGTGACACCAGGTTTTGGGATATCATTGTTATGTGGCGACTGCTTATTCATTGGTTGTTTTCTTCTAGGATACATTTATTGTTGGGGTTGGAATTAAGTGGTCTTAAGTCATGACCCTATTTTGGGTCGTGACACCAAGCTAGTGGCAGCATTTGATTGTTGCCATCTAAACAAACAGCAGCCACTAACTGACCCTTATAGACCCCCTTTAGAAAACAACCATCTAAACCAATGCACTTTCTACAATCAGACAAGTAGGACTTCTTCATTGCATCAAAACATATGTAGAAGCCTTGAAAATGTGTTCTACCATCTTCAGATGTTCCCTCATGATGCTTCACTACACATGTACTACTTGGATTACTTCTTAGCAACATATCTTTATAGTCTAAAATCCTCCCAAATTCAAGTTTGTAATCACCCATTAACTCTTGCAATACCTTGATTCTTGCTCTCTTATACAGTGTTCTACCAACATGTAAATCCAATTTTTTTAATAATCCCTTGAAATTCAAAAATCCTAACGTTAGGTTGTTCCTTTATCCTCTCATTATAGTGACTAGCAAAAAACTTTCTATTATAGAGCTTGTTCTTATTAGCAGAGTCACACTTGTGGACTGGATTATACATCTTGACAACAAAATTATTTGTCCTAAAATCAAAGCTAGCAAATAGAAACCAAGGACAAACAACTACACATCTAAACATTACCCTTACCCTTGCAGGTTCATTAATATGCATTTCAATAGCAACATGCTCATCAACAACATATTTGGTAACAACAACTCTAAATGCATTAACACTTTCAAATGCAAGGCCTAATTCCCAAACTACTTTCTGATAGGTAGAATCAAACAAAGTTGTTTTTACCTTCTTTATCTTTCTTTGTTTAACTCTCTGTTCAACTGTTGTTTCATCATCACTATAATCATCTGGATCTGTTTCAAAGATAACAGCTTCATCTGAGGGATAATAAGGTTCATCGCCACCTAACTTGCCTTCTAAATTGTTTCTATTACCACCCATTGATTCATCATACCTATCATTTGGTCCTATTTTTCCAGTTCCTAACTTTACATGATTAGGCAATGCAACTCTTTCTCCCCTCTTTCTTCTTTTTGTTTTTCTTTTTTTTTCCTTAAAAGTTCTTACCTCTTCATGTACATCACTCCCATCATCTAATACTCCTCCATTTAATGATTCTACGTCAGACTCTTGATCAGTAGGAGGATGGACAGGGACAGAGTTGAATAAAAAACTGGATCAGTAGGAGGATGGACATGGGCAGAAGTTGAATAAAAAATAGTATCAGCACAAGAATGGACAGGGGAAGAAGTTAGAGGAGGAGTTGGAACATTGATTTGTAGAAGAATGGATAGGTAAAGAAGTATTTGGAGTAGAAAGGTTAGAATTTGGAACATTATCTTGGGCCCAACTTGGCACTAAAAGAACCATTAGGCCCAATATTTTGAAATGTCCCTACTCCAGTTTGGCCTTCTACATATTCCAATGTAGGTGGGACCAAAGTAGCATTTGTTACCAAGTGACAAACGAATGCTTCCAAAGTTTCTCCACCACTCGACATTCAAAAATTATAATAGTATCCACATCTGATTTAATTGCTAACAAAACAGTAGTGCCAGGCAGTCTCGAATATAGTATGCATTTTGTCCAGGTTCATACCCTAACCCTTGCACATAATCCCTCAATTCAAAATAAGATAACCTATCTACATTAACATCTAAAAGCGCAGTAATCTGTCCACCATCATAAGGGGTTTTCACATTTTTCAGTATTCATGAAACTCCCGTGATAAAATCTCCCAGAGTAATCAAATCAAAGGACATTTTTAACAACCTAAAAATAGATTAAACACGACATGCAAATCAAATCAAAATGTAATTTTGTAGAACTTCACTTTATAGTCGGCACGACAAACATATACAATAACAAAAAAAATAGAACACGAAGACAAAACACATTTTGCCATTGTCAAGACTCAAAAACCCTAGCCTACATACTACAGAAAATGAAATGACCTTTTAGCAACGAAGATGAAGACACAACCGGTAAAATCAAAGAAAACTGCTCCAAACGATGAACTTGTTGAATGGAACACAACGAGTAGAAAACACAATAAAATTAAAGAAATTTGTAGCAATTTCTTCGAATACCATTTGATGTTCTTGGAGGAACTAAACGGGTAAGTCAAATGAATGGGTTTGGGTGAAATGAATGGGTTTTGGGGTGAGATTAATGGGGTTTGGGTAAATGAATCGGTTCAAAGTTAATGAATCGAGTCGAATTAGTTTTTATTACGTGGCAACCAGAGAGGAAGAGTGACAATCACTCGATCCCTTTACTCTGGGTCTGAGGTTAGGAAGGGGAAAAATAATTCACTTATGAGTATTACGGGTGTGTAATAGGTGGGCCTAATAGTTGAAGCGTGTATTCTGCATTTCAGTACAACTTTAAGTGTCACTTTATGTTTTTTCCCTATTATAGTACTTAGAATTGATTTTGGTGGTGATTTTATACAATTACGTAGTAATTTGTTCGGAAGACAATAAATTGATTAATTAACCGTGTAATCAATATTAATTAAGTAATTTAATTTTAATTATTATCTAAACCACATCAAATGATAAATAAAGTACTTTTGAAGTATTATAGTACTTAGAATTGATTTTGGTGGCGATTTTGTACAATTACGTAGTAATTTGTTCAGAATAGACAATAAATCGATTAATTAACTGCGTAATCAACATTAATTGAGTACTTCGTAATTTTTAATTATTATCTAAACCATGTTAAATGATAAATACAGTAATTTTGAAGTATTATAGTACTTACACTTGATTTTTCAGCAAGTGAAACAATTGCTGAAGAAAATGCCTTACTTGTTGAAGATTTATTCAACATTACTACCGTCAATTTCTTGAAAACTGAAGCATTCAATAACAATACTTGTTCAACATTAATATTTTAAAAAATTAAGAAACATTTACAAACAACAAATAGTAATCAACATTTCCAATCACTTCGCTCCGAGCATGTCTTTTTACGTCCACTCCTTTTGCATATGGAACATTTATTTTTCTTTGTTGGAAATGTCCACTTATCTTGAGCATGACTAGAATGTGATGATTGTGTGGTTTCTGGTGTATTACTGAAAACTTCAAGAGTAGGAGTAGGAGTAGGAGTCGAAGTATTGTGTGCACTGGCACTTTCTTTATCTGCAGTATCCATGTCTGCTGAATCACGTTCATCATTTAATATTTGTTGATTTTGACAGTTTTAGGTCAATCTTTCAACCACGTACACTCTTAAAATGGGTCTACTTTCATCTTTCAAATAAGTATGCAAACTTATTTGATTTTTTTTATCCTAAATGGAGTGGCCCTTTGCTTTTCACCGCAGCTATGAATGTAGGTGATGTCAAGATCTTTAAATTCACAATTTAGTTCACAATAGAAATGATTTTCTTTGTAAAATATTCATACCTGACATCTCGATCCACAATCATTGCTATTGTCTGTATCATTTCTTTATTTTTCCAAAGCTAAATATAACGATTGTTGGACTAGACCCATTCACCATTGCAATAAACTCTTATTGTTATTTTATCCATCATTGATAGTAGAGATCTGTACCTATATTATGATTCAAAAGAAAACTAATCATAATTTTATTTTGATTCTGCCTACAATTGATGAAACAATTGCTTAAACACTTTCAACAATTGATTCATCAGTTGATGCAATAGTTGAAGCATCTACATCAAGTGCTGAATATCTTTCAACAGTTGCTGAAATACATTCAGTAACTCATACAACAATTGTTGAAATTTATTCAACCATACAACAATTGTTGAAATATATTTAACAATTGCCGCAGCAGCAACTACAACACCTACAATAATTGCTGAATATCTTTCAATAATTGTTGAAACACATTTAGTAATTCATGTAACAATTGTTGAAATATATTCAACGATTGCCGCAGCAGCAGCTAGAGCACCTACAACAGTTGTTGAATATCTTTCAACAATTGTTGAAACACACTCAGTAACTAATGTAACAATTGTTGAAATATATTCAACAAATGTTGCAGCAGCAGCTAAAGCACCTACAACAATTGCTGAAGATCTTTCAACAATTGCAGAAACACATTCAGTAACTCATGTAACAATTGTTGAAACACATTCAACAATTGCTGCAATATAGAGTGAGAGCTAGCTAAATTTAATGCAACAATTGTTATAACATATCCAATGATTGATTAGATGCTGCATTTCTTTCAGTAGCATGTGATGAAACGAATGCAACAATTGTTGAATCCAATTCTACTGGAATAGTAGATAAAACCCAGATGAGCAGGACACACAAAACAACGGTATTAACTTACCAAAATGGTTCACCCCACAAGCAACGTCTAGTGATAAAACAACGAAATATAATATCAAATCGACCGAATTTCAGATTTTTTTCCTAATTCCAAAAAAATTTCAGAAAAAAAAAACAGAGGTGCTAACCTTTCTTTCTTCTTTCCAACTCAATAGTAACAACAACCACAAGAAACAAACAATAATAACAAGGAGGAAGAGGAAAAAGAAGAAGAGAAGAAAAGAGGAGAAGAAAATAATGCAAATATAATCGTTGGTTGGAAGAGGACTCTGTTGGAGACACAATTTTTTCCTTTTTTTTTATATATTAGGATTCATAAGGTTGGGTCAACATGTAAAAATAAACCTTGAGGACTTCTTGAAAAAATAGTCAAAACTCATTAATTATTAACCAAAAAGTTATCACCTACGCTCAATAATTAAAACTATTGTCATTCTTTTTAACTTTCAAAATCTTTTTGTTATCCTTAATTGACTCACAAGAAACAAACAGCCACAAGAAACAAACAATAATAATGAGGAGGAGGAGGAAAAAAAAGAAGAAGAAGAGAAGAAAAGAGGAGAAGAAAATGATGCAAATATGATCATTGGTTGGAAGAGGAGACGGCTAGAGACACCTTTTTTTCCTTTTTTTTTATATATATTAGGATTAATAAAGTTAGGTCAAAGTGTAAAAAAAAACCTTGAGGACTTCTTGAAAAAATAATCAAAGCTCATTATTATTAACCAAAAAATTATCACCTATGCTCAATAATTAAAACTATTGTCATTCTTTTTAACTTTCAAAATTTTTTTACCCTTAATTGACTCACAAGAAACAAACAGCCACAAGAAACAAACAATAATAATAAGGAGGAGGAAAAAGAAGAAGAAGAGAAGAAAAGAGGAGAAGAAAATGACGCAAATATGATCGTTGGTTGGAAGAGGAGACGGCTGGAGACACAATTTTTTCCTTCTTTTTTTGTATATATTAGGATTAATAAAGTTGGGTCAAAGTGTAAAAAAAAAAACTTGAGGACTTCTTAAAAAAATAGTCAAAGCTTATTAATTATTAACCAAAAAGTTATCACCTACGCTCAATAATTAAAAACTATTGTCATTCTTTTTAACTTTCAATATCTTTTTTTCACCCTTAATTGACTCACAAGAAACAAATAGCCACAAGAAACAAACAATAATAAGGAGGAGGAGGAAAAAGAAGAAGAAGAAGAGAAGAAAAGAGGAGAAGAAAATGATGCAAATATGATCGTTGGTTGGAAGAGGAGACGGCTGGAGACACAATTTTTTCCTTTTTTTCTTTAATATATATTAGGATTAATAAAGTTGGATCAAAGTGTAAAAAAGAAACCTTGAGGACTTCTTGAAAAAATAGTCAAAGCTCATTAATTATTAACCAAAAAGTTATCACCTACCATCAATAATTAAAACTCTTGTCATTCTTTTTAACTTTCAAAATCTTTTTGTCACCCTTAATTGACTCACAAGAAACAAACAACCACAAGAAACAAACAATAATAATGAGGAGGAGGAGGAGGAAAAAGAAGAAGAAGAAGAGAAGAAAAGAGGAGAAGAAAATGACGCAAATATGATCGTTGGTTGGAAGAGGAGACGGCTGGAGACACAGTTTTTTTCTTTTTTTTTTTAATATATTAGGATTAATAAAGTTGGCCAAAGTGTAGAAAAACAACCTTGAGGACTTCTTGAAAAAATAGTCAAAACTCATTAATTATTAACCAAAAATTTATCACCTACCCTCAATAATTAAAACTCTTGTCATTTTTTTTAACTTTCAAAATCTTTTTGTCACTCTTAATTGACTCACCCTAGTTACTTTGCCATTAACAGGGATGTGGCATATATTTAAAATTTGGACACAATTAAACCACAGTTACAAATTTAACTACTCTCGACACCATTATCCTCCTCTTCATTACAAATATTTACAACAGTTCGAACTGGCTTGAAGTTCAATTATAGTCAAAATTCAGACCACTTGAGTATGGCAAAAGTTGCAATAATTTAGAGAGCAGCCTTAGAAATGAATATCTGTGTATGACTCCTAATAAGTGATCAAGCCTACACTAAGGACTTTTTAAACGCCATTTTTGCTGTATGTGTGTGTCTAAATGAAACTGCCCTTTAAAAAGGTACGGATGTTACAGGAAAACATACCCCAAAAAGATCTATATATCTCCTTATATGTACAACAACCCCAATTGGAGAAAGTAAGAGTTGTTTGGTTGGAAACAACTTATCTCAAGATTAATTATCTCGAAACAAGTTATTCCACTCCCATCACTAGGATATAAATGGTGAAATAAATAATCTAAGAATTGCCTGATACTTCCAACCAGACGTCAGATAAAATAATCCTACATTTTATCCCAAAAATATTATACGTTATACCGCACACCAAACGACTCTTAAAGTCATACCACCACATAATTTTATGTCTGCAATTCTTTGCTCCATTTGATAATGTATAAAGGTTGATAAGGAGTAACACAACTTATTATTATTTAATACATTTTGTACATAAGATAATAGAGCTCCAACACACTTCCTCTCCACCAAAGATACCATATATATGTCCACCTCCATGTCCCATCCAACCACCACCATGGCTGTTCCAGGCCAACCCCACTTGTCCTTTGAGAAAATAAAAATGAGAAGAAACATCACTTCTCATCGCTGAACCCTGAGTTTACTGGAAATATTGCATCACAACAGATATCTCATGTACTTCGCGTTAGAGATGATCCCATTCCCAAACACAAATAGGACATCGTACAATGGAAGCATATGAAGATGATTAGTTGATGCATAAGGCTTGCTAGGCTATCATAATAGAGCTAATGTCCAGCTAACTAAAACATGCTCTCTATTTACGTTTTGCTAATGCAGTAAACAAACATACCACTATGCACATGATATATCTTAAGTTGACTATGCAGTCTAATGTCGTACCAATTATGCACCTCGCTAATTAATTGAGTCGACTCTGTCAATGACATCCAAAGCCTTGCAGAAGGAATGAACTCTAGGCCTTGCAGGTTCAAGAAGGCTTAAATCCGAGCTAGTTGGCTTATCTCGATCTGGCATCGACATCAAATCCCTCCTAAATCTACAAGGCCTAGAGTTCATTCCTTCTGCAAGGTTTTGACTGCCTATACAAGCACTCATGGTGGATTTTCTGTTCTAAGGAAACAGGCTAATGAATGCTTTCCTCCCCTGGACATGAGAAAGCATATTCCGGCCCAGGAATTGATTATGAAAGACCTTTGCGACATAGAATGACACTTTAAGCATCTATTTAGAGGCCAACCTCAGAAGACTATATCATACCACAGAGTTACTTACACAAATAACATACGAGGCTGCCAAACGACATACAAGCATATCAAACTCCCCTGAGCAACAAAATACTGTGGTTGCTCCATATAGATATCTCCCTCGAGATCATCATGGAGAAAAGTATTCGTAATGCCCAACTGACTTATATTAATTACATTTGTATCAATCTAGGTACATATTGTCACGCCCCAAGAGGGTACCTTTGGCGTGGTCGGCACTCAGAGATTATTGCTAGTTCCCAAGCGAACTACTTAGCCTCATCACATCATTCAATCCATAAACTTTACTAAATAGCGAGAAGTATAAGTAAGTAAATGGGTACATCTCATCTAAAGTCTCAAAGTAAATATATAAAAATAAAAGCTAGTAGAAAGAACTAGCTTACAAGTCTCAATATCAACGCTCAACCATCGTCTATGAAGCCTCTATTACTACTCATGTGGTGCTAATGACAGATCCATGGCTACCCAAATCAAAATAAATGAAATAGTCCAGTTTAACTGTAAAGAATGATGAGATAATCATAGTGATCCTCAAGAGTAGGGGAGGCTCCCCAAATCAGCTGTGAGTCTCAAATCTTCAACGGAGCGCCTGTTGACGATTTCTAGTACCTCCCTCTGCATCCAGAGTGGACATCAATACTTAGAATATACTAGTATGAAAAATAGCTGAAAGAAATAAAAACTAGTAGAACAGTATGGAAACAACATCAACTCAAAGTAATCATCAAAATAACATCAAATCGTCAAATGTCTATCTATGCAAGAATAAAGAGTAGACAAGTGACGCACCAATAACTCAAACTCATAAATAGTCTCAAACTCATCTCAAAGGAGCTCACCTCCTCTCATCTCATCATCTCAGAGTACTCAAGATAGGAAATTTATGGGAGTTTCTCTTATCCGGCAACACTCACTTATGAGTTAGTGAATGTACAACAATCACACTAATGTTGCCACAGCCATTCCAAACTTGCTAGGTAGGGAATGCTCCAAAATCATATCAGCTCACCCAATATAGAGTCAGTACTCAACAGATCCGCTATTGCTTTCAAGGACTGTTACTCTCGAGAGAACCATAATATATGTGATGGTTTTATGCCTTACCTACGTTTGGCGACGTAGTTAATGAGTTCGAGTGAGACTCACTCTTACCCATTTCAGTGCTCGATACTCCTCCCGTGACTCAATGCTCTTAAAACCTCCATCTCAACCAATTTCATAGGGACTTGAACCCCGTCAATGATCGGTATCTCAAAGGGACTCGAACCCCATCATCATTCAACTCATAGGGAATTTAACCCTTTCATCAATCAATCTCATCAATGACTCAAGATTTAGAACAATTATTAGGAATCAATTACATAGACACATCGGTAGAGTTCATTTATAGAGACTCATAAGACAGTCAATTTCTATCAACTCATCATCATCCTCTTATCACAATCAAGAATCTCAATTCAAGGCTCTAGACTCAATTCTCAAGTTCATTAGGCATGCTTTTCAAATTACTCATGTAGGATTATGCAAGTTCTTCATGAAAACGTTCAATTCAAGAAAACAAATGGTATGATGATCATCAACATAGGAAAACATGTAATTTAAATAAGTTTTTCAAGAAACACCATAAAAAATTCATGCATGTAGACTCTTGAACCATCAACTCATCTATGACCTCTATGGTGCACATGAGAGAACAATCCCATGTTTTTAGTTTAGCCTTACATACCTAGGATGCAGCTATCAATCAAGCACGTCGACGATTTCTTCTCAATTCTCTCAAACTCAAGCTCTTCTCTTCTCTCTTCAAGCCCTAGCCTTAGTAGAATATTAGAATAGGACTTAGAATGGGGGGTTTTGGACCCTTTTTACATCATAACGACCTTATCAAATTGTGTATAGAGTTTAGGAAGGGTAGGAAATCGACCAGAATGCCCCTCATAATAATTTAAAATTTTTTTACTCGAAAAGACCTAGTCTGCGATGAGGACTGGTCGCGCACTGTGTATTTTCAGAAAAAGTTTCTAAACAAGTTTTCTCAATTTCGTCAAAAATTTTAAAAAGAATATAAGTGTTAGTCTTCGATGGGTGCGCAACGCGCTCTTGTCGCGTACTAACACGATTTTATGCTTCGAATAAAAAAATTATCTTTTGATCGGGTCGCTCTAAAAATCGACTGAGACCATTTTCCCACTCAGTTTTTTGTGCTGATCACAAATTCGGCCTCAGATTTGCCATATAAGCATTGGAAGATGTGTTATGCGCATAACTTCGCTCTAGGGGTATTTTAGTAATTTTATTGGGTATTACATCATCTCCACCTTGGGGTCATTCGTCCTCAGATGAAGAGTATAGGTGGATATCAAGGCACAAATAGACTCAAAACTCATCTCAACGCTCAACTCAACCAATCATACTCTCGACTCTAGAATAGGAGGTCACGTCAAGAATGGATACATTAATTTAGTGAAGGGTAAGAAATTTACCTTCAACACTCTCATCATTTGGCATGAATAGGTGTGGATATTTGGATTTTATCTCCTCCTCAGCTTCCCATGTGTATTCCTCAACGGATTGATTTCTCCACAGGACTTTGACTGAGGCTATCTCTTTCTTCCTCAACCTACGAATATGGCGATCAAGGATTTAGACCGGAACTTCTTCGTAAGATAGGATATCTTTCACACCAATGCTATCCATAGGGATCACCAAGGCAGGATCTCCTAAGTATTTCTTCAACATCGACACATGAAATACCGGATGGACTCCATCTAACTCGGAAGACAACTCTAACTCATAAGCAGCCTTCCCAATCCTCTTTACAATTTGATAGGGTCCCACATAACATGGACTCAACTTCCCTTTCTTCCCAAATCTTAGGACACCCTTCAGAGGTGACACTTTTAAATACACCCAATCATCTACCTCAAACTCTAAATCTCTTCTCCTCACGTCGGTATAAGATTTTTGGTGACTCTGGCAGTCATTAACCTTTCTCTAATGACCTTGACCACCCAATTGGTGATCAAGCCTAATCAACTCTGCTTCTCCAACCTCAAACCACCCAATTGGTGATCTACATCTCCTCCCATACAAGGCTTCGTAGGGAGCCATTTGAATACTTGTACGATAACTATTGTTATATGCAAATTCAATCAATGGTAGGTGATCATTCCAATTTCCCTTGAAATCTAGAACACAAGCTCTCAACATGTCTTCAAGTGTTTGAATTGTACGCTCTGCCTGACAATCTGTTCATGGATGAAAGGTTGTGCTCAGGTTCACCTTAGTACTCAATACTTTTTGGAACGATCTCCAAAATTGGAAGGTAAATTGAGCTCTTTTGTCCGAGATGATGGACAAGGGAACCCCATGCAACCTTACAATCTCCTGGATGTACAACTTGGCGTGCTCCTCCGCAGTGTTTATTGTCTTAACTACCAAGAAGTGAGCCGATTTAGTCATTCTATCTACGATCACCCATATTGAATCATGTTGCTTTCGTGACTTTGGTAAACCAGTAACAAAGTCCATATTAACATCTCCCACTACCATTCCTGAATCTCAAAGTTCTGAGCCAATCCATATGGCAGTTGATGCTCAACCTTTACTTGTTGGCAATTTTGGTATTTTGAAACAAACTTAGCAATATCCCTCTTCATTCCGCTCCACCAATAGACTTCTTTCAAGTCATGGTACATCTTGGTAGCGCCTGGGTGAATGGAATATCTAGTGCCATGGACTTCTGCCATGATTCTATCTCGAATGCCATCAACATCTGGAACACACGATCTACTTTGGTATCTCAACACTCCATCTCCCCCTTTGGAGAAGACCATCACTTCCTATTTGTGGACAACCTCTTTCAATTGGAGTATGACAGGATCTTGGTCTTGCTTTTCTTTTACTTCTGCAACTAAGGATGAAGCAGACCCATCCGAAACATTAACTCCTCCTTCATCATTCTCCTCAATTTGAACTCTCAATCAAGCCAACCGATGCACTTTCTTGGCTAGTTCCTTCTTCCCTTCCTCCACATGGGTTGTGCTACCCATTGACAACCAGCTAAGAGCGTCAGCAATAACGTTAACTTAACCTGGGTGGTAGTGAATGCTCATGTGATAATCCTTGAGCAATTTCAACCATCTCCTCTATCGCAGGTTGAGATCTTTTTGACTGAAAACATACTGCGAGTTCTTATGGTTAATGAACACATCCACATGCATTCCATACAAGTAGTGGTGCCAAATTTTAAGTGCAAACACTACAGCTGCCAACTTGAGCTCATGGGTTAGATAATTCCTTTCATGAACCTTGAGTTGCCTGGAAGCATAGGCCTTTAATTTCCCTCTCTGCATCAGTACACATCCTAATCCAACCCTCGAAGCATCACAGTAAATTACAAAGTCGTCCCCTCATGCAAGGTAAGGACTGGTACAGTAGTTAACCTCATTTTCAATTCTTGGAAACTCTTTTTACATTCATCGGACCACTGAAATTTGAACTTTTTCTGATTCAATTTAGTAAATGGTGCGGATAGGGAAGAAAATTCCTCCACAAATCTACGGTAGTAGCCTGCCAACCCTAAGAAACTTCTAATGTCAGTCGGAGTGATCGGTCGGGGACAGTTCTTTATCACTTCAATTTTTGGGCATCCACTCGAATACCATCACCAGAAACAACATGGCTTAGAAAATTCATTGACTTAAGCTAGGACTCGTACTTTGAGAATTTCACATATAACTCATTGTCCTTATGAGTTTGAAGGACAACTCTGAGGTGGTTAGCATGCTCCTCCTCACTTCTCGAATACACCAAAATTTCATTGATGAAAGCAATCACAAACATATCAAGATATTGCCTGAATACTCTATTCATCATGTCCATAAAGGCAGCAGGTGAATTTGTCAACCGAAAGGACATGACAAAGAACTCAAAATGGCCATATCTAGTCCTAAAGGCTATCTTTAGAATGTCACATTCCCTCACCTTCAACTAGTGGTAGCCAAATCTAAGGTCTATCTTGGAGAAACAACAGGCGCCCTGAAGTTGGTCAAACAAATCATCTATCCTTGGGAGAGGATACTTAGTCTTTATCATGACCTTGTTCAGTTGCTTATAGTCAATAGCATTCTGAGGGACCCATCTTTCTTTCACACGAATAGGACAGGGGCACCCCCAAGGTGAAAAATTGGGCCTAATGAAGCCCTTCTCTAGCAAATCTTTCAGTTGCTCTTTTAACTCTTTCAACTCGTCGGGGGCCATCCTATAAGGTGGAATCAAGATAGGCCGAGTATCGGGAAGAAAATCAATCCCAAATTCAATCTCCCTATTAGGAGGGACTCCAGGTAGATCATCATAAAACACTTCTGGAAACTCATTAATAATCAGGACTGACTCAAGAGGTAGGGACTCGACATCATTAGATTTCACTCGCATGAGGTGATAGATACAACCTTTGAAAATCAACTTTCTGGCTCTAAGATATGAGATAAAATTCCCTCTAGGTGCAACAGAATCACTTCCACTTTAGAACCGGTTCATTAGGAAATTGGAACTTAACGTTTCGGGATTTACAATCAACAAAGGCATAACAGGCGTGAAGCCAATCCATGCCAAGAATCAAATCAAAATCAACCATCTCCAACTCAATCAAATCAACAAGAGTATCCTTATGATGGAAGAACACTACACAAGCTCTATAGATTCTCTCAACTCGAATAGACTCACCCACTGGAGTAGAAACATCAAAGGGTTCAAGAAGACTTTTAGGGGTTCTATCTAATCTACTGGCCCCGGATCCATCAAAACATAACAATCAAAAGTAAAGACTCGAATCATACCCATTACAACATCTGGGGAGTTCTCCTGATCTTGGTGACTACCTATGGCATACAAGCGGTTTATTGCCCCGCCTGCGCCTGACGTAGTGGCCCTATGGTTTCCTCTAACTAGTGGGGCTGGTGTAGTAGACTGAGCTTGATCAAACTAATTTGGACAATCCCTCTTGAAGTGACCCACTTGGCCACATCTATAGCACTCATCGTTCCTGTCATGACATCTCCCCAAGTGCACACACTTATCACACGGTGGCTTACCCTACGAACCTTGAGCCACACTAGCTTGTGACTGGGATCCATGGGTTCCAACATTCTGAAATCGTTGATCATACCCGCCTCTAGGCACAGGTGCACTAATAGATGATGGTGCTGGAAATCGGTTACCATTGTCTTTCCTTCCAACCTTATGGCTGGATGTCTTAGCTCTTTTATGCTTGAACTCTTCCTTGTCATGCTGTTACTCCTCATTATCTTGTTGCACGAATGTCATCAGTCGCTTGATGTCCATATCACTCACAAGCATGGCTCCTCTCACATCTCTCTTGGGTCCCTTATTCAACCCATCAACATACATCCCCATCCTTCCCCTCATGTCATCAACCATGTCCGGAGCATAGCGAGATAGTTGCGTGAACTTCAAACCATACTCTTGCAAGGTCATAGAGTCGTGCTTCAAATTTAGGAACTCCCTCATCTTAGCTTCTTTTTTCTCTATTGGGAAGAAGCGTCCCAAGAAGGCTTCCTCGAACACTGCCCAAGTCAAACATGGAGCATCATCCCTTCTACCTTTCTTCCACTAGTCGAACCACAGTCTGGCCACACCCTTGAGTTGGTAAGAAGCCAGTTCAACCCTATCAGCATCAGCCACATGCATCACCTGAAACACCTTCTCAAGTTCCTCCTTACATTTCCCATGATCTTCAATGGACGCAGACCTCGTGAACTCAGGCGGATTCATCCTAAATGATTCTCACACTCGAGAGGTGTCATGAGAATCTAGTCTACCCGCTCCTTGTCTAATAGTAGGTGTTGCGAATGCCTAGGCTAGAGCTTGAATAGCCCAATACAGCTCAACATTGGAGACCTCATCTTGAGGGGGTTGCTCAACAGGGATAGCTTGATCCACAGGCTCCTCGAGTACTTGAGGCTCAGGTTGATTAATAGCTTACTTGGAAGGATGTCCTTTTTCTCTGACAGCTCTTCTGGGAGGCATGTTATCAATTCTGCACGCGTAGAGCACGAATTAGAAGAGAGTCTTCATAGAGTTGAACTCTATCGCACGAATTGGAATAAGAAAGAAGTGTAACCATTCCTAATGTCTTATAGCTTCCTGCCTATGAAGTGTGGTCGACAACACACCCATAAATAAGACTCTACTAGATTCGGCTTCATAGACTCCCTAAGACACTTGAACTCTATGCTCTGATATCAAGTTTGTCACACCCCGAGAAGGTACCCTTGGCGTGGTCGGCACTCAGAGACTATTGCTAGTCCCCAAGCAAACCACTTAGCCTTATCACATCATTCAATCCATAAATCTACTAAGCATCAGAAAGTATAAATAAATAAATAGGCACATCTCATCTAAAGTCTCAAAATAAATTATAAAAATAAAGGCTAGTAGAAAGAACTAGCTCATAAGTTTTAACATCAACGCTCAACCATCGTCTATGAAGCCTCTATTACTACTCATGTGGTGCTAACGACAGACCCATGGCTACCCAAATTAAAATAAATGAAATAGTCCAGTCTAACTCTAAAGCATGATGAGATAATCATAGTGGATCCTCCGAAGTAGGGGAGACTAACCAAATCAGCTGCGAGTCTCAGATTTTCAATGGAGCGTCTGTTGACGATCTTTAGTACCTACCTCTACATCATAAAATGATGTATTCCAGAGTGAACATCAGTACTTGGAATGTACTGGTATGTAAAATAGCTAAATGAAACAAAAATTGGTAGAATATTATGGAAACAACATCAACTCAAAGTAATCATCAAAATAATATCAAATCATCAAATGTCTATCTATGCAAGAATAAAGAGTAGACAAGTGACACATCAATAACTCAAACTTATCAATAGTCTCAAACTCATCTCAAAGGAGCTCACCTCCTCTCATCTCATCTCAGAGTACTCAAGATAGAAAATTTATGGGAGTTTCTCTTATCTGACAACACTCACTTATGAACCAGTGAATTTAAAACAATCACACTGATGGTGCCACAACCGTTCCAAACTTGCCAGGTAGGGAACGCTCTGAAACCATATTAGCTCACCCAATATGGAGTCAATACTCCACAGATCCGCTGTTGCTTTCAGGGACTATTACTCTCGAGGGAACCGTAATATATGTGATGGTTTTATGCCTCACCTAAGTTTGGCAACGTAGTTAATGAGTTCGAGTGGGACTCACTCTTACCTATTTCGGTGCTCGATACTCCTCCTGTGACTCAATGCTCATGAAATCTCTATCTCTATCTCAACCAATCTCATAGGGACTCGAACCCCATCAACGATCGGTATCTCATAGGGACTTGAACCCCATCATCATTCAACTCATAGGGACTTTAATCCTCTCATCAATCAATCAAGATTTAGAACAATTATTAAGAATCAATTGAATAGATACATCGATAGAGTTCATTTATAGAGACACATAAGACAATCAATTTCTATCAACTCATCATCATCCTCTCATCACAATCAACAATCTCAATTCAAGACTCTAGACTCAATTCTCAAGTTCATTATGCATGCTTTTCAAAATACTCATGTAGGATAATGCAAGTTCTTCATGAAAACGTTCGATTCAAGAAAACAGATAGTATGATGATCATTAACATAGGAAAATATGTAATTTAAATCAGTTTTTCAAGAAATACCATCAAGAATTCATGCATGTAGACTCTTGGACCATCAACTCATCTATGACCTCTATGGGGCACATGAGAGAACAATCCCATGTTTTTACTTTATCCTTACATGCAGCTATCAATCAAGCATGTCAAAGATTTCTTCTCAATTCTCTCAAACTCAAGCTCTTCTCTTCTCTCCCCAAGCCCTAGCCTTAGTATAATATTAGAATAGGACTTAGAATGGGGATTTTAGACCCTTTTTTACATCAAAACAACCTTATCAGATCATGTATAGAGTTTAGGAGGGGTGAAAAATTGACCGGAATGCCACTCGTAATAATTTAGAAATTTTTACTTGAAAAAGATCTTGTCCGCAACGTGGATTAGTCGCGCACTGTGTATTTTTATAAAAAGTTTCTGAACGAGTTTTCTCAATCCCGTCAAATTTTTTAAAAAGAATATAAGTGTTGGTTCGCGATGGGTGCGCGACGCGCTCCTGTCGTATACTAACACTATTTTGCACTTCGGATCCAAAAATTATCTTTTGATCGGGTCATTCTAAAATCGACCGAGACCTTTTTCCCATTTAGTTTTTTTATCCTGATCACAAATCTGGCCTCAGATTTGCCATACAAGCATTGGAAGATGTGTTACGCGCATACCCTCCCTCTAGGGGGTATTTTGATAATTTTATCCGGCATTACACATATGACTTGTTTGTACTAACTTGAGGGGGAATGTTATAATAGGAATAGTAACACGAATAATATCTACAATCCTATTCAGAATAGAATTGGAATAACAATAATATATAAAATTCTACTTGGAAAAGGATTGTATTATAGTATTCTAGTTGGAAAAGGAGTCTAATATAGTATCTATAAATAGGGTTTCAATGTAATAATATAGAGACACAAGTCAATGATATTTTTCTTCATGATTTCTCACACTCTCATTGAGCGATTCATTGTGCTGCCTTCCTTTTTAGTTCTTTTCTTATTTAAGCATTCATTCATGACCCCAAAAGTAAAAAAGACTATTAACATAGTTCCATCAAGCACGTGGAACTTGATGATTCGACCTTGAAGGTAAGAGAACTTTTATGCTGTTGTTAGAGTATTATGATTCTCTATCAGTAGCTGGGGAAAGATTATAAAATCCTACCAAGTTGTAACGAGCTTGCCATTATTATCCCCTGCTATGGAAAATGCCATAGCAAGAGAGAATACATGGATAATCTTTTGCATGGGGTGAAGAAATAGAACAGTAAAAGTTCTTGAGTCTTGCCTAGTAGGTGACTTAGGTCGTTTTGATTGTCAAGCAGGATCAACATTTGCATTAATATACAATGAACTGCTAGGGAATGTAGCATTCTAAATGACTTGAAGATGTTAAACTTGGGATATCCTTTACAACTTTTCCAATTCCTATCTAAGACAATAGCTTTCAGGTGCGGTAGGGAACATTGTTGCTGGGAAGAACGAAAGGAACTCATTCCAAAAACTACTGTGTATCACTAAACCTCATTCAGAGGTGAAGGGACGAGTGATCCTCTCACTAATTCTATCATGAATAGAGCTCAGATACAGTAGCAACTGCTCCAAATCAGGAAAAAGTAAGTTTATATGACCAACCTCCTATTTTTGTTGTTTGGAGGGGGAAAGGGCGATTAGAAAGAATGAGTTGACTCAATCAAGTAAGAAAGGGCTCCTATTTCTTCAGCTTTTGGGAATAGAAGGGTCTTTAGTCTCAAAACAACAATCAAAGAGGCCAATTGAGATCCTAAGTATAAGTGAAGGGGGAATCCAATCTAATATGTCTATTTGAGTGGTTCATTTATGGGTTCTCACAGGATTTCAGCCTAGTAGTGAGTTGGGATGGAATGACGAAGTCAGATCATATTACGTCTTCCCTCCACATTCTACATATGATATTCCTATCTACGTGCTTGTATATGTTGACCATATAGTCAATTCTTATGAAGCAAGTTTCATTCATAATGCATCAAGAAGATATTGCAATTTTCAATGTGAATCACTTTGTGATGACTTTCAAGCAATACAAAGTCAAAATAAAAATAAAAATGAAAATGAATTGATTCAATTTGTTTTTGAGCCAAAGTGTGGTAGAGACCCTTCACCAATCGCTATTTCAATCTAAACTCCGCCAACATCTCTCTTTGTCGAATGGGGAGTTTTCAAAAATACCAAGTTTTTGGATAAAAATTACATGTCCCTACCGAATCATTGAAAAATACCATATAAAATACCAACTTTATTTACAAATTTAGGAGAGAGAGTGTTTTGAGTGTGATTATTGTGGTGTGTGGTATGATATAATAGTGTTGAAAAATGAAAAAGAGTGTGTTTTTTTTGGTATTTTGATAAATAAATTTTAAAGTGTAATTTTGGGAGTGAAAGTTGTTATTTGTGTAAAAATTCCTTGTCGAATTTCTGTTAGATTTGGCTGGAAGTCATTCGCCTCTCATGTGCTTTCATCTCCCAAAATAGAAAAGGGAAATGAACCCACCTCCTTGGTGGCAAATATTTTATCCTTGCTTTGAGTGAGACTATTTCCCACTATTTTACTATTGAATGTGATAACTTGTACTGTCCAAAATAAATAGTCGTCTATGATTTCACACGGTCTTCTTATGATATTCTAAGAACAGCTGATGATTCAGCAGTGACGGTGCTAGTTACATTTAGTTCTACTTGTAGTAACAGTAGCCTACTTTACTAGAGCATCAATAACTGGTGTGCTTTTCTAACAGTCTTAAATTTGCATGACCTATTCAATCGGGGCAACACCTATTTTTGAAACAAACTAAAGAATCAAAAGATGGTAAGATAATGGAATAAATACGGTAATGAGAGATCAAGAGATGACCAGATAACATAATGGGAGATCAAAAGATGAACTCATAATGAGATGAAACTCAAAGCTGTATACAGGACCAAGATCATAAACTGCATAATTACAGCTTCCGCTTCTTGTTTCAAGTTTTTATGAGGTGTCACATCATATTCCATCCCTAGATAAATGATGTGATCACTCATTGAGATGTACTACTGACAAGCAAGCAATAACAGACAAAAGTTTATAGTGGTTACTTCTCGAAGTAGCTTTCCAAGTTATGCCATTGAGGATCTTTACAGCAATTTCCAAAACGAACCACTTCAGCAGAGAACATTTTCAGCACATCCCTGCCATATTAAAGAATATTAGAAATTCACTTTGGCAGACAGAACTTGAAAGTAGCATGTTATACGACAATAAGATATCTCAGAAACTTAGCACCTCTTGTCTGCTGCAGCAATTCTCAAGAGTTCATCCATATCCTTTGTTATCAAGATCTGCACAGCTTCTGAAGGAAGCACCACCTCCTTCAAATATTGCACGTTCTCTTCAGAAAGAGTGCATAAGATTGGAATCCTTGACAAATTTTATTTCCCTTGGTTACAATGGCGAAATTTAAGGGTGTTCACGATTCATTTGATTTAGTTTTTACCTAAAAGAAACAGTTTGTGTCAGTTTGCCAAATAACCGTTTATTTGCTTTTTTCATTTTTCTCACACGACAAACAAACTCGTTTCTCTTTTGACTCAGTGTGTCGGTTTATTTGCTTTTTCCATTTTTCTCACACAACAAACAAACTCATTTCATTCAATCTCATTAAGTCAAAAGAGATATTTTTCATCTGTCAATATATGATAAGCATGAACAAACAAATAGATGAACGTCTTATCAATTCAAATATCTGTGAGGAATGTCATCTTGGGACATGACAATGTTCAAATCCATGAATCAAATAATCACCTTATATCCATATATGCTTTCATACTTACTTTACTATAATGATTAAAACCAAAAATAAATCACTTCTGCCAGATAACTTCAATATAGAAGAATACAAAACTCAAAGCACATACCACGAGAATGTCCATAAACCTTTTTTATGGGCAAAAATACACAAGGGTGTTTAACAAAAAAAAAAAGAAAAGGAAAAATCTATATAAGAATAAATAGTTATGCTCATACGAAGTTATAAACTGAAAAATACATATACACACATATGTATACATACCCACACAGAGAGAGACTTTATTTTGTTTTAACTTTTATAAAAATTGAACCAAATCATATTGATGGTTTTCCCAAATTTAAAACTGAATAAACCAAGTAAAAGAACATGTTGATGTTTTACGTGGCTTTAGTTTGATATTTTGTTGTAAAACGGATGAAAAGCAAGTATCCATCCAATCTACCCAATTAAAGACGGTTTGGATGATTGATTATTTTTAAAAAACGGATGAGATACTCATAATGTCCATATTACCCATTAAAATTGATACTTGAGGGAAAAATAATGGGTTTTACAATTCACAATCCCTTCCAAACCCATACAACTCATTATTGCTTTCTAGATCAATCGGCAATGGTAAAGGACGACCAACTATTGCTTTGATCATGTCACGACCCATGACTAGGGTCTAGATGTGGCACGGCAAATGGGAACTCGAGAGTCCCCAAATAAGCCACGAAGTATCCAAATCTACATCATCAGTTCAGAAGCGCAATCAAATAATAAACACATAATACTAAGGGATAGATGAGTAGGACTCACACTATGGGGGAAAATGGGACTTAAGACCTTCCATATTTCCACTCCAAACATTCAAACATGACATATGCCCGTAATCGACCTATAATAACATAAGCTCCGAATACATCACATAGCATATATATCTATATGTGGGAGTCTACAAGATGTCCAACAATGCCTCTAGCCATAAGATGGAACGGGGGCCAAGACATGTCCCGGGCTCACCTCAAATAAGAAAGTAGACATAGAATAACATAGATAGAGGAAGGTGGCTTGTCCTTGGAAGATGAGACTCACCACAAGTTCAACTTTCAGAATTTAAGCTATTCATCCAACCGTGGATAATCGTAGCGCTCGGCCCCTACATGGTAAAATCATGTAGGCATAGAGTATGCGTTAGTATGTTTGAATGTACTCAGTATGCGGGCATGCAATGCATATAACTTATCAACTTGCATTTCAATGTTAGAGGACTAGAGCACATAATATAGGAAGAAACATATATCCAAGGAAATAGTATACAATATGCCATGAAATTCATGATGCATGAATGCAATGATGTTCATACTTAGTGGGGATATGACTTCAACCAACATATGTAAGACCAAGCGAGCTAGTACTTGGAAAATCCCGATGAAATCCTCACCGGTACAGAGGTGGTCTACTTGCCAAAGGTAAACCATACTTCACCTTACGGGAACATATCCCATTTCGGAAAGGATTTTCATATCATATCATAATAGTTCACCTTACGGGAACATATCCCATTTCATATAAAGCAACATTCTATACGAGAACATATCCCATTTTAGACAAGATTCTCATAACATATGTTAGGCACATAGTTCGAGAAAAGGAAAGGACCCTTGGGGATAGCCCTGACGCCCTCAATCCATCGGCGCTAAGTCAACATCTCACGAGAATACATATAGTGTATATACATACTTTCAAAAGGGCAATAGTCATTTCAAATCCGATCAATGCACATTTAGGCTCATATGCCAATCATAGCTTGTAGTTATAATATTCATGCATAGGACTAGCTCGATTACAAATATGGAATGGTGCAAGCACCGGAGATTCTCAAAAGCCATAATCATTGACATATATGTGATCACATTCTTGTCATAACCAATATCTTATCAAAATCATTTCATAAAACATAATTGGGCTTAACCCACTTCGTAATTTTCATAAAGATTAATGTTCATGAATGCAAGTGCAATGCATGATGTGAGAATAGCATGGGTAACATAGATTCAAGCTAAAATCAACATTATAATATGAAATTAAGTAAATCCATAATTAAATTAACATCTAAATCATAATATAAATCACCCATGCATAAATCAACTTTTAAGGGGACATGCATGTTCATAACTTCATAACTCAATGTAAATCATCCTAATAGGGATTAAAGTAAATTAAAATCATAGGTAAAGTACAACCCATACATCAATTGGATTAATAAGATCAAATAATGAAAACTCACACTTAAAGTAAACTAAAATTCATGAAATCAATTGAAAGGAGTTTTGGGTCTTCTTGGTTGAAAGGGACCAAGAATCAATCCCACATACCTTGATTTGGAAGATGAATTTGAGAAGAATTTAACTTAAAATTGAATCCCCCAATTGAACCCTAGCTTGAGTCTTGAGAGAAGGACTTTAGAGAGTATTTTGGGAGTTGATTTTAGTATGAGAGTGTTTCCAATGAGAATGAATTAGAATAGAAGGGCATCAGCTGCTTTAGAGGTCTAATTCATAAAACACAATTAAAATAAGTCATAATTATGTAAAAGCCATTAATGAAATGGATGAAAAACGGACCTTCATGGCTTCACCGGCACCTACACGGTCCGTGAGTTGCTTCACGGCCCGTGAACAGTGCCTGTGAGGTGACACTTGAACATTTTCATGATGCTCAACACTTAGAATTTTTTCGAAGGAAAGGTTACCATACGGACAGCTACACAGCCCAGTGACACTACATGGGTCATGTCAAGAGCCATGTGATGACACTTAGAAAAATTTTGTACGAAAAAGTTACGAGACGGTAATTTCGTATTTAGAAAAATTTTTTACCTTGCGAGCCATATGATGGGCCACACGGCCCGTCACACACCACATGGACCGTGTGGGTAGCCGTGTGCCTTCACTTAGTCCAAATTCTCTGTCGAATTCCTGTAATCGAAATTATGGACAAGTACTTCTCCACTGAAGGCCACAGGGTCCGTGTGGCTTCACACTGACCGTGTGGGCCTCCCATGGAGCGACACTTGGTCAAATATTCTCCCGGGCCAACGTTATGGGATCCAATAAAGTTGTTCAAAAACCTGGATCCTTATATCATCTCCCCCTTGGGAACACTCGTCCCCAAATGTGCAACGACAAGGCTTGAGAGCTTGACTTAAGACATGAAACATCTAAACACAAGGTATAATGCATATTTCATCAAATTATAAAGTCTTTAAAATCCATTTCAAATGTATTCAACTCATTCAAACATTATAAAAAATCATTTCATGCCCATGTATGCATGTCATGTCATGAGACTCAAGAGCGTAAGAATTAGGACTATCTAGAAAAGGATCGACCTAGTACCATAGGCTTGAGTAGATTGGAAAACATGGGGATATCGCTTCATCATGTCCAATTCCGCCTCCCATGTAGCACTCTCCACATGATGATTTCTCTATAGTACCTTCACCGAAGCCACATCCTTGTTACGAGGCCGCTTCACTTGCCTATCCAAAATCTTTACCAGGACTTCCTCATAAGATAGGTTCTCCTCCACCTCGATTCCTTCCAAAGGCACAATGGTGCTAGGATCACCAACTAACTTTCTCAAAATAGACACACGGAAGACTGGGTGAATGGAACTCAAGTCCAGGGGCAACTCTAGCCTATAAGCCACGTTCCCGATCAACTCAATGATCTCATAAGGGCCAACATACCGGGGACTTAGCTTTCCCTTCTTACCAAAACGCATCAGATCCTTCATAGGCAAAACCTTCACATATACCCAATCACCAACATGAAACTCAAGATCCCTCCTCCTAACATCCGAATAGCACTTTTGGCGACTTTGTGCCATTTTCAACCTTTCTCTAATTACCTTCACTTTTTCCATAGCCTCTAACACTAAATCTAGGCGAATCAGTGCCATCTCTCCTAACTCAAACCACCCCACCAGTGATCTACACCTTCTCCCCTACAAAGCCTCAAACAGTGACATACCAATGCTAGCATGGAAGCTATTAGTATAGAAAAACTCAATGAGGGGAAGATAATCATCCCAGTTACGCCTAAACTCCAACACACAAGCCCTTTAACATATCCTGCAAGGTTTGAATAGTCCTCTCAGCTTGCTCGTCGGTTTGAGGTTGAAAAACAATACTCAACTTAATCCTAGTTCCAAGTCCCTTCTGAAATGACCTCCAAAAGTGGGAGGTGAATTGGGCGCCACGATCTGATATGATAGATCTAGGCACACCATGCAGTCTCAACAATTCTTGGATGTTCAACCTCGCATACTCCTTGGTGCTATAGGTAGTCTTGACCGGTAGAAAGTGAGCCGAATTGGTCATCCGGTCAACGATGATCCAAATGGAGTCGTATTTCCTTCGAGTCCAAGACAAACCAACCACAACGCCCATGTTCACATCTTCTCACTTCCATGTAGGAATCTCACTATCTTGAGCCAAACTACCGGGCTGTTGGTGCTCTACCTTCACTTGTTGACAACTCGGATATTCGGATATGAACTAAGCTATGTCTTTCTTCATACCATTCCACCAATACACTTCTTTCAGATCCCGATATATTTTAATAGACCCCGGGTGAATAGAATAATGAGTGTTGTGAGCCTCACTCATGATCACTCTTCTAAGATCATCCACATCCGGAACATAAAGTCGATCTTGGTACCGGAGCACACCATTTCCCCCTTAGGAGAATGCCTCAATCTCTTTTTTCGGCAACCAACTTCTTCAATTCAAGCAACGATGGGTCTAAATCTTGCTTAGCTTTTACATTAATCACCACGGAAGATTCTGCCCCACTTTGAACACGGATACCACCATTGCTCGAGTCGGCCAACCTGACACCTAACCTAGCCAACCGGTAAACATCCCTTGTTAGTTCCTTTCTTTCCTCTTCAACATGTGTCACACTTCCCATAGATAGCGTACTGAGAGCATCGACTACAACATTGGCCTTACCGAGATGATATTGAACACTCATGTCGTAATCCTTTTGGAGTTCTAACCATCTCCTTTGCCTCAAGTTGAGATCCCTTTGAGTGAATATATATTGGAAACTCTTGTCTTCGGTGAACACATCAACATGAACCCCATAAAAATAGTGTCTCCAAATTTTCAAGGCAAAGACTACCGCCGCCAACTCAAGATCATGTGTTAGGTAATTATGTTCATGCACCTTCAACTGTCTTGATGCACGCGCTATTACCTTACCATGTTGCATAAGCACACAACCTAAACCAATCCGTGAGGCATCATAATACACCACGAATCTCTCCAAGCCATTTGGTAAAGTCAAGACGGGAGCCGATAAAAGCCGATCCTTCAAGGTTTGGAAACTTTATTCGAATTCATCTGACCACACAGACTTCACCTTCTTTTGGGTCAATTTAGTCAATGGAGATGCAATAGATGAGAACCCTTCAACGAACCTTCTACAATATCCAGCCAACCCTAGAAAGGTTCCAATATCTAAAGGAGTCAACGGTCTGGAACAATTCTTCACGGCCTTGGTCTTCTTCGGATCCACCTTGATACCATCACCGGACACCACATAAAGAAGGAAAGCCACTTTACCCAACCAAAATTCACATTTGCTAAACTTGGCATACAATTTCTGCTCTCTCAAGGTTTGTAGAACCATTCTCAAATGATCCCCGTGCTCCTGCTCACTTTAGGAGTAAATGAGAATGTCCTCAATGAATACCACCACAAAACTGTCAAGAAATGGCTTAAACACCTGATTCATCAGATCCATGAACACGGCCGGAGCATTGGTTAAGCCAAACGATATCACCACAAACTCAAAGTGCCCATAGCTGGTCCGAAAGGTTGTCTTGGGAATGTCACACTCCCTAACCTTCAACTGATGATACCCAAAACGTAATCAATCTTTGAGAAATGAATAGCCCCTTCATGCTGGTCGAACAAGTCATCAATCTTGGGCAACATATATTTATTCTTAACGGTCACCTTATTCAGTTGTCTATAATCAATACACATCTGAAGAGATCCATCCTTGTTTCTTACAAACAACATTGGAGCACCCCACGGTGATATACTAGGCCTAATGAAGCCTTTATCCAACAAATCCTTCAATTGCTCTTTTAACTCTTTCAACTTCGCCAGCACCATAAAATAAGGAGGAATAGAGATAGGCTGAGTATCTGGAAGAAGATCTATGTCGAACTCTACCTCCTTTTTAGGAGGAACATCGGGAAAGTCTTCGGGAAACATATTCGTAAACTCATTCACCACAGAAACTAACTCAAGAGTAGGTGCTTCGGACTCCATATCTTTGACCCTCACAATATGATAAATACACCCCTTGGAAATCATTTTCCGTGCCTTAATGTAGGAAATAAACCAACCTTTAATAGAGGAGTCAATAGCCTTCCATTCAGGAACGGGCTCATCGGGAGGTTGGAACTTGACCTTCCAGGTTCTACAATCTATAGAGGCATAGGGTGCATGCAACCAATCCATCCCAAGAATCACGTCAAAATCGAACATCTCAAGTTCCATAAGGTTACACGGGAAAACTTTGTGCAACACAGAAATTGGACAACCATGATAGACTCTATGTGCAATAACAGATTCACCCACAAGAGTATAAACTGAGAAAGGATCCTTCAAAATCTTGGGACTCAAACCAAATTTAACAGCCAATAGAGGAGTCACAAAAAATTTGCACCCGAGTCAAGCAAAACATAAGCATCAAAATCAAAGACTTTTAACATATCAGTCACGATATCTGGAGCTTTCTCAACATCCTGGAGGGCATGTAGTGCATAGAACCTGTTGTTCCTTGGGGCAACACCTTGGGGAGCTCTTTTTTTCCTTTTCTTCCTTGATCCACCTGACCTTGTTCTCTACGGGCATTCTTAGGATATTCATCAACCTTGTGGTTTTTGTCACCACACCTATAGCATACACCCAAGTCCCTCCAGCAAACTCCCGTGTGGGGCTTCCCACATTTGTTACACAGAGGATACTCTTGTCCACCACCAACCGGTGCCATAGGAGGAGGTACCTGAGCATTAGCGACCCGCGCACCAGAACCTTGGCCCTGCTGGAAGCGGCCAAAGATAGCACTTCGAGAACCAGAGAATCCACCATCAAAATAGGCCCTCTTAGGATCGTGAACCCTTCTCTCCTTGAGTTTCTCCCCTTTGATATGTTCAACATACACCATGAGTCTAGAAATATCCATATCTCGTATAAGCATAGCAGTATAGCATTCTTTTACAAGAAAATCAGAGATACCAGAAACAAACTTATGTATCCTTGCACGGGGGTCAGCCACAAGTGACGGAGCATACTTGGAGAGATTTGTGAATTTGAGGGCATAATCTCTCACACTCATACCTCCTTACTTGAGGTTGATAAATTCAGTCACCTTGGCCTCTCTAAGCTCAAGCAGAAAGAAGCGATCCAGGAATGCAAGTCCGAACTCTTCCCATTGACATCACCACCGCAAGCCCTCTCCATAAACAATTGGGTGTACCACACTTGAGCCACATATTTTAGTTGATAAGTAGCTAATTTGGCCTTCTCCTTAGAAGTGACACCCACAGTGTTCAATATCTTGGTGAGCTCATCAATGAACTCCTGAGCATCATCATTAGCCTTCGACCCATGGAACTTAGGAGGATTCATCCGGGTGAAATCCCTCACTCTAGAAGCTGGTGTAGGATCCCATGGAAGATTAGTTTGCCTAGTCTGAGATGTCACCACCTGGGCATACATGGCAAAGGCTGTACAGAATTCACTGTTAGAGATGGGCTCATCCATAGGCCCTTGAGGTGTCTGATCCTCATCAGCCAGAGCCAGCCTTGGCGGGTGGGGTCTTCCTCGAGGCGTCTTCTGAAATGGAGCAACGACACCATCAAGATGAGAGGACCAAATATACGAACCATATCACGACATAAAGCATGAAGAAAAGAGGAAATTTCCTAGAACTCCTTCATATCTTCCCACTCATAGGCATGGTGCACTTCAAACCCATGAATAGGACTCTACTTGACGCGGCATGTTGGACTCCAAGGACTATTTATAAACCTAGGGCTCTAATACCATCTTTTGTCACGACCTGAGATTAGGGTCTAAAAGTGACATGGCAAATGGGAACCCAAGAGTCCCCAAACAAGCCTTGAAGTATCCAAATCCATATCATCGGTTCGAAAGCGCAATCAAATAATAAACACGTAATACTAAGGGATGGGTAAGTAGGACTCATGCTATGGGGACATCGAGGGGAAAGGGATTTATATGGATTCACATAGCACATAGAATGTGAGAACTAAGGGGCGAGTAAGTAGGACTCGGTCTATGGGGGAAAACGGGATTTAGGACCTTCCACATTTCCACGCCAAACATGCATAAATATCACAATTCCATAATCGATCCATAATGGCCATTTCCAATAGATAACCGAAAATATAAGCTCCAAATACAACACATAGCATATGAAAAGTCTATGAGAGTCTATAAGATGTCCAACAATGCCTCTAGTCATAAGATGGAACGGGGACCAAGACATGTCTTGGGCTCACCCTCAAATAAGAAATTAAACAAAGGATAACATGGGTAGAAGGTAGGTGGCTTGTCCTTGAGGGATGGGACTCACCACAAGTTCAACTTTCCGAATTGAGCTACTCGTCAAGCGGTGGATAGTCGTAGTGCTAGGCCCCTACATGGTAAAATCATGTAGGCATAGAGTATGTGTTAGTACGTTTGAATGTACTAAGTATGCGGGAATGCAGTGCATATAACTTATCAACCTATATCTTAATTTTAGATGACAAGGCACATATTATAGAAAGAATCATATATCTAAGGAGGCGTTGTATAAAATATGCCATGAAATTCGTGATACATGAATGCAATGATATTCATATTTAGCGGGGATGTGACCTCAACCGAGAAGAGTAAGACCAAGTAAGCTAGTACTTGGAATCCCGATGAGATCCCATCACTGGTACAAAGGTGGTTTACTTGCCAAAGTTAAACCATACTTCACCTTACGGGAATATTACCCATTTCGTTTGAAGTAAACCCCTTATGGGACATCTTCCATTTTGGAAAGAATTTTTATATCATAATATAATACTTTACCTTACGGGAACATCTCCCATTTCATATGAAGCAACCTTCCTTACGGGGACATCTCCCATTTCGGATAGGATTCTCATAACATATGCTAGGCACATAGTTAGTGGAAAGGGAGAGGACCCTTGGGGATAGCCTTGACGCCCCCAATCCATCGGTGTTAAGTCAACATCCAACGAGAATACATATAGTATATATATACATGTTTTCAGAGGACAATGTCCATTTCAAATCCGATCAATGCAAATTTAGGCTCAAATGCCAAATCATAGCTCATAGTTATAATATTCATGAATAGGACTAGCTCGATTACAAATACGGAATGGTGCAAGCACCCATAATGCTCAAAAGCCATAATCATTGACATATATGTGATCACATTCTCGTCATAACCAATACCTTATCAAAATCATATCATAAAAACATAATTGGGTTAATCCATTTCATAATTTCCATAAAGATCAATGTTCACGAATGCAAATGCAATGCATGATGTGAGAATAGCATGGGTTATATAGATTCAAGCTAAAATCAATATTATAATATGAAATTGAAGTAAATCCATAATCAGATTCACATTTAAATCATAATATAAATCACCCATGCATAAATCAAGCTTTTGAAGGGGACATGCACATTCATAATTTTACAATCTCAATGCAAACTATAATATAAAGGCTTAAATCAACTTAAAATCATCAATAAAGCACAACCCATACTTTAATTAAATTTAATAGAATCAAATAATGAAAACCCACATTTAAAGTAAGCTAAAATTCATGAAAATCAATTGAAAAGAGTTTGGGTCTTCTTGGTTGAAAGGGACCAAGAATCAATCCCACATACCTTGATTGAGAGGCTGAATTTGAGAAGAATCTAGTTTGAAGTTGAGCCTCAATTAAACCCTAGCTTGAGTCTTGAGAGAAGAACTTAGAGAGGGTTTTTAGGAATTGATTTTTAAGTGAGAGTGTTTTCAATGAGAATGAATTAGAATGGAAGGGTATTAGCTGATTTAGGGGTCTAGGATAGGTAGAAAGTTCATAAAACACAATTAAAATAAGTCAAATTTACGTAAAATCCATTAATAAAATGGATGGAAAATGGGCCGTCACGGCTTCATTGGCATCTACACGGTCCGTGAGATGCATCACGACCCTTGAACAGTGCCCAGGAGGTGACACTTAAACAAATTTTCACAATGTTCCACACTTAGAATTTTCCGAAGCAAAGGGACATACGGATGGCTACATGGCCCATTTGACCCTACACGGGTTGTGAGACGGCACTTAGAAAAATTCTTGCACAAAAATATTATGAGACAGTAATTTCGTACTTAGAAAAATTTCATGTCGCGAGCTTACATGGTGGGCCACACAACCCGTACCACACCACACGGACTGTGTGAGTGGCCATGTGCCCACACTTAGTCCAAAACCCTCTTTCAAATCCTATAATCAAAATTATGGCTAAGTACCTATCCACAGGAGGCCACACGGTCCGTGTGGCTTCACACTGGCCGTGTGGGCTTCCCATGGAGCGACACTTGGTCAAATATTTCTCTCGGGACAACATTATGAGATCCGATAGAGTCGGCCAAAAATATGGGTCCTTACAGTACGAGACAACATACGGCCCATCGAATATTCCACGACCTGTAAAATAGGTCTCATGAATTGTGGTCCAAGAAGCAACTTTTCAGTATCTTGAGTTACGAGTTATCAGATGACCTATAGAAATAATTACAGCCCATAGAAGGGGTTTCTTGGACTTTATGACAAATTCCAGTAACTCAAACATTTGGAACTCTTTTCTACGAGAGGTCATCTACGACTTATAAGAGGTTCCACAGCTCGTAGATGTGGTCTCGTAGAACCTGTCAACAGTTTTTAAGAAGGATATTTTTGTCTATTCCTATCTCTTTTTAACCCAATCCTTAGACATTTTAGACTTAAATAAAGTCCTAAAACAGAACCCTAAGTGTATTTTCACCATTCTTCACACTTAGGGATTTCTTGAGAGCACTAGAGGAGGGAGAAGATCGAGGGTTTCATGTTCAAACACGAAGATCGATTGGAGTTTGATTTCTTCTTCTATTTCTAGATATTTAAGGCTTACTAAAGTGTGGAACTACGTTTGTTCACATGGCCATTTCACCTATTTGAGTCAAAATTGAGAACAAGAGTTGAGTTTTGAAAATAGTTTCATCCAATTACTGAATCCCTACATTTATCATGAGGTCTTATGATGATATATGAGATAACTATTTTATTGCATGAGCACTGATATGAAATTGACATATCTATGTATACTTGATATCATTAGCCTTAAATTGAATGATTTTATAAAATCTATACATGGATTGAGTTGAGATTTGAGTTCAATTGCCTAAGTTGAGTAAATTGAGCGTGAAGAGCATATAGTATCATATTGTATGTCCATTGATGTATTTTTTTTTTGCATTCCATGATGAGTCAAATTAATGAGTTCAAATGACCATTTGAGTTTGAGTCGAGTCTGATTGTCTTCCTTGGTTGACCAAATTAATGAGAAACTGAGATGAGTTGAGATGAGATAACTTAATGAGGTTGAGATTTGAGTTGATTGACTGAGCATTGAGGATTTAGTTGATTAATAAGTTGAGTATGGTTTAGTCTCAGGAGGAGTACTGAACATCAAACCGGGAGGGAGTAAATATCTACTCTAACCCATAGAACTATGTTGTCAGCATAGGATAGTCGTACAACATATTCTAACAACTCTTGTCCCAGATGATGGAAATTCATTATAGAGCTACGGGAGAGTTGATTGTCCTTACCTTGGCAAGTTTAGGATAGGCATGGCAACAATATCGCCTTTGTTGTGCATCACCAAACTAAAGATGGCGGAATTGGATGTCGATTAAGGAAAACTCCTAAGAAAACACTGATTGAGCATCACATTTTAACCTGAGTTTATTTCTACTGAGTCCATTTTAAAAGCATGATTTACTTTAAACTTGCATATATTGAGTTGAGCTGGAGATGTTTGAGTCGAGTTGAGTGAGTTGAGCTTTACTTTCTTGAGCCATTTTACATAGCAGTATATTTCATGTACTAACTTTTATTTGGGCTTGCATCATTTCATGATGCAGATACAGGTGATAGAGGACTTCAGCCCGCGTATCATTGAGGTCTAGATCAGTGTATTTCAGAGTTGGTAAGCCCTAGCCTTTCTATTTCCTGTTTTAACTTAGTAATTTCTTTCTTTGATTTGAGGTATCCATGGCCTGTCATGGTACCATCGAGACTACTGATTAGAGGCGTCATAAACCATTAGTAGATGATTTTTTGAGTATTGATTGTTTCCAAACTTATCCACATGATGTCATTTTATTTGAGTATTTTCTTCTATTATCGAGTTGATATGACGATGAGGCCAGGTGGTTCTCTTGGGGAACCACCAATGTTTCATCAAGTGCCGACCACGCCAAGGGTACTCTCTCGGGACTTGACAAACTTGGTATCAGAGAACAAAGTTCAAAGTCCTAGGGAGTCTATGAAGTCGTGTCTAGTAGATTCTTATTTATGGGTGTTTATATACACCACACTTTCTAAGCAGGAGGCTATAGGACATTAGGAAGGGTTACACTTCTTTCATATTCTGACTCGTGCTATAGAGTTAAACTCTATGAAAGCTCTCTTCTAATTCGTGCATTGCGCGTTTACAGAATTGTGACCATGCCTCCAAGAAGAGCTGTTAGAGGAAGAGGGCTCTGGCTCGGCAGAATGTTAACCAACCTGATCCCCAGAATCATGATGAACCCATAGGCCAGGTCATCCCTAAGCAGCCACCATAGGCTGACTTCTCAAATGCTGAGCTCCACCAGGCCATTCAGACCTTAGCCCAGGTTGTGACATTATCCACTGCTAGATAAGGAGTGGGTAGATAGGATGCACAGGACACATCCAGAGTTTGAGAGTTCTTGAGGATGAACCCACTCGAGTTCGTAGGAACTACGCCCACTGAGGATCCTAAGAACTACATTGATGAGCTACAGAAGGTATTCCAGGTGATGCACGTGACCAAAGTCGGCAGGATTGAGTTGGCTTTCTACTAGCTCAAGGGTGTGTTTCTAGACTGTGATATGACCATTAGAAGAAGAACCAAGGAGAGGGTGCCCCAGTTTCGACTTGGGCAATATTTGAGAAAACCTTCTTGGGTCGCTTTTTTCTAAGAGAGCTGAGGGAGGCCAAGGTAAGAGAGATCTTGAATTTGAAATATGTCTCTATGACGGTGAAAGAATATGGTCTTAAGTTCATGCAGTTATCTCTCTTTTGTCCTTAGATGGTTGCAGACATGAGAAGCAAGATAGGTCTGTATATTAATGGGTTGAACAAATGGCCAAAGAAAGACGGGAAAGGAGCTATGCTTGTGAGTGACATGGACATAGGCAGATTGATATTATGTGTGCAGCAGGATGATGAGGAAAGAAAACACGATAGGAAGGAGATTAAATATAGGAGGGCCAAAACCTCCAACCCTGAGGTTGGAAAAAGACGAAATGAAAATAGTAGCAAGTTTCAGTCTGGGCCAACACCTTCATTTTCCAGTGCACTAGCCCCCAGCCATAGGTATGATCAAAAGTCCTCAGCTAAACTTTAGTGCACGAGGTTCACAGCCTCAGGCAAGTGTGATCCTTGGCTCAAAAGGGAAGCCACCTTGTGGGAAATGTGGCAGGATGCGTCTAAGAGAGTGTAGAGATGGAGGAAACACTTGCTACAAGTGTGGCCAGCCAGGCCATTTTCAAAGGGAGTGTTCGATGTGGGGTAATATGGCCAGTCCTTCACCACAGGACCACCAGCGAGAGGTAACTAGAGAGGTGCTGCACCAGGGACAAGCAGTGGGACAAACCGTCTATATGCGATGGTGAACCAACAGGACCAAGAGGTTGTACCAGATGTTGTGACGGGTATGCTTCGAGTCTTTACCTTTCATTGATATGCTTTACTTGATCTGAGTGCAACCTGTTCCTTTGTGACACCATATGTGGCTGGTAGATTTGGGATCCTTGCCGAGTGTTTGCTTGAGCCATATTTTGTTTCTACTCCTGTTGGTGAGTCATTTCAAGCTGAGATTATCTATAGAGATTGTGTGGTGTCCATCTATCATAGGGATACTCTTTCTGATTTGATTGAGTTAGAGATGGTGATTTCGATGTGATCCTTGGCATGGACTGACTTCACGCTTATTATGCCTCTGTTGATTGTAGAACCTGAACTGTCAAATTCTAATTTTGGAATGAGCCCGTTATTGAGTGGAAGGGGGATTCTTTTGTGCCAAAATGTAGGTTTGTTTCCTACCTCAAGGCCCGAAGATTGATCTCTAAAGGATGTATCTATCACTTCATATGAGTTAAGTCTGAAGATATTGAGACTCTTACTCTTAAGTCTGTCCCTATCTTGAGCGAGTTTCCTAATGAATTTCCTGAGAATCTGCCCGAGGTCCCTGTTGAAAGAGAGATTGACTTCAGAATTGATGTTCTTCTTGACACCCAGCCTATCTCTATTTTGCCATATAGAATGACCCCTGTAGAGTTGAAGGAGCGGGTGAGAGATTTGCTGTTGAAGGGATTCATAAGATCGAGTGTCTCTCCATGGGGTGCTCCAGTTTTGTTCGTGCGAAAGAAGGATAGTTCCCTTAGAATGTGTATTGACTATAGCCAGTTGAATAAGGTGATGGTCAAGAATAACTATCCCTTTCCGAGGATCAACGACTTATTTGACCAACTTCAGGGTACCACTATTTTCTCCAAGGTAGACCTCCGATCAGGCTAGCACCAGTTGAAAGTGAGAAAATGTGACATCTCAAAGATGGCTTTCGAAATTCGATATGGTCACTTCAAGTTCCTGGTGATGTCATTTAGGTTGACGAATGCGCCTGCAACCTTCATGGACTTGATGAACAGAGTATTTCGATAGTATCTTAACATGTTCGTGGTCGTGTTTATTGACGATATTTTGGTCTATTCTAGAGATGAGGAGGAGCATGTCAATCACCTTAGAATCGCTTTGCAGACGCTCACGGATAATGAGTTATATGTAAAGTTTTCAAAGTGTGAGTTTTGGCTCAAGTCTGTGGTATTCTTAGGCCACATAGTTTCAGGAGATGGCATTTAAGTGGATACTCAAAAGATTGAGGTGATTAAGAACTGTCCTAGACCAACCTCTCCAACAGATATAAGGAGTTTTCTGGGATTGGTTGGCTACTATCAAAGATTTTTTGAGGGGTTTTCTTCCATATCCGCACCGTTAACTAGAATGACTCAGAAAAAGGTCAAGTTTCAAAGATTCGATGAGTGTGAGAGGAGTTTTCAGGAGTTGAAGACAAGGTTGACTATTGTCGTAGTATTGACCTTGCCTAATGGAACTGATGGATTTGTCATCTACTACGACGCTTCGAGAGTAGGATTGGAATGTGTGTTGATGCAGAGAGGTAAAGTTGTTGCCTATGCTTCTAGACAACTTAAGGTGCATGAGAAAAATTATCCCACTCATGACTTGGAGTTGGCAACAGTGATGTTTGCTCTCAAACTATGGCGCCACTACTTGTATGGGGTACATGTTGATGTTCACAGACCACAAGAGCCTGCAATATGTCTTCACCCAGAAGGAGCTTAATCTGAGGCAGAGGAAATGGCTTGAGCTACTCAAAGACTATGACATGAGCATCCTCTACCATCCCGGTAAAGCTAATGTAGTTGTTGATGCTCTTAACAGGCTGTCTATGGGAAGCACCGCCCAAGTGGAGGAAGAGAAAAAGGAGTTGACTAAAGAGGTTCACCGACTGGCATAATTGGGGAATCGGGCGAAGGTGGAGTACTTGTGCATAATGGATCTGCATCATCTCTAGTAGTGGAGGTGAAGGAGAAGCAAGATCAAGACCCTATATTGCTACAATTGAAGGCAGATGTTCATACGCAGAAAGTGATGGCTTTCACCAAAGGGGGAGATGGAGTATTGAGATACAGGCAAATTATGTGTTCCAGATGTTGATGGTGTACGAGAGAGGATCATGGCAAAGGCCCATAATTCCAAATTTTCCATCCATCCAGGATCGACTAAGATGTACCATGACTTGAGGGAGATTTATTGGTGGAGTGGAATGAAAAGAGATATTGTTGAGTTTGTCTCCAAGTGCCCGAATTGCCAACAAGTAAAGGCTGAACATCAAAGGCCATGTGGAGTAGCTCAAAACTTTGAGATTCCCAAATGGAAGTGAGAGATGATCAAGATGGACTTCATCACAAGTTTACCAAGCTCTCACAGACAGCATAATTCAATTTGGATGATAGTTGACGGGATGATCAAATCTGCTCAATTCTTAGTAGTAAAGACGACTGACATGCGGAGGATTATGCACAAATATACATAAAGGAGATTGTCAGACTACATGGAGTCCCTTTGTCTATCATCTTAGACAGAGGATCCTAATTCACTACTCAGTTTTGGAGATCATTTAGAAAGGGTTGGTAAGATGGTGCACCTTAGCACCACTTTTCACCCACAGATAGATGGCTAAACAAAGCGTACAATTCAAACCTTGGAGGATATGTTGAGAGTCTGTATCATTGACTTTAAAGGAAATTGGGATGATCATTTTTCCTTGATTGAGTTTGCCTACAACATCTTGTATTCAAGTATTCACATTGCCCTATATGAGGCACTCTATGGGAGGAGATGTAAATCACCGATTGGATGGTTCGAGGTAGGTGAAGCAGAATTGATTGGGGCTATGGATAAAGTAAATATCATTTAATAAAAGGTCGAAGACTGCACAAAGTCAACAGAAATCCTACACCGATGTTAGAATAAGAGACTTAAAGTTTGAGGTCAACGATTGGGTGTATTTGAAGATGTCACTTATGAAGGGTGTGATGAGATTTGGGAAGAAAGGGAAGTTGATCCCGAGGTATATTGGCACTTATAAAATTATATGGAGAGTGGCCAATGTAGCTTTTGAGTTAAAGCTACCACCAGAGTTAGCGACCATCCACTCAGTCTTCTATGTTTCCATGCTTAAAAAGTGTTAAGGAGATTCACAGTTGGTTGTGCCCGTTGAGAGTATTGGAGTAAAAGAAAACTTGAGTTATGAGGAGATTCTTGTCCAGATTTTTTATCATCAGGTTCACAAGCTAAGAACCAAAGAGACTGCATCTGTCAAAGTGTTGTGGAGAAACCAATTTGTAGAAGAAGCTACTTGGCAGGCAAAGGAGGATATGAAGGCCAAGTATACTCATTTATTCCTGCCTACTGAGGATGAGAGAGTTAATGGTAATAATCTCCTTCTAAATCCCTGAATTCCTATTCCTTGAGTTCTCCTTTCATTCTGAGTTTGACAGACAATAGAGCTTTAGAGTTCGAGTGAGGATTGATTTGATGTGTTGGTTATTTGATTGTTTTACTTGCTGAGTTTCTTGACTGATTGATTGTATGAGTGAGATGAGAGTTGTTTGATTGTTAGAGTCCATAGAGAGATTCGTGCCTTGACTAAGTTTCCTAAATTTCTCATCATTCGAGGAGAATGATCCCAAGGGAAAGATAATGTAACACCCCCAACTCCTTCCACCTAGTCTCAGTAGATACACAGAGAAAACTGAGAAAATGATTGAGAAAAGTTACTGGAAGAGAAACCACGAGGGTCATCTACGGCCCGTAGAGAGATATACAGCCTGTAGATGAGGCCTTGTAGACCCCCCCAGTGACTTGGTGAAATTTTCTAAGTCTGAGGATCGTGTACGAGACAACAAACGGCCCATAGAATATTCTACGGCCCCTAAAATAAGTCTCGTGAGTTGGTGGTCCAAGAAGCAACTTTTCAGTATCATGAGTTACAAGTTATTAGATGGCCCGTAGAAATTTTTACGGCCCATAGAAGGGGTTTCGTGAATTCTATCACAAATTCCAGTAAGTTAAACTTTCGGACCCTTTTTCTACGAGAGGTCATCTATGGCCTATAAGAGTTTCTACAGCCCAAAGACGTGATCTCATAGAACCTATCGGCAGTTTTTAAGAAGGAAAATTTTGTCTATTTTTATCCCTTTTAAACCCAATCCTTAGTCGTTTTAGACTTAAATAAAGTCCTAAATCAGAACCCTAAGTGTATTTTCACCATTCTTCACGCTTAGGGATTTCTTGAGATCACCAGAGGAGGGAGAAGAGCGAGGATTTCAAGTTCAAACACGAAGATTGATTGGAGTTTGATTTCTTCTTCTATTTCTAGATATGTAAGGCTTACTAAAGTGTGGAACTACGTTCGTTCACATGCCCATTTCACCTATTTGAGTCGAAATTGAGAACAAGAGTTGAGTTTTGAAAATTCTATCATCTAATTACTAAATCCCTGCATTTATTATGAGGTCTTATGATGATATATGAGATAATTGTTGTATTGCATAACCACTGATATGAAATTGACATATATATGTATACTTGGTATTATGAGCCTTAAATTGAATGATTTTATAAAATCTATACATGGATTGAGTTGAAATTTGAGTTCAATTGTCTGAGTTGAGTAAATTGAGTAAGATTGAGCATAAGGAGAATATAGTATCAAGACTTCATGTCCATTGATGTATTTTTCTTGCATTCCATGATGAGTCTAATTAATGAGTCTGAATGATCATTTGAGTTTGAGGCGAGTCTGATTGTCTTCCTTGATTGACTGAATTAATGAGAAGCTGAGATGAGTTGAGATGAGATAACCTAATGAGATTGAGATTTGAGTTGATTGAATGAGGCTTGAGTTGATTTATGAGTTGAGCATGTTTTAGTCTTGGGAGGAGTATCGAACACCGAGATAGGGGCGAGTAAATATCTACTCTAACCCATAGAACTATGTTGCCAGCGTAGAATAATCGTACAACATGTTCTGACGACTTTTCTCCCAGATTCACTATGGATCCATGAGAAAGTTGATCGTCCTTTACCTTGGCAAGTTTAGGATGGGCGTGGAAATGACGTCGCCTTCGTTGTGCATCACCAAACTAAAGATGGTGGGATTGGATGTCCCTTAAGAGAAACTCCTCAGCAAACACTGATTGAGCATGATATTTTAACCTGAGTTCATTTCTACTGAGTCTATTTTAAAAGCATGATTTACTTTAAACTTGCATATATTGAGTTGAGCATGAGATGTTTGAGTCGAGGTGAGTGAGTTGAGCTACACTTTTTAGAACCATCATACCAATATATTCCATCTACTGACGTCCATTTAGACTTGCATCATTTCATGATGCAGATATAGGTGATAGAGGACTTCAGCCCACACATTGTTTGAGGTCTATATCAGTGCATTCCAGAGTTGGTGAGCCCTCCTTGCTTTCCGAAGGCGCCCTTTGATTCCTTGTTTTAACTTAGTACTTTCTTTCTTTGATGTGAGATATTCATGATCTGTCATGGTACCATCTAGATTGCTGATTAGAGGTTTCAAAGATCTTGAGTAGATGATTTGTTGAGTATTGATTGTTTCCAAACTTATCCATATGATGTCCTTTTATTTGAGTATTTTCTTCTGTTGTCGAGTTGATGTGAAAACGAGGCCAGGTGGTTCTCTTGGGGAACCAGCAAAGGTTCTTCAAGTGCCGGCCACGCCAAGGGTACCCTCCTGGGGTGTGACACCTTATCTCCTTAGCCTTAGCTTTTGTTAGAATAGCGTAGAAAGCTTAGGAATGGGTTTTGAAAATCTTTTTTAGCCAAAAATGACCTATATTGGTCATAGGTTAAGTTTAGGAGGGGTGGGGAAAATTTTGAAATGCCCCTCGAAAGATTTAAAATTCTAAACTTCGGTGGTACAGTTGGGTGAACCAGGTCCGCATTCCACAAATTTTTCGGTCAATTTTCTAATCCCGTAGAAAATATTAGAACCCCAATTAAGTGCAAATCCGCGACAAGTCCGCGACGTGGACATGTCACACACTTTTCTGAAAATGCATTTTTGCTTCGAAAAATTATCTTTTGATTGGGTTTCTCTAAAAATCAACCGAGACCATTTTCCCACACAATGTTTTTTGTTGATCGCAATTCCGGCCTCAGATTTGCCAAAAGAGTTTGGGATCATGAATTTTCTCATCTAGGAGTATTTTTGATAATTTTATCGGGTGTAACATTACTTCATGCCTAGTTGTACCAATTGGGCAAAACTTATATACGCATAAGATTGTTGTTTAAATAATGGGGGAGGGAATCTGTGAGTGTTGGTATAAAAGTCGTAGCTGTCGGGGAAGGGTGCGACGGGCAAGTTAAGAGGACTTGGAAGTAGCGGCTGATCAGCAGGCTTCTTTTTAAAGTGAAGGGTAATTAAATAATTTAGTATTTATTTTTAAGTGAAGTAATTGAACTTTCATTTTTTTAGAGTTCATGCTTTTAAGGTAATATAGATATAGATATATAAAAATAAAAAGTAAAATAAAATAATTTAAATGTATTTTTCACTCTTCGCTTATTATTTAATTTAACGAGAGAAAAGTCATATTTGTTCTTTTTTACTATTAAAAAAATTATACTATCCTTCATACGTATGGAATTCATAAATATCTCTAATGTTATAAAAGTGATTTAAATATGCTCCGCTACTATTTAAGAAGGTTTAATATTTCCTTTTATTTGTTAACTTCGTACATTTTTAGCTAAAATAGCATGCAAACTAACCAAATAACCTTTTTTTTCTTTCTTCACCACTGACGTAAATCATTTATTTTAGACATTATAAATATATTTCTTATAGATTTACATGTTCTTTCTATGGAAAAGTTATTTCAAATAACCAACTATTAATTATAAATTGAAGAAACATACTTGATACTTTATTTTCTCATAATGTCGAACTGAAATTTTTTTAGTTGTGATTAATTAATGATTATCCTAAATATATATTGTAGGTGAAAGCCACATGAAAACTTCATAAATATTTTAAGT
Organism: Solanum rostratum; assembly: GCA_029948455.1. Lineage (NCBI taxonomy): Eukaryota > Viridiplantae > Streptophyta > Magnoliopsida > Solanales > Solanaceae > Solanum > Solanum rostratum. The sequence goes on from CM057049.1 coordinate 20,233,840, forward strand.
TCCCACCTTTAGCGGAGGTTTCGTAATGTTGAATTTTGAGTTTAATAAGTATTTCAGTTGTAGAACTTAAGTAAAATAAACTCTTAGCAAGATTACCAAGCCAAACATTAAATTAAAAAAGGGATGATCATAGTATATAGTCATTCGGCCAAAATAATTATCACAAAAATAGTCATTTATTTATAGGCATGTATAATCAGTATATAGTCAAGTTATATTCAGTTTTTGAGTATATCACAATGTATATTTAGTATATAGCTCATATATAAGTAATCTACATTGTATAGTCAGTGTACATTTTCTATTACTTTTGGCAAGCTCTATAGCATAGTCATGTATATTCTATGATTTTTTACTATTTGTTATGAAAATATAACTATATTTGTTGTAAACTTATTAGTTTATTCTATATATATTTCAAATTATCCCAATTTAAAACTTAATATTTGTTATTGCATTAAGGCTTTTTTTAAGTTTCTTGATCATGGGTTTTGAGTCTCATTTATGCTTTGATTGAGTTCTTGATTTTAGCTCCACTTAAGGGATGAAGGTCATCACCTCCTTTTGGATTGATCTTGAACTTTTTTAGGAGCCACATTAAACCTCTTTAAGGCTGAATTTTTAATCTCAATCCTGGCCCCTCTCTTGGACATCAATTAAGTCATCAAAAAATTATAATATTTAGATAATTCATCTCCGCTAGGCTTGAATGTTTCTTCTCCAATAAGACACTTTTGAATTAATTTGAAATTAAATTTCATTAAGCTTATCATTGAAGCTTGTATAGCTCCATAAGTATTATCCTTCAATAGAATGGAGCTTTTATGAAAGCTATCAAAAAAGTTTAAAGATATATAAGATGAAAAAACTCCAACATAAAATTAAAAAAAATAACCCCCCAAAGTATGTGAACCTAATTCTCATAGCTTTCAGGAATAAAAAAATTGGTGAAGAAAACTTGGCACTACTCACTTGAAGGTTCCAAAGTATAGTTACAAGAAAAAGGTTCCTAAATATAAAAGATACTATAAGCCCAAGAGGACTTGATAGAAGGAATTCAAAAGAATGCTACAAATGTGGAAGTTCATATTATTTCAAAAAGGAAGATGATTAAAAAATGAACTAAAAAAGATGGAAACAAGTCCCTGGAACATGATAAGTCATAATCAGATGATTGAAATATGAATTATCCTGACCAAAAAAAAAAGGGAACAAATCCCTGGAAACATGATAACTTTCACGAAAACTCCTCAAATGATGATAAGAAAGATGAAGTAAAAGAAAAGAGTTAATTTGGAGTAGCAAAAGAAGAATCTGATACAAATGATATATTGACATTAATGAACAATTCAAACTCAATTGAAGATGACAACTATGAGGCAAACGAGGACATCCTACTTATTTAAGATGCATCTTACTTATGTAAGCTACTTACTTCACGTCCTACTTGCTTAACGAGAATAATCTCATGTGTTTACAAGAAATTGATAACCTACCTGCTTAAATACGTGGTCCACCTACACAAATATTAAAGGAAACGAAAATACAGGAAAGAGAGTGGGATGAAAAACTTAAATCTTGAAATTTGAAATTCAAAATTCAAAAGTAGGAGGAAAGTCTTTAAAAAAATTAATTTGCATTCCTAAAATTTTAATCATTCTAACCAAACCAATTTTTAATTTACTCTCACAAGTCAATATCACTTTTTTTCTAATTCAAAACTAAACAATTACTTTTGGCACATTTCTATATAGTTACCACCTGAGCAATCATTCTTGTCTTTATTACGTTCCTAGCTAATTTTTGTGTACTGAATATACTTATGAATTATGTTTTTTCTCTTTAGATGTATGTGTTCAATTTTCTGTAAAAGAATATGAAAAATCAAAGTACTTACTTGAATGACCCTTCTTTTAGCCGATCACTTGATAAATGCATAGGAAGTCAAGTAGACATCATATCATAATTAAAATTTACCGAACAGGATGTGCAAAATTTATCAAACAGGAGTATTAAGCAACAATATGGGCAGCAGTAAATAACAATTCTAACCTATAAACTACGTTTACAGCGTAGGATAGAGGCCATGCCTCTCATGTTCCAAAAGTTAGACATTTATTGATTGTGGATCCAGGATTGGTTGATCATCCCTTTCCTTGGCAAGTATTGAGTAGTTGTGGCAACAATAGTGCAAACGTTGTATCATCACCAGCTCATATATGATGGTTGTCGGTTAGAGAAACTCCCTGATTACGCATAAATGCTTTAATTGAGTTGCATGCTAGAGTTCCCTTTAGGAGCATCATGTTCATATAAAAATCAGGCATTCTGGAATAGAGTTGATTTGATAGGTTGTTGAGTTGATATGTTGACTTTCTAAGCTTATTGATATTGATTGTATTGAGCCTTATTTATTTATCCATCTTATATACCAGTATATTCAATATACTGATCGACTTCTATTTGGGTCTGCATCATTTTATGCTGCAGATACAGGTAATAGAGGCTTTCACCAAGCGCACCATTGAAGACCTACTCCCTATTCCAGATTTGGTGAGCCCTCCCTTGCTATTCGGAGGAGCCTTCTTTATTTTATCTTGATTAGTAGTTATTCTTTTGAGGTAGCCCAGGACTTGTCTTGATACATTTTTGTCACGCCCTGGGAGGGTACCCTAGATGTGGCCGACAGTCGGAGACTATTGCTAGTTCCCAAGCGAACCACTTGGTCTCATCACATTCATTCATTCAACATAACTAACCGATGAGTGGAAGACTAGAGATAAATAATGATGGACATTCTAAATCTCAAAATCATATAAGTAAAATAGGCTAGTCTGAAAGAAGATAGCTCAACAGAATCTCAACTCAATAACTCGACTCTAGTCTATGAAGTCTCTATCACTATCAATTGGTATCAATGACTAACTCATGGCTACCTCAAAAGAAAATAAAGTTAAATCAAGTCTAACTCTATAAAGCTAGATGAAATAAAATAAGGATTCTCTGAAGTAAAGGACGCTCACCAACTCAGCTAACTGCAATAAATCCTCAACGGTGCACCTATTGACGATCTCTAGTACCTGCCTCTACATCATTAAAAGATGCAGTCCAATGGACGTTCAATTCGTACGTGGAATGTATGAGTATGTAAAATGGCTGAATGAAATAGATATAAGCACAATAATACAGAATAACCTCAACTCAGAAGATACTCACTCAGAATGTCAAAAGTCTATCTAAAGCAAGAATAAAGAGTAGACAAATGACTCATCAATAACAATCCAAACTCATCTAATCAACTCAACTCAGAGTACTATCAGTGGGGGACCTATCTGGGAGTTTCTCTTATCCGACAACAATCACTTATAAGCCAGTGATTGTACAACAATCTCGCTGATGTTTCCACAATTGTTCTGTTCTTACTAGGTATAGAATGAATCGGATCCACAAGGAATCTAGTCACTCAAGTCCTCTATTGCTTTCAGGGACTTCAACTCAAGTGGGAACCTCTGATGTATCAGTTCAATCCTCACATATGCTTGGTGACGTAGTTAATGAGTGCGAGTTAGATTTAATCTTACTCATTGCGGTGTTTGATACTCCTCCCGAGACTCGATTCTCATAAGACTATCCATCTCAATTAGTCCCATAGAAACTCTCATCATCTCATTAACTCAAACTCGATTGGGCTTTTCGGCCTATCATCTCAATTATCTCATCAACTCAATTCTCATTCAATAGCTCAAGGTTTAGATCAATCACTGGGAGGAAATCATTTAGACAAAATATCTAGGGTTTAATCATACATACTCAGAGGACCATCAAGCTCTATCAACTCATCATCAAGCTCACATCACAATCACGATCAACATTCTCAACTCAATGTTCTAGACTCAATTCTTTAGGTTCATTCATGCATTCTTTTACAACTTAACATATAGGGGCTTATGAAAATAACTCAAGTAAAGATATTTATTCAGTAAATCAAGTTTATGATGATCATCATCACATAAAAATACATATAACATATATATAGTTTATAAGAAAATATTCAAGAAACATGTATGGAGACTTATTATACTCTCAACTCCTTTATTACCGTCAACGAGGGCACATGGAAGAACAATTTCATGCTTAGTTTATCCTTACATACCTGGTGTGAAGCTTTGAAACTCAATCTCATATGAACCCTTCTCGACCGCAAATTCTCGCTCCTCTTCTCTTTCTCTTTAGCCCTAGTCTTTGTTAGAACTTAGAAAAGACTTGGGAATGGGGATTAAAACTCATTTTATGCTCAAAATGACTCATTTAGATCGTGTTTTGAGTTTAGGAGGGGTTGAGAAAAGTCTGTAATGCCCCTCACGAAAACTGAAAAAAACTTCACCTCGGGGAGGCCTAGTTCGCATCACGGACTGGTTTGCTTTGAGGGAATTTTTGCCAAAAAATTTTCAATCGAGTTTTCTAATCCTATAGAAAATATTGGGATCAAAACTAAGTATGAATCTGCGACGAATCCGACACAATTTTTCCACAACTAAAAATCAACCAAGACTATTTTTCCACATAATTATTCATGTTGATCGTATTTTCATTGTCGGATTTGTCATCAGAATTTAGGAAGACGCGTTATGTGCACATCTCTCTTCTAGGGGTATTTTGATAATTTTGTCAGGTGTTACACTTTTAGACTTGGATTAGAGGATTCATAGATGTTGATTAGCAATAGTTGATTGTTATTTACTTTCTAACTTTTGCTCATTGGAAACTATTATCAATACAGAGATTCAGTTATTTGATTAATTCATAGCCTTTACTTGATTGCTTTCTTGCATTGTTGAATGTAATGTGATGATGAAGCCAAGTGATTCTCTTGCAGAATCAGCAATGGTTCTTCAAGTGCCAGTCATGCTAAGGGTATCCTCCCGAGGCGTGACAGATATCTTTATTAATAAATATTTTTATGGAATGATTACTATTTTTAATATGCCAAATTAAACAATGCATAAAAAATATCTCATCATAATTAATACAAATATAACTAATATAAGCATTACTAATACAATGTTTTTCCTCTACTTTCTGCCTCATGCATGATTGCATTGGGTAATTTAATAGTCGTGCTACTGACTTAGCAATATAGCATCATTATGCATCTAAGGTATTTGATACATATTGTAATGCCCGATAAAATTACCAAAATACCCCTAGAGGGAGGGTATGCGCGTAATGCATATTTCAATTCTCGTATGGCAAATCTGAGGCCGAATTTGTGATCAGCACAAAAATTTGTGTGATAAAATGGTCGATCGATTTTTGAAGCTACCCAATCAAAAGATAATTTTTCAATCTGAGGTGCAAAACAGTGTTAGTGCGCGACAGGAGCGCGTCACGCCTCCGTCGCGGACCAGCACTTATATTTTTCTGGAAATTTTCGACAGGATTGAAAAAACTCGTTCAGAAATTTTTTTTCTAAAAATACACTATACGCGATCAATCTGCATCGCGGACTGGGTCTTTTCCGAGTTAAAAATTTTTAAATTATTACAAGGGGCATTCCGATCAATCCCCCACCCCTCCTAAACTCTATACACGATCTAATAAGGTCATTTCGATGTAAAAGGGGTCTAAACCCCCCATTCTAAGTCTTATTCCAATATTCTATCAAGGCTAGCGCTTGAGGAAAGAGGAGAACAACTTGAGTTTGAGAATTCGAGAAGAAATCTTTGACGTGCCTGATTGATAGTTGTATCCCAGGTATGGAAGGCTAAACTAAAAGTATGGGATTGTCCTCTCATGTGTCTCATATATGGTCATAGAGGAGTTGATGGTTCAAGAGTCTACATGCATGAATCCTTGATGGTTTTTCTTAAAATTTTATTTGAAATTACACGTTTTTCTATGTTGATGATCATTAAACTATTTGTTTTCTTGAATTGAACATTTTCATGAAGAACTTTCATAACCCTACATGACTAATTTGAAAAACATGCATAATGAACTTGAGAATTGATTCTAGAGCCTTGAGTTGAGATTTCTCGATTGTGATGAGTTGATAGAATTTGATTCTCTTATGAGTCTCTATAAATGAACTCTACCGATGTGTCTATTCAATTGCTTACTAATGATTGTTCTAAATCTTGAGTCATTGATGAGATTGATTGATGAGAGGGTTAAAGTCCCTATGAGATACCGTTCGTTGACGGGGTTCGAGCTCCTATGAGATTAGTTGAGATGGAGGTTTTATGAGCATTGAGTCATGGGAGGAGTATCGAGCAGTATCGAGCACCGAAAGAGTAAAAGTTAGTCCGACTCAAACTCGTCAAACTACGTCGCCAAACATAGGTGAGGCATAGAACCATCACATATATTATGGTTCCCTTGAGAGTAACGGTGCCTGAAAGTAATAGAAGACCTATTGAGTTTGACTCCATATTGGGTGAGCTGATATGGTTTTTGCGCGTTCCCTACCTGGAAAGTTTGGAACGTTTGTGGCAACATCAGCATGATTGTTGTACATTCACTGGCTCATAAGTGATTGTTTTCTGATAAGAGAAACTCCCATAAGTTTCCTACCTTGAGTACTCTGAGTCGAGATGAGATGAGATGAGATGAAATGAGAGGAGGTGAGCTCCTATGAGATGAGATGAGAGGAGAGGAGAGGAGAGGAGCTCCTTGAGATGAGTCTGAGATGATTGATGAGTTTGAGTTGTTGATCTGTCACTTGTTTACTCTTTATTCTTGCATAGTTGATGTTTTTTTATGATTACTTTGAATTGATGTTGTTTCCATATTATTCTACCTGATTCTTTTTCACTCAGCTATTTCACATACCAGTACATTCTAAGTACTGATGTCCACCCTGGACTGCATCATTTTATGATGCAAAGGCAGGTACTAGAGATCGTCAACAGGAAGATCTGAGATTTGAAGCTGATTTGGTGAGCCTCCCCTACTCCAAAGGATCCACTACTTTTATTTCGTCATGCTTTAGCGTTAGATTTTGGACTATTTCTTTTATTTTGATATGGGTAGTCATGGGTCTGTCATTGGCACTACATGATTAGTAATAGAGGCTTCATAGACTATGGTTGAGCGTTGATTTTGAGATTGTGAGCTAGTTTTTTCTACTAGCTTCATTGTTATCTATTTTTTTGGAGTCTTTAGATGAGATGTGCCCACTTATGTACTTATACTTTCTGCTATTCAGTAGAGTTATTTGATTGAATGATGTGATGAGGCTAAGTGGTTCGCCTAGGGACTAGCAAATAGTCTCTGAGTGCCAATCACGCCAAGGGTACCCTCTCGGGGCGTGACACATATCTAAAATAACTTAATTTAATTTCTTGGAGTGCTTTTTGTTAGCTGAGGACCAGCTGGATGAACATGGAAATGAAGAAGAAGAAGAAAACTTGGAGAGAAGATAATCTTTTTTCATTCATCTAACTGAAGAGGGATTACAAGTATATATATAGGATTAGTTAGAACTAATTAAGAAGCAGTTAACTTGTCTAACTAATTCCTAACAACTTTCTTTAACTAATTAACCACTTTGATTCCATTAGTTGTATGACATGTCAAATGACCAAACTACCCTCTTCATTAGCTAGGATTTGCATGCTCTTCTCAACACCCCTCCTCAAGCTGATGGACTGAATATATCTTTTACACCAAGTTGAGCAAGAAGATGTTCATGCTGAGCTCTTCCAAGACCTTTTGTCAGTATATCAGCTTGCTGATTGTTGGTAGAGATATGACTGCATCTGATGACACCTTGTGTTATTCTTTCTCTCACAAAATGGCAATCTATATCTATATGTTTTGTCCTTTCATGGAATATGGGATTTGCAGCAATCTGGATTGCTGCCTTGCTATCACAAAATAGTTGAACTGGAGTTTGAACTTCAATACTTAGTTCCTTAAACAATCCAATTAGCCAACTGATTTCTGCAGATGTTGAAGCCATACTTCTAAACTCAGCTTCAGCTGAACTTCTGGAAATTGTGTCCTGTTTCTTTGATTTCCAGGATATAAGAGCATCACCAAACTTAACAATGTAGCCAGTGACTGACCTTCTAGTTTGTAGACATGACCCCCAGTCTGAGTCACAATAGGCAGTAAGAACATTAGTTGGCTGTGCTGGCATGAGAAGACCAAGACCAGGTGATATTTTAATGTACCTTACCACTCTTAGTGCAGCTTCCATATGTGAATTTTTTGGATTATGCATGAACTGACTCAGCATTTGCACTGTGAAAGACAAGTCTGGTCTGGTCATGGTCAAGTATAATAGCCTTCCCACTAGTCTTTGATATGAGCTAGGATCCTTGAGCAATGAGTCAGCTTCCTCTCTGTTGAAGTGTTGATCATACTCATCAGATGTAAGTTTTTTATTAACTTCAAGTGGAGTGCATGCTGGTTTAGATCCACTTAGGCCTGCTTCTGCTATGAGTTCAAGAGCTTACCTCCTTTGGGACATAATTATTCCTCTCTCTGATCTGGCTACTTCTATTCCCAAGAAGAACTTTAACTCACCCAGGTCCTTCATTTTGAACTTGGTTTGTAGATCAGCTCTGGTCTGACTTAGAAGATCTTGATTGCTTCCTGTGATCAATATATCATCTACATATACTAGTATTATTATAATATCACTTCCCACCTTCTTAGTGAATAGAGAATAATCAAAATGACTTTGCTTAAACCCCATATCCTCCAAAGCTTCTGTCAGTTTCTTGTTCCACTGTCTAGGTGCTTGTTTAAGACCATACAAAGACTTCTGTAGTTTGCAGACTTTAGAACTGCCCCCCTGTCTGGCAAACCCATCAGGAAGTTTCATGTATACCTCCTCCACTAGATCCCCATTTAGGAAGGCATTGTGAACATCCATCTGGTGAATATACCAGTTTCTAGATGCTGCCAATGCAATTACTGTTCTGACAGTAACCATTTTTGCTACAGGTGAGAAGGTCTCATTATAGTCTATACCCTCCTTTTGACTAAATCCCTTTGCAACAAGTCTTGCTTTGAATCTCTCCACTTCTCCTGAGGCTTTATACTTGATCTTAAAGATCCATTTGCAACCTATAGGTAACTTGTTGGGAGGTAAGTCCACAACAGTCCATGTGTTATTTTCTTCTAGTGCTGATATCTCTGATTTCATAGCCTCCACCCATCTAGGATCATTTGAAGCTTCTTTGAAGGACTTAGGCTCATGGTGAATAGAGTATGAAGATAAAGCATGTGAGTAGTTTGAGCTTATATTGTTGTAGTTGACAACTGAGCTTATAGGATAGTTGCAGTGTGTTTTGGTTGAAGTAACATAATCCTGTAGCCAGATTGGAGGTCTGTGATGTCTAGTGGATCTTCTGAACTCATGGTTGGATTGGTCATGATGAGGACTAGGAATTGTTTCAGGCTGATGAGTTGTGACTTGAGTGGTATTCTGTGATTGTATGTTCTGAGAGATGGTGGTCTGTATATGGGATTTTGGATCTAGGAGATCTAAAACTGGAAATATTGGATTAATGGAGCCTTTCATATGAATGAAAGGAAATATGTCTTCCTTAAAAACCACATTTCTGCTCACAAACATGGATCTTTGTATCATGTCAAATAATTTGTATCCCTTTTGAGACTCAGAATAGCCCATGAGAACTGCAGGAATAGCTCTAGATGCAAACTTGTCAGTTTTCCTAGGAGTGGTTGCATAACATAGACAGCCAAACACTCTGAGATGAGATATGCTTGGAGTGTGCATGTGTAGCAACTCATAGGGAGACTTATAGTCAATAACTTTGGAAGGAATCCTATTAAGAAGGTACACTGCTGTGTTTACACATTCTCCCCAAAATCTTAAAGGAATTGATGCCTGGAATCTGAGAGATCTAGCCATCTCTAGTATGGTTCTGTGTCTTCTTTCAGCTATACCATTTTGTTGAGGAGTGTATACACATGTGGTTTGATGTTGAATACCAAGATCAGTTAGGAAGTTTTGGAGAGTAGTATTGAGGAATTCACATCCATTATCAGTTCTAAGAGTTTTGACTTTGGATGAGAACAAATTCTGAACTTTATTTATGAAATTTCTCAGGACTACAACAGTATCAGACTTAGAGTGAATCAGAAAAATCCAAGTGTATCTGGAGTAATCATCTACTATGGTAACAAAGTATCTTTTGTCATCATAGGTAGGATTTCTATAAGGACCCCATACATCACAATGTACTAGATCAAACCTAGACAATGATCTTGATGTACTAGTAGGAAAAGGAAGTTTAACTTGTTTAGCTAGTGGACAAACAGTACACAATGGACAAGAACCAGTACATAAATGTTGTAAACCATTGAGTTTTCTTATTATATCAACAGGAATGTGACCTAGTCTCAGATGCCATAGACCAGTATTATCAGAAACTTGAGTAGGAGTAGTTTCAGCTTAGTTTGAAATATACTTGATTAGTTTCAGCTTAGTTTCAGCTTAAGACTAGTATTATGCCACAAGGAGTAGTTTTCAGATCCTAACAACTGAATTGAAATAAGAGAGCTACCTGGAGTGTCGGTTGGTTGCAAATACAAGGGATGATTGTGGTCTATGACTGGAATGGCTGGAATTGCACCCTCTCTTCTTCGATTGACCTCTTCTTCTTCACCCGCCATGACTTCTTGCTTTCTAAGCTTACTGTCAGCTTCTAAGCTACTCTATTTGTCTGATTTCCAGCTTGCATGAGCCGGCTCTGATACCATGTTAGCTGAGGACCAGCTGGATGAACATGGAAATGAAGAAGAAGAAGAAAACTTGAAGAGAAGATAATCTCTTTTCATTCATCTAACTGAAGAGGGATTACAAGTATATATATAGGATTAGTTAGAACTAATTAAGAAGTAGTTAACTTGTCTAACTAATTCCTAACAACTTTCTTTAACTAATTAACCACTTTGATTCCATTAGTTGTATGACATGTCAAATGACCAAACTACCCTCTTCATTAGCTAGGATTTGCATACTCTTCTCAACACTTTTTTCTTTCATTGGACCTACAACAGATTCACTTATTGGCAGGAATTAAAAAGGTGCAATTTTTTCGCTTCTAATTGACAACAATAAAAAATAATGGATATTCTTGACTGCACTATTTCTATCATTCAAGTTAAGCGCTTAATAAGACATAAAAAGAAAAGGTAGAAATAATTGATTGAAGCTCGAGAGTCGGAATATTTCAGCTTAGTTTGAAATATACTTGATTAGGTTCATTTTCTATGACTGGCTACCTTCAAAAATATTTTAGATTTAGAGGTAAATCAGTGTGCTGTACACTTTCATTCAAGTTTGATTTATTTAACCACGTAAGATGGTTGATCTTAGTATATTAATACATGCACTTACATGTGACGTTTCGCTTCGATTGGTTGTTGGAAAAATCTTTGTATTTCTTTTGGTCTTTTTACAAATAAGAAGATGATTGCATTTAATTGTGTGCTTTTTCATATTATATGTGTATTCCAGTGTTGATTTGCATAAGCAACATGGGGGGTGGGGGGAGACAGTTCAGGGAGGTCGATTGTAAATGAAGGATGAAGACTCTAGAAATCTTCAAGCATTTTGTATTGAAAAAAAAAATCTATTTAATGTTAGAAGATGCAAAATGTATGAGGCTTCTAATATAAATTCATAAGAAACTAAGTGGAGGTGGTGGTAGACAATATCTTTCAAGGGCACATCTGCTAATAATGCTTTTAATTAACTTAGTCCAACAAATGGTATGTGTTGTAATTTATTTTTAAAAATTTCTTTCAGCTTATATGATTTCTCACTGCTTACTATTTCCCAGCATATATTATTCTTACCATTTAGAATAAATAACTCATGTGTGTGATATTTAACTCTTGACCTAGGACCTAATTTTTTTTAAATTATTTATTCTTGACCTACGACCTAATTTAACACACATGAGTTATTTATTCTTCCTGAATGGTAAGAAAAAGAGTCAATCGATATGTATTTTAAGTTATCTGTTCTAAATTAGGCAGAAAAAACGTCTATCGCGTATATTGAATTCAATTAATATTCATCATCATTTAGATAAAAATTGCATATATTTTAACATCAATTGCTATTTAATATTTTTTTAAATACATCTTTTAATTAATCAACACGTAAGCTAAACTAGTATGCTAATATGTACGACAACCAAACAAGAAGGTTGTTTTAAAAAAAAATGACAAAAGAAAGTGTAGAAGAATCTATAAAATTAGTTATTTTTTGATAATTCAAATTCTATACTCCGCGAGCAATGTGGTGAAGGATGTTTTCCATGCGTGGATATTGAATTAGTTATACTTTTGCTTTGTATGTACCGCCATCCATACATTCAAAGATATATTGTTTTCTCTTTAAATTATCATATGGTTTTCTTAATTGAGCGCAAACATATAAAGTGCAGTATTCGTCCCGTGCATATCTATCTAGTGAATAAATAGAGAGCGTGCTTGTTAGATCAATTTGAAAGTGCTACGAATGATGATGACCCAACTTTTGACAATTCTTTATAAGAAAATTGTCTTTTTTTAAATAACATTACTAAAAATGTTAGCCCTCAACGGAAATCTAAGAAAACGATCCGAAAACAATATGATGGGACATGATAACACAAAGAATAACAAGAAGGAGAAACTAGGATGAAACAAAACACATCTTCACACCATCAACGTAATTTGATACTTGTCTAACATTATTCTCACCTTTATCTAGTGCATCTTTGGCCATCCTTTATGATGGTGGCATACAACTTTCAAAGTCGTTTGTTTAAGTAAGAGTTGCAATTTTTATAAGGCAACAAGGGGACAAAGACAAAATTCTTCATTAAATATATCTGACAACACAATGAGGTATTCCACTAGAAATTGTTTAGTCACGGCATCCTTCTCGTCCTATCAACCCCTTGATTGACTTCATAAAGTGAGTAGTGGCATTAGATGCCAAGGTTTCTATCAGGTCTCCAGCACCAAAGTTCGTTATATTCCTCATGTCAGTGACACCCAAGTATCCTGACGAAAAGTACTTGGAAGGTGTAAATATGTTCAAATTTGATTCAAAATTAATGAGGCAATATGTTCTTGATGCTAAAAAATATTTCACTATTTTAAGGATGTCATTTTTCCTTGATTAGATTTAACTTTAAAGTCGGTCAAATAGGTTAAGTAAATTAAGAATTGGAGTCCAGGAAAATGAAAATTGGAACTAATAATTCATTTACGTTTTTCTTTTAGGTTCATTCTTTGAGTTTCCCAAAGAAGAAATACAGACAAAATTTATGGAGTATCACATGTCTACTATCTTTTCTTTCTTTTTTCAAAATGCAAGTTTCATGGCATATAACATACAATCGAAAAATGACTTTTCCTTATTTTCAGGAGGGGAAGAGGTGAAAAATTATTGGTCTTTCTTATAGAACTGTTTTAACCTTGTGTTAAGTTTAATATAGACTCACGCCCTGATGCCCTAATAACTTCACATGGCAAAACAGGTAAATTCTGCTGTATTTGAACAACTATAAGAAGAAAAAAATTAGAAGTGACATTTATGGCATAGTAATTGAGCAAATGAAAGAGGAGAACATCTGACAACCTAAACATAATTCAAAAGAATAAACATCGACTCTGATGAAAGCAACACAAGTTATCTCCTCATCTAAGAAAATAACTAAAAAATTTAAATGATCTTAGCTCGAGAAAGAAAATGTGTCATTGCACTATCTTTGCATGTATCCCCAATAATAGCATATGCCAACTCACTTGAAAAAGGGAACACAACCTGCGTTCAAATTTTTATCAAAAGAAGCAACTTAAGAGACATTTTGAGTGTAACTCAAAATCCTACCAACAGCCCATTCACAAGGAAAAAAATGATCAATCTCATACTGAATATTCTGAACGAATAAAAAAGAACCTAGACATATCTTGGAGGCCAGTATCAAAATGCAATGCTGCTCAAAAGGTCTGAATACCATCTGTACATGGTAGTTAAGGAAAGAGAAAAATGGCAAATTGGTGAAAACTGAGTGTGACTAAAGTAATATCATACACATAATTAAGCAGGTTCGAACAACTTGGGAAAAACTGCAAGCCGCATGAACATTACATGTGCACACTGATTAGAATCTCCGCCTGGGACTTCTAGAACGATGGCCATGTGGTGATCTGCAGAAACAAGGATCAAATAAGGACCCACTGTGTTTTAGATAATACTTTAACAACTCAAAACCTGACAATTTCAGAAATACAAACATTAAAGAAGAGTATTTTCTTACATTCTTTTTCTACTTTGATATAAATGAAGAAAACAAAATCCAGAGTAGGAGATAATGTCCTTGATTCTTTGGGATCCTTACAAACTCACAAGGCATTAACTCGCTGAGGAAGTCATCAACTATGTTTTCTGATTTCCGTCTCTAATTTTTCCAATTTTCTTTTCAGTGTGTTGTTGGGAGGAACTGAAGATCCTACTTACAATTATTCCATCACCAAACTGAGAGAAAAGTTCAATAATGCCATCAAACACAGTAGCTAAGCTTCAAATTTCAATCTCAAACACGTTAGGATTGGCTGCATGAATCCTCAGTCTATGTTTTCACTCCACTTGGATATGATTCATCCTGATACTCCATAGCTTAGGTTTCTCCAAAATAGAAACTTCCTGTATTTTTTTCAAAAGGTAAAAAGGCAGTTTTTCTCCAAAAATACTTTTGAGAAAATACACTAAAGGATGTTTGGATGGACTTATGGCTTATAAGCCAAAAGCCACAGGTTAGGGTTGACTTATTTTTGTTATTTTGCCTTCGTACTGTGTTCAAAAGCAGATTTTTATTTTACCCAGACACTACCAAATTGCTTGTTATTTTGGCTTAAAATCACTTAAAATATGCCAATAAAAACAAGCTTGGTCAACACTAATTGTTGCTCAAAAATTGCTCTTCAAATTGATCAGCCAAACATCGAGTGCTTCTCACCAAAAGTACTTTTAAAAGCATTTTTTAAAAGAGAACAAAAAACAGACCCAACATAAGTTGATTTTAAATGTTTGGCCAAACAAGATATAAGCTTTAATCCTATAAATGGATATTTTGCTTTCATTGCATTCGATTGTTTGTAAGATTGTAAGAACTCCAAGAGATTGCAAGTCGTTGAGATGACTTTCACAAGATTTTAGGTCTATCCTATCCTCCCCCTTTAGCGCCATTTAGTCATCAGCATTCAATCATATAATCAATGCTACAAATAGATTTACATGTATATCTCGCATTCTACGCTAGAAAAATGAGCAGGCGATTTAGGCCATCGCTTACTACATGCTCTCCCTGTTTGCTAACTCAAAAAGGAATAATCTGGATTTGTCTGTCCATCAGATGTAGCTTCGACAACTTAGCTTTTAGTGATTGTCATTCAACTTTGACGCAGTCCCAGTTTGCAAGAAAAGCTGGAGTGCGCCTATTTGGCTTGAAGTTTAGGACAGATATATCCTCATAGTTTAGCTAGCTATGTTGCTCGGACCCTCCAAAAATGTTGTCGCACCCATATTGAATTCTTCAAAATCCATTACTTTTGGAGGAACCTAAACATAAATTTGACATTTTTAAAGAGTCCAAAGTAACATAGCTGGCTAGCGATGATATTTAACTAGAACTAGAAGTTGAAATCCTAACCAGACACAATATACCGCAATTTGGCAATAATCAAGATTGTGCATAATATAATACGTTGGTCCTTTCCATCCCTAGCATGATTAATGTGAAATCTAGTTCAATCCATCTCAACTTGGGTTAAACCATAGTGCCAAATTCAACATTTTGAAAATACTATGTTGACCATCAAGTTTTGAAGAACAAAACCCCCGCCTCGGGAAAGGACAAGGAGGACTAAATGATGTAATGCTGGTATCTCCAGAAGCAAATTGTGTGATAGAACTGAGAAGGCGCTTCTGCATGGATAAAAAAATACACTTCACATTATAAACCTAAAGTCGACAATATACTGGGTTAAGGTGAAGAGGTAGCCTGTTCCAACTTATTTTTTCTTGGCATTATTGTTTGTATGCTTAACCCAACATGCTAATTATATAAGCACACTTATTTACTTCACCAAAACTAGTTCTTTACCTTCTGTTATTTTTCGCTATGTTGCTCGGACTCTTCAAAAATGTCAACGGGTGCATGTCGGACTATCCAAAAGTAGTGTATTTTTGGAGAATCCAACACGGGTGCGGTATTGAAATTGAAGAGTCCCCGCAACTTCAGATTTTTCGCAATTATTTTTATTCCCCAAAACATAGGTTGATTTGTCTTTATCCTTAAACAGACTGAGTTATGGTAAAACCTAAGGTCCAAGAGAAGGATGACTGAATCCAATGAATCATGAATCATGAGTTGAACACTGCTACGAACCTCCTAGTACCTGTGAAAAATACAAAAGGTCACAAAGAAGGCTGGATACAAATGGCTCATCTGGAGGAAGAACCAGAAATATTGAGGGAAGAGCTGCAACAGGTGTGGGAGCCAAACTCACTTTAATCCCCTTTCTGCACCCACTTTGTTTTCTGTACTTGAAATCACATGTTCCAGGAACACTTCCCCTCATATACACATTCACCTCCGATTCCCCTTGCCAATTTTGGCCTACCTCCATTCACTCTCGGCAACTTGCCAAACTACCCAGACAGACTCCATATGTCCCACCTTCCACATAACTCCCACCTACTCTTCCCCCTGCAGTCATGACTACACCAAACTTCTCACTACCAACTCAGGCTGCTACCATGCCTGCTTACCCAATGATGCAGCACATACTTAGGACACATATCGCCACTTCCTATGAGCTAGCTATGCCACCTGTATATGCAGTTGGATCTCCTACATTCATGACACAGATTACGGTCAGAGACCTATACAAGGTGGATCAATACGCAGAAATAGAGAAGGATGCCCGATTAAAGAAGAAGAATTGATAACCAGCCAACTCCACATACGAGAAAGGCACTGAAAAGCTTGCAGATCACCAGGGTAACCGAGAGCCTGGACTATGATGACTTATGCACCCACACAGACATCGACATGCCAGGGGTGTACAAGCCACCTAAGTTCGACATATTTGATGGAACGCATGATCCTCATACGCATTTGAGAGCCTACTTTAACAAGCTAGTCAGTGTCCAAAGAAACAGGAGTTAAGGATAAAGTAGTTCATCCGAAGTCTTTTGGGAGAAGCCGTGACTTGGCACACTTGTCAGGATCCTCGAGAATCACGTGAAAGGCAGAAAATGGACGAGGATTTCATGACACTTTATGTTCAATATCGAAATTAACTCGAACAAATTCTCATTATCCAGCATATAGAAGAAACCGTCGGAATATTTGTGATGTAACAATTGTTTTACTCTTCTCTGTGTTTTTGTTGCAAGTTCAGGAATACTTCTTGAGTATTCCTTTGTTCATAATACAAGTTACCTTTCTCAAAAAAAAAAAAGAAAGAAAGAAGAAACCGTCGTATTCATTTAAGAAATATGCACGGCGCTGGAGAACTGAGGCCTCCAAGGTCCAACTAGCCAAGTACTTCATCTGAGCTCAAGAAGGTATTTATTTCGGCAAGCAGGAAATTACAGAAATGTCAAATGGGAGACTATATAGAAGAAGGCATCAAATCTGGAAAGATTTAATCTATGGTCACACAAGAAGCCACAAGTAAGGCCATACAATCAGTTCCATTGTTACTGTCAAGAAGAAAAAGGAAGACGTCTCAGCCATCACACCTTAATACCATCACGGAGAGTCATTCCGCTGGCACCCCAAAAAACCCAAATAATGGTAGACTTAAAAATAAAAAGAAATAGATAGATGGTACAACCATCAAAACCTACTTAACTTCATTTAGAAAAGAATGATTAAAGTGAAAAGGCAGTGCTTTGATAGGTTCAGTTCAGATTTTCTGCTTCATTTCCAATAAATCACATGTAACAGAGACGCAACAGCATGGATATAATATGGACATACCTCCTTCTAGCATTCCTCCTCTTAAAAGGACCCCTGCTGAATGCCCAATCAACATTTATAGTCTGTGTGAGAAACTCAGCTCCATCCTTCTCACTTATAGCTCTTTGTGCTTCTTCAAAGTTCTCATATTCTATAAAAGCATATCCCTACACAAACAGTTCACTTCAACAAACAGAATAGAAAGGACCTGCTCCAAAATAATGAAATGCAAAACACAAACAATAACTGCATAAAGTAAGATGTCTCCCTCCAATAAAGAAGGGCACACACATGGAGAGCTGTCCTATCTAGAGATTTGAAGACCCTCAAAATAACAAATAATTGCATTCTAAAGACAACAAATGACGTCTGATAAGTAAATCTGTGATTCTGTTCCAACATGGGACATATTCACGGCTGCATGCATACATAAGTTTGTGCTAAATTATTGCTCTTAAAAAGTTTCCAGTCAATAGTGGATCACTGAATGGTCAAACATCCACCCTAGGTAGACATGAGAACCATCCAGGTGTGAGTACTACAGAAAGCACTTCAAAATTATCAAAACTATTAACAAGGAGTGCTCTGCTCTTGTTACTATATTGCACTTTCTTAATTGAAAAGGGACCTGATGGAAATGCAATAATACTTAAATAAATGCTTGCAACAGCTAGTATTCACAAATGCTTGCAACAGCTAGTATTCACTATTGACTATTTATTAACATAGTCCCATCACATTCAGCATCTTCTCCCATGAATAGAAATTGTGCAAGAAGCGACAGAACATTACTCGACAGTCAGAAAAAGAAGAGAATCGGGTCACCTTAACAAATCCAGTCCGACGATCCAGATTCAAATGCAAATTCCTGATTTCTCCGAACTCACCGAAATCATTATGAAGATCATCTTCTTGTGTCTCTTCATTAATCCCAGTAACTAAAATAATCCATCCTTCAATGGCTGCAGAAATTTGAATTCAGTATAACTCAGTAATGTTTATTGAAATTCTTCTTACCTCATCAAAAGAAACAAAATTGCACTCAGCAAACAAAGGTTGTATCGAGTTGACACTTTGTTGATACTAACAGCTCATTGGATGGTTGTTACTGACTGTATTGTATTCTATTGTTAATTCAAATACAACGGTTGATTTGATTGTTACTTAAATTTTAGTGTATCGTATCACTAAATCCATCGTTATGAAACATTGAAAAGTTTCATTTGTGTAACGATCAATTTGGTGTGAACGTATCGTTATCTCTTTTTCTCATTTTTTTCTTTACTTTATTAATTAATAACAAATATCCTTTGCCCTATCTTTTTATAGTAGCACATTACTTTTCACGTAGGTTTATATTTCAAACTGATGATGTGTGACATTCTGTAACGACAAAAAATAATAAAATCTATCCAAATGTTGTATTCATCAAGTAATCAAACACGATGCAATAAAATAAAATACGATAGATTATGAAGCAATATGTAATGACGATACAAACAAAGTGTATGTAATTCCATAACTTGGAGGTACTATCTAATAGCTCACCCAATCTGTACTTTAAAGTGCTCACAGTTCGTTACGCAGCAGTATGATGACTGACTTAGAGCAATCGTCAAACTCTTTACCCTTGAAGGTAAGAGAACTTTAATGTTGTAGCTCGAGTATTATGATTTTCTATCAATAGTCGGGGAAAGATTGTAAAATCCTACAAAGCTGTAACGAGCTTACCATCATTATCCCCTGCTATGGAGAATGCCATAGCAAGAGAGAATACATGGATAACCTTTGAATGGAGGTGAAGAATAAAATAATCTAGAGGGAGAAATCTATGTGGAGCAACCACCTAATTTTGTTGCTCCAAGGGAGTTTGGTAGCCTTGTATGTTGTTTGGCAGCCTTGTATATTGTTTGTGTAAGTCACTCTGTGGTATGAAATAGTTTTCTGAGGTTGGCCTCTAAATATAAGCTTGAAGTGTCATTCCATGTCATGAGGGTCTTTCGCAATCAATTCCTGGTGCGGAATCTGATGGCTCATGTCCAGGGGAGGAAGGCATTCATTAGCATATTTCCTTGGAACAAAAAAATCCACCATGAGGGCTTGTACGGAGGCAGTCAAAACCTTGCAAAAGTAATGAACTCTAGGCCTTGCATGTTCAGGAGGGCTCGGATCTGGACCAGTCGGCTTCGCTCGATCTGGCGAGTTGTGACGCCTTCCTTTTCAGTTCTTTTCTTTTTAAGCATTCATTAATGACCCTAATAAAATCAACAAGAATCTATTAACATAGTTCCATCAAGCACATGGAATTCACTGATTCGACCTTGAAGGTAATAGAACTTTAATACTGTTGCTGGAGTATTATGATTCTCTATCGGTAGTTGAGGAAAGATTGTAAAATCCTACAAAGTTGTAACGCGTTAGCCATCATTATCCCCTGCTATGGAGAATGCCATAGCAAGAGAGAATACATGGATAATCTTTTGCATGGGGGTGAAGAAATAGATGATCTCGAGGGAGAAATCTATATGGAGCAACCACCTGATTTTGTTGCTCAGAGAGAGTTTGGTAGCCTTGTATGTCATTTGTGTAAGTAACTCTGTGATATGAAATAGTCTTCTGAGGTTGGCCTCTACATATATGCTTGAAGTGCCATTCCATGTTATGAGGGTCTTTCACAATCAATTCCTGTGTCGGAATCTGATGGCTCATGTCCAGGGGAGGAAGACATTCATTAGCATGTTTCCTTAGAATAGAAAATCCACCATGAGTGCTTGTATTGGAGACAGTCAAAACCTTGCAGAAGGAATGAACTCTAGGCCTTGCAGGTTCAGGAGGGCTCGGAACCGGACAAGTCGGCTTAGCTCGATCTGGCATCGGGATCAAAGCCATCCTGACCCTGCAAGGCCTACAGTTCATTCCTTCCGCAAGGTTTAGACTGCCTCCGATACAAGCACTCAGGGTGGATTTTCTGTTCTAAAAAAACATGCTAATGAATGTCTTCCTCCCCTGGACATGAGCCAGCAGATTCCGACCCAGGAATTGATCGTGAAAGACCTTCGTGACATGGAATGGCACATCAAGCATATATTTAGAGGCCAACCTCAGAAGACTATTTCATACACAAACAACATACGAGGCTGTCAAACGACATACAAAGCTACCAAACTCCCCCCGAGCAACAAAACAGGTGGTTGCTCCATATAGATTTCTCCCTCGAGATCATCACGGAGAAAAGCATTCGTTAGCTCAACTGACTTGTATTAACTACATTTGTAACAAGCTAGGTACATGTGACTTGTATACATTAACTTGAGGGGGAGTGTTAGAATAGGAATAGAAACAAGAATAATATCTCCAATCCTACTTAGAATAGGAATAGGAATAACAATAGTACAAAAAAATCCTACTCGGAAAAGGATTGTATTATAGTATGCTAATTGGAAAAGGAGACTAACATAGTATCTACAAATATGGTCTCAATGTAATAATGTAGAGACACAAGTCAATAATATTTTTGTCTCCAATAATACTCACTTCCATTGAATCATTCATTGTGATGCCTTCCTTTTCAGTTCTTTTCTTTTTTAAGCATTCATTAATGACCCCAAAAAATCAACAAGAAACTATTAACATAGTTCCATCAAGCACATGGAATACGCTGATTCGACCTTGAAGGTAAGAGAACTTTCATACTGTTGCTAGAGTATTATGATTCTCCATCAGTAGTCGAGGAAAGATTGTAAAATCCTACAAAGCTGTAACGCGCTTGCCATCATTATCCCCTGCTATGGAGAACGCCATAGCAAGAGAGAATGCATGGATAATCTTTTGCATGGGGGTGAAGAAATAGATGATCTCGAGGGAGAAATTTGTATGGAGCAAGCACCTGATTTTGTTGCTCAAAGAGAATTTGGTAGCCTTGTATGTAATTTGGCAGCCTTGTATGTTGTTTGTGTAAGAAACTCTATGATATGAAATAGTCTCATGACGTTGGCCTTTAAATATATGCTTGAAGTGTCATTCCATGTCTTTCACAATCAATTCCTGTGTCGGAATCTGATGGCTCATGTCCAGGGGAGGAAGACATTCATTAGAATGTTTCCTTAGAACAAGAAAATCCACCATGAGTGCTTGTATCGGAGGCAGTCAAAACCTTGCTAAAGGAATGAACTCAAGGCCTTTGTAGGTTCAGGAGGGCTCGGATCCGAACCAGTCGGCTTAGCTCAATCTGGCATTGGCATCAAAGCCCTCCTGACCCTGCAAGGCCTAGAGTTCATTCCTCTCGCAAGGTTTTGAGTGCCTCCGATACAAGCACTGATAGTGGATTTTCTATTCTAAGGAAACATGCTAATGAATGTCTTCCTCCCCTGGACATGAGCTAGCAGATTCCAACCAAGGAATTGATCGCGAAAGACATTCATGACGTGTAATGGCACTTCAAGCTTATATATTAAGAGGCCAACCTCAAAAGACTATTTCATACACAAACATACAAGACTACCAAACTCCCCCTGAGCTACAAAAGGAGTTTATCATAATATCTATAAATAGGGTGTCAATGTAATAATGCAAAGACACAAATCAATAATATTTTTCTCCAATATTTCTCACATTTTTATTGAGCGATTCATTGTGATGCCTTCCTTTTCAATTCTTTCTTTTTTAAGCATTCATTAATGACCCCAAAAAATCAACAAGAATCCATTAACATAGTTCCATCAAGCACAAAGAATATGCTGATTCGACCTTCAAGATAAAAGAACTTTAATATTGTTGCTGGAGTATTATGATTCTCTATCAGTAGTTAGGGAAAGATTGTAAAATCCTACAAAGTTGTAACGAGCTTGCCATCATTATCCCCTGCAATGGAAAATGCTATAGCAAAAGAGAATACATGGATAATCTTTTGCATGGGGGTGAAGAAATAGATGATCTAGAGGAAAAAATCTATATGAAGCAACCACCTGATTTAGTTACTTAGAGGGAGTTTGGCAACCTTGTATGTCGTTTGTGTAAGTCACTCTGTGATATGAAATAGTCATCTGAGGTTGGCTTCTAAATACATGCTTGAAATGCCATTCCACGTCATCAGGGTCTTTCGCAATCAATTCCTGTATCGGAATCTGATGGCTCATGTCTAGGGGAGGAAAGCATTCATTAGCATGTTTCCATAGAACAAAAAATCCACCATGAGTGCTTGCATCGGAGCCAGTCAAAACCTTGCAGAAGGAATGAACTCTAGGCTTTGCAGGTTCAGGAGGGCTCTGATCCAAACCAGTCTGCTTAGCTCGATCTGGCATCGGCATCAAAGTCCTCCTAAACCTGCAAGGCCTAGAGTTCACTCCTTCCGCAAGATTTTGACTGCCTCTGATACAAGCACTCATGGTGGATTTTCTGTTCTAAGGAAACATGCTAAAGAATGCCTTCCTCCCGTGGACATGAACCAGCAGATCGTGGCCCAAAAATTGATCGCGAAAGACCTTCATGATATGGAATGGCAGTTCAAGCATATATTTAGAGGCCAACGTCAGAAAACTATTTCAAACACAAATAACATACAAGGCTGCCAAACGACATACAAGGCTACAAAACTCCCCAAGCAACAAAATCAGGTGCTTTCTCCATATAGATTTCTCCCTCGAGATCATCACGGAGAAAAGCATTCGTAATGCTCAACTTACTTCTATTGGTTACATTTGTAACAAGCTAGGTACATATGACTTGTATGTAATAACTTGATGGGGAGTGTTAGAATAGGAATAAGAACAATATTTCCAATCCTACTTAGAATAGGAATAGGAATTACAATAATATATTAAATCCTACTTGGTAAAGGATTGTATTATAGTATCCAAGTTGGAAAAGTTGTCTAATATAGTATCTATAAATAGGGTCTTAATGTAATAATGTAGAGACACAAGTCAATAATATTTTTCTCCAATATTTCTCACACTTACATTGAGCAATTAATTGTCATGCCTTCCTTTTCAGTTCTTCTCTTTTTTAAGCATTCATTAATGACCCCACAAAATCAACAACAATCTATTAACATAGTTTCATAAAGCACATGGAATATGTTGATTCGACCTTGAAGGTAAGAGAACTTTAATGTTGTTGTTGGAGTATTATGATTCTCGATCAGTAGTTGGGGAAAGACCGTAAAATCCTACAAAGTTGTAATGAGTTTGCCATCATTATCCCCTGCAATGGAGAATGCCATAAAAAAAGAGAATACATGGATAACCTTTTGCATGGGGTGAAGAAATAGATAATCTCGAGGGAGAAATCTATATGGAGCAATCACTTGATTTTGTATCTTAGAGGGAGTTTGGCAACCTTGTATGTCATTTGGCAGCAGCCTTGTATGTTGATTGTGTATGTCACTTTATAGTATGAAATAGTCTTTTGAGGTTGGCTTCTAAATATATGCTTGAAGTGCCATTCCACGGCATGAGGGTCTTTTGCAATCAATTCCTGGGTCGAAATCTGCTGGCTCATGTCCAGAGGAGGAAGGCATTCATTAGCTTGTTTCCTTAGAACAGAAAATCCACCATGAGTGCTTGTATCGGAGGCAGTCAAAACCTTGCAGAAGGAATGAACTCTAGGCTTTACACGTTTGGGAGGGCTCAAAAACCAGTCGGCTTAGCTCGATCTGGCATCAGCATCAATGCCCTCCCAAACCTGCAACTCCTAGAGGTCATTCCTTCTACAAGGTTTTGACTGCCTCCGATACAAGCACTCATGGTGGGTTTTCTGTTTTAAGGAAACATGCTAATGAATGTCTTCCTCCCCTGGACATGAGCCAGCAGATTCAAGCCCAGGAATTGATTGCGGAAGACCTTCATGACGTGGAATAGAACTTCAAGCATATATAGAGAGGCCAACCTCAGAAGACTATTTCTTACACCAACAACATACTAGACTACCAAATGAAAAACAAGGCTACAAACTCCCCGTGAGCAATAAAATCAGGTGGTTGCTCCATATAGGTTTACCCCTCGAGATCATCACGAAGAAAAGCATTCGTAATGCTCAATTGAATTGTATGGAGCAACCACCTGATTTTGTTGCTTAGAGGTGTTTGGTAGCCTTGTATGTCGTTTGACAGCCTCATATGTTGTTTGTGTGAGTCGCTCTGTGGTATGAAATTCTCTTCTGAGGTTGGCCTCTAAATATGTGTTTGAAGTGCCATTCCATGTCATAAGGGTCTTTCGCAATCAATTCCTTGGTCAGAATCTGCTTGCTCAAGTCCAGAGGAGGAGGGGATTCATTAGCATGTTTCCTTAGAACAGAAAATCCACCATGAGTGCTTGTATCGAAGGCAGTCAAAACCTTGCAAAAGGAATGAACTCTAGGTCTTGCAAGTTCAGGAGGGCTCAGATTTAGACCAGTCGGCTTAGCTCGATCTGGCATCGGCATCAAAGCCCTCCCAAACCTGCAAGGCCTAGAGGTCATTCCTTCTGCAAGGTTTTGACTGCCTCCGATACAAGCACTCATGGTGGGTTTTCTGTTCTAAGGAAACATGCTAATGAATGCCTTCCTCCCCTGGACATGAGCCAGCAAATTCAAGCCCATTGCAGAAGACCTTCATGACGTTTGGAATAGCACTTCAAGCAGATATATAGAGGCCAACCTTAGAAGACTATTTCATACACAAACAACATACTAGACTACCAAACGAAAAACAAGGCTATCAAACTCCCCGTGAGCAACAAAATCAGGTGGTTGCTCCATATGGATTTCCCTCTCGAGATCATCACGAAGAAAAGCATTCATAATGCTCAACTGAATAGTATTAATAAGCAAGTTACATATGACTTGTATGCACTAAATTGATCGGGAGTGTTACAATAGGAATAGGAACAAGAATAAAATCTATAATCCTACTTAGAATAGGAATAGGAGTGACAATAATATATAAAATCCTACTAGGAAAAGGATTAGTATCCTAGTTGGAAAAGGAATCTAATACAGTATCTATAAATAGGTACTCAATGTAATAATGTAGAGACACAAGTCAATAATATTTTTCTCCAATATTTCTAACACTTTCATTGAGCGATTCATTGTGATGCCATCCTTTTCAGTTCTTTTCTTTTTTAAGCATTCATTAATGACCCAAAAAATCAACAAGAATCTATTAACATAGTTCCTTCAAGCACATGCAATATGTTGATTCGACCTTGAAGGTAAGAGAACTTTAATATTATTTCTCGAGTATTATCATTCTTTATTAGTTGGGGAAGGATTGTAAAATCCTACAAAGTTGTTACGAGCTTGCCATCATTATCCCTTGCTATGCAAAATGCCATAGCAAGAGAGAATACATGGATAATCTTTTACATGGGGGTGATGAAATAGATGATCTCGAGGGAGAAATCCATAGGAGCAACCACCTGATTTTGTTGCTTAGAGGGAGTTTGATAGCCTTGTATGTCGTTTGACAGCCTCGTATGTTGTTTGTGTGAGTCACTCTATTATATGAAATTCTCTTCTGAGGTTGGCCTCTAAATATGTGTTTGAAGTGCCATTCCACGTCATGAGGGTCTTTCGCAGTCAATTCCTTGGTCGGAATCTGCTTGCTCATGTCCAGAGGAGGAAGGCATTCATTAGCATGTTTCCTTAGAACAGAAAATCCACCATGAGTGTTTGTATCGAAGGCAGTCAAAACCTTGCAAAAGGAAGGAACTCTAGGCCGTGCAAGTTCGGGAGGGCTCAGATTTAGACCAGTCGGCTTAGCTCGATCTGGCATCGGCATCAAACCCCTCCCAAACCTGCAAGGCCTAGAGGTCATTCCTTCTGCAAGGTTTTGACTACCTCCGATACAAGCACTCATGGTGGGTTTTCTGTTCTAAGGAAACATGCTAATGAATGCCTTCCTTCCCTAGACATGAGCCAGCAGATTCAGGCCAAGGAATTGATTGCGGACGACCTTCATGACGTGAAATAGCACTTCAAGCAGATATATAGAGGCCAACCTCAGAAGACTATTTCATACACAAACAACATACTAGACTACCAAATGAAAAACAAGGCTACCAAACTCCCCGTGAACAATATGGATTTCCCCCTCGAGATCATCACGAAGAAAAGCATTCGTAATGCTCAAATGAATTGTATTAATTACATTTGTAACAAGCAAGTTACATATGACTTGTATGCACTAAATTGATAGGGAGTGTTAGAATAGGAATAGGAACAAGAATAAAATTCATAATCCTACTTAGAATAGGAATAGGAGTGACAATAATATATAAAATCCTACTAGGAAAAGGATTAGTATCCTAGTTGGAAAAGGAATCTAATACAATATCTATAAATAGGTACTTAATGTAATAATGTAGAGACACAAGTCAATAATATTTTTCTCTAATATTTCTCACACTTTCGTTGAGCGATTCATTGTGATGCCATCCTTTTCAGTTCTTTTCTTTTTTAAGCATTCATTAAGGATCCAAAAAATCAACAAGAATCTATTAAAATAGTTCCCTCAAGCACATGCAATATGTTGATTCGACCTTGAAGGTGAGAGAACCTTAATATTATTTCTCGAGTATTATCATTCTTTATTAGTTGGGAAAAGATTGTAAAATCCTACAAAGTTGTAACGAGCTTGCCATCATTATCCCCTGCTATGCAAAATGCCATAACAAGAAAGAATACATGGATAATCTTTTACATGGGGTTGAAATAGATGATCTCGAGGGAGACATCCATATGGAGCAACCACCTGATTTTGTTGCTTAGAGGGAGTTTGGTAGCCTTGTATGTCGTTTGACAGCCTCTTATGTTGTTTGTGTGAGTCACTCTGTGGTATGAAATTCTCTTCTGAGGTTGGCCTCTAAATATGTGCTTGAAGTGCCATTCCACGTTATAAAGGTCTTTCGCAATCAATTCCTTGGTCGGAATCTGCTTGCTCATGTCCAGAGGAGGAAGGCATTCATTAGCATGTTTCCTTAGAACAGAAAATCCACCATGAGTGCTTGTATCGAAGGCAGTCAAAACCTTGTACAAGGAATGAACTCTAGGCCTTGCAAGTTCAGGAGGGCTCAGATTTAGACCAGTCGGCTTAGCTCGATGTGGCATCGACATCAAAGCCCTCCCAGACCTGCAAGGCCTAGAGGTCATTCCTTCTGCAAGGTTTTGACTGCCTCCGCTACAAGCACTCATGGTGGGTTTTCTGTTCTAAGAAAACATGCTAATGAATGTCTTCCTCCCCTGGACATGAGCCAGCAGATTCAGGCCCAAGACTTTCATGACGTGGAATGGCACTTCAAGCATATATATAGAGGCCAACCTCAGAAGACTATTTCATACACAAACAACATACTAGACTACCAAACGAAAAACAATGCTACCAAACTCCCCGTGAGCAATAAAATCAGGTGGTTGCTCCATATGGATTTCCCCCTCGAGATCATCACGAAAAAAAGCATTCGTAATGCTCAACTGATTTGTATTAATTACATTTGTAACAAGCTAAGTTTATATCACTTGTATGCACTAATTTGAGGGGGAGTGTTAGAATATAAATATGAACAAGAATAATATCTACTATCCTACTTAGAATAGGAATAGGAATAACAACAATATATTAAATCCCACTTGAGAAAGGATTGTATTATAATATCCTAGTTAGAAAAGAAGTTTATCATAGTATCTATAAATAGGGTCTCAATGTAATAATGTAAAGACACAAGTCAATAATATTTTTCTCCAATATTTCTCACACTTTTATTGAGTGATTCATTGTGATGCCTTCTTTTTCAATTCTTTCTTTTTTAAGCATTCATTAATGACCCCAAGAAATCAACAAGAATCCATTAGCATAGTTCCATCAAGCACAAAGAATATGCTGATTCGACCTTGAAAATAAAAGAACTTTAATGTTGTTGCTGGAGTATTATGATTCTCTATCAGTAGTTGGGGAAAGATTGTAACATCCTACAAAGTTGTAACAAGCTTGCCATCATTATCCCCTACAATGGAAAATGCCATAGAAAAAGAGAACACATGGATAATCTTTTGCATGGGGGTGAAGAAATAGATGATCGAGAGGAAGAAAAGTATATGGAGCAACCACCTGATTTAGTTACTTAGAGCGAGTTTGGCAGCCTTGTATGTCATTTGTGTAAGTCACCCTGTGGTATGAAATAGTATTCTGAAGTTGGCTTCTAAATACATGCTTGAAATGTCATTCCACGTCATAACGATCTGTCGCAATCAATTCTTGTATCGGAATCTGATGGCTCATGTTTAGGGGAGGAAGGCATTCATTAGCATGTTTCCGTAGAACAGAAAATCCACCATGAGTGCTTGTATCGGAGGCAGTTAAAACCTTGCAGAAGAAAATGAACTCTAGGCCTTGCAAATTCAGGTGGGCTCGGATCCAGACCAGTCTGCTTAGCTCGATCTGGCATCCGCATCAAAGCCCTCCTGAACCTGCAAGGCCTAGAGTTCACTCATTTCGCAAGGTTTTGACTGCTTCCGAACAAGCACTCATGGTGGATTTTTTGTTCTAAGGGAACATACTAATGAATGCCTTCCTCCCCTGGACATAAGCGAGTAGATCCTGGCCCAAAAATTGATCGTGAAAGACCTTCATGACATGGAATGGCACTTCAAGCATATATTTAGAGGCCAACGTCAGAAGACTATTTCAAACACAAATAACATATAAGGCTGCCAAACGACATACAAGGCTACCAAACTCCCTAAACAACAAAATCAAGTGGTTGCTCCATATAGAATTCTCCATCGAGATCATCACGGAGAAAAGCATTTTTAATGCTCAACTTACTTTTATTAGTTACATTTGTAACAAGCTAGCTACATATGACTTGTATGTACTAACTTGATGGGGAGTGTTTGAATAGGAATAGGCATAAGAATAATATCTCCAATCCTACTTAGAATAGGAATAACAATAACAATAATATATTAAATCCTACTTGGGAAAGGATTGTATTATAGTATCCTAGTTGGAAAAGTTGTCTAATATAGTATCTATAAATAGGGTCTCAATATAATAATGTAGAGACACAAGTCAACAATATTTTTCTACAATATTTCTCACACTTTCATTAAATGATTCATTGTGATGCCTTCCTTTTCAGTTCTTCTCTTTTTTAAGCATTCATTAATGACCCCACAAAATCAACAAGAAGCTATTAACATAGTCCCATAAAGCACGTGGAATATGTTGATTCGACCTTGAAGGTAAGAGAGCTTTAATGTTGTTGGAGTATTATGATTCTCGATCAGTAGTTGGGGAAAGACCGTAAAATCCTACAAAGTTGTAATGAGTTTGCCATTATTATCCCCTACAATGGAGAATGCCATAGCAAAAGAGAATACATGGATAATCTTTTGCATGGGGGTGAAGAAATAGATGATCTCGAGGGAGAAATCTATATGGAGCAACCACTTGATTTTGTATCTTAGAGAGAGTTTGGCAACCTTGTATGTCATTTGGCAGCCTTGTATGTTGCTTGTGTATGTCACTTTGTGGTATGAAATAGTCTTCTGAGCTTGGCTTATGCTTGAAGTGCCATTCCACGGCATGAGGGTCTTTCACAATCAATTCCTAGGTCGAAATCTGTTGGCTCATGTCCAGAGGAGGAAGGCATTCATTAGCTTGTTTCCTTAGAACAGAAAATCCACCATGAGTGCTTGTATCGGAGGCTGTCAAAACCTTGCAAAAGGAATGAACTCTAGGCCTTACAAGTTCGTGAGGGCTCAAAAACAAGTCGGCTTAGCTCGATCTGGCATCGGCATCAAAGCCCTCCCAAACCTGCAAGGCCTAGAGGTCATTCCTTCTGCAAGGTTTTGACTGCCTCCGATACAAGCACTCGTGGTGGGTTTTCTGTTCTAAGAAAACATGCTAACGAATGCCTTCCTCCCCTGGACATGAGCCAGCAGATTCAGCCCAGGAATTGATTGCGGAAGACCTTCATGACGTGGAATAGCACTTCAAGCATATATATAGAGGCCAACCTCAGAAGACTATTTCATACACAAACAACATACTAGACTACCAAATGAAAAACAAGCCTACCAAACTCCCCGTGAGCAACAAAATCAGGTGGTTGCTCCATATGGATTTCCCCCTCGAGATCATCACGAAGAAAAGCATTCATAATGCTCAATTGAATTGTATTAATTACATTTGTAACAAGCAAGTTACATATGACTTGTATGCACTAACTTGATGGGGAGTGTTAGAATAGGAATAGGAACAAGAATAAAATCTATAATTCTAAGTAGAATAGGAATAGGTGTGACAATAATATATAAAATCCTAATAGGAAAAGGATTAGTAAGCCAGTTGGAAAAGGAGTCTAATACAGTATCTATAAATAGAGTCTCAATATAATAATGTAGAGACACAAGTCAATATTTTTCTCCAATATTTCTCACACTTTCATTGAGCGAGTCATTGTGATGCCATCCTTTTCAGTTCTTTTCTTTTTTAAGCATTCATTAATGACCCCAAAAAATCAACAAGAATCTATTAACCTAGTTCCTTCAAGCACATGCAATATGTTGATTCGACCTTAAAGGTAAGAGAACTTTACTATTGTTTCTCGAGTATTATGATTCTTTATTAGTTGGGGAAGGATTGTAAAATCCTACAGTGTTGTAACGAGCTTGCCATCAGCATGTTTTGCTATGCAAAATGCCATAGCAAGAGCGAATACATGGATAATCTTTTACATAGGGGTGATGAAATAGATGATCTCTAGGGAGAAATCCATATGGAGCAACTACTTGATTTTGTTGCTCAGAGGGAGTTTGATAGCCTTGTATGTCGTTTGACAGCCTCATATGTTGTTTGTGTGAGTCACTCTATGGTATGAAATTCTCTTCTGAGGTTGGCCTTTAAATATGTGCTTGAAGTGCCATTCCACGTTATGAGGTTCTTTCGCAATCAATTCCTCGGTCGGAATCTGTTTGCTCATGTCCAGAGGAGGAAGGCATTCATTAGCATGTTTCCTTACAACAGAAAATCCACCATGAGTGCTTGTATCGAAGGCATTCAAAACCTTGCAAAAGGAATGAACTCTAGGCCTTGCAAGTTCAAGAGGGCTCAGATTTAGACCAATTGGTTTAGCTCGATCTGGCATCGGCATCAAAGTCCTCCCAAACCTACAAGGCCTAGAGGTCATTCCTTCTGCAAGGTTTTGACTACCTCCGATACAAGCACTCATGGTGGGTTTTCTATTCTAAGGAAACATGCTAAAGAATGCCTTACTCCCCTGGATATGAGCCAGCGGATTCAGGCCCAGGAATTGATTGCAGAAGACCATCATGACGTGGAATGGCACTTCAAGCATATATATAGAGGCCAACACAGAAGACTATTTCATACATAAATAACATACTAGACTACCAAACGAAAAACAAGGCTACCAAACTCCCCGTGAGCAACAAAATCAGGTGGTTGCTCCATATGGATTTCCCCCCTCGAGATCATCACAAAGAAAAGCATTTGTAATGCTCAACAGAATTGTATTAATTACATATGACTTGTATGCACTAACTTGATGGGGAATGTTAGAATAGGAATAGAAACAAGAATAAAATCTATAATCCTGCTTAAAATAGAAATAAGAGTGACAATAATATATAAAATCCTACTAGAAAAAGCATTAGTATCCTAGTTGGAAAAGGAGTCTAATACAGTATCTATAAATAGGGTCTCAATGGAATAATGTAGAGACACAAGTCAATAATATTTTTCTCCAATATTTCTCACACTTTCATTGAGCGATTCATTATGATGCCATCCTTCTCAGTTCTTTTCTTTCTTAAGGAGTCACTAATGACCCTAAAAAATCAACAAGAATCTATTAACATAGTTCCTTCAAGCACATGCAATATGTTGATTCGACCTTGAAGGTAAGAGAACTTTAATATTGTTTCTCGAGTATTATGATTTTTTATTAGTTGGGGAAAGATTTTAAAATCCTACAAAGTTGTAACGAGCTTGCCATCATCATTCCCTGCTATGCAAAATGCCATAGCAAGAGAGAATACATGGATAATCTTTTACATGGGGGTGATAAAGTAGATGATCTCGAGGGAGAAATCCATATGGGGCAGCCACCTGATTTTGTTGCTCAGAGGGAGTTTGGTAGCCTTGTATGTCGTTTGACAGCCTCGTATGTTGTTTGTGTGAGTCACTCTGTGGTATGAAATTCTCTTCTGAGGTTGGCCTCTAAATATGTGCTTAAAGTGCCATTCCATGTCATGAGGATCTTTCGCAATCAATTCCTTGGACAGAATCTACTTGCTCATGTCCAGAGGAGGAAGGCATTCATTAGCATGTTTCCTTAGAACAGAAAATCCACCATGAGTGCTTGTATCGAAGGCAGTCAAAACCTTGCAAAAAGAATGAACTCTAGGCCTT
This sequence comes from Solanum rostratum, assembly GCA_029948455.1. Lineage (NCBI taxonomy): Eukaryota > Viridiplantae > Streptophyta > Magnoliopsida > Solanales > Solanaceae > Solanum > Solanum rostratum. The sequence continues at coordinate 20,267,266 of CM057049.1, forward strand.
GCAATTTCAGGAGGGCTCAGATTTAGACCAGTCGGCTTAGCTCGATCTGGCATCGGCATCAAAGCCCTCCCAAACCTGCAAGGCCTAGAGGTCATTCCTTCCGCAAGGTTTTGACTTCCTCCAATACAAGCACTCATGGTGGGTTTTCTGTTCTAAGAAAACATGCTAATGAATGTCTTCCTCCCCTGGACATGAGCCAGCAGATTCAGGCCCAGGAATTGATTGCGGAAGACTTTCATGATGTGGAATGGCACTTCAAGCATATATAAAGGCCAACCTCAGAAGACTATTTCATACACAAATATCATACGAGGCTACCAAACTCCCTCTGAGCAACAAAATCAGGTGGTTGCTCCATATACATTTCTCACTCAAGATCATCACAGAGAAAAGCTTTCGTAATGCTCAACTAACTTGTGTTAATAGCATTTGTAACAAGCTAGGTACATATGACTTGTATGTACTACCTTGATAAGGAGTGCTAAAATAGGAAATTAGAACAATAATAATATCGACAATCCTACTTAGAATAGTAATAACAATAATCATAAAATCCTACTCGAAAAAGGATTGTATTATAGTATCCTAGTTGAAAAGGGTGTCGAATATAGTATCTATAAATAGGGTGTCAATGTAATAATTTAGAGACACAAGTCAATAATATTTTTCTTCAATATTTTTCACACTTTCATTGAGCTATTCATTGTGGTGCCTTCCTTTTTAGTTCTTTTCTTTTTTAAGCATTCATTAATGACCCCAAAAAATCAACAAGAATTTATTAACATAGTTCCATCAAGCACATGGAATATGTTGGTTCGACCTTGAAGGTAAGAGAACTTTAATGTTGTTGCTGGAGTATTATGATTCTCTATCAGTAGTTGGGGAAAGATTGTAAAATCCTACAAAGTTGTAACAAAGTTGCCATCATTATCCCCTGCTATAGAGAATGCCATAGCAAAAGAGAATACATGGATAATCTTTTGCATGGGGGTGAAGAAATAGATGATCTCGAGGAAGAAATCTTTATGGAGCAACCACCTGATTTTGTAGCCTTGTATGTCGTTGGCAGCCTCGTATGTTGTTTGTGTAAGTCACTCTGTAGTATGAAATTGTCTTCTGAGGTTCGCTTCTAAATATATACTTGAAATGCCATTCCACGTCATAAGGGCCTTTCGCAATCAATTTTTGGGTCGGAATCCACTGGCTCATGTCAAGGGGAGGAACGCATTCATTAGCATGTTTCCTTAGAACAGAAAATCCACCATGAGTTCTTGTATCGAAGGCAGTCAAAACCTTGCGGAAGGAATGAACTCTAGGCCTTGTAGGTTCAGGAGGGCTCGGATCTGGACCAATCGATTTTGATTGCCTCCGATACAAGCACTCATGGTGGATTTTCTGTTCTAAGGAAACACGCTAATGAATGCTTTCCTCCCCTAGACATGAGCCAGCCCAAGAATTGATTGCGAAAGACCTTCATGACGTGGAATGGCACTTCAAGCATATATTTAGAACCCAACCTCAGAAGACTATTTCATACACAAATAACATACGAGGCTGCCAAACCACATACAAGGCTACCAAACTCCCCCTGAGCAACAAAATCAGGTGGTTACTCCATATAGATTTTTTCCCTGGAGATCATCACGGAGAAAAGCATTCATAATGCTCAACTGACTTGTATTAATTACATTTGTAACAAGCTAGCTACATATGACTTGTATGCACTTCCTTGAGGGAGAGTGTTAGAATAGGAATAGTTACAAGAATAATATCTACAATCCAACTTAGAATAGGAATAGAAATAACAATAATATATAAAATACTACTTGAAAAAGTATTGTATTATAGTATCCTAGTTGGAAAAGGAGTCTAATTGAAATTCTTCTTACCTCATCAAAAGAAACAAAATTGCACTCGGCAAACAAAGGTAGTATCTAGCTAACACTTTGTTGATACTAATAGCTCATTTGGATGGTTGTTACTGACTGTATTGTATTCGATTGTTAGTTTAAATACAACGCTTGATTTGATTGTTACTTGAATTTTAGTGTATCGTATCACTAAATCCATCGTTACGAAACATCGAAAAGTTTCATTTGTGTAATGATTGATTTGGTGTGAACGTATCGTTATCTTTTTTTCTCATTTCTCTTTACTTAATTACTTAATAATCATATTCTATCCTTTGCCTTAACTTTTTATAGTAGCTCTACCTCGTATCTCACTTTTCATGTAGGTTTATCCTTCAAACTGATGATGTGTGATATTATGTAACGACAAAAAATAATAAAATCTATCCAAATGTCATATTCATCAAGTAATCAAACACGATGCAATAAAACAAACTACGATACATTATGAAGCAATATGTAATGATGATACAGACAAAGTGTAAGTAATTCCATAACTTGGATGTACTGTCTAATAGCTCACCCAATCTGTACTTTAAGGTGCTCACAGTTCGTTACACAGCAGTAAGATAACTGACTTAGAGCAAAATCAAATCGTCAAACTCTTTACCCACATGTTCAGCCAATCTTTAAGCTGCATAACAAGCAGTGGCCCATGAATCAACAAATCAGAATGACCATGAAAACTATTTCTTCCACTAAATACTAAACTATCCACATAACAATTTCCCATCTTTTGGGGGTGAGTTCAGGTTAAGCTGGATTGGAACAGGAGGTGGCTGTGCCCTTGGAGAAGTGAGTTACACCATTTAATAAATTAAAAACTGCTAATTTAAAGACCCATCTCTCTCGGATAATTCCTTTCTCTGGGTACACAAAGGAAACAACTTTAACAGCTGGAAAATGTCCGGCAGTTCTTCTTCATATCCTATTGAGGGTCAGCTTGACTGATTACCAATCTTAAATTGATTACTTTACCAAAATACAATTTGGATGTTTAAGATCTAGAGAGAACTGCTGCAATTTCATTCTTTTCCGGTTCAGTTAACAACATTAGCCACTCCAATGGCGCTTGGCTAAAGAAAATATTGTACTCTCTATAAATTAGAATGCACTCAATTACCCACCCTAAATTATTCAACTTTTTGAGCAAAAAGCCAAAACATTCTGTTAAAACACTAAAAAGTACTAAAAGATAAGAGAGAAAGGGAGAGAGAGAGGGAGGAAAACTGACATCTTTCAGGACCAGGACCACCCCCAGAATCGAGAGAATCAAAGCGGGCGGACATGCGGGCATTACGGTCAGCCTCAGCAGCTTCTTCACGGAAACCACGTCCCTTGGTCTTCCTAGGAGCGGAGGATGAGCCTCCAGTGATGGCAGATTTGAGCTTAGGAATTGTAGCCCTAGGAGACAACGAGGCATCCACGTCCTCATCCATGAGATCGTCCTCCTCTGGCTCGAAGTCCACTGCCCCTACCACTGCATTCGCCATTAGAGCTGGAACTGAAACAGCTAAAAGCAAAAGCTACTCTCTTTCGTTCTTCTGCAGAACGAACAACTTTCAAGCCAATTTCAGTGAAGGGTTAAGGGAAGAAAAAAAATATTTAGGGTCCGCCTCTAACCTTAAACCCGGACCGGTTGGTTCGGGTCAATATTTGCCCTTATGAAAGGTTTTTTTTTAAAGTTTTTGATTCAATGTTTAGTAATTGCATTACACGATTATTTCTAATTTGTATTGTGTAGGATCTCATTTAGGAGAAAATGCACTTAATCAGGGATTTTTTTCATAATCAAGGCTCGAAAAGTTTTATAACCATTCAAATAGAAAAATTATTAAACTTTATTTCATATCAATAAATCTAAACGGGGTTAGTTCGGATCAATAGTTGCTCTTTTGAAAGTGTGTGATTTTTCTATCGAGAAATTAGACAAAATGCTTATCCAGTGACCTTATATCTCGATCCAATGATCAACTTAACCAAGGGGATGATCAAATAGGTCATTAAAAGTCATTTGCTTCCTCTTTTGATTCTCCTAAATCTTTAGATTTCAACACCTTTTTTAGTATATTGATATTTATAAACTGCTATTGAAATGCTAACTAATTTAAAAGTTCTCGTACTGTGTGTATGAGTCTATATGAAATATATCATGTTCACATATTTTCTTCAATTGCATTTCTATTGTTAGGAGTTTCAATTCATGTATATTACCTTAAAGTTTTCTTATTTGAGACATTTGTTGTCATAAGTTATAATATAGTCTATATTATTTTTGCTTAGATTTTGTAGGCTTAATTTGAAAATTTGGCAGCCATAGATGTTAAGAGTTGACGGCCATAAATGTTGAAGTTTGGCAACTATAAAAATTAAAATATGACAATTGTAAAAGTTAAAAATTTGATAGCTGTAAAAGTTGAGATTTGACCATCTTAAAGGCTTATATACTCATATTGAAATGTTGAATTTTATTTCTTCTATTGACATCATCAATGATATCTACCTATCCATTTCATTTCTACAAATACAATTGTTATTGTATAAATATTCAATAGGTCTTTTTCTCTCATTAACATTTAGAATTTTTTGAAAGTATAATTGGAAAGGAGAAAAGCTAGGGTTCAAGCATTTCAACAATGTTCTTTGAGTTTTGATCGAGATATCAGTTTTTCAGGTATGTAAGGCTATCATAGCGTTGGATTGAGTTCATCCATGTGCTTAACGTTTATGTTTCTATTTTTAATTGAGTATTGAGTTGAGTTAAAACCTAGTTTTTGAATTTTAGTTGATTCTTCTTCTATTGATCCTATATAATTATGATTGAAGTTATTATTATTTTATTGTTAAATTATTGTTCGTGATTACTTTTCCATGAACTCTAGTTGAGTTGATAATCGTAACTTTTTCATGCCTTATTTTATGTTGAATTCATGATTTTTACGCATTAAATAAGGTATTATTTGAAATTAAGGTTATGCATATTTTGAGTAAAAATGATGATTTTCTAATATATTAACAAAAGAAGTGATTTTGAAGTAATACTATATATGTATTTTATTGAGTCTAAAGAATTGTATTTTGAGAAAGAATTTTGATGAGATGTAAATGATTTCGAAAGTATGTTTTAAATGAAAGAGCATACGATTTGTAAATGAAAGATTGTGACGAGCTGAGATGAGATTGAGTTTGAAAGGTTCATTGAGACTTGATGAGATAATTTGAAATGTTCCATAGTATAATGACCCGGATATTGTACGACTTTTCATCGGAGCTTGAAAATGTCGCTTTTGGCAAGATTTGGGCCAAGTGTTACCTCAAGGGAGACTACACGGTCCGTGTGAGGTCATATGGCCTATGTGGCCTCCAGTGGGGTGACCCTTGGCCTCAAAGTTTGGTGTTGGCCCTTGATGTGGTGATTAAAACTAAGGGACATCACACTTGGACCCCTCACGGTCTGTGTGACACTTCACAGACCGTGTGGTGGGCCGTGTGATGGCCTTGGCTTGAAATCCTACAATTTTCGGGACCAAGTGTAGTCTCACAGCCCCTCACACGGCTCGTGTAGTGTGACACGGCCCGTGAGGTCGTCTGTATAACTTCCGGAGTGAAATTTTTTCTAAGTATAGTACTATCTCGTAACACGTCATGAGATTTCTTTTCTAAGGAAGGTGACACGGTTGGGTACACGGACCGTATAGCTTCACACGGCTCGTGTACCCCTTCGTGTCGGTGATTTTATCAAAAAATATCGAAGTATGAGATTTCTATACCGAACCTTCTTTAAGGGAAATTTGTCTAAGTGTGGGCTCACGGGCAAGTACACGGATCGTGTAGTGCCACACGGGCCGTGCACCCCTCCTTGAAGTGGTGACGCCCGATTTTTCTATCCGTTTCATTAACGGCATTTTCGTAAATTTGGTTTATCCTAATGGTCTTTTAGGACTTCCTATGTTATCGAAGGGCTCCCTAATGACTTAAATCTTATTTATAATACTCACAATTCACTCCTTACATTTTGAATTCTCTCAAGTCACTCTTAAGTCTCCTTTAGAGAACTCTTGTGGGTTTTAAGCGTGGGAATCAAGGAAGGGCTCTTTCTTCACCAAATTTCTTGTTGAATCTCTTCATTAGCTAAGGTATGTGGGATTTATTCTTGGTCCCTTCCAACCAAGAAGATCCAAACTCTTTCCAATTGATTTTTATGGAATTTTGCTTACTTTAAATATGGGTTTGAGAATTATTGTTTAATAAATTCAATTGATGTATGAGTTGTACTTTATTTATGATTTTAAGTTACTTTAAGCCTTAGTATGATAGTTTGCATTGAGATTATAAAGTTATGAAGGTGCATATCTCCTTTAAAACTTGTTTTCTGCATGAGCGATCTATATTATGATTTAAATGTGAATTTAATTCTGGATTTACTTCAATTTCATATTATATTGTTGATTTTAGATTGAATCTTAATTACCTATGCTCATTCCACATCATTCATGGCATATGCATTCATGAATATTGGATTTTATGGAAATTATGAAGTGGGTTAAGCCCAATTATGTTTTATGATATGACTTTCATAAGGTATTAGTTGTGACAAGAATGTGATGACATATATGTCTATGATTATGGCTCTTTTAGCATTTTGGGTGCTTGCACCATCTTGTATATTTGAATGAGCTATTCTTATGCATGAATATCACGATTATGAATTATGATTTGGCAATGAACGGATTTGAAATGACTATTGCCTCTTTGAAAGCATGTATATATATAGGTATATGTATTTTTGTGGGATACCGACTTAGCACCGATGGATCGAGGGTTCTCTCTCTTTCCTTAAACTATGTGCCTAACATAGGTTATGAGAATCCTATCCGAAATGGGTGATGTTCCTGTAAGGAGGGTTGCTTCATACGAAATGGATGATGTTCCCGTAAAGTGAAGGATTATGTGATATGATATTCTATATGAAAATCCTATCCGAAGTGGGTGATGTTCCCATAAGGAGGGTTACTGCATACAAAATGGGTGATGTTCTCGTACGGTGAATTATGGTTTACCTTTGGCAAGTAGACACCTGTTTATCGGTGAGGAGATTTCATCGGGATTCTAAGTAATAGCTCGCTTGGTCTTACTCTTGTCGGTTGAGGTCACATCCCCACTATATATGAACATTTTTACATCCCACACATCATGGACTTCATGGCATATTGTATACTACTCTTCTTTGGATATATGATTCTTTCCATATTATGTGTCCTTGTCATCTAACATTGAAATGCAGGTTCGTAAGTCATATGCATTGCATGCCCGCATACTTAGTACATTCACACGTACTAATGCATACTTTTGCCTACATGATCTCACCATGTAGTAGCAGAGAACTTTGATCATCTACCATACGACGTTTAGCCCGGATCTCAAGTTTTTGCTTGCTGTGGTGAATCCTATCTTTCAAGGACAAGCCGCCATTCCTCTACCTATGGTGCTTTTGTTTAGGTTATTTACATTTGAGGGTGAGCCCAAGGTATGTCTTGGCCCCCATCCTATCTTATGGCTAGAGGCATTGTTGGATATCTTGTAAACTCCTGTACGTTTATATGCTAAGTGCTATGATCGGGGATTATGTTATGGCTTGGTTACCTATTGAATATCATTATGTGTTTTGGCTAGGAGTCTTGTGACGTGATTGTATGATAAGATGTGAAAGATCCTAAGTCCCGAATTGCCCCCATAGTGTGAGTCATACTTACCCGCCTCTTAGGCTTTATGTTCTACGTGTTATGTGAATTCATGTTTATCCCTTTCCCTATGATATCCCATAGTGTGAGTCCAACTTTTTCGTCCCTTGGAATTCTGTGTTTATCATTTGAATACGCTTCTGAACCGATGATGTGAATTTGGATACTTTGAGGCTTGTTTGGGGACTCTTGGGTTCCTATTCGCTATGTCACCCCTAGACCCTAGTTTCAAGTCATGACAGATAGATATGAACACATGTTTTGAGAGTAGTATTAGCACTGACTCCACAAGCTACGTCATTAATGTAGGATAGGTCATGACTGTTTATTTGAGCGACTCCTTAGCCTCACTTAGAATTTTTTATTAGATCAATTGATAATTGATCGTCCCTTACTCTGGCAAAGTATTGGATGACTGCAACAATGACAATGCAAAACGTTGTATCATCACTCGCTCATATGGTGATGGTTGTTGGTCAGAGAAACTCCCTAGTGATAATAGTTGATTTTTGGTTTAACTGAATTGCATATGATTGAGTAGATTTGAAATAATATTGTCATAGTATTTTACAATTGCATATCACATTGAGTTGAGCCTTTATTATTGTTAGTAAGCTTTTCTTAAGTATTATTCTATTCTCTTACATACCTTACATTCTATGTAATGATGTCACTCGGTAATGCATTATTTTATGATGTAGGTACAGATTTTAGAGATCTTTAGCAGACGCTTCGTTAAATATCTGTTCGTTCTAGAGAATTGGTGAGACTTCCTTGCTATTGGAGAAATTTTTTTATCTTAGGCTTTGTCTTTCTATTATTTTAAGGTAGCCCTAGGATAGTCTTAGCACCTTATTGTGAGTTGATAGAGGCTTCATAGATCGAGTAAGATAGAGTTAGAGCAGAGTTTGTTTTTTTTTTTTGAGTCAATTTTAAAAAGTATTATTATTCATTTAAATTAGAATGTTGAGTTATAAAAAATAAGAAAGTCTTGCAAACTATTTTATATGATGGTTTAAACGCCCACTTGAGTACTTTCTTTTGATATCATTGAATCTTTTGCTAATTGAATAAGTGATCAGGTCAAGTGGTTCGCTTGAGAACCACAAATAATTTTTGAGTGTCTAGCCATGCCTAGGGGTATCCTCTCGGGGCGTGACACTTCATGTTTTGAGGACAAGCCTATCATGCTTGATTTCTTTCTATCTTTACTTGATGTTGACATTTTGAGACTGTTCTTTTTCTTTATTGAGGATGAGCTAAAAATATGTCCTAAGTCTCCGCCGATGTTGAGTAGAGGCATGTTGAATTGTATGAAGTCTATTTTGTCTTTATGTTTCGAACCAAAGTTGCTTCTTTCTTATTGATATATTGAGATGAGACTTATTTTATCGCTTTATCTTAGATTGTTAATGATGTTTCTTACCTTATGTATACTTAATAATATGCTAATATGACTTAATTCGAGTTCTTTGAAGTTCCGAGTGTAATATGCTAATATCACTTAGTTCGAGTTCTTTGAAGTTCCGATCGTCATGTCGTGACAAACGACCAAATTGCATTAATAGGATACGTGTACGAAAAGTAATGAAAAATATGTATGAACAAATTAATATCTTAAAAGTACCTTTACAACATATTTGACCTTTTTTAGCTTGGAGTTTTTAAATCTTCTTTCAATATTGCACTAGATCTTCTTTTTTGTGGATTTTGACGACCCTCTTTTAATAGTACTCTTCATTTTTTTAGTGGATTCATCATGAACAAAATCTAAATCAAAATCAAAATCTGAAACATAATCTAGAATATCATATGAAGAAGATTCTTCCATCTTCATCTTCCTTTTCTACCCCTTTTGACTTGAAAAAGTTAGATTTTTTTTAATCGATATTTCTTTCTTCTTAGTTAAAGTTTGATTTTTCTTCATTTGTATTGAATTGTTCTTTGTCGGTGTTTGTGTTAGAATGTGAAAACTTGATGGCTTTACCTCAATATGCATTTTATCTTTTGTAAATCTAGGACTCTTTCTAGGTGTAAACACGATTTATAAAATATTTATTCATCCTATTGAGATTGTTGATGCAGCGAGATCTAATGAGAACGAGAAAGATTAAGCAATGTTGGAGAGATATACGTTATGTTATGAATTTTGAAAAAGAAAGATGGTAAAATTGTAGAAAGAGGAAATAGTCTCACTACCTCTATGAGATAGTGGTAAAGTCTGTGTACATTCTACCCCTCCCCGGACCCCACTTGTGGGATTCAACTGGGTATGTTATTGTTGTTGGTAAAACTGTAAAAAGAGATTACTATTGACTGAAAAACATGGGAAGATGGAAAGACATGTGATAGATGATGATATATCCCTAAGTTTGAGTAATTGATTAATACAAAATAGAATGTGCCACCTTTTTCTCTTTCTTAATTATTACATTGAAATTAAATTATTATTTAAAATTAAACTTAAATATTTTTATTTAAAACAAAACTGCTAGATTCTGTAATACAGGCTTTATTAGAAGTAATTATAAATTAATAAATTTACATATTGTAATATATACTTTTAAATTAATATGTGGAATGAATTTTTCTTCTCTCTCATTAAATGTCACGATCCGAAAATCGGGTGTAATGGGACTTTCCTAGCCCACCAAGACGAGTCAGCCCAAAATTGAACAACCCAAAATAATAACAGAAGCAGAAGATAAAACAATCTAATATGATAGATAAGCATAGAAAAATCAAACTACAGCCATCCCAGAATTGGTGTCACATGTACAAGTCTCTAATAATCAAAATACTCAATTGAAATACAAGTCCTAATGTCTAGTCCACAAATAGAACAAAACATAAAATAGAATCCTCGAAAGCTTGCTAAAGATAGAAGTAACTACCTCTCAAGTGATCCAAATGCTCGATCCTATAACAAGAAGGCTATCAAGAAGGACTGGGCTCACAACCTACAAAAATGTAGCAAGAGATGAACACCAAACAACAAGGTACTCAGCAAATGGAAACTAACCTAAGCTAAAGCAATGAAGAACACAAGTACTTCTATCCACCCAATCACATATCGCCAAATTATGCACTTGCACTTAGAAAAGTCCCGGCACAATAGAATATATATAGACATATATACACACCTCATAGAATAACATCTTAAGATTTCCAACAGGAACTCTAAGTCAAATAGTATAATAGATCTCCAATAATATAAACAGTTTTAAGTTATTCACAATTTTCACACGCATGCATATAACAATATCAAGAAAGAATGATGTGAGATGGAGTGGATGTGATTAGATGTAAATAATGTGATGCAATATCAAATAATCATGATGCATGTCTATCCTACGACACACATCCGTTGATAAACTCAGACCGAAACCCATGGAAGCTACGCAAGGACCATGTATCCGTGAATATTGCCAGCAATGACCTTGGCCAATGCTCACCCGACCAGAAGCAAACCTTGTCCACATCATTAGTAGGCATATTTGTAATGCTTGGTAAAATTATCAAAATACCCCTAGAGGGAAGGTATGCGCGTAACGCATCTTCCAATGCCCGTATGACAATTTCGAGGCCGGATTTGTGATCAGCATGAAAAATTGAGTGGAAAAAATGGTCTAGGTCGATTTTTAGAGCTACCCAATCAAAAGATAATTTTTCGATTGGAAGTGCAAGACAGTGTTGGTGCGCGACAGAAGCACGTAGCGCCTCTATCGTAGACCTGCACTTGCATATTTTTTTGACGGAATTGAGAAAACTCATTCCGAAAACTTTTTCTAAAAATATGCAGTATATGATAATCCGCGTCGTGGACTGGGCCTTTTCCGAACTGAAAAGTTTCTAAATTTTACAAGGGACATTCTAGTCTATTCCCAACTCCTCCTAAACTCTATACACAATCTAATTAGGTTGTTTTGGCGTAAAAAAGGTCAAAACCCCATTCTATGTCCTATTTTAATAATCTAACAAGGTTTGGGCTTGAGGAAAGAGGAGAAGAGCTTGAGGTTGAGCGATCTGAGAGGATATCCTTGACGTGATTGATTGATAACTTCATCTCAGGTATGTAAGGCTAAATTAAAAACATGGGATTGTTCTCTCGTGTGCCCGTAGATGGTCATAGATGAGTTGATGATTATAGAGTCTATATACATGAATCCTTGATGGTTTTTCTTAAAATCTACCTAAATTCATATGTTTTCTTATGTTGATGATCATCATAAACTTGTTTTTTTAATTAAACATTTTCATGAAGAATTGTATAACCCTATATGACTATTTTTGAAAGCATGCATAATGAACTTAAGAATTGAGTCTAAAGCCTTGAGTTGAGATTGTCAATTGTGATTATGATTATGATGACAGAATGATGATGAGTTGATAGAATTTGATAGTCCTATGAGTCTCTATAAATGAACTTCGCCGATGTGTCTATTTGATTGTTTTCTAATGATCGTTCTAAATCTTGAGTCATTGATGAGAGGGCTAAAGTCCCTATGAGATGTTGATTGATGAGAGGAATAAAGTCACTATGAGATGTTGATTAATGAGAGGGTAAAACCCCTATGAGACTGATTGATGATAGGGCCAAAGTCCCTATGAGTTGATTGGATTGATGGTTTTATGAGCATAGAGTCATGGGAGGAGTATCGAGCACCGAAAGAGTGAGAGTTAGTTCGACTTGAACTCGTCAAACTACGTCGCCAAACGTAGGTGAGGCTTAGAACCATCACATGTATTGTGGTTCTCTCTTGATTAGAAGTTCCTGAAAGCAATAACGAACTTATTGACGGCTGACTCCATATTGGATTAGACAACATGGTTTTGATTCATTCCCTACCTGAAAAGTTTGGAACGACTGTGGAAACATAAGCGTGATTGTTGTACATTTACTAGCTTATAAGTGATTGTTGTCGGATAAGAGAAACTCCCATAAATTTTCTACCTTGAGTACTCTGAGTCGACATGAGATGAGAGGAGGTGAGCTCCTTTGAGATGAGTTTGATTTGATTGATGAGGTTGATTGAATGATGGGTCACTTGCCTATTCTTTATTCTTGCATAGATATACATTTGATGATTTGATTTGATTTTATGATGGTTTTGAGTCGATGTTGTTTCATATTATTCTACCTGTTTCTATTTCACCCAGCTATTTTACATACCAGTACATTCCACGTACTGATGTCCCCTTTGGACTGCATCATTTTATGATGCAGAGGCATGTACTAGAGATCGTCAACGGGCACTCAGTTGAAGATCCGAGATTCTCAGCTGATTGGTGAGCCTCCTATACTCTGGAGGATCCACTATTATTATTTCATCTTGCTTTAGAGTTAGATTTGATTGTTCCTATATTTTGATTTGGGTAGCCATGGGTCTGTCATTGGCACCACATGATTAGTGATAGAGGCTTCATAGACGATAGTTGAACGTTGATGTTGAGATTGTGAGCTAGTTCTTTCTACTAGCCTTTATTATTGTCTATATCATTTTGAGATATTAGATGAGATGTGCCCATTTACTTACTTTTATTTCCGCTGTTTAGTAGGGTTATTTGATTAAATGAATGTGACAACACTAAGTGGTTTGCTTGGGGACTAGCAATAGTCTCTAGGTGCCGGCCACGCCAAGGGTACCCTCCAGGGGCGTGACAATATTACCTCGGCTCGTCGGAAGAAACCTTGCCTGATCATCGATCGGTAAATACCTTGGCCACAAAATCATATGTTACCTTACTCATCTCTCGGCTGTAGCCATCACAAGTATCAATGCACAAGTAACAAATGAATGCAATATATGCAATCTCAACACCATCACCATATCAATCTCATCACGTTCTCAATATCATCACAATGTCAACATCATAAATAACAATCTCAATATTGGTACCATCTCAAATCAATAACTCATAATTTACAAGATCACATATATCATGAATCCACAATTAATTCACAAGTTTAAATTTCACAACATGAAAAATTGTCCAAATACGAAATTCTATGATCAAAGCCTACAATAAAATAATTTGATCCCAAGTCATGCCTGAAAACATCCAAATTCATACACATGGGAGCATACAAGGTTCAATCATACTTAACAAAAGATTAGAAGTCCACCTGCCTTAGTAAAAGTCTCGGATCAAGTCAAATCCACGACTTTTATCCTCTCACGGTAATCTAAATCACCACAATCCATTCAAATATAGCATCACAATCACATAGCGAATCTAATGATATTAAAATCAATCCACTTGGGGGAAAAGGGTAAAATGATAAAAAATCTCATGTAAAAAAAGTACCCAAAATCTAAAAATTAATAAATGAAAACGTTCTCCGAGTAATAAGGATTCCAACAGTGAAAAAGGTTTCAAAAGTGGAGTTAAAATGAGGTCAAAATCATCAATTTAGCAATAGAAATCAAAGTCCGAAAAAATCCCCAATCTCTTCAATTGAAAACCCCAATTTCTAAGTTAATATAATAATTTAATCAATGAAAATTAAGGAAATAGGTTAGAAACTAGTTACCTGATAGTTTTGCCTTGAAAAACCTTGAAGATTCTCTAAAAAATGGAGCTTAGAATATTAAAAATGGTGAAAAAAGTGAATCTTGTCTTTTAAAAATAACACACTGTTCAGGCATATTATGTTCTCTGTGAACGCAGGAGATTGCCCGCAAATGCGGAGGTCGGGCAAGCTCAACACTCTGTGAAATGCAGAGCTCTCTTCCGCGAATAGGGAGGTTGATTTGCCAGCACTATGCGAACGTGGACCCTACCTTCGCGAACGCGGAGTTCAAATAACACTTACTTTGTGTAATGCCCTGGGAGGGTACCCTTTGAGTCTGGCACTCAGAGACTATTGCTAGTCTCCAAGCAAACCACTCAGTCTCATCACATCATTAAATCAAGTAAACTCTACTGAACAACGGAAATAACAGTAGGTAAATGGGCACATCTCATTTAAGTCTCATAATGATATATATAAAATAATGAAGGCTAGTAGAAAGAACTAGCTCTCAATCTCAACATCAACGTTCAACCATCGTTTATGAAGCCTCTATTACTAATCATGTGGTGCCAATGATAGACCCATGGCTACCTAAATCAAAATAAAAGAATAGTGCAAAATCTAATTCTAAAGCAAGATGAAATACATCATAGTGGGTCCTCCAGAGTAGGGGAGGCTCACTAATTAGCTCGAAATCTCAAATCTTCAACGGAGCGCCTGTTGACGATCTCTAGTACCTGCCTCTGTATCATAAAATGATGCAGTCCAAAAGGGACATCAGTACTTGAAATGTACTGGTATGTAAAATAGCTGAGTGAAATAGTAACAGGTAGAATAATATGGAAACAACATCAACTCAGTAATCATCAAATAACATCAAATCGTCAAATGTCTATCTATACAAAAATAAAGAGTAGACAATGACACAGCAATAATTCAAACTCGTCAATCATCTTAGACTCATCTCATAAGAGCTCACCTCCTTTCATCTCATCTCATCTCAGAGGAGCTCACCTCATCTCATCTCATCTCATCTCGACTCGGAGTACTCAAGATAGGAAATTTATGGGAGTTTCTCTTATCCGATAGTAACCACTTATGAGCCAGTGAATGTACAACAATCTCACTGATGTTGCCACAACCGTTCCAAACCTGCCAGGTAGGGAACGCTCCGAAACCATATCAGCTCACCCAATATGGAGTCAATCATCAATAAGTGCGCTATTGTTTCAGGGACTGTTACTTAAGAAAGAACCGTAATATATATGATGGTTCTATGCTTTACCTACATTTTGGGGAGTTAATGAGTTCGCGTGGGACTCACTCTTACCCATTTCGGTGCTCGATACTCCTCCCGTGACTCAATGCTCATAAAACCTCCATCTCAACCAATCTCATAGGGACTCGAACCCGTTAACAATCGATATCTCATAGGGACTCGAACCCCATCATCATCTCAACTCATAGGGACTTTAACCCTCTCATAAATTAATCTCATCAATGACTCAAGATTAGAACAATCATTAGGAATCAATCGAATAGACACATGAGTATAGTTCATTTATAGAGACTCATACGACAATCAAACTCTATCAACTCATCATCATTCTCTCATCACAATAAACAATCTCAACTCAAAGCTCTAAACTCGATTCTCAAGCTCATTATACATGCTTTTCGAATTAATCATGTAGGGTTATGCAAATTCTCATGAAAAGTGTTCAATTCAAGAAAATAAATAGTATGATGATCATCAACATAGAAAAATATGTAATTTCAAATAGAATTTTAAGAAAAACCATTAAGGATTTATGCATGTAGACTCTCCAAATCGTCAACTCATCTATGACCATCTATGGGGCACATGAGAGAACAGTTTTATGATTTTAATTTAGCCTTACATACTTGGGATGAAACTATCAATCAAGCACGTCAAGAATCACTTCTCTAATCTCTCAACTCAAGCTCTCCTCCTCTTTCCTCAAGCCCTAGCCTTGTTAATATATTGAAATAGGACTTGGAATGAGGTTTTTTTGACATGTTTTACATCAAAATGACCTTATTAGATCATGTATAGAGTTTAAGAGGGGTTGAAAATTGACCATAATGCCCCTCATAAGAAATAGAAATTTTCAACTCCGAAAAGACATGTTCGCATCGCGCACTGTGCATTTTTAGAAAAAGTTTCTAAACAAGTTTTCTCAATCTCGTCAAAAATTTCCAAAAAAATATAAGTGCTGGTCCGCGATGGAGGCACGACGTGCTCCTATCGCGCACCAACACTGTTTTGCACTTTGGATCAAAAAATTATCTTTTGATCGGGTCGTTCTAAAAATCGACCTTGACCATTTTCCCACTCAATTTTGCATGTTGATCAGAAATCCGGCCTTAGATTTGTCATACGAGCATTGGAAGATATGTTACATACATACCCTCACTCTAGGGGTATTTTGGAAATTTTACTGGGTGTTACATCATCTCCCCCTTAGGATCATTCGTCCTCGAATGATAAGTAAAGGTGGATATCAAGGCACGAGTAGACTCAAAACTCATCTCAGCACTCAACTCAATCAATTAGACTCTTGACTCAAGAATAGAAGGTCACATCAAGAATAGATACATCAATTTAGCGAAGGGTAAGAATTTTTTACCTTTCACACTTTTATCTCTTCGGACGAATGGGTGCGAATATTTAGCCTTCATCTCTTCCTCAGCTTCCCATGTGGCTTCCTCAACGAATTGATTTCTCCACAGGATTTTGACTGAGACTATCTCTTTGTTCCACAATTTACGAATCTGACGATCAAGGATTTCAATCGGAACCTCTTCGTAAGATAGGCTTTTTTTACTCCAATGCTATCAACAGGGATCACCAAGGTAGGATCTCTCAAGAATTTATCCAACATCAACACATGGAATACTAGATGGACCCCATCTAACTCGGAAGGCAACTCTAACTCATACGCAACCTTCCCAATCCTCTTTACAATATGATAGGGTCCAGCATAACGTGAACTCAACTTCCCCTTCTTCCCAAATCTTAGAACACCCTTCATAAGTGACACTTTCAGATACACTCAATCATCTACCTCAAACTCTAAGTCTCTCCTTCTCACGTCAGTATAAGATTTTTGGTGACTCCAGTAGTCTTTAACCTCTGTCTAATGACCTTGACCTTCTCTATTGATTGGTATACAAGATCAGGCCCAATCAACTCCGCTTTTCCAACCTCAAGTCATCCAATCGGTGATTTACATCTCCTCCCATACAAGGCTTCGCAGGGAGCCATTTGAATGCTTGCATGATAACTATTGTTATATGCAAATTCAATCAATGGTAAGTGATAATCCCAATTCCCCTTGAAATCAAGAACACAAGCTCTCAGCATATCCTCTAATATTTGGATCGTGCGCTCTGCCTGACCATTTGTCTATGGATGAAAGGTTGTGCTCAGGTTCACCTTAGTACCCAATTCTTTCTGGAATGATCTCCAAAATTGAGAGGTAAATTGGGATCCTCTGTCTGAGATGATGGACTAGGGAACTCCATGCAATCTTCCAATCTCTTGAATGTACAACTTAGCGTAATCCTCTGCAGTATTAGTTGTCTTAAATGCCAAGAAGTGAGCCAATTTAGGCATCATATCCACAATCACCCATATCGAATCATGTTGCTTTCGAAACCTTGGTAGACCAGTAATGAAGTCCATATTGATCATCTCCCACTTCTATTCCGAAACCTCAAAGTTCTGGGCCAATCCACATGGCCTTTGATGCTCAACCTTCACTTGTTGGCAATTCAAGCATTTTGAAACGAACTCAACAATATCCCTCTTCATTCCACTCCACCAATAGACTTCTCTCAAGTCGTGGTACATCTTGGTAGAGCCAGGATGAATGGAATATCTAGTGTTATGGTCTTCCACCATGATTTTGTCTCGAATGCCATCAACATTTGGGACACAAATCTACTTTGGTACCTCAACACTCTATCTCCCCCTTTGGAGAAGACTATCGCTTTCTGTTTGTAGACAGTCTCCTTCAATTGGAGTATAACATGATCTTGGTCTTGCTTTTCTTTCACCTCCACCACGAAGGATGAAATAGACTTGTTCTGAACATTAACTCCTCCTTCATTATTCTCCTCAAGTTGCACTCTCAATCGAGCCAATCGATGCACTTCCTTGGCTAACTCCTTCTTTCATTCCTTCACATGGGTTGTGCTACCCATTGACAAGCTGCTAAAAGCGTCAGCATCAATGTTAGCCTTACCTGGGTGGTAGTGAATGCTCATGCCATAATCTTTGAGCAACTCCAACCATCTCCTCTGTCGCAGGTTAAGCTCTTTCTGACTGAAAACATACTACAAGCTCTTTGATCGGTGAACACATCCATATGCACTCCATACAAGTAGTGGCGCCAAATTTTAAGTGCAAACACTACTTCTGCCAACTCGAGATCATGGGTTGGGTAGTTCCTCTCATGAACTTTGAGTTGCCTAGAAGCATATACTATCACTTTCCCTCTCTGCATTAGTACACATCCTAATCCAACTCTTGAAGCATCACAATAAATTACAAAGTCCTCTATCCCATCGGGTAAGGTCAGGACCGGTGCAGTAGTCAACCTCATTTTAAACACTTAGAAACTCTTTTCACATTCATCGGACTACTAAAACTTGACCTTTTTCTGAGTCAATTTACTCAATGGTGCGGATAGGGAAGAAAATCCTTCAATAAATCTGCGGTAGTAGCCCACCAACCCTAAGAAACTTCTTATGTCAGTCGGAGTGGTCGGCCTGGAACAGTTCTTAACTGCCTCAATCCTTTAGGCATCTACTCGAATACCACCGCCGGAAACAACATGGCCTAGGAAGGCTGCTGACTTAAGCCAGAATTTACACTTTGAGAATTTTGCATACAACTCATGGTTCTTAAGGGTTTGGAGGACAACTTTGAGATGATTAGCATGCTCCACCCGACTTCTCGAATACACCAAAATGTCATCAATGAACACAATCACAAACATATCTAGATATTGTCTAAATACTCTATTCATCAAGTCCATAAAGGTTGCAGATGCGTTCATCAACCCAAAGGACATGACCAAGAACTCAAAATGGTCATATCTAGTTCCAAAGGTTGTCTTTGGAATGTCACATTCCCTCACTTTCAACTAATGATAACCAGATCTAAGGTCTATCTTTGAGAAACAAGAGGTGCCCTGAAGTTGGTCAAACAAATCATCTATCCTTAGAAGAGGATATTTATTCTTTATGGTGACCTTGTTCAGTTGCCTATAGTCAATACACATTTTGAGGGACTCACCTTTCTTTCGCACGAATAGGATAGGAGCACCCCAAGGAGAAACACTTGGCCTAATGAAGCACTTCTCTTGCAAATCTTTTAATTGCTCTTTCAACTCACCGGGGGCCATCCTATAAGGTGAAATCAAACTAGGTTGGGTTTCGGGAAGAACATCAATCTCCCTATCAGGAGGGACTCCAGGCAGGTCATCAGGAAACATTTCCAGAAACTCATTAACAATCAGAACTGACTCAAGAGTTGGGGACTCAACATCATCAGATTTCACTCGCACGAGGTGATAGATATAACCTTTGGAAATCAACTTTCTAGCTCTAAGATATGAGATAAACATTCCTCTAGGTGCAACAAAATCACCCTTCTACTCTAGAACCGGTTCATTCGGAAATTGTAACTTAATGGTTCGAGATCTACAATCAACAGAGGCATAACAGGCGTGAAACCAATCCATGCCAAGGATCAAATCAAAATCAACTATATCCAACTCAATCAAATCAAAAAATGTATCCCTACGATGGATGGACACTATACAAGCTCTATAGATTCTCTCAACTCGAATAGACTCATCCACTGGAGTAGAAACATCAAAGGGTTCAAGAAGACTCTCAGAGGTTCTATCAAATCTATTGGCCACATAAGGAGATACAAACGACAATGTGGCACCCGAATCCATCAAAATATAACAATCAAAAGTAAATACTCAAATCATACCCGTCACAACATCTGGGGAGTTCTCCTGATCTTGGAGACTACCCATAGTATACAAGTAGTTTATTGCTCTGCCTGCGCCTGACGTAGTGGCCCTCTAGTTTCCTCTAACTGGCGGGGTTGGTGTAGAAAATTAAACCCGGTCAGCCCACTTTGGACAATCTCCCTTGTAGTGACCTGCTTGGCCACATCTGTAGCACACATCATTCCTATCATGATATCTCCCTAAGTACAATTTGCCACATTTATCACACGGTGGTTTACCTTGCAAACCTTGAGCCACACTAGCTTGCGACTGAGGTCCATGATTTCTCATATTCTGAGATCTTTGATCGTACCTGCCTGTAGGCGCAGGTGCACTAGCAGATGATGGTGCTGGAAATCGGTTGTCATTACCTTTCCTCCCAACCTCATGGTTGGATGTCTTAGCTTTCTTACACTTGAATTCTTCCCTATCATGTTGTCTCTCCTCATCGTCTTGTTGCACAAATGTCATCAATTGTCCGGTGTCCATGTCACTCACAAGCATTATTCCTCTAGCATCTCTCTTGGGTCCTCTATTCAACCCATCAACATACATTCTCATCCTTCCCCTCATGTCAGCAACCATGTCGGGAGCATAGCGAGATAGTTGCATGAACTTCAACCCATACTCTTGCACAGTCATAGAGACCTGTTTCAGATTCAAGAACTCTCTCACGTTAGCTTCTCTTTTCTCCCTTAGGAAGAAGCGTCCCAAGAAGGCCTCCTCGAACACTGTCCAAGTCAGACATGGAGCATCATCCCTTCTACCTTTCTTCCATTGGTCGAACCACAGCCTGGCCACACCCTTGAGTTGGTAAGCAGCCAATTCAATCCTATTAGCATCAACCACATACATCACTTGAAACACCTTCTCAAGTTCCTCCACATAGTTCTTAGGATCTTCAGTGGATACCGACCACGTGAACTCAGACGGATTCACCCTTAGAAATTCTCGGACTCTAAAGGTGTCATGAGTATCCTGTCTGCCCGCTCCTTGTCTCACAACAGGTGTTGCGATAGCTTGAGCTAAAGCTTTAATAGCCCAGCGTAGCTCAACATTGGATTTGAGGGGGATGCTCAACAGGGACAACTTAGTCCACAAGCTCCTCATGTACTTGAGGCTCTGGTGGGTTAGCACCTTGCTTGACAAGGCATCCCCTTCCTCTAACAGCTATTCTCGGAGGCATGATATCAATTCTGCACGTGTAGAGCACGAATTAGAAGAGAGTTTTCAAAGAGCTTAACTCTATCACATGAATTGGAATGAGAAGAAGAGTGTAACAATTCCTAATGTCCTATAGCATTCTGCTTATGAAATGTGATCGACAACACACCCATAAATAAGACTCTACTAGACACGGCTTCATAGACTCCCTAAGACACTTGAACTCTATACTCTGATACCAAGTTTGTCACGCCCCGGGAGGGTACCCTTATCGTGGCTGGCACTCAAAGACTATTGTATGCTAGTCTCCAAGCGAACCACTTAGTCTCATCACATCATTAAATCAAGTAAACTCTACTGAACAACAGAAATATTAGTAGATAAATGGGCACATCTCATCTAAGTCTCATAATAATATATATAAAATAATGAAGGCTAGTAGAAAGAACTAGCTCACAATCTCAACATCAACGTTCAACCGTCGTCTATGAAGCCTCTATCACTAATCATGTGGTGCTAATGACAGACCTATGGCTACCCAAATCAAAATAAAAGAATAGTCCAAAATCTAACTCTAAAGTGATGAAATACATCATAGTGGGTCCTCTAGAGTAGGAGAGTCTCACCAAATAGCTCAAAATCTCAGATCTTCAACGGAACGCCTGTTGATGATCTCTATTACCTCCCTCTGCATTATAAAACAATGCAGTCCAAAAGGGACATCAGTACTTGGAATGTATTAGTATGTAAAATAGATGAGTGAAACAGAAACAAGTAGAATAATATGGAAATAACATCAACTCAGTAATCATCAAATAAAATCAAATCGTCAAATGTCTATATATGCAAGAATAAAGAGTAGACAAGTGACCCATCAATAACTCAAACTCATCAATCATCTCAGACTCATCTCATAGGGCCTCACCTCCTCTCATCTCATCTCAACTCAGAGTACTCAAGATAGGAAATTTATAGGAGTTTCTTTTATCCGACAACAATCACTTATGAGCCAGTGAATGTACCACAATCTCACTAATGTTGCCACAATCATTCCAAACTTTACAGGTAGGGAACGCTCCGAAACCATATCAGCTCACCCAATATGGAGTCAATGATCAATAAGTCCGTTATTATTTCAGGGATTGTTACTCAAGAGTGAACCATAATATATGTGATGGTTCTATATCTCACCTACCTTTGGCAACATAGTTAATGAATTTGAGCAGGGCTCACTCTTACCCATTTCGGTGGTCGATACTCTTCCCATGATTTAATGCTCATAAAACCTCCATCTCAATCAATCTCAAAGGGACTCAAACCCCGTCAACGATCGGTATCTCATAGGGACTCGAACCCCGTCATCATCTCAACTCATATGGACTTTAACCCTCTCATCAATCAATCTTATCAATGACTTAAGACTAGAACAATCATTAGGAATCAATCGAATAGACACATCGGTAGAGTTCATTTATCGAGACTCATAAGGCAATCAAACTCTGTCAACTCATCATATTCTCTCATCACAATCAACAATCTTAACTCGAAGCTCTAAACTCGATTCTCAAGTTCATTATGCATGCTTTTTGAATTAATCATGTAGGGTTATGCAAATTCTCATGAAGAGTGTACAATTCAAGAAAACAAATAGTATAATGATCATCAACATATAAAAATATGTAATTTCAAATAGAATTTTAAGAAAATCCATTAAGGATAATGCATGTAGACTCTCCAAATCATCAAATAATCTATGACCATCTATGGGGCACATGAGAGAATAATCTCATGCTTTTAGTTTAACCTTACATACCTGGGATGAAGCTATTAACCAAGCACGTCAAGGATCACTTCTCGAATCTCTCAACTCAAGCTCTCCTCCTCTTTCCTCAAGCCCTATCCTTGTTAGAATATTGGAATAGGACTTAGAATTTTTTGACCCTTTTTACATTGAAACGACCTTATTAGATCATGTATAGAGTTTAGGAGGGGTTGGAAATTGATCGGAATGCCCCTCATAAGAATTAGAAAATTTTAACTTGGAAAAGACTTAGTCCGCGTCACGCACTGTGTATTTTTAGAAAAAGTTTCTGAACGAGTTTTGCTCAATCTCGTCAAAAATTTCCAAAAAAATATAAGTGCTGGTCCGCGATGGAGGTGCAACGCACCCCTGTCGCGCACCGACATTGTTTTGCGCTTCGGATCAAAAAGTTATCTTTTGATCTGGTCGTTCTAAAAATCAACCGAGATCATTTTCCCACTCAATTTTGCATGCTGATCACAAATTCGGCCTCGGATTTGCCATACGAGCATTGGAAGATGCGTCACGTGCATATCTTCACTCTAGGAGTATTTTGGTAATTTTACTGGGCGTTACACTTCGTGAATGCAGAGGGGACCCACGAATGCAGAGTACAATCTTAATTGCACCAGATATCAACAACAACACAACATAAAATTTCACGAAATAGACTCTCAGGATTTGTTTGGAACCCCATGAACACAAATCAGACATGTAACCCTACCAGAAACGACATTCTAAACTTAATGAAACTATCAAAATCTAAACCCGAGACCTCCTTAGTCCAAAACCTGATACAACTCAAAGAAACTAATAAATCTTACAATACCCAAACTGCACTCAGAAACTCTAAAAATTACAATGAGAGTGTCGCACCCCACCCATTTTTTCTCGCGAAAAATGAGAACCAGGATGACGTCATAGCAATGAATCTTTTGAGATTTTTAAAAGTGAATTGAAGAGTCACCACCTAATGATTTGAGGTGCAGTAAGATACTGTCACGCCCCGGGAGGGTACCCTTGTCGTGGCCGTCACACAGAGACTATTGCTAGTCTCCAAGCTAACCACTCAGTCTCATCACATCATTCAATCAAATAATCTATACTGAATAGCGAAAAATATAAGTAAGTAAATTGGCATATCTCATCTAAAGTCTCAAGTAAATAGATAATAATAATAAAGGCCAGTAGAAAGAACTAGCCCACAATCTCAACATCAACGCTCGACCATCGTCTATGAAGCCTCTATTACTACTCCTATGGTGTTAATGACGAACCCAAGGCTGCCCAAAATCAAAATAAAGAAATAGTGATATCTCTAACTCTAAAGCAAGATGAATAAATCATGGTGGATTCTCCGAAGTAGGGGAGGCTCACCAAATCAACTGCAAATCTCAGATCTTCAACAGAGCATCTGTTGACGATCTCTAGTACCTGCTTCTGCATCATAAAACGATGCAGTCCAGAGTGGACATCAGTATTTGGAATGTACCGATATATAAAATAGCTGAATGAAACAGAAACCAGTAGAATAGTATAGAAGCAACATCAACTAAGAATAAACATCAAATCGCATCAAGTTGTCAAATATCCATCAATGAAAGAATAAAGAGTAGACAAGTGACACATCAATAACTCAAACTCGTCAATAGTCTCAAACTCATCTCAAAGGAGCTCACCTCCTCTCATCTCATCTTATCTCAGAGGAGCTCACCTCCTCTCATGTCATCTCAACTCGGAGTACTCAAGGTAGGAAACTTATGGGAGTTTCTCTTATCCGACAACACTCACTTATGAGCCAGTGAATGTACAACAATCACCATTATGTTGCCACGGTGGTTCCAAACTTGCCAGGTAGGGAACGCTCAAAAACCATATCAGCTCATCCAATATGAAGTCAACTCAATAGGTCTTCTATTACTTTCAGGGACCATTGCTCTTCAGGGGAACCATAATATATGTGGTGGTTCTATGCCTCTCCTACATTTGGCGATGTAGTTTGATGAGTTCAAGTCAGACTAACTCTCACTCTTTCGATACTCGATACTCCTCCCATGACTCAATGCTCATAAAACCTCCATCTCAACCAATCTCATAGGGACTCACTCCCCGTCAACGATCGGGATCTGATAGGGACTTTAACCCTCTCATCAATCAATCTCATCAATGAGTCAAGATTTAAAACAATCATTAGGAAACAATGAAATAGAGACGTTGGTAGAGTTCATTTGTAGAGACTCATAGAATAATCAAATTCCATCAACGCATCATTACAATCAACAATCTCAACTTAAGGCACTAGACTCAATTCTGAAGTTCAATATTCATGCTTCTCAAATTAGTCATGTAGGGTTATGTAAGTTCTCATGAAAAATGTTCAGTTCAAGAAAACAAATAGTATGATGATCATCGACAAGAAAACATGTAATTTCAAATCAATTTTTCAAGAAACACCATAAAAAATTCACGCATGTAGGCTCTCAATCATCAACGCATCTATGACCTCTATGAGGCACATGAGAGAACAATCTCATATTTTTAGTTTATCCTTACATAACTGGGATGCAGCTATCAACCAAGCACGTCAAGGATCTCTTCTCGAACCCTCAACTCAAGCTCTTCTCTTCTCTCTTGAAGCCCTAGCCTTAGTAAAGTATTGGGATAGGACTTAGAATGGAGATTTTAGACCATTTTTACATCAAAACAACCTTATTAGATTGTGTAGAGAGTTTAGGAGGGGTGAGGAATTGATCGGAATTCCCCTCATAATAATTTAGAAATTCTCAACTCGAAAAAGACATAGTCCATGACCCAGACTGGTCACGCACAATGTATTTTTAGAATAAAGTTTTTGAACGAGTTTTCTCAATCCCATCAAAAATTTTCAAAAGGATATAAGTGTTGGTCTGTGATGGGTGCGCGACGCGCCCTTGTCGCATACGAACAATGTTTTACGCTTTGGATCGAAAAATTATCTTTTGATCAGCTCGCTCTAAAAATCGTCCGAGACCATTTTCCCACTCAATTTTGCGTGTTGATCACAAATCCGACCTCGGACTTGCCATACGAGCATTGGTAGATGCATTACGCACATACCCTCTCTTTGGGGGTATTTTGGTAATTTTATCGGGCATTACATGCTATTTTAACTACATCCAAATTATATGATTGATTATCTTCATCGTATTGAATTTCTAAGTTTGCATATATAATATCTACCATTCGAGATACTTCAACTTCTTCGTAAGCCGGGTTGAATAAACAAGCAGTTAAATAAATCTGAAGAATTGGGAAAGAGTATTTTCTAAATTTTTTGATCATTTTTTGAACATGTTCTCTAAATTTTGGATTATTTTTAAACAAGGTAAATTTAGTACAAATAACACAAATATTAGGTAAAACGGAACAAATAGTAGGATAATAAAGACCAGAGATTTGTTTAGTAGCTAAATAAAAAACTTTTAAAAAATTAATTAAATCTCTCATATCACTTCAATCATTTTCATCAAGTCGGTAAGTCATATCTGCATTATGGACATTCCAAACCATTGTAACGGGTCTCCTATATTCATAAGCTACTTTAAGCATTTCATACAAGGAATTTCACCTAGTAGCTAGCATTTTGGGAATTTTTCCTAACTGACAAATTACATTCAATACACTGACTTTCAAATTCGTTATACCTAGCCTTTACTTGTCATTTAAAAATAAAATGATATGCAATTTCTACTTTATTACAACCATTTTCAAATAATGACATACCATCTCTAACAATTAAATTATAAATATGAGCAACACATTTTCATATGAAAACCATCTTCTTAAATAGGACTAAGAACATGTCTTAAATAATCAACAATACGTTTATTACTAGAAGCGTTATCAAAAGTTACACTAATTGTTTTACTAGAAATACCAAAAAATTATAAAACATCAAGAATAGTCTGGTGCAATATAAGAACCAGTTTTACGCAGTCACAACTTTTATATCCCAAAATCTTTTTTGCATATTCCAATTTTCATCAATCCAATGTCCAGTAATTATAAAATAATCATTACCGGTTATACTACGACCCATATCAGAAGTAATTGCTAATCTACAAGTATTATAAGCAAATAAACATCGAAGATATGGTACATGTCGTGCTTGATAATCAAAACAGTTTTTTTAATTGTATTTCTTGAAAAATCATTAAAAGATGGGTTATAAACAATTTGAATATAGTGAATAAAATTAGGATTTTCAGCAGAACTAAAAGGCAAACCAGTAACAACAATCATTTTTGCCAGTTCGTCTAAGTCAAGTTGTCTATTATAAGGGCGATGTGTACTAGGACCGAAAATATTAGAAGGGTTTAATTGCGACTGCACCATATTTGAACCTCCCTCGGATTCTTTGGGAATGAGAGTTCCATATTTTTTAGCATCGGCAATGGTTTGAGCATGCAAAAATTCTATTTGACAACAATGCATTAAATGATTTCTCAAATGACCCATCCCACCCCCCTTTCCCGAAGTTTTATGGTTTAAAACATGCTTGCATTTATTAGAAATTGCTTTTCTTTTATCTTCGTTTTGTGTTAAAAATTGTCAAACAACAGATGTTTTTACACGTTCCCGTTTTAGGCCTACTAGATGCCAATGGTTGTACACGGGAGTGGGGGGGGGGGGGGGGAATAGTAGCAGTATATGGGGGTTGTGTTTCATCGTTATCAAAAATATTGTCGTCCTCATTAATTTCATTATCATCTTCAGGTAAATCTTCATTAAAACCAAATCTTCATTCAAGAGATTCGTGATCTAATTCAACATTAGAATCAATATTAAAACAAGTTTCGTCTACGTGTTTAAAATCTTCCATATTAAAACTAAGTGGTGATTGTCTTCTAGATTTAGACGAACTACCACCAGATTTTTTACCGATTAAAACTTTAGTAATTCCACCGAAAAAGTACTATTTCCCTTTCCTTTTCTAATGGAATCCATGTTAAATTAAATTATACAAGTAAAGATTATATGAAATTAAGTAAGTTATGATTTACGAATATAAAAAAATTAATTCAAGTAGATAAGTACTCAAGTAGTAAAGATTAAAGAATAAAAACTAATTAAAAGAACAAATAAGTTGGAACAAATGTACCAAATGCCTATATAAAAACAGACGTAGAAGCCGAAGTTGATGAAACTTTAAGCTTGAATATGCTCCAAATTGATCCACCAAAATTTGCTCCAAATTGCAATTACCCCACCAAAGTTGACAAACTAATTAGTATTAATTGAGAGAGTAAATAATAAATATTTATAATTAATTTAAGAGTAGTATGAATAATATAATTATAAATTTATAATAGTAGAGAGAAATGAGAAATGAGAGAGTTGAGAAAGTTGAGAGATTTTAAGAATATTGAGAGAATTTGATTGAAAGCTTTAGGGGTATTTATAGTTGAAAAAATGGAGGATTTTTTGGAAAAA
Source organism: Solanum rostratum (assembly GCA_029948455.1). NCBI lineage: Eukaryota > Viridiplantae > Streptophyta > Magnoliopsida > Solanales > Solanaceae > Solanum > Solanum rostratum. The sequence goes on from CM057049.1 coordinate 20,295,927, forward strand.
AACAATGAAATTAAAAAAATAGCCGTTCAATATGGAGCACATATTGCATTAATATAAATAAAGAGTCTTAAAACATGTTGAATTTGGAGATTAATTGAAGATTTTAAAATGGGTTAAGGCTTGAAGGATTAAGATTAATCAATTTCAAATTATCTTGAGCTCAACTCATAAAATTTTAAATGATTAGATGAGCAATCTATATTTGCCTTAGAATTAGAGCTAGAGATAGTAGAATCTGATATTATTTTTTATTTAAGAATAGAACTAGAAATAGTTTAACCCACATAGACATTCGAGATTCTCTAATTTGAAAGAATATTGAATATAGTATAGACCAAATGTTATTCATGTAGTAATCGATTTGGAATTGATTAATCATTGCCTATTTAGTTGAAACCTCATTATTAATACATACACCCCTAGTTATCTCCACCTTGTTAAAACTCTCTTGTGATTGATGTTTGTAGTTATCTCCATCTTGTTGAAACTCATTTGTGTTAACCTTTTATGATTGATATATTTAGTATTCCTCAAATCACTTCAATTTTATATTACTTGTTTGAGATAATATTGTGCTAGTTAGATTTGAATTGAAAATCAATTGAATCATAATTTTTTTATCGGTTCTTGTGATTTGATCCCAACCTCTAAAGTTGAATATTGCTTCTCGCATATAACAACCTATGCCTTAAACGCAAGGTATAATTGAGCATTATTATAATGATTCTCAGAGAAATAAGTTCACACGTAGAAAACTATTTTCTCCATTTTATATTATATGATATTTCTTGACTTGACACGATATTTAAAATAATTTTTCGGATATTTGTGTGGCAAAAAATTATTCAAAGTAAAAATTTTAAAGTTAAAATTATTTTCAATTGTAGTAAATAATTATTTTTGAGACGGATTAAAAATAAAAAAAATATCACGAAAAAAATTAGAACATAATGATATCTTATGTTATACTATGTCTATCTTATTACTACTATTTAGAAGTATAAAGAAGCACACAAAAATGTGTGTTTCTTGAAATTAAGTTGAAGATAAAAGGTAATTTTATTCTTTAAAATCTTTCACTTTATAATGGCATATTTCAGATATAACTTATATTAAAAATTGTATTGGGTGTATGACAAAAACAATATTACATCTTTGCTTTATCTTTTTTCATATCCTACCTTTAACTTTAATTTAAAATATTATTGGCATTAGCAATCCTTGATGTTGTCATGATCATGTGGCTTAAACGAACTTTACAGTATTATCTCTTTTTGGTTCGTTATATATTTAAAAATTACATACAAAAATATTATAAATTAGAATAATTAAATTTTAATTACAAAAAATATATGTATCAAGAATTTGGGTGACTCAAAATTTCATCTAGGAGTAACATTTATTATTTAAAAAATACATAAAAAATATTATAAATCATAATAATTAATAACTTAAGTATGTAAAAATCTTATAAAAAATTTTGATTGACTCTAATTATATTTGTACCACATAAATTCGGACAAAAATTGTAATATATATCCAAAAATAATCATAAAAAGCTAGGTTACATCTCAAAATTTTATATGTGTCACATAAATTGAGACAAAAGGAGTAACATGTATGACTTGAAATTATGTAAAAAAAAATTAAAAATCATAAAAAATAAAACAAATACGTAAAAAGTACTAGAAATTACAAGCATGAACAACTTAAAATATTTTTAAAAATCATACACAAAATTTTGACTAGCACTCCAAATTTTATTTGTGTTGTAGAAATTGCCACAGAAAAAAGTAACATATATATATTGGACCCGTGCACATAAATAGAAAAAAGTAACATATATATATTGGACCCGTGCACATAAATTGGGAAAGGAAGAATAACATATATTATCTAAAACTTATGTAAAAGAATACCATAAATCACAATAATTAACAATTTAAAATATTTAAAAATCATATCAAATATTTCTTTGACTCTCCAAATTTCATCTGTGTCGCATAATTTCGAACAAAAAAAATAACATATATTGGACCCCGACTAACACAGGAGTTTGCATCTAGTATTCAAATACAATTTTATATATACTTTATGTCCTTTTATAACATCAGATGTGCTGGTTGGTGAACTCCATTTCTTCATGGGACTAAGTCGAGTCTACTATCCATTTTGATATGCATGTAAATGGTATAGGTCAGGATCTTGTCCTAACGATATATATCTCTAAAGGCTTCATAGACTGGTAGTAATGGTCAAATGTAGTCGCTAGATATGATACTGCAATAATAACATATTTGATATAATTTAGTTAGTAAAAATGAAGAGAATGGTGTGCGTATTTATATCTTATAAAGGTATAAAGATTTTTTATTTACCCTTGACTCAAACATAATAAAATCAAGTAAGGATTAAAGATATAATACTGAAGTAATTATGTTAGGCATAATGGAGAAAAGAATAACATTAGTAACAGAATATGGTAATCAAAGCAAAGAAAATACCAAAGAATTAAAAAAAAAAATAGAAGAACAAGATTGATATGTGACTATGTGCGTAATAATAACAATATTGATATGGAAAATTAGACAATGCTTGACTACAAACTGATCTTCTACCCTAATCATCAAACACTATATACTCCTATTTAGGATCATGTCCTCAATAAACTGCGAGTATGTCATGTCTTATCTAATCACCTCTTCTTAATATTTTCCAACCTACAACTGTCTCTCCCTCGTAACTATCATAACCACCCTCTCACACCTCCTCACTAAGAGCCTGAGACATTTACATATCTCCTCTTCATATGCTCGAACCATCTCAATCTTGCCTCTTGTTGGGACCAAATAATTAAGGTATCATGCAAAAACTAATAATTACGGCTCATGATAATGATGATTTCGACAACAGAAAATTATACTAAAACAATCATAATATATTATATTGTTTCACCAAGCAATCTACATATAAAAAAACTAATAAAAATATATATAAAAGCTATAGATAAAACCGGAGAAAAAAACATCCCTATGCATTTTAAGAGCCTATATTACATGAATATGTCAACCAAAAATATTTACCACCAAATATCAATAGTTTTTTTAACAAAAGTGTGCATGTTTGTCCCAAATCACTTAAAAAAAATTTAAAAAAATCAAAATAAGAGGGAAATGTCTGACAATTAAAGAAGTGTAATTAATTCAAATTGTGTTGATAATGACATTATTTATGGGGAAAGAGGAAAAAAAATAGGAAGAATAATAAGCAACCAGTGGCTGCATCAATCGTAATGTGCTTTTTATCTCTTCTACATTAATAATTGTAATTATTGTGAAAAATTCATTGGCATATACTTTACAAATCTTTACATCAAGTTTAGTAACCAATGGGCATGAAAGAACCACCAGATACAAACATAAAAGACAATTAAATTATATCATTTGTGTCTACTTCATTTATTGCTTGTCATTATTGTGGAAATACATTAGAATTTACTTTGAAATTTTTCTATCAAATTTAACAACCAAATTCATATAATATATACCTCAAAAAAAATTATAAAACGCAACACTCTCTTGTTGAGCTTGGGTTTTGGAGTTGCTTTCATGTTCGCTATGGAGAATGTTTCTATTTTAATTTACCATGAAGGTAGATGTGATGAAACAAGTTAGTTCATCATCTTTCTAAAAATAACTTTTTTTTCTTTTTTCTTTTTGTATTACAAACAAGTTACATAACGTGTTGGGTTGGTGCATCTACTGTATATAGTTTATGAGTGTTTTCTTTTTAATTTTTTTGGTTAATATTAAAAGGAATAAACATTTAATGCTTTTGACATTTACAAAGAAATCAAGAAGGTAATAAATGTACAAAGAATAAATTTAATGTGAAAAGAACTATCAATAAATGAAATTTACACAATAAATAGAATATGCAGTATATTTAGTATTGAATAATATTTTTGACTTTTTTCTTTCTGTGAAAAAATATTCAGCAACTTTGAAGAATTTTTTATTATTCCATACTATAAATATAAGAGTTTCGTTAGTAGATTTAAAAAATAATGGTAGAATTGTTGATTTGTTTTGAATGCATTAGAAATAACATTTATTTGGTGGATGTGAAATTGTTGAAGGTGAAATTTGATGTTATGGTTTGATTTAGTTTGACTTGAAAAGATGTTATTTGGTTTCCCTCACTTAAATTGATAACAATATATGCGTTAACAGGGTGTTGGCTGTTTTTTTATAGCAATATTGATTTTTTGACTGGTGATAGTGTTGGTGTAGTTGTTGATATGAAAATATATGTACACAATATTTAGGTTGATTTTTTGATAGCAATGTTGGTTGTATGACAAGTAATAAGTTTGGTATATTTATTGCTATTATTATATATATAGACAGTATTTTTCTTGATTTTTGATAGCAATGTTGGTTTTATGACCGGTAATAATGTTGGTATATTTGTTGCTATCAATATAAATATAAAATAGTATGTTGATTGATTTTATGATACCAATGTTGGTTTTTGAATGGTAATGGTGTTGGTATAGTTGTTGATAACACCATGCATGTTGTTATATATATCTCTGTGTGTGTGTATTTATATATATATATATATATATATATATATATATATATATATATATATATATATATATATATGTATGTATGTATGTATTTTATTTTAGGGAATATTCAGTGGCAAACTTAGCTTGTTATATTTGATTGGTAATAGTGTTGGTATAATTGTTGAAAACTATATATATCTTTTTAATTTACTTGGTTCTTTTTTATGCCTATTTGGTAAGTTATTATAAGTAGTGTGAGTATTTTGGCAATATGTTGGTGTCAAATTTGGTTTAATTTGGTGTTATTCTATCAAAACAATAATGAAATTAAAAAAATATAATAACCAATGCAGGTAGGTATGTTGATTACAAAGTCGAAGGTGTCATTTTTTATACGACAAGTGGATTCTAAGGTTTGGTTGATACTATTGCTTTGTAAATCAGTGTTGATACTACCATTTCTGAAATGATACTCATGTATAAAATTAGTGATGAATCACCGCCGATGCGAATTCATAATAATATATTCAAGTATATTTGGACCAGAAAAGGCACAATATTGGTTTCTTCTCAAAATATCCATTGTGTATAACATGTATTGATAGATCAATGGAAGCAATCTTGTGCGAAAGAGGAGTGCAAGCAAAAACAAGCTGTTATACTATTGCAAATACCAATTTTTTAGATGGCTTAAAAACAGTGATTATTGAAGAAAGCGAAGAAACAGAGATAATTCACAACAATCAAAATGATGTTGTTGTAGTGAATCAAATTTACAATAGCAAAAACATTATCGTGGAGGTAATGAGGAGGTATGCACTATTGAGGGGGGTTTTAGTTCACTGCTACAAGGTTTAGTCCTACAAAGTATGAAATTTTTAAATAAAATCTTGGTTGAGATTATTTTACCACTAATCTAGCTTGTTCTTTTACCGTTATAATTTAAAGTGTCCAACAGACAAATGCACATGGCTAATTAAATCTTCATGTTTGGGTAATTCCGGGTTATTCAAAGTCCGTAAATTTTGTGATGAGCATACACGTTCAGTGAAGGGTAGGATAGTTTCAAAATGACAATGTAACAGTTGTGTCCTTGGTGCAATATTGTTGAACAAATGCAGTGATCCAAAGAGAAATTATACACCCGATGATATCAAAGTGGACATAAAAAGAGAACATGGAGTTGCATTGACTTATATGCAAGATTGGATAGGTAGGCAAAAGACATTTAATATCCTACGAGGGGACCCAACTATATCTTATGGAAATTTACCAATATGTTTATATATGTTGGAGAAAACATATCTAGGGACGATAGTGGATTTAAGGGAAATAGAAGAAGGTTATTTTTTTTGTATACGTTTGTAGTACTGGATGCATGCGTTAGAGGATGGGAATGTTGTCGACCAATAGTGATCGTTGATGGTACACATGTAAGATCATCATTCGAAGGTACAATATTGATAGCAAATACATTAGATCGTGACGATAATTTATTTAAACTTCACAATTAAAAAGTTTGTTGTGTAAGTTTTTGTTATAATATTTAAATATTTTTGGGGTTATATTGTGTTGGTATAATGGTATTTGCCTGTTTGGTATTTTTTATTGTAAGTAGATTGATATGGTGCTTTTATTTTGACCTGTAGTGTAATATTTCGTACAATGATGTTACTTATTTAATCTTCTATAGAATTGGTTCTAAATTATTTTGATAAAGTTACTGAAATTGATGCATTTTACTTAACAGCATGTTAAACATCTAATGAAGTTGGATAAACGGTGGAACCCATATTATTGTGTAACTGTTGGTGTTGTTGGTGGTATAAATTTTGATTTAATTGTTGATCTTTTTGATGATTTTGACTAATTATATGTTTTTTCCTTACAGTAGCAATAAACAAACTGTATAATTAATCTCGTGGTGTATTAAATTTACAGTAGAGATATTTTTAATGTAGGTCATATTTTGCCACTAGCGTACAATGTGGTTGATCCTGAGAATGATAATTCGTGAATTGGTTCTTCGAATGTTTTAAGTTGGCTTTTGGTGATAGAGAAGGTATGTGCTTTGTTTCAGATAGAAATAAAAGCATTTGGAATGTTGTTGCATCCGTGTATCCTGGAATCTGTCACTATGCTTGCATTTATCACTTATGGACCAACGTGCTAAAAAAGACCCACAAAAATACCGAAGAGATTAGAAAAATTATTTTTTGGTTTGGCAAAAGCATACACGATTTCAGGAGTTTGAGGAGTTGATGTTTCAAATGAAAGAGATAAATCCAAAATTCTCTGCATATTTGGTAAAAACTGATTTTGAAAAGTGGTCTGGCGCATTCTAATGTAAAGAGGATGTGGACACTGACAAGTAATATTGCCGAATCAATAAATAATGTAATCTTACCTGGACGGAGGCTTCCTATAATTCCCATGTTAGAGTTTGTGAGGAAAACAATTGAAAGTAGGAATGAAAAGCACAACCAAGAGGGAAAGGATACCATCACAACTTTAACAAGGAAGTACAATCAAATACTACTTGATAATAAATGAATTTTACACAGAATGACAACATGATTCTAACTTTTTAATTCTAATTATTATGAATATTTATAGATGGGAAAAGGAATTAATGTTTTTTTAAGGTGAAGGCATCAACTAATCACCTTCATACTGTTACGAATGGTGCAAAGAGATTCACCATTTGTCTAAACACAAGAATGTGGTCTTGCGGAAGGTTTCAACGCGATGAAATTCCATGTGGCCATGGAATCGCCGCTATTGAATTAAGGGACAATTATGCAGAGGATTATTGTTCAGAATACTACAGTAACAAAAATTTTCTTGACGCATATGCAATACCAATTGAACCATTGTTGTGCGAGAGAACTTGGGTTGTCCCTGATGATGTGTTGGAAGAGGATGTACTAGCACCAACTGTACGGAGAAGGCCAGGAAGATCGTCAAATTATGATAGAAAAAAGGATATTAGAGAAGTGAAGTTCAAGAGAAGCAAGGTTACCTGCATTAAGTGTGGTTCGACAGGTCATAACAAAAAGACTTGCCCACTAAATGTAACTGGAAAATGACTACTGTGTTTAAATGGGGTAGCATAGTTCGTTAGTTAATTCTTTTAATTGCTTTTTTGGTTATTAAGACATAGATTGCGTTTTTGGAATGGTTTTTGTTAAAAAAATGTAAAATATAGTTGTTGTTTGGAGTTATTGAATGAGCACATTCAGGTGCATTAGTTCGTATTAGATTTGGTAAAATTCTATAAAAACTTTAGTTTCGTGCTAAATGATGACGGATAGTTGTTAAAGTTGTAGCATGATTGGTTGGACCTTGTTTTCCCCCTTCTTTTTTTGAATCATTTTAAACCTATTAAGAAATTGAAGTTGTTTTTGGTAGTCATTTTTCAAAAAGAATGAAATAGTTGTTTGTTGGGGTTGGTGAATATGCACATTCAGTTTATTGGTGCATTTGTTGGTATAAAATTTGGTGAAAGTTGGTCACATTCTTTGGGTTATGCCAAAACTGGAGATTGATGACTTTTTGTCCTTAAAGGTGGTAGCATGGTTGGTTTGTTATCAGAACTTCCATTTTTTTTGGTTGACAATTGATGTTGGATTGTCTATTTTTTTGTTCAAAATTGTTTAGACTTGTTATGGCTACTGTAAAGGTTTCAGTTACTTGGTTAGTAAATTGGTAAATAATTGGTTATTTTAGGTTAATATTGAATTCAAATATTATTGTGAAAATTTGTTAATTGATGTTGAACTTTCTGAAACTTAGAAAATTGTGGATTGGTATAAAGATGTTTGTGATGGTGTTTACAAGTGATAGCATGATTTGATTTTTTTTTTGTGAAAAATCATTTTAGAGTTGCTATTGCAAAGGAGAAAGAAACAGGTATTTGGTTACAAAATTGGTTAAAAAATTTTTTATATAGTTTTGCTTATGCTTTTTTTTTGGTTTGTTATTCTGATCTTTAAGCCAAAGTTTATAGTCAAAATTCTTGAAGTTGGACTTGATTTAGAATTCTGTTTTATTTTTGGTAGTAGCTTGATTTGATTTTCCGGTATTCTTCTTATGAAGAATATTTCATAGCACAAATGGGTTAATAGTGCATAACTGGAATCAATGGAAATGACATGATAACTGGATGGAAGAAAGTATAGTTTGTGTACACAAAGTGATATGTACCATTAAGATAATTACAACGTTCACAATACGTGAACAACATAAAAAAGCAAAACACAAATTGCCAATCGACTAGCCAAAAAAGAAATATCAACTATTTGTTCACCTATTAGCATAACTTACAAAATGTACGCTCATAAATATCATAAACATGGATAAATTTAAAAAAAAGAACAACATGTTCAATAGTAACAATTGTTCAGTAAATTGCAAATATATACCATAATGTCTATTTCTTTCTTCTCGGAACATACGTTGATAGTGTTACTTTGTCATTGACTTGAACATATTCCCTAGCCAGTAGCTTCACTCTCATTTATGGAATCTGCATCTATCTTTCGCCGACCATAATCCCAAAGCAATGCTCCGTTCCTCAACCAAAATAAATCGAGAACTATGACGGTTCTTTCAATATCAATCTAAAGATGTTCTTGAAAAATGTATACAACAAACACACACGTATAGAGACCACAATCACTATCCAGAACAGAGTAGAAATAATTTAATATTCAATGAAGTCAAGACGTTGGTGATTTAATTAAAAAAATAGAATACCAGGGAGAAGCATGCAGTCAAACAACAAAAATATTCAAACAATTACATTTCAGAAAAAAGGTTAAATTTTTGATAAAAAAATAAAAAAAAGAACTTACTTTGAATCTTCACATTGTTGTGGAGTGTTATCACCAATGAAATAATTCAAACGGTCGCTAGCAGCACAACCAATGTATTCCAGTGAGTTTTTCCAATCAATGTCATTCCTTTTTCCATAAAAATCTGTGCTAATGAAAAACAACGAAATAATAACCACTTGCTTTTTTACCACAACATTTACCGCAGCAAAGTGCTTTGATCCCACTGCAAATAAAGAGTCAAGAACATGGATACACCTACGTTTAATATTTAAGACGGTCAGGAACCAGTAACACGCTTCAGGCAAATTAATGGAAATGCAAACAAAATCAACATACTCCCATGGAGTGTTTGCATGTATCTTAAACCCTCTAATGTATTGCACAACTTCATGGTCTAGAGTAATTAATCAATTATCTCTTGTACTCTTCGTCCATAAATCATGGATTTGTTCAACCCATTGAATGAAAAAAAGTCAGTAAATGTAACTCTTGTATTATTCCCCAGTCTATACTTACTTTTTTTGTGCAAATATACATAACAACATCAACATGCTGCACAAAAATGAATTTCATGTGTTAAATTAAACACAGTGATTATGAAAAATTCAAAAAGTAATAGGCAGGAACAACAACAGGTGTATTCTTTATTACCGAATCTCCCCATGGACGTCTGGTGGTCACCAAATCATAAAACCAGTCCATTAACTCCACTCCTGTCAATGCCGAATCCAAATGGTGGACTGATTTTGTTAGACACAGTTGTGAATGTATTCAATTTGCTAAACAAAATGAAGTTAATTGAATTGTGGAAAATGAGTGAAAATAAACATAAATAGTGAATCAATCAGATTCTTGGATAATCTCTGCTTAATCCACAACAGAATAGAATCAATCAGATTCTTATCAACATTAAAACTAGTACACTCAACAAAAGGCTGCTTCATTTGGAAGAAAACAAGGGTCGTTTTTGCAGTACCAACTGAAACACTAATGTCCGTGTAGGGTGACTGCACATACTTCCCAGGGACCTTAGTTCTACCTTATTGGATTGGTGTAACATATGGTAAGCTATTTTCGATTGCAACAATTTGAGATTCGCGAAAATTCAAAATTTTAAAATCGTCAAGCGTAGGCGTCGTGTGTGCAGCACCTCTCACTTCACCTATGAGTTCAAGTAGTTAAAATAAAAATAATAGATAAAAAATAATAAGAATTAAAGTTTCTATACTAACACAGTTAAGAAACTTGAAGGAAAAAAACATACTTGCATTTGGGGACATTGGATCATGAATGCACTCTTCATTCAATCTATCATCTACAACACCTTCACTGTTATGTTTCCTTGATTCATCCTGGTTCCCTTCAACACTATAAAATTTACAAATCCCCTCAACCTAAATTTTTTTAGAAAAAAGACAGTATGTACATGTGACACCCAGTAAAATTATCAAAATACCCCTAGAGGATAGGTGTGTGCATAATGCGTCTTCCCATGCTCCGATGGCGAATCCGAGGCTGATCATGCAATCGACATTAAAAATTGAGTGAAAAAATGGTTTCGATTTATTTTTAGAGTAATTGGATCAAAAAAAATTCGACATGAAAAAGAATTCTAGAATGAGTGCGATGCACACCTGCCGCGGACCAACACTAAGTGTTTTTCAAAAATTTTCTACGGGATGAGGAACCTCATTCGGAGAATTTCGATGAAAAAAATCTGAAATTTGACACTGTCCGCGTCGCGGACCCCATGTCCAAGAGATAAACTTTTTTTGAATTTTGTGAGGGGCATTTGAGACCTTCTCAAACTCCTCCTAGACTTAAACCATAATCAAAATCGGTCGTTTTAAGTGTAAAAAAGGTTTTAAACCCCATTCTAAGTCCTTGAAAAAGACTAGGGCTAAAGAGAAGCGTAAAATGAGGAGTCGAGGAAAGTTATTGAGGATTGATTATCCAAAAGCTTCACACCAGGTATGTGAGACTAAACTAAAGTATAATATTATTCTCCCATGTGCCCCATAGATGGTAATAGAGGAGTTGAGGGTTCATGAGTCCCCGTACATATTTTCTTGAAATAATTTCTTGATTATTTTCTTGAAAATTTTATCTATTACATGTATTTTCATATGTTGATGATTCACCATAAACTTATTTCTTGAATTGGATACTTTTCATGAGATATTGTATAAATCCTACATGTTAAATTGTGAAAGCATGCATAATGAACCTAGGAATGGAGTCTAGAGCCTTGGTTTGAGTATGTTGAGTGAAGTCTTGATGTGAGTATGAGGTTGAGTTAATTGAGCTTGATGATCTCATGAGTCTTCATCATTGAGTTCTTGAGTTCTGTCTAAGTGACTTCTTCTAGTTGACGATCTGAGTCCTTGAGTTCTTGAATGAGAATTGAGTTAACCGAGATAAGTTAAAGTCCTAGAAATAATAGAGGACCCTTGAGTTTGAGTTAATGAGATAATGAGAGTCTCTACGAGGCTAATTTGAGATAATTGAGTTGAGATGAGGCGTCTTATGAGCATTGAGTCATAGGAGGAGTATCGAGCATCGAAATGAGTAAGAGTAAAAGCAAGTCCAACTCACACTCATTAACTACGTCGCCAAGCGTAGGAGTGGGTTAAGTTCCGTTGGAGTCGGACAAGTTCCTATATTGAGGACTAAGTTTCGTTAGAGTCAAACAAATTCTCACCTTGGGGGCTAAGTTTCTTTAGAGTCAGATAAGTTCTCATCCTATGAATTAAGTTCTGTTAGAGTCGGATAGGTCCTTACCTTATTGTCCTTAAATAATAGGACTTAATATGTTAATTGTCCGGATCCCTTGTGGATCCTAGGCATTCCTTACCTGGAAAATATGGAACGGCTGTGGCAACATCAGCGAGATTATTGTACAATCACTAGCTCATAAGTGATTGTTGTCGGATAAGAGAAACTCCCAAAATTTTTCTACCTTGAGTACTCTGAGTCGAGTTGAGTTGAGTTCCATTGAGTTGACTAGAGTTGAGTATTGATGTTGAGACTTATTGAGCTAGTTCTTTCTCACTAGCTTATTTATTTTAATATGATATTTGAGTTAGAGATTTCCCATTCTTGATTTTAGTCTTCCGCTGAGTTTCCTAAGTTGTATTGAATGGATTGATGTGATGAAGTCAAGTGGTTCACTTGGGGATTAGCAATAGTCGAATGCCGGCCACGTCTAGGGTACTATCCCGGGGCATGACAAATTTGGTATTAGAGCACAAAGTTCAAGTGTACCTAGGGAGTGTATAAAGCCATGTCTAGTAGAGTCTTGTTTATGGGTATGTTGTCGACTACACTTCATAAGTAGGAGGTCATAGGACATTAGGAATTCTTACGCTTCTTTCCTATTCCAATTCGTGCGATAGAGTTAAACTCCATGAAAGCTCTCGTCTTTCTTATTCCAATTCATGGGATAGATTTAAACTCTACGAAAGCTCTCTTCTAATTAGTGCTCTATGCATTGCAAAGTTGTGATCATGCCTCCAAGAAAATCTGTTAGAGGAAGAGGGCATCCTGCTATACAGAACGCAAAACAATCTGAGCCCCATGATCATGACGAACCCATAGGCCCAGCTATCCCTGCTGAGCAGCCCCCACAATATGAAGTCTCGAATGCTGAGCTTCGCCAGGCTATCCAGACTTTAAGATAGGCTGTGACAACACCTCCTACTGGACAAGGAGTGGGTAGACAAGATGCTCCTACTACATCTAAGGTCCGTGAGTTCTTGAGGATGAACCAACCCGAGTTCACAGGGTCTATACCCAATGAGTACCTAGAGAACTACTTTAATGAGCTTCTGATGGTGTTCCAGGTGATGCATGTGGCTGATGCTGATAGAGTTGAACTGGCTGCTTACCAACTCAAGGGCATGGCCAGACTATGGTTTGACCAATGGAAGAAGGGTAGAGGAGAGGAAGCCCCGTTGCTGGCTTGGGCAGTGTTCGAGGAAGCTTTCTTGGGGCGCTTCTTTCCAAGTAAAGAAAAGGAGGCCAAGGTAAGAGATTTCTTGAATCTGAAACAAGGCTCCATGACTGTGTAAGAGTATAGATTTAAGTTCACCCAGCTATCTCGCTATGCTGTAGATATGGTTGCTGACATAAGGGGGAGAATGGGGATATATGTTGATGGACTGAACAGAGGGCCAAGGATGGGAGAAGAGCTATGCAGGTGAGTGACATGGACATCAAGAGGTTGATGACTTATGTGCAACAAGCTGATGAGGAGAGGCAGCATGATAGAGAGGAGTTCAAAAATAAGAAAGCTAAGACATCCAGCCACGAGGTTGGTAAGAGAGAGAATGGGAAGGGGAGCCACCTTCAAACGGGGCCTTCATCTACTGGTGCGCCCGCAATAGATAGGGGTCTCATAATTTTACAGCTTAGGGATTTTAGTCACAAACAAGTTTGGCCCGGCCTTCCCAAAGCAAGATATGTTATGGCACGTATGGCACGTTTCACTTGGGAGAATGTCGCAAAAGGAGTACCGGATGTTACAAGTGTGGCCAAATGGGTCACCTATAGAGGGAATGTCCAATGTGATCCTACAAAGTCCAATCATCTGTGCCAACACCACCAGATGATGTCATTGGTATGTTTGAGTCTCTATATAGCTATGATTGGTTTGATTCAGGTGTCGTATCTTTTGTGACCCTCCCCTCATTGATGAGTTTATCCTAATTGAGTGAGTCGATGGTAAGTGTACCCTTGTCGTCCACCATAGAGGTACCATAGTTGATCTATTTGAGTTGAATGTGAATGATTCTGATGTCATCTTACGCACGAATTGGCCATAGGCTTGTTATGCCATTGTGGATGGTAGGATTGAGAGTATCAAGTTTCAGATGTATAATCGTGCTTATTCTTATGTAAAGAGTAATAAATGTAGGTTTCGCCAAAGGGGGAGATGATAAGTTCTTTCGAGTCCAAATAGGGATGTTGATAGTAGTATCCCGCAAGTGAGGGTAGAGGAGGAGGAGTGAATGCATCCTTATGGGGATAATGGTGTTGTATTTGTGTTAGATAGAGGTAGAGATACGGAATAGGGGAGAGATGAGACTTTATTACGGGAAATATATAGGTAAGAGTAAATTAGAGTGTCTCTAGATAAGAATATATTGATGTATCTTTGAGTGAGAGCTCATTCAATGGTGGAGGTAGAAGTGCTAAGCAGGCTTGATAATTCTTAGAGATAGTGAAGTGTATGAGAGTGATAGGCTTGAATAAGTGGTTGTTGTTGTGTGAGTATTGATGATAGACCATTGAAGACTTCATAATAAGGGTTCTGAGTAAGAGTGGTGAAGTAGTGAAGAGGACTAGTAACCTTTTAATGAAAGTCCCTATGAAAGCATAGAGCTTAAATATTGAGCAATTAACGTTGTATGATATGATCATCTTAGGAATAACACTTTGGGGCTTAGAGTTAGGCTTGAACAGAATAAGAGGATGTGGTTAAGCACAGACTTGAATGGGAGCTATGAGCTTAAATTGATGAAGCGTAGGAGTATGAAAAGGAGTGTAGTTGAGATGAGTTACTGAGCTTGAGAGTTATCCATAGAGTCTTGTATATTACAATGGTCCCATTCTCGATTAGAGTTGATGACCTTCTTCTTGAGTTCAAATGAATTATTGTCGAGGCATTTAAATGATTCAAATTTATTGAGTTCCGATGTTTTATTCGTGTCTAACGAGGAGACGGTTAAGGGTATGTCGTTACTCTTGACATAAATTGATCTGTCTTTTCTTGAGTTGATATATCTATTCCTGAGTCTGAGTAGAATTTGTTGAGGTTGATGAGGAGTTGAGAGGTAGAGTTCAGAGTTATTGAGTAAGTATTGAGATGAGTCTTGAGTCTATTCGTGCCTTGATGTCTACCTCTACTCATCATTCAAGGACGAATGATCCCAAGGCGGAGATGATATAACACCCCAAAATACCTCTAGAGGAGAGGTGTGTGCATAACGCATCTTCCCATGCTCCGATGTCAAATCTGAGGCCGGATATGTGATCGGTATGAAAAATTGAGTGGGAAAGTGATCTCGGTTGATTTTTAGAGCAACTGGATCAAAAGACAATTTTTTGATGCAAAAACAAATTCCAGAATGAGTGCGTGACAGGTGTGCGACGCGCACCTGTCGCGGACCAACACTTAGTTTTGTTCCAAAAATTTACTACGGGATTAGAAACCTCATTCAAAGAATTTTCGACGAAAAAATCCAAAATTTGCCACTGTCCGCGTCGCGGACTCCATGTCTCGAGGTGGACTTTTTTTGAATTTTGTGAGGGGCACTCGAGACCTTTCCAAACCCCTCCTATACTTAAATCATGATCAAAATGGGTTGTTTTAAGCATAAAAAGAATTTTAAACCTCATTCTAAGTCCTTTCTAAGTCCTTGAAAAAGACTAGAGCTAAAGAGAAGAGAAGAGGAACGTAAAATTGAGGAGTCGAGGAGAGTTCTTGAGGATTGGTTGTCCAAAAGCTTCACACCAGGTATGTGAGGCTAAACTAAAGCATGAGATTGTTCTCTCATGTGCCCCATAGATGGTAATAGAGGAGTTGAGGGTTCATGAGTCCCTATACATGTTTTCTTGGAATACTTTTTTGATTATTTTCTTGAAAATTTTATCTGTTACATGTATTTTCCTATGTTGATGATTCATCATGAATTTATTTCTTGAATTAAATACTTTTCATGAGATATTGTATAAAACCCTATATGTTAAATTGTGAAAGCATGCATAATGAACCTAGGGATGGAGTCTAGAGCCTTGGTTTGAGTATGTTGAGTGAAGTCTTGATGTGAGTACAAAGTTGAGTTAATTGAGCTTGATGATCCTATGAGTCTTTATAATTGAGTTCTTGAGTTTTTTCTAAACAACTTCTTATAATTGACAATCTGAGTCCTTGAGTTCTTAACTAAGAATTGAGTTAACCGAGATGAGTTAAAATCCCTAAAATAATAAAGGACCCATGAGTTTGAGTTAATGAGATAATGAGAATCTCTATGAGGCTAATTTGAGATAATTGAGTTGAGATGAGGACTCTTATGAGCATTGAGTCTTGGGAGGAGTATCGAGCACCAAAATGAGTAAGAGTAAGAGCAAGTCCAACTCGTACTCATTAACTACATCACCAAGCGTAGGAGTGGGCTAAGTTCTATTGGAGTCGGACAAGTTCTCACCTTGAGGGCTAAGTTCCTTTAGAGTCGGACAAGTTCTCATCCTATTAATTAAGTTTCGTTAGAGTCGAACAGGTCGTCACCTTATTTTCTTTAAATAATACGACTTAATATGTTAATTGTTCGGATCCTTTGTGGATACTAGGCATTCCTTACCTGGCAAGTATGGAACGGCTGTGGCAACATCAACGGGATTGTTGTACAATCACTGGCTCATAAGTGATTGTTGTTGGATAAGAGAAACTCTCAAAACGTTCCTACCTTGAGAACTTTGCGTCGAGTTGAGTTGAGTTGATTTGAGTTCCATTGAGTTCACTAGAGTTGAGTATTAATGTTGAGACTTGTTGAGCTAGTTCTTTCTCACTAGCTTATTTATTTTAATATGATATTTGAGTCAGAGATTGCTCATTCTTATCTTTAGTCTTCCACTGAGTTTCCTGAGTTATATTGAATGAATTGTTGTGATGAGGCCAAGTGGTTCTCTTGGGCATTAGAAATAGTTTTCGAGTGCTGGCTACGTCTAGGGTACCCTCCTAGGGCACGAGAGCACAAATAAGAATAATTTAAATAAAATTACCACCAACAATACATTAGATGTCATGCTAAATAAGGAATATTTAAACACTAAATAATACTAACAACATTCAAAAATGTACCAAAACCAATGTCTATATCAACATTTTGTGCAACTGTTTTATAAAAAAGAAATTAACTGTACAAAGATAGCCAAAACAACTGGTTTATTATAGTACCCAAAAAAAGTACAAATCAACACACAAGTACTATATCAAGATATTGTACCAAGTAACCAAATTTGAACCAATCTATATCAACAATTACACCAATTATTGTGCCAAAGCTATGTTAACTATAAAAATATTATCAAAAAAACTAACCACATGGACTGCTGAAAATTATTACCAACACCACACTTGCCACATGCATCATTGACTATGCTGGCTTGCTCATGAACAACCTCCTAACACCAAAACGAAGATGTTGTATATTAACTAGCAGAAAATTAACAAATACTACTAAAAAGTTATAAGCATTATCAAGAAAAATTTAGATAATTAGTAAAGAATACAAAAAGTAGACCATCGTTGTAATAAGAGAGCCTAAAATTATTGAACAACACAAGATCTATATGAAAAACTATCAACCATGCTATCAAAAAGAAGACCAAAATAAATCATATTTGTAAAAAAGAAAGATGTCACCAAAATAAAGACCAAAAAAATTAAAGCAGAATCCAACATTAAAACTAACATGACACCTGTGAACCAATCTATATATCAACAGAGAAACCAACTATGAACCAATCTATATATCAACAGGGGACAAACAGAGAAACCAGCTATGAACCAATCTATATATCAACAGTTCACCATCTCTTGTATCAAATAGTAATTGACCGTAAAGAGAACTTAAAATTATTACAATGCAAGATCTATATGAAAAAAATACCAACTCTGCTATCAAAAAGAACAAAAATAAATCAAAGTTGTAAAAAAGGAGATGTAACCAAAATAAAGACCAAAAAATCAAAGAAGAAACCAACATTAAAACCAACATTAAAACCAACATGAGACCTGTGAACAAATCTATGTATCAACAGAGAAACAAACTATGAATCAATCTATATATCAATAGGGGATAACAGAGAAATCAACTATGAAGCAATCTATATATCACACAGTTTCACCATATCTTGTATCAAAGGGAATTACTTGTAAAAAAAGCTTAAAATTATTGAACAGCACAATATTTACCAAACACTACTATTAAAAAGAACACAAAAAATAAATCATGGTTGTAAAAAAAAACAGATGTGACCAAAAAAAAGATAAAAGAATCAAAACAGAAACCAACATGAAAACCCAACATGACACCTGTGAACCCATTTACATATCAACAGAGAAACTAACTATGAACCAATCTATATATCAACAGGGGACAACAGAGGAACCAACTATGAACCAATCTATATATCAACAGTTTTACCATCTATTGTATCAAAAAGGAATTAACTGTAAAGAGATTGTCAAAACAGCTAATCACGGGGGGTGCTGAAAAATCATTATCAACAGCAGTCTTCCCACATGTATCATTCACTATGGTAGGTACCCCATGAACAACCTCCTAACACCAAAATGAAAATGATGTATGTTAAATAACAAAATAATAACAATGCTGACAACATCTTATAAAAAAAGAATGCAATTTAAATTCAAGTAATGATTACGTGATAAGTATATGATACCTTTGGTGACAGCGGATTGTTATTTCTTGAATTAGAAGCCTACTGATTTCTTATATCAAGTAGAAGATTTTTAATAGATTCAGTAATAAAAATCTTCATTTCAGCAATCTGTGTATCAATCTTAGCCTCTAAGGTTGAAAGTTGCTTACGAACCTAACACACAAAAAAATGAAAAACAGTTAACCAATAAAATAAAGAAATAAGAAGAAAGAAAATAACTAATGCATATTAATATAACTTCTTTTTCAATCTTTTCAACGACTTAAACATTTTTGGGACTACCAAACTCTTGAAAATTATCAGGAACAATATTGGGATGAGATTGTTCCTCATGCCTTTCCATTTCACTGACCGATTCTTCACTATGAACACCACTGACATTTGACCCAGCAAGCTCTTCGAGACAAAGGGCATCGAACTCATCAGCCGTAAACCTAAGATTCTTAAACTTATACTAATAATATAATAAAATTGGTGTTAGAAGCTAAAATAAGAACAAAAACTGATGGCTATTTTCAAAAAAGTAAAGATGTTACCTGATTGCCAACATCTCTGAACATTCCTTTCTTCAAGTGTTCAAAAAAAATCTTTCTCTTATCAATACTCTAGTTAAACATACGAGGAGTACGAGTACATAGACGTACTGCAACTATCCTGTCCACCTGATTGTAGCAGTCATAAAACCAAATTTGCAAAGCCAGAGGGAATCCGAATAAACGAACATAATCAGGATCCTTGACCATTTGCAAAGTTATAGAATTCCTAAACTCAAAATACGAAAGAGTTCCCCAAGGATACGTAGTATACTTGCCAGACTCAACCAACAAGAAGTGATCTTTCAGGACAACTGATTTACTGGGAGAGGATAAGAGTATAAATGTACTGATGAAGTAAACGATACACATATCAAAAAGATGCTTAGGCTTAATTAAGTTTTCTTCATTGAAAACCCCAATAAATTCTTTTTTAGGGACATATGTATCTTTAAAATTCGGGAAATACGTATCAATGAGTTTTGATGGGCCATCCAAGTCATGAACGAAATCATCCAAAGTACCACACTTAAAACCAGTAACACACTTAAATTCATGAAGGCCGAAATGTACAACCGTACCATTCAATTTGAAAGTGAATGTGACTGCCCGATCACTCTTTACCTCATTGTGAACCAAAGCTCTAATCAACTGAGGTTGGCATTTCAAACGCGGCGAATCAAGCATATAACCAAAAGGGAATTCTTTAAACAAGTGCAACATATTGACTTTAGATAAACGTTCCTTAATCTCACCAACAACATTAAAATATGTGTAGCACAACCAGCGAGATAATGGGGCCTTCGTCTAAAAAAGAAAAAAAATACATATTTAGCTATTACAAGCCAAAAAAAAAAAAAAAACTTAAACATCACAAAACAGAATTCTGATGAATAAAAAAACAAAAAAAGTTCAAAACCCCAAAAACAAAATAGTACATACTTTTCGAGAATTGTCCACTTTTTTCCCGTTTCTTTTGTTGGGCTTGCTAGCTTTAATCTTGGTTTATTTCGAAGAACAGACTAAAAACAAAGTATGTCTTTACAAAAAATCAATATAACAAAAAATTAACAGATGTCTAAAATAAATCAAGAATAGAAAATACCTTAGATTTGGCTACACTGCTTTTACCCACTTTGTTGATACGAAGTCTTTTCAAAATGGATACTTCATCTTTGAAGTCACTATCATGGGGGTAGTTAGATGGTTTTGCTTCGAATAATACCTTCTTCTTGCCTTTGACAACTTTAGATTAATCGTTCTTAGATAATTTACTCTTGGAAATATTGGTGTCCCCCGCGTTGGATTTATTCTTTACAGGAGACGGAGTAAAAGTATGGAGATCGAAGCTTGGTCTTGAACAATGTATAGGCGTAGAATCCAAACAAATTGTTCGTAATTGTTCCTGGAGCTTTTACGAGTTGGAGCTTTTTGACAAGTAGATTTAGACATGCTTAAACTATAATGCATGAAAAAAAAAAAGGAATGCAGAATCGATTAACAATATGCAGGCAACAATTACTGCAGAAAGACAAAAAAAGAAAAAAAAATTGGAAGATAGTGTGAAGAAGAAGCTAAAGTGACATTGGGGTAATGAAAAGACAAGAGAGGTGTATTCAAATGAGTTATTTCAAAAAGTAACCAAATCAGAAAAAGAAGTATTGAAAAAATAAAAAGTTCAAAATTAATAACAAATCTCAGTACTAAAAATATGTAGAGACTAAAATATGTAGAGACTTAAATCAGAAAAAGTAACAAAAATGTTAGCTAACATGTATAATTTTATAAATAAAAAGTTAAATTTGTAAATAAAATAAGACATGCCCTAAAGTGTAATAAAGACTCATAAAGAGTTTTTTCTTGCAATTTTAACCACCTCGTAAATGAGCTCTTTAACGCCTACCTTGAATGCTAGTGTGTTCTTGTGGAAAGAAAGGATCTTCAATTTATAAAAATTCAAAAACTTTCCTTCAAGTAAATAGTTAACCAAATATGGAAGAGATCTTTCTTTCCACCTGAAAAAACTTTTTTGAATTAAAACACAATTGTGGTAAAATCTAAATCAAATGAAGTAGGAAATTTAGGGCAACCCTAGTGCTTCCTTCATCTTGTTTACAATTGGAGCCACTCCCACCTTGGGTCAAATATTTTCATTACAATCCTATACCACCTAATATGCATACAATATAGTTATTTTCACTGCTCTTAGGACAAACAAATTTTCAATCTGCTAGCACTTTCACTCCGACAACATTACAGCTGGTTTGACAACTTCTTTATAAAACTTTTACCTCAAAATGAGCCTAAGAATGTTGCATACGTGCTTCTTTATTATTATGAATTATTGTTTATATGTGTCTCCACGTCGACAAGTATTTGAGAAATCAAAGTTTCTACATGATTGTACTTTGAGATGAGTTGACCGTCAATTTGCTCTAATAAATAGTTACTATGTTTCATTATAAAAATAAAAGTTGCGCGAAAATAAGATGTATGCAAGAGTACTCTTGCAATGTGTATACCCTCAATTAGGTGCATCAACTAATAATAAAGCGCTCATGAACCCATAAGGCAAGGTTGAAACAATTGAAGATTTGTTTTAAAATGCAATCCATCTTTGGTAGCTTGGTTTAGACTTGAGATATGGTTATTTTAATTCAATAGAAAAGAGATTAAAAAGTAGATGGAGCAAGTTATACTGTCAATGAAAGAGAAGAATTTGTTGACTTTAATCTAACCATTGATCTAAACTTAGCTTACTTTGTTGAGGCTTTTATTTCAACCAGCGAAGAAAGGCCTCGCTTTGGTCCTATAAAATGTGAAACAAACAGAAAATAAGCTAGCTAGGGATTTCTTATTCCTATCTGGAAATGGGAACTTTCTACTATACACATACCCAACTTATGCTGGGTTCAAAATGACAAATGCTGAAAACATAAAATAGACTAATATGTATTGACCTAACTTATACTTAAATAATTAGGGCCAAACTTTAAAAACTTAAAAGTATTTAACTTAAACAACTCCCTAATATCCTTTAAGTACCTCTCGAGCCCAAAGTATTCTTCCCTTATGCACGTATTCTCAAAATATTTCAGCACACACCATTTCAAATCCATATCAATGCTAAATAATCATTAAATAGCAGTTTGACGTTCTGCACAAGGTTAGAACATAAGAGTTGCAGCATATGCTTAGTGTTCAATGAGTGTGTTACGCCATAAACCACAAAGACCAGAAATATATTTTTCTGCATCTGCAAACATTGTAACTTCATGATATTCGGTCAGCCAAAAGCTACATCAGACATCAGCATGCTACTTTGAATTTCAACAGTGAATACAAATGAGTATCTCATATCGACGGAAATAGCTACAGGTATCTCTTGAACAGCTTGGATCCTTCGCAAAAAGAGCGGGACAAAACAACTCATGTAGAGCCAACTGATTTGCATCTTTACCGTAACTACTGTTTCATATCCCATTGTGAGCAAGAATCTCAGATCTTGTTAACCCACCACTGTAAAAAGTTAAGACAACAGATTGAGGGGTGCCTTGTTCGAGACATGACTTGCAAGATATAGAGAGTAAATAAGGTTGAAATCTCTGCAGTAAAAAAATCAATGCATGTACTTGCTGCAGCAACCAATTGAACTTCCAACAAAGTGAAAATTACCATTACAGACTCTTCTCTCCATTGTCATCTGAAATTAGGTCTTCCAGTTCATCAATAATGGCATCATAGCAGAAAAGGTATTGATCCTGGAACATAATAGAGTTCAGATATCAAGCGTAATATAGGAACCTAATTACAAGTTCATGTTCAAGTCTCCCTGAGGTTGCTGGTCTACAGTAGTTTAGGACTTTAGTCAAGGACAAATAGAATTATCCTTGTGACAATAGGGATCCCCTTAACTGTAGAGCACAAACTACGCTTTTACACTTGTAAAGAAGATGAGTGCAGAAGTAGTTGCAATGAGAGGTTTAGGAGCATTTTGTATCTGAGTTAGGTCTGTCCAATTCATACATAATTAGGAGTAAGACACAGGTCCTCCCTCATTGTACAGATCTCTCATGTTTTTTTATAAAATCCCACCCAGACATCCGAATCGATGTTTGGAAGCTGGGTGGTTCCCCTAAATACAAAAAGTAATAAACAGATACTTAGGGTGAAAAATACTTGAAATTTTAGAAGACTAGTTGAGAATATGGAACATGTTTGTCCTCAAAAGAAATAATTTATGCACCTTTTCCTCTGCAAAAGCTGAACAGTAAAAAAGACCAATATTCTTGTAGTCACGAGTTGTCAGAAATGAAAAGCATAGCAAAGTATCAAGGTGCGTTGGGGCTTTAAGTGGTTTTAGCAAAGAAAAACAATAAAGGGTTTCAAAAACACATATGTAATGCAAGGAAAAAAAAATACAAGTGATAATTATTTGGACAACAGTGCAAACACAGAACTATAATTAAGTTAAATATATGCAGAAGAAATATGTCAATCAAATCCCCCAGACAATTTGAATTTCTGTTAGATGTGATATACAGTTTCAAGTTTCTAATAAAGAATTTTCTAACACTAATTCTTTTAATTCTTATTTCTAATCACTAAAAAGTCGCTCATAATGCATTATTAACAACTAATATCGCTTTCCCAACTTCTTTTTAATTGTATAGTGCTATCCCTCAAAGACAGGTGATAAGGCGCATGTCTTGTTGCCTTGTTAATTACATCAAAGCTCCACATAACCAAGGCAATGCATTCAACTTGAGCTTCGCCTAGTTTCAGGACTTAAACAAATCTCAAACAAGCCTTTATGCCTAGTTTCAGGACTTAAAACACATCTCAAGCAAGCCTTTAGCATCACTGATACTCTGAGGGTATACGAAAGGGTTAAAAACAATAGTTATCCTTTACAATATGCTTAACTAACATGAACTCACTATGCTCTGTACCAGCAATCAGCTAAAGTTTTCAGAAAGGAGATGGATGTTGTCTGCTACATTATAAAATCAGAAACTATTGCTTCTGCAGTAGTCTTATAATCAGCAGTAGGTAATTAAAATGAAGCCAAAAGCCCCCAGGGCCTAGCTCGAGTGGCAAAGGGTGGAGGATTTGTGGCTGAGGTCACAGGTTCAAGCCCCACACCATGCAAAGCGAAGCCTAGTATTTAAGTGGAGAACGGTAGAGGGGCGGTTCCATTATCCACTGAGTTTAGAAGGCTGTGGTTGGTCCAAAGGGCGGGGCACAGCAGATTTCTCGGTTATCAAAAAAAAAATTAAAATGAAGCCAAAAAGGATAAAGGAAGCATATTAGAATAGTTGAGAAGGATAAAAAAAAGACAAGGAGAAGAGCTGACCATGGTCTGGACCATCCCAATTCGCTGAGACCTAAAAATGGCAACGGTATTAACGATATCAAGAGCAGACATATCTCCACCCAGTATTCTCTGGATGGTATTATGGATTGTGCAATATGTTCCAGTCCTACCAATACCTGCACTGTACAAGAGAACGAGGCGTCAGGCTATACAAAAAAATTAAATAATAGCATTTTAAAAAGCACATTTACAGGGCTAGTGATCAGAGAAACCTGCAGTGTACTACAATTGGTCCAAGACTAGGAGGCACATTGTATGTCCGTTTCAGAATATCACGAACAGCAACTGTGTCTCTTGGAACTCCATGGTCAGGCCATTCAGGATACTGAATGTGTAAAACACACAAAGGTGGTTCTTCTGACTAGCACATAGTAAGAGAAGCAGATCAGCTATGTATTCTAAGCTTCTCCATAACATAACAAAAGATCTAGTACAGTTTATATAGAGATGGCTATATGGCACCGGAAGATACGGGAATAGTACAACATCACCTTATCAGGTCCAGTTAATATTGGGATAATGGGCCGGGTCTTACAAGGGAGAGGAACCAAATTTGAAGGGATGAGGTATAAGCAATCCGAGCCAAACCCAACTTGTTTGGGACTGAGGTGTAGTTGTTGTTGACTATAAGCAATCTCACCAGAACACTTACCTCACTTAATATACATGTGTAAAATATGAAGGCATACAGATAATACAGATATCACTAATAATGACAGGATTGACCAGGAAACCTTCACCTAAAACCTATGTTGCTCAGACTCTTCAAAAATGGATTCTCCAAAAGTGGCGCATTTTTGGAGAATCAAACACGGTGCGGCATCAAAAACGGAGTCCACCCAAATTAGCCTAAAACTACTTAAGAGTTTTCTAAAACTTGTCTAGCACTGATCTTAGATGCTTCGTGTTGACATGTGCTGCTGGGACAGAGCCAACGTCATGTTACTCATGAGAAACATTCTTCAATCACAAGCTTCTGGAGCATTTATCTATGCATTGACAAGTGGTTCAGAGAGCATAATTAAATTGAGATATCCAGTTTCAGATACTCCGAAGGTGAAGTCCCGCATCAACAGTAAGCTCAACATTCCGGAAGCAATAAGATTTATCTCATCACAGCTCTGTATTTGGAGAATCACTCGGTAAGTTATGCCTAAGACATGGCAGCTAGAAAGCTGATTGTCTGAAAATTTAGCACGTAAATAGTGAATGTGGAGAGACTTCTTTACTGCCGGGAATCAGTCCTTTGACGTTATAGAAACCATTGGAAAATGAATACTGTTAAGAATGGATCGAGAGAAGGAAATTCTTACTCGAGATTGACGATCAGCAGAAAGATCCTCTTATGGATCTGTCAAAGATTATGCTAGCATCCGAACGGACTGCAGAGATCTACAGAAAATTGAGTGTGAAGGAACAAGAACATAAATATGTAGTGCCACAAAATGTTTAACAGGTATGCCATGTATATGAGTATACTAACTTTCTAGGGAGTCTGAAGAAGTGTGATTATCGTGCCAGGACATAGCTAACAAGATATTCACAGACAAGATTTAAGAGACTAACTAGTCCTTTCAGCAGATTTCTATGCTGAAGCAGCTGGGTTAAATAGTTGACCAGAAATGAACAAAGAAGCATCAGCGATATCACAGCATTTGTGGCACTAAGGTAGACGGGAGCAGAATTAAGGAAAGGAGAGAGCTCCTAGGTGGGTATCTGATTGGCGAGGTATTAAAAATGAGCTATTCAGATTTTCTGAAATCTGCAATGGGCTCAATATCGATGGAAATAGATAGGACTCAGGAATGACTATACTCTTGATGACAGAAGATATGATGAATATCCTTGTATTAGAAAACATATAGATAGATAATACAGATAGAAAAAACATTCAGATGGAAGAAATTATGATATAAGAAAAAATAATAAGCACCCTATTGGTATAGAGGAATGGATTTCTTTTGTTGAGAACCATATTTTGGTGTAGGTTCTCCTTTTCGGTATATGGGTTTTCCCAGACGTCAATAATATACTTTAGCTAACCAAAACTAAATAAATGATACTCAAACTATGTATGAATATCAATCAATTGTTAGAGAACCTGCAGGAATATATCCTATGGGAACTTACTTAAACTTAAATAATGAAATGTTTATGCGATGGAGCAAATATTTATTCAGTTACTGCAAAAGAAGGTATGGCTGTTAACAAGGAGAACGTGAAATACAAAAAGAAAATATCAATTATATAAACAGGCTAAAAGAAAAACATGTCATACAGGAAATGAGGAAGTAGGAGCATATGATTGTACATTATCCAGAGAACACAAAAGATAATAAAAGATATGAAAAATATCAGTGGAAAAGATAGCATTTTGAGAAGGATATATTAAAAAGATGGA
Organism: Solanum rostratum; assembly: GCA_029948455.1. Classification (NCBI taxonomy): domain Eukaryota; kingdom Viridiplantae; phylum Streptophyta; class Magnoliopsida; order Solanales; family Solanaceae; genus Solanum; species Solanum rostratum. The sequence goes on from CM057049.1 coordinate 20,323,120, forward strand.
AGGGACTCCCCGTGAAAATACTCTGGACAGCAGTAAATATGACGTAGATCTTTATGTTAGAAGAATGAGTTGGCTCGAAGTATGAGAGGCAACATTCTAATAATCGCTCTCAATTCAGACATTGACTTGGCTCGAAGTGGACAAAAATTACCATGTTGAAGGCTTGCAAAGCATTTGGTGTTAATGCAGCAGGATTCGAACATGACCTCTTGGATTTAGTTCTGAGAATGGAACAAAGAAGGCAAATTCAATCAGAATAACATGAATCCAAGCAGCAGAGGTCAGGGAAAGAGAAGAAGAACAGAGAAGAAGGGGAATAAAGACACTGACATGTGGGATCAATTACAATAAAAGAAGGCAACAAATCAATGGAGTCAAAAGTAGGCAGTACAACTCACCGTCTGGATGAACTTAAAAATTTTGAGTTGGAATGTAAGGGGGCCGAATAAGAAGAAGAGATACACAATCAAATCTCTCATTCAGAAGTAGAGGGTTGATATCCTGTGATTACAGGAAACGAAAATTGAAGAATGTTAGTAATCCAACAGTGATGGGGCAATAGATGGGCAGATTCCGTGGAGCTTAAAGCATCAGGCACTAGGGGAGGTATTCTTCTGATCTGGGACAAAAGGAAATGGGTTAAGGTGGACACTTTGATAGGTTGCCATTCTATTTCTTGTATGCTGGAAAGTTTCTGATGAGAACTTCAGATGGTGCTTTACTGGTATTTATGGTCCTCACACAAATTTGGAAAGGGAGGAGATGTGGGATAAATTAGCAGGAGTCAGGGGCCTCTTGGAAGATAAATGGGTTTTGGGGGGGGGGATGATTTCAATGTTTGTATTTGAATGTGAAAGAATACACTGTACCAGAACATACATAGCAATGGAAACTTTTTCAGACACAATCCAAGATCTTGAATTAATTGATTTGCCATTACAGGGAGCACAATTCATGTGGTCTAGAGGTGGTAATTCCCAACAAGCTTCAAGAATAGACAGATTTATTATCACCAGAATAGAGTGATTCCTTTAGAGCTGTGAGACAAATTGCTCTCCAAAAGATAATCTCAGACCACAGCCCTATCTTACTGGAAAATGGGGATTGGGATCCATCTCCTTCATACTTTAAGTTTGAGAATATGTGGCTGGAGGCAGAAGGATCCACTGATAAACTTAAAGCATGGTGGGAAAGTTACAACTTTAATGGTAGGCCAGCCAGCATCTTCAGTCAAAATTGAAAAGACTGAAGAAAGATATCACTATCTGCAACAAAGAGGAATTTCGGAAACTGGAGAGCAGGAAATCGAAGGCCTTGAATGATCTGCTATCATTAGAACAGAGCACTGAAGGAAGCCACTTAGTCCCAATGAGGCAGAGACCGTGACTGCTCTGAGAGTTGAAAGCCAACAACTAGCTAAAATTGAAGAGATATCTTGGAGGCAAAAGTCCAGATGCTTGTGGCTAAAGGAAGGGGACAAAAACACCAAACATTTTCAAAAGATTGCCAATTCAAATAGGAGATATAACTGTATTGACAGGCTATAGGTGGGGGTGAGATCACTGAGGACAAGGAGATGGTGAAAAGGAAAACTCTCGAGTTCTTTGAGAATTTATATTCTGAACCTGAATCATGGAGGCCACCTGCAATTTTTGAAGACATAGCCTCCTTAATGAAGAGGAAAGCAACTCCACATAGGCTACGTTCAATGAGGAAGAAGTATTAGCAGCCATAAATGCCAATGCACCTGACAAGGCCCTGGGCCTGATGGATTTACTATGGCATTTTATCAGATATCCTGGGACTTTATCAAACCAGACTTGTTAGCAGCCTTGCAACACTATCACAACACTGCTAGTTGATAAAATCCCAATGCTTCATTCATAGCACCCATCCCCAAGAAGAAAGGAGCTATTGAGCTGAGAGATTACAGACCAATTAGTTTAATTAGCAGCATTTACAAGATTGTTGCAAAGATCCTAGCAGGAAGATTAAAGAAAGCTATTGGGAAGTTGGTCTCAAATCAACAGAGTGCATTAATTCAAGGGAGGAAAATGACAGGTGCTTTCCTCATAGCTGATGAGGCCCTAGACTGGCAGCAATAGGGGAATGCTGGTTTATCATGCAAGTCACACATTGATAAGACATTTGACCAGCTGAATTGGTCCTACTCATTTCTATCCTCAGGCAAATGGGGATTTGGTGAAAGATGGATCATGAGTGAAGCGGATAACATTCAACATATCTACAGTTAAGTACTCAGTCCTCATCAACAGAAGCCTAGTAGGATTCTTCTCCTCCCTCCACCCCACAAAGAGGATTGAAGCAAGGTGATCCTCTCTCTCCTTTCCTGTTCATAATAGCAATGGAGGGACTGACCAAAATGCTGGACAAAGCCAAGCAAATGCAGTGGATAAATGGTTTTGAGGTAGAAAGGGATAGAGCAGTCAACATCTCACATTTGTTATACGCAAATGACACACTGATTTTCCGTGGGGCTGAAAGGAGTCAAATCATATATTTAAATCTAACTCTTTTGATTTTTGAAGCTATTTCAGGTCTCCACATTAACATGATAAAAAGTGTAATGTACCCTATTAATGAATTGCTTTATCTAGAGGAACTAGCAGCCCACTTGGGGTGTAGCATTGGAGCATTTCCAACAACCTACTTAGGACTTTCTCTTGGAGCTAAGTTCAAAACAAAAGGCATCTGGAGTGGAGTCATGAGAAATTTGAAAAGAGACTGGCTTCTTGGCAAATGCAGTATTTATCCATGGGAGGCAGACTTACTCTGATCAGTAGTGTGCTAGATAGCATTCCAACTTATAATGTCTCTCCACCCCATTCCTGGCAAGGTTCTGGAAAAACTTGACAGAATAAGAAGGGAGTTCATTTTGGATGGAAACAGCAATATGCACAAATTTCACCTAGTCAAGTGGGATGAAGTCATTTTGCCTAAGAGGCTTCGGGGTTTGGGCGTAAAAGATTTAGCCTTGCATGATAAGTGCCTTCTGATGAAGTGGCTATGGAGATACACACAAGAGGAGAAAAGCTTATGGAGGGAAATTATAATTGCTAAGCATGGAGCATTGAATCACTGGAGATCAAAATTGTCAGATGAACCATATGGGGTTAGAGTATGGAAGTATATGTGCAAGCTACGAGAGGAGTTCTCGCAGTTCCATCATCTTGTAGCAGAAAATCGCCAGAGAATCAGTTTTTGGAAAGATAAATAGCTTGAGAATTCTCCTCTTATGTCCGACTTCCCCAACATTTTTCAGATAGCTAGTGACCCTGAGTCAATAGTCCATCAGAACAGGGAAGGAAATGCTTGGAACCTAATCCTCCAAAGGAACCTACAAGACTGGGAGTTAGAGGAAATGATAAATCTGCTAGCAGCATTTCACTATACAAACATCAACCCCTTAGGCCCACACAATTCAAATAGGGAGTTACATATAAAAAGGAATTCTCAGTGAAGGCAGCCTACAAACTTCTAGGTCCACATATCTAATCAGATTTTAATTACAAACTTAGAACATCATCCTGTAACTGAATTTTAGTACCTTCAATTATAGAGATGACAGATGTCCTTAACACAGTTCCAGTGTGTATAGCACAATCACAGAGAGTTGGCTATGGAATCTTATTTGGAAAAGCAAATTCCCCCTAAGATAAGTTGCTTCAGTTGGACTGCCATGCATGAAGCATGTTTGACACAAGATAACCTAGCAAAGAAGAAGTTTCAGATGGTCAACAGATGCTACATGTGCCTAAGGGAAACAGAAACACATGGCCACCTTTTTCTACAATGCCTTGTGGCGTTGGATCTACGGAGCATGTTTAGAACACTTTTTGGGCTCAAATGGGTCATGCCACAAAACATCAAAGATGCATTTAAAAGCTGGAGTAAATGGAAAGTTGATAGCCCCATCAAGATAATATAGAAGATGATACCAGCAGCTATTTGTTGGAGCATATGGAATGAGAGAAATAGAAGATACCATGATGGGATATCAACTACCTTTCAATCTCTAAGAGCTAAATGCCTTATGTATCTGTATAGTTGGGTGTATTTGTGCCCTATAAATTCCCAAGATACCCTTTTGAACTTTGCTAGTTCCTTATCTTTAGTATAATGGCTGTAATGTTTGTAACGGAGCTTCTTAGTTACTTTGCTACTACTCTTTTGAAACTTATCTGCATCTCCTTGATTCCAGCAATGAAAACCTTTACTTCATCAAAGGAAAAAAATAATAATTAAGCTAAATAAAAAGAACTATAAATTACAACTACTTATAATTTAAAATATAAAATATAGAAGATTAAAGCATATGAAAGAGTTTGTGGTTAAAGAAAAGCTGTCTGCCTAGGACGAAACAGTAAATAAAAAATGATTTGCAGAACTATGTATAAACAATGGTTAGAGAACTTGAAGGAAAATATCTTACGGGAATGTACTTATATTTAGATTTGATGGAGGATGTAATGAATAGCGAGATAGAACTTGGCATGAATAAGCTCCTGATGACAGCGGATATGAAGAATACAAAGCAGAATCTTCTATAGAATACAAAGTTGATGCCAAATTTATGTATAATGAAAATTTTGGAAAGGTGTATTGAAAGAAGTTTGAGATAGAATATAATGGGGTCTACCCTTATCGAATAAATAATAGATTTTGCTCAAGAATCACCATATTGCGGTGGAGTGGATCCACAAAACTTGGAAAATTGTTCAAGTAGAACTTTATTGACACAGTTTATTTCGAACGGACATGATACTCAGCAGTATGCTCTTCCTAGACCAAATAAAATTCAGTACAAGCATTTTTACAAGATGTAAACCAAAATAATAACTATTTGAAGATAATCAGTCCAACCCTAGATGAAACTGCATCAATTAACTGTCTCTCGTCAAACTTGGTTCTATATATCAGCTTCGAGGAACCATAGAGGAAGAAAACCCCAGAACTCGTGATATAGTATCTACTTCGGTAGAGCCCCTAGAGCAAGGATTTTATAACAGTTCTGAAAAGAAGCATGTTTTGGAACCAAAAAAAAGAAGGAAATCCTGTGTATATAGTGTTACAGAGAAACTGATAATACTCAGCTTCAAGGATAAGGAACCATCCTAAGTCAAGACTTATTCCAACTCTGACGAGAGGATTTGGACTGATCAGAGGACATTGCATCACTTAAAGAAATGTGACTTATGGAAAATAAGGTAGCAGTAGAAACAAGAAATGATGAAGAATGAAAACTGTCATATTCAGCATGCAAGAGTAATATGGAAAATCCACTTTAAAAATGAAAACTGCATTCCTACTAAAGTAATCAGATGTTTCTTTACCAGACATCAATTTCGATAGAACAGAGCTTATAACAGGACACTGAAAATCAATTTTTTTAATACAATGCAAGCCAACTCTATGTATACAAACAGTTAGCAATTCAGTATGAAATCGTCAAAGTCAAGCATCCTTTATCACAGATATTGGTCAAAGATTATCTTAAGATGGTTTAAAACTCAACACTCAACGACCAGATAAGATCTTTCCATTCATGTTTATTTCTTGTACCATACAAGGGCTGACAACAATTTACGAACCTCAATATAGTTCACCTCCAAAGTCCGCAATACTAAGGTGGGATCACTCGTTATATGTTTTGTCACAATACATATATTGCCAAATGTTCTAGGCCCATCCTCTGCCTGAAAGTAATCCCCACACTTCACCGTCTGCATTTGTTTTCATCAAAGAAGATGGTAAATAACAAAGCTGCTAAAATTGAATATAGGTCAACAAGAATCACTTACATTTCAAGTGGGAACTCACTGGAACAAAATGCTAAAATAGACATGGCAGTAAACAAGTCTTAAAACTGACAAAAGGAAGGAATAGCAGTTCCGACACTGGTCAAAAAGTTACAGACTCAGGATAATGGCCATGCAGTGAGAATACATCTTTCTACCTTTTCATTGCTTCCATTTATCGGGCAAAGATTGGAAATGCAAATTGAGACAACATATGAGGCATAAATCATATCAGAAAGGCAAAAAGGGTTTTCTACATCAGACTTCTCTAATTCCTCCAAAGATCATATAACCCAGCAGTCAATCCGGAAGTCCTAGCCCACAAAATCCTGAGACAACATTATTCTATTAGAATAAGTACAAAGTCTTTCAGGCTTCGGGTGTTTCTAAGATTCTTTTGAAATCTTAATGAAATCCACGACAACCACAGATGCAGAAAAAATGATGTCCCAACAAACTTAACAGGAGATTCCTTTGCTGAAGAGACAAATCTCTAATTTAAACCATTAGTCTTGAATTCTAATTTTATGTAGAATTCAGAATATAGAGAACGTCTAGTAGATTTCACTTTGATTTTTATTTTGCACAATACTGGCCCGAGATAGTGTAAATGAAAAATCTATAGAGAACTTTTAGTACCTTTTACTTTTCTAATTCTATTTTGTATAATATTGTCCTGAGATGAGGATGGAAACATGGTCAATGAGAATTCATATAGCTGATCCCTAATTTATTTGGGACTGAGACGTTATTATGGTTGTCATTGTGATTGAATACTAATTTGACCCTACACCCGCATTCATCTAGCAACAATTGCTCTTTCCAAGCCATAGTTTCAACTCTAAATCACAAACTTGACAATGTGTAGTGTCCATAATGTTAGTCAATATGCACTTAGAAAATCAATTGAAGTCCAAGTTCATGCACATTTGAAGAAAGAAGAAAAGTGTGAGGTAACAAGATATGTTTAAATCACAAGTACTTAGTGAAGTATAAACCTTAAACCCATGACACCCTGGTTGATGTTGGAGCCAAAAAGGGGAATGAGGAAAGATCACATGAAGTAGTGAGAACACTACCAACGTTATGGTGCCTTTCAGTGCAGGCTTAGGAGTATAGATGAGGAACAAAAGGAATATCTTTTTATGATAACCAAAAAATCTTCCACATTGATTGGCACATAGTTCGAAACTTGTTGAATAATGGTCCACCCTCTATTCTTCCCACTTAACTACCACCTTTTTGTCTGCAACAGAGTTCAAACACATGACGAACCCACACATCACGTGTAGTGCCCTCACTGCTACACCAAAGCTCTGTGGCGAACGCATAGAATGATAAAATGTATATAATAAGATATTTTTTCTCTTCAGCCTTTCCATGCCCTTCTTCCTTGCTTCGGTTTTGTATCTTAAGATAAAAGGTCAATACTCAACAAAGATTCATTTGCAACTTTTTTTACGGCATAAAACTGCCAGGTCTACTTTATGGGGGGTGGCCGGGTGGGGGTACAAATGAAGAAACTGAAAATGGTAAAAGTGTAGATTGTTTCTTCCAAAAAGAAAATTATAGCTCAAAATATTGTCATAAAATGTTAACTTATTTTAGTTGCAAAACAAGTCTACCTTATTCTTTTTTTTTCTTTTTCTTTTTTTGATAAAGCAAGTCTACCTTATTCTAAACAGTTGAATACCTTATAATTGTCAACCAATCGTGTAAGCATCACAATCACAGGACAGCGTTGCTGGATTATCATTTCCCAGAAGTCCTCAAAGGTGTGTGCTAGTGGACCTTGTGTTGCAACAAACCGAGACACCCCTTCAGATATCTTCAATCAAAAGGAACAGTATAAGACGTTAGAAGCAGATTTTGTGTTGTAACTCAATATTGTTTGCTAAGCAAGTATGGGAAACGGCTTTTTAAATGATGCCAAGTGACGGATGTAGGAACCCACCTCTATAAAGCTTGCATTGATATACCCCCTAGCTGACGGTCTGTAGTCTTTGCATGGGTCCAAAACAACCCTGTTATTGTCAACTGAGAGCAATGAAGCTTGATACAATTATTTCGATAAAATAAAACAATTTAAAATCAAAGAAAACAAACAGACAACTGATTAGCATACATGGGATAACATCAGTATAACGATTCTTGCTGATGTTTGTGCTGTCCAAAGCCACCGAGCATCTACTCTTCATTTCCGAAGCTTTCAGCCTATTTTTCTGAACCAAAGGAGCTTGAACTAAGAATGGCATCAAATGAAGCAGAATAACATCAAAGGAGGATAACGAAACACAGGGAGTCAAAAGACAACAATAGACTAAAACTTCTCAAGATATAAGAGAACATGTTTGATACAAATCAAATGGATGAATACTTTTTCTTAAAAGAGATCTTGTAATATATGCTATCGAGATCCTTTTTAAGCAAAACGACCATCCGAAACATCATAAAATGAGATATTTTCTGTATTTAGAACTATTAAAGTTGTTTTTCAATAGGGATTCACCATGTTTTACCTCAAAATATATTCCGATTTTTTTTGAAGACTTCTTTTTTTTAATTTTTTATGACAAGGGAAACCCACAATCGCTACCCTTTGGGTGCGCACAAGGTAAAACCCCCGCTCCAATGCAATAACTCGCAGACCACACAGGAGAGGTAACCCGCACTAGGCAAGACTTCTATTTTGTTTCAACAGTGTGGACAAAATATATGCAAGTAGGATGAAAACTATTGACTTCATAGCTATAAGGACTAAAAGATAACAACCAAATGCTCTCGAGCTCCAATATCGAGGAAATCTTTTCAAGACAGCCTTTAGGCAGCTTTTAGACTTTTTCCTTTATTGGGGACACAACTCCGAGAGGATGACCGGGGCTATTGCATCAGGAGAAAACAACATTTACTATAATGCCGGTTTCAAGTCATACAAGATCACTAAATGCCAGTAAAGAGTAGAAGCATGGTTCAAATGGACAAAGCGTAGCAGGAATTTAATGAGGAGAATTAGAGTTACTAATACAACTATAAAATGGTTGGTGGCCACCTTCTTGAAGCATAAAAAATACAGTGGAAAGAAGTCAGAAGATGGAAGACAAAGGACCACTTCTCAGAGTTATTTTGCACCCTCAAATTCAATGAAAATGGAAGATACATCAGTTTCATAGCCATAGAAGGGCAGAACAACTCCATCATTATTACACTGGAGAGTTATTACAAAGGAAGGTGGGGACACATAGCAAACACAATTACTAAATTTATCTATTTGCCAGAGACCATACATTAGTCGCAAAAAACACCTACAAGCCAACAAACACTACCTTTCAAAGAAGCTTGCAACAACAGCAGATGGACAACGTAGGCCTCGAAGAAGGCACATCTACGGGCAAACAAGAACTGCATCAGATTTACAGGAGATAGATCCACTTCAGAGAAGGATCTTCTAAATAGATGCCTTGTGGGAAGACTTCATATTGCCACACAAGAGACCCAACTCTAAACGAGGTCAGGACATGGGCCAATAACTCTTGGAAGACAATCCAAAGAATTAATGTCTTCGCAATGAATGACGGAATATTTTTATTTGAGCTCCCATCAAAGAAATAGCAGAACACATCATAAATAGAACCTGGAGTTGGAAAAAGATGAATTCGTCACTCGAGTGGTGGAACCCTACCATGGGCTACTGGCCGAAAAATATCTCCAGCGGTCAGAATCTTAGGGCTTTCACTGTGTCTGTGGTCGCAGAGCATCTTAAAAAAAGATTGGCAGTTAGTGCAGAGGATACATCAAGACAGAGGAAGAGACATCTCTGAAAAACCACTTGCACTGAGCCAGAATCAAGGTGAAAGGGGTTGAAAAACTAATTCCGCCGGAGTTAGAAGTACCTACTAAAGAGTTCATCTTCACTAGGGCTGGCAACGAAACAGTGAGGTGCCAGTACCACTACCGGTCCATCCCAGTTCACTACTGGATCTGGTGCCGGTCCGGTCACATCCAGCCGACGGGAGGTTACCAGGACAGAAGGGGAGAGTTTTTCTGGTAAATCCTGTGGTTCCGGTCCAGAACTTACCAGGTTTTTTTAAAATTTTCTTTTTCTAGTCTTGGCCAATAGCAGTTGGGGGTTGGGGCCCACCCCAACAACAAAATTCAACTTTTCCCAAAATATATTAGTTGTTGTCAATAGCTATTCCCCCCCCCCCCCCCCCCCACTTCCTTAAAATTTTTGACCCCCAAAAGTTTTTTAAAATTACATTCAAGTCCTATTTTTTCAACTATAAAAACCCCCCACCCCTTCATTATTTTCATACCAATTTTCTCTCAACTTACTCAATTCTCTCTATTCTCAAGTGTTCTAATTATTTATTATTTACTCTCAAATTCTTAATTTTGACAGTTTAATTAGTTTTAAAATTTTGGTGGATTAATTTGAAACATCTTCAAGTTTCATCAATACAAAGTTTTTCTCCCATTTCCCACATTATAACAGAATTATTCCACATTCTTGGCCACTGATTTCTAATAGTTCTCCAAAGACGCACACCATAAGGAGTATTAACCTCCTTAGTGGTCCAAGGTCCTTCCTTGCCATATCTTGCAATGATAATATCCTTCCACAAGCTCTGATCATCTGCTGCTAACCTCGAAGTCATTTTAACAAAAGGCTCTTATCGTGTGCCTTCAAGTTCTTAATTCCCAAACCTCCCTTTCTTTTGTTGGTTATAATAGCATCCCACTTAACCAAATGAAATTTCTTTTCCTCTTCTCTATTACCTTCCCATAAAAAATTCTTTCTCAAGGTGTTCAACCTCTGGATGATCTTCCCAGAATAGGAAAGAAGGACATCATATAGGTTGGCAAGGCATCAAGAACACTATTGATCAGAGTGACTCTATCACCCATTGATAAGTATTGATTTCTCCTGTTAATCAGCTCCTTTTCACACTTTTCCACCACCGAGTTCCAGATGCTCAGAAATTTACTCTTAGCTTCCAAAGGCATGCCAAGATAGGTGGTGGAAAGTTCCCCAATCTTGCCACCTAAAATATTTGCCAGGGGACTGATCTCCGGTACTTCATTCACAAGGTATATAAAACTCTTTCCCTAATTGATATGAAGTCCAGATATTGCTTCAAACAAAATGAAAATAACCCTTAGATGTTTCAGTTGTTCACTCTCTGCATCACAAAACAGTAATGTGTCATCAGCATATTAGAAGTGAGAGATAAAAACTTCCAATGGATCTCCCTGACTCACCTTGCAGCCCCTAATTTGTTATTAACCTAAGAAATTTTCAGCATATCACTTAGACCTCCCATAGAGAGGATAAAAAGAAAAGCAGAAAGGGGGCCTCCTTGTCTCAATCCTTTCTCACAGAGAAAAAAAGCCAGATGGCGAACCATTAATCAAAACTGAAAACTTCGTTGTGGTCATACAAAACATCGTCCATTTTATCCAGGTGTTGCTAAACTCCATCCTCTTGAGTGTACTCCATAGATATTCCTAGTTCAAGTGGTCATAAGCTTTCTCTATGTCTAACTTTTTTTTTTGAGAAAGGTAATATTGACTCTATGTCTGACTTGCAAAGGATTCCTGGGTCTTTGGATCTGTTTCTCGATCTACATATTCATTGGCCACCAAAATGGCATCCATAATTTGCCTACGCTTTATAAAGGCCATTTTTTGTCATCTACTAACTTTGGCATAACCCGCTCGAGTCTTTCTGTTAGGATCTCTGAGGCAATTTTGTAGAACCTCCCAATTAGGCTAATTGTCCTGAAATTTTTCAATTCCGATGCTCCCACTTTCTTAGGAATTAGGACTATAAAAGTGGCATTAAAGCTTTTTTCAAAATATCCTTGATCATAGAAATTCTGGATGGCAGCTGCCACTTCCTCCTTAATCACTTCCCAGCACTATATGTTGAAGGCCATTGGAACCCATCAAGGCCCGGTGCTTTATCCCCTGCACATGAGAACACGTTTTTTATTTCCTACTCTTCAAATTGGCCTTGCAATGCAATGTTATCCTCTTCACTGATCATGTTTTGAACACTATGATTGAATTGAGATCTCCAGACTTCTGACTTAGTGTACAGTTTCTGATAGAATCTAATTATTTCATCTTTGATCCTATCTGGTTCATTAAGATTGGCTCCATTTATGATCAATTTGGCTAGCTCCATTTATGATCAATTTGTCAATGTTGTTGTGCCTCTTGTGACAGTTAGCAATCCTGCGGAAATATTTTGATTTCTTGTCCCCTTTCTTGAGCGAAAGGCCCTAGATCTTTGCCTCTAAGCCACTTTCCTTGAGTCAACAAGTGTACCGATTCTTCATTTTGGTGTAATAGCTAGTAATCAAGCACCCCTTGAGTCTTGTTGTTAACTTCGTTCTCAATATTTTACAACTTAGCACCATTTGTTTGATCATGATGTTCCAATTCCTTCCATAATTCGACTGACTCCTTAATATATTCCACACTATCAGCAACTTCTTTAGCAAAGGTGTTCAAAATCCACAAATTGACCATATCATTGAACCACTCCCACTGATCAAGTTGTGGGGTTCACGGACCTGGTCTTTCACACTCTCCATGGATACAACCTAATTTATTCTTGATGGAAAAAGATCCTAGTACACCTCTTCTAAAGTGTTTGTACCCAATTCCATCAAAGGAAGGGGTACTAGCATCATACTATGATTGTTAGAAAGATGCATGTAAAGTTGAATACTTGGATCCATAGTGGATTGCTCATTCAGATCAGACATGAGGAATAATTTGATCGATAAAGTTGAAGACAAAAACAGCTGATTTGGAAGAACAAGAGTTCAATTTCAGTTATTTGTACAGAAATTAACACCATATGGGCTGATGGAAGAACAACTTTTGGAGATACTCTAGTGCTATGATACCATGTTAAAGTGTGAAGCAAGGAACAGTTTGGGCTAAATATGAGCTCCAATTTCTGCACAATGTGCTTATATGCGTGTGTCTAGCTGACTAAAAAATATCGCTAGTTAATTGTCAGTTAAAGTAACAGCTACTCAACTAATACCAAAGCTAAGGTGATGCCGAGTCAGCTCTATATCCTTTTTGCAGGAACATTACGGTAAACTTATCCAACTAAACATCAAAATATCACCACACTGGTTTTTTAAACGAATAGCCGAAAGCTACAAAATAAGGGAAAAAAGGAAACCTGCAAAGTGGAGAACTCTAACGCAATTTTGTCTGGAGAGTGATACCTTTTCTCCTTAAAGGCTTTTAGTGCTTCCATACAGTAACTACGCTGATCAGGCGAAAGAACGATTCTCTGTGGAGCTGAATCAGCAGAGAAATCCAGAGGTTTCTTAGCAGTGCTACGGGCAGTAGGTGGCGGCTCCGAGGAAGTGACAGCGGAGGATAACGGATTGCCGGCGGCAGCCATGGCCGATCTCCGGTTCCGACTCCGAACTGATACGGCGCTTCCCGTGGCTCCGACTTTTTCTTTTCTTTTCTTTTTTAAACCTTTTTGGGTCTCAAGAGTTTGCTGCTGTCCCGCGAGGGAAATGATGGTGTCGCCCGAATTTATATAACTGATGAAACGTTAAAATGTTTTTAATTATACAAATATTTTTATTAATAATTCTGTTTAAATATGACTTTTTTATTAAAAATATCTTTATAATTTGAGTCAAAAGTTAAAAAATATTTTGTTTCCAATAAATATATTGGAAATTTTAAAACGTATTCTTTTAATAATTAAAAGAATATAATTCATCATTAAATTTTATTTATACATACATACATACATTTTAATCTAAAAATATCTTTATTATTTGAGTCAAAAGTCAAAAAATATTTTGTTTCCAATATATTTATTGGAAATTTTAAAACATATCCTTTTAATAATTAAAAGTGTTGTGTGTGAATTGTAAAATGTAAAGTCCACAGTAATGGCCTTGTTAAGTGTGAATTGTCCTCTTTGAGAAAAAAATAATGTCAACAATGTTGTCCTCTTTTAAGAGGAAAATAATGGTCAGCATTGTGGGTGTGCAGTGTTCCCACATGCTTCCTTCATTTCTCTTTGGCTATAAATAGCCATGGTATTTTGCAATGTAAATATATGAAAAAAGACAGATAAAATTTCCCCTTATTTCTCTCTTCTTCTCAGTTTTAAGCTTTTGATTCCCCTTACATATATCCTAGTTAATTCCAGATTTATTTTATAACACGTTATCAGCACGAAGCTCTGCCCATTTGAAGCCATTGTAAACAGGTAAAAGGGGTAAGAATTTATTTTATCAAAATGTCTAATATTTCAAAAGTTGAATTTACTGTACTTAATATTTCTGGATCTAATTATTCATCATGGGCACTAGATGCTGAACTACATTTAGAATCAATGGGTCTGGCAGACACCATTAAAGATGAAAATAAGGCATCCAGTCAAAATCGTGCCAAAGCTTTAATTTTTCTCCGCCACCATCTTGACGAGGGACTAAAATTACAATATTTGACAATAAAAGATCTCCTGAAATTGTGGAAGAATCTAAAAGATAGATACGACCACCTGAAGTTGGTCGTCCTTCCACAAGCACGTCATGATTGGTTAAATCTAAGATTATTAGATTTTAAAAATATAACTGAGTATAATTCAGCAATGTTTAGAATTATATCACAGTTAAATTTATGCGGAGAAGAAATAACTGAAACTAACAAGCTTGAAAAAACATACTCCACATTTCTACCCGCGAATATGCTCCTACAGCAGCAATATCGCGGTATGGGTTTTACAAAATATTCTGAATTACTTTCACACCTTCTTATTGCTGAAAGGCATAATGGATTATTGATGAAAAATCATGATAGTCGACCCGTTGGTTCTTCGCCACTCCCTGAAGTGAATCAGGCGAATTATAACCAACGAGAAAGAAATTATGGCCCCAGAAGTGGTCGTGGCCGTGGCCGAGGTCAAAGAAGAAATCATGATAGTCGTCTCGCACTGAGGCACGACCAGCAATCTAAAAACAAGGAAGAAAAGCCAGAAGCTTTTCCAAAGAAAAATTCAGAAAGTATATGTCACAGATGTGGAGGCAAAGGGCACTGGTCAAGGACATGCCGGTCATCTAAACGCCTTGTTCAACTATATCAGGCATCATTAAAAAGAGCCGAAAATCCAGAGACAAATTTTTTGTCTAAAAATAATATGGAACATATGTATCTGGATGTAGCGGACTACTTAAATTTTCCAGAAGAAAATTTAAATATTAATGAAAATGTGAACGATGATGAGCATGATAATATATAAAATAATTTTCTTTATTTATATGTGTGCTTATGTTTTTATATCCCGTGAAGATAAAAATAATAATAATTTTGTATCTTGTCTTCCTTATTCTTATATATTTAACTTATGCAAGACTTTTCATTAAATAACACATGAGGTCCAAATAAATATTTACTTTATTATTTCTCTCTTTGAAGAATGGATATGCCTCAAATTTTGTTTGGATCAATAATCAATCGCGAAGATATTTGTGTTATTGACAGTGGAACAACTCATGCAATTTTTAAAGACGAGAAATATTTTTCTTCTTTACTTAAAAGAAAGGCAAATGTTACTACAATATCTGGTAGTGCAAAAATAATTGAAGGCTCCGGAAGAGCTACTATTTTTCTGCCTAAGGGGACAAAAATTGTTATAGAAGATGCATTGTTCTCTTCTAAATCCCCAAGAAATCTGCTAAGTTTTAAAGATATCCGCAGAAATGGATATCATGTTGAGACACTAAATGAAATGAATATTGAATACCTTGGTATAACCAAGAGTGTCTCAGGCCAGAAATATATTTTAGAAAAATTACCAACTTTATCATCTAGCCTATATTATGCAGAAATTAGTGCAATTGAAGCACATTCGATCGTAAACCAGAAGTTTACTGATCCAAAAACTTTTGTGCTATGGCATGACCGAGTAGGTCATCCTGGATCAATAATGATGAGACGAATTCTTGAAAATTCAATTGGTCATCCATTAAAGAACCTGAAGATTCTTATGAATGACGAATTTTCATGTGCTGCTTGTCATCAAGGCAAATTAATTGTCAGACCATCAACCTTGAAGGTTGGCATTGAATCCCCAAAATTTTTGGAACGTATACATGGGGACGTATGTGGACCTATTCACCCACCTAGTGGAGTGTTTAGATATTTTATGGTCCTAATAGATGCATCATCAAGATGGTCTCACGCGTGCCTTTTATCATCCCCCAACCTGGCGTTTGCGAGGCTACTGGCACAAATAATAAGATTAAGGGCGCAATTCCCAGATTATCCAATTAAATCCATTCGTCTGGATAATGCTGGAGAATTTACATCCCAAGCTTTTGATGATTATTGCATATCAATTGGGATAAAAATTGAACATCCGGTAGCTCATGTTCATACTCAAAATGGCCTTGCAGAGTCATTTATTAAGCGCCTGCAATTGATAGCTAGACCACTGCTCATGAAATCAAGATTACCCATTGACGTGTGGGGTCATGCTATCTTACATGCAGCAGCACTTCTACGTCTCAGACCGACTAATTATCATAAATATTCTCCATCACAATTAGTATTTGGTCATGAACCAAATATAGCTCATCTACGAATTTTTGGTTGTGCGGTATACGTGCCTGTAGCACCACCGCAACGCACTAAGATGGGCCCTCAATGGAGGTTAGGTATATATGTTGGGTTTGACTCACCCTCCATAATTCGCTACCTCGAACCGTTGACAGGAGATTTATTTACTGCCAGATTTGCAGATTGTCGGTTTGATGAAACAATTTTCCCGCAATTAGGGGGAGAGAAAAAGGAACCCCAGAAAGAAATTGGAGAAATTGCGTGGAAAGTTTCATCACTATCTCATTTTGATCCACGAACACGCACATGTGAACAGGAGGTCCAGAAGATCATCCATTTGCAGACAATAGCAAATCAAATGCCAGATGCATTTACTGATTTGAAACGGATAACTAAGTCACATATTCCTGCAGTGAATGTGCCTATCCGGATCGAAGTCCCAAAGGGACCATCTGCTAGTATCACAGCTTCTGAATCCCAAACACGCCTGAAGCGCGGTAGACCACTGGGTTCAAAGGATAAAAATCCTAGAAAGAGAAGCATAAGAAATGATAAAAATGATACTACAAAAAGACTTCCTGAAGAAGATCCAGACTTGAGAAATCCTGATATTCCTGAAGAAATCAGTGAACCCGAGACTCAAGTAAATAAAGAACTTCCAATAAGTTCTATTAGTGATGAGATAAGTTTAGATCGATCAAAAATTACAGTGGATAATGTTTTTGCATATAATGTTGCACTTAGCCTCATGCAAGACAGTGAAAGTCTTGAGCCTAAATCTGTCGAAGAATGTCAACACAGAGATGATTGGCCAAAATGGAGAGAAGCTATTCAATCTGAATTGAATTCACTCTCTAATCGTGAGGTATTTGGACCTGTAGTCCAAACCCCTGATGGTGTAAGATCAGTTGGCTATAAATGGGTTTTTGTGTGAAAGCGAAATGAGAGAAATGATATTGTAAGATACAAGGCACGCCTTGCTGCACAAGGATTCTCTCAGAAACCCGGTGTCAACTATGAGGAAACATATTCGCCTGTTATGGATGGAATAACCTTTCGATATCTCATCAGTTTAGCTGTACATAAAAATCTTGAAATACATCTAATGGATGTAGTTACAACTTACCTTTATGGTTCACTTGACAGTGAAATTTACATGAAAATCCCAGAAAGATTCAAATTGCCCGAAGCATGTACTAAGTCTCGGGAAATGTTCTCAGTCAAATTACAAAGATCATTATATGGTCTGAAACAATCAGGCGGTATGTGGTATAATCGCCTTAGTGAGTACTTGATAAATAAAGGATATATAAATAATGTCATTTGTCCATGTGTTTTCATTAAGAAAATAGGATCGGAGTTTGTAATACTCGCTGTTTATGTTGATGACATAAATCTCATTGGAACTCCTGAAGAGGTCCAAAAGGCAATTGAATATTTAAAGAAAGAATTTGAGATGAAAGATCTTGGAAAGACAAAACTTTGTCTGGGTCTACAAATTGAACATTTAGCAGATGGGATCTTTGTTCATCAATCTGCCTATACTGAGAAAATCTTAAAGAGATTCTATATGGACAAAGCACATCCGTTAAGTACTCCAATGGTTGTTAGATCACTTGAATTGAATAAAGATCCATTTCGTCCTCCAGAAGAGGATGAAGAACTTCTTGGTCCAGAAGTACCATACCTCAGTGCCATTGGTGCACTCATGTATCTTGCTAACTCAACCAGACCTGATATAACATTTTCTGTTAATTTGCTAGCAAGGTATAGTTCTTCCCCAACGCGAAGGCACTGGAACGGTATCAAGCATATTTTGCGATACCTGAAAGGTACAATTGATATGGGTTTGTTTTATACTAACAAAGGCGTGCAGACCTTGTTGGTTATGCAAATGCAGGTTATTTATCAGATCCACATAAAGCCCGATCTCAAACCGGCTATCTCTTTGCATATGGAGGAACTGCTATATCATGGCGATCTACAAAGCAGTCAGTTGTTGCTACTTCTTCAAATCATGCTGAAATAATTGCAATTCATGAAGCAAGTAGAGAATGTGTGTGGTTGAAATCAATGATACATTTCATCGAAGGAAAATGTGGACTGAAAAAGGATGTCATAATACCCACGGTCATATTTGAAGACAATGCTGCGTGCATAGCTCAATTAAAAGGTGGCTTCATAAAAGGAGACAGAACGAAACACATTTCACCGAAATTATTCTTCACACATGATCTTCAGAAGAAAGGTGATATTGATGTACAACAAATTCGTTCGAGTGATAATCTTGCAGATTTATTCACCAAGGCATTGTCAACGTCAACATTTGAAAAGCTAAGATATAAGATTGGAATGCACCGTCTCCAAAGTATCAAATGAAGTCTTCATTAGGGGGAGTAAAATACGCGATGTACTCTTTTTTCCTTAACCAAGGTTTTATCCCATTGGGTTTTCCTGGTAAGGTTTTTAATGAGGCAGCTAATGATGCGTATTAAGGTTACCTAGAACTTCCCTTTTACAAGGACAATTCAGGGGGAGTGTTGTGTGTGAATTGTAAAATGTAAAGTCCACAGTAGTGGCCTTGTTAAGTGTGAATTGTCCTCTTTGAGAGGAAAATAATGTCAACAATGTTGTCCTCTTTTAAAAGGAAAATAATGGTCAGCATTGTGGGTGTGCAGTGTTCCCACATGCTTCCTTCATTTCTCTTTGGCTATAAATAGCCATGGTATTTTGCAATGTAAATATATGAAAAAAGACAGATAAAATTTCCCCTTATTTTTCTCTTCTTCTCAGTTTTAAGCTTTTGATTCCCCTTACATATATCCTAGTTAATTCCAGATTTATTTTATAACAAAAAGAATATAATTCGTCATTAAACTTTATACATACATACATACAAATATATATATATGATTCATCATAAAATTATTTTTCCTACTAAAATAGGAATACTTTTATTTTTAAATATTTTTAAATTGAAAGAGGAAAAACATTTACTAATATAATTACTGTTTTATACTTAATATACAATAATTATAATTTCATAAAATACGAAAATTTATTACATTCCTCAAATCACAAAAATCTATAAAATATCATTGATAGATTAATTACTGACCCTTTCTTATAAGTATTATCTTTAAAATCAAGAAACACATTAGCAAATATGTATCATACTTTAATTCTAAAAATATTTAAAAAAACAAAAAAGAATATATTATTAGAATTTTTTTTAAGCTATCTCATTGAAAATTAATAACGAGGTTACTATTATCTTATATGTCTGACTTGTATTATCAGTTTAAAATACATGGATAGGATAATTTTATTTTAATTGATAGAAGAAAAATGATTGCTTTCTACTTTTATAATAACTAGTTTAGTGTACGTGCAAATCTCACTTCAATCAATATGTTATGTAATTTATTCAACAAAAAATTTTCAAGAACTAAAACTATACATCAATTGATATAAAATTTTGATAGAATAGTCATATTCATCAATATTTTAAAGAGGCATACAAAGTTTTAAGTATATAAGAAAACATGGTCAAAGAGAGTAATTTATAGCAAAAAAACTAAATGCAAATTGATTTATTCAATAAATATCTATAACAATACATAATTGAAGAATTGATCAAGCTTTTGTGAATTTTTTTTATATGAATATTTCAAATCTTTGCCTTCAAAAGATCAATCAACCTATTGCAGTGAGGAGTTAATTGCAGTGAGGAGTTACTATACAACTAAGTCGATGAAGAAAACCATAAACAGAAAAATTAAACCTAAATACAACAAGATATCTCAAGGAAAATTAATTTTGTTCACATAATAAAATTAAATAATAATTTGAGAAAATAATAAATGATTAAAAAAGTTAAGAATAGCAAATATTGTTAAAATGGATGATATACTTATTTAAATAACTAGATAGTGGGTGCGGATATTACAGTTAGTTGGTGGTGCGGAAAATAGGATCTGATAATGGAATTGATAAATCCAGCACGATAACATGTTATATTGTGTGAATACATGTCACCTCCCGGGAGGGTACCCTTGGCGTGGCCGGCACTCAGAGACTATTGCTAGCCCCTAAGCGAACCACTCAACCTCATCACATCATTCAATCAAATAAACTCTATTGAACAACGGAAAATATAAGTAAGTAAATGGGCACATCTCATCTAAAGTCTCAAAAGAGTATATATAAAATAATGAAGGCTAGTAGAAAGAACTAGCTCACAATCTCAACATTAATACTTGACCATCGTCTATGAAGCCTCTATCACTAATCATGTGGTGCCAATGACAAATCCATGGCTACCCAATCCAAAATAAAAGAAATAGTCCAATCGAACTCTAAAGCATGATGAAATAAAAGTAGTGGATCCTCCGGAGTAGGGGAGGCTCACCAAATCAGCTTCGAATCTCAGATCTTCAATGGAGCGCCTGTCGAGGATCTCTAGTACATGTCTCTACATCATAAAATGATACAGTCCAGAGTGGACATCAGTACTTGGAATACTGATATGTAAAATAGCTGAATGAAATAGAAACCGGTAGAAAAATATGGAAAACAACATCAACTCAAAATAAACATCATAATCACATCAAAACAGTCAATTGTCTATCTATGAAAGAATAAAGAGTAGACAAGTGACACATCATTAACTCAGACTCATCAATAGTCTCAACTCATCTCAAACTTATCTCAGAGGAGCTCACCCCCTCTCATCTCATCTCAAGACTCAACTCAGAGGAGCTCACCCCCTCTCATCTCATCTAGACTCGGAGTACGGTAAGAATTTTCCTGGGAGTTTCTCTTATCCGACAACACTCACTTATGAGCCAGTGAATGTACAACAATCAGCCTGATGTTGCCACAGTGGTCCCAAACTTGCCAGGTAAGAAACACTGGATATCATATCAATACACCCGATATGAAATCAAACCGAACAGATCCACTATTGCTTCCAGGGACTGTTAAACCTCGAGGGAAATCATATATATATATGTGATGGTTTAAGCCTCTCCTACGTTTGGCGACGTAGTTAATGAGTTCGAGTGAGACTCACTCTTACTCATTTCGGTGCTCGATACTCCTCCGACTCAATGCTCATAAAACCAACCTCCACCAGTCTCGTAGGCATTCACTCCCCGTCAACGACTTTCAATCTCATAGGGACTCACCCCCCGTCCATGACTGATATTTCACAGGGACTTTGGCCCTTTTACCGATTATCTCATAGGGACTTTCACCCTATCATCAATCTTTCATAGGGACTTTAACCTATCATCAATGACTCAAGATTGTATAACAATCACTAGGAAACAAGTGAATAACACATCGGTAGAGTTCATTTATTGAGACTCATGAAACAATCAAGATTTCATCAACTCATCATCACAATCAACAATCTCAACTCAGGGCTCTAGACTCCAGTCTCAAGTGCATTATGCATGCTTTTCAAATTAGTCATCAAGATTCCATCGACTCATCATTACAATCAACAATCTTAACTCAAGGCTCTAGACTCCAGTCTCAAGTGCATTATGCATGCTTTTCAAATTATCAGACTCAAGTCTCAAGTGCAATGTGCATGCTTTGCAAATTAGTCATGAGGGTTATGCAAATCCTCATGAAAATATCCAATTTAAGAAAACAATTAGTATGATGATCACCAACATAGAAAACATGTAATTTCAAATATAATTTTCAAGAAAATCCATCAAAGAAATCATGCATGTAGACTTTTCAATCATCAACTCATCTATGACCTCTATGGGGCACATGAGAGAACAATCCCATGTTTTAGTGTAGCCTTACATACCTAAAAGTTAATATTACAATTGCAATTTGATGAATTACTAACCTTCTTAGAGAAAATCCTCGATTTCGGTAGTTCTTTTAGAGTGGAAGAACTTGGAAAGACAATGATTGAAGGGCTTCTATTTGATACTTGAATTCTTGACTTAGAACCTTTAGAGTTCTTGATGAAGAACCCTAATTCTTGAAAAAGAAGAATCAAGGAATCCTCTCTTAGAATTCTTGAATTTGTTTTCTTGAAACCCTAGGTTAAGATTTAAGATTCTATTAGGGATTCATGAATAGATGAAGAAATTCCAATTAGGTAGATTGAAATTCATGAGGAATGTCTTACCTTGATGATGAATCTTGGAAGCTATCCTTAACTTGATGATTTTCTTGATGATTCTTGAGCAATTATGTTTAGGAGTGAAGGAGAGGGTTTTAATTATGAAAACTGACGTTTTATGCCTTTTTGGACCTTAAAAGACCCCCAAAGGGTTTAGATAAAAGTACCCTCAAAATAAAATAAAAGGACCTCGTTTAGCTTATCCAGAGAGGGTCCACGATATGTCCGCGCCGGGGAGCGGTCGCGGATCTCAAACAGCTCTGCAGGTCTTCAATAAAATGGTCATAACTCTCTACTCCGAACTCTGATTAAGGCGAAATAAGATGCATTAGAAAGCTAATTAAAATATCTTTAATTTGATATATTATGGGTCACATAACTCATTATAATTTAGGAGATATGGGCATTTGAAGTTGACCCTTCCATCAACTCACACAAAACTTAGTCGGTAGAAATTCTTTGGACTCGACTTGATTGTAAAAGATCATTTATCAACTCCAATTTTATTACCACTCTAGGAAATTAAATTTAACATCTATGCCCAATTAAGAATCATCAATTAAATCCTATATCATATAAAGGATGACTCGTTCTTAGCTTAAAAAAATTTGGGGTGTTACAATACACTGATAAGGCTCGTTTGAAGTGCGAATGTTTTGTACAACTTATATAAGTAAAGTCCTACTTTGATAGGAGGACCGAAGGTCAGAGTTGTGGATGCTTCAGTTGTAGTTGTGCATGTGCAAGCTGGAGAGGCAGTGGTCATCTACGTCTGTATCTGATCCTGCATTTAATTGCAAATAGTTGGAAGGCATACAAATATGTTTGGTAGAGGACATAGTATGTGCAAGTAGTGTAGAGGGAATGATGTGGGGGACGAACGAACGCTGAAGGTGTGTATAAGGTTGTACTTACTATTTCATGTGGTCTATTGGAACTCCAGTTGATGGATTTAACAATCCTATCTGGTACCTACGATGATGAGCTTTACTCCATGCTTTTCTACAATGCACCTGAAAAGGGAGCTTCAGAAATCATCAGCTTATCCTAAGATGGTGCTCTGATAAGAATGTTGTTTAAGTTCTTGCCATATTTCCAAATTCCACTTTGTGTACATAACTGACGTACTATGGCTGGGAATAAGAAGGGTGGAAATTTTTTCTGTTGCTTATGTTCAAGCAGACAACAGCCAGAAATTGCAGCATAACAATTTGTACCAAGCTATTGATGAGTCAATCCAAGAAGGCTGACTTCAGTGGAGTCTAATAGGGAAATAAAACTGTGGGAAGAAGCATGAGAAGATTCTAAGCAGGAAGCATATGGAAGAAGCGAAACCTACCAAGAGTTAAAGCTGAGCACACACCCACGAACTGTAGTTTTAGCCTACAAGAGCAGTAAACTTGTTAAAATAGAAGTGGGTTAGTTCGAAAGAATGATTTATATGACGATGCTTTCAGTGAAATAAGATTTAAAGACGAAGTGAAGCAACTTGCGGAGTGCAAATCGGTATTAATTTTTCGTTGATACCGAATGAATTGTAGCTCCCTAGGAAACAGGAAAGCGTGCCGAAGCTGTAGCACACTGTGTTGGCTGTAGCGTGCTGAATGAATCTTTCTTCATTAAGCTATTTTGCACCACTTTCCTCTAATCATAGTTTTTACTTTAGGGTAAACACAGCAAGCGACAACAGTTATGCCCTCAATTCCAAACTCGTTGAGGCAACTCTATGAAACATGTCTAGCCTTGTCGCACCATTTTAGACTATCAGTCTAATAACTAAAAGTTTAGGTTCTTTGGCATTAGAAATCCTCTACATTTTTCTATTGGCATACAAATATCTAACAACATCGCCTATATGCTTTTCTACCAGTGTACCCTGCATTGCACCAAGGATGCATGGATTTGAAGAGATTATAGATCCCTCAAGACAACTTCCTTTTTGTGATTTTAAGTTTATCTGGCCTCTTTTTTTAACACTTCTATTGATTATGGTTTCACACACATGATCTGGTGCATCTGAAAGTCGAAGTAAGATGTGAGGGAACCATCTCAAGCGACCTTCTATCACTTTATTCTATATGTATGCTACTTGTATCTTTTATCGAATGTGGTCATTTATAATTTTGTCTGATCTTGTATGACTGTAATATATCTTAGCATAGACAATTTTAAAACATTCACTTGCCAGATGGATTTGTTTGCATGTTACTGAGCTATGATTATTGCTAAGACCTTGATGCTTGATAAGTATGCTAATATTAGCTTGCCATAGACAAGATTATGAATATAATAATCGCAAAAACTAACAGGCTGCATATAAATGGATCAAGCTCCCTAAAATGCAGAGAAAAAGGAGGATGTGAAGAACACAATCTAAGTCCACCAATCAGGAAGGAGCTGATTTCACTAAACGTAGTTATTCATCCTAATGCCCAAAAAAAACCACAAAGCCACAATCAAATATGCTGGAGCCAAGCACCATAAACATGGAAATACCATATAATGCATGTTAAAGGTAAAGTTCATGGCAACTACCTTGTAGCAGTTGGGCATAACAACGTCCCTTGCTTCCCGATCTTCCCAACCCGCATTAAAACAAGTGCAATACACAAATATCTAGCGAGCATTCCAACCTCTGATGGCTCAAAGTTCTGTCACATAATAATCAGATAAAAATCAAAACAAAAAACGAATTCATCACGGATTTAATCAAATATATTGGTAGAATTCGCAATGTACTTGACTAAGATGAGCGAGTAATCGATCCTCAGCAGCACCAGCAGAAACATTCAGCTTCAACAAAGGCTTCAACCTTTCATCCACTCGACAAGCTCCCATAACCTGCAAATCCAGATCCAGAAGCCACTGAAGAACATTCCTCTCTCTTGATGCAGACATACCACTTGATAAAACGTCGTCAACGAAGAAGTTGGAATCAACAACAGATCACTTGGCTTACTAATCAACCAATAAAAGACAAATAAGATAAAATTTCAAGAAAACGTCAAATTAGAAGATTATGAGAAAGAAAGCTTACTTCTGGCATGAAATTTGCAGCAACAAAAGCAAAGAAGAGTATACCTGAAATTCTAAAACACATGCCTCGTATGATTTGGTGAGGAGGATATTGGATGACTTAATGTTGCCATGTGATACTGAGGGCCCTTGTACATGAAGGTATGCAATCCCGTGTGCAGCTCCAAGGGCAATGCCATCCCTTGTTTCCCAATTCACAATTCAACGGTGTCCTACCTACTCCTTTGTTGCCTATAGAAAAGACAAGATGAATGACAAAACTATTATGACATGAAAGTAATGCAATAATTCTACTTTCAACTGCCATATACTAACGACGGAATATGCCGAATAAAGCACCCAAACAGTTCATAGCTTTTACCCAGAATGTAGTCGATAAGTTAACAAAGGTACATTTGACTTAAATCCATACAAGCAGATTAAAAGTTATATGATCTTGTTTCATGCTGTTGAACACAATGAACTACCAAGTTCTGTCACATATATGCAATTTTTCCTCTTCTTCCTAAACTCTTTCAACAACAACATACTTAGCGGAATCCTGCAAGTGGGGTCTGTTATCTTTTGACTGTTTCCAGAAAGAATTTCAGTCTTTTTCATCAGATGATTCATAGGAGGTGAAAAGAACCCGAGCTTTTTCACGTAGAAAGCTTCACGCCCAACGACTTGGAGGACATAAACCAACTACACACTTAACTATTTTAAGTCATATTTTCAAGTTGAAGATTTTAGAAACAAAGAATCTTCAATCTTCTTTAAACTCCCAAGTAATCTATTTTCATATATCTTACATCACGTTCTACTCAAAATTTACAATTGATTTGTGAATGTTTTTTCTTATTCAAGAAATTTTAAGCTATCTATACATATTATCTTTTCAAAAGGGGAAAAACAAATTCTTTGCAATAATCATAGTGCGTCTAAGCAGATAGTGTGAGAAAAGGGTGGTCCTATTTGTGAAGGCATCAAATCTATGAAACAGATGGCAAAACATGAAGCAGACAAGGCCAAATTTTTGGAGTTACTTTTATGGAATCCTTATGGATGCAATTTGTCCAGCAAACCATAGATGAAAATATTAACCAAGTTGTTACGCATGATTGATGACAAGAAGAGAGCTTTATGTTGCCTATGCATAACATACACTTGACAAAGGCAACATCAAATATCATAGTTTTGAGGATAGAGTATGTGAGCAGAGGAGGATTTTGATTTCATAGCTTGGAGTAAGAATAAAAGAGGATGAAGATACAACTCACAAATTCATAATAATACAATAAACGGATACGACCATGAACAGATGATTGAAGATCGAAGGCAAAACTATTAGCTAAACAGGAGAACTCAGCTCATGGAAAGATACAACCATTCAGTGAGAATCCGATGCGCGTGCGACATTAAAAGTAAAGGGTCCAGGCAACTTAGCATATTATAGAATTATGAATCTATAATATTTGGATAAATTCAATTTCGATAAAGGAACACCTTACTGCTAATTGAAATATTATACAACCACATGACCGAAGAGCCGGGATGCAAAAACTGTAATCACAGAGAAGGAAACACAGAAAAATAACAAAAATCTATAATCAACATCACAAATCAGAAAACTGCAATGGTAAATTAATTTTGAGAGCCGATAAAACTTATTTAGAAAGGGAGATTATCAGGAGATGCAAATAATAAACTTTTGCTAATTTCCATCCAAAAAGTGAAGGAATTCATATTCTTTTGCTGTAAAAAATTAAAAAGTTGCTAAATCTTTTTTTCAAATTTATTGCTCTAAGGTTGTTGTGCTATGAGATTTGTAAAAAAAAATTATATTTGTTTTAGGCCAAATACATAAACAGACACCTAAACTTGTCCTCATTTTTCACTTAGACACCTAAACTAAAACAAGTTCCTAATAGACACCTCAACTGCTCAGATTTGATCCCATTAAACACTTTTATCCTACTTGGCACTCTCCGGTACTTTTTTTTAATTTTTCAACCAAAAATAAATAGTTGCGGTCCAAATTTTTTTTTTTATAAAAGTAGATTCTCAAAATTCTCAGTTAACCATGTGCAAAAAATTTTTATTTAAAATTGTAATAATTGTTTTCCGCATATGGTTGACGGAGAATTTTGAGAACCTACTTTTATGGAATTCTTTTTTTTGGATAACTGAGAATTTTGAGAACCTACTTTTATGAAAAAAGAAATTTTTTTTGGACCGCAACTATTTATTTTTGGCTGAAAAATTAAAAAAGTACCGGAGAGTGCCAAGTAGGATAAAAGTGTTTAATGGGATCAAATCTTAGCAGTTGAGGTGTTTATTAGGAACTTGTCTTAGTTTAGGTGTCTAAGTGAAAAATGAGGACAGGTTTAGGTGTCTCTTTATGAGTTAAGCCTTTGTTTTATCTTTTCGCCTCAAATTGGTGAATCCAACAAGAAGAAAACCCTACAAATTTTGTAATTCAGGATAGAAACTCCAAAGTGGAACCCAAAAAAATATACAATCCAAAACATAAAAGAAAAGAATAAAAAAATTGTAGATGATATAGTAGAATATCTGAAGAAGCAGCGAAATTTCAATTTATTCTAGCTATAACCAGAAAATTTGGAGACTCAACTTCAACCCTTTCCACTTCCTCTGGACTCTTTCTCCGTGATTCACCACCAAACACATAAACACAAAACTTCCAAAAAGTTAGCTAAGGCATATTTTCAAACACCTTACATGCACAATCTTTTCCCACTTTATACACACAACTAAGCATAATTTTTACGTCATGGCACAGGAAAACGTCAAATTAGACGATTGTGAGAAAGAAAGCTTACTTCTGGCAAGAAATTTGCAGCAGCAAAAGCAAAAATTGGTGAACGATGTTACTGTTGCAGCTGCAGTACCTATTATCTAAAGATGGATCGTTCCAGTAGTGTCAACCATTTATCCCACCAAGAAACTATAATTTTAGAATCTCTTTGGAAACTCATTACTTTGAAAAAGAAAATTGAGTACCTCTTAGTAGAAAGACAATTTTTTCATGCAAATTAACCAAAACAAAATCTAAATAAACCAAAATTACCCAAGGGAAAAGAAGTCGTACCTTCGTCGTTACTCTTTATGTTCTGGATTCGGACGTAGTAGAAGGACAATTCAAAGCATAATTAAAAGAGGAAGACAAAACCCTTGGTTACATGCAAAGGAACAACAATAGATCAAAGAAGAAAGTGAATGCTTTTTATTTTTAGTGAGAGTAGGTTAGTTTGGAAAATGCTTGCAAGAAGAGGGGAGAAGAAAAAAAGAGTTCTAGAGAAATTACACGTGTTTGCTTTGAAAGGAGTATATATTTGTCATTCAACATGCATAAAGCCAGGTGCCATACTCATCAGCGTGAAATTACTGAATTATCCTTCAGCGTAAAATTACTGAATTACCCTTGGTAGTACCACAAAGCTTCACTTTTTGTTAATGAAAATATATTTTGACATTTTAGTCCATTAATTGTAATTATAAAAATCACAAATATGCTGAAACCAATAAATAACTCTTCTAAATTATGAAGAGAATAATTTTTACTTTCATATATAATAATTAAAAAAAAAATATACGTCAATCATATTTAGTTAGACATATATTAAAACTCAATGTTAATCAATTAATGCCTTTTTCTCTTGCATCTCATGAGAATGTTGTAATCAATTTCAATATCAAGATATATAGTCCTTATCAAAATTTTAACAGTATACCACTTTAGTTGAACTAAAAAGTCACTATAAGCTCAAATTTAAATATGAGTATATTTTTTTTTAAAAAAAAGGCCGACAAATTGTAGATTTAGGGTGTGTTTCATATGAAGGAAAATATTTTTCGAGAAATGTTTTCTAATTTTTTCATGTTTGGTTGGCTTAAATGTTTTGAAAAATATTTTTCAAATCAACTCATTTTCTTCAAATTTAAGGAAAATGACTTCTTCACAAAAATTAAGGAAAAGATTTTCCAAAACTCTCATTCAATCTCAAATTAAATTTTTTTTATCACATTTCTACGATGACCCCCCCCCCCCCTCCCCCAACCCCACAATCTACAAAAAAATTTAAAATTTATTTTAGAAAAAAATATTAATTTCTTTACCTTATCCGTACCTCTAGCCCCTACCTCCTCCCCCTTGAAACCTCTTACAAGCTCACCACCCCCCACCCCCAAAAAAATTTTAAACTTATTTTTTTTAAAAAAAAATAATTTTTACTCCACCCCCCCACCCCCCCATCCCATACAAAAAAAATTAAAAAGAAATTCAAATTTTAAAAAAATTAATTTTTTTCTCCAACCCGGCCCCAACCCCCAACCCCAGCCTTCCCCACATAAAAAACAAATTAAAATTTTATTTTTAAAAAAATTAAACTTTTACTCCACCTAGCCCCCAACCCCCACCCCCACCCACTCTAAAAAAGAAATTTAAATATTTATTTTTAAAAAATACTTCAAATAATAAAATACTTTCATGTTAAAAATTATTTTTCTAAAAAATATTTTATACTCTCTAGCTAAAAATAAAATATATTTTCTAAGAAAAATTATCATTTACTAACCAAACAATAGAAAAATATTTTCCACTCACCAACCAAACATGAGAAAATGAGTTAGAAATCAACTTATT
This sequence comes from Solanum rostratum, assembly GCA_029948455.1. Classification (NCBI taxonomy): domain Eukaryota; kingdom Viridiplantae; phylum Streptophyta; class Magnoliopsida; order Solanales; family Solanaceae; genus Solanum; species Solanum rostratum. The sequence goes on from CM057049.1 coordinate 20,353,388, forward strand.
TTCCAGGAAAATATTTTCCACCATACCAAATACAACCTTAAAAAGAGATATTTTTCTTGAGAGAAACCTAATAAAATTTTTATTTATCTTAGTCTTCATCATATGTAGCATATTAAGAATATCATCAAAATAGATCATGTCAAGTTCAACAAGATCACATGGAAAGACTCTATGCAAGGCCAACACGGGACAATTTCTATAGACTTTCTTGGCTAAGATCAACTCACCAATTGGAGTATAAACATAACAAGGCTCTAGAAAAACTTCGAGAGACATCAAACTTTATGGCAAGGTAAGGAGTGACAAAGGACATATTAGCACCAGGGTCAAGCAAAGCACATCATGACCGAAGACTCTTTACATACTTGTAACCACATCGGGGGACTCTTCACCTCTTGCCTAGCATGTAGAGCATAGAATCGACTATCATAAGGATCGCCTCCTTGAGCATGGGCGCCTTGTTGCACTTGCGCTCTTTGAGCTACTTGTCCTTGAGGATGCCCGTCTCTACCTTTGTTAGCAATATTAGCACACTTATGACATATTGATGTGATGATCCTTTCTCTACTTTGAGTCTACATATATAAATATATGTGCGCTCTTATTCACATGTCATTACTATGCAATTTTCATACTATGTATCTATATTGTATTGCATGCTCACATACATAGTACATTTAAACATACTAATGCATACTCTATGCTTACATTATATCACAATGTAGGTGCAGGTGACTATTCTCCTCATCCTCATGGCTAGCTCCAGGTTGCTTGCTGATCTAGATTGGACGAGTCCTCATGCTTTGAGGATGGATCCTACTTCATCTAGCTTAAGTGTTATATCGAGACTGTATTTTATTTGCATTAAGGGTGAGACTGGGACATGTCTAAGCCCCTGCTTAATCTATGATTTAGAGGCTTGTTGGACATATTGTATTGCTTTGGTTTGTACTCCTTATGGATTTCATGTTTCAGTTATGATCTCATCTCAATCTCTGCTTAAGTATTTCTTCTTATTACCCTGTATGCTTATATTATGCTAAGAAGTCTAGGATTCCTTTGGGGATCTTATTCATCGTGTTATACCTAGAGTCTAGCTTGAATTGTGACAAACTTGGTATCAGAGCACTAGATTTTGCAATGGTCCTCGGAGTCCAACATACCACGTCAAGTAGAGCCTTATTCATGGGTGTGAAGTACACCACATTTATGAATAGGAGGCTATGAGATATTTTAGAAAATATTTCACTTCTTTCATGATTCATGCGTGCTGTAGAATGTGTCCTAAGGCTTCTTAACTCTAACGATGGTTCTGTGTACCTTTATTAATGATACCTCCAAGAAGAGCACCCCAGCCAAGAGAGGCCCATGCTAATGAGGATCAAGCTTTTCAAGATCTTTCAGGGGAGCAATTTAACAATGTTAAATTCTAGACCACTATAGGTATGTTGGCTCGATCTATGACTATCCAAGCTAAACAAGGTGTGGCTCTTTCTCCCCATGTGCCTATCGCAACAACTAGGGTGAGGATATTTGCTCGGATGAACCCTCCAAAATTCCATGGTTTAAAAGTAGATGAAGATGCCAAAAAGTTCATTGATGAGGTGGATATGGTCTTGGCTATCATGGGAGTTGCTTCAGAAGAGAAGGCAAAATTGGCCGCCTATTAACTCAAGGGAGTGGCCCAACTGTGGTTCACTCAATGGGTGTCCAAGAGGGTGGATGAAGGTCCAATTTTTTAGGAAGAGTTCAAGTTTGCATTTCTGCAGCGCTTCTTCCCACTTTAGCTTCAAGAAGTAAAACTGACTGAATTCATCAATCTAAAGCAAAGGAACATACGTGTGAGAGAGTATGGCCCCAAGTTAACTAAGCTCTCCAAATATTCTCCATCATTGGTTATTAATCCCCGAGCCAGTGTGGAGCAAAATAAAAGTGAAAAGCTTAAAGAGAGAAGGGAGAGAGAGTCCAAGAGGGCTTAATTTGAAAGTGGTTTCTCTTATGCTAGGTTTGGTGGTGGAAATGCTTGTCCTCAACAAGGCCAAAGGTTCCAAGGTCAAGGATCTATTTAGGCTCTGAATAAGAGGTTTAACAAAGATGAGGTGTCATACCCTAAGGTTCAAAGAGGTGGTGGATAAGGATTTCCAAGGTGCACTACTTATTGGAAGAACCATAGAAGTAGGTAATTGGAATGTTCTGGTGCTTACTATGGTTGTGGTAAGATAGGTCACAAGCTATCTGAGTGTCTAAATGTGGCAAACAAGGGCAATAAGGTCGTCCCCAAGGACAGGTTGTTCCGAGTGGTCAAGGGCATCAAAGGGTGCAATAAGGTGGTACTTAACGCAATAACATATTCTATGCCCTTCATGTTAAGCAAGAGGTAGAAGAGACTCCTGATGTGGTTACTAGAATGTTGAAGGTCCTTAACTTTAATGTGTACGCATTTCTTGATCTGGGTGCCAATTTATTTTTTTGTCACTCATTTCCTAGCTACTAAATTTGGTATGAGACATGAAATCTTGTCAAAACCTTTCTCAGTTTATACTCCCATGGGTGAGTCAATTATGGCCCGAAGAGTCTATCGAAATTATCTCGTGTCAGTATTGCATAAAGTCATTCCCTACGATCTTGTTGAGCTTGAGATATTGATTTTGATGTTGTTCTCATGATGGATTGGTTGCATGCTTCTTATGCCTCTATAGATTGTGGGACCCGTAAGGTCAAATTTTAATTCCCGAATGAGCCTATTCTTAAACAGGTAGGTAGTGACTTAACATTCAAAGGTCGATTCATCTCTTATCTTAAATCCTGAAAACTAATTTTGAAGGGGTGTATTATCATATACTAAGGGTTAGAGATGTGGATTATGAGTCTCATACTCTTAAGTCAGTTCCTATTTTGAATCAATTTTTTGGATGTCTTTTCTGAAGATTTGTTGGTATTCCTCCCGAAAAGAAAGTGGACTTTGGCATAGATCTTCTTTCTGATACCCAACCTATCTATATTTCTCCTTACCAAATGACCCTGGTAGAGTTAAAGGAGTTGAAAGACTTGCAAGGAAAGATTTTAATCAAATTGAGCATTTCACCATGGGGTGCTTCTGTATTGTTTGTGAGGAAGAATGATGGGTCACTATGTGTATAGACTATCGGCAAATGAACAAGGTGACTATAAAGAACAAGCATCCACTAGTGAGGATAGATGGTTTGTTTAATCAGTTGCAAGGGGCTACAAATTTCTCCAAAATCAATCTTCGTTCTGGCTATCATCAATTGGGAGTCACACTAAATGGACTTAATAGAGAGAGGCATTTTAAAACAAAAATTCTCTCTACGCTGACGTAAGACCCAACCCCAATTTCTACCTCTACGCCATTGCACCGCGGTGGCTATGGCCACACTCACGACTGGTCAGGCCTCTACTGGGGTTTACAATGCAAAAAATCCTAAACCTAACTATGTGGATATCCTCAAACCCCCCTTTCTGGAATCAAAACCCATACCTATGAAGTCGGTGGTTTATTTGCATGGGGACCCTAGAGTTATTTGAGAAGAAGAGGAGGTTAATCAAATGATTATCAATGAGAGACTCCAATAGGCAGTCATAGGTAAGTTAGAGACTCCAATAGGCAGTCATAGGTAAGTTCTTCTATTGATGGCACAACTTTCAAGACCTAAAAATAATCATTCCTAAACAATGTAACTTGAAAGGGGAGTGCAACATTGGAGTCCTTAACAGCTGATATATTCTGATTCGAGCTTCAAACATGGAGACTATGTTAACCTACTCTCCAAAACCGTCTTTTACACTACACACAATCACTAGACTTACATACTAAGAATCTTGAAATGGGACCCCTTATTTGACCCGGAGGAAGAAACTACATAGCTATAGCATGGATCTCACTTCCCTCCTTTCTCTTGAACTTCTTTGGTAAGGAGATAGTGTTCTCCCTTGCCGTTACAGTTAGAAAATCTCTAAAGGTATACCTTGCAACAAAAAACCAGATGCGCCCCAGCTTTGCCCGTGTGAAGGTGGAAGTAGACCTTCTAAGTGACTTTCCCAAACGTATCAATATGGGTGTGAGAAAGAAATCTAGAAAAGTGGTCGAAAGTTGGATCAATATTAACTATGACTATGTCCCAAAGTATTGTAAAAATTGCAAGATACAGGGCCACAATGAACAACAACGCAACATCCTACACCTGGAGCTATACCCCAAATCAGAGGATAAGAGGACTGACTAAAAGGAGAAGGAAGACAAGGGGATTGACTAGAAAGAGAAGGAAGATAGAACTGACAACAAAAGGAAAACCCATAAAGAGGAGGGTCCGGCCAAGGAACATAAGGATAACAAAGCCAAGAACAAAGACTTTCCAGATGCAAAAAAGAAGCAACTCTGGAATGCTAGAGGAAAAATTAAACATGCTGACATTGGAATTCCTACAAACAACCAATTTGTTGCCCTGGAAGAAGAAGGAAAAGCTGACAACTTAGAGACAACTAAAGCTAAGGACAACGATGAGCGTACCACCAAGGAATGGTTCAAGAGAAATGTCACCAAAATGAGGAGCCAACCCAGAATAATGTCTCTCATTGGAGGGGAGGAGGACACCATGGACAACAATAAGATTCAGGAAATTGGAAATGGTTCCCATTCCGACCCTCTGGTTTTGAAGGATGTTGGAAGTGCTAACAAAGGTGATTCAATTAGGGACAAGCTGGACAATAATAGCTCGATCAGTCTAGAATAAGATGATAGTGTCAATCTAGTTGAGAACCTTGACCCCTATGGACCTATGGCCCCAAAGGAAATCCAAGATGACAAAATGATGTCCACTAACATGCAAGAAAAGGGGGTTAATATAGAGGAAAACATTACTTAAATCTCAAAAGAAGGAGACCTATCTCCCAGGAAAATGGATATACTAAAGAGTGGGATGAAAAGAAATCAAGGATCCTTACCTCTACAAGTCAAAACAAGGAGCAGCAAGGAGGAGAGGGGGAGGGGGATTCGGTGATCAATATTAGACAAATTGTTATTCTGGAATATTAGGTCAGTTAGAACCCAAAAATCCTTTAAAAAGACTAACTGACCTAATAGAAGACATAACTACTCTTTCATAAGCCTTATGGAACCTTTCCAAGAGGCTTAAGTACTCTCACATTATGCTAGGAAGCTAGGTTTTGATAATTTCTTGTGCAGGTCTAGCTCTAAAATATGGATCTTTTGGTCAGGTGACTAGAACTTGGTGGACACTCTGGACTGGGCAACAGGTTACTCTGACCTTTTCCCTTAACTAGAAGCTCTTCAAGATCTGTAGCATTTATGCTAGATGCAGTGCAGTGGAGAGACTGTAGTTATGAGATTCCTTACAAAGTTTAGTTGACTCTTCTCAGATGTCATGGCTCATTGGGGGTGACTTTAATGTCATTCTATCTGAAAAGGAAATATTTGGTGGTCTTACATTCAACCCTATGGATGCTTGGGACTTTACCAATTGTATCAATTACTGTGGACTCAATGAATTTGTTACTAGTGGCAGTCAATTTACCTGGGGAAACGTATTGCATTTTTGAGAGATTGGATAGAGTTTTGGCCAACCAAAAGTTTTTGAATATTTTTTCTTCCTCTAAGGTTCATCATCTTATCAGGCAAGGGTTGGAACATGCTCCTATTCATGTTACTTGCAACTCTCAAGCATAGACTCAGAGAAAGCCTTTCAGAATTATGAGCTTCTAGCTTAAGTACATGCAATTTAAAGAAGTGGTGGAAGATAACTGGAAACTAGAGTTTGTGGATGATCCTTTCATAATGTTCCATGCCAAAATCAAGAAAGTTAAGAAATCCCTTTGAGCCTGGAGTAAAACCTCTTTTGGAAACATATTTCAAAAAGTGGCCAACTTGGAGGAAGAGATTAAGGTTAAAGAAATCCAATTTGAGATTAATCCCACAATGGAAAACAGAGAAGAACTTAATAGAACCAATGCTAGGCTGGAATGAGGTGGTTTGTTGATGGGGACAGAAACACCAAGTTTTTTCACTCCATTGTCAGTGACAGAAGAAGAAGATTAAGGATTGATGAAATTCAAACTAAGGAAGGGGATACCATCAACTCAGAAGAAAACATTGGGGAAGAAGCTGTGAGATGCTTTGCTGAATAGTTCTCTGAGGAGCATTCCCCTGCTAACTCTAGGATGATAAGATGTATTCCTGATTTCATCTCTGAGGAAGAGAATCTCACCATCATAGAAATCTCCTCTAAAGAGGCAAGCAAAAAAGTGATTTTAGATATGAATGAGGACAGTGCTAGGGGAGCTTGATGGATTCAATGGTGCCTTTTATCAACATTGTTGGGACTTTGTGGAAGAGGACATAAAATTGATGGTCAAAGTTTTTTTTGTGGGTTCCAACATCCTAAATTCATCACTCACACTAACCTGGTTTTGATTCCAAAGAAAGAGAGAGTGTATAAACTTGAGGATTTTAGACCTATAAGCCTCTGTAATTTTATGAATAAAATCTTCTCTAGACAGATTCAAGTTAGGCTTTCTACTGTGGTCACAAAGATCATCTCTAAAAACCAGTCAGGCTTCATCAAAGGTAGAAACATAGTAGAAAATGATCTTCTTTCTCAGGAAATCATTAGGGACATTGGGAAAAGGAATGTTCATCACAACATAGTTGTAAAATTAGACATGGCCAAGCCTATGACAGGGTCTCTTAGGTTGTCCTTAGAAGGTTTAGTTTCTCAGAATTTCTGATTGACATGATCTGGAGACTCTTAAAAACAACTGGTATTCTTTCTTATTAATTTCACTCTACCAAAGGGATTCAGCAAGGAGATCCCTTATCCCCTATTCTCTTCATTATAGTTTCCGAGGTTCTTTCAAGGAGTCTAAATAATTTATTCCTTAATGAAAGGTACATGCTATGTCTTGCCTAAGTGGAGCCCTCTTATTAACCACCTGGCCTATGCAGATGATAACATCCTTTTGGTCTGGGATAAATACTCTATTATTTAGATGGTGAAGGTGATTAGTGGATATGAAGATGTCTCTGGGCAAAAAGCCAACAAGGATAGGAGCTTTTTTTTATGTGCATGACAATACCCCTTTGGTGATCTCTATCAGGCTAAGGAAACTCTCTGGTCTCAGGATCGGTAACTTTCCCCTCACTTATTTGGTTTCCCCTATTTTCCCTTGCAGAAGGAGAATTGCTTATTTTGACAGCCTGCTTACTAGAATTTCTAATCTTATCCTTTGAAGGCAGGCACGTACTTATCAATAGTGTTCTCTCATCTATTCCCCTCTACCTTCTCTCTATGATGAATCCCCCTAAAAAGGTTCTGGAGAAAATTCACAAACTTTTTGCCTTTTTTTTCTAGAGCAAAGTTAGAGGAGAGAAAGGGAAGCATTGGGTCAAGCGGGATGATTTATGCTTCCTTTATAAAGAAGGAGGAATTGGCTTTAAATCTCTTCATGATACTTCTAAGGCCCTTTTTGCCAAGCTTTGGTGGAAATTCAGATCTAATGTGGGTTCCCTATAGGGTACATATTTATGGAACAAATATTGTAAGAGAGCTTACCCTGTCCTAGCAGGTGCCAGAGGGGATCTAGTGTGTGGAAAAAGATGACTGACATCAGGGGAGAGATAGAACAAGACATTTGGTGGCAAATCCAAAAAAGGTCACTGAGCTTCTGGCTAGACAACTGGTCGAAAAAGGATCTTTGTATCTACTTGTTGAACATGAGAGGCATGATGAAGTAGAGGTCAGAGATTTCATAACAAATGACTCATGGAACATAAGCAAGCTGAAGGAGGCCTTAGATAATGAACCCCTAATTGACTATATCATTCGCAAAATCTCCCCTAAACTGCAGGAAAAGGAAGACATAGTTTGGTGGATGCCTCAGGCCAATGATCATTTTTCTACTAAGTTTGTCTTTTAGAAACTCTGAATGAAAAGGGAAGAGATCGGGTGGATGGACAACATCTGGATTAAGGAGGTCTCCTTCAAATTGTGTTTTTTCTAATGGAGGGTTTGGAAAAGGAGGGTCGCTACAGAGGATAATCTCAAAAGAATGAAAATCTACCTAGCCTCTAAATGTTATTATTGTGATAGGGGAGAAGAGGAGACCACGAGACACCTTTTTATAACAGCCCCCATAGCTCTAAAACTATGTAGGCAGTTTGCTTCCTGTGCAGGTATCATCATGGAGGATTTCCTTCTTCAACATATGATCTCAAAGTGGTGGGATGCTAATAGACCTAGAACATTACAGGCCATATTAAAAGCAGTTCGACTCATAATCATGTGCTTTCTGTGGAGGAGAAGGAATCTCAGGAGACATGGCAAATACATGTCTTTTGAGATTTTGACCTTCCAATGTCAATAGACAATTTCTTATGTGGCTAAGCTGAAATTGTCAAGAGTGCAGATTCCTAATGATCGGACAGGAATAATGACAACTCTAGACTCCTTCAGACCCAGATTGTATCATCTCCCTGTGAAATAGACTCTTCCTGCCATTGACCATATCAAGGGAAACACAGATGGGGCTAGCAGAGGTAATCCAGGTTTAAGTGCCTTTGCATTCTATCTCAGGGACCACAATGGTGACCTGAAGTATGCTGAGGAAGGAGAATAGGATTTTAGATGCAACATGGAAGCAGAGGTTATTGTTATCCTAAATTGTATTAAGTTCTGTCTACACAGTCAGACAGATCATCTACACCTGGAAACTAACTCACTCAACACTATCAAGATCATCAAGGGGGAGTGAAAGATCCCCTAGGCCATCAGAGAACAAATAGAAGAAATACAAGCATGCATGCAAATAATCCAGGTCAACATTCATCATATATTCAGGGAGGCAAATCAACTTGCAGACAAGCTAGCAAATCAGGCCTTAGATCAAAGAGGGAGTTTACATTTTTACCATTTTCAAAATCTCCCTAAGCATTGCAGGCAGATACTTCTATGCGATAAGGCTCAAATACCCTCCTTACACATCAAAATAAAACCAATTAAACCTTATAGGGACTAATCATAAGTTGCAAAAACTAGAGGTAGGGTAGGAGACACCATGTACAAACTTCCGACATATTTACAAAAATCTAGAGAATACTCCTATGATAATATCAGGTTCACTTTCAACAATGTCCCCTTCAAAAAACAGGGTTATCCTTCAGAGAATAGTGGTGAGTCTTCCCATGAAGACATATTTGCCCTTCAGAAACATTGGAAATGGACCATATGGGAAGAACAAAAAGAAAACATCAAAAGTTATACTAGGGTTTGTGGACTTTGAGGCAACACTCAAGGATACCTTACCAGAGAAAGACGCTCAAGAACCAAAATCTCTTGCTACAGAAGAAGATTGACCATAGATTTGCGATGATAGCAAAGGAAACAAAGGAAAGTGATTATCGGAGTTTAAAAGATGGTATAGCAGAACAAGGGAACTTATCAGATCTGGTAACCAACTTTGGGTAAGATTTTCATGGCTGGAACAAGATCTCAATTCACATTTATCACCCACAAATACTGCAACCTAAATCTAGCGTTAGTTAGAGCTTCCAGGTACATAAGTGCTTGAGAAGTCAATTTTTGGAAACCTAGTGATCTTTACACGTTAGTAGGGATTATGTGGTGTCTAGTTTGGGCCACCAAAGTCGGGCCCCTGTTCTGAATTTTCTTAATCAGTGTAAATCCATTTTTATCCAATAAAAAGGCCCAAGACCAAATTTAGCCCAAATAAATTGAGAGTGAAAGAGTGTAATATTCTTAAGATAGCTTTCTAGACAAGGTATGGTCACGTCGATTTTGTGGTTATATCATTTAGGTTAACTAATGCTTTGACGATATTTATGGAAATTATGAATCAGATGTTCAAGCCATAATTTGATGCTTTTGTAGTGGTCTTCAATAGATGATATTCTAATTTACTCCCATAGTAAAGAAGAACATATGGATTATTTGAGGGTCGTACTTCAGACTTTGAGGGATAAGCAGTTGTTTGCAAAATTCAATAAGTATGTGTTTTGGCTAAAAAGGTGGCCTTTCTTGATCATGTGGTATCTGGTGATGGTATTAAGGTTGACCCAAAGAATACTGAAGCGGTAAAAATTGTCCCAGACCATTGTCTTCTTTAGATATTAGGAGTTTTCTAGGTTTGGCTGGCTACTACCAAAGGCTTATTGAGGGATTCTCATCTATTGCCACACCTTTGACCAATATGACTCAAAAGAAGGCAAAGTTCCCATGGTCATATGAATATGAGAAAAGTTTCTAAACTTTGAAGGACCGTCTTACATCGATTTCTATTTTGACACTACCAGAAGTCTTAGATAGATTTGTAGTGTATTATGATGCTTCTTATATTGGTTTAGGCTATATTCTAATGCAAAATGATAAGGTCATAGCATATTCTTTGAGACAACTAAAAGTGCATGAGCAGAATTACCCATCCCATGGCCTTGAATTGGCAGTTGTGGTATTTCCTTTGAAGATTAAGTATCCTTATTTCCATGGAGTTCATGTTTGTGTGTTCATCGATCATAAGAGTTTGCAATATGTGTTTAGTTAAATTTATCTAAATTTGAGGAAAAGGAAATGGCGCGAGCTCCTTAAGAATTATATCATGATGTGCAATATCATCCAAGAAAGGAAAATGTTGTGACTGACACTCTTAGTAGACTACCTATGGTTAGTGTGGTCCATGTAGATGAGGCTAAGAAGGAGTTGGTGAAGGATGTGCACCGTTTGGCCTATTTGGGGGTTAGGTTGAGTGACTCTATCAAGGGTTGTATCCATATATTAAATGGGGATAAATCTTCAATAGTGGTTGATATTAAGGCAAAATGGGACTTAGACCCGTTAATGGTTGAGTTGAAGAAATTGGTTGCCAAAAAGAAGATAGAGGTTTTCTCCTAAAGGGGAGATGGTGTGCTTCACTACCAAGACTGGTTATGTGTTCCAAATATTGATGGCTTAAGGGAAGTGATTCTAAGAGAAGCCCATAACTCTCCATATTCTATACATTCCAGATCCACTCAAATATATTGAGATTTGAAGAAAGTGTATTGGTAGAATGGCATGAAGAAAGATATATCTAAGTTCATGGTGAAGTGGCCTAATTGTCAATAGGTGACGGTGGAACATCGAAGGCCATTGGCCTGGTCCAAGACAGAGAAATCCATACTTGAAAATGGGAAGATGTGAAAATGGACTTTGTGACAGATTTTCTGTACTCAGAAGCAACATGACTCTATTTGGGTGATTGTGGATAGAATGACTAAGTTGGCTCATTTCTACCAGTCAAGACTACTTGCAGTACCAAGGATTATGCTAAGTTGTACATCCGGGAGTTAGTGAGATTACATGGTGTGCCATTGTCTATCATATTAGATTGTGGTAGCCAATTCACTTCTCATTTTTGGGTCATTTTAGAAGGCACAAGGCACCAAGGTGAAGATAAGTATCACTTTTCATCCTCAAATATATGGGGAGGCCGAAAGGACAATCCAAACCCTAAAGAACATGTTGAGGGCTTGTGTGTTTGATTTCAAGGATAACTAGGATGATCATTTATCACTTATTGAGTTCGCCTACAACAACATTTATCATGCTAGCATTGGGATGACATTATTTGAGGCTTTGTATGGGAGGAGATATAGATCTCTATTGGATTGGTTATAAATTGGTGAGATGGTATGATCAGAGCTGATTTAGTATTAGATACTATGGAAAGGTGAAGTTGGTAAGGGAAAAGTTGAAACTAGCTCAAAGTAATCAAAAATCATATTCCAATGTTAGGAGAAGAGATCTTTAGTTCCATGCAGGTTATTGGGTGTATGTGAAGGTTTCACCCATGAAGGGTGTGATGCGGTTTGATGAAAAAGGGAAAATTGAGTCCCCGATAGGTAAGGCCTTATTAGGTGTTAGAAGGGATTGGTAAGGTGTCTTATAGGTTAGACTTGCCATCGAAAATGGATATGGTTCACTTGGTAAGCTATGTGTCCATGTTGCAAAGTTGGTTGGTGATCTAAAACTTGACCTAAGAAGAAGTCCCTGTTGAGAATTTTGGCCTGGAAAGTGAAAAAGCTTCATAACAAGGATGTTGCATAGGTTAAAGTCCTTTGAAGGAACCAATATGTTGAGAATGCTACATGGAAAGCGAAATCCAATATGATGCAACGATACCCTTACGTATTCTGTTCTACTCAAGCCTAAGGTAATAGGTTCATGTTCAAATGGTCCAAATTCTTTCATTTTTGCATTTCATGTCATAACAGGTATACATTCTCATGAAACTGATTTTATTATGTTTACAAGAAAGGTTTGAAGGTTTTATGATTTTGATGTTAAACTTGCATTTTTGCACTCATGTTGGGATATTGATGTTCTTTTTTCTTTATTCAAGCTAACTCTCATCTCATTCAAGGATGAATGATCCTAAGGGGAAGATAATGTAAGGACCCGCACCTTGGAAGATCAGACGAAGGATCAAAAATACATTTTTGAAGAATTTTTGTCTAGGGTGCCTTTCAGGACATCCTCCACAGGTAGTATGTTCACTCCATTCCCTATGAAGGGTATCGTGGACCCCGCCTTGACATGTGGGGGGTACCCTCCACAAGTCTACCCTATTTTTTACAAGTGCACACACCATGAACCCCACCATGGTTCGTGGTGGTGTCTATATAGTGCACCTCATCCAAGTTTCAAGCATGGTTTTGTAGGAGTGTTTAGGTCCTTTCCCTAATTTCTAACCTTGTTTTGGATGTTTTTAGACTAAATTTCCCTCCCATGATATACTAACCTATTTTAGTATATTTCAATCATTTCCTACACTTTGACTCTTATTCACTTAATCAAAATCACTCTCAAATCTACTCTCAAGCTCCAGTGAAGATTTCTTCAAGGGACCATCAAGTTTCAAGTCTAATTCATCTTTGATTCTTCAATTCACCTTAATGTATGTGGGATTCACCTATGGGTACCCTTCACCCATGGAGCCCAATCTATTTTCACACCATTTCATCTAATTTCAAGCATGATAAATTAGGGTTTTCATGGCATTGTTTTCAAATGATATTATTGTGATACATGTCATGTTTATTCATTGAAATATGCATGGATTACTTTCAATTCACTTGGGTTACATGATTTCCATGAGATTTCTTCAATTATGCTATGATGATGACGAAAACCATGCATGGGTAACTTTAATTATAATTTAGATACTCTTCAATTAAATGCTTATACATGTATTTACTCAATTATCATGATTTTGAACTTGATGCATATGAACACATGCTACACTCTTATCTCTCATTACATAATCATACATGTAGGGTTTCAAAATGGATTATGAAAGAGATTTAGGGCCTAGAGGTTGATTTGATGTCCCTACGGGAAATTTAAGATTTCAAAAGGTGACCTAGGACCCTACAATGAAATGAGGTACTACTATGCGTAGTGATTTGAACTATTAGATTATGATCAAGTTTTTTATAATGATATACAAGTATGAATTATGATGATCTATGATGATTTATGACAAGCATGACTATATATATGTATATGCTCTGTGGGATGACTTAACACTGAGAGTATTTTGGTAGATTCATTGTCCCATAACTACGTGCCACCATAGGAATGATGATGTTTCCCAATATGGGTTGCTAATAGATCCACATAGTTTATGATATAACATGTACTTTCCTACCTTGGCTAGGAGGTTCCCCTCTTTTTTGATATAGGGGCAATACCGAGATTTTGTGTAATAGCTCATCTTATTGTTGGTTATAGTGTCATGCTCACAAATGTTTATGCACTATGGCATCATGCATCATTACACTCATGGCATATTGCTATGATGATCCTTTCTCTACTTTTATTCTATGTATATATATGCGCTCTTGTTCATGTATCATTACTATGCAACTTTTATACCATGTATCTATATTGTATTGTATGTCCGCATACTTAGTATTCAAATGTACTAATGCATACTCTATGCTTACATTATATCACAATATAGGTGTAGGAAACTGTTCTCCTCATCCGCATGGCTACATCTAGGTTGAATACCGAACTAGATTGGGTGAGTCCTTAAACTTCGGGAACAGATACTACTTCATCCATCACATGTATTATGTTGAGTCTATCTTTTATTTTCATTGAGGGTGCGCTTGGGACACGGCTAAGCCCCCGCTCAGTCTATGATATAGAGACTTGTTGGACATGATGTATTGCTTTGGTTTGTACTCCTTATAACTTTCATGTTTCAGTTATGATCTCATCTCAGTCTCTGCTATGTATTTCTTCTTATTACCTTTTATGATTATGTCATGTTAAGAAGTTTAGTTTAGGATTCCTTCGGGGATCTCATTTGCCATATTAGGCCCAGGGTCTAACTTAGATCATGACACCAACAACCATTACCATATGAGTGAGTGATGATACAATACTTTGCATTGCCATTGTCATATCTGTCTATTACCTTACTAGAGTAAAAGGACGATCAACCTTAATAGATCACAATTAAAGTCCTCTTTTGAGATAAGAAAAATATGGCCTCTATCTAACACACGATATGTAGTTGATGGGGTTTTAGTTATTGATATTCTTACCCAAATCAATTCTCAATACTACTCCCAAAATATAATATACTCTATTTATCAAATTGTCTCATCAAGTCTCAATGGACCTTTCGAAACCCAATCTCATTGTAACACCCGACAAAATTACCAAAATACCCCTAGAAGAGAGATGTGTGCATAACGTGTCTTCCCCATCTCTGATGGCAAATCCGAGGTCAGATTTGCGATCAACATGAAAAATTGAGTGGGAAAATAGTCTCGGTTGAATTTTAGAGCAATCGGATTAAAAGATAATCTTTCAATGCAAAATGCGAACTAGTGTAGGTGTGCGACAGGGCCACGATGCGCCATCATCATGGACCCACACTTGGTTTTATCCTAAAAACTTTCTACGGGATTAGAGACCTCGTTCGGAGAATTTTTGGCAAAAAATACTGAAAATAAACCCACTCCGCGTCGCAGAACCCATGTCCCAAGACAGATATTTTTTGAATTTCATGAGGGGCATTCTAGTCCTTTCCAAACCCCTCCAGGACTTAATATATGACCAAAATATGTCATTTTAAGTATAAAAAAGGTTATAAATACTATTCTAAGTCTTTCAAAACCTTTAACAAAATGACCTACAGCTAAAGAGAAGAGAGAAGAGCCAGGATACGAAGAATTTAAGCTAGATTCGTGCCAAGTAACGCGAACTAGTGTAGGCGACAGGGCCACGACGCGCCATCATCGCGGACCCACACTTGGTTTTATCCTAAGAATTTTCTATGAGATTAGAGACCTCGTTTGGAGAATATTTGGTGAAAAATATTGAAAATAAACCCAGTCCACGTTGCAGACCCCATATCCCAAGACAGACTTTTTTCAAATTTCATGAGGGGCATTTTAGTCCTTTCCAAACCCCTTCAGGACTTAATATATGACCAAAACATGTCGTGTTAAGTATAAAAAGGGTTATAAACACTATTTTGTTATAAGCACTATTCTAAGTCTTTTAAAACCTTTAACAAAACAACCTAGGGCTAAAGAGAAGAGAGAAAAGCTAGGATACGAGGAATTTAAGCCGAATTCGTGCCAAGTAACGCGAACTAGTGGAGGTGTGCGACAGGGACATGACGCGCCATCATCGCGGACCCACACTTGGTTTTATCCTAAAAATTCACTACGGGATTAGAGACCTCGTTCGGAGAATTTTTGGTGAAAAATACTAAAAATAAACCAAGTCCGCATCGCAGACCCCATGTCCCAAGATAGATTTTTTTTGAATTTTATGAGGGGCATTGTAGTCCTTTCCAAACCCCTCCAGGACTTAATATATGACCAAAACATGTCATTTTAAGTATAAAAAGGGTTATAAACACTATTCTAAGTCTTTCAAAACCTTTAACAACACGACCTAGGGCTAAAGAGAAGAGAGAAGAGCTAGGATACGAGGAACTTAAGCTGGATTCGTGCCAAGTTGATCGTCTACCTTCACACCAAGTATGTAAGGCTAAACTAAAAACATGAGATTGTTCTCTCATGTGTCCCATAGATGGTCATAGAAGAGCCGAGAGTCTACATACATGATTCTTGATGTTTTTTCTTGAAAATTATATTAATTACATGTATCTTCCTATGTTGATGATCATCATAAACTTATTTTCTTGATTTGAATACTTTTCATGAGACATTGTATAAACTCTATTTGTTAATTTGTGAAAGCATGTATAACAAACCTACAGATGGAGTCTAAAGCCTTAGTTTGAGTATGTTGAGTGAAGTCTTGATGTAAGTATGAGGTTGAGTTAATTGAGCTTGATGATCCTATGAGTCTTCATAATTGAGTCCTTGAGTTGTTAAATGAGAATTGAGTTAACCGAGATGAGTTAAACTCCCTGAAATAATAGGGGACCCTTGAGTTTGAGTTAATGAGATAATGAGAGTCTCTACGAGGCTAACTTGAGATAATTAAGTTGAGATGAATAGTCTTATGAGCATTGAGTCTGAGGAGAAGTATTGAGCATCGAAATGAGTATGAGTAAGAGCAAGTTTAACTTGCACTCATTAACTACGTCACCAAGCGTAGGAGTGGGCTAAGTTCCATTGGAGTCGGACAGGTTCCTATCTTGAGGGCTAAGTTCCGTTAGAGTCGTACAAGTTCTCACCTTGAGGGTTAAGTTCTGTTAGAGTCGAAAAGTTCTCATTTTATGGATTAAGCTCTGTTAGAGTCGGACAGGTCCTCACCTTATTGTCCTAAGCAATAGGACTTAATATGTTCATTGTCCGGATCCCTTGTGGATCTTAGGAGTTCCTTACCTTGCAAGTACGAAACGGTGGAACATCAACGAAATTGTTATATAATCACTGGCTCATAAGTGATTGTTGTCGGATAAGAGAAACTCCTAAAAAATTCCTACCTTGAGTACTCTAAGTCGAGTTCCATTAAGTTGAGTTGAGTTGAGGTCCATTGAGTTGAGTTGAGTTGATTGATGAGGTTGATTGGTTGATGGATCACTTGTCTGCTCTTTGTTCTTGCTTTAGATAGATATTTGACATTCTGATTGAGTATTATTTTGAGTTGATGTTATTTCTATATTATTCTACCTATTTCTATTTCATTCAACTACTTTACATACCACTACATTCCACTTACTGATGTCCTCTTTGGACTAAATCATTTCATGATGTAGATACAAGATTTAGAGATCGTTAACAGGCACATCGTTGAAGATCTACCGCAGTTAACAGAGTTGGTGAGCCTCCTTTACTTCAGAGGACCATTATGTACTTTTATCTAGCTGTTAGAGTCAGACTTTTAGAGTAACTTTTCTATTCCTTGAGTTGAGGTAGCCATGGGTTTGTCATTGGCACCACTTGATAGTGATAGAGGCTTCATAGACTAGAGTCGAGTGTTGATGATAAGAATTGTTGAGCTAGTTTCTTTCCACTAGCCTTTTATTTATAATATTATTTTAAGACTAGATGAGATGTGCCCATTATTCTTCTTTGTCTTTCGTTGATTGTCTTGAATTATTGATTGAATGAATGTGATGAGGACAACTGGTTCGCTTTGGGACTAGCAATAGTCTCTAGGTGTCGGCCACGCCTAGGGTACCCTCTTAGGGTGTGACAAACTTGGTATCAGAGCATAGGTTCAAGCGTCCTGGGGAGTCTATGAAGCCGTATCTAGTAGAGTCTTGTTTATGGGTGTGTTTTCGACCACATTTCATAAGTAGGAGGCTATAGGACGTTAGGAATTGTAACACTTCTTTCTTATTTCAAATTCGTGCGATAGGGTTAAACTCTAAGAAATCTCTCTTCTGATTCGTGCGTTATGCATTTTCAGAATTTTGACCATGTTTCAAAGAAGAGTTGATGAAGTGAACGGGAGCCTAGCCGGATGGAATACTAACCAACCCAAGCCCCAGGATCAAGATGAACTCATAGGTCCAGCCATCCCTACCGTGCAGCTACCATAGGCTGACATCAACAATGCTGAGCTTTACTAAACCCTCCAGACTTTGGCCCAGGCTGTGACAGCACTGGTTGATAGACAGGGAGCAGGCATGCGAAGTATTCCAAATACATCCAGAGATCGTGAGTTCTTGAGGTTGAATCCACTTGAGTTTAAGAGGTCGAGGAGGAATAGAAACATGAGTCACTTTGAAGCAGAGCCTCATAACTTTAGAGCTCAGAAATCTAAGTCACAGGCTAGTGTGGTTCAAGGTTTCCGAGGCAATCCACCTTGTGGCACGTGTGGCAAACGTCACCTAGGAAAATGCCATAAGGGAAGTAATGGATGTTACAAGTGTGTCCAAATGAGTTACTTCCAAGAGGAATTTTCCTTGGTGGACCAAAAGAGCCCAAGCTTCTACCCCAACACCCACAGTTACAGAAGATCAGGAAAGTTCTCCAGATGTCACCCCAGATGTCATGATGGGTATGATTTGAGTCTTTACTTATGTTTGATGTTATCAATGAGAGAGAAACTTATGTCTCTAAAGGATTTAGTGTTACCACCTAAGAGTGAGATGTGAGGTCTTATACCACCCTGAGTAGAGCTGTCATTCCAGAGCTAGAATGATGATGATAAAAAGGAAAGGACGAGATAGTAAGAGTGATAGTCGATTGGGGCTTGAAATTAGAGTTATATACCCATTAGGTAAGTAATAGGATGATGAGTTGAATGCCATAAGTTTGATGAAAGAGTCGTAAGTACCCCATGAGTGTCATGCTGAGGTAGTTAGTGTCGAAATTGGTTAGGGCGTGCTCAAAGCTCGAAACAGATCTATGTTGATGTATTCTAATATTGTACTATAAGAGTGAGATGTAGATGTTGAATAGAGGGACGGAGTGCTTTCAATGTTATAGATCTACACTAGGCTTATAATTCTGAAGAAAGAGCCTACGAGATTTATATAGTTATGAGCTTAGCCAGGTAAGGGGGTATCGTAAGTGGAGAAATGGTACTTGAGTTGCGAAGAGGGGATGTGTTGACTGAATACCTTCTATGAGATTTGAGTAGGCTTATGGTCCGAAATTTGCCTAGTAATTGTAAGATTGGTGTGATATTGGAGAGGTGTGTGATAGATGCACGTGTTAGAACTAGACTCTAAGTTTGAATGTTGAGGAGTACCGGTAAAGAGGAGACAACATCGTGAGAGTGATAGTTTTAGTTAGAGATTCGCCCTAAGAGGTTCACCATAATGTGTGTTTGAGATTAAGGTCTTGGCCTGCAAGGAGTGTGATGTTATGAGTATGTATAGGTATCGTTAGATGGAAAGAGAGAATTGAGGACGAAACATTTGATAGGAGAGGTTAGATTGTAAGAGTTACAGGAAGTGGTTATGTACACCATTAGAGTAGCAAATATAGAGATATTTCCCTAGCGACATGAGAAAGCTAAGAGTGGTATCTTTAAAGAGAGTCTTAGTGGCTATTTTATATATGCACTTATTGTATGATAGAAGAAGTTTAAGTAACCTATTCTCATGGATAGTGATTCTTCGACCGTGTAGAAGTATATGTTTATAGCCTAGTAGAGGAAATTGATTCGCAAAACTTGAGAGATGACCCTTGAGCAAAGAGGGAGATGACGAGTCCCTCTAGGCCCAAGTAGTGATGTTGATAGTAGTAGACGAAGAATGAGAGTATATAAGGAGGAATGAATGTATCCTTATTATGGCGTTGGTGTTGTACTTGTGTCATTTAGGGATGTAGATAGGGAGGAGGGGAGAGATGAGACATTATGATATACAACAGGTAGGTAAGAGTATGTTGGAGTGTCTTGGAGCGGGGACTCATTGAATAGCGAAAGTAGAAGTGCTTAGTAGGCTTGAAATTTCTTAGATACAGTTGAAGTGGTTAGATAGGCTTGAATGCGTGGTTGTTATTATGCGAGTATTGATGATAGATTGTTAAAGACTTCGTGATGAGGACTCCAAGTAAGGATAGTGGGGTAGTGAAAAGGACTAGTGATCTTTTAGGAAGAGTCCTTGTGAGAGTAAGGCTTGAGTATTGAGGGTTAGCCTTGTGTGGATATGATCATCTCAACAATAGCACCGTGAGGATCAGAAGTAGGCTTGAATGAAATAAGAGGCTGTGGAAAGGTAGGGAGTTGAATAGAAACTATAAGTTAAGTTGATGGAGTAGAGTGCTATGAGAGGGAGCACAATTAAGGTGGAGAGTTGAGCTTGAGAATGCCCGCAGAGTCTTGTATATCACGATGGTTCCCTTTCTCGATTAAAGTTGATGACTTCCTTCTTGAGTTCAATGAACTGATTAATGAAGTGTTTAAATGATTCAAATTGATTAAGTTTCGATGTTCTATTCATGCCTGATGATGAGAATGTTGAATATAATATTCTTACCTTTGATTTAATTGATGTTTCTATCCTTGAGTTCATATGTCTATTCTTGAGTCTGAATAGAGTTTATTGAGATTGATGAGGAGTCGAGAGTTTGATTAATGGACGTGAGTTTTGAGATGAGTCTTGAGTCTATTCGTGCCTTGATATCCACCTTTACTCATCATTCGAGGATGAATGATCCCAAGGAGGAGATAATGTCACACCCGGCAAAATCACCAAAATACCCCTAGAAGAGAGATGTGTGCATAACATGTCTTCCCATGCTCCGATGGCAAATCCGAGGCCAAAGTTGCGATTAGCATGAAAAATTGAGTGGAGAAATGATTTGGCTTGATTTTTAGAGCAACTAGATCAAAATATAATTTTTCAATGCGAAAACACGAACCAGTGTAGGTGTGCGACAAGGCGCGACGTGCCACCATCGTGGACCAACACTTGGTTTTATCCTAAAAAATTTCTACGGGATTAGAAACCTCGTTTGGAGAATTTTAAGTGAAAAATACCAAAAATAAACCCAGTCCGCATCGTGGACCCCATGTCCCGAGACAAACTTTTTTTTAATTTTGTGAGGGACATTCCAGTCCTTTCCTAGCCCCTCCAGGACTTAATATATGAACAAAACAGGTCGTTTTAAGTATAAAAATGGTTATAAACCCTATTCTAAGTCCTTCAAAACCTTTAACAAAAAGACCTAGGGCTAAAGAGAAGAGAGAAGAGCTAGGATTCGAGGAATTCAAGCCGGATATGTGCCAGGTTGATCGTCTACCTTCACACTAGGTATGTAAGGCTAAACTAAAAGCATGAGCTTGTTCTCTCATGTGCCCCATGGATGGTCATAGAAGAGTCGAGGGTCTAAAGAGTCTAAATACATGATTCTTGATGGTTTTTCTGGAAAATTATATTAATTACATGTATCTTCCTATATTGATGATCATCATAAACTTATTTTCTTGATTTGAATACTTTTCATGAGATATTGTATAAACACTACTTGTTAATTTGTGAAAGTATGCATAACAAACCTTGGGATGGAGTCTAGAGTCTTGGTTTGAGTATATTGAGTGAAGTCTTGATGTGAGTATGAGGTTGAGTTAATTGAGCATGATGATCCTATGAGTCTTCATAATTGAGTTTTTGAGTTCTGACTAAACGACTTCTTCTAATTGATGATCTAAGTCCTTGAGTTCTTAAATGAGAATCGAGTTAACCGAGATAGGTTAAAGTCCCTGAAATAATAGGGGACCCTTGAGTTTGAGTTAATGACATAATGAGAGTCTCTACGAGGCTAATTTGAGATAATTGAGTTGAGATGAAGAGTCTTATGACATTGAGTTTTGGGAGGAGTATCGAGCACCAAAATGAGTAAGAGTAAAAGCAAGTCCAACTTGCACTCATAAACCACGTCGTCAAGCGTAGGAGTGGGCTAAGTTCCATTGGAGTTGGACAAGTTCCTATCTTGAGGGCTAAGTTCCGTTAGAGTCGGACAAGTTCTCACCTTGAGGGCTAAGTTCTGTTAGAGTTGTACAAGTTCACATTGTAACGCCCAGTAAAATTACCACAATACCCCTAGAGGAGGGGCATGTGCGTAATGCATCTTTCAATACTCGTACAAAAAATGTGAGACCAAATTTGTGATCAGCATAAAGAATTGAGTGAAAAAATGGACCCGATCAATTTTTAGAGCGATCAATCAAAAGATAATTTTGCGACTCGAAAACTGAATCAGTGTCGGTGTGCAACGGAGGCGCGTCGCACTCCTGTAGCGGACCCATACTTACATTTTTTCAAAAAAATTGACGGGATTGGAAAAACTCGTTCAAAAACTTTTCGGAGAAAAATACAGTACGCGACTAGTCCGCGTCACAGACTGAGTTATTTTGAAGTTGAAAAATTTCTAAATTTTGTGAGGGACATTCTGGTCAATTTTCAACCCCTCCTAAATTCAATACACGATCTAATTAGGTTGTTTGATGTAAAAAGGGTCTAAAACCTCATTCTAAGTCCTTTTCTAACAATCTAACAAGACTAGGGCTTGATGAAAGAGGAGAAGAGCTTGAGATTGAGGAATTCAGAGGAAGATCCTTGAAGTGATTGTTGAAAGCACCATCGCATGTATGTAAGTCTAAACTAAAAGCATGAGATTGTCCTCTCATGTTCCCCATGAGAACTAAAATAAAGAAAACTAAAATAATAAATATTCACCAAAAAAAGAAGAAGAAGAAGAAGAGGAGGAAAGCATTAAAAAAATAAAAGTAATAGATTTCACTAATTTTATTTTAATAATTATGGGTCAAATGATATATGATATTAAATAAATTAATAATTTAGTTCACCAATTAAATTGATTATCTAAAATTATCCGTCAATTAAATAATCATAATTATCAAATAGTCCAAAATTTTTAATTTAAATTTATAAAAAGGATCTTTTATGCAAAAGTGAGTACTTGATCTCAAAATGACCTAACGGGTCATTACATGGCTCCTCCTGACACTGGCTTCTTGGGTGTAAGGGATTTTGTAAGAACGAACCCTCTTGAGTTCCATGGATCTAAGGTGGATGAATATCTATAAGATTTCATTATAAGCTCCACGAGATGGTTGCCATTATGGGGGTGTCATCGGAAAAAAACAAGAGTTGTTAGCCTACAACTCAAGGGTGTCACACAAGTATGGTATAAGAGTGAGCAGGTTGAAGAGGTCCCATAGGTTGGGGGAACTTGCATATCTTGATCGTTTCTTCCCACTTGAATTGAGGGAGCCTAAGATGATGTAGTTTAGTAACCTCAAACAAGGGAATATGCCCTCAAGTTCACCAAGTTGTCCAATTATGCTCCTTCTTTGCTAGCCAACTCCCATGCTCGAATAAGTAAGTTTATTTTGGGAGTGTCCGATTTGGTAGAGAAAGAGTGTGGAACCACTATGTTGTGAAGGAGATGGACATTTCTAGACTTATGATGTATTCCAAACAAATTAAAGGTGAAAAACTCAAAGAAAGAAAGGTGAGAGAGTCCAAGAGGGCTCGATTTGGAGGTGAGTTTTTTAATTCAAAATCTGATCATGGCAATGGCCATTTTCAACAAGACCATAGGTTTCAAGACCAAGGTTCATCTCAAGCTTCCGGCCAAAGATTTGATAAAGAAAAAGTGCCCAACCCTAAGGCCCAAGGTGGAAGTGCTAATGTTTTGCACCTATTTTCCCAAAGTGGCCCAAGTGTGGGAGAAATCATGGAGCAAATTTCTAGTTGGATGTGTACTTTGGATGTGATAAGTTGGGGCATAAGCTTTTCGAATGCCTTAGTATTGCAAACAAAGGAAGAGAGGGTTGTCCTCAAGGTCAAACTACTCAAGGTGGACTAGTTCTACAAAGTGCTTTTGGGTCAGGTGGTGGTAGTTTATGCAATATTGGGTTTCATTAACTCCATGTAAGGTAAGACGTTGAGGAGTCTCCTGATGTGGTTACGAGTATGTTTAGGGTCTTTGAATTTGATGTGTATGCTTTACTTAATTTAGGTGTCAATTTGTCTTTTGCTACTCCTTACCTTGTTATATGATTTGATGTGTCTCTTGAAACCTTGTTAGAGCCTTTTTGGTATACAACCTTGTTGGTGATTTGGCTTTAGCCAAGAGAGTCTATAGAAATTATCCCATGTTGGCCTTGCATAAAGTAGTCCCATGTGATCTTATTCAACTTGATATGATTTATTTTGACTTCATTCTTGGCATGGACTAGCTTTATGCTTCCTATGCAGCTATTGACTGTAGAACCCATATGGTCAAATTTTAATTTTCTGATGACCCAATTCTTGAATAGAAGGGTAGTGATTCAGTGTTTAAGGGTCAATTTATTTAATATCTAAAAGCCCAAAAAAATCTCTAAAGAGTGTATCTATCATATAGTACGGGTTAGGGATGTAAATTCTGAAGCCCCTACTCTTGAATTGGTCCCTATTATTAATGAATTCCTAGATATATTTTTCATGATTTTCCTACATTCCTCTCAAAAGAGAAATTAATTTGGACATAGATCTCTTTTTCGATACCTAACCTATCTCTATTCCTCCTTACTATATTGTCACAATAGAATTCAAGGATTTAAAAGGGAAAATTAAAAGACTTGTTGGAGAAGGATTTCATAAGGCCAAGAATGTCTCCACGGGGTTCTACCATGTTATTTGTTACAAAGAAGGATGGGTCACTCTAGATGTGTATAGACTACCACCAATTGACTAAGGTTACTAGAAAGAACGAGATCCAATTTAAAGGATAGATGATTTATTTGATCAACTCAAAGGTGCAAGCTATTTTTCTAAAATTGATCTCCAGTCAGGCTATCACCAATTTAGGATTATGGAGTGTGATATTCCCAAGATAACATTTCAAACGAGGTATGGTCATTTTGAGGTTTTTGGTTATGTCATTTGGGTTAACCAATGCTTCAGCTATCTTCATGGACTTAAAGAATCAGATTTTCAAACTGTATTTGGACATATTTGTAGTGGTGTTTGTTGATAATATATTGGTTTATTCGTACATGAGTCACTTAAGAGTGGTATCACAAACTTTGAGGTACAAGAAACTATTTTTCAAATTTAACAAGTGCAGATTGAGAGATATGGCCTTTCTTAGTTACATTATGTCTGGTAATAGTATTTTAGTCGATCCAAAAAAATAGAAGCAGTGAAAAACTAGCCTAGACTGTTATCTTTTCGGATATTCGAAACTTTTTGGGTTTGATCGATTATTATAGGAGATTTGTAGAAGGATTTTCATCCATTGCATCGCCTTTGACCAAGTTGACCTAAAAGATTCTGAAGTTTCAATGATCTAATATTATGAAAGAAGTTTCCAAACATTGAAAGATTGTCTCACTTTATCCCCTATTTTGACATTATCAAAAGTTTCAGATAGATTGTTGTTTATTATGATGCCTCACGGGTTGAATTGGGTTGTGTATTGAGGCAACATACTAAGGTCATGGACTATGACTCTAGACAACTAAATGTTCATGAAAGAAGCTACCCCACTCTTGATCTTGAACTGGTGGCAATTGTGTTTGTTTGAAGATTTGGCATCACCATCTTTATGGGGTGCATGTTAATATTTTCATCGATCACGAAAGCTTGCAATATATGTTTAGCCAAAGGAACTTGAACCTTAGGCAAAGAAGGTGGCTTGAGCGCTTAAAGGAATATGAATTGAGTGTGTTTTACCATCTGAGCAAGGCAAATATCACTACAACATTTTAGTCCTAAGGCCACACTAAATCTGGACAACACTTATAAAGTGTTGCCTAAAATATTTTTGGCATCACTTTTAAAGCGTTGCCTTAATTTTTAGCTTTTGGCAACAATAATATTAGCAACACTTGTAAAGTGTGCTCATTAATGGTATAGGCAACACTTATATACGTTGGCACATCATCCTATAATTGACAACACATATTTATACATGTGACAACACTTTTAAAGTGTATTATTTTCATAATTATAAAAACAATACTTTATAAGTGTTGCCTTATAAATTTTCCAAAAATATTATATTCCCTCCACCATATTTAACTTTCCCACCATTATATTGCCAGAAATTCATAATGCGCTCTTTCTAAGAATACCAAAACGTACGCTAAACCCTTCTCTCTGATCTGTACGCTCTCTGGTTAAGAACAAAACCCTTCTCTCTGATCTGTACGCTCTCTGGTTAAGAACGAAGAACGAAGAATCACGCTGCTCTTCGCTGTACGTCTCTCTACTAGGACCTCTCTGATCTGTACGCTCTGTGTTAAGAATGAAGAACGAAGAACGAAGAATCACGCTAAGAAGACCTCTCTGATCTGTACGCTCTCTGCTATCTTTGTTCTCTGTTCTTGCCCCAAATCGTTGCTTCAAGTTTCATCAGAATTCTTTTGCCCCAAATCTAAAATCTCAAGGGTCACTACAATTTACAGGTATTTCTTTAATCAACACACAAATTAGTAATTTAATGAAAAGTAAATTGAAGTTTTTATGTTATAGGTTTATTCAATACTAGTAGTTTTGGTTCAAACTTCATTCTGAACCAAGTAATTAGATAAGCTGTGTTAGAATTCCATACTCACACCCATAAAATTGAGATCCCAAATCTGCAGGTTCATTTAGCTGCCCCCCCTCCCCCAATTGTTTTCTATTGTTATAAATCGAGGAAACTGAATCCTAGAGATATTCTGGTTGGAGAACTAGAGTAGAAATTGAAGAATGGACGGTTCCAATGAATGATGCTAATAAGTTTTGTTGCATAATTTCGTCTAAACAAGCTTCAGTCAGCTGGAACTCTAGTCCATTCAATTCAACTTATCTTTTGAAAACCTGGTTTATTTAATCTTTTTCTGGTGCTGCAGTATGTGGTGTCTTTTAGACTACTTCGCTAGCATCTGTTCTAGTAGTCTCACATTGATTCAGTAGAGTTATCTGATATCTTTTGAATCTCAAGTATCTGAAACTAGAATTTTCTCTTTTGGCTTTCCAGAGGTTGAACAGCTTTTGAGCCCAGAGGAAAGGGAAATTTTGTATCGTAATCAAACTCCAGAGCTGGATAAGATATCAATTGTAAGTGTTCTGAGGAGATTCAACTTCCTTTTTCATACCTACATTCTTATCTGATAAGTAGATTAGTTCATTTATCTAAGTTTATTTTCTAAAGGCTGGATGGAGACTTTGAGATTCTGTCAATACTATGATCATGTTGTTCGTTGAGAATGCTATAAGACAGTGTATGTGATAGTTTATGTCAGTGATGTCACCAAGTTATCTCCATGACACATCATTTATTCCTTTCTCTATTGTCAACAACTTATCTCCACGACACATCATTCAATTTTTTCATTTAATTTTAGATTTTCTGGTCCCATGAATGAATCTGAGAAGATGTGGAAATAAAATACCTTTTAAGATGTCCCTGAAAGGGACACACAAAATTTCAAATGCTTTAGAATCAAAATTGTTGGTGGCACTAAAATCAGGTCATGAGGTTACTCATTTTATCAGGAAAAACAGAGATAACCAGAAGCAGCACTAAAGCTATTACATATATCTATAAATTACAAATTTCTTAATCAGAAGCTGCTTTAAAGCTTGCATATCAACTTGAATATTATCAGCACTAATGCTTTTCGTTTGACGTTTTAAAGCTGTCTTTATCTGATCTGAACTTCTCTTCTTTGGCTAAATCTTGCAATTTTCCCCTTATTGTCGGATTCTTGATCCATTTCAGATCTGAACTAAAGCTCTTTAGTTTCAAAAGATAAAGGTCTTTGGGTCTAGCTATGTTGAGTTTGAGCTTGTGGAGAGGATAGTGGATGTGTCTTTTTACTTAATTTGGTTGGTTCTTTTGGATTTCATTAGAGAGTATGAGTGATGTATAGAATTTGTTCTTCATGATATTTGGAATTCATGATGAAAGAAGATTTCTTTTTGGATCTCATATTGAACTTCTCTTGCTGCTCCTTTACTTTGTTATAGTTCAAGTCTTTGTTGAACTTAAATTTGTGAAGAAGATACTGGATATGTTTTTTTTAAAAAAATAATTTAGTTTGTTTCTTTGGTTTGAATAATAGGATAAACCAATAGAGAGTATGATCAAATGTTTGGGATTGGATTTTCATCGAATTCCGACGCTCAGAACTCAAAACGACTAGAAAACTCAAAATTTTCAACTTTAAAGACTAAAAATGAACTTATGCACCTAAACTCTCCAATTTATTGTTAAATTCAGTTCTGCAAGTTCTATTAGCCTAGATTCAGCATTTTTGAGCTGATGGATTCGACGGAATCGAATTCCGACGCTCAGAACTCAAAACGACTAGAAAACTCAAAATTTTCAACTTTAAAGACTAAAAATGAACTTATTGACCTAAACTCTCCAATTTAATGCCATATTAAGTTCTGCAAGTTCTCCTAGCCTAGATTCAGCATTTCGGAGCTGATGGATTCGACGGAATCGAATTCCGACGCTCAGAACTCAAAACGACTAGAAAACTCAAAATTTTCAACTTTAAAGAACTAAAAGTGAACTTATGGACCTAAACTCTCCAATTTAATGCCATATTAAGTTCTGCAAGTTCTCCTAGCCTAGATTCAGCATTTCGGAGCTGATGGATTCGACGGAATCAAATTCCGACGCTCAGAACTCAAAACGACTAGAAAACTCAAAATTTCCAACTTTAAAGAACTAAAAGTGAACTTATGGACCTAAACTCTCCAATTTAATGCCATATTAAGTTCTGCAAGTTCTCCTAGCCTAGATTCAGCATTTCGGAGCTGATGGATTCGACGGAATCGAATTCCGATGCTCAGAACTCAAAACGACTAGAAAACTCAAAATTTCCAACTTTAAAGAACTAAAAGTGAACTTATGGACCTAAACTCTCCAATTTAATGCCATATTAAGTTCTGCAAGTTCTCCTAGCCTAGATTCAACATTTCGGAGCTGATGGATTCGACGGAATCGAATTCCGATGCTCAGAACTCAAAACGACTAGAAAACTCAAAATTTTCAACTTTAAAGAACTAAAAGTGAACTTATGGACCTAAACTCTCCAATTTAATGCCATATTAAGTTCTGCAAGTTCTCCTAGCCTAGATTCAGCATTTCGGAGCTGATGGATTCGACGGAATCAAATTCCGACGCTCAGAACTCAAAACGATTAGAAAACTCAAAATTTTCAACTTTAAAGACTAAAAATGAACTTATGGACCTAAACTCTCCAATTTAATGCCATATTAAGTTCTGCAAGTTCTCCTAGCCTAGATTCAGCATTTTGGAGCTGATGGATTCGACGGAATCGAATTCCGACGCTCAGAACTCAATACGACTAGAAAACTCAAAATTTCCAACTTTAAAGAACTAAAAGTGAACATATGGACCTAAACTCTCCAATTTAATGCCATATTAAGTTCTGCAAGTTCTCCTAGCCTAGATTCAACATTTCGGAGCTGATGGATTCGACAGAATCGAATTCCGACGCTCAGAACTCAAAACGACTAGAAAACTCAAAATTTCCAACTTTAAAGACTAAAAATAAACTTATGGACCTAAACTCTCCAATTTAATGCCATATTAAGTTCTGCAAGTTCTCCTAGCCTAGATTCAGCATTTCGGAGCTGATGGATTCGACGGAATCGAATTCCGACGCTCAGAACTCAAAACGACTAGAAAACTCAAAATTTTCAACTTTAAAGACTAAAAATGAACTTATGGACCTAAACTCTCCAATTTAATGCCATATTAAGTTCTGCAAGTTCTCCTAGCCTAGATTCAGCATGTCGGAGCTGGTGGATTCGACAGAATCGAATTCCGACGCTCAGAACTCAAAACGGCAAGAGAACTCAAAATTTTCAACTTTAAAGAACTAAAAGTGAACATATGGACCTAAACTCTCCAATTTAATGCCATATTATGTTCTGCAAGTTCTCCTAGCCTAGATTCAACATTTCGGAGCTGATGGATTCGACAGAATCGAATTCCGACGCTCAGAACTCAAAACGACTAGAAAACTCAAAATTTTCAACTTTAAAGACTAAAAATGAACTTATGGACCTAAACTCTCCAATTTAATGCCATATTAAGTTCTGCAAGTTCTCCTAGCCTAGATTCAGCATTTTGGAGCTGATGGATTCGACGGAATCGAATTCCGACGCTCAGAACTCAAAACGACTAAAAAACTCAAAATTTCCAACTTTAAAGAACTAAAAGTGAACTTATGGACCTAAACTCTCCAATTTAATGCCATATTAAGTTTTGCAAGTTCTCGTAGCCTAGATTCAGCATTTTGGAGCTGATGGATTCGACGGAATCGAATTCCGATGCTCAGAACTCAAAACGACTAGAAAACTCAAAATTTCCAACTTTAAAGAACTAAAAGTGAACTTATGGACCTAAACTCTCCAATTTAATGCCATATTAAGTTCTGCAAGTTCTCGTAGCCTAGATTCAGCATTTCGGAGTTGATGGATTCGACGGAATCGAATTCCGATGCTCAGAACTCAAAACGACTAGAAAACTCAAAATTTCCAACTTTAAAGAACTAAAAGTGAACTTATGGACCTAAACTCTCCAATTTAATGCCATATTAAGTTCTGCAAGTTCTCATAGCCTAGATTCTTCATTTCGGAGTTGATGGATTCGACGGAATCGAATTCCGATGCTCAGAACTCAAAACGACTAGAAAACTCAAAATTTCCAACTTTAAAGAACTAAAAGTGAACTTATGGACCTAAACTCTCCAATTTAATGCCATATTAAGTTCTGCAAGTTCTCCTAGCCTAGATTCAGCATTTCGGAGCTGATGGATTCGACGGAATCGAATTCCGACGCTCAGAACTCAAAACAACTAGAAAACTCAAAATTTCCAACTTTAAAGAACTAAAAGTGAACTTATGGACCTAAACTCTCCAATTTAATGCCATATTAAGTTCTGCAAGTTCTCCTAGCCTAGATTCAGCATTTCGGAGCTGATGGATTCGACGGAATCAAATTCCGACGCTCAGAACTCAAAACGACTAGAAAACTCAAAATTTCCAACTTTAAAGAACTAAAAGTGAACTTATGGACCTAAACTCTCCAATTTAATGCCATATTAAGTTCTGCAAGTTCTCGTAGCCTAGATTCAGCATTTCGGAGTTGATGGATTCGACGGAATCGAATTCCGACGCTCAGAACTAAAACGACTAGAAAACTCAAAATTTCCAACTTTAAAGAACTAAAAGTGAACTTATGGACCTAAACTCTCCAATTTAATGCCATATTAAGTTCTGCAAGTTCTCGTAGCCTAGATTCAGCATTTCGGAGTTGATGGATTCGACGGAATCGAATTCCGATGCTCAGAACTCAAAACGACTAGAAAACTCAAAATTTCCAACTTCAAAAAACTAAAAGTGAACTTATGGACCTAAACTCTCCAATTTAATGCCATATTAAGTTCTGCAAGTTCTCGTAGCCTAGATTCAGCATTTCGGAGTTGATGGATTCGACGGAATCGAATTCCGATGCTCAGAACTCAAAACGACTAGAAAACTCAAAATTTCCAACTTTAAAGAACTAAAAGTGAACTTATGGACCTAAACTCTCCAATTTAATGCCATATTAAGTTCTGCAAGTTCTCCTAGCCTAGATTCAGCATTTCGGAGCTGATGGATTCGACAGAATCGAATTCCGACGCTCAGAACTCAAAATGGCTAGAGAACTCGTAATTTTCAACTTTAATGAACTAAAAGTGAACTTATGGACCTAAACTCTCCAATTTAATGCCATATTAAGTTCTGCAAGTTCTCCTAGCCTATATTCAGCATTTCAGAGCTGGTGGATTCGACAGAATCGAATTCCGACGCTCAGAACTCAAAACGGCTAGAGAACTCAAAATTTTCAACTTTAAAGAACTAAATATGCATCTATGGACCTAATATCTCCAATTTAATGCCATATTTAGTTCTGTAAGTTCTCGTAGCCTAGATTTAGCATTTCGGAGCTGATGGATTTGACAGAATCGAATTCCGACGCTCAGAACTCAAAATGGCTAGAGAACTCGTAATTTTCAACTTTAATGAACTAAAAATGCATCTATGGACCTAAAATCTCTAATTTAATGCCATATTCAGTTCTGCAAGATCTCCTAGACTAGATTCAGCATTCCAGAGCTGATGGGTTCGACAGAATCGAATTCTGACGCACAGAACTAAAAACGGCAAGAGAACTCGAAATTTTCAACTTTAAAGAACTAAAAATGCATCTATGGACCTAAAATCTCCAATTTAATGCCATGTTCAGTTCTGCAAGTTCTCATAATGTTAGTATTTTTTGCTAGGGCAGATCACAGATTATCAGGTAGAAATTTCTATCTTTAAAAATTGGAGGGATCCTTTTCTTACTGTTTGGTGCTGCTATATTTTACTTTTTTGAGGTGTTGAAAGTGATGCAGATTCTTAGTGTAGTAGAAAAGGTTTGAACCAAATGTTAAATGAATCTATTTAGTTCGCTAATATATTTACTTGTTATTTCTTAGAAGTATAGTCAACATTCAAAAATAACTGTGGAGGCTTTGAAGATTGATTTGGCTTAACATACGTGTCATGACTAGGTAAGAAATTCTTATCATTGTTAGCGCATGAGTTTAATAACTTACTCGTAACATTTAGAAGTTATTTGTAAATTAACTAGTATCTTGATGATTGT
Organism: Solanum rostratum; assembly: GCA_029948455.1. NCBI lineage: Eukaryota > Viridiplantae > Streptophyta > Magnoliopsida > Solanales > Solanaceae > Solanum > Solanum rostratum. Next base: position 20,386,053 of record CM057049.1, read on the forward strand.
TTATTGAAAGATTTAATATCAATATTTATCTTTAGGAATCCAAATATCCCATCCAAGGATTGGATGAATTTGGCGAGGTATAGCAAAGAGTATATTGATGGTGTTCAATCTTTCCTAGATTTTGCTTACTCTTATGGGGATCCTCAAGGTGAAGAAATTCAGTGTCCATGTGCAAAGTGTTGTAATATTCGTTGGACTCGAAGAGATGTAGTGTATGATCATCTAATATGCTATGGATTTGTTCAAGGTTATACTAGATGGATTAATCACGGGGAATGGGAAATCAATTTGAATGTTGATGATGATATGGATGACTCCCATGATGATATTAATGGATTGTTGAATGATCAATTTAGAGATGTTGCGCAGGGTGAAGGAGTTTATGAAGGTCCTAATGAAGATGCCAAAAAGTTTTATAACTTAGTTGAGGAGGCAAGCCAAGAACTATATCCTGGTTGTAAAGGATTCTCGAGATTATCATTCACAATCCGTTTATATTTGTTGAAGTGCCTACACGGATGGAGCAATGAATCATTTACTTCTCTTTTAGTGTTATTAAAAGAGGCATTGCCCGAGTTGAACATTCCTCCGTCGTACAATAAAGCCAAGTCTATGATTAAGAATCTTGGTCTTGATTATGAGAAAATTGATGCATGTCCTAATGATTGTATGTTGTTTAGGAATAATCATAAGCATGATGAATTTTGTCATACTTGCGGAGCTTCGCGATATATCAAATATTCTGAAATAGAGGGCGAGCTTGAGCCTCCGAAAAAATCTCATCGAGTTTCAGCAAAGATTTTGAGACACTTTCCATTAATTCCTAGACTCAAAAGGCTATTTATGTGCTCAAAGACTGCAGATTCATTAAGGTGGCATGATGAGGAACGTTGTAAAGATGGAAAGTTAAGGCATCCTGCTGATGGCCTAGCATGGAAAGACTTTGATAGATTACATCCAGAATTTGCACTTGATTCTCGCAATGTGAGACTTGGCTTGGCAAGTGATGGGTTCAATCCATTTCGTACGATGAGTATATCTCATAGCACATGGCCAGTTATGTTGATGGTGTATAATCTACCGCCTTGGATGATCACAAAATCTGAATATTGTATGCTTTCATTAATTATACCTGGGCCACGATCACCTGGAAACGACATTGATATTTACTTACAACCATTGATAGATGAGTTAAAAGTATTGTGGGATTGTGGAGTTGAAACATACGATGCTTCAAGAAATCAAACTTTTCAAATGCGAGCAACACTTATGTGGACAATCAATGACTTTCCTGCATATGCCATGTTATCTGGTTGGAGTACAAAAGGAAAGTTGGCTTGTCCTTGTTGTAATTATGGCACTAATTCTCTCTATCTTAAACATAGTCGAAAAATGTGCTATATGGACCATCGTGTTTTTCTACCCATGGATCATCCATGGAGAGATGTTTTGACAAAAATAGTACTATTGAGGATATGCTAGCAAAACGGCCTGATGACATTCCTGAAATTCATTTTCGTCAGTTGATTGAGTATTGGAAACATCCAACTGTACAAGTCAGGCTACAATAATGCATTTTTTCTTCGATATATTTTGCGTTATCTCTATTCTTTTTTTTAAAAAATTTATAAATTAATACATCTTTTTGTATTGAAATTTAGGCTATCTCTGAGGCGAATTCCCAAAACAGGAAAAAACAAAAGTGGAGGCATCGAATGGGACCGATTAATTTTGCAAGAGTACGCGTGGCATTGGTAATACTCAGCATACACTTTGTAAAATTTGAATTTTATTTTTTGGTACTTTACTAGAACATGTTGATGTTTTAGGTAATGCTTTATATTTGTGTAATTTGTAGCGTGCAACTAATGAAAACAATGAGGAACCATCAAAGTCTGAAATGTTTATTGCAACTCGTACAAAGAAAGGAAAAGAACTTCAGGCTGATACCCAAGTTGCAATAGTAAGTTATTTATAGTGAAAAGAACTTGAGGCTGATACCCAAGTTGCAATAGCAAGTTAAATTTAACTGTGCCATGTCAATTGTTTTGATAGGCTGAACTTCAAAATCGCCAAAATGCTGGAGAAACACCAGATGATGCATTTAGGGCAGTGTTTGGAAAGGAACAACCTGGTCGACTCAGATGCTATGGTAGATCAGTGACAACAAGTTCTCTTAAAAAGGAGGAGGAAATTAACAAGCTTAAACAAAAGCATGCCAATGAATTAAATTCTCTAAAGGAAGAAATGAGAGAGGAAATGCGAAATTTATTTAGTCAATTGTTGCAAAACAACCCAGGATTGAATGTTCAAGATATACCAGGGTGCGTCGGATCTAATCTTGCTTCACCTGCGGATGCAAGTAGTGCACAAGCTGTAAGAGGTCAAAATCTTCTACATTCTTCTGGATCAACCCATGCTTCGATTGTTAACTCAAAAGGTATTTTATCCTAAAGAACTATATCTTATATGATTGAGAAAGAGTTGGCTAATCAGTGCTCCTATATTGTAATCTTGTTACCCAATTCTCTTGCGGTTGCCTTTCTGCCATAGTTTCTTTTCCATCATAGATGTCTCCATCTTGGTTGATAGTAAAACATTGGAGTTTATATCTTGAATACCCCTTTTATCATTGGACTTGACTTAGTTTTCATATTTGGTACTCTTTGGAATTCAAATGTTTTCAAGTCACTGCACATGGAAAAGCATGTTTGTCATCTGTTTTACCCCATTAGTTATAAATTAGTTATAAACTATAACTAGTTATAAATTAGTTATAAATTAGTTATAAACTATAACTAGTTTTAAGCTCTATAGGAAGTACAATATATCGAAATAAAGCAACTAGTCGATATCCTTCACTAGTTCGAGTAGATTTTAGTCTGTTTACTCCAGCTGTCCAGAAATGTTACTGCACTCATGTCTCAGATACTCTAAAATAGGGAGCCTATTTCTTCTGTTAACGAATCTTCCAGAATAATGTTATCCGGTTGCAACACTCTAAGAAGTGTCAAGTGTCTTATGTGTGACAGAAATAACTGGGGTCACGAAGGGAACTGCTCACTTTCAAAGATATGAGATGCTTACTACCAGCTGAAGATTTATTAGAATTGAACAAAACATATATTAACTTAGTTGGTTAGACGTCTCTGTGAATGGTTAACTTGAGTTTGTTCTAACTTGAGTTGGTTAGAACAAAACATATTTCTGGAGTTGGCTGTCGTCAGTCTGAATGGTTAGACGACGATGTAGGAAATCTGAAGCATGAAATGGAGCACCTGAATCGATTAACTTGAAAAACTTTCCCTTTGTGGCTTTTACTGTACAAATGGTCATAACTCAATTGCATAACCTTCATCATCTGCAAATTGTTTTTGGCAGAAATAAAGGAATCCAAATTATGTTGAATCTTAAGCCACAAATCCTTTTTATTTTCTTTCATTCTAACTATTACTCCAGCAATCAAAACAAGAGCCAAAGGTAGACCTTTACATTTCTCAACAATTTGGTGTCCAACATCTGACAGTTCAGAAAGGCAGCTTCCGTGATCTCCAAATATCCTCTTTTCGAATAATTCTCAACTTTTTTCAGGTTTTAACAGTTGCCAATCTACCTTACTAATTTGGCTAGTTAGGATAATTCTATACAGACTGTAATTCTAATTTCTGGTCCAATAATTTCTGCATATTGGAGCATATTAGAATTCTGAGTATTTTTTCTGAAAGTACTATTTGCATCTTTTTTGTATACTATTTGTATATTATTTTTCAATGTTTCTGAAAGTGCAATGCTTCTTTTGTTGTTGAAAGTGCAATGCTTCTTTGGTTATTTCAATGAACTCTAAACATTTCTACCCTCTAATTGTTCAACTCTCTAATTGTTTTATTTTTTTAATGTGTAGGAAAATGTGAGAGATCAAATTTGAATGGCGGCGACAAGTCAATTTGATTTATTGAAATGAATAAGAAGAGTTTTTGAACTATTTTTAGAGTTTAAATACATTTGATTTTGTGAAATTCATTGCGAGTATGCACATCTTTAAAAGACTCTTATAAGAATTTGTAAGACATTATTATTTGAAGTTTATTGCATATCTATATATTTAATTATTTGTAAGCAAAATTATGCGTAGTGTGATTAGTATATATATATATATATATATAAAAAATTCAATAATAAAATTTTGGCATATAAATTTGTTTTAGTCAATATTGCAAAACTTCAAAATTGAACATCAATTATGGCATGGATATTAGCAAAGGATACACTTTAAAGTGTTGTTTTAGAGATGTTATAAATGGCTACACTTCGTAAGTGTTGCCAATAAGTCTGAAGAGGCAACGCTTAAAACTGTAGCAGTATGTAGAAAAAGTGTTGTTATATAGCTATTACAAAGCGTTGCTTTTGCAACCCATGGGCAACACTTTTAAAGTGTAGCTGTTTAGGCGACACCTACAAAGTGTTGCCTAAAGTCAAAGGTAACGCTTCTTTAGGCCACCCCTGCAAAAGTGTTGCCTAAAGCCAAAAAGTGTTGGCTTTGATCAAAGACAACACTTTTTCATAGTTTAGGCCACACTTAATCGAGGTGCTTAAAAGCCAAAAATGTTGTAGTGTATTGTGATTAGTGCACTTAATAGAATGCCCATGGGTAGCATGGCTCATGTAGAAGATAGGAAGAAAGAGTTGGTTAAATATGTTCACCAATTAGCCCATTTGGGTGTAAGGTTGAGTGACTCCAATAAGGGCGATATTTTTGTTCAAAATGGCATAAAGTCATCTTTGGTGGTGGATGTAAAAGTGAAGCTACGCATGGATCTAACCTCAGTTGAGTTGGTGAAGTTGGTGATTTATAAGAAGATAGAGGTTTTCTCCCAAGGGAAAGATGGAGTACTTCATTACAAAAGCCGTCTATGTGTTCCAAATGTTGATGGCCTTAGGGAGATGATATTGAATTAAGCTTATAACTCTCAGTATTCTATCCATCTGGGATCCACAAAAATGTATAGAGACTTAAGAGAAGTGTCTTGGTAGAATGGTATGAAGAAGGATATAGCAAAGTTTATGGTGAGATGTCCAAATTGCCAACAAATGAAGGTTGAACACCAAAGGCCGGAAGGTTTAGCCTAAGACATTGAGATTCCTACTTAAAAGTGAGAAGATGAGAACATGAACTTCATAACGGGTTTGTCCATACCCATAAGCAACATGACTCAAGTTGAGTGGTAGTGGATAGCATGACTAAATTAACCTATTTCCTATCGATTATGACTTTCTGTAGCTCCAAGATTATGCAAATATGTTAATGCTATGATATTTTGATGATTTAAAAAACCATGGGAACAGATGAGGGATCTGATCCATGAGTGGTTTGAACCTAAAAATGACACCCAACAAACACTGACAGTTTGTTATTTGTTGGTATGCATCTTCCTGCTCTACAGAAATTGTCTAGCCAATGAAAATTCTCCAGATGTTATTGATGTTGGGTATATATATCCAACCTTTCTTGAGAAGAAAGCTTGAGTCTCTCTACACATATTGAGTGAGTGTTCTTGGTGAGGCTCTCAAGTAGTACACTAGGAAGATCAAAATTATTATTTCTTTGTGTACTCCATTTGTGCTTAATGAGTGCTTGCATCTTGTGAATTGATTCCTATTCTATTAAGGGATACAATATTAAGCAAGATTTTGCTCTTTATTGCTAAAGCTAGCTATGGCTAGTCTTGAAGTCTAAGTTGGATAGAGTTAGTCGATTTAGTGGTAGCGCAGTAACTACTTAATTTGCTCAAACTAGTGGTAGAATTATCATAGTGTGGGGGAAGGTCTTTAGAGTTAAATTCCTTGATTTCAACAGTTTGTAATCTAAATCTTTGCTTCTTTGAGTTAATGGAGTTGGGTTAAAATCGTGTGAGTACAGGTCGTGGTTTCCTTCTATCTTGAGCAAGGGAGCTTCCACATAAAATAGCTTGTGCACTTTTACTTTGCCGCTTTACCATTTTAGCTAGTTTCATTAACTGTTGTTCAGACGAGGGACCTGGTTCCTATACACTCAGTAGATGCTATGTTCCATCAAATGTATATTCGAGTATTAATGAAACTTTATGGTGTGCCCTTGTCTATTATTCCAGATTGCGATGCTCAATTTACTTCACATTTTTGGAAATCCTTTTAAAGAAATCATGGTACTAAGGTTAAGCTAAGTACTCCTTTCCTTCCTCAAACTGATGGTCAAGCCGAGAGAATGACTGAAACCTTGGAAGATATGTTGAGGACATGTGTACTTGATTTTAAGGGTAAATGAGATGATGACTTATCGCTGATTAAATTTGTATATAACAATATCTATCACTCGAGAATTATAATGACACCTTTTGAGTCTTTGTATGGAAGAAGGTGTAAGTCCCCAGTAGGGTGGTTTGAAATAGGTGAAGTAGCCTTGATAAGACCTGAACTGATATTTGACGTTGTGGAGAAGTGGAACTTATACGAAAAAGGTTTAAGGCTGTCCAAAGTCATAAAAAGTCCTACTCAGATGTAAGAAGAAGGGGAATTGAATTTGAATTTGATGATTAGGTCTACTTGAAGATTTTACTCATGAAGAGGGTGTTGCATTTTGACAAGAAAGGAAAGCTTAATCCCTAGTATGTGGGCCCATAAAGGATCCTAAGCTGTATGGGTAAGGTGGTCTATGAGTTAGATTTGCCATTAAAGTTAGTCTCAATTCATCTACTGTTTCATTTGTCAATGTCGAGGAAGAGTGTGGTGTGGGTGATTTATATTCCATTGTGTCATTGGAAGGTATGGGTGTTGAAGAAATCTTGACTTGTGAGAAGGTTCCAACTGAAATCCTAGGCCGGCACGTGAAAAGGATGAGAAACAAAGAGATTGCATCCGTTAAGGTACTATGGAGGAATAACAAGTTAAAAGTGCTACATGAAAGCAGAAGTGGACATGATGAAAGACTATTCTTACCTCTTTTCTTTCTCTCAAGCCTAAGATAATTAATAATCATGCTCAAATCCTTCAAATTCTTACATTTCAGCCTTTTCATGTCATATCGTATGTATTCACACTCATGGAATTGACTTTGAATGATATTTTATGCAAAGGTTTGAAAATTTCATTACTTGATGTTTTAAGTTGCATTATTGTATTCATGATGGATTGTTGATATTTATTTTACTCTACTCAAGCTAGCATTTATCTCATTCTAGGACGAATATTTTCAAGGAGGAGATATTGTAATACTCCTAAGTTGGAAGGTCGAATTATAAAAGAAAATGCAAAAAAATAAAAATAAAAAAAATCTGGTGCAGGAACTATGAGCCCAGTCCACAGGCCTTAGTCACTTCCACAAGTTGTAGATTTGGTCTCGTAGATGACCTTGACACTTGGAATTTTTTTTGAGAACATGAGTCGTTGTACCAGACCTGACCACAATCCATAATAGGAACCACAACTCGTGGATGGAAATTAGAGACTATGAAAAGTTGGTTCAACAAAAGAAGGCTCTTTATGAGTCATAGAATAATCTATGACTCATAGATACTAGTCGTGGATAGGTTCAGTGAAATATAAAAATTTGACTTAGGATGGAGGAAACCATGAGGGTGTTCTATGGTTTGTAGAAGACAAGTCAAGCCCGTAGAGTTGGTCATAGTTAGAGATTTAGAAGGGATGATTTTAGTCCAGTTCATACGAGAGGTAACTACGATCCGTAAAAGGAACTACGCATCATAGACATGGGTTTTCATGAATTAGATCTTGCAACATCGAAAATTGACCCTAACTTTCTTGAACGAACTCTAAGGCCAGTGAATGGATCTATGGACCATAGAAGGGTCTCGTAGACTCTATTCGTCAGATGTTAATGAAGCACAATTTTGGTAAATCCTTTCTTTCTAACTCCTAAACTATGTTAGTTTGACGCTATAGTTATCCATAACTGTCCCAACCCATGCCTTATTAACCTTATTTTCACCCAACTCTTAAATTACTCCAATTTCTCTTTCAAGCTAGCGTTTCAAGCTTCACCATTCAATTCGAGAATTTTCCTAGCAATTTCATCTAAGCTATGTGGGTATTCATCCATAAGTCCCTTTCACCCATGGAACTCAAATAATTCTCCTCTTTTACATCAAATTCAAGTATGTTTTCAAGAGTTTTCATATTTTTTATTCCAATTGTATACATTAATTATCACTTATATTATGGTTATCTTCTCAATTATACATGAATGGTTGTGAATTGCATAAATTACATAATTTGTGAGTAAATCCTTCTACATGCCATTTAAGGTTCATAAAATTATGTTTGGGCTCTCAATTTTTATTCAATTATTCTTATTTCACGTGATTATGTATGAATTTACCTCAATTATATGATTTTAAGTTTATTGATTATGAACCCATACTTTGTCCTAATTTTCATCTCAAGTTATGATTATACAAATTCAAGTGTTCAAGCAAGTTTATGAAAAGGAACTTAAGGCCTAAATGGTGAATTAAGACCCTATTATACTCAAACTGAATTACGGTTTGTAATTACGGAAGGCCTACACCCACATCACATGAATTACATGTTAATAAGCTATTCTTTGAATATAGTTTTTATGGATTAGATTGGTTGATTTGATTGGCCTTTCCTACATGATAAGCTTATGAATATTATGACCAATGAATTGTTACAAGTCTTATAAATCTATGATAAGTATGATTTTATAATATGTATTTTGTGAAATTTGACTTAGCATCGAATGGGGCTTGAGGTAGGGACTCGACCTAAGAGGTCCTTAGTAGAATCTTCTAGTCTCATAACTCATCGCCATTATAGGAATTATTGTCAATATGTCCTGGCTAGTCGATCCACGTATAGCATATGTTTATGACACCCGCTTGGTGGGGTAGAGTTTTACCTTAGTAAGTAGACTTTCTTTTTGCACTGTATAAGCAGACATCGAAATTTCATGTTATAGCTCGCATTGTCTTATTGTCAGTTATCTCCCACATATATATGACTCTTTATGATACTTTACATGACTATCCTTATGCCTTACTTATGCATTGGCCATTAACGTATTTACTTGTGCTTTTAACTTCTCTTCATACTTGGTCACTTGCACTACATAATTTACTTTACATTGCATTTCCTACATACTTAGTATATTCAAACGTGCTAATACATATTCATTGCCTATACTATACACAATGTAGGGATGAACGATCTTCCATCACCTTACTTTTGTGGCTAGTTCTGACATTAACTTGAAGACTTGGTGGTGAGTCCTCATACTCCAAGAGCAAATTCGATGCTATTCTACCTTGTCGCTTATTTTGATGTTTGGAGACCATTTCTTTTATTATTTCTCTTTCCTTGAGGGTGAGTTAGGAACATGTCTTAGCCCCCACCTATATTAGACTATATTAAAGACATGTCAGATATGCAAGAGTCTATATTGTCAAATCACTTCCCTAGTGGTATTATGGTTTAGTTCCTTTATATAATCTTCTGCATTATGATTGTTTATTTGATTGCCTATGAATGCTTATCATATGCTAAGAAGGCTTGATTGGAGTTTCCCTTGGGAATCCCAATCGTCGTATCACATCTAGAGCCTATATTGGATTGTGACATATTACTTCTTTTTTTACATCGATTGACATAATTTATACTAAGTAGATAATAGTCTTTTTTCACTAAAATTAAGTAGTCAACAATCAAACTAATTATACAAGAACATCTAAGAAAATATGTGCTAAAAAAAACTTACAACTAGAATAGCTTAGCGGATGTTTAGATTCATGTGCAAAAGAAAAAGAGTTCAACTTCATATTAATCATCAAGAATGCTACTAATAGCCAAATCTACAAAGATTTATGTTAATTAGTCAGAAAAATGTAAATGACTATTTAAATGGTAATAAAAAATTAATATGATTAAAATATTCCTATCTTGTTCAAGCTATTCGAGAACATCTATATCTTCTTCAACATTAACAAACCGTCATTCACTCTGAATTCAATCTTGAATAGACACTAGACTTTGCACTAATTTTAAAAGTTAATGAACTTCTAAATGAATCCAAGATATGTCCACCAGCAAATGAATATTCAAATGTCACACTTGAAATACGAATAACTAAACATTACGAGCCATCCCAATAAGAATAGAAAACCTACTCAAGTTTATTTTTTACCAATACAAAATATTACATTTCTTGATTTTAACTTTATTTTTTCATCAAGGTATTTTGCAATTCTGTTTTAACAGTTGTTGTATTTTCAACTTTATGTTTAATTTCATTAGATCATTCATGTCCGACCCTAAAAATTTTGTCAATTGAACAGTAATACATAAACTTGAAAGTGGTAAAGTAGAATATTCAAATGAAAACAAGATAAAAATGAAGAGTATTAACTATATGTACCTTTTAAAAGAGACTTTACATATTCACCAAACATCACATCAATATAGTTTTCAACTCCCTTCTCTATAATTAGTCTTTTTTCTTTTCCAGACTCATTTGAAGTGCAAAGTCAATCGAAATAAACTTGTGCTGAAGATTCAAAACACAAGAAATAAAAATCATCTTATTCATTTCGTTCGGAGTATTCCAATACTTAAGTTTTTTCTTATATTATAAGTAATTTTACCTAAAAAATCATCATTGTCATCTTCACTCGATATCAATTGCTTCAAATAATAAAAAATCTTATAACTTTTTAAAAGTATCAATTTTATGTGTTGTAGTGTGATCCAAATACTTCTTTGATAAGAGCATAGAAGATTTGAAGAAAATTAGTAATTTTTTTACATAATCCCGATTATCACTTGAAAGTGCATTGGCAGTAATTTCATCTTCATTCTGTTCATCCTCAACAAACTGAAGGTAATATTGCAAATCAATATCAGGATCAACAAAACTTAAAAATACATTTTCAAATTCAATAAGCCTATTCAACATCAAGTAAGTGGAGATTCACAACCTAGAAACATCCAAACATAATGATTTTTTAGAATTGATATCAACATCTTCACAACATTCTTGGAGCCTTTTAGACATTACAGGAGATTGTCTAATGTATTTAACTATTTTTCTAACCTATTCAATAGACACAACAAACATCTTCAAATCATCTTTAACAATAAGATTAATACTATACACCATACACTTCACATGAAGGAGTTCTTTATTCATGAAATTGATCCCCCATTTAGTAAATATCTTAGACTATTCTTTCACAACCACATTATTCGAACTAACATTATTGTTTGAGATAGTTGAAATTTTATCTAAATTCTAATCACGTAAATAATCATTAGTTATATTTTCACTACTATGATTAAAAATTAGACAAAAGCTAATTATCCTCTTATGCATAATTTATTCATTATCGATTCAATGTGCAAGTGATACACATGTAATTAATTTTAAAAATGACATAATAAGATGGATGGTGTCAATCTGATGGCTCGACATGAATTAGCAATTTTTTATCTCCTCAACTTTTGCTTCTCTTCATGAGATAATATTACTCAACTTTTGCTTCTCTTCATGCATTGTAGTGGTATGAGAAGTCCAAACTTTGGTTAATGACTTTACGAGGCTAGAAGTAACTAAGAAAGGAGGATTCTTGGCCCGTACAGAGGCAAAATCTTCATTTTTTGACAAGATTAAAGAAAAGCACTTTGATGATGAGAAGTTGAGCCAAATTCATGGTATGATCTTGCAAGAAGAGGCCAAGGAAGCTGCGATTGATGAGAAAGGCACTCTGAGAATTAAGGGGTAGATATGTGCGACCCGTGTTGATGATTTAATTCAGAATATTCTTGTAAAAGTTCATAGTAGGAGGTACTCCATACATCCTGATGCAATCAAGATGTGTCGTGATATGAGACAACATTATTAGTGGAGTAGAATTAAGCGTGACACTATTGATTTTGTTGCCTAGCGTCCCAATTGTGAGAAAGTAAAGTATGAGCACCAGAGGCCTATAGGAACTCTTCAAAAAATATTCTTTCCTGAATGGAAGTGGGAAAGAATTTTCATGGACTTTATGATTGATCTTCCATAGACATTAGGTAAGTTTGATTCGATATGAGTGATTGTTGACAAGTTAACCAAGACTGCAGACTTTACTTCGGTGATGTGACTTATAATGCAGAGAAGTTAGCCAAATTCTATATCAGCGAGCACTACTAGTAAATAGGTCTTTAGCGACAATTATTTTGTGGCAATAAGCTAATTGCCACTAATGTATACACACGAGGCAAAAGATCAACGACTAATGTTTAATAGCCAGCAATAAGTATATTTTTGGTAGTAATTAAAAACAATAGCCATAAAAACGCCTCTTTTCTTGAAAATAAAAGTTCCTTCCATTAATAACTTTGCCCTATCAAATAAGGAAAAGTTCCCTCCAACTTTGCCACTGCCATCAAATAAGGAAAATTAACCTCATTAAAACTCTCCCATGTTCATAAGGAAATCTTTTCTTAAAAATCTCTCACGTACAGAAGGAGTGGCACTAACTAATTATCACATAGCATGTCAGGCAGCGGCATACAGTTCCCTCGCAACTACGGCGATCAGGAACAACGAAGTTTTCAGGTATGTACTTCACGTTTCTTCACTCCTTTGTTTCTACATGTTCCAGCATCGTCCTTACTTTGTAAACCTTTATTGAAAATTTACCCCTGTAGTTTATTTTCTATCATGTTCATTGATCAGTTTTAGGCGAAGAAAACAGAAAATATGTTGATGAACTAATCAATACTTAGGCATCAATTATGATTTCCTAGTGATTTGATATTTGTAAAAGTAATGTTTTCTGAGTTTGTGATCTCTAGCTATTGTATTTATTTTATTGTACTTGATTGTATCGATTTCTTAATTAATATATAATAAAGTGTGTCACCTATGTGCTCTGTTTCTGTTAACTTGATCGATTTCTTAATTACATAGACGCATACAGGTGCTCTGTTTCTGTTAACTTAATTGATTTTTTAATTACATAGACGCATACAGGTGCTCTGTTTCTGTTAACTTGAGAAGAGATTTACTAATCACATCAGAATGATCAGGAGGTTTCTTAATCCTTTGAGTTTCCTTCTTTGAAAAGGTAGCCATCTCAATTTTTCAAGGTCCAAATATACTCTAGCTTTATTTAGGAGTTGATGCTTAAACACTTAGAATTGGCCGATGATGAGTTGAAGTCTGTCTAGTAGAGTAGGATCTCACTATCTCGGGGAAAAATGCAAAAGAGCTAGGTTCAGCCAATCTAAGAACACTGCAGGATCAGGTGTTGGATGTATTCAGTTCTTGAATTATGAATAGAGTGCCTGATGTAGGTAATTTGCCTCACTGGCTTAAGGAAGCGGTTGCTAACCCACCCCAGCCTCCTGGATATCCCCCAGATTCTTTTTGGATTTTCCAGCCATAGATTGCTCCACCATTTTCTGAACCTAACAGAACTCATTGTGATTCAAGGAACAAATTATTAGTGCCCTCACCCATAGGTGTTGTATAAGCAAATATAAGACCTCCCAGATTATCTCTGAGAGTTCCACAAGCTCCAATATTACCAGGTGTTATGTACTCTATTGGGAGTTTATGCTTAAAAGCTTGTGTGTCACTCTTATATTAAGGAACGTCATCGTTATATTAAGACGCACTATTAATGCATTAAGTACGTAATGATAGAACTCCTCTCAATACAAAGAAATTAGGTTCAGTCATTACTTAGTCATACTCCACTATTTTTGAAGTCTTCTCTTTTGTAGCACGAGCTGCTCAAGTTGCCTCCTCTTTAGTAGCATGATCTTCTTAAGATACCTTATTCATACCAGCAACATAACTTAATTCCTTGTCTGCAGCTTATCCTCTGTCAGGCTAGCATCATAAATTTCCTTAGTGAACTACAATTACTAATGCTAGAGCTGACACTTGGTTACTAGAATTTAAGAAAAAAGTAAACTCAGATCAGATGTGAAGATGTTGATATCAGCAAATTCTAGTAAAAACGCAGAAGAGATTCTTATGTTGGATCAAAAGAAACACACAAACTGAGAAAGAATGTGCTGGCTGAAAAACTTGAAGATATCTCAATTTTTACAAGCCCCTAATCACAAATGAGTCATTACAGGCCTAATTCCTGAATCTCAAAACTTGAAAAGTAGTTTGAACATAAACATTTGAAGCCTAGGATACCAATGTAGCATACTTTCATCACCAACACCCAATCCGTGAATGTTGAACAATCTCTTGATCGATAGAGCATAGTCATTATTAGGCAGCTTCCTAAAAGTAAAATTTCCAACACACACCACGTTCCCGTCCAGCAAACTTCTTGCCAGCTCCAACTTCCAGTATGGAAGAATGTGCTCAAACGTCTCAGAGAATGAAATCCGCAGCTCTCCAAAAATGAGATTGTCATGGGTAATCCTTTTCCGGATGATGTTATTCGGACTGATTACCAAGGCAGGGTCTGTCTTTATTAGCTCTCGAGTCACTGCTGGGATGAAATTGTAAGGGAATGTCTTCTTCCCCCAAACCTTAAAAAGTTTAGCGGGAAACAGAGACAAATACAGGAGCATCTTTTTTCTCAACTTTAGGCCTAGTGTACTTTTTATAGGCGCGCATATATATTGGTTCGCCCCTGCGCCATGTTCATCTCAACACCAACAGAATTTCCTAGCGAAAGAAATATAAATTGATCCCACTGCAAGTCCTTGTGGAGCAGCAGGTGCAGCCACCTTTGGCTTTGGTTTCTTGACCACTATGGCTTGTGTGGTCAGTACCATTCCTAAAACTGATGTTGTAACATGTCCATCTTCATAAACCCCATTACCAATTTCCATAGCTATCAGTTTCACAACTTCAAGATCAGCATTGGATGAAGCAGAAAAACCAGCCTCAATTATATCAACACCCGCTTAGCTAACTGTCGTGCAACATCAAGTTTCTCCGTAGTTGTCATTGTAGCCCCCTGGGGACTGCTCTCCATCATGGAGAGTAGTGTTGATTCAGTTCTGCAAGTTCTCTTAGATGAGATTCAGCATTTTAAAGCTAATGAATTCGACAGAATCGAATTCCGACACTCATAACTCAAAACAACTAGAAAACTCAAAATTTTCAACTTTAAAGAACTAAAAAAACAACTTTGGACCTAAAATCTCCATTTTAACTCCATATTCAGTTCTGCAAGTTCTCTTAGACGAGATTCAGCATTCCGAGGCTAATGGATTCGACAGAGTCGAATTTCGACGCTCAGAACTCAAAACGGCTAGAAACCTTAAAATTTTCAACTTTAAAGAACTAAAAATGTAACTATGGACCTAAAATCTCCAATTTAACTCCATATTCAGTGCTGCAAGTTCTCCTAGACTAGATTCAACATTTTGGAGCTGATGGATTCGACAAAATTGAATTCCGACGCTCAGAACTCAAAACGGCTAGAAAACTCAAAATTTTCAACTTTAAAGAACTAAAAAAACAACTTTGGACCTAAAATCTCCATTTTAACTCCATATTCAGTTCTGCAAGTTCTCTTAGATGAGATTTAGCATTCCAGAGCTAATGGATTTGACAGAATCGAATTCCGATACTCAGAACTCAAAACGGCTAGAAAACCTAAAATTTTCAACTTTAAAGAACTAAAAATGTAGCTATGGACCTAAAATCTCAAATTTAACTCCATATTCATTTCTGCAAGTTCTCCTAGCCTAGATTCAACATTTTAGAGCTGATGGATTTGACAGAATCGGATTCCGATGCTCAGAACTCAAAACGGCTGGAGAACTCAAAATTTTCAACTTTAAAGAACTAAAAATGCAACTATGGACCTAATAGCTCCAATTTAACTCCATATTCAGTTTTGCAAGTTCTCCTATCCTAGATTCAGCATTTCGGAGCTGATGGATTCAACAATACTGAATTCCGGTGTTCAAAACTCAAAATGGCTAGAGCACTCGAAATTTTCAACTTTAAAGAACTAAAAATGCAACTATAGACCTAAAATCTCCAATTTAACTACATATTCAGTTCTGCAAGTTCTCCTAGACTAGATTCAACATTTCGGAGCTGATGGATTCAACAGAATCGAATTCCGATGCTCAGAACTCAAAACGGCTAGAGAACTCGAAATTTTCAACTTTAAAGAACTAAAAACGAAACTATGGGCCTAAAATCTCCATTTTGACTCCATATTCAGTTCTGCAAGTTCCCTTAGATGAGATTCAACATTCCGGAGCTCATGGATTTTAAAGAATCGAATTTCGGCACTCAGAACTCAAAACAACTAGAGAACTCAAAATTTTCAACTTGAAATAACTAAAAATGCAACTATGGACCTAAATTCTCCAATTTAACTCCATATTCAGTTCTGCAAGTTCTCCTAGACTAGATTCAGCATTTTGGAGCTGATGGATTTGATAGAATTGAGTTCCGACTTTCAAAACTCAAAACGTCTAGAAAACTCAAAATTTTCAACTTTAAAGAACTTAAAAAACAACATTGGACCTAAAATCTCCATTTTAACTCCATATTCAGTTCTGCAAGTCCTCTTAAACGAGATTCAATATACCAGAGCTAATGGATTCAACATAATCAAAAATTCTGACGCTCAGAACTCAAAACGGCTAGAAAACTTAAAATTTTCAACTTTAAAGAACTAAAAATACAACTATGGACCTAAAATTTCCAATTTAACTCTATATTTAGTTCTGCAAGTTCTCCTAGCCTAGATTCAGCATTTCGGAGCTGATGGATTCGATAGAATCGAATTCCAATGCTTAGAACTCAAAACGGCTAGAGAACTCGAAATTTTCAACTTTAAAGAACTAAAAATGCAACTATGGACCTAAAATCTCCAATTTAACTCCATATTCAACTCTGCAAGTTTTACTAGACTAGATTCAGCATTTTGGAGCTGATGGATTTGACATAATTGAATTCCAACTCTCATAACTCGAAACGGCTAGAAAACTCAAACTTTTCAACTTTAAAGAACTAAAAGAACAACTTTGGACTTAAAATCTCCATTTTAACTCCATATTTAGTTCTGCAAGTTCTCTTAGATGAGATTCAACATTCTGGAGCTAATGGATTCGACAAAATCGAATTTCGACGCTCAAAACTCAAAACGGCTAAAAAAACCTAAAATTTTCAACTTAAAGAACTAAAATGCAACTATGGACCTAAAATCTCAAATTTAACTCCATATTCAGTTCTACAAGTCCTCCTAGCCTAGATTCAGCATTTCGGAGCTGATGGATTTGACAGAATTAAATTTTGATGCT
This sequence comes from Solanum rostratum, assembly GCA_029948455.1. Classification (NCBI taxonomy): domain Eukaryota; kingdom Viridiplantae; phylum Streptophyta; class Magnoliopsida; order Solanales; family Solanaceae; genus Solanum; species Solanum rostratum. The sequence goes on from CM057049.1 coordinate 20,403,351, forward strand.
CAGAACTCAAAACAGCTAGAGAACTCGAGATTTTCAACTTTAAAGAACTAAAAATGCAACTATGGACCTAAAATCTCCAATTTAACTCCATATTCAGTTCTGCAAGTTCGCTTAGACGAGATTCAGCATTCCGAAGCTGATGAATTCGGCAAAATTGAATTCCAATGCGTAGAAGTCAAAATGTCTAGAGAACTCAAAATTTTCAACTTTAAAGAACTAAGAATGGAACTTTGGACCTAAAATCTCCATTTTAACTCCAAATTAAGTTTTGCAATTGTCCCTTGACCAGCTTTGGCATTCCAAAGCTGATGGATTTGACAGAATCAAATTTCGAAGCTTAGAACTCAAAATGGCTAGAAATTTCAAAATTTTCAACTTTAAAAAACTAAAAATGCAACTATGGAATCTCTGTCATTCAAATTTAATGTACAATTTAACTGTTAAAATGGTATCTTTGTCAAAACAAAATTCATACTAAGAGGATGAACATTTTATTTGAAATATATTTTTGATTAATTTTCTCTCTTTTTTACTAATATATTTTTAGCTCCTACAATAATTGGAGAAAATAAGATAATATCTTCAACATCAAGAACGTTCAATAAATAAAAGGTGGATGTCTTTTGACAGACGTGGTAAAGAATACTTGGATGGAGTTGAAGATTTTTTAAATCATGCATTTTCTGAAAAATACGAAGGAGAGAAAATTTCATGTCCTTGTACTGAATGTGTACTTATCCATCAAGTAAATCGGGCTACAACTTATGATCATCTTGTGGTTAATGGTATTATGCAATCATATGATAATTGGTTTTGTAATGGAGAGTCTCTAAGAGGATCAAACAATACTGGAGTAAATATTGAGAGGCAGGCAACTGTACGAGGTGATGATATGAGAGGAATGATATATGATGCCTTTGGAGGTTTTACACAGTTCATAGATAGTGACATCAATGAAAGAGGTGAGATGGAGCCAAACCTACACGAAAATATTGCTAATGTACCTGGAATACAATCTCATGTAGAGGTAGATAAGTTTAAACGACTCATGAAGGAGGCAAATGAAGAATCATATCCTGGATGCAGGAAATTTAGCAAATTATCCTTTTTATTACATATCTATCGTACAAAATGCATGTTTAAATGGTCAAATGAATCCTTTAATTCTTTGCTTGAACTACTGAAGGATGCAATGCCTGAAGGATATGAATTGCCTCCTTCCTTTTATGAGACCAAAAAGATTATTGAAGGCTTGGGCTTAAAGTATGAAAAGATTCATGCTTGTCCTAATGATTGCACACTATTTTGGAAAGAATTTTCCAATAAGAATGTTAATGAATGCAAAATATGTGGTGCTTCTAGATGGAAAAATAATACTGAAAAAATTCCTGCTAACGTCTTGAGCTATTTTCCATTAAAACTAAGGTTGCAAAGATTATTTATGTCTTCAGAAATTTCTAAAGAAATGAGATGGCATCATGAAGAACGCAACAAAGATAGAGTTCTACGATATCCAGCAGATTCAGAAACTTGGAAAAGTTTTGATAGTAAGTATCCAGAATTTGCCAAAAATTCTCGCAATGTTCGTCTAGGATTAGTTTATGATGGATTTAATCCATTTGGCACAATGAGATCTATTTATAGTACATGGCCAGTAATTTTGGTGCCGTATAATCTTCCACCATGGATGTGTATGAAACAAGAGTTCTTTATTCTGTCTATGCAAATACCTGGACCAAAAGCTCCTAGGAATAATATTAATGTCTTTTTACAGTCGTTAATAGAAGAGTTAAATGAATTATGGAATGTTAGGATAGAAACTTACGACGCCTCTACTCAGGAGATATTTCAGATGTGAGCAGCTCTCATGTGGACTATAAATGATTTTCCAGCATATGACTATGTATCTAATATCGCACGTTGGATCCGCAAACGAAAGATATCTGGATTAAAAACTCATGATTGTCATGTTATAATGCAAGAACTACTTCCTCTTGCCTTACGAAGATCAACAGATAAAAGAATAAGTTCAGTTTTATTTGAACTATGAACATTCTTTCGTGTCTTATGTAGCAAAGTGTTATGACTAGATGAATTAAAGTTACTTGAAGAAAGAATTACAGAAATATTGTCTACTATGGAGAAGCTCTTTCCTCTTAGATTTTTTACTATTATGGTACACTTAGTTACTCACTTAGCAACAGAGACTAAACTTGCAGGGCCTGTATATTATCGTTGGATGTATCCAATTGAGAGGTACAAAAAATAAATATTGTATTATTATTTAATTTCTAAATCTTTATAATATCAAACTAGAAATATTATGTAATTATATAGGTATTTGGGTACTTTAAAATCATATGTTCGTAATCGTGCATGTCCAGAAGGTTCAATAGCAGAATCATACATAGCAAATAAGTGTTTAATATTTTGCTCATGTTACTTGGAGGGTGCAGATTCAAGGTCTTATTATTCAATAAAAAGTGATGATAAAATTGAGCTTGATAATAATAGAAAATAATGTCTTTTTCCTATGGTTGGGGAGCCATTTGGCAGAATAGATGTTTTTAAGTTGGATGAGAAAACATGATTGTGTATATATATATATATATATATGTATATATATATATATATATATATATATACACATACACACATATATTGTTATTACTTTATTTGATAACAAAATTGATAGACATGAGTCATGGAAATAGTGAACATATTGCTGAAATCAAGAGATCACATCGTAAGCGTCGTTTGAATCAACATCAACTTGACTGTTTGCATTTTGATACATTTCCAAAGTGGTTCAAGGAAAAAGTAAGTGGAACTCTAAGTCATTGGTCACGTTAAATTATTGATTTTGTATTTATGATTGTATTTGCTATATATGTTTAGGCAAAGAGTTAGAAACTACATCTGACATCATAAAGGATATTAAAGTCCTCCCACAAGGACCGAATTTTATTGCCAAAAGATTCAATGCATTCAATGTAAATAATGGATACCGATTTTGAACTAAACAAAGTGAAGAGTTCAAGGAGACACAAAATAGTGGTGTTATGGTTGTTTCAAAGACAGAAAGTTATGCAAGTACAAGTGACAATGCTCCAAAGTCAGCAAATATCACATATTATGGTAAATTAAATGATATTCTAGAGTTAAACTACTATGAGGAATTTAAGGTTGTCATGTTTAAGTGTGATTGGGTTGATGTAACCAAAGGTAGATGAGTTAAGAATGATGAATTAGGTTTCACACTTGTGAATTTCTCACACCTAGCAGATGTTGGCAATCGAGAACATCATAAGCCCTTTATCTTTGCAGAACAAGCTCAACAAGTAATATTTGTGCAAGATCCTGTAGATCATGAATGGTTTGTCCCTAGGTTAATTAAACCTTGAGAGATTTTTGATATGGTAGAGGAAAATAGTATGCAATTTGAGTCACCAATGCAAAGTGATGCCACAGACTTAGCTCTCTTAGAAACTGTTTGTGTTCTTGACTACGAGTATGATAATTGGGAAAGAAGTGATGTCGATGGGATATAGTTGAAACACACGTACATTCTCAAGCTTCTATAATTGATGGTGAAGCTAATGTTGAGGGAGGAGATGACATTGATAATGAAAGTGATTCTTAATAAGATTGGTGGTACTTATAAACTATATATTTTTTTGCTACTTTTATTGAAGAACATCTACAAAATTATTACTTTTCAATTAGAAATTTGATAAAATATCTTTTTTTTTCTTTTTAATTTAAGTCATTTGATTGAAAGATGTGCATTAGTCAATTATCAATTGTCCATGTTTGTATTGATTTATATTTGAATATTTAAGTGCATTCTATGTGATTGCCTTTGCTTATGTGTTGTTGATTGTAGCTCGTGGATTGTAATAAGATAAGATGTTCTTATCACTGGAGAAATATTTTTCCATATACACTAACTTCTCTTATAATTAGAATTATCTTTGTCACGAAGCTTTGTTTATGCGCAAAAATAACTAGTTATATGTTTCCATTGCTTGAGATGATGAAGCTTCTTCCTATTTTTATATGGCCTGTTATATATGGTTGGGCTTACTGGACTTAATGCAATAAGGTAGTTTCTTCACTTGAAAGAAGAAATTATGCAGACTAGAGGTCGCAACATATTGGTTATTGAACAACATAATGAAGATGTGCGACATTATATTGCGCAGTTGATGGATAGTCAAGATAACCCTGCAGCCCGACCTTATCTTGAGCAATTGATAGATAATCAAAATAATTCTGTAGCCCAAGTGCATGATGATAAAGCTAATGAAATAAATAATTCTGTTTGTGGCACTGAGGTTCAACCTAATGACGAATCAGGTAACACTATTTTTCCCCGTCTTGTTTTGATATCTTAGTTGTTAGGTATGGTTATATTATCGATATCTCTTTTTCTGTAGAGAAAATATGGAATATATGAGTAAGTATTAGTTAATTGAATGTGAAATATACTACTATGGAACTTAAAATATTATTTTGTTTATATTTAGTTAGTTACAGATTTTGTCATTAAGACAAGAACATTCACTGTGCATTCTGCTAGGTGTGTAGTTGTACTATCTGCTAGGTGTCTTCTCATTTTAGGGATAGAAAATAGGGTTACATTGACTATTTCTCGAAATAGGGAGTATATTGTAGGTTTTTTGCGAGAAATAGGGAGTATATGATTGAACTGTTTGCTTTTTGTTTCTCTTTTTGGTGGTATTATCTACTCATTTTTTGGGAGAGAAAACAGACTGCTATCTACTAGTTTTATACGAGAAACATTTACTGCTATCTGCTATCAGTTTTTCGATATATTAGGGAGCATCAGGTGATAAATAAGGATAAAAAATTGACTGCTCTCTGCTAGTTTTTTGCGAGAAACAGGGAGTGTATGACTGAACTATTTGCTTTTTGTTTCTCTTTTTGGCAGTATTATCTACTCATCTTTTGGAAGAGAAAACATTGACTGTTATCTGCTAGTTTTATGCGATAAACATTCACTGCTATCTGCTATCAAGTTTTTGATATATCAGGGAGCATAAGGTAATAAATTGTAATAAAAAATTGACTGCTCTCTGCTGGTTTTTTTGCGAGAAACAGGGAGTATATGACTGAACTGTTTGCTTTTTGTTTCTCTTTTTGGCAGTATTATCTACTCATTTTTTGGAAGAGAAAACATTGACTATTATCTGCTAGTTTTATGCGAGAAACATTCACTGCTATTTGCTATCAATTTTTTGATATATCAGGGAGCATAAGGTGATAAATTGGGATACAAAATTGACTGCTCTCTGCTGATTTTTTGTGAGAAACAGGGAGTATATGACTGTGATCTGTTTGTGTTTTGTTTCTCTTTTTGAAAAATTGAAAAAGAACCGTACTTGAATTTGGAAGAGCTATGTAAGTCTTATGTTGTATATTCATAGTTGTTGAGCATGGTATGAGAACTGTCTGATGCAATGTCTTCCTTTTAAAATTAACTATTTCAATCTTGTCCAAATAATAGAGTGCCTTAGCTTCATTAGGAATATGCTGAACGTAGAAATAAACCTGAGGACCAGTAAGGTTGTGACTATTTTTTATCAAAATACCAGGGGCAACAAGGTGAGCAACAAACTGATCAAGGTTGTTTCTTGATCTACTGCCTTCAAGATGAGACGAAGGACCAAGAGAATATTTAATGTTTTTATGGAATCCATACAAAACTTTAGTACGTCGTTGTGGAACTATTACAACAATGTTAAATTCGACACAAATGTCATTAGATATCTACTGATAATCTATTAGATGGAATAGGTACGGAAAAAAGAAAACATCATTACAACCTTGTTTACACTGATACACTTTTTCAACGTTTTTTTTTTCAATTGATCTAGAGGCTCTTTCATACATAGAACATCATGACAAATTAGATCACACTTCTAGGTTTACTTTTACTTTTCTGGTTGCTTCCTATACTTTTTTCTTGCTGATATAGTTTCTTGAGATAGAAACAGTCTGTTATGCTACTGATGGATAACAAATTGACTGCTCTCTGCTGGTTTTTTGCGAGAAACAGGGAGTATATGACTGAACCGTTTGCTTTTTGTTTCTCTTTTTGATAGTATTATCTACTCATTTTTTGGGAGAGAAAACATTGATAGTTATCTGCTAGTTTTTATGCGAGCAACATTCACTGCTATCTGCTATAAGTTTTTTGATATATCAGGGAGCATAAGGTGATAAATCGAGATAAAAAATTGACTGCTCTCTACTGGTTTTTTGTGAAAAACAGGGAGTATATGACTGTGATCTGTTTGTGTTTTGTTTCTCTTTTTGAAAAATTGAAAAAGAACTGTACTTGGATTTGGGAGAGCTATGTAAGTCTTATGTAGTAAGGTTGTGACTATTTTTTATCAGAATACCAGGTGCAACAAGGTGAGCAACAAACTGATCAAGGTTGTTTCTTGATCTACTGCCTTCAAGATGAGACAAAGGACCAAGAGAAGTCTTGGTACATTTCTTTTTCAATTTTTTAAAAAGAGAAACAAAACACAAAGAGATCACAGTCATATACTCCCTGTTTCACAAAAAACCAGCAGATAGCAGTCAACTTTTTATCCCGATTTATCACCTTATGCTCCTTGATATATCAAAAAACTGATAGCAGATAGCAGTGAATGTTTCTCGCATAAAACTAGCAGATAACAGTCAATGTTTTCTCTTCCAAAAAATGAGTAGATAATACTGCCAAAAAGAGAAACAAAAAGCAAACAATTCAATCATATACTCCTTGTTTCTCGAAAAAACCAGCAGAGAGCAGTCAATTTTTTATCCCTATTTATCACCTGATGCTCCCTAATATATCCAAAAACTGATAGTAGATAGCAGTGAATGTTTCTCGCATAAAACTAGCAGATAGCAGTCTGTTTTCTCTCCCAAAAAATGAGTACATAATACCACCAAAAAGAGAAACAAAAAGCAAACAGTTCAATCATATACTCCCTATTTCTCGCAAAAAACCTACAATATACTCTCTATTTCGAGAAACAGTCAATGTATCCCTGTTTTCTATCCCTAAAATGAGAAGACACCTAGCAGATAGTACAACTACACACCTAGCAGAATGCACAGTGAATGTTCTTGTCTTAATGACAAAATCTGTAACTAACTAAATATAGACAAAACAATATTTTAAGTTCCATAGTAGTATATTTCACATTCAATTAACTAATACTTACTCATATATTCCATATTTTCTCTACAGAAAAAGAGATATCAATAATATAACCATACCTAACAACTAAGACATCAAAACAAGACGGGGAAAAATAGTGTTACCTGATTCATCATTAGGTTGAACCTCAGTGCCACAAACAGAACTATTTATTTCATTAGCTTTATCATCATGCACTTGGGCTACATAATTATTTTGATTATCTATCAATTGCTCGAGATAAGGTCAGGCTGTAGGGTTATCTTGACTATCCATCAACTGCTCAATATAATGTCGCACATCTTCATCATGTTGTTCAATAACCAATATGTTGCGACCTCTAGTCTGCATAATTTCTTCTTTCAAGTGAAGAAACTACCTTGTTGCATTAAGTCCAGTAAGCCCAACCATATATAACAGGCCATATAAAAATAGGAAGAAGCTTCATCATCTCAAGCAATGGAAACATATAACTAGTTATTTGTGCACATAAACAAAGCTTTGAGGACAAAGATAATTCTAATTATAAGAGAATTTAGTGTATAAGGAAAAATATTTCTCCAGTGATAATAAGAACATCTTATCTTATTACAATCCACGAGCTACAATCAACAACACATAAGCAAAGGCAATCACATAGAATGCACTTAAATATTCAAATATAAACCAATACAAACATGGACAATTGATAATTGAATAATACGCATCTTTCAATCAAACGACTTAAATTAAAAAGAAAAAAAAAGATATTTTAACAAATTTCTAATTGAAAAGTAATAATTTTGTAGAAGTTCTTCAATAAAAGTAGCAAAACAAATATAGTTTATAAGTACCACCAATCTTATTAAGAATCACTTTCATTATCAATGTCATCTCCTCCCTCAACATTAGCTTCACCATCAATTATAGAAGCTTGAGAATGTACGTCTATTTCAACTATATCCCATCGACATCACTTCTTACCCAATCATCATACTCGTAGTCAGGAACACAAGCAGTTTCTAAGAGAGCTAAGTCTGTTGTATCACTTTGCATTGGTGACTCAAATTGCATACTATTTTCCTCTACCATATCAAAAATCTCTCAAGGTTTAATTAACCTAGGGACAAACCATTCATGATCTACAGGATCATGCACAAATATTACTTGTTGAGCTTGTTCTGCAAAGATAAAGGGCTCATGACGTTCTCGATTGCCAACATCTGCTAGGTGTGAGAAATTCACAAGTGTGAAACCTAATTCATCATTCTTAACTCCTCTACCTTTGGTTACATCAACCCAATCACACTTAAACAAGACAACCTTAAATTCCTCATAGTAGTTTAACTCTAGAATATCATTTAATTTACCATAATATGTGATATTTGCTGACTTTGGAGCATTGTCACTTGTACTTGCATAACTTTTAGTCTTTGAAACAACCATAACACCACTGTTTTGTGTCTCCTTGAACTCTTCGCTTTGTTTAGTTCAAAATCAGTATCCATTATTTACATTGAATGCATTGAATCTTTTGGCAATAAAATTCGGTCCTTGTGGGAGGACTTTAATATCCTTTATGATATCAGATTTAGTTTCTAATTCCTTTGCCTAAACATATATAACAGACACAGTCATAAATACAAAATCAATAATTTAACGTGACTAATGACTTAGAGTGCCACTTACTTTTTCCTTGAACCACTCTGGAAATGTATCAAAATGCAAACAGTCAAGTTGATGTTGATTCAAACGATGCTTACAATGTGATCTCTTGATTTCAGCAATATGTTCATTATTTACATGACTCATGTCTATCAATTTTGTTATCAAATAAAGTAATAATAATATATATGTATATGTGTATATATATATATATATATATATATATATATATATATATATATATATATATATATAGATAGATAGATATAGACACAAAGAGATACATACATATATATACATAAAAATAGATAGATAGATATAGATATAACACTTACTTTTTATAATTCTCAACCACTTCTGACTCACAATTGAATAGCACATGTGTATGTGCTTGCAACCATGTTTTCTCATCCAACTTAAAAACATCCATTCCGCCATATGGCTCCCCAACCATAGGAAAAAGACATTGTTTTTTATTATTATCAAGATCAATTTGATCATCACTTTTTCTTGAATAATAAGACCTTGAATCTGCACCCTCCAAGTAACGTGAGCAAAATATTAAACACTCATTTGTTATGTATGATTCTGCTATTGAACCTTCTAGACATGCACGATTACGAACATATGATTTTAAAGTACCCAAATACCTATATAATTACATAATATTTTTAGTTTGATATAATAAAGATTTAGAAATTAAAAAATAATACAATATTTATTTTTTGTACCTCTCAATTGGATACGTCCAACGATAATGTACTGGCCCTGCAAGTTTAGTCTCTGTTGCTAAGTGAGTAACCAAGTGTACTATAATAATAAAAAATCCAGGAGGAAAGAGATTCTCCATAGTAGACAATATTTCTGTAATTCTTTCTTCAAGTAACTTTAACTCATCTAGTCTTAACACTTTGCTACATAAAAGACGAAAGAATGTGCATAGTTCAATTAAAACTGAACTTATTCTTTTATCTATTGATCTTCGTAAGGCAAGAGGAAGTAGTTCTTGCATTATAACATGACAATCATGAGTTTTTAATCCAGATATCTTTCGTTTGCGGATCCAACGTGCGATATTAGATGCATAGCCATGTGGAAACTTGGCATTTCCTAGAACTTCATAAAACAACTCTTTTTCCTTCAAAAACATTGTGAAATAAGTAGGAGGAAGATAGGTCCTTCGATTAGCTCGATATTGTGGCCATAAGCGTGGTCTTATTTTCATCTCCTTCAAGTCTAATCGAGCAGGTAAGTTGTCTTTAGACTTTTTATCAATATCCAATAGTGTATAAATTATGTTGTCACACACATCTTTTTCTATGTGCATCACATCAAGATTATGCCGCACCAAGTTATACTCCCAATTAGGAAGATCAAAAAATATACTTCTCTTTTTCCATGTGTTATTCAATACTCCACTTACCCCTTCACTCGATTTTCCAATAGTGAACTTTATATCTTTAACTTGATTCAACACTTGTGACCCAGATATTGTACAAGGTGCAGGTCTTGTTTCTTTAGTTCCATCAAATGATTTAGCATCATTCCGATATTTGTGGTCTGACTTCAAGAAACATCGATGTCCCATGAAACAAAACTTTCTATCATGTTTGAGCCTTTTATAATGAGTATTTATGTTGCAAGAAGGACATGTAAATCGACCAGAAGTACTTCATCCAGAGAGAGTACCATATGCTTGAAAATCATTTATAGTCCAAATGAGAGCTGCTCGTATCTGAAATATCTCCTTAGTAGAGGCGTCGTAAGTTTCTATCCCAACATTCCATAATTCATTTAACTCTTCTATTAAAGGTTGTAAAAAGATATCAATATTATTCCCGAGAGCTTTTGGTCCAAGTATTAGCATAGACAGAATAAAGAACTCATGTTTCATGCACATCCATGGTGGAAGATTATACGACATTAAAATTATTGGCCATGTACAATAAACAGATCTCATTGTGCCAAATGGATTAAATCCATCAGAAGCTAATCCTAGACGAACATTGCAAGAATTTTTGGCAAATTCTAGATACTTACTATCAAAACTTTTCCAAGCTTCTGAATTTGCAGGATGTCGTAAAACTCCATCTTTGTTGCGTTCTTCATGATGCCATCTCATTGCTTTAGAAATTTTTGAAAACAAAAATAATCTTTGCAACCTTAGTTTTAATGGAAAACACCTCAAGACCTTAGCAAGAATTTTTTTAGTATTATTTTTCCATCTAAAAGCACCACACATTTTGCATTCATTAACATTCTTATTGGAAAATTCTTTCCAAAATAGCGTGCAATCATTAGGATAAGCATGAATCTTTTCATACTTTAAGCCCAAGCCTTCAATAATCTTTTTGGTCTCATAAAAGGAAGGAGGCAATTCATATCCTTCAGGCATTGCATCCTTCAGTATTTCAAGCAAAGAATTAAAGGATTCATTTGACCATTTAAACATGCATTTTGTACGATAGATATGTAATAAAAAGGATAATTTGCTAAATTTCCTGCACCCAGGATATAATTCTTCATTTGCCTCCTTCATGAGTCGTTCAAACTTATCCACCTATACATGAGATTGTATTCCAGGTACATTAGCAATATTTTCATGTAGGTTTGGCTCCATCTCACCTCTTTCATTGATGTCACTATCTATGAACTGTGTAAAACCTCCAAAGGCATCATGTATCATTCCTCTCATATCATCACCTCGTACAGTTGCCTGCCTCTTAATATTTACTTCAGTATTGTTTGATCCTCTTAGAGACTCTACATGACAAAACCAATTATCATATGATTGCATAATACCATAAACCACAAGATGATCATAACTTGTAGCTCGATTTACTTGATGGATAAGTACACATTCAATACAAGGACATGAAATTTTCTCTCCTTCGTACTTTTCAGAAAATGCATAATTTAAAAAATCTTCAACTCCATCCAAGTATTCTTTACCATGTCTGTCAAAAGACATCCACCTTTTATTTATAGAACTGTTCATGATGTTGAAGATATTATCTTATTTTCTTCGATTATTGTAGGAGCTAAAATATATTAGTAAAAAAGAGAGAAAATTAATCAAAAATATATTTTATATAAAATGTTCATCCTCTTAGTATGAATTTTGTTTCGACAAAGATACCATTTTAAATATTGAATTGTACATTAAATTTGAATGACAGAGATTCCATAGTTGCATTTTTAGTTCTTTAAAGTTGAAAATTTTGAATTTTCTTGCGTTTTGAGTTCTAAGCTTCGGAATTTGATTCTGTTGAATCCATCAGCTTCGGAATGCTGAATCTCGTCTAAGAGAACTTGCAGAACTGAATATGGAGTTAAATTGGAGACTTTAGGTCCATAGTTGCATTTTCAGTTCTTTAAAGTTGAAAATTTCGAGTTCTCTAGCCGTTTTGAGTTCTGAGCGTCAGAATTCGATTCTGTTAAATTCATCAACTCCTAAATGCTGAATCTAGGCTAGGAGAACTTGCAGAACTGAATATGGAGTTAAATTGGAGATTTTAGGTCCATAGTTGCATTTTTAGTTCTTTAAAGTTGAAAATTTTAGGTTTTCTAGCCGCTTTGAGTTCTGAGCGTCGGAATTCGATTATGTCGAATCCATTAGCTCCGGAATGCTGAATCTCGTCTAAGAGAACTTGCAGAACTGAATATGGAGTTCAAATGGAGATTTTAAGTCCAAAGTTGTTCTTTTAGTTCTTTAAAGTTGAAAAGTTTGAGTTTTCTAGCCGTTTTGAGTTATGAGCGTCGGAATTCGATTCTGTAAAATCCATAAGCTCCAAAACGCTGAATCTAGCTTAGAAGAACTTACAGAACTGAATATGGAGTTAAATTGGAGTTTTTAGGTCCATAATTGCATTTTTAGTACTTTAAAGTTGAAATTTTCGAGTTCTCTAGTCGTTTTGAGTTCTAAGCGTCGGAATTCGATTCTGTCGAATCCATCAACTTCAAAATGTTGGATCTAGGCTAGGAGTGCAGAACTGAATATGGAGTTAAATTGGAGATTTTAGGTCCATAGTTTCGTTTTTAGTTCTTTAAAGTTGAAAATTTTAAGTTCTCTAGCCGTGTTGAGTTCTAAGCATCGAAATTCGATTCTGTTGAATCCATCAGCTCTGAAATGTTGAATCTAGGCTAGGAGAACTTGCAGAACTGAATATGGAGTTAAATTGGAGATTTTAGGTCTATAGTTGCATTTTTAGTTCTTTAAAGTTGAAAATTTTGAGTGCTCTAGCCATTTTGAGTTCTCAGCGTCAGAATTCAGTTCTATTGAATCCATCAACTCCGAAATGCTGAATCTAGGCTAGGAGAACTTGCAAAACCGAATATGGAGTTACATTGGAGATTTTAGGTCCATAGTTGCATTTTTAGTTCTTTAAAGTTGAAAATTTCGAGTTCTCCAGCCGTTTTGAGTTCTGAGCATCGAAATTCGATTCTATCAAATCCATCAGCTCTGAAATGTTGAATCTAGGCTAGGAGAACTTGCAGAAATGAATATGGATTTAAATTGGAGATTTTATATCCATAGTTGCATTTTTAGTTCTTTAAAGTTGAAAATTTTAGGTTTTCTATCCATTTTGAGTTCTGAGCGTCGGAATTCAATTTTGTCGAATCCATTAGCTCCAGAATGCTGAATCTCGTCTAAGAGAACTTGCAGAACTAAATATGGAGTTAAAATGGAGATTTTAGGTTCAAAGTTATTTTTTTAGTTCTTTAAAGTTGAAAAGTTTGAGTTTTCTAGCCGTTTTGAGTTAAGAGCGTCGGAATTCAATTCTGTCAAATCCATCAACTCCAAAATGCTGAATCTAGTCTAGAAGAACTTGCAGAACTGATTATGGAGTTAAATTGGAGATTTTAGGTCCATAGTTGCATTTTTTGTACTTTAAAGTTGAAATTTTTGAGTTCTAAGCATCGGAATTCGATTTTGTCGAATCCATCAGCTTCGAAATGTTGAATCTACGCTAGGAGAACTTGCAGAACTGAATATGGAGTTAAATTGAAAATTTTAGGTCCATAGTTGCATTTTTAGTTCTTTAAAGTTGAAAATCTTAAGTTTTCTAGCCGTTTTGAATTCTGAGCGCGAAATTCGATTCTATCGAATCCATTAGCTCTAGAATGCTGAATCTCGTCTAAGAGAACTTGGAAAACTGAATATGGAGTTAAAATGGAGATTTTAGGTCCAAAGTTGTTTTTTTAGTTCTTTAAAGTTAAAAATTTCGAGTTCTCTAGCCGTTTTGAATTCTGAGCTTCGGAATTCGATTCTGTCAAATCCATCAGCTCCAAAATGTTGAATCTAGGCTAGGAGAACTTGCAAAACAGAATATGAAGTTAAATTTGAGATTTTAGGTCCATAGTTGCATTTTTAGTTCTTTAAAGTTGAAAATTTCGAGTTCTCTAGCCGTTTTGAGTTCTGAGCGTCGAAATTCGACTTTGTTGAATCCATCAGCTCCGAAATGTTGAATCTAGGCTAGGAGAACTTGCAGAACTAAATGTGGAGTTAAATTGGAGATTTTAGGTCCATAGTTTCGTTTTTAGTTCTTTAAAGTTGAAAATTTCGAGTTCTCTAGCCGTTTTGAGTTCTGAGCGTCGGAATTTGATTCTGTTGAATCCATCAGCTCCGAAATATTGAATCTAGGCTAGGAGAACTTGCAGAACTGAATATGGAGTTAAATTGGAGATTTTAGGTCTATACTTTCATTTTTAGTTCTTAAAAGTTGAAAATTTTGAGTGCTCTAGCCATTTTGAGTTCTCAGCGTCGAAATTCAGTTCTGTTGAATCCATCAGCTCCGAAATGCTGAATCCAGGCTAGGAGAATTGTAAAACCGAATATGGAGTTAAATTGGAGATTTTAGGTCCATAGTTGCATTTTTAGTTCTTTAAAGTTGAAAATTTCGAGTTCTCCAGCCGTTCTGAGCATCGGAATTCGATTCTGTCAAATCTATCAGCTCTGAAATGCTGAATCTAGGCTAGGAGAACTTACAGAAATGAATATGGAGTTAAATTGGAGATTTTAGATCCATAGTTGCATTTTTAGTTCTTTAAAGTTGATAATTTTAGGTTTTCTATCCATTTTGAGTTCTGAGCGTCGGAATTCGATTCTGTCGAATCCATTAGCTCCGGAATGCTAAATCTCATCTAAGAGAACTTGCAGAACTGAATATGGAGTTAAAATGGAGATTTTAGGTCCAAAGTTATTTTTTTAGTTCTTTAAAGTTGAAAATTTTGAGTTTTCTAGCCGTTTTGAGTTCTGAGCGTCGGAATTCAATTCTGTCGAATCCATCAGCTCCAAAATGCTAAATCTAGTCTAGGAGAACTTGCAGCACTAAATATGGAGTTAAATTGGAGATTTTAGGTCAATAGTTGCATTTTTAGTTCTTTAAAGTTGAAAATTTTAAGTTTTCTAGCCGTTTTGAGTTCTAAGCGTAGAAATTCGATAAAATCCGTCGAATCCACTAGCTCCGGAATGCTGAATCTCGTCTAAGAGAACTTGCAGAACTGAATATGGAGTTAAAATGGAGATTTTAGGTCCAAAGTTGTTTTTTTAGTTCTTTAAAGTTGAAAATTTTGAGTTTTCTAGCCATTTTTTGTCGAATCCATTAGCTTCGAAATGCTGAATCCCGTCTAAGAGAACTTACAAAATTGAATCAACACCACTCTCCGTGATGGAAAGCAATCCCCAGGGGGCTACAATGACAACTACCGAGAAAGTTGACGTTGCACGGCATTTAGCTAAGCTGGGTGTTGATATAATTGAGGCTGGTTTTCTTGCTTCATCCAAAGCTGATCTTGAAGCTGCGAAACTGATAGCTATGGAAGTTGGTAATGGGGTTTATGAAGATGGACATGTTACAGTATCAGTTACAGGAATGGTACTGACCACACAAGCCATAGTGGTCAAGAAACCAAAGCCAAAGGTGGCTGCACCTGCTGCTCCACAAGGACTTGCAGTGGGATCAATTATATTTTTTTCGCTAGGAAATTTTTTTGGTGTTGAGATGAACATGGCGCAGGGGCGAACCAATATATATGTGCGCCTATAAAGAGTACACTAGGCCTAAAGTTGAGAAAAAAGATGCTCCTATATTTGTCTCTGTTTTCCGCTAAACTTTTTAAGGTTTGGGGGAAGAAGACATTCTCTTACAATTTCATCGCAGCAGTGACTCGAGAGCTAATAAAGACAGACCCTGCCCTGGTAATCAATCCGAATAACATCATTTGGAAAAGGATTACCCATGATAATCTCATTTTTGGAGAGCTGCGGATTTCATTCTCCGAGACGTTTGAGCACATTCTTCCATACTAGAAGTTGGAGCTGGCAAGAAGTTTGTTGGATGGGAATGTGGTGCGTGTTGGAAATTTTACTTTTAGGAAGCTGCCTAATGATGACTATGCTCTATCGATCAAGAGATTGTTCAACGTTCACGGATAGGATGTTGGTGATGAAATTATGCTACATTAGCATCCTAGGCTTCAAACATTTATGTTCAAACTACTTTCCAAGTTTTGAGATTCAGGAATTAGGTCTGTAATGACTCATTTGTGATTAGGGGCTTGTAAAAATTGAGATATCTTCAAGTTTTTCAGCAAGCACATTCTTTCTCAGTTTGTATGTTTCTTTGATCCAACATAAGAATCTCTTCTGCGTTTTTACTAGAATTTACTGATATCAACATCTTCACATCTGATCTGAGTTTACTTTTTACATAAATTCTAGTAACCAAGTGTCAGCTCTAGCATTAGTAATTGTAGTTCACTAAGGAAATTTATGACGCTAGCCTGACAGAGGATAAGCTGTAGATGAGCAATTAAGTTATGTTGCTGGTACTATTTGCTGGTATGAATAAGGTATGTTAAGAAGATCAAGCTACTAAAGAGGAGGCAACTTGAGCAGCTCAGGCTACAAAAGAGAAGACTTCAAAAATAGTGGAGTATGACTAAGAAATGACTGAACCTTATTTGTTTGTATCGAGAGGAGTTCTATCATTACGTATTTAATGTGTTAATAGTCATGCATCTTAATATAACGATGACGTTCCTTAATATAAGAGTGACACACAAACTTTTAAGCATAAACTCCCAATAGAGTGCATAACACCTGGTAATATTGGAGCTTGTGGAACTCTCAGAGATAATTTGGGAGGTCTTATATTTGCTTATGCAGAACCTATGGATGAGGGCACAAATAATTTGTTCCTTGAATCACAATGATTTCTGTTAGGTTCAGAAAATGGTGGAGCAATCTATGGCTGGAAAATCCAACAAGAATCTGGGGCATATCCAGGAGGCTGGGGTGGGATAGCAACCGCTTCCTTAAGCCAGTGAGGCAAATTACCTACATCAGGCACTCTATTCATAATTCAAGAACTGAATACATCCAACACCTGAACCTGCAGTGTTCTTAGATTGGCTGAACCTAGCTCTTTTGCATTTTTTCCCGAGATAGTGAGATCCTACTCTACTAGACAGACTTCAACTCATCATCGGCCAACTCTAAGTGTTTAGGCATCAACTCCTAAATAAGCTAGAGTATATTTGGACCTTGATAAAATTGAGATGGCTACCTTTAGAAGAAGGAAACCTAAAGGATTAAGAAACCTCCTGATCATTCTGATGTGACTAATAAATCTCTTCTCAAGTTAACAGAAATAGAGAACCTGTATGCGTCTATGTAATTAAGAAATCGATTAAGTTAACAGAAACAGAGCACTGTATGCGTATATGTAATTAAGAAATCGATCAAGTTAACAGAAATAGAGCACATAGGTGACACACTTTATTATATATTAATTAAGAAATCGATACAATCAAGTACAATAAAAAAAATACAATAGCCAGAGATCACAAACTCAGAAAACATTACTTTTACAAATATCAAATCACTAGAAAATCACAATTGATGCCTAAATACTAATTAGTTCATCAACATATTTTCTGTTTTCTTCGCTTAAAACTGATCAATGAACATGATAGAAAATGAATTACAGGGGTAAATTTTCAATGAAGGTTTACAAAGTAAGGATGATGTTGGAACATGTAGAAACAAAGGAGTGAAGAAACGTGAAGTACATACCTGAAAACTTCGTTTTTCCTGATCGCCGTTGTTGCGAGGGAACTGTATGCCGCTGTTAGATGTGCTATGTGATGAATTAGGTTAGCGCCACTCCTTCTGTACGTGAGAGATTTTTAAGAAAAGATTTCCTTATGAACATGGGAGAGTTTTAATAAGTTTAATTATCCTTATTTGATGGGAGTGGGAAAGTTGGAGGGAATTTTTCCTTATTTGATAGGGCAAAGTTATTAATGGCGGGAACTTTTATTTTCAAGAAAAAGAGGCTTTTATAGCTTTTTTTTAATTGCTACCACAAATATACTTATTGTTGGTTATTAAACATTCGTCGTTGATCTTTTGCCTCGTGTGTATACATTAGTGCCAATTAACTTATTGCCACAAAATAATTATCACTAAAGACCTATTTTAATTTCTAGTAGTGAGATTGTTTAATTACATGGAGTTCCAATTTCCATCATATCATATAGAGGTACGCAATTTACTTCTAACTTCTGGAGGATCTTGCAAGTTGAGCTAGGTACTAGATTGGATGTTAGTACCGCATTTCACCCTCACACCGATGGGCAGTCCAAGAAGACAATTCAAGTGTTAGAGGATAAGCTTCATTCATGTGTGATAGATTTTGGTGATCACTGAAATCAATTCTTACCTTTGGCAGAGATTTTGTATAACAATACTATCACTTAAGTATTGACATGGCCCTATTTGAGTCCTCGTATAGGAGGAGATATAGGTCTCCTATTGATTTATTTGATATATTTGTGGTGAGACCTTGGGGTACTGATCTTTTGAGCGAGTCATTGGAGAAGGTGAAATTCATTTAGCAGAAGCTTATAGCAGCACAAAGCAGGCAGATCGAAAGATCAGTAATATGGAGTTTATGAAGAGCGAGCAAGTGTTGTTGAAGGTTTTTCTCATAAAGAGTGTGATGAGGTTTGGTAGGCGAGGTAAGCTCAGTCCAAAGTATATTGGTCCGTTCGAAGTTCTGCAGCACGTGGGAGAGGTGACCTATGAATTGACTTTACCTCCAAGTTTGTCCAGAGTGCACCTGATGCTTCATGTTTCTATGCTGAAGAAATATTATTAAGATGGAAACTACATTATTTGTTGGGATTCAATCTTACTTGATAAGAATTTTTCTTATGAGGAGTAGCTCGTAGATATTCTAGATGGGGAGATTCACAAGTTGAGATCAAAGGAAATTGCATTTGTGAAGGTCCAATGGAAGAATCATGCAGTTGAGGAGTCCATTTGGAAGATTGAGGCAGATATGTGCGAGAGATATCTACATCTTTTTGTCGAGTCAGGTACCCCTTCTTATCCTCATCTTTTTTTGGCCATTTAAGGACGAATGTTGGGTAAATTGGTATCTATCATAACGATCCATTAGGTCGTTTTGAGAAATAAAGCTTTTTATGTTATAAAAGAGTTATCTCATAAATTTTAAGGAGACTTTTTGGACTATTTGATAACTTTGATTATTTAAGCTGAGGCATAATTTTAGATAACTATTCTAATTGATGGGTTAAATTAATAATTTAATTAATACCCTATACTAGTTTTATTCCATATTTATTAAAACAAGTAGTAGGATTTACCACTTTTGATATTTAATTAAGTTAGAAAAGAAACGAAAAGAGGAAAACGTACCTATAGATGATGAGTCGCCACGGATGCTTCAAAGTAAATGTTCTCATCCAAATTTTCCATGTTACTCATAAGTATGTTACTTAATGAAGGATACAAGTATAACTAGTATGATTTTTCTAAGGGTTTAAACGTTTTTAGTGTGTAAAACTTCAGTGGTTTACTTTTATTTTTTAATTAGGCTTTGAAGGAGAAATTACGATAATCTAATGATTTGATAGTATAGGTAATTAAATATTAGGTGTATTGCATTATATAAATATTATTAGGAATATGTTATTTGGAGGAATTAGAACTTAACCCTATGTTTGAAATTTAGGAAATTAATTATAGATTTAGGTGAATTTTGATTCTAGGCTAGACATATAGTGATATGGGTGTCTACAAATTTATTTTCTTACGGATATTATATATTTGATATATTTGAAATGTTCAGAGGTATTAGAGAAAGGAAAAAACATTGGTGGATTAGCTAGCTTGACATTAGTTCTTTGATTGAGGTGGTTATGATTTATTCTATATGTTAGAGAGACTCTTAATGATGATTGATATTCGTTGAGTGGTACTGTGAAGTTTTCTATGCATTTAATTATTGTGGTTTGGATGATTAATATACGCTGTGATTGGTCTGCAATCCTAAGACCATGAAATTCATAATCTTAAACTTGTCTTATCAAAATGATGCCTTGAATAAAGAAGCTTCGATGAAATATCGTTAATAAAGTGGAAAGTAATGATAAATAATGATGAATTAAATATATTTGGATCAGGTGTCCTGTTCCGACACGATGTTATGGGATCAGATGCCACGTTCCGGCATGATATAATATGGGATCATGTTTCGAAATGATATATTTAGATCGAGTGTCATTCTGACACGATAATTTTAAACGAAAATATATTAAAATGACTTAATATACTCAATCTCAAATAACCTATTTCCCAAAAGAAGCATATATATAGTGTGGAGGATTAAGTCCTCATGTGTGTTATTGATATTGTTGACTGCTTATGAATTTGTTTCATTGTGTTGTCACTTATACTTGTTACTTGTTGGTTGCCATCGTTAAGTACTATAGTTAATTTCCTGATATTACTTATGCATATTGGTTTCTATTCAGAGTCGGCCTATGATACCTACTCAGTACGCGTTGCCCATACTGACCCGTGCTTGTATTTTTCTCTATTTTCTTTAGTGTAGTGCAACGAGTGTTCCGTCGACTTTGACTCACCCTTTGCTCTAGCCAGTCTCCGGCACATTAGATTCTAGGGTGAGCTATTCTCCCAGCTCGTGTTGAAATCTCTAGGTCATGGAATAATGTCCTTAACTTTCGGACATAAGCTATGTTGTTTATCTATTTTGGTGTTGACACTCTTAGATTTGGTATTTTTGAGATAAGTGTCCTTGATGTAATGACTTTCAAGTTTTGGGGAGCGCTATGTAATAGACTTCGTGATTTTTGTTATTTCTTGTTTTTATAAATTTGAGCTTTCATATTATCATTGTATTTCATAAGTTGAATTGTTAATATAGGTTGAAATTAGTACGCGCCACTTAGGAGGTTAGGTGTGGATACCACTCATGGCTCATTTCGGATCGTGACAAAAGCTCTCCCACATTGTTCTTGCTTAAAATTTCAGGAAACAACAACGACATCACCAGTAGCACCCACCTGAACTGGTTGAAAGCCTATTTGGGTTTGAGTTTTATCAACATTTCGAGGAATCTTTGAACAAGTTAACATATGAGTAAGCATTGATGTCATACCATTTTTACCTAAATCAGCAAAATGATCTTGGACACTATGCTTAGATTTTAATTTCGTATTCCCCTCTTTATCAATAAATGATTCAAAATGATCCCAAGCACGAGACTTTTTTTCTTTCTTTCTTTCTTTACTTTTAACCAAATAGATTACGTTAGACGTGTAGCATTTTAATTACTTTTTTTGTATAATTTGTATGACATACTTTCTTTTTAGTCAGTGCTAAAAAGAATAAAATATTTCTATATTTAGTAACAATTTAATTTTAAAAATATCCATTTTATCTCTAATAAAATAATTTACGGCTACACAAACATCTATCACTTATTTTACACCACATATTTCAAAAGTCAATCTTTCTTTTTTAAACTTCATGTCAAGTCAAATTAACTCATATAAAATGAGACAAAGGGAGTAATAGTTTCATAACCCATGATCACCTCATCATCTGTAATATTTTCAGCCATGTGTATGTTATTGTAAATTGAAAAGTGTAAAATATAATTTAGACAATAGGCAGGCAGTAAATTAAAAGTAATTTAAGATAATCTAAAAGGAAATTAAAGAGATTTCTTAAAGAAAACTTTAATCATTACTGAAAAAGGAAATAGTTTTTTACCATCGAATTCAAATTTTCAGAGGAATTGATATAGAGAAGTGAAGAAATTAAAGGGAATTCGGAACCAAAAGGGCAACAAATTAATTGAAAAATTTCAAAAGATTATTTTTCTTTAGATATCAAAGCGGTAAAAGCGCAGTCAAATTTGCGCCTTCCCCTATTCCACTTAACGCCATCTTCAACAGAAAACTGCGCCTGTCAGATTTGTAAAGCGCAACATGTCGCGCCTTACATGTTCTTCTTTTAAGTTTTCTCCTTT
Organism: Solanum rostratum; assembly: GCA_029948455.1. Classification (NCBI taxonomy): domain Eukaryota; kingdom Viridiplantae; phylum Streptophyta; class Magnoliopsida; order Solanales; family Solanaceae; genus Solanum; species Solanum rostratum. The sequence continues at coordinate 20,425,584 of CM057049.1, forward strand.
GTTTTTTTTAAAGTTCACTTCTTAAATCCTTTTTTTTTTTTTTTGGGAAAAGGGTAAAAAATACCCTTGAACTATTTGAAATGGAGCAAAAAAACTCCTCATTACATTTTGGTTCAAAAATATCCCCCTGTTATATTTTTGGATCAAAATACCCCTCCATTATATTTTTGGCTCAAAATACGCCTTCAATAAATTTCTAGCTCAAAAATACCCCTCGTCCTGATAAAAATGAAAAAAGGGCCAAGAATACCCCTTAACTATTAGAAATGGAGCAAAAAGACCCTTCGTTAGTTTTTGGCAAAGGAATATTCCTCCGTTACAATTTTAAAGTACTATTTAAAACATCCATCTTCCGTTAAAAATTCAACTTCAACCCATCTTCAAATCAATTTTAATCCAACTTTGAGTAATCCAAATTCTTACTATATTAAAAAGAAAAGCTTTTATTTATAATTGCAGTTGAGTTATCTCTTGAAATGATAGTTTATATTAATTATGTTACATTGCTAACATGAGCATAACAATTTCTATACAAGATTCATAGGTTCAAAAAAATTGAAGAATTGGATCTTATTCAACTCCCAGGAAACAACTTCTCTACTTCTATGAGGTAGTGGTAAGGTCTGCGTACATTCTGCCCTCCCCAGACCCCACTTGTGGGATTCTACTGGTATGCTGTTGTTGTTGTTGATCCTATTCAACTCAAGAAATTGATTGAAGGAGGAGGCAACGATTATAACGAGGATGAATCAATGTTATCATTCAAAGATCGACTTTTTGAGACGTTTGCAAGTGAAATAACAATCTCTTTTGACATGAAATGTCTAATCTTGGGCCTAATATAGGAGAAGAAAATCTCTCTGGTCCCTAAATGGGGTTTCACGTGGACTGGTCATGTGTCTTTTTTGTCCACATAATATGCATGGTGTTATTTCTATTAGAGAAAGAGGTACTTTTTTTATTTGCAAAATTTTAAGGGAGGGTTTTTTTTAATCAAAATTTAACCAAGGGGGTATTTTTGCTCCATTTTTGATAGTTCGGGGGTATTTTTGGCTCTTTTTTGTTTCCGTTGGGGGGGGGGGGTATTTTTTAGCCAAAAATTTGATTAAAGGGTATTTTTGAGTCAAAAAGTTTATTGAGGGGTATTTTTCCGGCAAAACGTAAGGGAGGAATATATCTGCTCTATTTCAAATAGTTCAGGGGTATTTTTAATCCTTTTTTTGTAACTTTTTGGTTTTATGTTTTGATTTTCTTTTCTTTCAAATTTTCTTCGCATCAATTTTTTTTTATACATGTAATATATATTATTAATTATTACAATTATAATTATTTTATTTTTTATATTTAAATTATTCAATTTTACTAAATGTGTATAATTTAAAGTTGAATTTATTTTTCATATAAATAAAAATGAAATTACAAAATTTAGTAAATGTGGATAACATTATTCTCCTTCATAATATTGTATTATACTGGTGCCCATTTTATTTTAATTTATTTGTCTAATTCTTATTTGCTTGAGTTTAATAAAACAAAACAAATATTATGGGAAATTGTAACACAGAAACATCAACTCATTTTAGTTAGCCATTTCAACGTCTGATTATAAGTAAAATATTATATCTACAAAGGAATGTGGATAATAATATATAACTGAAATTATCCCAATATTGATATTCATCCATTAACAACAATTTGATTCAAAATAAAATGTAAAATAATCTAATTTTCATTTCTAATATATTATTTTGAATATAGAATCAACATAGAAAAAGTATTTTATCTATTTTAATTTGATGTATTAAAAAATTTAGTTCATTTCAAAAATGAATGTGGAATACTTCTATTTAGTTAAATTAATTTACGAACTTCTCATTTTATTTTTTAATCAAATAATTTATAGTTCCATGGATATACTTATTTATTATAATAAATTTTAATTATTTTAAATAAAAAAATCATGCAGGATTAAAAAATAAACCACATAAATTAATAACTACTTATCCATTTCATACTTAGCAGGTCTCTCTCGGAACCGGAAGAATATTTCTTCCACCTCTATTTCAATTTATTATTAATCCTATTGCTTTTTCATTTGTTTATTCAAAAATATTTATTTTCTTAACTAATAACATTTTAATTTTAACTTTTTCAATATCATGCTTAAAATTATCCAATTAAAAATATTTTTATATATTTTACATATTTTTAATTTAAAATTATATTATTTATAAACTTTTTTAAAATATCAAAATTAGACAAATAAATTGAGAGGACGAAATACCTATTCTTGAAATTTGGAATTGATTTATTAGACAACACCCTAATATTGGGATAATTTTAATTATATATTTTTATCCACATTCCTCTGTAGGTTTAATATTTTACTTATAATCAGGAGTTGAAATGACTAATCAAAGTAAATTGTGAAAATTGAGTAGGGGATAACAAATAAGTCTTAAAATTAGTATTGGTGACAAGTTTGACCTTGACCGGTCAAACTTGTCATTAATTAAGTTAATGATGAGATTAAGTTAATCATGGGTTAAAGTGTAAATTTTAAAAACTTTTGGAACCCATTTGTTACAAAAAAAACTTTTTTTAAAAAAAAAATAAAATTTTTTTTTTAAAAAGAAAAATCCAGTCAGGACATTTCGGACTCTCCGCGACACGTCCGCGTCGCGGACACATCGCGCTGACACAGTTGATAAACTGTTCTGGGTCCAAAATTGTAGCATCATTTTTTTCCAAAATCCGGGGTTTGTTTTTGTCATTTGTTTGGTTGAAATAACAAATATTGTTGTTTTGAAGCATAGTCCATTGTTCGGGGAATTTTTCGGAGCCTTTATCTAAAAATTTTTAAAAATAATTTTTTCGAAACAGTGACCCTCCGCGTCGCGGATGTATCGCGTACCTGCCTATTTTCTGTAGAGAAAATGTTTTGTCATTTTTCATTTGACCCTGGAGTTTTTTTAAGAGTTTTTTTTGCTAAACCAACATGTCTTAACATTTTGAAGGATGTGTAGATGGTCGGTGAATTTTTCGGGGCCCGTAGAGAAAAATCCCAAAATTTTAGGGCACGAAAACAGTGACCCTCCGCGACATGTCCGCGTCGCGGAGGTGTCGTGCACCTACCTATTTTCTGTGGAGAAAATATTTCGTCGTTTTTCGTTTGACCCGGGAGTTTTTTTGAGAGTTTTTTTTGCTAAACCAACATGTCTTAACATTTTGAAGGATGTGTAGGTGGTCAGTGAATTTTTCGGGGTCCGTAGCGAAAAATCCCAAAATTTTGGGGCACGAAAACAGTGACCCTCCGCGACATGTCCGCGTCGCGGAGGTGTCGCGCACCTGCTACGAAATTCCCAGCAGCTGCTGTGAATAATACAGCAGCTGCTGTACATTTCCGAGCAGCTGCTGTACATTTCCCAGCAAATGCTGTACATTTCCCAGCAGCTGCTGAGAATAATCCAGCAACTTGCCAACTTGCTACAACAAGTGAATTTTTCGGGGCCCGTAGCGAAAAATTCCAAAATTTTGGGGCACGAAAACAGTGACCCTCCGCGACATGTCCGCGTCGCGGAGGTGATGCGCACCTGCTACGAAATTCCCGGCAACTGCTGGGAATAATGCAGCAGCTGCTGTACATTTTCCAGCAGCTGCTATACATTTCCCAGCAAATGCTGTACATATCCCAGCAGCTGCTGAGAATAATCCAGCTTCTTGTCAACTTGCTACAACAAGTTTTAACAAAATGTTTTCCATCGAGTTATTTCTATTGTTGAATTGGACTAAATTCCTTATATTCATCTGTAATGATGAGCACATGGACTAATTAATGAAAAAAGCCACCGAAATAAGTCTGATTTAGATCTGTCATCGTATTGTTTGTGTAAGTACTATCTCAATGTATAAGATCACTACTGATTTCACCTCAACGCATAAGATAAGTAGTAATGTATTACAAAACGTATCGACGCAACCAAGTAATAGTCACTTTACTTAGTCACCACCACTTACATATGCAATTGCTCAATAGATTGTTTATTACTTGTGAGTAAGCGAAGGCAATGTATAAGATCACTCATGAATTTAGCATTTTATTTAAAGTCGGAGTAACAAAACTCAACTTATCACTACATATGGCTGATACCATCACCTTATAGTCATCTTCCTATAGGTACTAACGAAAAATCAAAGGTCGGGTCCAGCAGCTGCTGGGAATAATACAACAGCTGTTGTACATTTCCCAACAGCTGCTATACATTTTCCAGCAGCTGTTGTACATTTACTAGCAGCTGCTGAGAATAATCCAGCAACTTGCCAACTTGCTACAACAAGTTCTAATCAAAATGTTTACTACCGCCATATTGACGCAATATATTATAAAACATATGGATTGTATATTATAAAACATATTGACGCAACCAAGTAATACTCAATTTACTTAGTCACTAGCACTTACATATGCAATTGCTCAATAGATTGCTCAATAGTCACCATCACTTACATGTACAATTAGTTACATAAGTTGATTGTATATATTATTTGAAGTCGGAGTAATAAAACTCAACTTATCACTACATATGGCTGATACCATCACCTTATAGTCATCTTCCTATAGATACTAACGAAAAATCAAAGGTCGGGTCCAGCAGCTGCTGTACATTTCCCAGCAAATGCTGTACATTTCCCAGCAGCTGTTGTACATTATGATGACGATATCTTCTGGCTCACAATTTAATTCACAGGTAGAAATAATTTGATTTACAAAATCCTTATACGAGATATCTCGATTCACAATCATCGCTATCGTCTCGACCATTTCTTTGCCTTTCCAACGCCAAATAAAACGATTGTTCGACTCAACCCATTCACCATGACAATCAACTCCTAATACTATTTTGTCTCCCATGGATGATCTTGAAGGTACCTATATAAGTAACAGTTAAAAGCGCAACATGAGAAAACATGAGAAAACTGTACAGAAATACAACAATTGTTGTATTCAATTCAGCAGCTACTTCATCATATGAAACATCACGTGCAGCAAATACACACTAATTTAAGACTGCTGCAAAAGGTGGTGAACCAATTTGTTAGTCCAGCAGCTGCTGCACTCAGTCCAGCAACTGCTGCGTCTTCCCCAAAATGCCTCAACAGTGAAGAAATGGCAACAATGGCGGAAACATCAACAAAAGCACAAAACACAAATAAACAGCACCACATACACTTTTATCAGTCATAAAAAGGATGGAAACTTACCTTTCAAGTACTTTCGAAGCCTACCCAAACAAATGCCCCAAAAAATTTGATTTCTTTTCACCCAAATTTGAAGCTCAAATCTTGTGTTGGGAAAATACTAACAACAACAACAACAACAAGAAGAAGAAGAAGAAGAAGAAGAAGAAGAAGAAGAAGAAGGAGAACATGTCAAGGCCCGATTTCTCGAACCCTGATGGCGTCTACTAACCCCACGTAGACAAGCCAAAACCCTACGGCCCGTAGCATACGCGGTGGGCCATACAACACTCACAATAAAGAATAATAAATAAAGGAGGAACAAATAAGAAATGCAGAGCAAATCATGACATAAGTAGATACAAAAGCTAAATCCCGGCCCAAGAATAGTGATGTGGCAAAAACAGGAGCTAAATAAATACAGTATCCAAAAGAGACCCAGGCATATACAGATGATCAGACTGAATATAAATGGGTCTAAAATCTGTCAAGAGATAAATGACAGAAAAAATAACTCCTGAATAAAAGACTCGATCAGCGGGGCGACAGGCTCACCGAATCCTCCAAAATGTGACTCCTCAGTCCGCACGATCGCGATGCCTACGCTGACCCACACCTGGCTCTGCACCACGAGAAGGCACAACAAGTGTAGCATGAGTACCACAATAAAGTGATACCCAGTAGGCTAGGCCGACTAGGATCAATAAATATAACATAATAATAACGAGGTAAGTAAAACAGGCAATATTAGTGAGAAAACAAATACCAACATGACATAATGTAAATACCCAATGGACAACAATAGTAACAACCTTGGGCACCCCTAGCCCGAATAAGAAGAAAATCTCGAAGCCACCGCTAGGCAAATAATACCATACCTCTATCACAGCCCGAACCAATATAGTATCGAATACCGAAACGCAGGAATAATAAGCAAGCAAGTAAGTAAATGCGGAAAGTAAAAACGAATATAACAAGCAAAACTTACCTGGCGTCCCATACCACCGGCAAGTACAAACAGTCAAAGCAAAACCCACCGTGACTTCCCCCGAAAGCCCGGTGGACACAACAAGAATATAAGCAAGGAAATGGGGGCGAAAATTAAGTAAGTAGAACCAAATCCGTCAACTAAAACAACACCCGCTCGAGCGAAACACCCACCCCTAGGATAACACGAGCCACAATCCATATAAACCAACCTCTATGGCAATATGCGCGAACATGCTCAGTGTAGGTCGACCTCTACGATGACACGAGCAAAGGCTCAGCATAGCTCAACCTCTATGAAAAATGCGAGCTAAGTAGGGCGTGCGCGTCAACCTCTATGACCGCTATACAAAACAACACCAACAACAAATCTCAAAAATATTGGAATCCTACTACTAAGGATCTCACGATGCAACTCTCACAATAGATTATATCCACACATCCCATACTCTACGTACCCCCCCTACGGCACCACAAGCCTACCGGACACAACTCAAATCGTCCCGTCTACATCCCGCGACGGGACCCCAAGTTCACTAGTGAGGGGTAACAATATAAACGAGGTCAAATCAACCTAAAGATCATCCCATTCACTAGCCACTATCATATTACATTTATTCAAACCAGACTCACATTGCTACGAGGTAAACCGAGCCTACCTGAGCGACGACGATAGCCAAAACGAGCAAGAATAGCCCCAATGTTGCAAACCGGCTCACAAATCAACAAATACCTATCAAATATATATTCTAGACATCAATAGGAGCGTTTTGATACCCATATTGCAATACAAAAATTGCCCGGTCAAGCGGGCCTAAAAATGAGCCCTCGAGTCCGAAGCTCCAAAAAATATTTCGAACACACCGGGTCGTCCCTCATGATTTATGGGACTCATGGTTCGAATTTGAGCTCCAACGGACCACCAAAAGGTCCTCAAACGCTCAAATTACACAAACTAATTAGCGCGAATTGACAATACGACGTTCAAAAATTTTGAGACTTACCCGCGGTGATCACCCTAGCTCCAAGACCAACAATCAATCCTCAAACACCCAAGAAGCTAGCAAAAATCATTGGGTTTAATTATAGTTAGTAAACACCCCCAAAATCACTAAAAACGAGCTAAGGGCGAAGAAATTACCTTAATAGCGCGATAACAATCGACCCCACACGTTCCAATATCAACACCCACGAATTTTCACTCAAAATCCACCAAGTAATCGCCACCCTAACCCTTATGTTCTTTCAAAAAAATGAGATAATGAGACATGGGGGCTAAGGGGCTGTTTTGGAGGATTAAATAAGTTGGGCCAAATTGTTTACCCTTATTAATTAAAAGAGACACGCATGGTATAAGAGAATCAGCAGCCCAAGTGGCCTTAGGCCAAACTATCCTCCAACATGGGCCAGGTTTGAACCCCACTAGCAGCGACCCTTTATACAATTTTTTTCATTTTTTAACAGCAGCTGAAAACTTCTTATCAATTTCGTTGGTTATTTCGAAACTCAAACGGAGTCCGATTTTAACAAACTTTATATGCACTTATATGTTTTTCGATGTTCCGGATCCAACGGAACCATCTGTTTTTTTCATACGACGCTCCGATATGGCTGAATTAGCAGAAAGACAACAGCTGGAAACAGCTTTTTATCAATTTTCTTGGAATTCCGTCAGTTATTTCGAAACTCAAAAGTAGTCCAATTTTAACAAACTTTATATGCACTTATATGTTTTTCGACGTTCCGGATCCAACGGAACCATCTGTTTTTTTCATACGATACTCCGATATGGCTGAAATAGCAGAAAGACAGCAGCTGAAAACAGCTTTTTATCAATTTTCTTGGAATTCCGTCGGTATTTCGGAGCTAACGGAACTGTCAGAGCTCGATTCTGACATTGTTTGCTAAGATTTCACTTTTTGGTGCACTTAACTTAAGCTTAAGTTCCAAAAATGAGGAAAATGAGATATTTATGAATTTAGTCACCGGGGCACCGGACTACCGGTCCCAGCAGGTCGTATACGACTTGGGGTAACTGTATATACGCTCTAAATATGAAAAAAATACATGAAAAATATAATTTTGGCCATACAGGTCATCACAATATCCCCCACTAAATGGGACTTTTGCCCTCAAAAGTCAAAGTGAGAAAGGTACCTGGAGTCTCGAACAAGTGTGGATACTGAGTCCGCATGTCCTGCTCTATCTCCCAGGTAGCCTCCTCGATTGGTCTACGTGCCCAGCGAACCTTCACAACCGGAATCTCCTTAGTCCTGAGCTTCCTCACATCTCTAGCAATAATAGCCTCAGGCTGCTCAATGACTAAAAGCTGGTCATCAACCTCCACCTCAGTTGTATCCTGCCGAAGCACATGTGACGGGTCTGATACATATTGTCGGAGCATGGAGACATGAAATACAGGATGTACTGCTGACAACTCAGGTGGTAAGGCTAGTCTGTAGGCAACCTCCCCAATCCTCTCAAGTATCTCATATGGCCCAATGCACCTCGGACTAAGTTTGCCTCTTCGGACGAACCTCCATACGCCCTTCATGGGTGAGATACGTAGAAACACCCTATCACCCACGCTAAACTCCAACGGTCGACGCCTACGATCTGCATAAGACTTCTGCCTACTCTAGGCCTCGCGAAGTCTATCCTGAATCACACGGACCCTATCAACGGTATCCTGAAGTAGCTTAGAACTCTGGTGCGTCATCTCGTGACTGCTAAACCAACCAATCGGCGACCTGCAGCGTCTACCATATAATGCCTCAAAAGGAGCCATGCCAATGCTGGAGTGGTAACTATTATTATAAGAAAACTCCGCTAATGCCAAGTACCTGCTCCAACTACCGCCAAAATCAAATACACAAGCCCGCAACATATCCTGTAGTACCTGAATAGTCCGCTCGGACTGGCCATCTGTCTGGGGGTGAAATGTTGTGCTCAACAAGACATCAGTGCCCAACTCACGCTGGAATGCCCTCCAAAATCGAGAAGTGAACTGAGTACCACGATCTGAAATGATAGAAACAGGCACCCCATGCAATCTCACCACCTCAGAAACATACAACTCCGCCAACCTCTCCGCTGTCCAAGTCGTCTGAGTAGCTAGGAAGTGTGCGGACTTGGTCAATCGATCCACGATGACCCAAATCTGATCATGACCCCTAGGCGAACGAGGAAGAACTGTGATGAAGTCCATAGTAATGTTCTCCCATTTCCATAAAGGAATAGGGAGGCGCTGCAACTCACCGGCCGGTCTACGATACTCAACCTTAACCTGCTGACAGGTCAAGCACCTAGACACAAAAGTAGCTATCGAGCTTTTCATGCCCCGCCACCAATACAATTGTCGAAGATCCCTATACATACGAGCCGTGCCAGGATGAACTAAGTACCTAGTACTATGGGCCTCTCTCAACAAGGCCTGGATCAAATCACCAACCTTAGGAACCGCAAGTCTACCATGAACCCAAAGTACCCCGTCAGAATCAATCTTAGCCCACTCGAACTCACCGCTAGCAACCCGCTCTCTCAGCTCAACTAAACTAGGATCCTCGAACTGGCGACGACGAATCTGATCATATAAGGCCGAGCTAGACTCAACATGAGCTGTAACTCTATCTGGAGACGAAAGATCCAACCTAACCAAGCTGTTAGCCAAGGACTGGACATCCCGAGCTAAAGGTCTCTCCGAAGCTGGTAAGGCTGCCATACTACCCAAGTTGACCGCTCTCCTACTCAAGGCATCCGCTACCACATTAGCCCTGCCCGGATGATAAAGAATACTCAAATCATAGTCCTTCAGAAGCTCAACCCATCTTCGCTGTCTAAGGTTAAGCTCCCTCTGACTTAGAATGTACTGTAGGCTGCGGTGGTCAGTGTAGATATCACAATGCACTCCATATAGGTAGTGTCTCCAGATCTTGAGCGCAAATACTACCGCCGCCAACTCTAAGTCATGAGTGAGGTAGTTACGCTCGTGAGTCTTCAGCTGGCGAGAGGCATAAGCAATCACGTGGCCCTCCTGCATCAAGACACAACCCAACCCAATACCTGAGGCATCACAATATACGATATACGGCTGACCCTCGACCGGTAATGCTAACACTGGGGCTGTAGTCAATAACTCCTTTAGCTTTAGAAAGTTGGACTCACACTCCGCGGACCACTGAAAAGACACCTCTTTCTTAGTCAATCTAGTGAGGGGTGCAGCAATAGACGAGAAACCCTGAACAAACCGACGGTAATACCCGGCTAGACCTAAGAAGCTACGAATCTCGGTAGGAGTAGTAGGTCTAGGCCACTCACGAACGGCAGCCACCTTGGCTGGATCGATACTAAGCCCAGCACTCGATACGACATGGCCAAGGAAAGCAACAGACTCCAACCAAAACTCACATTTTGAGAACTTACCATAAAGTCTCTCAGTCCTCAAAGTCTCCAACACAATTCGTAGGTGCCGCTCGTGCTCTACTCGACTCCGCGAATACACTAGAATGTCATCAATGAACACAATCACGAAGGAGTCAAGGTAACGCCTGAACACCCGAGTCATCAAGTCCATGAATGCAGCAGGAGCATTAGTCAACCCAAAGGACATGACTAGAAACTCGTAGTGACCATAGCGGGTCCTAAAGGCTGTCTTCGGGACATCCTCAGCCCGAATCCTCAACTGGTGGTAACCGGACCGCAAGTCAATCTTAGAGAACACGGTGGCTCCCTGCAACTGATCAAACAAATCATTCACTCGAGGCAAGGGATATTTGTTCTTTATGGTCACTTTGTTCAGCTGCCTGTAATCAACACACATACGCAAAGATCCATCCTTCTTTTTCACAAACAAAACCGGAGCACCCCAAGGAGATATACTAGGACGAATAAAACCTTTATCAAGTAGATCCTGAAGCTGGGTACTCAACTCACGAAGCTCAGCAGGAGCCATACGATACGGAGGAATAGAAATAGGTCGAGTACCCGACTCAAGGTCAATACCAAAATCCATATCACGCGCGGGAGGCAAACCAGGAAGGTCAGCACCAAACACATCAACATACTCACAAACAATAGGAACAGAAGCAGGAGACAATACATCGGCACTAGTATCACGGGCATGCGCTAAGTAAGCAAGACAACCACTAGCAACAAGTCTACGAGCCCGACAACATGATATCACCCTCACCGATATACGACTAGTGGGTCCACACCACATCACCGGGGGCACACCACGCATAGAAAAGGTCACCGTCTTGGCATAACAATCCAAGACCACACGATAATAAGATAACCAATCCATGCCCAAAATCACATCAAAATCAAGCATGTCTAACTCTATCAAGTCTGCCCGAGTGTCACAACCCCGAATAGTCACAATACAAGATCTATATACACGGTCCACCACGAGGGCCGCCCCAACAGGAGTAGATACGCTCAAGGGAATAGATAGCAGCTCACTAGTCAAACCCAAACGAGAAGCCAAGTACATAGACACATAAGATAGAGTGGAACCCGGATCAAATAGTGTAAATACGGAATGCCCACAAACAGATAACATACCAGTGACGACATCATCAGCACCTCGGCCTTAGCCCTGTCAAGAATGGCATAAAGCTGCTGCGGTGCTCCCTCCTGTCTCTGACCACCCCGGCCCCTCTGACGTCCCCTCTGACCTCCACCCCTAGCTCCCTGAGCTACCGGTGGTGCATCTCTGGCTGGCGGTACTGCCTGAATAGGCTGTGGAGGTAGTGTGGCAGTACGCTGTGGCCTACGACGAGGACAGTCTCTCACGTGATGACCAGGATCACCACACTCAAAGCAACCACGATCGCGACGACCCCCAATCTCACTAGGACAATCTCTAGAGTAGTGACCAACCTCACCACAACTATAGCAAGCCCCTCTCTCTCTGGCTGTACCTCGAGAACCCTCAGCTGAAGTACCAGAACTGGAACTCTGGCCCCTGGCGGGCTGGCTAGACTGACCCTGCTCGGAAGTATGTAGTGCAGCATGATAACTCTGGCCCTGACGGCCCTGTGACGGATGAGACCTCGAACCACCACTTCTGTGACCACCACTCGCTGACCGGGTACCCGAAAAGCTACCCTGATGTCGTGCCCTCTTATCACCGGCCTCCCGGGCCCGACGATCAAAGAGCTCCTGCTGGCGAACCTCCTCAATGATCTCAGCGAGGGTACCACCTCGCGCAACAGTACGGTCAACCTATCTCTGCCTCTCCAAAGTCAACCGGTCAACAAAGAATCTAACTCTGGCCTACTCAGTAGGTAGAAGATCAGGAGCATAGCGGGCCAATCTCGTGAACTGGGCCTCGTACTCGAAAACCAACATCGACCCCTGCTGCAACTGTAGGAACTGAGAACGAAAGGACTCTCTGACACTGCGGGGTACATACTGGTCCAAGAATGCATCTCTAAACTGCCCCCAAGTAGGAGAGGGCGATCCCATAGGCCTACAATCCATGTACGAACGATACTAGTAACCTGCCTCCTTATCCAGGAGGTAAGAGATAAAGTCCGGTCCATGCGACTCTAATACCTGCAGATTCCTCAGTCTACTCTCAACAACGGTGATGAACTCGGTGGCATCCTGAGATGGAGCTCCAGAAACTGTATAGTGGCAATCCTCAAAAACCTGTCCAAGGCCTTCCCGACCTCAGACGCCGGGAGAACAGTAGAAGTAGTGGTTGCGGCGGCACTGTCATCTGGAATAGGCGCCTGAACCCTCTCTGGTGGCGGCTCAGTAGTTGGAGCCTCAGCGGTAAGCAACACAGCTCGTGCTGCACCCTGGGAAGAAGACTCCAGATTAGATGTAGTGGGGGCGGCTGCCCCGCCAATCATCTGCATCATCTGCAGGAATAGTGTCTGGAATGCAGGAGACTGGAATAAAGACGGCGCGACCGGTGAGGCGGCTGATGCCGACTGGGGCACTATAGGCGGGTCTGCCACTCCCGCAGGTGCTGTAGTAGTAGTAGTGGTAGGCGGAGGATCCTGAACCGGTATAACAGTCCTCTCAACTCCCTCCGTAGCCGGTGGAGGAGTATCCTCTCCCTGGGTAGCTCACGTGCGTGCCATCTGCGACAAGAGTGAAGCCGATAAGCTATATTCAAGAAACTGACTCAACCCATTCGCACGAAGAGATTAGAAAGATCAACTACTTTCCTAAAGTGCCATGTAGCTTCTCACGAATGAAATTCCAGGCGTCCCCGAAACCATTCACAAGACTCTACCGACACCGCTCCTATTTGCCACAAAACTACAAGAACCTAAGCTCTGATACCACTCTGTCAAGGCCCAATTTCTCGAACCCTGATGGCGTCTACTAACCCCATGTAGACAAGCCAAAACCCTACGGCCCGTAGCATACGCGGTGGGCCATACAACACTCACAATAAATAATAATAAATAAAGGTGGAATAAAAAAGAAATGCGGAGCAAATCATGACATAAGTAGATACAAAAGCTAAATCCCGACCCAAGAATAGTGATGTGGCAAAAACAGGAGCTAAATAAATACAGTGTCCAAAAGAGACCCAGACATATACAGATGATCATACTGAATATAAATGGGTCTAAAGTCTGTCAAGAGATAAATGACAGAAAAAACAACTCCTGAATAAAAGACTCGATCCACGGGGCGGCAGGCTCACCGAATCCTCCAAAATGTGACTCCTCAGTCCGCACGATCGCGATGCCTACGCTGACCCACACCTGGCTCTGCACCACGAGAAGGCACAACAAGTGTAGCATGAGTACCACAATAAAGTGATACCCAGTAGGCTAGGCCGACTAGGATCAATAAATATAACATAATAATAACGAGGTAAGTAAAACAGGCAATATTAGTGAGAAAACAAATACCAACATGACATAATGTAAATACCTAATGGACAACAATAGTAACAACCTTGGGCACCCCTAGCCCGAATAAGAAGAAAATCTCGAAGCCACCGCTAGGCAAATAATACCATACCTCTATCACAGCCCGAACCAATATAGTATCGAATATCGAAACGCAGGAATAATAAGCAAGTAAGTAAGTAAATGCGGAAAGTAAAAACGAATATAACAAGCAAAACTTACCTGGCGTCCCATACCACCGGCAAGTACAAACAGTCAAAGCAAAACCCACCGTGACTTCCCCCGTAAGCTCGGTGGACACAACAAGAATATAAGCAAGGAAATGGGGGCGAAAATTAAGTAAGTAGAACCAAATCCGTCAACTAAAACAACACCCGCTCGAGCGAAACACCCACCCCTAGGATGACGCGAGCCACAATCCATATAAACCAACCTCTATGGCAATATGCGCGAACATGCTCAGTGTAGGTCGACCTCTACGATGACACGAGCAAAGGCTCAGCATAGCTCAACCTCTATGAAAAATGCGAGCTAAGTAGGGTGTGCGCGTCAACCGCTATACAAAACAACACCAACAACAAATCTCAAAAATATTGGAATCCTACTACTAAGGATCTCACGATGCAACTCTCACAATAGATTATATCCACACATCCCATACTCTACGTACCCCCCCTACGGCACCACAAGCCTACCGGACACAACTCAAATCGTCCCGTCTACGTCCCGTGACGGGACCCCAAGTTCACTAGTGAGGGGTAACAATATAAACGAGGTCAAATCAACCTAAAGATCATCCCATTCACTAGCCACTATCATATTACATTTATTCAAACCAGACTCACATTGCTACGAGGTAAACCGAGCCTACCTGAGCGACGACGATAGCCAAAACGAGCAAGAATAGCCCCAACGTTGCAAACCGGCTCACAAATCAACAAATACCTATCAAATATATATTCTAGTCATCAATAGGAGCGTTTTGATACCGATATTGCAATACAAAAATTGCCCGGTCAAGCGGGCCTAAAAATGAGCCCTCGAGTCCGAAGCTCCGAAAAATATTTCGAACACACCGGGTCGTCCCTCATGATTTATGGGACTCATGGTTCGAATTTGAGCTCCAACGGACCACCAAAAGGTCCTCAAACGCTCAAATTACACAAACTAATTAGCGCGAATTGACAATACGACGTTCAAAAATTTTGAGACTTACCCGCGGTGATCACCCTAGCTCCAAGACCAACAATCAATCCTCAAACACCCAAGAAGCTAGCAAAAATCATTGGGTTTAATTATAGTTAGTAAACACCCCTAAAATCACTAAAAACGAGCTAAGGGCTAAGAAATTACCTTAATAGCGCGATAACAATCGACCCCACACGTTCCAATATCAACACCCACGAATTTTCACTCAAAATCCACCAAGAAATCGCCACCCTAACCCTTATGTTCTTTCAAAAAAATGAGATAGTGAGACATGGGGGCTAAGGGGCTGTTTTGGAGGATTAAATAAGTTGGGCCCAATTGTTTACCCTTATTAATTAAAAGAGACACGTATGGTATAAGGGAATCAGCAGCCCAAGTGGCCTTAGGCCAAACTATCCTCCAACATGGGCCAGGTTTGAACCCCACTAGCAGCGACCCTTTATACAATTTTTTTCATTTTTTAACAGCAGCTGAAAACTTCTTAACAATTTCGTCGGTTATTTCGAAACTCAAACGAAGTCCGATTTTAACAAACTTTATATGCACTTATATGTTTTTCGACGTTCCGGATCCAACGGAACCATCTGTTTTTTTCATACGACGCTCCGATATGGCTGAAATAGCAGAAAGACAGCAGCTGGAAACAGCTTTTTATCAATTTTCTTGGAATTCCGTCAGTTATTTTGAAACTCAAACGGAGTCCAATTTTAACGAACGTTATATGCACTTATATGTTTTTCGACGTTCCGGATCTAACGGAACCATCTGTTTTTTCATACGACGCCCTGATATGGCTGAAATAGCAGAAAGACAGCTGCTGGAAACAGCTTTTTATCAATTTTCTTGGAATTTCGTCGGTTATTTCGAAACTCAAACGGAGTCCGATTTTAACAAACTTTATATGCAATTATATGTTTTTCGACGTTCCGGATCCAACGGAACCATCTGTTTTTTCATACGACGCTCCGATATGGCTGAAATAGCAAAAAGACAGCAGCTGGAAACAGCTTTTTATCAATTTTCTTGGAATTCCGTCGGTTATTTCGAAACTCAAACGGAGTCCGATTTTAACAAACTTTATATGCATTTATATGTTTTTCGACGTTTCGGACGCAACGAAATCAATGAAATCGCGATCGGAGGTCGTTTGCTCAAAAAGAGTCATTGAGTTCCTTTAACGAATAAGGAACTCGAGGGGCCAAAATCACAACGAAAATCCCAGGAATCGAAATGACACCTCCCCTAGCCTAAAATCATCATTTAAAACTGTTAGGAATCGACGGAAATGCAATAGGACGCACCGTTTGACGGAAAATGCAATATGGCTCCACTTTTACCGGTAAACTTCAAAACTTACAAAATCGAGCCTAAAATCAAGCCGAACTCATCCGGAAGCAAACCAATAGTCTATCTTGACTATTTTCGACGTTACAGAGCTAATGGAAGTGACAAAAATGGGTTTTGATGCTCCGATCAATAATTGCTCCCTTTTTGGGCCATTTTCTTAAGCCTTAAGAACTAAATTTCCATATTTTAGCTCAAAATCTTCCGTGAGGTTCCAGGAACCAAACCGAGACTTCACCTAAGTCATATTCGATATTTCGGAGCTAACGAAACTGTCAGAGCTCGATTTTGACATCGTTTGCTAAGATTTCACTTTTTGGTGCACTTAACTTAAGCTTAAGTTCCAAAAATGATGAAAATGAGATATTTATGAATTTAGTCACCGGGGCACCGGACTACCGGTCCCAGCAGGTCGTATAGGGTAACTGTATATACGCTCTAAATATGAAAAAAATACATGAAAAATATAATTTTGGCCATACGGATCATCACAGAACAACAACAACAACAAGAAGAAGAAAAAGAAGAAGAACAACTACAACAACAAGAAGAGCAAAAGAACGATGCAAATGGGGGAAAATGTCGCGGGAACTGGTGGGTAACATCTGATGGGGGTTGGGGGGCATTTAGGGTATATTCTATTGGGTGGGTTAAAGTGTATAAAAAAATAAACTTGGGGACCTTTTTGAAAATAGTCCAACATCATTAACTATTAATTATAATTTTGTCACCTACACTTAATGATTAAAACTTGTGTCACTTTTTTTTAATTTCAAAACTACTTTGTCACCCTTAATTAAAAGCCCCAAGTAAATTATTGTTTATGTGTTACAATTTTGCACAATATTCATTTTCTTTTATTAAACTCGACCAAATAAGAACTAGAAAAATAAATTAGAACGAAATGAGTACTAATATAACGCAATATTATGAAGGAGAATATTGCTATTCATATTTCTTAAATTTTGTAATTTTATTTTTTATTTATATAAAAAATAAATTCAAATTTATAATACATTTATTAAATTGAATAATTTAAATAAAAAATAAAATAACTATAATAATTTATAATATATATTACACTTATAATAAAATAATTGATATGGAATAAAATTGAAAGAGAAAGAAATCAAAACCTAAAACGAAAAAGTAAAAGAAAAAAAGTTGAAGAAGTCAACTTAAAAAAAAACAAAAGAGAAAATTAAAAAGAGGAGCCTATAAGGCGCAAGCCAGTAGCACTAGCGCCTTACAAATGCTACATTTCCCTCGAAGATGGTGTTAAGTGGAATAGGATAAGACACAATTTTAATTGTGCCTTTAGTGTTTTAGTATCTTAAAAAAAAGATATGTTTTTAAAAAATTTCAATTAATTTGTTGTTTTTTTGAGTCCGGACTCAAATTAAGGGAGGGAGGGGGGAGGAAGCAGAGAAATCAAAAAAGAATAATGGATAGTCACAAAACACACATGTGTTCATCATGACATTGGCGTCGCTTAATTTTACCGTCGTTGATGCAAACTGTTGTCGTCGTCCTGTAAGATTCCTTGCTTTTAGTCTTTAGATTTTGAAGTGTAAAATTGTGAAGTATTAAAGTGTGAATTTGGAGTTGATTTCGCAAAGAAAGTATCTTAATAGTTAATAGTTTACTTTTCAGGTAGGGTATTAGAGAAAAAGTGATAAATTAATAAAAGTCTTATTGGGTTATTGGTTTATTTGATAACTAAATATTCACCCCCCACTAAGGCTGGCAGCGGAACCGGTAAGTACCGGTTCCGGTGCCGGTCCGGTCCGGTTCCAGTAATTACCGGTAGGTTTCGGGAGGGGGGGTAGGGTCCGGTAGGGGAACCGGGAAGGGACGGAATTTCTGTGCCGGTAATTACCGGTTCCGGTCCGGTACCGGACCGGTAATTCCGATCTAAAATTTTTTTTTTAATTTTTTAATTTGTTACCGTTGGTGTGGGACCCACCAACGGTAATATAATTTATTTGACCATTTTTGGTCCGTTTTTGACCGTTTGGAATAGTTTTTTTTTTTCAAAATTCAATATTTTCTCAACTATAAATACCCCTAAATCTTTCATAATTTTTCACTTCAATTCTCTCAATTCAATCCAATTCTCTCCACTTACTAATATTACAAATTTATAATTATATACATATTACATATTTACATACTACTCTCAAATATTATATATTATATATTCGGTATCTACTCTCTCAATCATTATTCCAAAATATTATTTAGTTTTGGTAATTGCATTTTGGAGCAAAATTTGGTGGATCAATTTGGAGCATATTCAAGCTTCAACTTTCATCAATTTCGGCTTCTACGTCTGTTTTTACACAGACGTTTTGTACCTTCGTTCCTAAATTCTACTTATTTGTTCTTCCATATTTACTTATTTGATTAATTTTACTTGTTGAGTTGTTGTCTCCTTGAATTATTTTGTTTACATTCATAAACTTGAATTTTTGCATATAATCGTAATTTGTTTAATTAAATTTAACATGGATTCCGGTGGAAAAGGAAAGAGAAAAAGTACATTTTTTGGTGGAATTAAAAAGGCTTTAACCGGTAAAAAATCAGGTGGTAGTTCGTCTACAAGACAAGTACCACTTAGATTAAATACCGAAGATTCTACTTACATAGACAACACTTTTATTAATATTGACTCTAACACGGGATTAGACAATGATTTTCTTGAACAACATTTTGGGAATTTTAACGAAGATTTACCGGAAGATGATTTTGAAATAAATGAAAATGAAGATACTTTTGATGACGATGAAACTCAACCCCCATATAGTGCTACTACTCCCCCCCCCCCCTCCCGCTCCTGCTCCCGCTCCCCCCGTACAACCTACGTCATCTAATAGGCCTAAGACGGAACGTGCAAAAAAATCCGTTGTTTGGCAATTTTTAACGCAAAATGAAGATAAAACAAAAGCTATTTGTAACAAATGTAAACACGTTTTAAACTATAAAACTTCGGGAAAGGGGGACAGGACGGGTCATTTGAAAAATCACCTTATGCATTGTTGTAAAATGGAATTTTTGCATGCACAGGCAGTTGCGGATGCCAAAAAATTTGGAACTCCCATTCCCGATGAATCGACGGGAGGTTCAAATATGGTGCAATCGCAACTAAATCCTAGTAATATTTCCGGTCCTAGTACACATAGACCTTATAGTAGACAACGTGACCTGGATGAACTTTCTAAAATGATTGTTGTTACTGGTTTGCCTTTTAGTTTTGCAGAAAATCCCGGTTTTGTGCATTATATTCAAATTGTGTATAACCCGTCTTTTAATGGTTTTTCTAGAAATACTATAAAAAAAGCTGTTTTTGACTTTCAAGCACGCCATGTACAATATCTTAGGTGTTTATTTGCTTATAATAATTGTAGGATAGCAATAACTTCTTATATGGGACGTAGTGTAACCGGTAACGATTACTTTACAATTACGGCCCACTGGATAGATGATAACTGGAATTTGCAAAAAAGAATTTTAGGATATAAAACTTGTGAATTTCGAAAAACAGGTTCTTATATTTCCCAAACTATTCTTAATGTTTTACAATTTTTTGGTATAAGTAGAAAAATATTTAGTGTAACTTTAGATAACGCTAGTAATAATAAACGTGCTGTAGATTTTTTAAAACCTATTATTTGTCCAACTTATGAAGATGGTTTTCATATTAAATGTGCTGCACATATTTATAATTTAATTGTTAAAGATGGTATTTCTTTATTTGAAAATGGATGTAATAAAGTGGAAGCCGCATGCCACTTTATTTTTAAATGTCAAGTATTGGCTAGGCGTAGGGAATTTGACCAGCGTTGCATTGAATGTAATTTACCTGTTAGAAAAATTCCTAAATCAATAGCAACTAGGTGGAATTCATTCTATGAAATGTTAAAAGTTGCTTACGATTATAGGAGACCACTTACAATGGTCTGGAATGCACATAATTCAGATCCCACCTTCTGTCTAGATGAAAATGATTGGGTTAATATTAAAGATTTAGTTGATTTTTTAAAAGTTTTTTATTTAGCAACAAAACAAATTTTCGGCCTTTACTATCCTACTATTTCTTCTGTGTTGCCTAATATTTGTACTATTTGTAATAAATTAGCTTCGTTTAAAAATAATGCAAGATTTAGTGAACCTGTTAGAAAAATGATTGAAAAATTTAGGAAATACTTTTTCCCAATCCCTCAAATTTATTTAACTGCTGCTTTATTTAATCCTGCTTATAAAGAATTTGGTGTATTTAAAATGGTAAATAGTATATTTGCAGACTTAGAGATAGTATACGACGGAGAAAATGAATCACTTCATTTAGAAACAGTTCTAAGTAGCATTAGACATGAAGCTAGGAAATTATATGATTTAGAACAATATAATTCAGTACAAAATGTACAATACCAACCACAACCTACTAGGGCTAGATTTGATGATGACATTGACGCAATGTTAGAATTACAACTTGGATTAGAAGCTAACGAAAACAACGACTTTGATGAATATCTTAACCAGGCGCCGGAAAGCATCAAGGACTCAGAGGGGAAGTCGCAGCTGTTGGCGTGGTGGAACACTCGTGGAAAAAATTTTCCAAGACTTCAACGGGTGGCTCGTGATGTGCTGGCAATTCAAGCTTCTTCAGTTGCTTCGGAAGACGCTTTTAGCGCTGCTAGGTTCCAAGTTGGAGACCATAGGCATTTACTAGCTGACGATAGCTTAGAAGTTTCAGTCTTATTTCGAGACTGGATAAATGCGGAGCGGAGGAATTTAGGGCGTCCGACATTGCCTTCTCAGTTTGAAGCCGATATCGATAATGTTATATCGGAATCAAGCGAAGACGACATGGAATTTCTGGAAGAACAAGCTCAGGAGCCGATTCCAGAAAATGTGACAGCTGAAATGTTAGAAACTCTTAGACAAGAGTTTCAAAGTAATTTAAGATATTAGTGATTAAATTTAATTGTATTACAAATTTACAATAAATTATACCTAGTTGAAACAGAACCCTTCCTAGAAGGTGGCTGCGTAGATTAGATTGATTTCTAATATCTTACCTTTCTACATTGTACAATTTAAATTTTAAAATTACCTAATAAAATTAGAGGCTATTCGCCTTATTTCTTTTTTTATTTTTATTATCTTCACTTAATCTTAATTTAAGTTTTGACTTCTAACTTCTTTTTAATATATTTGCCCCTTTATTTCTCAAATCTTTATTAACTTTAAAGTTTAAAATACAAAAAGAAACATTCAAAATTTAATCGTTAAAAATTAAACTTTATAACAACTTTAAATTTTAACAACTTTCATACTTATAACAACTTTAAGTTTGAATTATAATTTATAAATTATATAAGTTTTAAAAATAAATTACATAACAAACTTATAACAACTTTAAGTTTGAATTATAAATTATATAACTTATAAAGTTATACTTATAAATAACTTATAACAATTTTGAATTCAAAATTTCAAACTTTCAAACTTCATTTTAAATTTTAACAATTTATATAATGATTTATAAATAATAATACTACCATTTTAACATTTTATTTTAACCTTTAACATTTTAAACTTGAATTTAAATTTTTAAATATTAACAATTAATTTAACATTTTTATTTAATAAAAATAAGAACATATATGGATTCTTCTAGAGTTTTATTTTGATTATTAATTATTCAATTATTATTTTTATCCTTAAATAAAGTTAAGTTTACTAAAATGCCATTGGTAATCTTTTTTCTATCTTGAAAAAGAAAGAATATTTCTAGATAGTTTTGAAATGACCAAACTACCCTTGGTTGTCCTCCCTTTCACATTTCTATATAGTAAAAATAGCATAATTACAAAAATATCTTTATGGGTCCATAATAAAAATAAGAACATATATGGATTCTTCTAGAGTTTTATTTTGATTATTAATTATTCAATTATTATTTTTATCCTTAAATAAAGTTAAGTTTACTAAAATGCCATTGGTAATCTTTTTTCTATCTTGAAAAAGAAAGAATGTTTCTAGATAGTTTTGAAATGACCAAACTACCCTTGGTTGTCCTCCCTTTCACATTTCTATATAGTAAAAATTTTTTTTTTTAAATTCTGGATTTCCGGTGGACCGGTCTGGTCCGGTCCAGTCCCGGTTGGTACCGGCACCGGTAAGGTAAGGGTAGTTTTTCCCGGTACTACCGGTTTCGGTTCTGGTCCGGTTCCGGGAAAAACCATCCCTGCCTTACCGGTTCCGATCCCGATATCGATCAATACCGATCCGGTGTGACCGGTTCCGGTGCCGCTGCCAGGCTTACCCCCCCATTACCTTGAACTCTCACTCCTCATTACATCTGGCCTCTAAAATATTTTATTAGGTAGCATATAAATGCTCGTACGATAATATTTTCTTGCACTAGAAATATTTAATTAAAAAATTACTTATTTTCGAGCAAAAATTTTCTAGAAAATTAATTAATTAAATCAAATAACCGCCCAATTCCCAAAATACCCCTAAAACCCCAAAACTCACCCTCATTTTAGCTGCTTCTGTACAAGCACTCAATGACCTGAAAATCCCTCCTTAAACCCTCGCAAACAGCAGCCCCCACATTGTCTACATGCGTTTCCTCCTCCGTCGAACCAGCCACCATCACCAGCGTCAACAATGGCGGACACTATTCGACGATGCCCTTTCCATCAAACATGTAAGAGATCGTGGACTCGACCACGCTGTCGAAAGAGAAAAGAATCTCAAACCACTTCTCAACATCAAGAACCTTGTCAAATCTGAGCCTTCAAAATCTGTTCCCTTAAACATCATCACACAATCTAAAGATTCTCTACAAATCCCATTTCGCCCCATTGAGTTTATCAGAAAATATCCTTCAATTTTCCAAGAATTTTTCCCAGCTAGCATAAACATACATCCCCATATCAAGTTAACCCCAGAAATTCTCAGTCTTGATTCAGATGAAGAGTTGTTTTACCAAAGTGTGAGTTATAAAGAAGATGTTGCAGATAGGCTTTTGAAGCTTTTGATGATAGGTAAAATTAATAAAATTCCATTACATGTTATTGATAAGCTTAAATGGGATTTGGGTTTGTGTAATAATTATGTGGAAACTATAGTACCAGAATATCCGGATTATTTTCAGGTGAATAGTGAGTCAATGTTGGAGTTAGTTTGTTGGAGTCATGAGCTTGCCGTTTCCTTTTTGCAAAAACAAGCAATGAAATGTGAAAGTGAAGATGTGTTAGTTAAGTTTGATCTGAAGTATTCGAATGGATTTGAGATGGATAAGAAGTACAAGAAATGGGTTGATGAATGGAAAAAGTTGCCTTATATTTCGCCATATGAGAATGTAAGGAATCTTCCTGCAAAGAGTGATGAAGCTGATAAGTGGGCAGTGATAATTTTGCATGAAATTCTTAGTCTTTGTGTTGGGAAGAAGGCAGAGAAAGATAACTTGCTTTTGATAGGAGAACATTTGGGACTTCGTTCTAGATTTAAGAGGGCATTATTGTTGCATCCAGGGATATTTTACGTGTCGAGTAAGATCAACACACATACTGTGGTATTGAAGGAGGGCTATAGAAGGGGAATGTTGATTCAGAAGAACTCATTGATGGAGCTGAGGTATAAGTATGTTTATCTCATGAACAAAGTTACGGAGGATACAAAATCGAAAGATGTGCAGCAAAAAGATAGTCATGATCTGAAAGAAGGTGATGCAAAGGAAACTGATGTTGATATGGAAGAAGAAGAAGAAGAAGATGATGATGATGATGAGGACCCTGATGATGTGCATAATGACTACCATGATGATGAGGCGGATAATGAGACTAGAGATGTGAAGCCTAGCCAAAGATTAAACTTGAGGAGAAGAGTTGATGATAGAAACTCGATGACAAGAGATGATGATAGGAAACCCAGCCAAAGATTAAACTCGAGGACAAGAGATTATGATAGGAAGACTTTAGCTGTCTCTCCAAGGACGTCCTCGGGAAGAAATCGAAATAGAGATGTGAAAAGACCATCAAGAAGATCGTCTTGGAAAAATGAAAGTTATGGTGAGCAAGATGCTCGGACAACATATGAAGACAAAAAGCTTCCAATAAATTCATTGAAGACTTTGGCAGGAAGAAGTTCCCCCAGAGATGTGGAAAGACCATCAAGAAGATCATCTTGGAGAGAAGAAAATAATGGTGAGCGAGATGCTCGGACAAGATTTGAGGACAGAAAGCTTCCAATAAATTCATTGAAGACTGCGGCAGGAAGAACTTCCAACAGAGATGTGGAAAGAACATCAAGAAGAAGCAGAAATCAACAATGAGCAAGATGCGGGAACAAGATATGAGGACATAAAGCATCCAGTAAATTCAATGAAGACTTTGGCAGGAAGAAGTTCCAACAGAACCAACGAAAGAACCTCTCGATCGTCTAGGAGGCTGGAGAATAATGATAATCAATATACTCACCGGAGATCAAGTAACAAATTTGATCTTTGTAGAAATTGGGGAACATCTGATAAGAGGAGGAATTCCACACCATGAAAAGCTGTTCACTCTGCGAAGGCAGTTCCCCATAGGCCTGCTTTTGATAGTTTTAGGTTTATCAGTTCACTCACATATGCAAGCTATAAAGCTGCAAGAACATATTGCTGAATCTCGTCTCATCTAATTTTGGTCATTTAAGCAATTTTTCCTGTGTGATTCTTAATTGATTGATGTTTATGGACTTATTATCATGTTTATTATTTTGTTTTTTAGCCTGTAATTTGTAATGTCTCACCTGCTGATTTTGCCTGCTCTGTATCAGCTTACATGAGTTAACTGTATCTTTGTTGTGGTTTTGTCAAGATTGTAAGTCATCCTCCAATTAAGTCTCAGATTTCTTGTAATGATTAGAACACTTAATAGATTAAGTCTTGACGTATCTCTTGTTATTGATGTCTAATACATTAGACACTTTTTCATCCCCTTAATGAATTCGGTGTTATTTTTCCTTTTAAAGTTATCTATCTTTTGTTAATTTACCAATCTGCTTGTGTGTTTTGGCTATGTGACAAGTCTCAATCTTGCAGATATTACATTTTTACCCATCAAGACTCTGCAGCATGACAAGCATAATAGAAACCAGCACATTTTCTTCTTTTTTATTTTCTTGTGTTATAGTACAAATGTGTTACTCCAGAAATGATATTGACACAAAACATGCAGCTCAGCAATCTATCATGACCACATGATACAGGCAAATTCTAGTATAATCTTAACATCTAATTCTCCCTAGAATTGATAACACAATAAGCACTGAACTTTTCCTAAATGCAGTACAAATGCTCATCAGGTCCTTTTTAACTTCTTAGTTACTTTTGCTGCTTTTGTTAATTCTCTTTGCATCCATAAAAATCAGAAAGAACTTTTCTATTCCTTGAACAAAAAATATTGGTTCTGTTTTCTGTCTCAGTTACTTTGAAATCATTCCAAACTATAGTATTTTCATTGTAGAATGGTGAAGCATTCACTTTAAGCAAGGATGACAAACGATAATTTTCAGCCGAAAGGTGTCATTTGTATTCTGGTTTAGGCCAGTCATTTGCATAAAAGTTCTAGACATCTGAAGAAATTGAATGAGTGCAAAACATAACAAAATAGTTGCAAAATATAACAAAATAGTTTAGTCTTTCATTGAAAGGGTGTTTGGTGAGGAAGAATTGAGTTTATGAGAGGGATATAAACCTCTATTAAAGTTTAATAGAGATGAGACAATGGCGGGTTGAATGACATATATGTGCAGTTTGTTTTCATGACAAATATACTGTTCATATCTTGTCTATGTATTACCAACAGAATTAATAAAAATAAGTATTATCTTCTCAAAAAAAAAAAAAAAAAGAAAAAAAAAGAGCATTTGACCTTCTTTTGAAAATTGAGCAAATATAGAGCAGGTTTGGAGTTCAGTAAGAAGAAAGGGATGTGCGAAATCATATCAATGTAGTCTCAAAAACTGTTACCTTCTTAGCCAAAAGAGAAACACAAACGTTAGCTTCTTCTTCAAAAAATCTGGTCTTAGCTCCATCAATTTAAAACTTGCCGGATATTTCATTCATGGTCTGCTGATATGAGGAAGTTCATTCTCTCATTTTGGTTTTTGATTTTCCTGCCTGATGACCTTTTCCCCTTTTTGGTCTTATAATATTCTCGTCTGAGTCCCTCATGTCTATCATAAGTTCTTTTACAGTTTTATTAAGCTTATTTGTGGTGTTTAGGGGATGCCTGTTCAGCTGATGTGCTTGGAATCGTTCTCTAGCATTATGCTACAAACTAATTACTAGAAGGAATTTATGCTAAGCCCCTATGAGATTCTGTTGTTATGATGAAGAATTTGGTTAATGATTTTTAGCTTTGATATGAAGCATAATTCGTCCATCTTTCTAACTTTTGGTTCTTTGACCCTTGATCATCTTATCCTCCATCAGCTTGCTGCTTTATCTTAATCTGGTTGAGTAACTTTGATAGAAACTACTAGCAAATATGATTGGCACATGGCAGTTTGGCATTGAATATGCTCATAGTTTTGGCTTATAGTGATGGCTTTTTCATTCCCTCTTTAATGAATGCTCTTTCAAGCTATTCCTGATGGGGGTCACAGCTAACTCAATATTCCGCAGCTCCTCTTTCCAGAAACTTGTTTTATACCTGGTGACTTGTTTTATGAACTGCCCAGCTGCTCCTAGGTTTGACCTCCTGTCCACGCAAAAGGTTGCACCATTGCTACATACACACGTCAGCAACTCCAAAGAAGGAAGCATTGAGGATTATTAACTTTGTTTTTGCTTAGTTATCGTCCAGACCAAAACCCAATTAAGTGAACATAGTGCAGTATTAGTTGGAGCAGGTGATTGCTGAAGTCTTAACACGCTTCTGCTATGTTCAACAAAACATTTCATTTTTCGTTCTGGGTTAAAGATTTTTTAGAGGATTCATCTCTTTGCTTTGGTGGTTTTTCCTATTATCAGATAACCTGGTTGCAAAAGTATACTCTTAAATGTTTGAACGTATTAGCCACCCTAAATGTGTTCTCAGTTTCTTCGATCTCTAGATTGTTAACATAGCACCAGGTTATTGTATTGGTGATTGAAGAAATTAAATTAACCTTTATTTCATTTTTACTTGCCCTCAGTTTTTCAGATTCTTTTTTGTCCTTTGTACGTTACAGTTAGCAATTTCCTGTAAGGTAAAATATCTGATATTATGGAGGTTTTAGTTTATAGATGGATATCTTGTAATTGTTGTGTTTAGAAATGGAGTGTTTGCCATGCAACTTTTCTGAGTAATCTCATTCTTATCAGTTATATCAGTGTCAGATTTGGATGATGACCTTTTGCATCCCTTCTCTTGATCAGTTGAGCAGAGGATGATACTGATATTTTGGCATGTAATTCTTTTCTGTTAAAGTTCGTGGGCGGGGAAAGTAGCTGCTTCTTCACTCTCATTCAGCTTATTCTTACATAATATGGTCATAAAGTTTAGGTTGTAAATTGATCATGAGCAATTCTGTTGATATTTCCCCATCGTAAGGCTGGCACCCTACTTGTCTTGGAAAAATCATGCTTTGTATCTATAGTTATTTGCATACCATGAAGTATGGAAAGCAGGATTCTTCTTTCCAGCAATTTTAGACTGATTATCTTTCTGCAACAAGGCAGGTTTTGGAAGTTTAGGTCTCTCTTAGCTTGGAGGTTTATGGTAGATGTTCACCATATATAGTTGTATACTTTTTTCTGACCATTTTATACACACAGCGTGTAGTGTGTGGTTTATTGTAGCAGCACATTTTAAGCTTGTCTGCCAACTTTCTATGGAATTGATGAAGAAGCTGAAAAGGTAGCTCTAATCTTATTTTCTGTATGTACAATAAGGGTGGCAACGGACCAGACGGAAACCAACGGACTGGTATACTAGAATCGGTACCGGTTCCATCAAACCCCTTAATTTTTTGGAATAGGATCTACCAGAACCGGGTCTACCGGTTTTCTAGAGGAGTTCCGGCCCAGTCCAATAGTTACCGAGTAGGTACTGGATTGGACCGGTATCGGAACCGGTTCTTTACCAGTTTTTTATTTTTTATATTAAGTTATTAACTTGTATTATATATATTATATATGTTTTTTAATATTATTTAAATATTTCTTATATTTACTAACTTATTATTACTATAAAAAGTTATTAACTTTTTATAATATTATTATTATTATAAAAAGTTATAAAATAATAAAAACTTTAAACTTTCAACTTTGAATTTGAAACTTGAAACTTGAAAATTGTAAGTGTTAATTTCTAATTAAACTTAGATAACTTGTAAGTTGTAGCTTGTAACTCATACTCTTTGAATTTTAAATAATATTATTCTTTTATAAAAAGTTCTTAAATAACAAAAACTTTTAACTTTTAACTTCAATTCAAAGTTGAAACTTGTAAGTTGTAATTTCTTATTAAACTTATATAACTTGTAAGTTGTAACTTGTAACTCATACTCTTAAAGTTATAAAATAATAAAAATTTTAAACTTTCAATTTTTAATTTGAAACTTGTGAGTTGTAATTTCTAATTAAACTTATAGAACTTGTAAGTTGTAACTCACACTCTTTGCAATTTAAATAAAAGGTTTTTTTAAAAAAAAGGCCATATATTTATTCAAATAAATAAAATTGTATAATTACAAATAATAAAAAGAGTTAGAGTACTTAATCTACACAACCATTTTCTAGGATGGGTTATATTTGAACTAGGTCTCTAATATTATACTAATATCTGGAATGTAGAAACATCTTTTGTTGTAAATTCTCTATCATTTGTCGGGAAAGATTTTCTGGAACTCGTATTTGCCGTTCTTCCTCCATTGCTTCCATGCTATCATCACTATTCTCTCCAAATATTTCATTAATTTCATCTTCTACTTGAAGGGATAATTTTGGCAGTCCATAATTCCTTCTTTTGGCGTTGATCCAATCTCTAAACAACACCGATTTTTCTAAATTATCCTTTGCTAATGACTATCGATGATCTCCAAGTTGAAATCTCATCGCGCTAAAAGCTCGCTCCAAAACTATTGATGACGTTTGAATTGCTAGCACATCTCGAACAACCCTAGCAAGGTTCGAACATTGTTCTCCACGATTCTTCTACCACAACAATAATTGTGGTTCTCCATTCTCATCCCTAATTTTTTTTCAGTCCCTGGTATATATATTCATTAAAATCATTATTACTATAAGTTTCAAGACCAAGATAATCATCCATCATATCATTTAAATTATTTTTTCTATATTTACAAGGTGGAGTGCAACCGGTGGGGCATTTTTTTTCATGGCTCTATATGTATCATATAATTTTTTTAGCTTTTGATATTATGCTACTTTTACAATCTTCAAGACTAGGAATTTCATTAGGTTTGAATTTCTAAATTAGCAAAAGTTTTTCAACACCTTTTAATTTGTAAGAAAGATCGGATAAAGTAGCAGTCAAATAAATTTGAAGAATAGAAAAATAATAGTTTTTGAATTTTTCAATCATAAAATCAAGTGAATCTTTAAACTTATCTTTTCTTTATATTTTGTAAACTAAGATGAAATAGCAGAAATATTTACTAAAACAAAAGAAATAGTTGTATAATATTGACCAGAAATAACATCTGTAACAATATAAAAAATTCTTTAAAACTCAATAAGTTCTTTTGTCTCTTCCCAATAATTTCCACAAAGTCTTAGAGTTAAATCCAAATTATGAGCACGATAAACCTTTTGTATCGGATCTTGATAAACATGAGCAACTTCAAGTATTTCAAATAAAGAATTCCATCTAGTAGACACTTTTATTGGAACTTTTCTATATTCAAGTTGATCTTCTTTACAACGATTTTTAAATTTTGTAAGTCTAGACTTCATTTTAGATTTAAAAATCCAATTACAAGCAATTCTAATTTTTTCACAAGAACTTCTGAAATAAGCAACACCATCTTGTAATACCAAATTATAAATATATGTTACACATTTAATATGAAAAACATCATCATCAATTGGACAAATTCTCGATTTTAGAAAATTAGCGGCTCTCAAATTATTAGAAGCGTTGTCTAAAGTGACACTCATTATTTTATCACATATTCCAAAATAATTCAAAATACAACCTATTGTTGAGACTATATAAGAATCAGTTTTAGTCTCTTCAACATATTTATAGCCTACTATTCGTTTTTGCATATTCCAATCATGATCAATCCAATGAACAATAATAGTAAAATAATCATTACCATTAATACTACGACCCATATTAGATATAATAGAAAATTTACCATCAAAATAAATAAATTAGTAACGAAAATAATGACAATGTTCAGCTTGATATTAAAAAAAATAGCATTTTTAATTGTATTCCTTGAAAAATCTTTAAAAGATGGATTATACACTTATCGAATATAATAAATAAAACCCATATATGAAGGAAAACTATAAGGCAAACCACAAATAGTAATCATTTATGCTAATTCTTCAAGATCTTTTTCTTTACTATATGTGCAGAGTTTATTTGGACCAGCCGGATTAGACATATTTAACACACTTTGAACCATATTAGAACCTCCTACAAATTCTTCAGTTAAAGGTTCACCTCTTTTTTTAGCCCTAGTCATAGCTTCCAGACGAGCAAATTCTGGATAACACTTTCTCAAATGTATAGTTAGCCGTCCCGTCCCTCCATGCGATCCAGTAGTCAAATGACTCATTTTTTTTTTTTACATTTTGTGTATTGAACAATAGTTTTTTTCTTAATTTATACTAAAAATTGCCGAACTAAAGATCTTTAGGACGTTCGGCTTTTGTAGTTTTAGTAAATGTAGGTTTTGGGGGGGGGGGGGGGGGGGAGTCACGACCCAAAAATGAATGTGATGACACTCGTCTTATCCCACCAAGACAAGTCAACCTAAACCCAATTATGAAGATGAAGTACAAAATTAAAATAAGGTCAAAAGTTTATTAGCAGTCAATGATGCTCATAACTAAGCCGACTTAATTAAAATCCCCAAAACCTGATTGTCACGTGCACAAACCTCTTAATATATTACAATAGATTCGAAAGAAAACACAAGTTTCAAATGGTATTGTCTCTAAAGTAAAACAAAAATCATAAATAGGAGTGAGAAGTCCGTTGGGATGGCAAACAACTACCTCACACAATCTCCACAGGAAGCCTCGGACAAGGAAGAATAGAGGGTATCACGAAGATCCGAGCTCGTAACTTACAAAAATGTAGTAGCAAGGGGTGAGTATCAAACACACGGTACCTAGTAAGTGAACTACTAAACACAAAATCAAGTAATAGAGAATACAGGTGCTCCTAACTATAACGCCCGGTAAAATTACCAAAATACCCCTAAAGGAGAGGCATGCGCGTAACGCATCTTCCAATGCTCGTATAGAAAATTTGAGACCGAATTTGTGATCAACACAAAAAAAATTGAGTGGTAAAATGGTCCCGGTCGATTTTTAGAGCGAACGAATCAAAAGATAATTTTCGACCGAAAATGAAAATAGTAAAAGTGCGGTACGGAGGCACGTCACACTTCTGTAGCGGACCCACACTTATACTTTTTCAAAATTTTTCTACGAGATTGGAAAAATTCGTTCAGAAACTTTTTGGAGAAAATACAGCATGACCAGTCCGCGTTGCGAACTGGGCTATCTCGAAGCTGAATTTTTTTTTAATTTTGAGAGGGGCATTCTGGTCAATTCTCAATTCCTCCTAAACTCTATACACGATCTAATTAGATCGTTTTGATGTAGAAAGGGTCTAAAACCCCATGCTAAGTCCTTTTCTAATAATCTAACAAGTCTAGGGCTTGAGGAGAGAGGAGAAGAGCTTGAGATTGAGGAATTCAAGAGGAAATCCTTGAAGAGATTGTTGAGAGCTTCATCCCAGGTATGTAAGTCTAAATTAGAAGCATGAGATTGTCCTCTCATGTGCCCTATAGATGATCATAGAGGATTTGAGTGTTCACGAGTCCCCATACATGTTTATGAGTCCCTATACATGTTCTTATAAATTATCTCTATATACTTCCATATGTTGATGATCATCATAAACTTATTTTCTTGAATTGGATATTTTTATGAGAAATTGCATAACCCTACATGTTAACTTTTGAAAGCATGCATGAATGAGTCTAGGGGTTGAGTCTAGAGCCTTGATGTGAGAATTTGTTAATTGTGATTGTGATTGTGATTGTAGTGAGAGAATGATGATGAGTTGATAGAGCTTGATAATCCTATGAGTCCCCATAAATGAAATCCAATGATTGTCTATTCGATTGTTACCTAATGATTGTTCTAAGACTTGAGCTATTGATTGAGATGTTGATTGGTGAGACGGTTAAAGTCCCCATGAGACATTGATTGATGAGAGGGTTAAAGTCCCTATGAGAACTGATAGATGGGAGAGTTAAAGTCCCTATGAGACTAATCGATGAGAGGGTTAAAGTCCCCATGATTTTATTAGTTTGATTGGATTGATTGTCTTATGAGCATTGAGTCATGGGAGGAGTATCGAGCACCGAAAGAGTAAGAGTTAGTCCAACTCGCACTCGTAAAATTACGTCGCCAAACGTAGGTGAGTATTAGAACCATCACATTACACTGTGGTTCCCTCTTGAGAGAGTCCCTGAAATAATAGAGGACTTGTTGCTTGCAGTTTCCCTAGTGGATTCGATTCGTTCTCTACCTACCAAGTATAGAACGGCCGTGGCAACACCGGCGGGATGTTGTACAATCACTGGCTCATAAGTGATTGTTTTCAGATAAGAGAAACTCCTAGAAAGTTCTTACCTTGAGTACTCTGAGTCGAGATGAGATGAGATGTGATGAGATAAGTCCCTTTGAGATGAGTCTGACTTGGTTGATGAGTCGATGATTGTTCCATATTACTCTACCTGTTTTCTGTTTCATTCAGCTATTTTACATACCGTACATTCCACGTACTGACGCCACTCTGTGCTGCATTGTTTTATGATACAGATATAGGGATTAGGGATTGCCGGCGGGTGCATCATTGAAGATCTAGGACGTTCAGCTTATTGGTGAGCCTCCCCTACTCCGGAGGATCCACTATTATTTATTTCATCATGCTTTTGAGTTAGGCTAGACAAGTCTTTTGTTTTGATTTCGGTAGTCATGGGTCTGCCATTGGAGGCTTCATAGATGATAGTCGAACGTTGGTGGTGAGATTGTGAGCTAGTTCTTTCTACTAGCCTTCTATTATTATATAAATTATTTGAGACAATTAGATGAGATGAGCCCATTTACTTTCTTTTACTTCCGCTGATCTGTAGAGTTATTTGATTGAATGGATGTGATAAGGCCAAGTGGTTCGCTCGAGGACTAGCAATAGTCTCTGGGTTCCAGTGACGTCTTTGGTACCCTCTCGGGGTGTGACACTAACACCCCAATCGAACCTCCACAACTACAACCTACATAAAAACCAGCCCAACATAACAATTCACAATTTTACATATCTAATAGCCCAATAATATCACACCAACAATTATAGAACAACAACATGAGGGATCAAGTGCTGTTAGCACCTAATTTTTGACCAAACTTAAGTTATTTATTTTTTTAGTATTTAATTTTGAATCTAAATTAGATATTTTTATCTTATTTAGAATAATTTGAAAACAACAAAAATAGAGTCATATTTTAATGTAAGTTTTGTTTTAAAGAAGAGAAAATTTATAAAAATATATGTTTTTTCTTTTAATTTTGATTCTAATAAATAATCCAATATTGTTAGTATTTTCTTGATTATATCTTAGTTTAGCCAGTTAACTTTTCTATTTATGTTTTTAATTGGAATAGTTTTCTAACATTTTTATTTTCTCTTTCTTTCTTTTCTTTTAAAAAACAAAATGAAATAAAAAGGAAAATTAAATAATCCTAAAACTACCCATTAATTCCAACTCCTCCCCCACTCACCTAAACTACTCCCACAATACTCCCATAAAAAACTCCCTACTCACTCATATTTTAAAAGAACACACGACACACACAAGGGAGAAGAGACAATTTTTCATCCATCTTTTTTTCTTTCTACACATTTTACAAAGACAAAACACAAGACATTCTATGTTAAAAAAAAATCCTACACCACATTCTTTCCTTTTTCCCACATACACAAACACAGTAGAAAAATACTATTTTTTTCTTTTACACACACATTATATACACTGTTGACATCCCGAAGGTGCAACATCGTGGCAACTCGCGAAATAATTAAATAAAATAATATTTAAAAGAATATATTTTAATTTTGAAAAATAATTTAATTTAGAGTCGCCACCTAATCTTAAGGATAATTAGGAAACTGATTAATTATTTACAAAAATAGTCTGCGAACCAAAAAATCCAGGTAAGGGTTAGGAAACCGATTAATTATTTACAAAAATAGTCTGCGAACCAAAAAATCCAGGTAAGGGTTCAAGTTATTCCGAAGGGAAGGTATTAGCACCCTTCGGAATCCACAACTATGGGTCCTGGCTGAACTCATTTTTTTCAAATCGAGGAGGAGATACACAATATAATGCATGTATAATAATCACAAAATATACATAAATAATGAGATAAATAATAATATAAAGAATGTCCAAATATTTATCCAACGTCAACAAACATACACAATAATTAATAAATAAAGAATAAACTAAAATTGTTCCATCTTTTCAAATGGGGAGGCCTCGAAAACCGACGGAGAAGTTTCGTCATTGGCCAATGTCAACGGACAATGTATATGTGAGCTTAAATTAAAATTCACGAATTTCAACATGTAATTAATATTAAACTAAACTAAATTTTCTCCGTCTTTTTAAATGGGGAGGCCTCAAAATCCGACGGATAGACTTTTCATCGGCCAATTTTAACAAGTAATGTATAAGTATATCTGAACAAGATAAAATGATTATTACACTGCATTCAAAATTTAAAATTAGATTAATTAAAAAATTAATATTTTAAAAATAAGACAATTATAAAAAATTAACCTGAAATCGGCCAAAAATTATTTTAAAATATCAACATAAAAAATAAGAATTTTTTAAGTGTTGGACCAAAATTGGGTGTCAACATATACATTTAGAAAAAAACCTTAGAAAAATTTGCAGCAAAAACATACCAAAAAAAAAAACTCTAATAAACCACTAGAGAAAAACAAAAGTTGAGTTTAAGTTTTGCTTTCGGAATTTCGGGCTCGTGGTTCCTATCGCGGCCTATTCCTTGTAAATTAATTCTTACAAGAGGTAACATTTATTCTTTCTTGTGTAATTTAATGTGATTGAAATATATTAAAGTTGTTCATTTTCATTCGTGTTTTACTTGTTAATATTATTTGATGTTGTAATATGACGTATATATATGCTAAAATCCTTCATGCTAACTTCATGATCATATCTTTTATTGATAAATGTTGTGTCAAATTATTATAATAATTGTTACGTCGAAAAATGACTTTCGGTTTCAAAAATTCGATTAAGACTTAATTGATTTAAGTAAAATCGAATCTTCAAAGATTTAGAGTCGCCACTTAATTTTTTAAAGGAAAAATCAAGAAAACCGATTAAATCATTTTAAAAGACTCTAACAGAAAAAATCTTTTAAAATCCAAAGAAAAGGGTTCGGGTTCATATTTCCACTTCGAGAAGGTGTTACGCACCCGAAATGGCCGCTAACGCGCGGTTATCCGACGATTAAATAATTTTGACTAACTTTAAAAATAATTAATTTAAACTCTTAATTAGAAAAAGATTTAAGTAAATATTTAAGGATTTAGAAAAAATATTTAAAATCTTATTCAATTAAAATTAATCTAAGTGAACCATTTAAAAATAATTAAGCAAGAAAACCTAATATCAAAGTCTAACCAAATTTTATTTAATTAAAGGAGTTGACGAATTTAATCAAATAATCGGAATTTTGAAATCTTCTAAACTCTAAGTGTTTAAAAGAAGAAATGTATATATACTTTCAAAAATATTTTAAGGAAGAAAGTAGTTGAAATATTTTAAGGAGTATTTTAAAACCTACTTTCCTAAGAGTGATTTTTATAGCCTGGAATAAATCGTGACATAACATGGATGGCCAACTTTGGGGAAATTCAATTAGATTAAAACTTATAAAATAAAATCAAAGTTAGAACAAATAAATATAAAGAGTAGGGCAAATATCGCAAATAAAATGTAAGTAAAAATTGATTGGAATGACTTGGGCCTGGGCAGGCCCAATCTTCAAACCTGCATGATTAATATATATTAAATTTGGGCCTGCCCATTCCCTTTTTAAAATTGGGCTTGCCCAATTCTAAGGATCTGCTACTGCCAATCGGGCTAAGGCCCAACACCATTTCACTGCCAAAATATTAGGGCCTTTAGCTATTTCCCTTTTGGGTTTAATCTGTGGTATACACTGGTTGTACACCAGTGTATATAACCTGCATGTTGGTGTGTATACACCAACTTTCGGCCTCCGGAACCTGTATAATTGACTCCCAGGCTTGCATTTATACCCCGATGCCATGAAGTGGGTGGATCGACTCGAGAGAGAGAAAATTTGGGCCTCCGTGGCCCAAGGAAAGCAAAAATGGAGTCCTCAATGGACTCGAACCTGTTGGCGGGCAGCGAACGGGACAAGGCGAACGAAAGCCGACTCCGATCCTAGACCTTTCGAGCTCAAATATTTCAAGCTAAGCTTCCAGTAAATCGAAGGATTTTTCGAATATTTTCCACAGTGAACTAATTGCTATCAAAATTTCAAGAGAACAAGAAACCTATTACTAAAAATCAAACAACCCGAAATCCCAAAATTTCAAACCCGAAAATCCCAAAAATTTCCGAAATCAAAAAATCCAACCCCCAAAAAGAGACCCCCCGACAGTCAACACAAAGGGGGTATATATAGCCCCGGAAATTCAAAACGGAACCTTTTACAAGGCTCACATCTCAGCCGTCGATTTGAATCGACGGCTCAGATGTGAGACCCGTTCAAGGTCCCTGACACGCAAGGACGAAAGAAGGAGGAGAAGAGCGGGTATTTGACCAAAAAATGGCCAAAACAGCCACTGTTTTGGCTTTCTTTTTTCTGATCTCGGGCTGCCTTCTTCTTGATTTTCCGCTTCGGTTTTGGGGTTTATGGGGAGAGGGAACGCGTGGGTTAGAGAATTAATTGTTTCTTGGCATTTTGCCAAGAAAAGGCACTGGAAAATGGCTGAGCTTGGCTGCCATCTCTCTGGTTTTCGATTTGGGGAAGGGGAAGAAGGAGACAAGGGGTTGTGGGTTAGGGATTTAATTAAAAAGGTTGGGCCGGATTTATTTTTTAAGGATTGGGCTGGAGTTATTTTTTAAGGATTGGGCTGGAGTTATTTTTTAAGAATTGGGCTTGGGGAAGGGACTTTGGGCCTGAGTTAATTTAAAAGATTTAAAAGAAGCAGTGAAAAATTAAGAAATAGACAATTAAAATATCGACTTGACCCGTTTAAAATTAATCGATTAATTCGACCACGAAATTAATATAAATTAATTAAGGAGCTTTTAAATATTAACGACTTAAGAACAAAGTAAAGTATTTAACGATAGAATCTATTTAAAAAAATATTTTAAACATAACAAAAATTAAAAGATTTATATAATACGCGATATGTAAACATGAAATTTATATAATATGATAAAAGTAAAGTAAAGTAATACACAATAATATAATACGAACAAATAAAGTAACGTATTTTAAGACAAATATATATAATAAGCAACATATAAACCTAATAAAATTGAAAATTCAAGTATTTAAATCTAGAGTTACTTGAAAAAATATTTTTTGCATTTTGAAAGCTAATTAATTCAAAATCGTTAAAATTAATAGCTCGATGATTAATTTGTACTGTGGAGGATCAAAATTGGGTGTCAACAGCTGTCCCTTTCTTTGGGCATGATCGATGAAAACGATCGTGGACAAAGAAACTTGACCAATCCAATTTTGAGCCGACCACATATTCATCTCGTGGAAGGGTCTTGGCACGGCTATAGGAGATTGTGGCCGGACCCCGGTTTCGGGTTTCCTACATATCTCAGGTTACATGAGAATTCAGGCCACTTGTAGTTCGAAACGCTTGATTTTAACGCACGATTTTGAAAAATTCAAAAGCTATCCAATATCGAATTATGGAGAAATCGAGATGCTTGGGGTGAGATTTTGAGGGTAAATGTTAGAATACAGCCGAGTTTTCAAAGTTGAGCCCGCCTACATATCCTTGGACTTAGGAATCAGGCTGCTTGTAGTTCGACTCTATCGGTTGAAAAGAAGATCTCTTATTCTGAGATAACCTTTGGTTTAGGATGAGTGACAAACAAAACGAATTATGAAAAAGAAACTTGCAACCTCTTAACCATAAATGTGGTGCACTTCACACCCATAATTAAGAACTTACACGGACATAATTTTCAAAAATCTTGGTACATTGTCACTCAGATTAGAAACGTTGCATCCGGTGAGGGTTGAGATCATCTGGATGCGAAACTGAAGACTACGGACCCAAAGAAAATACCCACATGCCTTCTGATAGGGGTGTGGTTAGATTGTGGTGGTAGTCGTTTCTCAGCTCGTGTCCGAAGAGTTTGACATTCCTCTCCAGACTATGTCCCAGTTCGCTGCTAAGATAAAGTTCCACGTTATGCTGCGTCCCATTTGATGACGTCCACACCATGTTTGACATGTTCTTCTTTGCAATTGTGATAGATAATGAGTTGATGCGGGGTGGTATGGTAATGGCCTTCTTGGCAATAAATAATGTAATCGCCCTCTCGGCGATGAATATGTGATGGCCTTCTTGGCGATAAATATGTGATCGCCCTCTCGGCAACTTGAAAATAAAATAGCGTTCTTGGTAACGAATATGCGATGGCCCTCTCGGCAGCTTGAAAAATAAAATGGTCCTCTCGGCGATGATTATGTGATGGCCCTCTCGGCGATGTATATGCAATGGCCCTCTCGGCAGCTTGAAAAATGGCCCTCTCGGCGATGAATATGTGATGGCCCTCTCAGCAATGAATATGCAATGGCCCTCTCGGCGATGAATAATGGCTTGATAATTTTCCAACTGTAACGGGGTGGATGACCCGATAATCTTCCAACTGTAACGGGGTGGATGGCCCGATAATCTTCCAACTGTAACAGGGTGGATGGCCCGATAATCTTCCAACTGTAACGGGGTGGACGGCCCGATAATCATCCAACTGTAACGGGGTGGATGGCCCGATAATCATCCAACTGTAACGGGGTGGATGGCCCGATAATCTTCCAACTGTAACGGGGTGGATGGCCCGATAATCATCCAACTGTAACGGGGTGAATGGCCCGATAAATCATCTTGGAAATAATATAAATAATAATATCATTCTCAGTGATGATATGCACATGATGCTCCTCTTGGCAATAACATAAATATGATGATGGTCTCGGAAATAAATCGACAACGATATGCAAAGATGCTCCTCTTGGCGATAATATAAATACGATGATAATCCATGGAAATAAATCAAGGATGATATGCGTAGATACTCCTCTTGGCAATAATATAATTATGACGATAGTCCTGGAAATACATTGGCGACAATATGCATAGATGTTCCTCTTGACAATAATATAGCTGTGATAATAGCCCAACTGTAACGAGGTGGACGGCTCGATAATTATCCAACTGTAACGGGGTGGATGACCCGACAATAATCCAGCTTGATTCAGCATAAGGTCCCTGAAATAGACAAAAAAAACTGTGCAAAACCACTTATGGGGTGGTTAACCCAACAAAATCATATGTCGAGGCCCTCGAATAAACAAGTAAAATTCATAAACCACTTATGGGGTGGGCAACCCAAAAATCTAGAATATTAACCCTCACTTGGTCAACAAACACGTATGCTTATATAGATACGTGACGATCATCCTAGTGGACAAAGCAGAAACCATATTGACATATACATTTGTCGTGGTTACGGCTACCTCTTTTAAGAGATAGAACAATTGAAGTGAGATGGCTGAATTCTTTTGCACGAAGATTAAAGCCTTTCTCATCTTTTTCTAAAAAACTCAATAAACTTTGAGTTTATTGCACGATATCTTTAGCCATTGCTGAAGACTTAAACTAACTTGTAACCTTAATTGTCGCGAAGATATGCAATCTTCAGCGCCTAATGATTCGATAGACTTGTTATTTCGTCCTTGCAACACTTTCGTAGTAGCATCATCTCCAGATTTGACATTGGTTTCAGCATTGTCCCAACTTTACTAGCATAACCACCTGCAAAACTTGAGATCAAACGTTAACAATCATAATAACGTAAAGTCTACACTTAAGATAAAGTGTGAGGTTATGCCATTCAGCTACAAAGATCAGGCCATGGTATACTTAGCGATGATCTCAATCACGATTTATCACTACTTGATGTTTGCTCTTTTGCAATCTTGTAGTCCTTACGCACGCTCCGTATCCGGCGATGCTGGCTTAATTCTTTCGAGCTTTGAAAATCCATCAAACTTGCGTCTAATTACTGCAAAATATAGTGAGAGTATTTAGAAATCATCTTGATATAATATAACAAATTGAAGATAAGATGAGATGAGAAATTGTATGATTAATTATGTTGAGGCCATGGTGTATGTAAGCGGCGCCTCATGCTTGAAAGTTTGACATCATCATTTCTGTGACTTCATTATTCCTGCATCCAAAGAAAATTTTTTAGTTTGAGAGGCGAATTGATCTGTGTTGATCTTCCGATTGTCCGTTCTCTGCCTTGTCTTTGTCGGACTGCTCCGATCTCCCACCTTTTGGTAGACAGAAAAAGAAGAATAAAATATACCCTTGACAAGATGTTTGACAAACAAAACTTTTAAAACGACAAAGTTAGAAAAGAATTCTTTGGAAGAAGATGCCATTGCCAAATTGTCATGTCATGAAAATCTTAGACGAACATATTCAGTTTCTGACACGGCCCCTATGACGTATCACAATCGTCTTCGAATTTCTGATCGGGTTGAAATTTCCAAGGTTGTACTCAAATTTTAACGACATTCGATGAAATTTTTGAGGATGATCTCAAAAATTTCTGTCCCAGCTACATGTCGTGCCAAATCACTAACTTGTTGGGAAAACCTAGAGAATTTTTGAGATCTTTTCAAAAATTCTGTCCCAGTTGAAATTCTGACACTTTGAATTCTATCTTGTCGGAGGCAGGTCTTTCTGTTTAGAATTTTTGAATTCCTTTCAAAAATTCTGTCCCAGTTGAAATTCTGATACTTTAAATTCTATCTTGTCGGAGGCAGGTCCTTTCGTTTAGAATTTTTGAGTTCCTTTCGAAAATTCTATCCCAGTTTCCTTCATGGGAATATGACCGAACCGTTGTGGCGCCTACGTATCCCGTTGAAGCAGGAATCAGGTCAAACGTAGTTCCCCTCTCGGGAAATAGAAAAATATAAATTTTACTAAGGAAAATGACCGAGGCCGACATAGGCCGCCTACGTATCTCATTCTTGAGAATTCAGGTCAAACGTAGTTCAAATACAAAA
The DNA here is from genome assembly GCA_029948455.1 of Solanum rostratum. Classification (NCBI taxonomy): domain Eukaryota; kingdom Viridiplantae; phylum Streptophyta; class Magnoliopsida; order Solanales; family Solanaceae; genus Solanum; species Solanum rostratum. The sequence goes on from CM057049.1 coordinate 20,467,908, forward strand.
GGAAAAAAATAAAAAGGGATAAGGGGATGACCGAGGCCAACATAGGCCGCCTACGTATCTCATTCTTGAGAATTCAGGTCAAACGTAGTTCATTACAAAAGGAAAAAAAATAAAAAGGGATAAGGGGATGACCGAGGCCAACATAGGCCGCCTACGTATCTCATTCTTGAGAATTCAGGTCAAACGTAGTTCATTACAAAAGGGATGAATAACTTTAAACTAAATATGGAAACAAATACAAGTAAAATAGTACGATTACAGGGAAGAAACAGAAAATTCTACGTCTTCAAACGTAGTATCTTTTGACGGCGTCTGAATTGATTGGTTTCGGCCACTCTTGACCATCCATCTCTGACAAGATTAATGCTCCTCCTGACAGAACTTTGCGAACCATGTACGGCCCTTGCCAATTAGGCGAGAATTTTCCTTTGTACTCATCTTGGTTAGGAAAGATACGCTTGAGAACTAGTTGCCCTACCTCGAATGTTCGTGGTCTTACTCTTTTGTTGAAAGCACGAAGCATTCTTTGTTGATATAATTGACCGGGACAAACGGCTGTCATCCTTTTCTCGTCGATCAAGGCTAGATGTTTGATCCGATTACGAACCCAGTCGGCATCACTCGACTCAACTTCCTGAATAACTCTTAATGATGGTATTTCAATTTCAGCAAGGTATTATCGCTTCCGTTCCATACACCAACAAATACGGAGTTGCTCCAATTGATGTTCTGACAGTCGTGCGATAACCCAATAGAGCATAGGGTAACATCTCATGCCATCCTCGATGTTTGTCAATCATTTTACTTAAAATCTTCTTGATATTCTTATTGGCGGCTTCTACAGCTCCCTTCATTTTGTTCATCCATCTTTTGACATGACATGACGTTGGCAAATTTAAATTTATTTATACGTTTGTTTGGCTTTAACCGGAAAGGAATCTCTGTAGGCTTTCGATCTAGTAAAGTAAGGATAATCAGCCAGTTTTATCGACACAAATCAATTCTTATCACCTGCAAGAGAAAATACTCAAAGGCAGATATGTCAGTGTCTTTGGATTAATAAGTTATACAAGATATCACACACAAGACAACAAACACATGGTCGTTGTTTTAGTCGGAAAAGACTAACCCACTGGTCCAGGATACATGGCAAACGGGCCAGCTTTGTCTGTATGATTTTGGAAATGGTGTGTCTCAGCGTTCCGGATTTTTCTTTTTATCAGTGTGATTTTCGGAGCTGGGAAAGGTAAGATTCCGGAGGTATTTTGAGGTTGGACTTTGTTGAGAAATTGAGACTTGAAGAATATTTGGTTGTATTTTTGACAGTAGTCGGGGTTCGCTTTTGGCGGCTTATTTGATATATATATTTATTTTGGCGAGAAGTGGGCTAGAATTTTCTGAATAAACAACATTATCACATAGATCAAATAAATAACAGTTATCATAGAAATAGTTATTGCGCGTCCTAGAGAGCATGTGACCCTTTTATGCCAAGGGTTGGCCTATCGATTTGAAGGATGTATACGTCATTTTAAAGATCTCGTTGTTTCCCGAAACGAATTTCATAAATAGATATATTACAAACATTAACTAATAAGGGATACATTTTCTGGGGAAAAAAGGGGGAAAAGTGAAAAGTACAGAAACCTCCCACGCAGGGGATAAACTAAATATACGGCGATCTTGTTTGACTTAAGGTCGTATCTACTTCCCCCGGATGTGGTGTTCAACCAGACACGGAGAAGATCCGGAGTCTTGATAACCATGTCAAATTCCGGAAATTGAGTGGCCATCTACAAAAAAATCTATATTTTAGAAAAACAAAAGCAACCCCCCGGGCCCACGAACAACGATTTATTTAAAAAAACGTATACATCCTTCAAAACAAACAAAATGATCGTTCAATTGGGCCGGAGGCCACTTTGAACTCAAGGTGGGCTACTAATGGGTCCGATACCCCTTACGTATCGGGTCAACTTAGGCCAATGCACCTACAGGGTTTTGGTTTCGTTCTATCCTAGGCATCTAAGAGTGGGTTTATTTTTTACTGTGGAAAGGTGACCCGAGCGGACAACCCGGGCTGGGGAAATTAACGACCGTCGACCTCGCAAGATCGACTCAATTCGTCAGGGTACCCCGATGGAAAAATTTGGACTAAACAGCTGCGACCCGCATAACCTTCGTTTTATGAAAAATAAAAATGCCAAGTGGCGGAAAATGCTATGCATGTATGACAGTTTAATAATTTAAATTAAAACAAACAATTAAAACATACGGACAAATAATGATAAATAAAACCGATTAACAAAGTTAGTCAAAAATTCAATCTTTTGGTTTGAACCTAATTAAATATCCCCAGCAGAGTCGCCATTTCTGTTACGTCGAAAAATGACTTTCGGTTTCAAAAATTCGATTAAGACTTAATTGATTTAAGTAAAATCGAATTTTCAAAGATTTAGAGTCGCCACTTAATTTTTTAAAGGAAAAATCAAGAAAATCGATTAAAGTATTTTAAAAGACTCTAACAGAAAAAATCTTTTAAAATCCAAAGAAAAGGGTTCGGGTTCATATTTCCACTTCGAGAAGGTTTTACGCACCCGAAATGGCCGCTAACGCACGGTTATCCGACGATTAAATAATTTTGACTAACTTTAAAAATAATTAATTTAAACTCTTAATTAGAAAAAGGTTTAAGTAAATATTTAAGGATTAGAAAAAATATTTAAAATCTTATCCAATTAAAATTAATCTAAGTGAACCATTTAAAAATAATTAAGCAAGAAAACCTAATATCAAAGTCTAACCAAATTTTATTTAATTAAAGGAGTTGACGAATTTAATCAAATAATCGGAATTTTGAAATCTTCTAAACTCTAAGTGTTTAAAAGAAGAAATGTATATATACTTTCAAAAATATTTTAAGGAAGAAAGTAGTTGAAATATTTTAAGGAGTATTTTAAAACCTACTTTCCTAAGAGTGATTTTTATAGCCTGGAATAAATCGTGACATAACATGGATGGCCAACTTTGGGGAAATTCAATTAGATTAAAACTTATAAAATAAAATCGGAGTTAGAACAAATAAATATAAAGAGTAGGGCAAATATCGCAAATAAAGTGTAAGTAAAAATTGATTGGAATGACTTGGGCCTGGGCAGGCCCAATCTTCAAACCTGCATGATTAATATATATTAAATTTGGGCCTGCCCATTCCCTTTTTAAAATTGGGCTTGCCCAATTCTAAGGATCTGCTACTGCCAATTGGGCTAAGGCCCAACACCATTTCACTGCCAAAATATTAGGGCCTTTAGCTATTTCCCTTTTGGGTTTAATCTGTGGTATACACTGGTTGTATACCAGTGTATATAACCTGCATGTTGGTGTGTATACACCAACTTTCGGCCTCCGAAACCTGTATAATTGACTCCCCGGCTTGCATTTATACCCCGATGCCATGAAGTGGGTGGATCGACTCGAGAGAGAGAAAATTTGGGCCTCCGTGGCCCAAGGAAAGCAAAAATGGAGTCCTCAATGGACTCGAACCTGTTGGCGGGCAGCGAACGGGACAAGGCGAACGAAAGCCGACTCCGATCCTAGACCTTTCGAGCTCAAATATTTCAAGCTAAGCTTCCAGTAAATCGAAGGATTTTTCGAATATTTTCCACAGTGAACTAATTGCTATCAAAATTTCAAGAGAACAAGAAACCTATTACTAAAAATCAAACAACCCGAAATCCCAAAATTTCAAACTCGAAAATCCCAAAAATTTCCGAAATCAAAAAATCCAACCCCCAAAAAGAGACCCCCCGGCAGTCAACACAAAGGGGGTATATATAGCCCCGGAAATTCAAAACGGAACCTTTTACAAGGCTCATATCTCAGCCGTCGATTTGAATCGACGGCTCAGATGTGAGACCCGTTCAAGGTCCCTGACACGCTAGGACGAAAGAAGGAGGAGAAGAGCGGGTATTTGACCAAAAAAATGGCCAAAACAGCCACTGTTTTGGCTTTCTTTTTTCTGATCTCGGGCTGCCTTCTTCTTGATTTTCCGCTTCGGTTTTGGGGTTTATGGGGAGAGGGAACGCGTGGGTTAGGAAATTAATTGTTTCTTGGCATTTTGCCAAGAAAAGGCACTGGAAAATGGCTGAGCTTGGCTGCCATCTCTCTGGTTTTCGATTTGGGGAAGGGGAAGAAGGAGACAAGGGGTTGTGGGTTAGGGATTTAATTAAAAAGGTTGGGCCGGATTTATTTTTTAAGGATTGGGCTGGAGTTATTTTTTAAGGATTGGGCTGGAGTTATTTTTTAAGAATTGGGCTTGGGGAAGGGACTTTGGGCCTGAGTTAATTTAAAAGATTTAAAAGAAGTAGTGAAAAATTAAGAAATAGACAATTAAAATACTGACTTGACCCGTTTAAAATTAATCGATTAATTCGACCACGAAATTAATATAAATTAATTAAGGAGCTTTTAAATATTAACGACTTAAGAACAAAGTAAAGTATTTAACGATAGAATCTATTTTTTTAGAAAATATTTTAAACATAACAAAAATGAAAAGATTTATATAATACGCGATATGTAAACATGAAATTTATATAATATGATAAAAGTAAAGTAAAGTAATACACAATAATATAATACAAACAAATAAAGTAACGTATTTTAAGACAAATATATATAATAAGCAACATATAAACCTAATAAAATTGAAAATTCAAGTATTTAAATCTAGAGTTACTTGAAAAAATATTTTTTGCATTTTGAAAGCTAATTAATTCAAAATCGTTAAAATTAATAGCTCGATGATTAATTTGTACTGTGGAGGGTCAAAATTGGGTGTCAACAATAATCTGTAATTTGTTTCATGTTTAGACACCACATAATTTTTTCGTATTTAAGTAAATTTATGATCCAAGTTTATCTTTTTATTTTCATAGTGTAATTTCTATGATGACATGTGTATTGATGGCTTCATAAACTGAAATAATGACAATAATTAATGACAGAAATTAATTATGTAAATTGTTAATTTTAGGTGTGCATGATTCCTAACATGCTTATATTTGTGCAAAATTTATATTGAAAAAATGTATTTTTGTGTTCTTACAAATATTTTACTCACTTAGTCTTTAGAAAAAAAAAAAATAAAAAGAATTGTTGTAATTTTAAAATTTTTTTTACTAGAGTGATGGTTTCTTTTAGAATACCAATTTAGTGATTTATGTTGATTCACGTAATTAATATTAAATTCTTGATTTATACTTTTAGTTAATCACAATGACCAACTTGTAATTAAAAAATAAAAGAATTAAAATCCTTCGGCTTTGTAAAAAGAATTTAGATTTGAAATAACTTTTACAATTCAATTTTTTTAAATTGAATCGTTAAAAAACATGATTACGGGGAGAATAACAGGCAAATTTTACGATTTGAAAAGGATTACAAAAATTTTAGGTGTGACATATAATATAAATACCTCGCGGGAAGGTTGGAAAGCACTGCTACCAATACACCACATTAATAAAATAAGACAGTCTTAAACAAGTTCAAAATAAATTAAAGAAGGTGGGTAAATGACATTTTCTTAAAAACTGATAAATACAATATATTCAAATTAAGTTAAGCCATAAACCAGTCAATAAAGCGACCGTGCTAGAACCACGAGACTCGAGGGGTGCCTAACACCTTCCTCTCGTTCAACAGAATTCCTTACCCGATCTTTGATTCGCAGACCAAAAATAAAGAGTCATTTCCTTTTGATTAGGGATAAAAAAAGGTGACTTGGAACACCAAAACTCAATTCCAAGTGGCCACTCTAAAGAATAAAATAATCCCTTTTCAAAATGTCACTTCAATTGGAAAAACTCTATTTTTCAAAATGCCACGCGAGAAAAAATAGGGGTGTGACAAGTGCATCTATCATAAGTTTCACAAAAGACTCTCACAAGTTCATACATGATAAATATGTGCAATGCAGTGCAATCCAATAATGTCAGGTATAATGATGCATGTCTAGCTTAGTGATACACACCCACTGTCTCTCAGCCCGGGACCCATGAGGAACTTTTAGTCCATGCATCAGTCACGGCATGCGACATGACCCTCGAATCATAATATTCATCGCAATGTGCGACACGACCCTCGGATCATAATATCCATCAAGGCGTGCGACACATCTCTCAAATTATAATATCCGTCGTGGCATGCGACATGTCCCTTGGAATTGTACATCCTTTTTGACTTTTACCCTTTTTCAGTTCACATAACACTTGTCACAAAAATCAATGCAGATAAGCATGTTTACCCAATAATGATGAGATGACTAATTTTAATACAATGCACAATTCACAACAACATACTCTGATACAACATCAACACTAACTCAATATTTTAAAATCATTCCCAACACCTCAAACAATAGGAAGCACGAGATTCTATATACTTAACAAAGGTTGAGAAATTCACTTGCCTTAGTCGAATCATGAACAATCAAACACTTGAGCCTTCCACTTCCGAATAGAATCCGTAGCACCACGATCTAGTCAAACAATAATCACCGTAACAACACCAAGAATCTATAGTCAAGTCCTAAATATCAAATCAAGAATTGGGTCTTAATTTCTCCAGACATCACAAATCTAATGATATTTATGTAATATAATACACCTATTATTAAATTTTTTATCCCAATATCTCAAAACTTGAATCCTAATATGATTGTTTAAACGATTAACATCGGAACAAACTGATTACAATATCAGCGGTGCACTACGACCACAAACTGTAAAAATAATGTATTCCTAAGTTTCCAACTATTAAGTACTCCACCAAAAATCACTACAACATTATGCAATAATTTTTGTAATCGTTAAGTTGAGAACATTGGGAGTACTACATTTTGTTTCTCTCCCTCATCATTCATTTTCCTCCACTTTGTTTCTTTTGCTCTCAATCCCAACAATATGAAAATATACCATTATAAGAATTTAGGCACCGGGCGTTGGATGAATTTTGCCTAAGTTCTTGGCGGTGCACTTCGTCGTCAATCCGAACGCTTTCTCCTATTCTTTTTATTTTTGTTTTCTAATTTAATCAATTATTTAATATATATATATATATATATATATATATATATATATATATATGTTTATTATTCAACTAATTTATCTAAAATATATGTATCAATTGGTATAGGATGTTAACTAAATTAACATTTAGTCCATCAGTTAATCAATTATCTAAATTTATCCGTAAACTAAATAACCATAGTTATCGAATAGTTTGAAACACCCACTTAAAATTTATGAGAAAGATATTTTTGGAAAACAAGAGGACTATTATCAAAATGACCTAACGAGTCATTACAGTAATTCCATTGTGGAACTAGTAGGGGTATCATCTTCTTCATGCTTTTCTATTTCTACTTCTTCAACCAAATCTTCCTCAAAATTATTAAAATATCTATTTAATGTTTCATGGTCTATTTGATTTTGCGAATTAAATTCTATAACATTTGGATGTGACATAAAAGAAGTTCCATCAATATGAGTAAAATCATCGGTATTAATTCAAAATCTAGGCGGCAATTTTCTAGAACTACTTCCACCCCTATTAGTAAAATTTTTTTTTTGGACATTGGTCTTTTTCCACTATTTCTTTGTGAATCCATATTTAAAATTTAAAATAATAAAAATATAATAAAAACAAGCAAGATGAATATAAAAAATAGTAACTTAGTAAATAAATAAATAGAAAGAATAAACTTGGAACAAATATACCGAACATCTGAATAAAAGTAGACGTATAACCAAAAGTCGGAATTGAGAGATGCCAATTGAAGCTTGCCAATTACTTAAAAAAAAAAATCTCCAAACTCCAACTAATAAATAACACAAAAAATAATTTTATAATGAATAAAGGAGATTGAGAATTGATGGAATTAGTAAGAGAGGAGATAATGAATTTGTGGGGAAAATGGGTTATATTTATAGTGTTAGGGGGCTAATGGAGTAAAGGGGTGTAATGGTTGGGGAGGGGGGACAATTTAGTCGTTAGTGCCCCCTCCCCCAACGGTCAGCTAAGAGATAGCCGTTGGGGATTGGTGTCACACCTCGAGAGGGTATCCTTGGCGTGACCAGCACTCAGAGACTATTGTTAGTCCCCAAGCGAATCACTTGACCTCATGACAGTCATTCAATCGTTTAAATCAGTGGAAGACATAAAATGAGGTGACATTATTATAGGAAACTCAATCAACATATTAACTCAATGAATAAGGGCCATAGGCCAACAAAGTCTTACTCAATATCCGTGACATAATAGTAGATTTAAAGAAAACTCAATTTAAGGAAAGAAAGACCTCAACATCCACTCATCATCTTATAGTCTATGAAGCCTCTATCTCTACATGTCTAGATGGTATTATGACAGACCATGGCTACCCGAACTCAAAGAGAATAAAAATAACTTAAAGCAAAAGATCCTCAATGAAGCGCTTGTTGATAGAACAATTAGTGTAGGCCGGTGGTGGTGGTGTTGAGAAATAGAATAATCAGAAGTTGGTTAGTAGTTAGTTAGTTTGTTAGTGCAGTTTAAACCAATTAGTGTAGGCTAATTGCCAGCTGCTGCTGCGCTGTAAATATTGGTTTAGAATAGAGAATATATTTTTTTATATGTGCTCACCTCATTGTACCTTTCGATCAATTCATTTTTGAGAAATAGAAAAACAAGTTACTTTCTCCCTCTGTGTGTATTTTCAGTTTCTCTAGTTTATTCTATTATTGAGAAAGGAATTTCATCTGATAAGTTGTTCATGAGTAATGAGCATCATGCATAGGAAAAAGAGAACAAAGAAGCGAAGCTCCTATCTTCCATGACTATCATGAATCACCAACATGCATTCTGGCATCCAAGTCACAAACTTCATGCTCCTAATTGTTCTAAAGTCATGTCATTTCCATAATAAGTTAATATCATCTCAGAGGACTAGTTTAATCCACCCAGAAATCAAAGAAGTGGGACCTTGTTTGGAGTTCATTAGGCCACCTTTTCTATTATGCTTGATATGCGGAGAAGAGAATGTATACTCTGAGTTTCTTGTGGATTTGGAAAGGCATTGAAATAGAAACAAAAATCGACCATACCTAATTATGAGTTGATATATAATTATATTTACATGTTAAATAAAGAATAATTTAGGTGTCGGGTGTAGTTTGTGCAACTGTGCATAAGGGTCATGATGTTTTCTATAGTACCACTGCAGTCAATATTAGCATGGATATTTCGTGCAAATTCTTCGAAATTACTTCACTACAAGCCTTCTTGTATTAGAAACGTATTTTTCGCTACTTTTAATTTTTTTTTCTTCTTTAAACTTTTTGTATCTTTCGGCTTTATAGGTGTACTTTTTTCTCAATTAAACAAAAAAAGCTGGCCAATATTAACATGATGACTCATATATCCCATCCAAGATTTAATTTATGTAAAATTTACATAAATTTTATAACGTTAAAAACTAATTATATTTTTTTTCACCTTTTTTTCCCTTGAATTAAAGAATTTTGGATACATAAGTAGCACACATGTGAATGCATGTATCCTAAGAGGGGAGGGATGTATCTCAGAGGGGATAGTAATGTATCCGACAGATATGTGCAAGAGGGGAGAGATGTATACGATAGGGAATTTTAATAATTTTTTAAATTATAGAAAATTTTAGAAATTATGATAAAATAAGATATGTATTTAGATAATTTTTGCTTAATAATTGTTCAACTTTATGGGCCCAACTCACTTTAATATGTTGAGTATTTTAAAGAGACTTTATATAAATATATTATATTGAGAAAATATTTATCATTTATAAGAATAATAATTTTTTTTTTGCTAAACACTTATAATACATTCATAATACAATGTCAATACATATTACAGAGAACTATACATAAAACATATAAAATATAAATTTAATTGATAAATGATACATTTATCACACACTTTAATATGTGTTGATTTCTTATCAAATTAAACAAACATAATATATTTTTAAACACTTATAATACATTTATATTACATACATAATTTACTTTTAATAAATGACAGATTTAGCATAATATTGTTATGTATTGATAAATAAATAAAACGTATTGCTAAAATTAGTAATTATTTTTTTAAAAGTACTCGCCTGAGTAATTTTTTTTCTGTTTTAAATTTCTTTATCTTACTTTTCTTTTTAGTTGATTATGTATTTAAAAATTACATAAAAATATATTATTCATAATAAACAACTTAAAATATTTAAAAATAACATAAAAAAGTTATTTGTCTCTTCAACTTAAAAAGTACTATAAATCACAATAATTAATAACTTAAAATATTTAAGAATCATATAAAAAATTTAATTGACTCTTCAAAAGTTTATCTGTGCCATATATATTTAACAAAAAACATAACACATGTTATTTTAAAATGACGCAAAAAGTATTATAGATCACAATAAATTAAATTTTTTTAAAAAAATTTGAGTGGCTCTTCAAAGTCATCCATATCATATATTTATCTAGTATAATAATAAGGAGAAAAAACATCATATGCATCTTGAAATAGTTGTTTGGATATGTCAAATACATCACACACGTGTAAGCTTCATTAAGGAAGCATTCTCTTATCTAGAAGAGAGAAGGATAGAGATGCAGAGGGAATAGAGAGAAGAGCAGAGAGGAAGATGTTTTATATCTTGTGTGTGAAGAAATGAGTACAGGTAACTCCTTTTATATACAAGGAGATTACAACACTTTAACTAACTACTAATCCTTGCTTAACTAACTTGTAACTAACCTTTAACTGCTAGATTAGTTATAACTAACTTGGATTAATAACCTCCTCAACACTCCCCCTCAAGCTTATGGCTTGAAGAGGTTGTTAAGTCCAAGTTTGCTGAGTAGATAGTCATGTGCTGTTCTTCCCAAACCTTTGGTGAGTATGTCAGCTAATTGATTCTTGGTTGATACATGATTGGTTTTGATTAATCCTTGAATGATCTTCTCCCTCACAAAATGGCAATCTATATCAATGTGTTTTGTTCTTTCATGAAAGATAGGATTAGCTGCAATTTGAATTGCAGCTTTACTGTCACACATTAACTCAACAGGTTGTTGAATCTTCACTCCCATTTCTTTGAGTAATCCAGTAAGCCAAACAATTTCTGCAGTGCAAGTAGCCATACTTCTAAATTCAGCTTCAGCTGAACTTCTTGATATGGTTTCTTGTTTTTTTGATTTCCAAGATACCAATGCTTCACCAAACTTCACAATGTATCCAGTTACTGATCTTCTAGTTTCCATACATGCTCCCCAGTCTGAGTCACAATAGGCTTGTAACTGACCCTCACTGTTGGCAGGCATGAATATTCCCAGGCCTGGTGTTCCCTTTATATATCTTACAACTCTTAATGCTGCATCAATATGTGACTTCTTGGGTTTGTGCATGTATTGACTAAGCATCTGGACTACAAAAGCTATATCTGGTCTGGTCATAGTCAAGTACAATAGTCTTCCCACTAACCTCTGATAAATTGAAGGATCTTTGATTATTTCATCTTTAATACCATCTTTATTTGGAAACTGTTTATCATACTCCACTGAAGTTAGTTTCTGACTTACTTCAATTGGTGTTGTAGCAGGCTTTGCTCCACTTAATCCAGCCTCAGAGACCAACTCTAAGGCATACTTTCTTTGGCACATTAGAATTCCAGTTTGTGATCTTGCTACTTCTATTCCCAAAAAGAACTTAAGTTCCCCAAGATCCTTCATTTTAAACTATTGTTGTAGGTCTTTTCTGGTTTGATTTATCAGTGCTGGACTACTACCAGTCACAAGTAAGTCATCTACATATACTAGCACAATAACCACCTCTTTATCAGCTGATTTTGTGAAGAGTGAGTAATCATAGTGACTTTGAGTGAAGCCCATCTGAAGTAGAGCATCTGTCAATTTTTTATTCCACTGTCTAGGAGCCTATTTCAGGCCATATAGTGACTTGTTAAGTTTGCAGACCTTATGATTCTCCCCCTGTCTAGCAAACCCTTCAGGAATGGTCATGTACACTTCTTCAATCAAGTCACCATTGAGGAAAGCATTATATACATCCATCTGAAAAATAAACCACTGACATGAAGCAGCAAGTGCTATTAAAGTTCTGACAGTAACCATCTTTGCCACTGAAGAGAAGGTTTCAGAATAATCTAAGCCAGCCTTTTGGCTATACCCCTTTGCTACCAACCTGTCTTTGTATCTTTCAATCTCACCTGAGGCTTTGAACTTGACTTTATAAACCCATCTACATCCAATTGGTAATTTACCAGTTGGAAGATCAACTATGGACCAAGTATTATTATCTTCCAGAGCAATGATCTCAGACTGCATTGCTTGAACCCAAAGAGGATCCTGAGAGGCCTGTTTGAAAGGAAGATGGTTTTAATATGGAAGAGTAAGCAGCCAGAGCCTGCTGATAGGAGGGATGACGGTTTGAATAGGTGATATAGGAGGACATTGGATATGAGCAAGAGTTAGTGGTAGGAGTGACAAAATCATGCATCTATATAGGAGGATGTCTGACTCTAGATGATTTTCTAGGAGCAACTGGTGGTGGAAGAGTTACAGTAGGAGACTGACTGGAAGGAGAAATGGAATAAGTAGGAGAGGAGATGGACTGATCAAGAGTAAAAGTGGAAAAATGAAGAGGAGGGGAGTCTAATATGGAAAGATCAAGAACTGGAAATATAGGAGTTCTAGAAGATTTAACATGTATAAATGGAAATATGGTTTCGATAAAGACAACATGCCTGCTAACAAAAAAGGAGTGTGAGTGTATATCATAAAGCAGACAACCCTTTTAAGTTAAGGAGTAGCCCATGAACACACTAGGAATTGCTCTAGGAGAGAATTTATCTGAAACTTTAGTGCTTGAGGCATAAGCAAGGCTCCCAAATACCCTTAGATGATTGAGTGAAGGTGGATGCTTAAAGAGAAGTTCATATGGAGTCATGAATTTTAAAATTCTGGATGGAGTTCTGTTAATGAGATAGACAGCAGCATTAACACATTCTCCCCAGAATTTCAAGGGAATACCAGCTTGAAACCTAAGAGCTATAGCTACTTGTAAGATAGTCCTATGTTTTCTTTCTACAACACTATTTTGCTGAGAGGTGTATACACAAGAGGTTTGATGATAAATGCCAAGAATAGACATAAGGGATTGAAAATCAGAACTGAGAAATTTACTACCATTGTCTGTTCTGAGAACTTTAACAGAAGTGGAAAAGAAATTCTTTATTCTAGCAAGAAATGTCTTGAGAACAACAAGTACTTCAGACTTAGAAGTAATGAGAAACAGCCAAATAAATCTAGTGTAATCATCTACAATTGTGACAAAGAATCTTTTATTATTGTAAGTAGGTATTCTATAAGGAACCCAAATGTCACAATGTAGCAAATAAAAAACAGAAGTAGAACTAGAAACACTTGAAGAAAAAGGTAATTTGGTATGTTTTGCAAGAGGGCACACAGTACACTTGTGCTCTTCAGGAATGAGTTGTTGAAGAGTGAGATGTATTCTAAGGATATCTAGAGGGGCATGTCCAAGTCTTCTATGCCACAGAGTGGTTGAATTATTGTCAACATTGCTTACTGAACAACAAGAAGGATGAGTAGGATTAGGAGTAGTTCCTTTGAGGATGTACATGCCCTGGTCTTCCCTACCAATCCCCTTCACCAAACCAGTGCAAAGATCCTGGAATAAACAGAAGTCAGGAAAAAAATTCACTGAACACTGCAATTCCTTGGTTAGTTTAGATACTGACAACAAATTACACTTAAACTTAGGAAGAAATAACACATTAGACACTATTTGATCTTTCAATATATGTGACTTGCCAGTTTGAGTAACCTGTGCTTCACCACCTGTGGGCAAATGAACATAATTGTTGCCATGACTCTGAACCTTTTCATTGTCATGTATCAGTTCAAGTCTGGATGTCATGTGATTAGTGGCTCCTAAATCAACTATCCACTTAGGATGATTTGAATTAGTATTTAGATAAGTTGTAGTACCTGCATTTGCTGAAGGAGTGTGACTGCTATCTTCATTTCCTTTACTCAGCAAGTGAATTATTTGTTTATATTGCTCTTGAGTGAAATAGGAAGGCAACTGTCCTTGCTGAGAATTATTGGAGCTTGAACTATCTTTGCTGTTTTCTGCTAGATTTGCATACTGTACTCCTCCTTTCTTCTTACTCCTGGGCTAATCTTATGGATACCCAATAATCTTGTAGCACTTATCTTTTGTGTGGCCATTGTATCCACAATGTTCACACACTATAAGCATCTTCTTTTGAGGTTTATAATTGCTGGTAGATTTGTTGCGGTAGTTTCCCTGAGAGCTAAAACTGTTTCCAAAATTGTTACTTCCTTGAGATCCAGTAGTGATCCCCTTCCCTTTATAGTTTGAGCTGGACCCTCCTTTCTGACTAAAAAATGCAGCACCTTCCAAAGAATCATTTACAAGGGACACTACATTGACTATAGACCTCTGACTTTCATGGTCTATCACCATTGAGTATGCCTTGTTTAAGGTAGGAAAAGGTGCCATAATAAGAATCTGACTTCTACACTTATAGGTATCATTTAACCCCATTAGAAATTGTAACAGTCGTTAATAACCATGATGTTGAGCATAGCTTTGGGACTCAGGACAATTGCAGCCAGGACAGGGCATCAGTGCATCAAATTCATCCCACAAATTCCTCATTTTTGAAAAATACTCAGCTACTGACATAGTACCTTGTGTAAGTGTAGCAATTTCTCTATGTAGCCAAAAACTTCTTGATCCATTAACTGTATCAAATCTTTCCTTCAAATCTAGCCACACCTTGTGTGCATTCGATGCATAGATGCTGCTGCTAAGTAGTTCTTTTCCCACAGAGTTCATTATCCACGACAACACTACAGCATTCACTTTCTCCCTTTGCTCATGCAGTGAAACATCAAATTTATCTTTCGTATGTCTCCCATCTACAAGCCCTAATTTACTCTTTCCTAAGAGACCTATGGTCATAGACCGACTCCACAACGCATAATTTTCAAATCCGATCAACTAAATTGAAATCAATGAGCTACGTAGAGTATCGGAGGATATAGATACAAAGGATGGTTATGATCTATTTCAATTCGTCCTGAGCTCCTTGATGTTGATGGATTTGGAGTTGCATGTGTATTTTCTGTAATTGTCATCCTTTTCCAACTTCCTGTCCGATTTAACATGAAGAATTCAGTTGAAATTCAGCTTCTCTAAGCTAGAATTTCAGTTTATCTAAGCAATCTGAGCAACTTATCTTCAAATCTTAGCTTCTCAATGTCACGACCCGAAATTCGGGCGTGATGGCACTCACCTAACCCACCAAGGCGAGTCAGCCCAATACCTACTGATCCAAATATAATAATAATAGCGGAAGAGAAAATAGTCTAATATGACGAATAATCATAGGAAGACCAAACTACAACCATCCCAGAACTGGTGTCATGTGTACAAGCCTCTAAATACATAGTACTCGAATAAAATAAATGTCTCAAATGTCTAATCCTCAAATAGAACGTAACATAATAATGGATTCCTTGAAGGTCCACCAGTGACATAAGCAGCTACCTTAAGGATAATCCAGAAGCTCGGTCTTGCAATGAAAAAATTCTAACTAGAGGGACCGGGCTCGCAACCTACAAAAATGTAGCAAGGGATGAGTACCAAAACAACGCGGTACTCAGCAAATGGAACTAACCTAGAGTAAAACAATGAAGAACCAAGTACTCCTTCACACCCAACCACATACCGCTGAACTACAAACCTGCACTCAGAAAAGTCCCAGCCCAGCAACACATAATACATAGTAAAGATAGTTTTTCAGTATATCACAATTATCAAATCACAAGCCATAACTCACAAGAGATAACATAATCAATCACATGAATAACATCATGCCACATAATAATATGCAAGGATGAGATGCAATGTCGTGCAATGCAAGGTGGTATCAACGTCGCACAGCCTGTCGTATATAACCCCGTCGAGCTAAGACTCCAAGACTAAGGGGACCCATGGGGACCTCGCAGGCCATATACCTCAATTACAATATATCAACTACCTTGCCACCCAAGTGCTCATGGTCAAGGACTCATGATAAGAATCTCGATGTATCAACTACCTTGCCACCCAGGTGCTCGTGGTCAAGGACTCATGATACGGATCACCATTAACAACTTCTCAAAATGTCGTGAGTATGAGGATGCATGCAATCAAGACACAATTATAAAAGCAATATTCCCCTCAATAAGTACAATAAATATCAAAGTTTTCAATGTTTACCAATTATAATATTCACCCTCTTTTATACACATTTGGGTACAATTCTCTTTTAAGATATTTCACCCTATTTTAGTAACTTTATTTCCTCAAACAACCCATGATCCTCAGTATATATCACGATTATCTCCCTTTCTCAACACTTCATATTCACACTATTCTCAATTTAGAATTCACATGCTCTCGAAGCAACACATAGAAAATTAAAGCCTTCACACTGGCATCACAATAGGAATTATCAACCCAACACATGATGCGATCTCATCCCATAGATTACAACATAAGGAAGCATACGAGGTTCAACATATTTAACAAAAGTTTAGAATCCACTTGCCTTAATTAATCGAATGACACTCCAAACCTTGAGTCTTTCATAACGCTTTTAGATGGTCAAAATCTGTTCAAATACATAATCTACATAAGAATACGAATCCAATGACACCCATATTGCTACATTTATTTTTGGCTCAAAAATTGGGTCAAAAAGTCACCCCGAGCCCTTAAATTCGAATCTGGAAAATTCTTTCAGATTATATTTACCCATAATAAACTAAATGTATACGTCAAATTTCAGCTAAAACGGACCGTTATTCGACCCCCAAAATAAAAATTTTATTCTAAGAACCTTAGGGCTATATTTTCTTAATTATACACGTTCTACCCTAAAAATTTATTCATAATCTCACGGAAACTTAATAGAAAGGATAAGAATAATTACCTTGATGTTTCGAGATGAAAATCACAATTTTTCTCTATCTTTTTCCCTTTCTTTTTCCTTCCCGTAACTTCTTTTCTTCTCAGTTTCTGCACGTTGTTTATTTTGCTTTCTGCAATTTTCAACTTTCTGCTTTCGTTGCTACAGGGCTGCTGCTGCGCAGCCCTTCAACTTAATATATATATATATATATATATATATATATATATATATATATATATATATATATATATATATATATATATATATATATATATATATTTTAAATTTTATTTTCTTTTATTTTCTTTCTTTCTTTCTTTATTTATTTTTCAATTTCGTTCTTAATTAATTAAATACATATATAGAATAAACGGCATAGGTTATTAAGTAAATTATCAATTCAAATCCATCAATTAAATTAATTATTCGAAATTATCCTTCAACTAAACGACCGTAATTATCGAATAGCTCCAAATTTTAATTCACGAAAATAATCTTTTAGGAAAGAGAGAGTATTTATTTTTAAAATGACCTAACGGGTCATTACACTCAAAGCCATTTTCCTTCAAATCGCCAGCTTCTTCAAGCTCGGCTTTCTTCGAATTTCAATTTTTTCGACGCAATTTTCTTCAATTAGTGGATTCAAGGACTTAAATTCGCACTTAGGATCAGCGCTCTGATACCATGTAAGCTTCATTAAGGAAGCATTCTCTTATCTAGAAGAGAGAAGGATAGAGATGCAGAGGGAATAAAGAGAAGAGCAGAGAGGAAGATGTTGTATATCTTGTGTATGAAGAAATGAGTACAGGTAACTCCTTTTATATACAAGGAGATTACAACACTTTAACTAACTACTAATCCTTGCTTAACTAACTTGTAACTAACCTTGAACTGCTAGATTAGTTATAACTAACTTGGATTAATAACCTCCTCAACAACACATTCTAAGTGATGGGGTATCGAAAGTGATATTAATACCGGGATGATATGGCGGAGAAAAAGTGTTCAAATTCTTGAAATAGCTTAATAAACATAAAAAACTATGAAGAGTTAGTTAATTTGCCCAGGTGTTAATCTTTAATGGGACATTATATAATTAATCTAATAGAATACATCGATACTTATTTGAGAACATTGCTTCAACTTTTAATTTTCTTTCTATGCTGAATTTGTCAGTTGGTAGTATTTATGGAGAAACTAAAAATCATGATTTATTAACAACAAAGTATTGAACAAAACCTTTTATATGTCCATTTTAGATTGTCATTATCTTCTTAGATTGTCAGATTAGTTAGAATTAATCTGTATTCAATTTATTCGAACAACTTCAAAGTGCATTTTATGTCTTTTTTCTAATAATTAAGAATCACAAATATGAAAAAAAATGCACGTACTCACACCAAATAGGTATACACTTACAAGAATGTACTCAACTCTACTTAGCATGGTACATAGCATTGGCCAAAAATCATGATTTTGTACATGTAACACAAAAAAAGTGATATCTGATATACATATACACACACAATGCATATGATATTTTGTGAATGACATTGGGTTCATTCGTCGAAAACAAGCAGCATGTAATGTTGTTGTGGTTATAGACAATGAAGTGTTTTTTGATAAAATTCATATTAAATATGTATCAAATCTTAAATTCATTATGCATTGATCAAGTCAAATTGTTGGTAAATGAGGTTGGATTGAAATTCGAATTAAAATGATATGACTTAAACAAAGCCCAAATTACATTTGCGCCAATCCATCAAGTCGACAAGATGATCCCAACTCATACTCTTCAAGACCAAGGTCCAAATCTCTTAAAATACTTGGACCAAAGTACTCCTAAAACCCTAGCTCACACCTATATAAAGGAGTCTTCACAAGATCAAAGGACAGACAGAAATACATAGAGAATCCTTGTTCTTCAGTGGTGACCTACAAGTCTTCTGCATACAAAAAAGTCTTCATCTCCAAGTGTTGAGCTGCAAGTGTTTCATCGATTCAAGAACAAGGTAAATCTTGAGTTGAAGATCGTGAAGAGAATAATAAGAGGCTTACGTCTTTTTAGAATTTATAAAGATTGTAACCTTCATACAAATTATTGAAATATAAATATCGTTGTTTGTCGCTATTTTCCTTTATTGATTGCTATTTTTTAGGAACGAAACTTAGTCGCTTACAAATTGGCACGCCCAGTTGGAAAATCTTTACCTCTCATCTCTTCTCTTAAAAAAAAATCAAAATCCAAGAACTTTGAGATATCTTCCAAAAAGGTCAACTCGAAATCCGCATCCGCAAAATCCATTAGATCCAAATACTCTATTGCTGTAGAGAATATCCTTGATGTTTCTGTGGGAAGCATAGGACCCATCACGAGGAACCACGCCAAACTGCTAGGACAACAAGCCTCACAAGTGCAATCCGAATCTGCTTGTGTCTTTGGTTCATCTCCAAAAAGAGTTGAGTCTCCCACAAAAGCCGCAAAAGAAGGCAATGATATTGCCGAAATGGTTGAGAGGGATCTCGCTCAATTGAGATTATCTACCTGTAAGAAGTCCTTTGCTTTCGTCGATGGTGATGTTTTGAACATTGAATCTGCTCCACATAACATATCTGCATCTCAAAATAGATTTATTTTCCATCATCTATGATGGTGACTATTGCTTAGTCCGTAGAGGAACAACTTACAAGTTTGACAAGAGCTATTGAAGGCTTGACCAAATATATTAAAGATCAAGATGCTCGAATTTTTAAGTTAACAGACATAGTGGAAGGCATGATGAATGAAAAATCCATTCATGCACCTGGAAAGCGCCCGCAAGTATAAGAGGCAGTGGATCATCCCACAAAGCAAGTGGGACATGCTAAGGAGATCCATGTTTCCTCTGAAGGAACGACTCCGATTGACCAGATCAAGGAGTTCATCATAGGGACTATTAAGGAAAAGTACGAGGTTGCCGCAAAATCTTCTCTTACGTATGCGAAACTACACTCTACAATGATTGATAACTTGAAGATGCCTACTAGTTATTAACCCCCAAAATTTTAGCAGTTTGATGGTAAAGAAAGTCCGAAACAACATGAGGCTTGTTGAAACATGAAATAATGCTAGAACATACGGGGATTACCTCGTTAAATAATTTGTTCGTTCGTTTAAGGGAAATACATTCGATTGGTACACAAACCTTGAGCCTAGTTCCATTAAAAGTTGAGATCAAATGGAATAAGAATTTCTCAATTAGTGCAAGATGTACCATAAGAATGGTGGAACTTACTAACACACGTTAACAAAATGAAGAACCAGCATTTTAATCTATCTTTACAGTTTAGACTTGCATGCCTCCATTGATTGATAAACTCAAAACTAGTTCTTCATAGGGATATGCATACAAGGAATGCATTAGGGTCTTTGCTATATTTTGCAAGAAATTAAGCCTAGGACTTTAAGCATGACATCAGTCGGAACCGAAAGGCCACCCATCCAAGAACTCCAAAGCAAGAGTTCAATAAAATGGGGAAAATACTTGCCTAAGGTTGAAAATAAAGAGTCCATGAATGTCAACGCTTCTCCAGTGAAGTTCACCATGAAGCCAAGAAATAAGCAGCGCATAAAGACGATCTCTTTGGAAGATAAGACAAATCCAAAATCGACCGTAAAGGAAATGCAACAGAAGAGCGCCGCAATATTTGATGAACTCCTTGAGATGAAACTCTTCGAGTTACCAAAGATGAAACAACCGAATGAAGTAGAGAGGAGCAACGATCCAAACTATTGCAAGTACCATCGATTAGTTAGCCATCCTATTAAGAAATGCTTCGTCATCAAGGATAAAATCATAGACTTAACTCACGCAGGAGAAATCGAACTTGAAGATGAGAAATCAAGTTCAAATCAAGTCGTGACCTGCAATTTTGTAGAATGGTATGATGTCCCAAAAATGAATCTGACAAGAATGAGTAAGTTTGGAGATTTTGATCCTATTCATGTTGATGAGTTGTTGCCTTTTTTTACACTAAATGATGTGGCTTTTATAGAAGGGAAAAAAAAGCAGAAGGGAATGAAGACCAGGAAAATCATCTTGATGATTATGGATGGACTCTTGTGGCTTATCGTAGGCGTCGTAAAGCAAGTTCGCGAAAGGAATCATCTAAGAAATATTTTAGGGGAAAATGATGAGAAGGCCCAGGATAAAAAAGTTGATTGTGCGCTCAAAGGTGGAGGAGAAGAAGGTGCATCACTACCAAGAGTTGCATTGACCGATTACATTTGGAGAATATCTTCCAAGCTGGTTTCACACCAAGTCCACATGTGACGGCGCAAAATCTCTATGTTGTAATATTGATGAGAAAGAAGCAAAAAATGCAACTTTGTCATATCCATCACCCAAAGACCTTCCAAAGTCATTTCCCGAGGTTAAGGACGTATGCATGGCCAAAATTACATTCTCGGATAATGATCATTTACTTGGCGACACACCTCATAATCACCCTTTATTCGTGGTTGGTTTTGTGCATGAGCAAAGAATAAATAGAATCCTAGTAGACAACGGGTCTAGGATCAACATCCTTTCGATTTGCATGATGAAGGAACTCGGGATCTCAATGGTAGATCTTATTGAAAGTCGCTGAATCATCCAAGGATTCAACCAAGGGGTAAAAAGGGCCATAAGGGATTTCAAAGTGGACTTCCCTGTCGAAGAGTTACAATAAAGCGTATGGCTATATGTAATTGATGGAAAGACTTCGTATAACATCTTGCTCGAAAGGCCTTGGGTAAATGAGAACAAAGTGGTTCCATCTACCTACCACCAATGTCTGAAGTATTATGAGGATGGAGTCATAAAAAGGATTGCAGCAGATGATAATCCCTCTAGTGAAGACGAAACACACTATGCCGATGCAAAGTTTTACTTGAGGAGATATGCCACAAAAGTTGATGGCATTGCAACCAAAGCAGCTAAACTCCAAAATAAGAAGGTTGTGCCTGTTTGCAAGATTAAAGTTGCAAACAAGGGAGACTCAAAGCTCAGCAATCTAGACAATGTACCTAATGTAAATGATGCTTCTTCCTGAAATAGTGACCATTCTTTGTTACACTCCAAAGGCCAAGGAAAGTGAAAGATACTCTCTCAAGTCGCATGGAGATGCACTAGATGGATTGACCCTTCCTGTTAAATGGATTGATATGATGAAGTCATATATAAAATTATTTGGAAATTTTGTGGCTCCTAAATCATTGCAAGATGAGGCACTCCCAATGAAGCATACAGATAAAGGTTTCGATCCTAATGCTTATCAATTGTTGGCAAAAGCGGGATACGATCCTAATGAACCATCAAAATTAGGGAAACTTCCATCAGTACCCTCTATAAGGCAACAACGTGAAGGTTTAGAAAATGAACGGCCTCTACCAGTTCACATTTTCATTAGAAGGGCTAGCAATAACTATATCACTACAGATTATGAACTTGTTCCTTCCGACAAAAGGCCTTCTGTCTTTGATTGACTTGGAAGCTCAACAATGAGAATTTCTGTATTTGAGAACTTAGGGCCATTCAAGAAGAAAAATAATCTTTGGAGAAACTCTAGGGGTATTAAAGCTTCTACTTTGCCTAAATCTTAAAATATTCCCTTCAAAGTCTGATCCCTTCTAGAATGAGGCGGCAAACGAACCTCGTAGTTTCATATGGAGAAGTAAAAAGCAAAATCACATGTTGTGGTCTACACCAAGCAACATGATGAAGATGAAGAAAGTGTTGGCTCTTCAATCACATCACAAGATGAAAGGTATAATTTGACTCCAAATAAAGTTGATGAAGGCTTGGAGGATGCCTTATAGTGTTACCATATATCTTTTAGTGATAGAAAATCTTAAGAAGATGAAGACGCTAAGGATGCACCACCTGAACTCAAAGAAGGAGTAAAAGCAACGGTGGCACTAATAAAGATCCAAGACCCATCTTTGTGAATGCTTTACTTGATAGTGATGAAAAGAAGGCCTATGTTGACTTACTCAAAGAAAACAAAGACTTATTCGCCTAGAGTTACAAAGGAATGCCTGGTTTAGACCCAAAGGTAGTGGTCCATCATCTTGCTGTCAAAAAGGGTGCACGTCCTGTCAAGCAAGCTCAACGACGTTTTAGGCCTGAACTGGTTCCCGTAATTGAAGCTGAAGTTAACAACCTTATTGAAGTTGGCTTCATCCATGAAGTTAAGTATCCCACATGGATCTCAAGTACCATCCCCATAAGGAAGAAAAATGCACAAATTCAAGTTTGTATCGACTTTAGGGATCTCAATAATGCGTGTCCCAAATATGAATTTCCACTGCCTATCCAAAGCTTATGATTGATGCCACTACGAGTATGAGGCAATGTCTTTTATGGATGGTTCATCCGGCTATAATTAGATCCGCATGTCTCCAAAGGATGAGGAGCTTACCGCATTTCGCATTGCTAAGGGTATTTACTGCTACAAAGTGATGCCATTTGGCTTAAAGAATGCTGGAGCGACATACCAAAGATCTATGCAAAACATCTTCGATAATATTCTTCGCAAAAATGTTGAATGTTACGTTGATGATTTGGTGGTGAAGTTAAGAAAAAAGGACGATTATTTGCATGACTTGAGAATGGTGTTTGATCATCTACTGCAAAGGTATCAACTTAGGATGAACCCTTTGAAATGTGTATTTAGAGTTACCTATGAAAAATTCCTTGGCTTCATTGTACAACATCGGGGTGTAGAAATTGATCAAGTCAAAATAGATGCGGTTCTGAAGGTGGTCGACCCAAGGAACATCCATGAATTGAAGAGCCTTCAAGGGAAACTAGCATATCTCAGGAGATTCATATCAAATCTGGTAGGAAAGTGCCAGTCATTCAGTCGCCTCATGAAAAAGAAAACTCATTTTGAGTGGGACCAAGCTTGCAGCACCACCTTCAAGAGTATCAAGTCTTACTTGACAAGATCGCCAATTTTAGCAGCTCCTGTTCATGGAAGACCATTGATACTATACATATCAGCTCAAGAAAGATCAGTGGGGGCACTTTTAGCGTAATAAAATGGTGAAGGGAAAGAAAATTCTCTTTACTACTTGAGCAGGATGATGACGCCGAATGTGCTAAAGTATTCGCCGATCGAAAAAGTGTGTCTAACCGTAGTTTTCTCAATTTAGAAGATAAAACACTACTTTCAAGCTCACGTCGTCCATCTTATTTCTAAAGAAAATCCCATTAAATTTGTGATGTCAAAACCTGTCCTCAATGATTAACTGGCAAGATGGTATCTCCAATTTCAACAGTTTGAGATTGTATATGTTCCTCAGAAGGCTGTGAAAGGGCAAGCCTTGGTGGACTTCTTAGCAGACCATCCAATACCTGATGATTGGGAGCTAAGTGATGAACTACCGGATGAAGATGCAATGATCGTTGATATTTAACCATCTTGAAAAATGTATTTTGATGGCGCTTCACATTGCGAAGGAGCTATTGTTGAGGTGATATTCGTCACTCCACAAGAGGAGATCTTGTCGTATTCCTTCACCTTGATGCAATGTTGCTCCAATAATATTGCAGAATATCAAGCATTGATACTTGGGTTTGAAATGGCGGTTGATACGAAGCAATTGCAAGTATATGTTTTTGGGAATTTTGAAATTGGTGATTAATCAATTATTTTGTAACTACAAAATCAAGAAGCCGGAGTTGCGTTCTTATCATAATTATACACAAAAGTTGATTGGATGGCTCGGAGATATGACTCTTCAACATGTTCCAAGAAAAGAAAATAGGAAAGCTGATGTCTTAGCTACTTTGGCTTTATCACTGAATTTGCCCAACAAAGCACAAATTACTATTGGTAAAAAATGGATAGTACCACGGACGAGGATGAGAATGAAGGTGAAGAGAGCAATCTCAAACATCTTGTAGCCATATCTGAGGTTGTGAAAGTCGATTGGAGCTATCATTGATTACTTGTGCTACAATATACTTCCAGAAGATCAGAAAGAAAGATCGAACTTCATCGTCATGCTCGTCGATTTCTTTATTACAAAAATACTTTGTATCGAAGATCATTCGAGGGAGTACTTTTATGTTGTTTGGGAGATGAAGAGGTAACTTTTGGCCCGCAAGAGTATAAATTGTGTACGACATCCAAAAAAATAAAAAAATAAATGTGTCTGCTAGGTTGAAAATCTCGAAAGAGGCGGCCTAGGCAAAAATTCGGACAAAAAAAATTTACTAATCTTCTAAACTATGATATGACTTGATCCACTTCATTGAGGTACGCTAGGCATCCTAGAGTATTTATTACTCTAGGTCCAGTCACACGAGTTTAAAAAAGGGACACATGTCGTTATGTGATCATTATATTAATAGTTTAAGGGAGGAGGCATATGTAACTGAATGCAAAGATTGCAGCAAATCCTGAAGAGTATTCCGTTGCTTCACCTCTTGAGAGAAATTCAATACATCTATGCTTTAGAAGGAAGGGAGAAAATAGTCTAAATCTTGAAAGTAGTAGAAATCAAGGGTGGTTGTGACTCGTCTTGTACACATCAAGTTTGGATCATTACTTCAGATGATGATTCCCAAAATATTGTTATGATAATAAAAACAACCAAAATGGGTAAGTGAGGGATGAGTCAAAAGCTCCAAGCATAAGTTAGGTTCTTTTAGGAGAGTATGCAAAGCTAAAGAGCATAGCTGACTGACTTCAAGAAAGCACTCGTATAAATCCATAAGGTGTACGCCTGCAATTTTTATGTACATTAAAGTTTGTGAAATTATCTTTCCAACAAAAAAAATCTCATTATTTCGACGCTCCAACTCTGAGTTATGAATTTTCTTCGGTAGGCGCACAAAGCTGAAATATCAAGCATGCCAGATTCTAAGCTGACTTTGAAGGCAAATCTGTACTAATCCGTAAATTATAAGGCTGCTATTCAGAATTAAAACATAAGAAACAAATAGATTGAAGTTTGAGAATTTATCTTTCTAATAAAAAAGAATTTCATGATTTAGACACTCCAATTTCGAGTTATGAATTTTCTTCTGCAAGCCCGCGAAGCTGAAAAATTAAGCATGCCATTTTCTAAGATGACTTCGTAGGCAAATCTGTAGTAATTCGTAAATTATAAGGCTGTTATTTTCGAAGAGATTGAAGTTTCAGAAGTTATTGTTCTAACAAAAAAGGAATTTTATGATTTGGACGCTCCAATTTTCGAGTTACTAATCTTCTTCTGCAAGCACGCGAAGCTGAAAAATCACGCATGCTAGTTTCTAAGCTGACTTGGAAGGCAAATCTGTACAAATCTATAAATCATAAGGCTGTGATTTTTGAAGAGGTTGAAGTTAGAGAAGTTATTCTTTTAATAAAAAAAGAATTTCATGATTTGGACGCTCCAATTTCGAGTTATGAATTTTCTTCTTCAAGCGCTCGAAGCTGATAAATCAAGCATGCCAGATTCTAAACTGACTTCAAAGATAAATCTATCTAATCCGTAAATCATAAGGCTGTGATTTTTCAAGAGATTGAAGTTTGAGAAGTTATCTTTCCAACCAAAGAAGAATTTCATGATTTGGACGCTCTAATTTCGAGTTATGAATTTTCTCTCATAGGCACGCAAATATGAAAAGTTTAGTATGACCAGTTTGAATTCGAAACATAATCAAAAAGCCAAAAAAGGAGAGAATTCAAGACGAGACGATTCATACTAAAAGATAAGTCATCAGTTTATTGCTTTAAAAAAAAAATCACTACATCGTAGTAAGCAAGTAAATTAAAAAATGAATCCTATGAAAGAATCTAAACTATGGAAATGGCTTGAAATTTAGAATGTTTTGACGACTTATCTCAACCGCCTCTTCTAGCTTGGATAACCTTTCTACTTCATCATCAGAATACTAAATCCATTTGCTTGGGGAAGTTTCTTGTCATTTAAAGAAGTGGAGGTAAGACTATCTTTGATGGAGATATTCCGTCTTTAAGGGAAGACTGAGAACTTTTTGCAGCCGCATCAATATCATGAAAGCCCATAGCAATATCTGCAATCACATCATCGCAAGATCGTTGCTGCATAGATTTTGAAGGTCCAACTAAAAAAAAAAGACCAATCAGATTTTTTGGTCACAAGAAGATTTAGTATAGGTAAAAAAAAGAAAAAAAAAGAAAGAAAAAGGAGGACTATACCCGTTTTGCTAAATCAGACAACGATGCAGAGTTTGGATTCTCATCCATAAAGGTGTTATCGTCAATGACACTTATGTCTAGATCGCAACAAGTGTCATCTAGCTCTTGTGCCTTCCTTTTTGGATGATTCCAGTTACGATCCTTGCTCTCTGTTGAACTAGAAGAAGCATTGGCTTGATCAACACTACTTGACGAAGTAAGCATGTGGGAACTGTTGTCAACTTTTGAAGCAACGGCGGCCACCTTTGAGGCTTATGTGAGGCGCCTCAATTTTGGTTTCGGAGGTATATCTGTCCCTTTTAGAGTTTTGGACTTGGATAAGGTCTTGATGACTTGCGGGAATATCATTTGGTTTCGGAGATATATCTGTCCCGTTTGGAGTTTTAGACTTGGATAAGGTCTTGATGACTTGTGGAATATCGTTTGGCTTCAACCCAGGCTTAGAAGAAGAATGTGGCTTTTCTTTCGATAGATCAGAAGCCCCTTTAGATAACACGAGTGTGTGGTCTTGCTTTGAATTTTTCAAAATGATACGCCGACTTTCTTTTGAAGGATTTTTCCTAGGAGATGGCCACCAATCTGCATACTCGCAAGTCATTAATGGAGCGCCTTCTAATGGCCGCATGGAGATGATGACTTTTGAAGAAGTGCCAAGTCCAAAAGAGGAATTACAAAGTTTCACTAATGTTGAAGATGTACCATCATATGGTCGTTCCATAAGATCTCAAGGATATCTTGATAAAAACCAAATTGTCAACTAAATCTCGTAGGACTATAAGACTCCACTACAAAATCTGAATCACGCCTAAGGGTGACATGGCTTGAGCGAAGACTTATGATAAATTCATTCCATGAATTTGAGAGTTGACCATTATCAATAAGATGCAAATCTTTGCCTTTTAATAGTGCCAAATGATGGAGGTGATAAATATCATCCTGTTGAAATAACTTTTGAGCATCAACAAAATTATAACATTTAGCGCTAGAAATCTTGCATAAGGGTATGGTTCGATGTGAGTGACCGGCGCGATGATGGGTCCCAAAATACTCTCCTAGCCATCCATACATATAGTGTATAGGAAAAATTATATTTTTCATACGCAAATTGGAAGAAGTAGAAATGCCTCTCTAGGCGCGATATATACTTGTAAGAACTGGGACTACCAGAGAGAATTTTTCTCCATGAAAACTCGCAGCTTTGAAAACGCTAGCACGCATGTAGCCAACTTTTTTGTTCAAAAACATAAATTTACAGAGTGAACAAGCAGAAAGGCTGCCAAGTTAGTCTCATCTCTAAGCGACTCTTCCACGCCTAGCTCAACAATGGGCGCATTCTCATCATCGGTCCATGGAAGGAAATTCACATCGATGTGTCTAGATGGATTATGGTTCAACCTTGGCCTTGTGGCACATGCGTTTGACACCTTCTGTGGAGGCTCCACATATCTATTCTGTCCTCTAAACCAAAACTTCATCCAATCATAGATGGACACCTCATGGAGATCACCTTTTGCTAAGTTGTAGAAGGCCGAAAAATAAATGTAGACAACTTTTGGGGAGAAACGAACTTCCTTGAGCATCTAGCTGGGTCAATTCCTTTGCCGAAGGAATGACTTCGTCATAAAAGGATCACTGGATAGGAAGATCCCTATTGCTCGTAAGTCCCAAAGTGATATGGACATTTCCCAATAAAAGTAGAAAGCATATTGGACTGTGGGCGTCAAAGCTCACAAAAAGCATGTAGTACATTGTCGTCATAGTCATATGTGAACAAAGAAGTATATATGACATCGTAAATCTTAATGTACTCCAAAGTCTACTTGTGATGGGGCAGCACATTCTCAACCCATTCCCAGTAGCCAGATGTGTAACAGACATTTCCAAATCCAGAAGACGGAACACTTCAATTGCTGAAACACTTCTTGGGTTGAAAAGAGTCAATGGATGCGGCTTCTTGATGAATTCGAATTTTAGTAGAGGAACTTTCATGCTGGTAGCCTTAATCGAGAAGTTTCCCATGCCGTCTTTGATACCTATATGTGACCATTCTTTATGGTGAAGAGATTCTTCAGGCGATCCACTGACAAGAGATAAGATGCCGGTTGCCGAAGGTTGAACCTCCAAAACTAGCTAGTACTTTGGCATTCGAATTTTGATGGGGCGTGTTATAGTCATGAAATTGCATCATATTGCGGGATCAAAGCCGTATAACTGTATGCAAAATCTGCAACAAGGAATTAAAAGAAAAGGGTCAGATTCAGTAAGACTACGTCTAGCACAAAGAACTAGCTAGTACTTTGGCATTCGAATTTTGATGGGGCGTGTTATAGTCATGAAATTGCATCATATTGCGGGATCAAAGCCGTATAACTGTATGCAAAATCTGCAACAAGGAATTAAAAGAAAAGGGTCAGATTCAGTAAGACTACGTCTAGCACAAAGATTGCAACGTCAAATTTTTGCGATCATTTAAAGGCTAATTTTCGAATAGAAAACTAAAATAATGTAGATGCGGTCTAAATGCGATTTTCATATATGATTTAACCCTATGATTCTTCTTCAGAATGACGTAAACCATTTATTATTTCATCATTCCTACATCAAAAATATGATTATTATAAAGTTGCACAAGGCTGGCGCAGTCAGCTCATTGAAATTTTGGCTGAATTCAAAAATCACCTGAGCTTTTTGATCGAAATTTTTGGATATTTTGTAGCTCCACAAGTCTAGTTGCTGAAAAATCAAATGGAACATGATTTAGATGTTCCTATGTCAAGATATAGTTTTTCTCGTAAAGCTGCACAAAGCTGGTCCAGTCAGCTCGTCAAAATTTTGGATTGAATCCAAAAATTTACCTGAGAAAATTCACAAGCTTTTTGTTCGAGATTTTCGGATATTATGTAGCTCCACAAGTCTAGTTCTTAAAAAATCAAGCAGAACATAATTTACATGTCCCTATGTCAAGATGTAATTTTTTTGTCAAGCTGCACAAAGACGGTGCAGTCAGCTCATCAAAATTTTGGGCTGAATTCAAAAAATTACCTGAGAAAATCCACAAGTTTTTTGATCGAGATTTTGGGTATTTTGTAGTTCCATGAGTATAGTTTCTGAAAAATTAAACAGAACACAATTTAGACTTTCCTACAATGAGATATGAATTTTTTACCTCTGTTGTGCTGAGCAGTGGAAAAAGTGACAAAAATCAAGCTTAAGGAAGGGACTTACTTGTAAGACATGAATTCAATGGAGTTTGATGATGCCACAAATGGATACTTAACCACCAAGGATATGCGGGTATATATAGACATCAAGCATATGGAGATTCCAATTAGATTTCTACGAGTTATGAAAAATTATAACTATGGAAAGTAGGATTCCTATAAATTATGAAAAACTACAAATAAAATTCAATTATGGTAACTTTTCATGGGATCAAATTATGATATTTTTCTATGGGTATCAAACATGGAAAAATAATGTCTTGAAAAACAAGTAGTAAATAACGTGTGATCTTCCATCAAATCAATATGAAAAACTTGAAAATCAAAGAATAACGCAAGGCTAGGTCACAAGACTTTTCCTGACCTTATTTCTTGTCCTAAATTTTCAATTTTCCCAAACAATGAAAAAATAATAATATGGCAGTTATGACAAATTCTGATTTCAAGAAAAGAAAATTATACACATATGTATGTTTCCGCATAAAATCGTGGAAATCATTCCATGTGTCAAATGTGGAAAATTGTGAGAGGTTTGTTATATAGGTGCAAAAGGCCTCCTGATAAGGCTACCTTACCTAAGGAGCTAAGGTTTGGAATTCTAGCATTTTGTTGAAGTGATTGAGCAAAATTAGAGGAGAACCTATCAAAAGGGCGTTCGACGTAAAAGAAGGCTACACCTAAAATTCATGCCGAAATCGTGAGTTCGTATTGCTAGATTAAGCTTATGGAACTGATGGCCGTCCTATAGTCCATGACCCAAATAAAACCATTAAAATGACAAAATGAATAGCATGCTATAATGCTCCACAAGCCGTAAGCACTTCAAACTGAATGGGTTGCTAAATGACCAAAACGACAAGTAACCTCTTGCAAGTTTGAAGAATGTTATCAGAAAGACTTCTGTCACGGCCTTAGAACTTCAGCTAAGCGAACTGTGCGACACTTCGGTATGTATTACTTTGGAAAACTTCAACCTATCGACATAGTCATTCCAAATGTTACACATGAGATCAACTGATGAAAAAAAATGCTTGCTTCACATACGAGTACTCCAAGGCTTGTCTTTGTAGGTTTGACAAGTCAAGCACCTCGACAAGCCTCGAATCAGAGACATTTGCAGACAATGAAGTTTTGTTGATAAAATTCATATTAAATATGAATCAAATTTTAAATTCATGATACGTTGACCAAGCCAAATTGTCAGTTATGAGGTTGGATCGAAATTAAAATTAAAATGATATGACTTAAACAAAGCCCAAATTACATTGGGCTAGTCCATTAAGTCGACAAGATGAGCTCAACTCATAGTCTTCAAGACTAAGGTCCAAACCTCTTAAAATACTTGGACCAATGTACCCCTAAAACCCTAGCTCACACCTATATAAAGCAGTCTTCATAAGATCAAAGAACAGACAGAAATACATAGAGAATCCTTGCTCTTCAGTGGTGATCTGGAAGTCTTCTGCATACAAAGAAGTTTTCATCCCCAAGTGCTGAGCTGCAAGTGTTTCATCGATTCAAGAACAAAGTAAAGTCTTGAGTTGAAGATCGTGAAGAGAAGAATCAGAGGATTACATCTTTTTAGATTTTATAAAGATTGTAACTGTCGCACAAATTATTGAGATATGAATATCATTGTTTGTCGCTATTTTCCTTTCTTGATTGCTATTTTTCAGAAATCAAACTTAGCTGCTTACGTGGTCTTTAGTGTGTGTATATATATATATATTCAAATAAACTCCATTAATGTGATTGGTGAAGAATGGAATTACCTTTGCTGGAGTTCTCTCCTTTGCATATTATTGCCCAACTTTGGCAATACGCATTACTCAACAAGTGGAAGGGAGAAAGCAATGGAAAAAAAAAAATAGTGCTACAGTTGAACAAGAAAAAGTAAAAAAAAAAAAAAGGAAAGGGGGAACAAGGTTATTGCATTGTTTGTCTACATGCCTGCTCTATTTAGTTGTACACATGGAAAGATGACAACTTTCACTCTTCTAGTATTTTGATTTTGCTATTGATATATTTAGGTCTTGATAAATACTACTCATGTCATTTTGTTTTTTATGTCAAATCATGTAAATTTATTATATTATTTAAGTTATTTAATAAGGCTCCAATCTGGAGAAGCGCAATGGGTATCTGAACAAATCTAGTGGAGGTATACCCAAGTGTACATTCACAGAAAATTTAGAGTTAGGAAATAGAAGTCAATCCTAGTAAGGCCATAATCCTTTCGTTGCAACTCATGATATGCGGGATGACAAGACCATCATAATATCTACAATAGCAAGACATACAGACAAGACCCACAATGACGCCATGCTGGTAATAATGATAAGTAATAAAGCTGATCAAAACATATTATGCCATGATCAGAATAGTATCTGACTGGGATAGGGCCTTGGCCTACCTGTTACCCCTATATAATCGCAGACTCTCAAATTCTGAACCAAAAACAACTATTATCTATTAACTGAACTCGAGAAGAAATATGCCTACCTATATGTTAGGACTTGTAAACATAAATGAAGTGCCTTCCGATAACGAGCAATTAGTACAAAAGCCAATTGGATAATTGAAATTAATATGATAAAATACTATAAGTAATCAGATATGGAGTTAAGAGATAGTCAAAACATACATACTTGTTCTTGACTCAAACCTCACAAATTAGATATGATTCAACAATCGATTTGACCTAAATGGGCCAACTAATCATAAATACTAAAAGTAATCAATAGAAATGAGTGAAGAATAGTAACAACATAATTCAATAATGTCTAACACAGTAATTAAACAATAACCTAAATGGGTTCCTATAAATTCGAGAGATAACTTAATCATACCCCAATAAGTTTGGTAGGTATAAGCCAATTTATATACTCCTATTGAGAATAATCTGATCCCATAGGCAATCTATATATTTTTCTAGCCTGTAGGCTCTAATTAAAACTATAACTACTATAGAAAATAATACTAACCCCCACTTGAAGTCGGTGAAAATCATGGAGGTCAGTTTCTTGATATATATATATATATATATTACTTTTTGAAGAGTCCAGCCATTAGAGGTCAATTTCTATAATTAAAAAAGTATCAAGTAATTTAATTTTAACCTCATTAGGTCAGTATATGTAATAAAAAAAATTAAAAATAAATATTGTCTAAGAAGTCTTGTTTGATATTGGTGAATACATTCTTACGAGAGGTAATTCATGACAACCTATTTAATCTTTAGTTTTTTAGTTCTATTTTTCTAAATTATATATCTAACAAAAAGATTATGAAGGACTATTGTCAAGAGTAATTAAATAGGGTGTTAAAAATAAACATAGGGTGGAAGGCTTTATAGTTGAAGCAAAGGTGTCGTGTTTGAAAAATAAAATCAATTGACATGACGATGAAGTTGCTACTAATTCTTCAACAAAATCATTATCAATCTTCAATCAATCGGATGAAGATTCTAAAAAAAAACATATAAAACATCAAGTTTAAATTTTCATATTTTAATCCTTCAGATATATTTTGATACAAATTTTTTAATTTCAAAATGAATTAGATGGTTGCCTGATTTTGTTGTCTTGAATTGAATTTTTTTTTTCCAGAACTACATGTTACTTTAGTGCACTCACTAGAACATACTTATTCTCATAAATCTATTTTTTTTTTCAATCAAGACTTGCCAAGGTTTAGATATAATGCCACAATCTATTTTTTCAGACTTCAATTTTTCAGCTTCATCATATGTTCCCATTTCAATTAACTTAACTGCATCTCTAATTTCACTAAAGGTATTAAAAATGTATGAACTTTGTGTATTACCTTCATCATAAGAGTAATCTGAAGACAACAATGTGGAGTGTTCTCTTCTTTGAGTAATCCTTCTGTTGTGATACATAAACGATATATTGCCATATCTAGGATTTTCTTTTTTCATTTTCACATATACTTTGACTTTCATGTTATTGTGTTTCTTTATTGAAAGAAAGGAGACCTATCATTTATTCTGCATTAGATTTGACTTACTGATATGTCTATTGACAATTGAATTGTAATTGTCTAGATGATTGATGAGTAGTTTGATTTCGTGTTTATTAACATGCCATCCATCTAGTAACTAATGTATTGACTGCTGCAATTTCAGTATCTATTGTAGGAATGCATCATAAGAAGTGTTTCTATTGTGGATAAGGAATTCCTATAATAATTCAAATAAATGGATCAATAACAAAATTATATCAACATAACACAAATTGTAAAAAAGGACAATTATATTAGTGTAATTCTATCAACAATATTTGAAAGTCACATAAATTAAAGTCATTTAAACAATATGAGAAAATTTAATGGGGTGATGAAAATCGCAAAAATCTAGAACAACCTTCTCTGTTTTTCTAACAATTTAAACAAATGTTAAATAGTCTGAAGTTAACAAATTCATCCCTATTGATATTAATCTCCTTCGAAATATGAAATTTTATTAACAAACAATGTGAATCACCACAAATCAATAACAAAAGGACGATTTTATAATATTCAATTTAATATTTTTGTATGGTTGAAACGTTTTGCATGTTGAAAAGTTGTGCTTGCTTTTTGTAATGACCCTTCGGATTATTTTTGTATTTCTGCGGCTACTCTGATTGGTTTTGAGCTTATATATGGTGATCTCGGACCATTTATGGCATATTAGGATTGTTGGAACTGTTGTGGGTGGTTTTGGTTGAGAATTGTGCAAGTTTGCACGCTAATGAGAAGTTAAAATTGCAAAAATGAGATTTTTGTCAAAACCGAGAAAACAGTCTCGGAATGGGATTCTGACAGTTCATTCAGTTCCAAAATGGCCGAATTAGGTTAGGAGGGTAGTTCGTCCGAGGATGGAGGGTCTCAGTATGAATTTGAGCCAAAAGTTGCAAAATGAGTTCAACCGGAAGCTAAAAAGTGTATTTCTGTAAAAACACAGCTAAATGTGCTCAGAATGGAAATTTGATGGCGTGGTCAACTCCGAAACGTTAAAAATAGTCTAAAATGACTCTTCGTCAGTTGGCGGGGGGCTTCCGATTGCATTTTGATCCCCTCAGTTCTTTTAGCTAAAATTAGTGGGGAAGAAGTGAGACCCTTTTTTTCGTAGGATGCTCCATTGGAAATTCCGATCACACCATTGGGAGAGTTATGTGATAAATTGATGATAATTGTGATATAGTTGAGATATATGAGCATATTTTGGGACTTGAAGAGTCCGATTTTTATTGACATTCTGATATTGACGAGAGGGTGATGACATTAGACTTACGGATGGCATTGTTGTACTAGTTAATGCACTTGACATAGCCTTAGTGATGTTATGGTTGTTATGCATATCATTATCATGTCATATTACATTTATGACTCGTATTGTGGCATTGGCATGTTTACATCTCATATTGCATCTACACCACTAAGACACTGTGATATTTGAGATAGTCGTATTACTTGAGATTTATTTGCCGGTGCCAGAGTCCATCAAGATATATTATTATTGTTATACATCTTGATATCGCAACATTGGCATGCAGTTCACCTATGTTGCATTGGCTCCGAGACAGATGTATTATTTGATATCTCCCTACCAGCCAGAGTCCGCCGAGGTGTCATCGACGCTAAAGTCTGTTGTGATATTAGAAACCTCTTTATCGGCACTAGAGGCCACCAAAGTGTTATCCGCACTAATGACCATTGTGACACTTGAGAGATATTATATATGGTCTAACGAGATCCCTATGAGTTTTATCTGGTAGCTTTAGCTCGGTAGATGCATATATCGCACCAGAGTCTGCCGTGATTTCACCTCATGCATTGCATTCATACACTACATGTGCATTGCATCAGTGGCTATCATTATCTTATTCTACTGTTATATATGTTTATACTGTGCACTAATCCTTTCATTGCAGGTGATAGAATTCTTCGTTATTACATACTTATCAATTTTGCTTACCCAGTTAGTTGAACTTAATGAGTACATTTTGGTGTACTCATCGCTACTTTGTTTCCTCCCTACAGATCGAGCACAGGGACCCATATAGGGTAGCTGATTCATTCTAGTTGAGTTATTCTCCATCTATCTAGATCTTAGCGATGAAGCTCAGACTTCTAGTCGTTGTGGCTTTTTTGAGATTTCCTTTATTGTTTTCTATTCTAGACATTGTATTATATTATCAGACAACGTTGTATCTTTCATTTGAGACAGTTGTATTTACCCATTCACACTACTTTAGATACTCTTGTACTCATGACTCCAAGTTTTGGGATTTCGTGGTAAATATGTGTATGTTTTTGTTTTACTTTATTCTCTTTAGTTACGATTCAATTTTGGATCATGATATCATATTTAATTCTTTTTCGATGAGTGTGAATATTAAGAACCTGCCCATATTAATTGCTTACCTGGGATGGAGTTAGTGAAAGAAAAAGATTATCACGATAGAAATTCAGAGTAACAAAAGTTCATCTAAGTAACTTGAGCCCGAGAGATAGTTCTCTGAGATACAAAGCAAGGGTTAGTAAGGTATACATTTTGATCCTAAAAAGTGCTGAATGAAATATGTCTAAGAAGAACTAGAAGATAAATTTTTAGATGTTCCATAACTTGCTAGATTTTTCATGCAATATATCAAAATGATAGCACTAACATAAATTGTCCTAGCTTAATTAGTGTACTATTCATAATCTAAACATTGTTTCCATTTTCATTATGCACATTGTTGAGTGATACTAAATCAACAAACAAAAATCCCCCATTCTACTTTTTGCATTCTTATTTTATGGGAATAGTAACTAAAACTAAATAATAGTGCTAATAGAATAGTTTCATCTTCATTCTTTGTGGCATCGACCTTGACTCTTAGTCGGGTGAATATATTGCTAATGATCGTCCAAATTTCTGTTAAGAAATATGCTTTAATGTTAAAAAAAATAACATTGTTGCTGGGGCATGCAACTTTGAAGTATTTCTATTAGTCACTATTTTAGTTTGTAGTTCTATTTCCAAATTTTACTTTTGTATACATGTTGTTAGTTGTGTAGGGAACAAGTTTTGTATGCTAAATACTCGAAGCAAGGGTGATCACTCATTTCCTATGACCTTGAGTTGTAAAAGTTTATCTAGAAAATGAATGCTTAAGAGCATAAGGTTCAAAGGTTGAGAGAGCTGGCCAAAAATCAAGCCAAGGATAATGTTAGAAATAGGGAGGAATTGGATGAGGAGGATGAAAGCTTGTCTCCTCCCTAACACCAGCTAGCATGGAGGGCCCAAGGCAAACAACAGTTAAACTTTTCCTTTGATAATTCTGAGTATGTGGGAGATATTGGAGAAATAATCCTCCCACCATTATCTTAGGGTGTGAAGTCATCATAACTATCACCGTGCTTCAAATGTTGAATCTAAAGGGATTGTTTAGTGGAGCAATGGGTGATCATCCAAACTAACAGTTAATGAATTTAATCGTCACTTACAAATCATCTCAGATCCTTAGGGTCAGTCAATCAGCCATCCAATTGCGTCTATTTCTATTGTCTCTTACTGGGGAGGCAATGAAGTTGTTGCATGAGCTTCTACATAAATCTATCAAAAATTGGAAGGAACTGAAGGAAGCCTTTTTTAAAAGGTTATTCCCACCTTCGAAGAACCCGTAGATCAAAGATGAGATCAATGTCTGTAAACAGCTACTATCTGAGGCATCGCATGAGACATAGGATAAGTTTGAAAAAAATTGAAGTAGTGTCCAAATTAATTTACCGAATGAACATCTTAAAGAAGTGTTTTACAAGTCTTATAACTTTATGACAAAGCCCATCATAGATGCATCTTGTGGTGGCTCATTCATGGCCAAGACATTTCATGAAGTCACAACAATCTTGGATTGGGATACCAGAGATGCGAATGACACTAGGTTCATGTATGAGATGTTAGCTCAGCGGAGGTGGAAAGAAGAGAAGAGTTATCATGAAAGGGCTCATGCAAACTCAGATGGACGTATTAACCAAGCACTTTCTAGGTGGAGGTTTGGAGAAAGTCAAAGCCATAGACATCACAAATCTATATGATAATCTAGATTTTTATTATGAGGAGGAAGCAAAGTTTCTGAATAGCCAGGGAGTTTCTGGACATGCGACACTAAGATTCAAGGTTGAAACTACTAGAGAAATAACTACTTGTCACAACCCGAAATCCGAGTGTGATGGAACTCACCTAACTCACCAAGGCGAGTCAACTCAAAATCCAAACAACACAAATAGATAAGCGGAAGATAACAGTTTAAAATATATAGATTAGCGGAAGAAAAATAAGCAACAGTTATCCCAAGGATTGGTGTCACATGTTCAAGCCTCTATACATAGAATACTCAAAGGAAATACAAGACATAATGTCTAGTCCTCAAATAGAATTGAAACATAAAAGTGGAATCATCAAGGCCTGTTGGAGACATAAGTAGCTACCTCACAAGAAGTTTGAAAGCTCAAATCCAACAAGGAGGAAGTCTAACAAGATGGACCGGACTCACAACCTACAAAAATGTAGCAAAGGGGTGAGCACCAAACACGGGGTACTCAACAAATGGAACTAACCTAAGGTAAAGCAATGAAGAACAGAAGTAACTCCTTAAATCCCAACCATAATCCGCCGAACTACGAACTTGCACTCAGAGAAGTCCCAACACAATATAATATACAAATCACAGTAATATAGATATACTCACCTTCTTGCATACTATCTCATCACACAAGTATGTAGATAGCTCTAACACTTACATTAAGATCACGAATACACTAAGTACACAATCTCATAAACAATATACAAGTATATCAATCAGATATGATATGGGATGAAGTGGATGCCATGAGATGTACATAATGCACTCCAATGTCACATAATCGTGATGTATGTCTACCCTACGATACACATCAACTGGCCATATATATGCCTCAGATCGGAACCCATGAGGGTCTCACATAGACCATGTATATGTGAATACCGTCGGCGAAGACCTCGACTAATGCTCACCCATCTAGAAAAGACTCGAACCTATCCAGAAAAGACCTCGGAACGCCGACATATTACCTCGGCTCAATCGATAGAGACCTCAGTCACCAATCCACATGTTTCCTTACTCACATCTCGGCCGTATCCATAACAAGTATCAATGCACAAAGAATAATAAATGCAATGTGCAAGATCACAACAACATCATAATATCATCAATCAAAGTGATTTCGTTATCTCAATGCCATCAATATCTCAACATCATCAGTGTTTTAATAACATCAATGTCTCAATATCAACAGTGTCTCAATATCAACAATATCTCAATATCAATAGTGTCTCAGTATCAACATATCACAAAATAAGCGCCATCTCACTATCAGCACCAAATAAATTACAAGATCACATAGATCATGAATGCACAATTAAATTACAACTCAATATATATCTACATATAAAGTATTCAATACAAAAAGTCATGATCAAGCCTAGAATGATACAATTCTATCCTCAAATACTCAATTGTCATAACATAGAAGCATACAAGGTTCATTCATACTTAACAAAAGGTTAGAAATCCACTTGTCTCAAATAAAGTCTCGAAATCAAGAAGGAATCATCACTTTCCCTCTTCCACGATACTCTAAATTACCATAATCTATGCAAATATAGTACCACAATCACATATGGCTCAAAAATGACAAAACGACTTTTACAGTATCAATGATCAGTACCGGTGAATGGGATAGGATGGGAAAAGCCTATTGGGTCGCTTATGTAACTAGATAACTATCATTGAAAACCGTCTTTATATTGGATGGTGTGGTGTTTTGATGATCCCTACCTTATTGGCAGCAACTATTGTATTTATTATTGCCTTCATTGCTGCTCCTCCAGTAGACATTGATGGCATTCCGAATCTAATGACACTAAAATCAATGAATTCAGAAAAAATGATAAATCGATCAAAAATTCCATGCCAGAAAATGTAGCCGAAAACTACAAATTTTATGAATGAAAATATTCTACCCACAACAAGGAATCCAACGGTGAAATCGATTTTGAAAATGGAGCTAAGATGAGGGAGAAATCAATGATTTAAGTTTAGGAAATTCTATTCCAAAAAGTCCTAATTCCCTCCATTAAATCTCCAAATTAGAAGTTAAAAACACAATTTAATTAATGAAAATAATTAAAATAGGTTAGAAAATAGTTACCAAATCACTTTGCCTCAAAAACCCACGAATTCTCTCTTGAAAATGAAGCTTGAAATGTCAAAAATAGTGAAAAGGGTTTAAATCATGTCTTTTAGAAAGGAGACACTGTTCAGGCACATGCGATGCTCCACGAATGTGGAGCTAGAGGGGCATAACCCTCTGCAGACGCGGCAGTCACCCCGCGAATGCAGAGGTCTAGTTGTTGGGCCTCTGTGAACACAACCCAAGAGGTGCGAACACGGAGTACTGGTCCTAGATGCACCAGAACAACAATGTACCAGCAATCCTTAGCCTTTCAAAAACACGAATTAGACTCTCGGGAATTCGTTTGGAACTCTGTGAACATAAATCAAACATAGAACCCAACTAGAAGGGATGATTCGGACTTAGTGGAACCATCAGAATTTAAATTTGGAACCTCCGCGGCCCCGAACTCGATAAGGATCATATAAACTAGTTTCATACTTAAAAACTCGAAATATGCACAAAACCTCTAAAAATTACAAAGATAGCATTTCTTGCGTTAGTTTTACCACCCGAAATCGCTGGAACTGACAGAATTTTTACACGAGCTCCCGAACCCTGAACGTTGACCAAAGTCAAACCTATGATGCAATATGAACTAAAAGTGCAACTTTGAGCCTAAAATCTTCGTTTTAACTCCAAATTCAACTCTGCAAGTTCTCCTAGACTAGATTCAACATTCTGGAGCTAATGGAATCGACAGAGTCAAATTCAATGCACGAAACTCAAAATGACTTTGAAACTTAAAATTTTAAAGCCCTTTAAAATTCCTTTTTTCGCAAAACTCCAATTTTTTACAATATTTTCAAAATCTGACTTTTGGACATATCCAAAAATGACCTAAGGCAACTTTTGGGAAGGGAAAAATGGTAATTTAGTTGAAAAATATCAAAAATGAGCTTCGAGGTTATTACATCATCCATTACTAAAAACAATGTTCGTTCTCGAACATAAGATAAGGGACTTACTTGAAGGCTTAAACAATTGAGGGTACCGGCACACATATCTGACTATAGATCCACTGGACCTTTGCTGAAGCAATCTTCTTAGTCCTCAACTTCCTCACCTGCCATTCCAAAATGGCTACCAGCTACTCCTCATAAGTCAAATCAGGGCTAAGCTCAACTGAATCCATGGAAATCACATGAGAATCATCCGAAATATAACGCCATAACATCAAAACATAAAATAAAAGATGGACCAAAGTTAGGTTGGGTGGCAAGGCAAATCTATAAGCCACCTCTCCCACTCTATCAAGGATGTCAAAAGGACAAATGAATCTCGGACTGGGCTTGTCTTTCCTCATGAATCTCATAACACCTTTTACAGATGATACTTTCAACCAAACCATGTCACCAACTGCGAACTCCAAAGGTCGAACCCGCCTATCAGCATAGCTCTTTTGGTGACTCTGGGTTGTTACCAATCTACTCTGAATTAATCGTACCTGCTCAAGATCATCTCTCAACATATCAATACCCATACTCACCACCGCTACTATGTCAAACCAACCTATGGGTGATCTGCATCTCCGGCCATACAAGGCCTCAAAAGGAGCCATCTGAATGTTGGAATGATAACTGTTGTTGTGCTTAAACTCCGCTTGGGCGAAATACTGGCCTCATCTAGCTCTAAAATCAATAACACATTCTTAAAGCATATCCTCTAATACCTAAATGGTCATCTTGGACTGGCCATCAGTCTGGGGTGAAAAGTTGTACTCAAATCTAAACGAGTACCAAAACCATGATGTAAATCCCTCAAAAAATGTGAAGTAAACAATGAGACTTTATTTGATACAATAGACACCGGGACCCCATGAAGTCTCACAATCTGACTAACATAAAGCTGAGCCAATCTCTCAGCTGTATACTTCACTTTGACCAGGATGAAGTGGGCGGACTTAGTCAAATGGTTCACCACTACCCAAATAAAGTCAAAACCCCTGATAGTAGGAGGTAAGCCAACTACGAAGTCCACAGCAATACGCTCTCATTTCCACTCAGGGATTGGCATCCGCTGAAGTTCTCCACCCGGCCTCAAGTACTCACACTTAACCTACTAACATGTCAAACACATGGATACAAACTCTGAAATATCTCTCTTCATACCAATCTACTAATAATGCTGAATCAGATCATGGTACATCTTCGCTGCCCCTGGATGAATGGAATATCTAGCACAATGGGTCTTCTCAAGTATCAATTTGATCAAATCACCCACCTTAGGCATACAGACACGACTCCCAACCCTTAAAACACCATCAGAATCAAGCATTGCTTCTCTAGCTTCGCCGTTAATCACCTTATCCCAGATAATACAAAACTTCTCATCCTCAAACTACCTCTCACGAATCTGATCCATCAAAGATGAGCGAGCCTCAATAGTAGCAGGCACTCCACCCTACTTTGAAATCTGTAATCTCACCAACCCATTAGCCAATCTCTGAAAGTCTCTAGCCAATGGTCGCTCCTCAACACGAATAGCCGCTAAATTCCCTATGTTGGAAGCCTTCCTACTCAAAGCATCGGCCACCATATTGGCCTTCTCAGGGTGATAGAGAATAGTCAAGTCATAATCTTTCAGAACTCACTTCGCCTTCTTTGTCTCAAATTTAGATCCCGCTAACTGAAGATATACTATAGGTTGCGATGGTCAGTAAAGATCTCATAATAGACTCCTTATATGTAGTGATGCCAT
Source organism: Solanum rostratum (assembly GCA_029948455.1). Classification (NCBI taxonomy): domain Eukaryota; kingdom Viridiplantae; phylum Streptophyta; class Magnoliopsida; order Solanales; family Solanaceae; genus Solanum; species Solanum rostratum. The sequence continues at coordinate 20,511,399 of CM057049.1, forward strand.
AACTTTAACACAAATACAACCGCCAATAACTCCAAATCATGAGTAGGGTAGTTCTTCTCATAGGCCTTCAATTGTCTAGAGGTATAAGCATTAGCCTTCCCTTTTTGCATCAACACACGACCTGACTCTACTCTCGAGGCATCACAATAAATAATGAAATCAACACCCTCCTCCGGCAATGTCAGGATAAGAGTTGTAGTCAACAATAACTTGAGATTTTGGAAGCTATCCTTACACTCATCGGACCAATGAAATACAACATTTTTTAAGTATGCCTAATCAGTGGAGTTGCAATAGTGGTGCAACCCTGAATAAAGCAGCGATAATAATTAGCCAAGCCCACAAAACTGTGAATCTCTATAGTTGAGGTAGGCCTAGTCTAACCCCGAATGGCCTTAATCTTTGCCGGATCAACTCGAATGCCCTCTTTGGACACCACGTGCCCCAAGAATGCCACCGAACTCAAGTAGAACTTGCATTTTAAGAACTTTGCATACAACTTCTCCTCCTCGAGCCTCTGGAGTAGAATCCTTAAATGCCTCACATGATCCTCCTTAGTCCTGGAATGGACTAAGATATCATCGATAAACACAATCACAAATGAGTCTAGATACGACCGAAACACTCCATTCATCAACTCTATAAATGCTGCAGGAGCATTAGTCAAATCAAAGTACATAACAAGGAACTCGTAGTGGCCATACCTGGTTTGGAAAGCCGTCTTGGTTTATATCTGATGGGCGAATCCGAAAGCTGATGATACTCGAATCTCAAGTCGATCTTATAAAATAGGGCTACTCCTTGAAGCTGATCAAATAAGTCATCTATGCGAGGAAACGAGTACTTGTTCTTGACAATCACTTTGTTCAACTATCTATAATCAATACACATCCTCATAGATCTGTTCTTCTTCTTTACAAACAGGACTGGGGCACCCTAAGGTGAAACACTAAGGCGAATAAAGCCCTTGCTCATTAGATCGTGGAGTTGCTCATTTAACTCCTTCAATTCAGTTGGAGCCATCCGATAAGGAGTGACAGAGATGGGCTTAGTGCCCGGCTCAAGGTCAATAGAAAAATCAATGTCCCGATCAGGAGGGACCCTGGGTAGATCAGTAAGAAACACATCTGGAAACTCATAAACCATCGGAATAGATCCCATAGAAAGTGACTCAACAGCAGTATCATAAACAAAAGCCAAATAAACCAAACACTCTCGATGAATCAACTTTTGCGCTCGAATATAAGATATCACCTTACTAGGATAGGAACCCTTCGAACCAGTCCACTCAATCCTTGGTCTAACTGGCATGGTGGCTAAGGTAACAATCTTGTCATAATAATCAAGAAAAGCACGATATATGGATAGCCAATCCATACCCAAAATAACATCAAAATCTACCATATCTAATATAATTAGATCTACCCGTCTCATAGCCCGCCAAAGCAACAAGTCAAGATCGGTATACTCGGCCCATTATTAAGGGCTCTCCTACTGGCGTCAAATCATAAACAGGCATAGATATGGGATCAGATATGGGATCACAAGGCATCTCAACCCCCAGGGAGGAATAAGCAGACATATATAAATAAGTAGATCTAGGATCAAATAACACAAATGTAGGGGGATGGCAAATTGGAATAATACCTGTGATCATAGCACCGGAGGCGTTTGCATCGGGTATACCTGGAAAGGTATAACAATGGGCACCTCGACCCTTAATCCTAGAAGTTGATCCTCTACCACCTAAAGGGTCGGGAGTATCACGTGCTCCCCTACAACAGTACGTCTACCTCTATTAGTCTAACCTCTACCCTGACCCCTAGTCTATGCTGCTAAACCTCTAGCTGATGATGCTAAGTCTCGAACATGTGTTGCAGAGTATGAATGGTAGGGCCCAAAATGAATCTTTCTTGGACACTAGAAAATCATGCAATCAGGAGATCCACACCCAAAGTAGGATATAGGGGTAGACAACTAATGTGAAGGAGCAGGAAGCATGTTGTAACCTCCTCGGCCTGTGGGCCTCTGCTGGGAACTGGATGAACTCTGACCTAAACTATAGAATCACAGGGACCTCGTCCTCCTTCTGAAGCTGGCAAGGCTCCATGAACCCTGCGATGCTGAGAAAAACTACCTCCTCTGGCCAAACCTCTGCCCCCTAACGAGGCGCCTAAATACTGTCTTGAAGTACAGACCCTTTTGTGGTCTCCAAACTCCTCCCTCTGCATCAATTCCGCCTCCTTGACTGCACTATCAACTAACTAAAACGATGCTCCATCTCTAGCCACCCAAAATATCAACTGTCTGATAGGATAAATGAACCCTCTCATAAACCTACGAACTTTCTCATCCTTCATTAGAAGTATAGTTGTAGCATGATAGCCTAACTGGCAAAACCTAATCTCATATTCTGAAACAGTCATGGTGCCCTGCCTCAAACTCTCATACCTAAATTGGCTCTCCTCACGGACGGTCCATGGAACAAACTGATCATAAAATGCGTCAGAGAATGTCTCCTAAGTCATCTGAGAAGATCCAGTTGGAAGGGTTCTTGAATAAGTCCTCCACTACTCCCTAGCTAGCCCACGAAGATGGAGGATAACATATCTCACACCATGTGTCTCTTCTAGTCCCACGATGTCTAGTAACTCTCTACAAGTAGTCAATAACTCATGAGCATCCTCAATCTTCTCACCGTGAAACTTAGGTGGGTCCATCTTCTGAAATCTCTCATATCTCTGTTGCTCATCATCAGTAAAGGAAGCAACTAGTGGAATCTCATCAATCGGAGCTGCTAGTGGCTGCTCATCCTGAACCTGGGCCTTGGGGGCTTGCTGCTGATGCTGAGGCTGCACCCTCACTTGAGTCTGTGAAGTACCAGGAGTGTCAGCTGGATTGCCTGCCTACCCCAAAGTCACTAACACACCAAGACCCTTAAAAGTATATCCTAAAGAAGGGGGGTGCAACAAATATATTGGAACTTGTTCCTACCTAGGCTCCATATTGGCTCGGGGGAGATACCGTGCTCATAGTGCGTTGTCGATGCGGCTCCTTAGACCCTACCTTTAGCTCACCCTCGGGCATGACCCCTATCCCTAGCTGGGGTCTCAATAGCAACATCGAGGGTTGCCTCTCCTCAACCTGTCGCAGCAGTAGCTCTAGTCCTCGCCATTTGTCAAAAGGACACACGAACACTTAGCAATCATACAAAACCCAGGCATGAATTGATTAGAATAAAATGAAAGAAACTTTCCTAACAGTCTTTATAGCCTCTCAAGGATAAGTGATGAACGTCTCCCAACTGATCCTCAAGATTCTACTAGACTGGGCTTGTACATATGTAAGACCTATGAACCTGGGCTTTGAGACTAAATTGTCACGACCTGAAATCTGGGTTTGATGGAACTCACCTAACCCACAAAGGCGAGTCACACCATCGCCACCTTGGGAGAACACCTCGATCTCCTTTTCAGCAATGAACTTCTTCAATTCAAGCAACGATGGATCTAAATCTTACTTATCTTTTACATCAACCACCACGGAATATTCTGCCCCGCTTTAAACATGGATACCACCATCGTTCGAGTCAGCCAACCTAATACCCAACCTAGCCAACCGGTGAACATCCTTTGCTAACTCTTTCCTTTCCTCTTCAACATGCGTCACACTACCCATAGATAGCCTACTGAGAGCATTGGCTACAACATTGGACTTGCCTAGATGATATTGGACACTCATGTCGAATTCCTTTAAGAGTTCCAACCATCTATTTTTTCCACAAGTTGAGATCTCTTTGAGTGAATACATATTGAAAACTCTTGTGATCGGTGAACACATCAATATGAACCCCATAAAAATAGTGCCTCCAAATTTTCAAGGAAAAGACTAGCGCCGCCAACTCAAGATCATGCATAGCGTAATTATGTTCCTGCACCTTCAACTGCCTTGATGCATACGCTATTACCTTACCATGTTGCATAAGCACACAACCCAACCCAATCTATGAGGCATCACAATACACTACAAATCCCTCCAAGCCATTTGGTGAAGTTAAGACGGAAGCCGATGACATAAGCCGATCCTTCAAGGTATGAAAACTTTGTTTGCATTCCTCTGACCACACAAACTTAGCCTTCTTTTGGTTCAATTTAGTCAATGGAGATGCAATAGATGATAACCCATCAACGAACCTTCTATAATAGCCATCCAACTCCAGAAAGCTTCGAATATCTAAAGGAGTTAACAGCCTGGGTCAATTCTTCATGGCCTCGGTCTTTTTTGGATCTACCTTGATACCATCACCGAACACCATATGACCAAGAAAGGACACTTCACCAAACCAAAACTCACATTTGCTAAACTTGGCATACAACTTCTTCTCTCTCAGGGTTTATAGAACCATTCTCAAATGATCCCTATGCTATTGCTCACTTTGGGAGTAAATGAGAATGTCATCAATAAATACCATCACAAAACTTTCAAGAAATGGATTGAACACCCAATTCATCAGGTACATGAACATGGGCTGAGCATTTGTTAAGCCAAACAACATCACCACAAACTCAAAGTGCCCACACCTTGTTCGAAAGGTCATCTTGGGAATGTCCCACTCCCTAACCTTCAACTGATGATACCCGGAACGAAGATCAATCTTTGAGAAATGAGTAGCCCCTTGAAGGTGGTCGAACAAGTCATCAATCCTAAATAACGGATAGTTATTTTTAATGGTCATTTTATTCAGTTGCCTATAATCAATACACATTCGAAGAGATCCATCCTTCCTTCTCACCAATAACACTGGAGCACCCCATGGCGATATACTTAGCCTAATGAAACCTTTCTCCCACAAATCCTTTAATTGATCCTTTAACTCTTTCAACACCGCCGGCTCCATGCGATAAGGAGGAATAGAGATAGGTTGAGTATCTGGGAGAAGATCTATGCCAAAGTCTACTTCCCTTTTGGGAGGAATACCGGGCAAGTCTTCGGGAAACACGTTCGAAAACTCAATCACCACTGGAACCAACTCAAGGGTAGGTGTTTAGGATTCCATATCCTTGACCCTCACAATATGATAAATACATCCCTAGGAAATCAATTTCTGGGCCTTGAGGTAGGAAATAAACTGACCTTTAATAGAGGAGTCATTACCCTTCCATTCAAGAAGGGGCTCACCGAGAGGTTGAAACTTGACCTTCCGGGTTCTACAATCTAGAGGCATATGATGCGTATAACCAATCCATCCCAAGAATCACCTCAAAATCGAACATCTCAGGTTCCACAAGGTTACACGAAAAAACTTTGTGCAATACAGAAACTGAACAACCACGATAGACTCTATGTGCAATAACAGATTCACCCACGGGAGTAAAAACCGAGAATGGGTCTTTCAAAATCTTGGGACTCAAACCAAACTTAACAGCCAACAGAGGGGTCACAAAAGACAAATTTGCACCCAGGTCAAGTATAACATAAGCATCAAAATCAAAGACTTTTAGCATACCAGTCACAACATCCAAAGCTTCCTCAACTTCTTGATGGGTATGGAGTGCATAGAACCTGTTGTTCTTTGAAGTAACAGCTTGAGGAGCTCTTTGTTGGCCTTGACTGCCTTGAGCCACCTGACCTTGGCCTCTATGGGCATTCTTAGGACAATCAGCAACCTTGTGGCTTTTATCACCCCACCCATTACAAACACCCAAATCCCTCTAACAAGCACTCATGTGGGGCTTCCCACACTTACCACACAGAGGATGCCCCTGTCCACCACCAACCGGTTCCCTAGTAAGAGGTACCCAAGCACCAGAACCTTGGCCCTGCTTAAAGCGACCAAAGCCACCACTCCAAGAACCAGAGAATCCACCATCAAAACAGACCCGCTTATGATCGTGTGCCCTCCTCTCCTTGAGTTTCTCCCCTTCGATCTGTCCAGCATATACCATGAGTCTAGAAATATCCATATCCCGTATGAGCATGGCAGCACAACATTCTTTTACAAGCAAATTAGAGATACCAGAAAAAAACTTATGCATCCTTGCACGAGGGTCAGCCACAAGTGATGGAACATACTTGGAGAGTTTTGTGAATTTGAGGGCATAGTCCCTCACACTCATGCCTCCTTGCTTGAGGTTAATAAATTCAGTCAACTTGACCTCCCTAAGCTCGAGGGGGAAAGCGATCCAAGAAAGAAAGTTTGAACTCTTCCCAATTGACATCACCACCACAAAACCTTTCCATAGACCATTAGGTGTACCACACTCGAGCCACATCTTTCAGTTGATAGGCAACCAATTCAACCTTCTCCTCAGAACTGACATGCATAGTGTTCAATATCTTGGTGAGCTCATCAATGAACTCCTGAGCATCCTCATCAGCCTTCGACCCATAGAACTCTGAAGGATTCATTCGGCTGAAATCCCTCACCCTAGAAGCTAGTCTAGGATCCCGTAGTAGATTAGCGTGCCTACTCTGAGATGTCACCACCTGGGCAAGAATGGCAAAGATTGTACGAAATTCACCGTTTGAGATGGGTTCATCCATAGGCCTTTAAGGTGCCTAATCCTCATCAGCCAAAGCCAGCCTTGGTGGGTAGGGTCTTCCTCGAGGTATCTTCTGAAATGGAGCAATGACACTATCAAGATAAGGGAACCAAATATACGAGCCATAGCATGACGTAAAGCATGAAGAAGTGAGGAAATTCCTAGAATGCCTTCGTAGCATCCCACTCATAGGCATGATGCACTTCACACCCATGAATAGGACTCTACTTGACGCGACATTTGGACTCCAAGGACCATTTATAAACCTAGAGCTCTGATACCATCTTTTTTCATGACCCGAGATTTGGGTTTAGAAGTGACACGGCGAATAGGAACCTAAGATTCCCCAAACAAACCTCGAATTATCCAAATCCACATCATCAGTTCGGAAGCGCAATCAAATAATAAACACATAATACTAAGGGATGGGTAAGCTGGACTCATGCTATGGGGATATTGAGAGGAAAGGGATTTACATGGATTCACATAGCACATAACATATAAGAACTAAGGGACAAGTAAGTAGGACTCACTCTATGGGGAAAATGGGACATATATAGGACCTTCCACATTTCCATACCAAACATGCATATATATCATATTTTCATAATCGATCCATAATGGCCATTCCAATAGATAATCGAAAACATAAGCCCCAAGTACAACACATAGCATATATAAAGTCTACGAGAGTCTACAAGATGTCCAACAATGCCTCTAGTCATAAGATAGAATAGGGATCAAGACATGTCCCGAGCTCACCCTTAAATAAGAAAGTAGACATAGGATAACATGGGTAGAAGGAAGGTGGCTTGTTCTTGGAGGATGGGACTCACCACAAGTTCAACTTTCCGAATTGAGCTACACGTTAAGTGGTGGATAGTTGTAGCGCTCGGCCCCTACATGGTAAAATCATGTAGGCATAGAGAATGCTTTAGTACGTTTAAATGAACTAAGTATGCTGGCACGCAATACATATAATTTATCAACCTGCATTTATGCTGGCACGCAATACATATAATTTATCAACCTGCATTTCAATGTTAGATGACAAGGGCACATAATATAGGAAGAATCATATATCCAAGGAAAATTGTATACAATATTCCATCGAATTCGTGATGCATGAATGCAATAATGTTCATATTTAGCGGGGATATGACCTTAACCGACAAGAGTAAGACCAAGTAAGCTAGTACTTGGAATCCCGATGAAATCCCCTCACCAGTACAGAGGTGGTCTACTTGCCAAAGGCAAACCATACTTCACCTTACGGGAACTACTCCCATTTCGTATAAAGCAAACCCCTTACGGGAACATCTCCCATTTCGGAAAGAATTTTCATATCATATCATAATACTTTACCTTATGGGAACATCTCCCAATTCGTATGAAGCAACCTTCCTTACGGGAACATCTCCCATTTTAGATAGGATTCTCATAACATATGCTAGGCACATAGTTCGAGGAAAGAGAGAGGGCCCTTGGAGATAGTATTGGCACCCCCAATCCATCGGTGCTAAGTCAACATCCCACGAGAATACATATAGTATATATATACATACTTTAAAAAAGGCAATGGTCATTTCAAATCCAATCAATGCACATTTAGGCTCAAATGCCAAATCATAGCTTATAGGACTAGCTCGAATACAAATACGGAATAGTGTAAGCACCCAAATTCTCAAAGAGCCATAATCATAAGATATTTATGTGATCACATTCTTTTCATAGCCAATATCTTATCAAAATCATTTCATAAAACATAATTGGGATTAACCCACTTCATAATTTTCAAATGTTCATGAATGCAAATGCAATTAATGATGTGAGAATAACATGGCTAATATAGATTCAAGCTAAAATCAACATTATAATATAAAATTGAAGTAAATCCATAATTAAATCCACATTTAAATCATAATATAAATCACTCATACATAAGTCAAGCTTTAAAGGGGACATGTATCTTCATAACTTCATAACCTCAATATAAATCATCATGATAGGGCTTAAAATAACTTAAAATCATAAATAAAGTACAGCCCATACATCAATTGAATTTAATAGAATCAAATAATGAAAATCCACATTTAAAGTAAGCTTAATTTCATGAAAATCAATTGAAACGAGTTTGGGTCTTCTTGGTTGAAAGGGACCAAGAATCAATCTCACATACCTTGATTAGGAAGATGGATTTGAGGAGAATTTAGCTTGAAGTTGAATCCCCAATTGAATCCCTAGTTTGAGTCTTGAGAGCGGAACTTAGAGAGGATTTTTAGGAGTTGATCTTAGGGTGAGAGTGTTTTCAATAAGAATGAATTAGAGTGGAAGGGTAACGGCTGATTTAGGGGTCTAGGATAGGCAAAAAGGTCATAAAATACAATTAAAATATGCCATAATTACGTAAAAACTAATAATGAAATGGATGAAAAATGGGCCGTCACGGCTTCACTAGAACCTACACGGTCTGTGAGAAACTTCACGGCCTGTACACAGTGCCTGTGAGGTGACACTTCAATAAATTTTCATAGTGCTCAACACTTAGAATTTTCTAGAGCAAAGGGGTGCCATACGGAGGACTACACGGCCCGTGTGACACTACATGGGTCGTGTCAAGTGCCGTGTGATGATATCTAGAAAAATCTTGCACGAAAAAGTTACGAGATGGTAATTTTGTACTTAGAAAAAATTTAATGTTGCGAGACTATACGGTGGGCCACATGGACCATACGGAATTTAATGTCGCGAGCTATATGGTGGGCCACATGCCCCGTATAGCACCATACGGACCATTTGAGTGGTTGTGTGCTCACACTTGGTCCGAAACTCTTTGTCGAAACCCCATAATCGAAATTATGGCCAAGTACCTCTCTATTAGAGGCCATACGGTCCGTGTGGCTTCACACTGGCCGTGTGGCTCTCCAATGGAGCGACAATTGGTCAAATTTTCTCCCGGGAAACATTGTGAGATCTAATCAAGTCGTTCCGAAAATATCCGGGTCCTTACAGCATCATCCCTTCTACTTTTCTTCCATTGGTCAAACCACAGTCTTGCCACACCCTAGAGTTGGTAAGCAGCCAGTTCAACTCTATCAATATCAGCCACGTGCATCACTTGGAACACCTTCTAAAGTTCCTCCACATAGCTCTCAGGACCTTCAATGGATGCAGACCCCGTGAACTCAGGCGGATTCATCCTAACAAATTCCCGAACTCTAGAGGTCTTATGAGCATCTTGTCTACCTGCTCCTTGTCTCACAGCAGGTGCTGCGACAACCTGGGGTTGAGCTTGAATAGCCCAGCATAGCTCAGCATTGGAGACCTCATCTTGAGAGGGTTTCTTAACAGGGATAGCTTGGTCCGTAGGCTCCTTGTGTACTTTAGGCTCAGGTGGGTTAGCATCTAGCCTGGCAGGACATCTGCTTCCTCTGACAGCTCTTCTGGGAGGCATGATATCAACTCTGCATACGTAGAGCACGAATTTAAAGAGAGCTTTCATAGAGCTTAACTCTATCGCACGAATTGGAATGAGAAGAAAAGTGTAACCATTCCTAATGTCCTATAGCGTCCTTCTTATGAAATGTGTTTGACAACACACCTATAAACAAGACTCTACTAGGCATGTTCCTAAGACACTTGAACTCTTTGTTTGATTCCAAGTTTGTCGCGCCCCTGGAGGGTACCCTTAGCGTGGCCAGCACCTAGAGACTATTGCTAGTCCCCAAGCAAACCACTTAGCCTCATAACATTCACTCAATCAAATAAATCTACTAAACAGCGAAAATAAAAGTAAGTAAGTGGGCACATCTCGTCTAAAGTCTCAAACAAATGGATAAAAATGAAGGCTAAGTAGGAAGAAACTAGCTCACAATTTCAACATCAATGCTTAACCATCGTCTATGAAGCCTCTATCACTAATCATGTGGTGCCAATGACAGACCCACGGCTACCCAAATCAAAATAAAAGAAATAGACCAATCTAACTCTAAAGCATGATGAAATAAAAGTAGCGGATCCTCCGGAGTAGGGGAGGCTCATCAAACAACTATGAATCTCAGATCTTCAATGGAGCGCCTGTTGACGATCTCTAGTTACTGCCTCTGCATCATAAAATGATGCAGTCCAAAGGGGACATCAGTACTTAGAATGTACTAGTATATAAAATAGCTTAATCAAATAGAAACAGGTAGAATAATATGCAAACAACATCAACTCAACGTAATCACAAATAACATCAAATCTTCAAATGTCTATCTATGCAAGAATAAGGAGTAGAAAAGTGACCCGCCAACAACTCAAACTTATCAATCATCTCAGACTCGTCTCAAAGGAGCTCACCTCTTCTTATCTCATCTCATCTCAGAGTACTCAAGGTAGGAAAATTTATGGGAGTTTCTCTTATCCGACAACAATCACTTATGAGCCAGTGAATGTACAATAGTCTCACTGATGTTGCCACAGCCGTTCCATACTTGCCAGGTAAGGAACGATCGAAACCATATCAGCTCACCCAATATGGAGTCAGTACTCAACAGGTCCGCTATTACTTTCTGGGACTGTTACTCTCGAGGGAACCATAACACATATGTAATCATGATCATACGTCAAATCTCATCAAATTGTCAAATGTCTACCTATGCAAGAATAAAGAGTAGACAAGTGACCCATCAACAACTCAACCTCATCAATCATCTCAGACTCATCTCAAAGGACCTCGCCTCCTCTCATCTCATCTTATCTCGACTCAGAGTACTCAAGATAGAAAATCTATGGAAGTTTCTCTTATCTAACAATAATCACTTATGAGCCAGTGAATGTACAACAATCTCACTAATGTTGCCACACCCGTTCCAAACTTTCCAGGTAGAGAACGATCAAAACCATATCAGCTCACCCAATATGGAGTCAGTACTCAACGGGTCCGCTATTGCTTTCAGGGACTTTTACTCACGAGGGAACCATAATATAAATGTGATGGTTCTAAGTCTCACCTACGTTTGGCGACGTAGTTTAATGAGTTCAAGTCGGACAAACTCTCACTCTTTCGATGCTCGATACTCCTCCCATGACTCAATGCTCATAAAACCTCCATCTCAACCAATCTTATAGGGACTCAAACCCCGTTATCAATTGTTATATGATAGGGACTCAAACCCCATCTTCATTCAAATCATAGGGACTCTAACCCTTTCATCAATAAAGCTCATAGGGACTCTAATCCTTTCAACAATCAAGCTCATAGGGATTCTAACCCTTTCATCAATCAATCTCATCAGTGACTCAAGATTTAGAACAATCATTAGGAAACAATTGAATAACACATCGGTGGAGTTCATTTATAGAGACTCATGAGGCAATCAATTTCTATCAACTCACCATCATCCTCTCATCACAATCAACAATCTCAAATCAAGGCTCTAGACTCAATCCTCAAGTTCATTATGCATGCTTTACAAATAGTCATGTAGGGTTATGCAAATTCTCATGAAAGTGTTTAATTCAAGAAAAATAAATTTATGATGATCATCAACATAGAAAAAATGTGAATTCAAATAGAATTTTAAGAAAAAACCATCAAGGATTCATGCATGGAGGCTCTTGAACCATCAAATCATCTATGACCATCTATGGGGCACATGAAAGAATAATCTCATGCTTTTAGTTTAGCCTTACATACCTGGGATGAAGCTATCAACCAATCATGTCAAGGATTTCTTCTCAAATCTATCAAACTTAAGCTCTTCTCCTCTTTCCTCAAGCCCTAGCCTTATTAGATTATGAAAAAGGACTTAGAATGGGGGTTTTAGACATTATTTACGTCAAAATGACCTTATTAGATCGTGCATAGAGTTTGGGAGAGGTTGGAAATAGACTGGAGTGCCCCTCGAAAAATTTAAAAAATTTTAGCTCGGATAAAACCCAATCCGCGACTCGGACTGGTCGCGTAGTGTGTTTTTTCAGAAAAAAGTTTCTGAATGAGTTTTCTCAATCCCGTCAAAAGTTTTCAAAAAAGTATAAGTGTTGGTCTGCGTCACAGGCGCGACTCACTCCTATTGCACACCAACACTGTTTTGCGCTTCAGATCAAAAAATTATCTTTTGATCGGGTCGCTCTTAAAATCGTCTGAGATCATTTTTCCACTCAATGTTTTGTGCTGATCACAAATCCGACCTCGGATATACAATATGAGCATTGGAAGATGCCTTATGCGCATACCCTCCCTCTAGGGGTATTTTGATAATTTTACCTGGTGTTACAGCAAGTCAATGGGAACTTAACTTTGTGAAAGCTAGTATATTCTTCACTTCTTTTAATATCAATCTATGCATATTTATGACAGAAATAAAAGGCACTCTTCTCCTCAATGATCTTCTGTCCTATTGTGCTTCACAATCCTTCAATGTGTTCATTAATAACTCCAAAGTGGTGCTGTCTGCCTTAGCAAATATAACGGTGTCATTGGCATAAGCCAAATGATTAATCTGCTCACTCCATTTAGGTAGCCCATAGTCCTAAAATCTTGCATAATTAAAAAGGTTATTCGATGCCCTAGATATTACCTCTGCCATTAGAATGAAGAGAGTTAGCGACAAAGGATCTCCTTGGTTAACCTCTCTAGTAGAATGAAAGAATCCACAAGTATGCCCATTAACTGGTATGGAATACCAATTATTAGCCACCAATCTCCATATTTTATCAATGAACAAACCATCAAATCCCATTTTAGTCAGAACAGCTACCAAGAATGTCCAATCTACTCTATCATATGTCTTGGCCATATCCAGTTTGATCACCACATTAGCCATCTTGCTTCTCTCCCTTATATCCACAATAATTTCCTGTAGTAGAAGGACATTTTCTGCAATACTTCTATCTTTGACAAAACTGGATTGATTGAAGGAAATAAGATTAGGTAAGAATCTTTCCATTCTGTCATGCAATATTCTTGACATGACCTTATTAATAAAGTTGCTAAGACTAATAGGCTTGACTTCTGAAAATGATGCCATCTTTTCTTTCTTAGGAATCAAAATCAGATTAGTATATGTGATGGAATTCGGAAGAGTCCTTCCCCGAAAATAAGTCCTAATCATTCCCACTACATCTCCCTCAATAATATCCCAGCACACTTGATAGAAAAGGTCAGCTAAACCATCAGGACCACTTGCACTACTCCCATTAAGCTCAAATACCACTTTTTTTATTTCCTTTATTGTTGGTTCTTGATTCAGAACATCATCATCATCTTCTGTAATCAAGCTAGGAACGAAATCTACTTAAGAGAAACTATTATTCTTATTCTCTCTAGTGAACTGATCCTTGAAGAATTGAACTGCCTCATTCATTACATCTGAACATTCAGCCTAAGAGCCATCTAATCTTTGAATTCTTTTAATTTCCAACCTCTTTTTTCTCCCTTTGATCATATTATAAAAGAATCTAGTATTCCTATTTCCTTCTTCAAACCACTGCATCCAACCTTTTGTCTCAAAAAATCCTCCTCAATCTGTAAGTATTTATTGAACTCAACATGGGCCTTATTAAGAATTTCTTTGTTTTCAACAGAAGGATATTCTTAAAAACGATTCTCCTTTAATTTAACAATTTCCTCTATGATAACTAACCACTTGTGGGATTCCACTGGTTATTTTGTTGTTCTTGTTACCTCTCTGATAACCAGCTGCTTAAAGGTATCCCCAAAATATTTTTACTCCATTTTGATAATGCAAACTTTGTCTTTTTCATTTTAATTTAGAAATCGACAAAGACATCATCACTGTGAACTGAGTTCCAATTTTGTCTAACTACCTCTTTAAACTCCTTTTTTCAGTCCAAAAATTCAAAAACCTAAATGGTTTATGAATTTGTCCAATTTTATCCCCAGTAGAAAGCAAAGAGGGGCATGATCTGAACTTGATCTTAATAAATGCTCTAACTCCACCTGTCCCAGCTCATCAACCATCAATTGATTAACAAAAACCCTATCCAATCTTTTAAAAATACAACTCTCATCAGATCTTCCATTCCACCAAGTAAATAGGATACCCTTAAAGTTAATATCCATCCGGTCACAAGAGTTAATACAATAAGAAAAATCTTCTACTTCATTGGGGTAAACAGGAAGTCATTCAATCTTCTCCTCAGCATCTATGACTACAGTGAAATCTCCCCCCCCCCCCCCACAAACCAGGGTAGATTTATGTCTTGTCCCATGAGATAAATGTCCTTCCACAAACTCAGTCTTTCAATAGCAGAGCATTTAGCATATACCAAGATACCAATAATTTGATGACCATTATCAAACATAATTTCAATGGTCAGTTGTTGGTCTGAATCAGCAACAACATCTACTTGTATCCCATCATTTACAAATAGCCAAATCTTTCCATTAACAATATAATTAGAGTAAGTCATACCCTACCTTTTCTTATATTATTGGACATGTCTAATCTCTTGAAAAGGCTCCATCAATGCAATTAGATCAAATTTATGACATTTATGAAGCATTTGAACTCTATGAAATGAATGATGAGTTCTAACAGGTCTAATGTTCTAGATCAAAGCCTTAAAACTCATTTTAACAAACTTTTGGTGGTCCCTATTGGATTAACCCTACTTGGCTTATCTCCACCTACCTTTACCTTCTTTTTCTTTGATTTAACTTGTGAAAAATCATCTGCCTCTTTTAATGCAAGCTCTAAGTTTGAATGATTGTATGATTCATCCTTATCTTCACACCAATTTTCCTATTGATGGTAACCACTCTCATCAAATCCTTCACCAGTACATTTCACTTGATGAGATACCAGTCTGTCCAACTCCTTAATTGGGGAAATTTGTGTAATGGGAACTTCATAGATCATGATTGCATTTTGCCCCTCACTGCCATCAATACCTGTTGGAACCATGTTAGATATACTATTTGAGCAATCTCAAATCTGTTCATCCCCCATCATATCCTTAGATTGCATCTTTCTCTCCAACACACCTAGAGATTCTAGTTGTTGCATTACTATTTGATCATACACCACAATGGCTTTGTTAAGATCCTCTACTCACCTTCCTCCATTGTATTATGTGTATTCAGTTGCATCATGTTACTAACTTCTTGATTTTCTTTTGTCTACATATTTCCTGAGCCTACCAAGGTTGTTGACGTCTCTCTTGTAGTTGTGTCTTGATGATCAACATTCTCATCAACCTGTTTCTGCCCTTTCTTGTTGGTGTGGTCCTTTTAGTACTTTGTTCCCGTATTTGTATGTCTTTATTGTAAATATTCTTGGTGATCCAGTGCTTTGCAGTTATCTGGTCCCTTCCCCTTCATTTTCTCGCTCGGCAGATTTGTTAATATTGCCAAATACATTGAATGAGTTATTAACAGGAACTGGAGCTTCTTCCAATCGCATAACTGTCATAGTCGTCACCTCCTTATTAGGTATCCTTATAAACCTCCTACTTATCGGATACAACTGTGTGCCATTATTTCTTGCTGAGTTCTTCTTATCTCCACCTATCATCATCTTCACTATAGCCTTGCAATTTGTATCTTTTACGGTACTTACGCATAACATCATATTCAACATTAACTTTCACTATTTTTGGAGTTGTATCATCTTTACCCTTGATCTCAATTTTCACAAACTCTAGTAAATTCCTTAGCAGATCCACTTGCACCATGATCCTAGCACAACTAGGCCTCGTCTTGTTCAATGTAGCTGCATCCAAGTGGATAGGTTTCCTAATTCCCGTTGCCAACGAAAAAATTGTTTCCTTCCCATAAAAAGCAGGTAACAAATTTGGAAAGGATATCCAAGCCATGGCTTGAGATGTTTCGACCTCAACAGTGAATTTATCATCATAAATCAAGGTTCTCGTTGGATAATGCACACCATTTTTGTCTTCAATTTGATAAGAGGGCTTAGATATCATGGTGACAAAATCCTCAAATAAATCAAACCTTATCAAAACATGTCGATGTCTTAACAACCCAATTTGATATTTCTCCTTTTATTTTACATTGTTTAGGAAGAATTTTCCTCAATTCATCTAGATCTGGCCATCCATAGGTGAACTTGCTGATCAGTGCATGTTGAAGATTCTCCGCAATATTCATACCTCTTACTTCCTCCTCAGTCCACGAAACACGAGGAATACCATAAGGACTACAAATCTTATTAGATACAAAACTATTTAGAAATAGTTAGAAAGAACATATCATTTATATATACCAAATATATTTAGAAAGAAAAAATATTGAGACCATGAGAAATATAGTTGGGTTATGATTTGTATAAAACATATTATTTTTTTAAAAAAATAAAATATAAATAATATTTGTATCTTGATAAACAAAAATGTGTATATAGAATAAAAAATATGCATATACATGAGAAAAAAAATAGGAATACAGATTTGATTGAATACAAAAATATTTAAGAAGAAAAATGGGAGTACAATTCTACAATAAAACATAAGAATAAATATACATATTAAATGAATAAAAATATATTAAAAAAGAAAAAGCGATGCGAGAATGAGAACTGTAGTTGAGTTATGATTTATATAAAAAATATATATAGTTTTTTAAAAATAAAATAAAATACAAATTGCATTCATATATTTTTTTTATATCTTGATATACAATGTGTGTGTGTGTATACACATATACAACTATTACTTATATATAAGTAGCAATAAGCAGGCATGACTCAGTCGACATGCCTACTTCAGCGGTCTGCTTAAGTAGATAGCTATCGATTGACGTGTCTACTGAAGCAGGTAGTTGTAGCCTATTTTTATTTTATCGCAGCAATTAAGCAGGCAATTGCGGATTGACGTCTCTAATTAAGCAGGCATCTATGACGTATTTTTATTTTATTGTTTCTATTGATTATTTTCTCAGTTGATTTAACTGTGATTTTACAATATTACCCCTAATAAATTATTTTATTTTATATATGCAACATAAACTGAAACAAAGGTGTGGATAAGCATGAACGTCTCAGGCGACATGCCTGCTTCAGTCGTTGCCAATTGACGTGTTTGATTAAGCAAGCAGCTGCAACTTATTTTATTTCATTGTGGTGGTTAAGCAGGCAGCTGCTGATTGACATGTCTACTTAAGCAGGCAGCTGCAAAGTATTTTTTTTTTATTTTTGTTAATTATTTTCACAGTTGCTTCAACTGTGATTTTACAATATTACCCCTAATAAATTATTTTATTTTATATGTGCAATATAAATTGAAATAAAGTAAGTAATAGACATTATTTAAAAATGAAACTAACATAAAATGTAGCATAAGTCACAATAATTAACAACTTAAAAATTTGCAAAATATATTTAAAAAATCTATTAATATCACATAAATTGAGATTTAAAAATAACATATGTTGGGACCATGTTAACACATGCTCTGATAACTAGTGCGTGTGTGTGTATATACATATATAATTAGAAAATTGATCCAGGAAACAGTCTCTCTACTTCTATGAGGTAGTGGTAAGGTCTACGTACATTCTACCCTCCCTTGACCCCGCCTGTGGGATTCCACTAGGTATGTTGTTGTTGTAATTAAAAAATTGATAAACAAGCACAAATATGTAAATAGAATAAAAAATATACTGAAAATAAATAAAATTTCAAAAGATTATATATGAAGATTTTGTTACTTGAATAAATAGAATCCTTTTAGAAATTATATCCCCCAAAATATGTGTAACACCCGGCAAAAATTATCAAAATACCGCTATAAGAGGGATGTGCACATAACGTGTCTTTTCATGCTCAGATGGAAAATCCGAGGTCGGATTTATGATTAGCACGAAAAATTGAGTGGGAAAATGGTATCGATCGATTTCTAGAGCAACCGGATCAAAAGATAATTTTTCAACCTGAAAATCAAAATAGTGTTGGTGCGCGACAGAGGAGCGTCACACACCTGTAGTGGAGGGACACTTATGTTTTTTCAAAACTTTTTGACGGGATTGGGAAAAACTCGTTCAGAAAATTTTTGGAGATAAATACACTGGTGCGCAATTGGTCCGCATCACGAACCTGGTATTCTGACCCTGAAAATTTTTTAAATTTTATGAGAGGAATTCCGGTCAATTTCCAACCCCTCCTAAACTCAATGCACGATCTAATTAGGTCGTTTAAGAGTAAAGAGGGTTTTCAAACCCTATTCTAAGTCATTCTAAGTCCTTGACAAAGACTAGGGTTTGAGAAAAGAGGAGAAGAGTTTGAGATTGAGGAATTCAAAAGGAAATCGTTGAAGTGATTGTTGAGAGATTCATCCTAGGTATGTAAGGCTAAACTAAAAACATGAGATTGTCCTCTCATGTGTCCCATAGATGGTCATAGAGGAGTTGACTGTTCATGAGTCCCTATACATGTTCTTAAATTTATTCTTGAATATCTTCTTATAAATTATGTCTACTTTCATGTATTTTCGTATGTTGATGATCATCATAAACTTATTTTCTTGAATTGAGTATTTTCGTGAGAAATTGCATAACCCTACATGTTGACTTTTGAAAGCATGCATGAATGAGTCTAGGGGTTGAGTCTAAAGCCTTAATGTGAGATAGTTGATTGTGACCGTAAATGATGATGAGTTGATAGAGATTGATAGCCCTAAGAGTCTCCTTAAATGAACTCTAATGATTGTCTATTCGATTTTTTCCTAACGATTGTTCCAAGCCTTAAGCTACCGATCGAATTTGATTAATGATAGGATTGAATTCCCTATGAGTTGACTGAGGGTAAGGTTAGAGTCCCTATGAGATACTGATCGATCACGGAGTTAAAGTCCCTGTGTGATTGGTTGAGATGGAGGTCTTATGAGCATTGAGTCTTGGAGGAGTATCGAGCACCGAAAGGGGTAAAAGTGAGTCCCGCTCGCACTAATTAACTACGTCGCCAAGCGTAGGAGTGGACTGATTCCATTAAAGTCGGATAAGTTCCTATTTGGAGAACTAAGTATTCATTAAAGTCGGACTTGTCCCCCTTCTTAAAGTCCCTGAAATAATAGAGGACTATAGAGACCCGATCCCTTGTGGGTCATAGGCGTTCCTTACCTGGAAAGTACGGAATGATCGTGATCGTGGCAACACCGGGAGGGATGCTTTACAATGACTAGCTCATAAGTGATTGTTGTTGGATAAGAGAAACTCCCAAAAAGTCCCTACCTTGAGTACTCTAGGTCGAGTCGAGTTGAGTTGAGTTGATTGATGAGGTTGATTGGTTGATGGGTCACTTTCCTAATCTTTACTCTTTCTTCAGATGGGCATGTGACATTCTGATTTGGTCATTATTCTGAGTTGATGTTATTTCCATATTCTACCTGATTCTGTTTTATTCAGCTATTTTACATACTGTATATTTCACTTACTGACGCCACTTGGCGCTGCAAAGTTTCATAATAAAGATACAGGGATTATAGGTCGTCACCAGGTGCATCGTTGAGGATCTAAGCAGTTCAGCTTATTGGTGAGCCTCCCCTACCCTGGAGGATCCCCTATTATTCATATCATCTTGCTTTAGAGTTACACTTGAGTTAGCTTCATTTTGATTGAGGTAGATATAAGTATGTCATTGGCATCACTTGATTAGTGATAGAGGCTTCATAGACGATAGTCGGACGTTGATGTTGAGATTGTGAGCTAGTTCTTTCTAGTAGCCTTTATTATTAATCTATTATTATTTGAGACATTAGATAAGATGAGCCCAATTACGTTTCTTTTGTTACTTCTGCTAATCTGTAGAGTTGTTGGATTGAATGAATATGATGAGGCCAAGTGGTTTGCTTGGGGACTAGCAATAGTCTCTGGGTGATGGCCACACCTAGGATACCCTCCCGGGGCATGACAAACTTAGTATTAGAGCACGAGTTCAAGTGTCCTATGGAGTCTATGAAGTCGTGTCTAGTAGAGTCTTATTTATGGGTGTGTTGTCGACCACACTTCATAAGCAGAAGGCTATAGGACATTAGGAATTGTTACACTTCTTTCTTATTCTAAATTCGTGCGATAGAGTTATACTCTAAGAAAGCTCTCTTTTGATTCGTGTGTTTCGCATTTTTAGAATTGTGACCATGTTTCCAAGAAGAGCTGATGAAATGAATTGGAGCCCAGCTAGACGGAATGCTAACCAACTCGAGCCCTAGGATCAAGATGAACCCATAGGCCTAGTTGTCCCTGTGATGCAGCCACCACAGGCTAACATCAGCAATTCTGAGCTTTGCCAGGCTCTCCTGACTTTGGCCCAGGTTGTGATAGCACTGGTTGATAGACATGGAGTAGGAAGGCCGGGTGTTTCAAATACATTCGGAGATCGTGAGTTATTGAGGGTGAAACCCGCCTGAGTTTAAGAGGTTGAAGAGGAATAAGAACAGGAGCTACTTTCAAGCAGAGCCTCATAACTTTAGAGCTCAGAAATCTAAGTCAAAGGCTAGTGTGGTTCGAGATCCCCAATGCAAGCCACGTTGTGGCATGTGTGGCAAGTTTCACTTGGGAAAATGTCGTGAAGGGATTGATGGATGTTACAAGTGTGTCCAAAAGGGTCACTTCCAGAGGAATCATCCTAAGTGGGCCAAAAGAGCCCAAGCTTTTACCCCATCACCCACAGTTAGAGAAGATCAGAAAAGTTCTCTAGATGTCACCCCAAATCTTGTGACGGGTATGATTCGAGCCTCTACTTGCATTGATGTTATTTTATGAGAGAGAAACTTATGTCTCTAAAGAGTTTAATGTTACCACCTAAGAGTAAGATGTGAGGTCTTATACCACCCTGAGTAGAGCTGTCATTCTAGAGCTAGAATGATAACGATAGAAAGGAAAGGATGAGATAGTGAGAGGGATAGTCGATTGGGGCTTATAATTGGAGTTATATACCCATTAGGTAGGTAATAAGATAACAAATCGATTGCCATAAGTTTGATGAAAGAGTCGTAGGTACCCTATGAGTGTCATGCTGAGGTAGGTAGTGTCGGAATGTGTTAGGGCATACCCAAAGCTAGAAAGAGATCTATGTTGATATATTCTAATATTGTACTGTGAGGGTGAGACGTTGATATTGAATAGAGAGACGGAGTGCTTTCAATGTGATAGATCTACACCAGGCTTATAATTTTAAAGAAAGAGCCCCACGAGATGTATATAGTTATGAGCTTAGCCAGGTAAGGGGGTATAGTGAGTGGAGGAATGGTACTTGAGTTGCTAAGAGGGGATGTGTTGAGTGAATACCTGCTATGAGATTTTAGTGGTTTTATGCTCCGAAATTTGCCTTGTAATTGTAAGATTGGTGTGATATTGGAGAGGTGTGTGATAGATGCACGTGTTAGAACTAGACTCTAAGCTTGAATGTTAAGGAATAGTGGTAAAGAGGAGACAACATCGTGAGAGTGATAGTTTTAGTTGGAGATTCACCCTAAGAGGTTCACCATAGTGTGTGCTTGAGATTAAGGTGTTGGCTTGCAAGGAGTGTGATGTTATGAGTATGGTATAAGTGTTGTTAGATGGAAAGTAAAAATTGAGGATGAAACATTTAATAGGAGAGTTAGATTGTAAGAGTTATGGGAAGTGGTTATGTACGCCATTAGAGTAGCAAATATAGAGAGATACCCCTAGCGACAGGAGGAAGCTAAGAGTGGTATCTTTCAAGGGAGTCTTAGTGGCTATTTTATATGCGACTATAGTATGATAGAAGAAGTTAAAAATGCCTATTTTGATGGATAGTGATTTTCTCGATCGTGTGGAGGTATATGTTTATAGCTTAGTAGAGGAAATTGATTCCCAAAACTTGAGAGATGACCCTAGAGCAAAGGGGGAGATGAATCTTGAGGTTTCGATAGAGATGGGTTGATCGAGATGAGACATTAGTTCCTTGCCATATAGTACATGCCTTATTCTTTCGTTGAGGTGATACCTTATTCCCATCTGGTATATGACTGTGATGCCAATTGCCAAGTCCCATGTACCACTTGTTGATTGTCATTCATGTTGAGTTGTGAGGTGAAAAGCGATGAATCCATTCATTAAGTTTGATCTTACCCCATGGATTGGAAAGTTCCTAATCCTATGTTGAGTGAGATGTCATCGGAGCTTTACACTACGTATATTCTGTGAACTTTGAATGAGTCTCGATAGACGAGGGAGATTGTACTTCTTTACGAACATTTTCAAGTAAGATTTCTTGATATAATCGTGCTAATTATCTTCGTTCAAAGTTCATTGAGTGATCCTGTCTTCCCAATCTTGATGGAAATGTGGATGAGAATAGAGGAGTAAGGTTGATAAGAGATAGTAAGGGTTCTTTATTCTGATGTCGTCTTACGCATGGCCGACCTTCGGTGCATTATGCCACTGTTGATGGTAGGATGCAGAGTATCAAGTTTTAGTCGTAGAATTGTGCTTATTTGGCATGAAGAGGTAGTAGTTGGCGCTTCCCAAAGGGGGAGATGACGAGTCCCTCTAGGCCCAAGTAGTGATGCTGATAGTAGTAGACGGGGAATGAGGGTAGATGAGGAGGAGTGAATGTACCCTTATTATGACATTGGTGTTGTACTCGTGTCATGTAGGGATAGAGATAAGGAGGAGGGAAAAGATGAGACATGATGTGAGATAGATAGGAAAGAGTATGTTTGTGTATCTTTCAGTAAGAACTCATTGAATGGCAAAGGTAGAAGTGCTTAGTAGGCTTGAAATTTCTTAGATATAGTTGAAGTGGTTAGATTGATATGCTTGAATGTGTGGTTGTTATCATACGGGTATTGATGATGGATTGTTGAAGACTTCATGACGAGTGATCTTTTATGGAAAGTCCCTGTGAGAGTATAGGGCTTTAGTATTGAGGGTTAACCTTGTATGGATATGATCATCTTAACAATAGCACCGTGAGGCTCAAAAGTAATCTTGAATGGAATAAGAGGATGTGGATAGGTAGGGAGTTGAATAAGAGCTACAAGTTTAAGTTGATGGAGTAGAGTGTCATGAAATGGAACACAATTGAGGTGGAGAGTTGAGCTTGATAATGCCCGCAGAGTCTAGTATATCACGATGGTCCCCTTTCTCGATTAGAGTTGATGACTTCATTCTTGAGTTCAAACAACTGATTGACGAAGTGTTTAAACGATTCGAATTGATCGAGTTTTGATGTTATATTTGTTCCTAATGATGAGAATATTAAAGGTAATGTTCTTACCTTTGATTTAGTTGATGTTTCTATCCTTGAGTTGATATGTCTATTCTTGAGTCTGAATAGAGTTGATTGAGATTGATGAGGAGTCGAGAGTTTGATTGATGGATGTGAGTGTTGATGTGAGTCTTGAGTCTATTTGTTCCTTGATATTCACCTTTACTCATCATTCAAGTATGAATAATCCTAAGGAAGAGATAATGTAACACCCTGCAAAAATTATCAAAATACCCTTAGAAGAGAGATGTACGCATAACGCATTTTTCTATGCTCAAATAGCAAATCCAAGGCTGGATTTATGATCAGCACGAAAAATTGAGTAGGAAAATGGTCTCGGTCAATTTTTAGAGCGACCGGATCAAAAGATAATTTTTTTACTCGAAAACTGAAACAGTGTCAGTGCGGGATAGAGGTGCGTCACGTACCTGTAGCGGAGGAACACTTATGTTTTTTCAAAAAAAAATTTACGGGATTAGGAAAAACTCATTCAGAAAATTTTTGGAGAAAAATACATTGGGGCGCAACCGGTCCGCGTTGCGGACTTGGTATTCCGACCCTGAAAAGTTTTTAAATTTTGTGAGGGGCATTCTGGTCAATTTCCAACCTCTCCTAAACTCAAGACACAATTTAATTAGGTCGTTTAAGCGTAAAGATGGTTTTTAAACCCCATTCTAAGTCATTCTAAGTCTTTGAAAAATACTAGGGTTTGAGAAAAGAGGAGAAGAGCTTGAGATTGAGGAATTCAAGAGGAAATCTTTGAAGTGATTGTTGAGAGCTTCATCCCAAGTATGTAAGGCTAAACAAAAAGCATGAGATTGTCCTCTCATGTGCCCCATAGATGGTCATAGAGGAGTTGACTGTTCATGAGTCCCCACACATGTTCTTAAATTTATTCCTGAATATCTTCTTATAAATTATGTCTACTTTCATGTATTTTCATACGTTGATGATCATCATAAACTTATTTCTTGAATTGAGTATTTTCGTGAGAAATTGCATAACCCTACATGTTGACATTTAAAAGCATGTGTGAATGAGTCTAGGGGTTGAGTCTAGAGCCTTGATGTGAGATTGTTGATTGTGACCGTAAATGATGATGAGTTGATAGAGCTTTATAGCCCTAAGAGTCTCCTTAAATGAACTCTAATGATTGTATATTCAATTTTTCCTTAACAATTGTTCCAACATTGAGCTGCTGATCGAGTTTGATTGATAATAAGGTTAAAGTCCTTATGAGTTGATCGAGGGTAGGCCGGGTTAGAGTCCCTATGAGATACTGATCGATCACAGGGCTAAAGTCCCTGTGTGATTGGTATAGATGGGGCTCTTATGAGCATTGATTATTGGAAGGAGTATTGAGCATCGAAATGGGTAAGAGTGAGTTCCACTCGTACTCATTAACTATGTCGCCAAGCGTAGGAGTGGACTGATTTCGTTAAAGTCGGATAAGTTCCTATTTGGAGGACTAAGTATCCGTTAAAGTCGAACTTGTCCCCCTTTTTAAAGTCCCCGAAACAGTAGAGGACTTGAGAGACCCGATCCCTTGTGGATCATAGGCGTTCCTTACCTAGCAAGTACAGAATGGTTGTGGCAACACCGGCGGGATGTTGTACAATCACTGGCTCATAAGTGATTGTTGTCGGATAAGAGAAACTCCCAAAAAATTCCTACCTTGAGTACTCTAAGAGTCGATTCGAGTTGTGTTGAGTTGAGTTGATTGATGAGGTTGATTGGTTGATGGGTCACTTGTCTAATCTTTACTCTTTCTTTAGATAGACATGTGACATTCTGATTTGGTTATTATTCTGAGTTGATGTTATTTCAATATTATTCTACTTGTTTCTCTTTCATTCAGCTATTTTACATATCGTACATTCCACGTATTGACGCCACTCGGTGCTGCATCGTTTCATGATACAAATACAGGGATTAGAGGTCGTCAACAGGCGCATCATTGAGGATCTGAGCAGTTCAGTTTATTGGTGAGTCTCCCCTACTTCGGAGGATCCCCTATTATTTATTCCATCTTTCTTTAGAGTTACACTTGAGATAGCTTTATTTTGATTGAGGTAGTCACGGGTCTGTCATTGGCACCACTTGATTAGTAATAGAGGCTTCATAGACGATAGTGGAAGTTGATGTTGAGATTGTGAGCTAGTTCTTTCTACTAGCTTTTATTATTAATCTATTATTATTTGAGACATTAGATGAGATGATCTCACTTACTTTTCTTCTGTTACTTCCGCTGATCTGTAGAGTTGTTGGATTGAATGGATGTGATGAGGCCAACTGGTTCGCACAGGGACTAGCAATAGTCTCTGAGTGCCAGCCATGCTTAGGTTACCCTCCCGGGGCGTGACAATATGTCAATAAATTGAGAAAATAAAGGAATTTGATTAGCATACTATAAATTGCATCTATAGGATTAGAGGTTCATAGTATAAGACTCATCAAGCCATTAAGTTGGACTATAAACTGGGTAATATGTAACTCTTTAAAAGAAAAGCACTGCTACAGCATCAAACTTGACAATCTCTACAAGAATATAGTTAGTGTTTTATGAAAAAAAAAGAATAACTTAGCTATAGTGTTTTTATAGAGATCTCCATGTTTTTGGACCATGATGAAAAGTGATATCAGAAATATATAAAATCAGGGAAGTAGTTATTTTCACTAGGAAGAAATAAAGGTTACTGGCTCTATTCCCTGAGGAGGAACCCAGTTAAAGAGTTCATGTTCATATACCCTGCTCTTTCTTGCTCTACTTCTGATAATGTGAAAAATGAAAATAGTGATAGAAAATGCAAGATATACACAAGCTATGGTATTCGAAGCCATAGCTCATGTAATCAATGAATTGTACAGCATTCTATTTAAATACAAGAATTGTTCCTTTTTACATGCTCTACTTTATTTTCTTCATAACAGGAATTTCAAGAATCTTTGTGGGGGGTTTTGTAAGAAAAATTAAAGAGGAGTTCCAATAACTTTGATGGATACAGGAACAATTATATGCCAAAATATCTAATTTTTCATGTTTGTTGTATTCGGGAAAAAAATGAGCTAACTATGACTCAAAGCATCACAGATGAGTCTGAGGTTTCACCAAATGATGTCATTGGTAAGGTGCTAGGTAAAGAGCATTCTGGACGAGTAAGATGCTTAGAATTAGGAGTTGTCCCAAGTAGAGCTTTCAAACAAACAAGACCCTGTTATAGTGATTTAAATGCTTCAAGTTATAATAATAACTCTTGTTATTTGCAATGCCATCTTATGATGAATGCTCACACTCAATTAGTGAATGCTTTCAAGATGTATATGATAATGAAAGAAGGGACAATACCTGAACAGTTTGCTGGAATATTTGTTTCTCCAGCTCCTTCAACAGTAAAGAGAAGTTCAAAACTTTCTTTTTTGTTGTTTAAATTTCATTTCTGTTATTGATTATATATATATTTTTTAAAAAATTGTAGCCAAGTGATGCAGCTAGTGGATCCATTTCACCCATGAACGCAAGAAGATCATCTGATGGAAGCAATCCAAATGACAACCAATAAAGTTTCATCGAGCAATTGTATTAGATAATTAAGTATAGTAATCGTTTGAATATATGTAGTAGATCCTTTATGATTAATGGTTGAAACGAATGCACTTAATGTTAGTTTTTGAGATAAATGATGACACTATTGTTTGTGTTTAAAGTAAGTTTGAGACTAATGTTATATTTGTTTTATGTTAGTGTATTTATGATTCAATAGTATCTTAATATTACCTTATATAAGATAGCAATTTGAATAATAAAATATGAGTTCGCTGTACAAGGGAGGCTAAAATATTACCAGAGCCGCTGCTATTTAGTCAATGTTGTACAAGTTGGGTAGGTTTTAACTCCCATTAAATGAACATAACCCCGTTAAAATTTTTAATTAGAAACTTTAAAAAATGTCATTTTTATGAATTGTGGAGGTTTAAACCCCTGCTATATAACCGCGGCTAAAATATTACGGCGGCCAAGAAAACAACCTCCGCGGTCTAATAGCGGCAAACATTATTGGGGCGGTTTTGAAAACCGCCATGACAGTTGATTGCGGAGGTTTTTAACTTTGGCAACATGAAATTTTAACCCCCCGCAAATAACATGTTTTTTATAGTGCTTGAACACTAGCAGAACATAGAAAAAATCAATTTAGGTTGTAATGCAGTGGTAAGACTGCTCTATTCTTATAAAAACGGACACGGGATGAGGAAAAAAAGATATACAGAATAAAAAATTTCAATTATTTTATCTGCTATTATTTTCAAATAGAATGAACTTGATTTGAATTCTACGATAGGAATAGAAGACTGATATATTAATACATAATTATTTATAGTTGTGTACTTAATGATATAAGTTGTACACATAATAATTTATTTATTTTTATTAGTTAATGAGGTAATATGTGCATTACACTGAACTAGTAAAATGAAACTGTCTAAAATAAGGGCTGATTTTGCAACATAATATTCCTAACATATATTATCATATTACATGTGAGTAGTAAATCTCATTTTCACCTTTCTCGAGATGTATAATATGCTATCCTCACAGATATTCCACTACCCTAACATACGAAATTTAACTTGTCCTTGCATTGATGGAACACGAAGTTTTTAGACCTTTTTATTACTTGAAACTGTTGTGAAATTTGACTCATATATAATAATTAACATTTAACACGTCACATGTGATCAAGTAGTGGCACTAAACGTACGTAACAGGTCATGTGGGACAAATTGACTCAAGAAAAAATATTAACCTAAGTAGTAGTACATTTTTGTGTTTACCACAGAGATGTATGACTAAATTATTCAACTATGAGTTGGTGATTTGATTTTATGCGCAATCCATTTAGACGTTGGATTAGAATATATTTTAATTGAGTTATGTAAATATATGATAAAGTGTTTTTATTACATATTTTTAATTCAAATTTTGAAAAAGTTATGAGATATATTTTCATTTCTCGAGCATCCATTATGTGAGTAAGTTAACCACATAAAATATATTATCTCCTTAGTTATACATATTAATCTTAATTGAAATAACCCTGCAATTTTATGTTTATTGAGATTAATTTATATAAGCAAAAGAATATGACATATTTTAATATGTGATTAACTTTTTTTACGTAACAAATTAAATGTAGATGAGTTTTTTGAAAATTCAAGCGGGGAGCTATGAATACTTTTCTCTGTCTTCAACTCAATCAGTTGGAATAGAAAATATAAATAAGATACATTGATTAATTTAAAGGGTCACCAATATATTACTTCCACGTAAAAAACATAAGTGGATTTGAGTGCGGCAAGTTTATTCCACGTTGAAAAAAGATAAAAGGGTTTATTTTAATATAGATTACGATATGCGGATTCAGAAATTCAAAACAAAATTCCTAGAATATTACTATATTATATAATATACTCATAGTTGGAAGTATATATGTTGTGTGGCTTGTTTCCATCAAAAACTTTTTACACCTCCACCAATCCTATCACCTATAGAATATGATTAAAAGCTTGAACAACTCTAAATAGAATTATACTTACTCAATTATTGTGAAATATTTTTGTAAGTAAAAATGAACATAGGGAGTATATGATTCTGAAATTCATTTTGTTTTTGTACACAGCAAAAGTCAAATGATTTGATAGGGTTTTGCTTTAAAGCATCCATTAATTGTACCAAAAAGATTGCTAAAGTCGAATTTCTTATTATAATCATTTGCTTTGCCATGGATTTGATGGTCGCATCTATTCGATTACTGTTATTTTGAATCTTATTCCCTTTATTCCTAATTGACAGTAATATTTATTGCCATGAACCGTTCAAATATGGATAAACTATTTGTTGTGTTGTGGAACATTTAGCCTTTAAAAACAGTATTTTAAAGGAAATAAAGTATTCCATTTAAAAGGCATTATAAGCTCTTTTACCTTTTCGTCTTTTATTATTCATGAAGTCATCCCAAAAAACAAAGTATTTTATTTTATTCCTTTGATTGATCCCACATAGATGAGATGGCCTATATTATTTCCTTAAAAACAAAAAGAATCCCCACAATAAAATAAATAATGTAATTAATCAACATAAAACAAAACAGTCTCCACCACAATCATTTTCTTTTTTCCTAATATTTCAAAGTAAATTAACTTTTCTCGTACCATCACTAATTGTTAATCCTCAATACGTTTTGTGATATCGTCTACTAAAGCAACCTCCCTAAGGTGATAATCGAACATTAGTCATGATTTAAGCTATTTTATTTAGATTCGTAAAAAATATCTACAAATATGTGTTGAATATTTTATAAATAATGTATTCTTGAAAAATTCAAACAATATAATATATGTTTTAAAATAATAAATATTAGATAAAATAATCAAGATGCTTTCAATGAGCATATATATGATAGTACTAGTTGAAGTAGCAAATTTTTAATAAAATAATTAAGATGCGCACATGATGACTAGATAAGATTGTCATAATAGATGTGGGGCGGGGGGAGAGGGGGGGGGGCACTTGTAGTTTCCGATTTGCTTAGCTTTCTAAAAAATATGAAATTAACTACGGAATTTATTAGTAGTCCCTAATTAATTCATAACTATATGAAATTATTTATTTAACTATAAAATTTTGTTGATCATTAATTTCTATTTTGTTTTAATGGTTGGCTGTACAAATATGTGCTAAAAATAAGTGAGATGGTCATATACTTTACTCGACCACGATAGTTGTAATCTGTACAAAGGGAGAATGGCAGTGTCAAAATACTTTTTAGATGAGCTTATATTGAGTTGTCTGTTTCATATCCCCACACAACAATAAACACAAAATCTTTCATGTGGTCTTCCCCATCCACTACTTTTTTTACTCCTATAAGTGGCATCTCTTTGGATTCCACTTTCTATTTGACAGAGTCAGAATTTTCATTAATAAAGTCGAAAAGTCAATCTCTAATCTTAATTTAAAATCTATATATACATGTAAAAATATCTTAAATATGCCATAGAACTTTTTATCAGATGAACTCCTTCCGTATCCTCTAGATGAAAAAGCTGAAACATACAAATAAGGAAAGTAAACATATGAGGCTCTATTATATCTTTATGCTTTCTTGGTCACTTCATGAATTTCATGTATCTTTTTTGCTAATTGAGCTCTTCAATTATATCTTTGTTTTAACGTTTGAGCTTAAATGGAATAATGAATATTTTCATAATTCATAATAACGTAACAAAAATAAAATGGAGCGATATGATTAGTAAAAAAATTTAAAAAAAAAATCTAACATTTAACAATTTGTTTACAAAACAGTTGACCTTAAAAGTTGAAGACCACTCATTTCAACCTTCCAATAGAACAGCTGAAAATATCTTATATCTACAGATTAAAAACTAATATGTTGTGTACCCGTTGGACCGACATTCTGAGTAAATTAAGACAGAAACTAGACATTCAAATAAAATAATCCACCCAACACAAGATTTTCTCCAATCAAATATTAAAAGACTTATAGGTACCTACCTAATTAGTGTATTGTTCTACTCTTACTCCCTATTAAACAACATTATTGGTGCCAATAGCAAATTAAGTATTCATTTAGAAGAAAATCATAAAAGTAAAAGCTAACCATAGGACACCAAAATATAGGAAAACACCCTAATATAAAATATGAACCACTTGTATGGGTGAGCAACTCAAAGCAAAATAGGAGTATTATTGTATTAGAGCCTTAAATTATGGAACATCATTTTTGTATGGGACACCATGATATTCCTTTACCCCTTTTTTTTCCCTTTCTTCACAAACCCATGCCTTGAAAAAAGCAACTAAACAAAAAGACAGCCCCTCCTAAAAAAAGAAAAAAAAACTCAAAATAATATTCCAAACTCATTGAATTTGAGTTCACTTTTCTTTATGGAACATCATCAAACTTGTCCTTGATCATCTCATTAACCAAAAGGACATTTTGTTCATCATCATCACTAGTGTCATCTCTACGCCCCATCATCTCCAAGTTGGTTAGCCTCTTGGCTTTCAGCGCCTCGCCTTCCCAATCCGTGCAACAATGCACAGCATATAGAATTGAGATGGCACAGGCTGCTTGAGCTGATAACAAACCATACCACAGACCACTAAATCCAACTTTTAGCCAGAACGCCAACCCTACTGCGACCGGAGTGCCAACGAAGTAAAACGAGCCAAGGTTGATCCGGGCACCTATAACAGGCTGAGCTGTTCCACGGAGTATCCCACAACCGGTGGTCTGAGGACAGTTTCCAAGCTCACATAACCCTATTATGGGTAAAACTGATGCAACAAGTGCTTGAAGCATCTCATCTTTTGTAAATAGGCCTCCCCATTTGTTCCTGAAGATCACTGTCCATATAACGTTTATGAATCCAATCACAAATGCACAAGCTAATGCAACTACTGCAGCTAACTTAGCTTTGTATGGTTTCCCAGCTCCTAACTCATTCCCGACCTGAGTTGAAATAAAATTAGTAACAACATTACACAAATAACCTCACTTCTCTTTTTAACCAAAAAAAAAAAAAAAAAAGGAGGTAACTCCCCAACATCAATACATGAATATGGTATAACATTAAATGATGTCAACATTTAAGATACAAGTAGAATGACAACCATATAAAATATGCAAAGTGATGTATAACAGTTTAGGCATGAAATCTTGGTCAACTCTAGTTGGTTAAATGGCTATGTCATATATTAGCCAATAGATGAGGGATGTTATCGTAGATGTGGCTACCAGCACAATACTGTAACCATTCACTGAATCTGACAGATAGGATGTAAATAAAGTATGATGCGATCAAATAACTGACAAAAAGCATACAATCTTTAGGAAGATTATGTGATACCAGAGGAAGAAAGTTTCTGTTTTTGACCAGTTTATGTTGTACTTATAATAGAAGCCTCTCTGTCTCTTTGGTATTTTAGTTTAATATATGAAGTCAAGAATCAATAGTTCCATAACAACAGTCTCATGCATTGCTGAAAAGCTAACAAAAGGAAATGGAGTTCACATATCATATAGAATCAAGCACTCTAATCCTAGAATCATATATGGATCATGTTATTGTGGGGCTCCTTACATATCAACATGCACAAAATGTCGACACGTTTCATTTCCTTCTCGGATCTTATTTCACCAAACTACAGTGAATGTTCTTAACTACAGTAAATACCAAAAGATGAGCAGTCACTTGGAATAATAAATGGCAAAAGAATAAATGGCCTAACTGCTTTCCACTTCTAAAGCACACACTTAATCATCAAAAAAGGATTTAGGAGAACTAACCAACAAGCATTTGCAATGTATTTGACTCAAAGAGGTCAAATCATCCAGCAAATTAAAGCAAACTGTTCCCTCAACGCCTAAGTAATCAGACTCACCACAATTAAATGTCAATTAGACAACATTCACAAGCACCAATATGTTATAACTTAAGGATCAAACAGGAAAGTTACAGAAAACTGGAACATATCCATTCATTAGTATTTGTCAGCAACCAGTACAAAGATCATTATCAACTAATAATCACTTTATTTATGCTAGCATAAATAATTGCAGTAGCAGGAATATCGCTATGTCATCCATCAATAAGTTAAAGCACACAGATGAGGATTTATTTTGGTGGGTCTGATTTGCGAGAGCTCAGCAGATTTCATGACTAGACAGTAAGTTTGTCACAAGATTGCATGCATAATTATTGCCTCCTTTCTCATTTCAGAGCAGACACACCTTATTGATTTGGTTGAATCAGACTCCCCAGAGGAGTGGTCCAGGGTCAGTCTTTAGATATGTTGGCTTGTCATATATCTAAAGCAATATCCCTTAATTACGTGCTAGGCATCGCCACAAGTTCTAAGAGTATTTTTGATATGTGCTAAACGTTAAACTCCATATCAATCAAACACGATCAGGAAGCAGTACCATAAACAAACAACCAATAATGTTTAAATAAAAGTTCTTATCACGTTAGCAGCATCAAGTGTATATCATATGTGCTGCGCGTAATCAAAGCAATCGCAGTTTTATGGAAACTTACCCTAGCAGATACACAGCCAGCCAAGGCCATGGGAACAGTGTACATAAGGCTAGTAGTCTGTATCATAATCCCAGTTGCAGCCACAGCAAGCCTTGGATCAGGCAAATATCCAGCAAGAACAGTCACAATCTCATACCACCACCATTCCAAACAGATCCCTATACAACTAGGAACTGCCAACTTCAGCAGTGGCCCCAACCCACCACAAATCCCTCCAATCCCAGCCGTCCATCTCCACTCCCACCTCCCATAAACATACACATATCCCATCATCAGCACCATCATATGCAGATTAGTCAGCACTGAAGCCATAGCAACTCCTGGAACTCCTAGCCTCATTACCACCACTAAAAAATAGTTCAAGGGCACATGAAAGAGCACTGCCACAAAAGTACACCACATCTGAGGCTTAGTCACACCTTGTGACCTCAGATACACCCTCAGGGGCTGTAACAAAGTGTTTGTTGCAAGATCAGGGAGTGAGTAGATACAGTAAGTTGCAGCCATTGCTGTTATTTCTTTGTCTTGACCCATGAAAAGCATGATTGCCTCAAGATTGATCCACAGAAGACTTATTGGAATGATTGCCAACAAAAGTATGCAGATCATACGTTGTAGAGACAGTGAGAGCAACTCCCAATTCTTGCTTCCATAGGCTTGGCTACAAACAGGCTCAAGACCTGAAGCAAGACCAACAAGAACAGAGTAACCAGTTATGTTTGTGAACCCAATAGAAAGTGCTCCACCAGCAAGTTCTAGACTTCCAAGCCTGCCCAAGAATAGAACTGACACCACTGCTCTAACATAGACCAAGCAATTCATTGCTGTTATTGGCAAAGCCATTCCCCAGAGCTCCTTCAATTCCTCCACCACCTTTTTTCCAAGAATCGAAATGCAAGTTTTAGCACCGCCTCTTCCACAACATACAT
Organism: Solanum rostratum; assembly: GCA_029948455.1. NCBI lineage: Eukaryota > Viridiplantae > Streptophyta > Magnoliopsida > Solanales > Solanaceae > Solanum > Solanum rostratum. The sequence continues at coordinate 20,546,184 of CM057049.1, forward strand.
AAACAACAAAAGTGTAATCTTTGGGGGTAAAAGAAGAAAACCTGAGACGCAGTAGGCAGTTTGTGGGAGAAAAAGTCGGGGTCTTTCTCCGCCATTGATGAAGCCTGAGAAATGAATATTCAAGAAAACTCCTTAGAATAGCATGCAAAGTCTGTAAACCACACAACACAAAACCAAAACATCAGAACAGTTGAAAAAGAAACATAACCATCATCCAAGATTTCACCTTTTCTTTCTCTACATACAAGAAAAAGCTAAAACAGAACAACACACCTCTGCTATCAGTTTCCCAAGCCAAAAGAGGTTGCACTTCAAGACTCACTTCAAACTGTAACGCAAAAAGAAAAAGAGAAAAGATGAAAAAGAACACACAAGTTTGTTCTTTTTTCTTTTCTTTCCTTCAAGCTTAAACGAAAACCAACCCACCTTGTGGTTTAACCCTGAGCATCGGTTTCTGAAAACAAAAAGGTTTGAATTTCAAGATTCACAGAGAAAAGGGAAAGAAAATCGATGGGGTTGTATAGGGTGGTGATGTGTTGTGTGTATATATAATAGTGGAAATGGATATAAATTTTTACTAATTTTTTTAATGCATAGTATGACGATACACTTATATATATAGGTTTTGTAGTAGAAAGTAATGGTAATGGCGGCGACTGTGACCTGAGAAGACACATGAGAAAAGGAAAGCACTCTGCTCTAGTATTTATTTGGAGTGGATGGATAGGGACCCTCAACATATAAAAAAAACAAGAGGCGGGGAGGGGTTGGAGAATGAGACAATGGCATTTTCTTCACCACTGCCACTTTTTACAGTTACATTTTCATTGATGACAAGTGTATTTATGTTGTGTGTAACGGGGGAGATAGAGGAGCTTCGGAAAACAAAGGACCACCAATTTGGAATTTGAAAAATCATCGGAGAATTCTATTTTCAACAAACACTGACAATTGATGGTAAGTACGAGTAAATTATTAAAAATATATTTTATTTTATAATATTTCTTTCTCATTATCAATTTTTACTTCATGCAATTTTTTATATTATTTTTTTTCATTAGTATGATTGTATTAATATTCTAATTTTTATATCAAAGTTAAATTCAATGTTGAATAAAGTTATAAGCATATATTATTTTCTTTAAAATTATATTTATGTACGTTATGTTGAAATTTGATATAAGAGTATTACGTTAGATTTTTTTATTTTCAATTAAGAACTTATGTTATATTTTTAATTCATTTGTTTTAGCAAATATTGACTTGATATTTCACATTACAAGACATTTATTATTTAGTTAGATTTTTTTTTTTAATGATTTAGTACTTTTACAATAATATTATATTTATAATATTAATATTTTTGTTAATCATGCATTTCGTGTTTTTTTTTTTTTGGTAAAATTAGATTTTATTTACCAAAGTGAACATTACATAACAGCAGGTCAGCATACTTGTGTATAAATACCAAGTCATGCTAGAATTGCAACTCAAACTTCACTACTTAAAGATGAGAACCAAGGATCGACATTAAGTTTACATAGCCTTTTTCCTAAGCTAACTTGATGGATTCCTCTCCCATGAATGTCTCAGCACATCTGGCTAAAAATGATTTCCATTGTCCTCTATCTTTGCTGAAATACGCTAAGATTACGTTCCATCCATAGATGATATATATAGTGCCGGCCAATATCATCCTATAAACTTGTGTTACTATATTCCTTCCGTTCATGAATGTCACTGCCTATTGTATTTCCTGACTCATGACATGCCTGCTCTTTTTATCCCTTGCCAAGCAAGTATTTTGTTCCATACTCTAGCTGTGATTGAGCAGTCAAAGAACAGATGATTATCTCCTCATTTTGTATTTGACATAGTGAGCAAATCCAGCAACCCCCATTTTGCCAATTTATGCTTCGTAGCAAGTTTTCTATTCAAAGCCAAGTATAATATAAACAACCAATTAGGAATTCTGTAGTTTTTCCAGACACCAGTGTTTCTTCGGTATAACCAGCAGCTTGGAGATGCCCATGAGTATTGAAAATTCTTCTGTAGATTTCATGATGTTCATAGAAATCTTGTATTTTTAATTTTTATTATTAATTTAATAAAATATACTAATTTCAATAATATATATTAATTTTTTATAATATAAGTTACGAACATATGTTTACTAATTAATATATTTTCAAAAGACCTTATATATCTTTAATATTTAATTTAATATTATTTATAAATAGTCTTATTTGTCTAATATAAATTTTTAATTTAGATAATTAACTTTTATTTATAAAATTTAATATAACCTCGTAATTACACTTTCACAACCAAATATTACACTAGTAATTACAAGTAATTATATAGTGGCAAGCAAACAAATATGTCATAGCAATTACTAGCTTAGTAATTACTACTCTAGTAACTATATTAATTTCAATTATCAAGTGACTTTTCAAATAGACCTTTATTTTTTTTTTTGTTGATTAGAAAACTTGTAATTACTACTTTTTGAGCGTGCATAAGATATATTTAACCAGCAAACAACATAGGGCTAGGAACTTTTTTGTTTCTTATAAGTCTGATTAATCTAAATTCTTCAGGTATAAAAGTTATAAAAGAAAATATATTTTTATTACTTTTTAATTCAATTTATTTGACTAATTTTTTACTTAATACGTAGAGAAGAGTTTGAGAAACTAAAAATAAAACTTTTGAATCTTATTTTATTAACTAAAGATATATAGAATATATTAAAACCTCAATTGTTAGAGATTTGAATCTAAATGGGTTAGATCTCAGCCTATTATTTGCATTTTTTTTTTTTTAAAAAAAAGCTCCTAATAAATTTGAATATATTTGACTTAATCAAATCAGTGAAGAGTCTTTATATCATATAGACTCAAAACTTACATTGGTATTTCTTTCTTAAACTCATGCTTGGCTTTTTTGCTTTCTCAGAAATACTTCTTGCTTCTATATCATCTTTTTTTAACAGAACCATCAAAATGAGTTTAGCCCATTCGGTCAATTCAAACTTATTCGTTATTGGAGTAAAGTTGAAATATAATTTTTCAAGTTCGTTTAGAACTAGGGCTTATAAGCCTGATCCAATTAAGTTATTGACCCTTAAGGCTTGGCCAAGATCGGTCGGAGTCAATCCATGGGTCAAAAATATTATTTAATGTGAATTAAAAAAATAACTAAAGTTGTACGGCATAATTATTCTTTAATTTACAAGTTTATTTTTTCAATTTTTTTTAACTTATTTATTTGCCAAAAAAGATTAGCATTAGTTTTTTTTGGCCGTAAGATGACTCAAATTCATGATCATTGTTTGCCATTTTTTATATGAAAATATTCTTACTTATTGATGTTATATATTTTAAATATGATACTATAATTGAAAGCACCACTAATCATATGTGTAATGCATATTATGATTGAATTATTACCTTCTTTTATATAATTTTGTTAGACATGTTACAAACTAAATATATTGATGAAATTTTGAGTTTGAATTTAGATTGAAAAGAATATATATATATATATGTGTGTGTGTTGTGAGAGAGAGAGAGAGAGAGTGTAACCCACCCCAACCGGCAACCCTTCTAGGATTTGGTTGGGTTGATCATTTGATGACTCTTTCAAATTTAGGATCGTTCCGTTTTAACCCTTCAAATTCTTTGATCCGGAAGACTTGAGACTGGGTGGTGTTGAATTAGTCCATTTGACGGCTCAACTTTTAAATATCAATAACCATCTTAATATTTTTATCTTGAGCTGATAACGCATTAAAATTTTAATTAAACATTCGTAAATTCAATTCTTCATCTTTGTTCTATATTTTAATGATACTTTCTACTTCCGAATTAAGGTATTTTTTTTCTCCATCTTTTACCATAATTCGTCTTTAAGAGAATAAATAAGGGTAGATTTGCCTAAATTTCACGAGTTTGATTTATCATAGAAATGGATATTATTTTTTATCAAATCTGAATTATTGCATTTCACAAGCATTCATTGGCTTTTATTTATCAATTAAAAAGAAGAAATAATTTTTAATATTTTTCCTAATATTTCTTGATATGATATCTAATTACTGTTTATTACATTATATATTTAATAAATTTGAATATAAATAAATTAACACATTCAAACATTGATAAACAAACAGTTTTACTTATTTAGTGTTCAGATTTATATTAAATCTTATCAATCATCATTTAGATATGCACTCAAATTCAAACGACTTGATTTTAATAAAAATAAATTAGCCCTTGATACCCTATAATTTTTTGGTCTTAAATGCGTCACAAGAAAAACTGAAATTAAAGAGTTGAAAAAAAAATATTTTTTTTAAATAGACTAAATTGAATAGGGAAATGTGTTTTTTTTCATAATATTCGAAATTGATTTCTCAATAATGATAAGAAATTATATCTATTTTATTATAATCTGCTTAAATAAAACTAGCAGTCTATCTATTTTTTTCTCCTTAACACCCTAAAATGTTGGAGCAGTATTTTTAGAAGTTGAATTGTACAACAACAACAACATACCCAGTCGAATTCCACAAGTGGGGTCTGGGGAGGGTAGAAATGTACGCAGACCTTCCCACTACCTCGTAAGAAGTAGAGAGGTTGTTCTCTGTGAACCCTCGACTCAACAACCCATCAGTAGAATAACTAGATATTGCAAAGGGAACAAAGGAGGAAATAAAACTAAAAAATTGAATAAATGGAGCAACTATCTACGAAAAGCACATGGTACTATATAAATACGATAAATCAACACACATTCGATAAACATCAATCCTGCCTACCCTTGCTACCTCACTAAACCTCTAGATCACCCATCCACCTAACCCTACCAACCAATCAGCCTACTACTCTAATTCGCGACCTCCACTCCTTCCTATCTAAGGTCATGTCCTCGGATAGATCCAGATTCGCCATATCTTGTCTAATCACCTTCCCCCAATACTTCTTCGGTCTACCTCTACCTCTGTGTGTAGCTCCCAAAACCAGCCTCTCGCACCTCCTGACCGACGCATCAGTATTTCGTCTCCGCACGTGTCCAAACCATCACAGTTTTGCTTCCCTCATCTTATCAGCCACCGGTTCCACCTCCAGCTTCTCCCGAATGATCTCATTCTTAATCTTATCCCTCCTTGTGTGACCACACATCCATCTCAACATTCTCATCTCTGCGACATGCATCTTCTGAACATGTGTATTCTTTATTGGCCAACACTCCACTCCATACAACAAAGATGGTCTAACCACCATTCTATAAAACTTACCGTTGAGTTTAAGTATATCTTCTTGTCACACAACACTCCCGAGGCAAGCCTCCATTTAGCCCAAGCTGCCCCAATACGATGTGTGACATCATCGTCGATATCACCACTACTCTGGATAATAGACCCCAGATATTTAAAGTTTTCCCTCTTGGGGATAGGTTGAGTGGCCAGCTTCACATCAGTGGCTGTCTCCTCCCTCGCAACACTGAATTTGCACTCCATGTATTTAGTTTTGGTCCTACTTAGTTTGAATCCTTTGGACTCTAATGCGTGTCTCCAAACCTCCAATCTATCTTCAACTCTAGTCCGAGTCTCATCAATCAGTACTATGTCATGTGCAAATAGCATACACCATGGAACCTCCTCCTGGATAGATCGAGTCAGCTCATCCATCACTAGGGCAAACAAGAAAGGGCTTAATACTGATCCTTGATGGAGTCCCATCTCAACAAGAAAATACTCTGAGTCTCCTCCCACCGTCCTTACCTGAGTCTTGGCTCCGTCGTACATATCCTTAATCACCCTGATATATGCCATTGGGACATCTTTCACCTCTAGACACCTCCATAAGACATCCCTTGGAACTTTATCATAGGCCTTCTCAAGATCAATGAACACCATATGAAGGTCCTTCTTTCTTTCCCTATACTTTTCCACTAACCTCCATACAAGATGGATCGCTTCAGTAGTCGACCACCCCGACATGAATCCAAACTGATTTTCCAAAATAGACACTACTCTTCTTACCCTCATCTCCACCACTCTCTCCCAAACCTTCATAGTGTGACTTAACAGCTTGATACCCCTGTAGTTGTTACAGTTTTGAATATTCCTTTGTTTTTGTACAACGGCACCATCGTACTCCTCCTCCATTCATCAGGCATCTTGGCAGTCTTCATAATAACATTGAACAGTCTTGTCAGCAATTCTATGCCATCCTTGACCATGTTCTTCCAAAAATCTACCGGGATCTCATCTGGACCAATCGCCCTCCCTTTCTTCATCCTACTAATAGCCCTTCTAACCTCCTCAACTCTAAACCGCCTACAATGACCCAAGTCACGATGACTATTAGAGCGTGCCAACTCTCCCAACTCAATATTTCTATCTCCTTTCTCATTTAAGAGTTTATGAAAGTAAGCTTGCCACCTTAATTTAATGGAGGTGTCATCCACCAACACCTCACCCCTTCATCCTTGATGCACTTCACTTGGTCCAAGTCGCGAGCTTTCTTTTCTTTTACTTTAGCGAGCGTATACAATCTCTTGTCCCCCCCCCCTTTATCACTTAGCTCCTCATACAGGCGCTCAAATGCTGCAGTCTTAACACTTGTCACCGCTATCTTTGCTTCTGACTTAACTGTCTTATAAGCCTCCTTAAGCGTTTGCTTTCCATCTTCATCCCTACACTCCAACCACTTTGTGTAGGCAACCTTCTTATCTTTCACTTTAGCCTGAACTTCCTCATTCCACCACCAGTCACCTTGCCGTCCACCAAAGACCCCTCTCGAAACCCCTAGTACCTCGGTAGCTACCTTTCTAATGCAGCCAGCAGTAGTGTCCCACATATTGTTCACATTTCCACCGCTACTCCAAGCCTCTAGGTCTCTTAACTTTTCTTCCATCTCTCGGGAAAGGGCAGGATTTATGCATCCCCACCTAATTCTCGGTTAGGCATAAATAACCTTCTTCTTCTTTCCTCTCTTAATCTCCAAATCCATCACTAGAAGCCTATGTTGAGTGGAGATGTTTTCACTCGGAATAACCTTGCAATCCTTACATAGACTTCTATCGCCCTTCCGGAGAAGTAGGTAGTCTATCTCGTCTTTGTTACCGTACTACGAAAGGTGATCAAGTGGTTTTCCCTTTTCAGGAAATACGAGTTAGCAATGACTAACTCGAAGGTTTTAGCAAAATCCAAAAGAGATGTCCCGCCTCCATTCCTATCCCTAAAACCAAAGCCTCCATGCACATCTTCGATCTTGCTAGTGTTTGCCCCGAATATGCCCATTGAAGTCGCCCCCAATGAAGATTTTTTCTGTCTCCGGTATGCCTCGCACAACCTCATCCAAATCTTCCCAAAAGAGCCTTTTGACTTCTTCATCTAGGCCTCTTGGGGCGTATAAACACTTACGACGTTCACTACGTGCCTACCAACCACGAGTTTGATGAACATCATCCAATCATTAACCCTTCTAACCTCAACCACAGAAGTTGAATTGTATTTCAGTTAAATATTCCAAGTAGTATAAGTTAATAAATTTTAAAATTTTTGTTTACTTAATAGACATTGAGGTTTAACATTTACTAAAATATTTTTTATTGAAATGTTCCATTTTACTAATTTAACTTTTGAAAAAATTGATACAGCTGAGGTGTTGTTTGTGTTGAAAAATTGAAAACCTGAGTTTGCAAGACACATTTTTATATGCGTGAATTGCATGTTTGTACAATTGTATTCTTTTAAAAAAAAAGAGCTTTTTTTCTATAAAAGATCCTTTTTTTTTCCTTTGTCAATTTTTTTAATTACAATAAATTTTGATAGAAATGCTAGTCGTAGATTTGAAATAATGATTTTTTATAAGAATAAGTTATCTAGCAGAAAGTAGTATTGCAAGTAATTATTTATGTTTTTTTAGGCCGCTAGAATGTATCATCGATCACGTGTTTATTTTCTCCTCATGTGATGAACTTGTTACTATTATTATTTTTTTCTTTTTTTGGATGTTTGATTCACATTATAAGGTGGTGTGTGTGTATATATATATATTTAAAAAAAAAGACGAAAGGATTAACATGTAGCTACGGGTTTCACATAGGACTGATAATTTTATAATCCAAAATACTAACGTAATAAATTTTAGGCTTAAAGATATTGTCAAAAATTAGTTAACAAAAAAGGAAAAAGGATATTTGTACCCAAACTAAAAGGGACACTTACACAAGGGTACTCCTTACTTTCATACCTCCTATTTTCAAGGAAAACTTGTATAGATATACTCAATTAAAAAAATAATAACAATTTATTTTTGGTGAACACTTATAATACATTCATATTAAATACATAATTCACTTTTAATACAAGTACATATTTATCATAGTATTGATAGATATTGCTATAAATGGTAATAAATAAAAGGTATTGCTAAAGTTAGTAATTATTTATTAAAAAGGATTTGCTTAAGTAGTTTTTTCTGTTTTTTTTAATTGTTCTCACATCAATATATACAAAGTAAATATATATACTCTGATGGCATACAAAGAGGAAGAAACAATGCTTCAGTGAAAATACTACTCAGTTACTCCTTGATACCATGAGGTTATATAAACTTTAATGGCATCAAAGAGAAACATGCAGTGCTTCAATAAAAAGACTGCTCAATAATGATTTGATACCATCAGATATATATCTGATGGTATCAAGGATGAACAATTAGTGGTTCGGTGAAAATATTACTCGTTTACTCCTTGATACCATTAGAATACATATATGATGACATCAAAGAGGAACAAAAAGTTCTTCAATGAAAAGACTACTCAATTACTGCTCGATACCATTAAAGTATATAAATACCATTAGAAATTAGAGTTCAATAAATAAGATTGTGATTGTAATAAATTTCTCTTAATTATCTTTTAATTATTTAATTTTTAAAAAGGCCAGTCATATATGACATCGATAGTGTATCAATATTGGTATCACAAAAGATTAAGCTCAGTCCCATGATAATATGGTATTAATATGCCGATAGAGTATTATAGAGGATCAATTCATAGTAATGATGCGGTTATCATGCGGTATAACTGTGATAGGATAACTTTAGTATGTATACATATAAAGTCTATCACGTCTAAATACGTCAATGGTACATGCACACAATTTATTGCATAGTTATCATATATATTCATTGAGGAGATGTATAAATTTTTAAGCTATTGATGTATATATAAAAAAAATGAATTACCTTCGTTCAAAGTATTTTGTGTTGAAATTTCATTTAAATAAAATTATTATTTAGTATTTAAATGAATGATATGTCTTTTATTGAAATGATGTGTCATTTAAATGAAAGTGTATGTCCTTTCATTTTTTGGGATTATTAATTCTATTTAAGTTCAATTTTTGCAGATTCTGTTAATAATTATTTTTAAAAAATTGTCATAAAAACTTTACGAATAATGTTTTCATTAAAACTTTACAAAATACTTTGTCATCAATATTCTCCAAAAGATTTTCTTTTCTTCTCCAAAAGATCAAGTTCAAGTTTTGCTTTCCAATAAGATTTCTTCACTATTTGCTTAGTGCAGAAATTCATAGTCTTGTCATATCCACTAAAACTATTTGCACAATCTCATAACATTCTTGAAGAGAAGAGGGAGCAAATATCATTTTTACGAAAGCGTTTCGTACGTGTTTTAAGCCTACAATCATATGTTCTTAATTCATATTATTAAACCTTCTGTTCTTCTTCGTATAAAATTTTGTATTCTGAATATATGTTTTTCAAAATTTTGATATATGTAACCCATGTTTGTATGCATATTATTACATATATATATACATAATATAAACTACTTATAATATTATATGTTCAAAATATCATGAATCTTCACTTTTTACATACTTTGTCTTTATGACTCCATTTGTGATGGTTAATAGAGTTCGAAGTAATTTTTCTTTGAATACGTTCAACGTCAATATAATGTAATGACTTCGAAGGTCATTTTAGGCATTTTCAATCAAATTATCGTTTTTCCATTTTCAAAAGTTACTTTGAGTCATTTTTTGTCAAGTATAAAAGTCGGATTTGAAAACCTTGTAGAAAGTTGGAGTTTTGCTAAAGAAAGAATTTTTAAAGGCTTAAAATTGGAAATTTTGAGTTTTGTGGTCATTTCGAGTTTTGAGTATCAAAATTCATTTCTGTCGATTCGATTAGCTCTGGAATGTCGAATCTGGTCAAGGAGAACTTGCAAAATTGAATTTGGAGTTAGAACAGAAACTTTAGACCCGAAGTTGCATTTTTAGTTCATTTTGGATCATAAGTTTGACTTTGATCAACATTCGGAGTTCGGAGGCTCGAAGCGAAATTCTGTCAGTTCCAGTAGTTTTGGGTGGTGAAACTAACACTAGAAATGACTTCATTATAATTTTTAGAGCTTCCAAGAGTATTTAAATGTTTAGCTCGAAACTAGTTAAAATGATCTTTCACGGGTTCTAAGCCAGAGAGGTTCTGAATTCGAATTCTGACAGTTCCATTGAGTTTGGAATGTCACTTCTACTATTGTTCTATATTTGATTTATGTTTACGGGGTTTTGAACCTATTCCGAGGGTTCGTGTTGTGAATTGTCTAAGCTGTGTTTGCTGGTTTTTATCAGTTTCTGGTGCATGTAAAGTTACGATCTTCGCGTTCGCAGAGGTCAATTTATTTAGACCTCCATAAATGTGGAGTTGTGGGAGCTAAGCTCCATAAGCCTCCACATTCACGACAATGACTTGATTATCCTCCACATTCGTAGAGTGTTACTTATCCCTGAATCAGTAAATTTTTTAATGATGGGTTTAAGCTTTTTTCCACCATTTTTAATATTCGGCTTCGTTTTTGAGAGGGACATCAAGGTTTTTCAAGGCAAATCGATTGGGTAATTTTTTTAACCTATTTCATTGATTTCTATTGATTAATTTGTGTTTTAAACTTATAATTTTGGGATTTTAATGGTGAAATTTGAGGATTTTTTGGACCTTGATTTCTAGTACTAATTTGATGATTTCTACCTCTGTGACGCCCGATAAAATTATCAAAATGCCCCTAGAGTGAGGGTATGCGCGTAACGCATCTTCCGGGGCTCGTATGACAAATCTGAGACCAGATTCATGATCAGCATGGAAAATAGAGTGGAAAAATGGTCCGGGTCGAATTTTAGGATGACTCGATCGAAAAATAAATTTTCGATCCAAGTCACATAACAGTGACTGTCCACGACAGAGACGCGACGCACACCTGTCGCGGAGGGACACTTGTATGTTTTACCCGATTTTCGACGGGATGGAGAAAACTCGTTTAAAAACACTTTTCCAAAAATGCACAGTTCGCGATAGGTCCGCGTCGCGGACTGTGTATTTTCCGAACTGAAAATTTCTAACTTATTTCGAGGGGCATTCCGGTCAATCCCTAACCCCTCCTAAACACTAATACACGGCTAGTAAGGTCGTTTCTGCACGAAGAGAGCCTAACAAAACCTATTCTAAGTCCTATTCCAAAATCTAACAAGGCTAGGACTTAAGGAGAGGAGAGGAAGGCTTGGGGTGAGAAATACGAGAAGAGATCCTCGACATCACCCGGTTGAACAATTGCATCACAGGTATGTAAGGCTAAACGAAAGCATGAGATTGTTCTCTCATGTGCCCCATAGAGGTCATAGTTGAATTGATCATTGAAGGGTTTACATGCATGATTTCTTTGATGGATTTTCTTGAAATTTATATTTGGAATTACATGTTTTCTATGTTGATGATCATCATAATATTTGTTTTCTTGAATTGAATACTTCATGGAATTTACATAACCCTACATGACTAATTTGAAAAGCATGCATGATGCACTAGAGATTTGAGTCTAGAGCCTTGCATCGGGATTGTTGACTGTGATGATGAGTTGATGAAATCTTGATTGTTTTATGAGTCTCTATAAATGACCTCTACCGATGTGTTATTCGCTTGTTTCCTAATGACGGTTATATAATCTTGAGTCATTGAGGAGGTGTTGATGATAGGGTTAAAATCCCTATGAGATGTGATGATAGGGTGGAAGTCCCTATGAGATAGTTGATGAAAGGGCCAAGGTCCCGGTGAAATATCAGTCGTGGACGGGGAGTGGGTCCCTATGAGACTGGCAGTCGTTGACGGGGAGTGAATCCCTATGAGACTGGTTGAGGTTGATTTTATGAGCACTGAGTCGGGAGGAGTATCGAGCACCGAAATGAGCAGGAGTGAGTCCCACTCGAACTCATTAACTACGTCGCCAAACATAGGAGAGGCTTAAACCATCACATATACACATATGGTTTCCCTCGAGGTTTAACAGTCCCTGAAAGTAATACAGGATCTGTTCGGTTTGATTCCATGTCGGGTATATTGATATGGGATCCAGTGTTCCTTACCTGGCAAGTTTGGGACCACTGTGGCAACATCAGGGTGATTGTTTTACATTCACTGGCTCATAAGTGAGTGTTGTCGGTTAAGAGAAACTCTCGGGAAAATTCGTACCTTACTCTGAGTCTGGATGAGATGTGATGAAAAGGGGTGAACTCCTCTGAGATGATTCATGTGATGAGTTGAGACTTTTGATGAGTCTGAGATAATGGTGTGTCACTTGTCCACTCTGTACTCTTTCGTAGATGGGCAAGCTGGCGGTTAATGTGATTATGACGTTTATTTTGACTTGATGTTACTTTCCATATTTTCTATCGGTTTTTGTTTCATTAAGTTATTTTACATACTAGTAGATTCCAAGTACTGACGTCCACTCTGGACTGCATCGTTTCATGATACAGAGGCAGGTACTAAAGATCATCAACAGGCGCTTCGTTGAAGATCAGAAATTCGAAGCTGATTTGGTGAGCCTCCCCTACTTCGGAGGAACCATTATTTTATTTCATCATGCTTTAGAGTTAGGATTGGACTATTTTCTTATTTTGCTTTGGGTAGTCATGGGTCTGTGATTGGCACCACATGATTTAGTGATAGAGGCTTCATAGACAGGTGTCGAGTATTGATGTTGAGATTGTGAGCTAGTTCATTCTACTAGCCTTCATTATTTTATCTATATTCTTTTTGAACTTTAGATGAGATGTGTCCATTACTTGGATTTAATTTCCGCTGTTCATTAGAAGTATGTGATTGAATGATATGAGGAGGCTAAGGGGTTCGCTTGGGGACTAGCAATAGTCTCCGAGTGCCGGCCACGCCAAGGGTACCCTCCCGGGGTGTGACAACCTCATTTTAACTCCATTTTTCAAACGATTTTCACTGTTGAACTCCTCATTACTTGGGGAACAGTTTAATATATTAATTTCTAAATTCTGGCTACGTTTTTTGGCATGGGATTTTTTTACCCTTTTACTCTGAATTGATTGATTTTAGTGTCATTAGATTCGTTATGTGATTGTAATGCTATATTTTAATAGATTTTGGTGATTCGAAGTATCGTAGAAAGGGAAAAACTTTGGATTTGACTTGATTCGAGAAATTATCTACGACAAGTGGACTTCTAATTTTTTTGTTAAGTATGATTCAACCTTGTATGCTCCTCTATGTATTGAGTACTTTGGGGTAGAATTATATCACATAGGCTTGATTTTGAGGCTTTCAGATTGAGTAGTTGTTCTTATATTGAAATATTGACTTGTGAATAAAATGTGATTCGATAAGACTTGTGATCTTGTGAATGATTTGATATGATACCGAGATGATGCCTATATTAACATGAGCATGATATATTTATTGAGATACTGATGATATTGGTACATAGATGATATTGAGATACTGATATATTAATGATATCGAGGCATTGATGATATTGATACTATGATAATATTGAAATTATTATGATATTGACACTGTAATATAATTGTGATCATGCACATTACATTTATTATAACTTGTGCATTGATACTTATGATAGCTACGACTGGGAGATGAATAAGGTAACATGTGGATCAGTGGTCGAGGTCTCTACTGGTCGATGTTAGCTGAGATTTCTGCTAGTGAGCCAAGGTAATATGCCAGCTGATATGGGTCCGAGGTTATTCCTAGATGGTTCCAAGGTCTTTTTGGGATGGGTAAGCACTGGCTGAGGTCATTGCCGACAATGATTATGGATACATGGTTTATGTGGCCCCCCCCATGAACTCCGTCTTATGCATATATATATTGATCAGTGGATATGTATCATAGGACAAACATGTCTCACGATTATTTGACATTGCATCACATTATTTATATCTCATGGTATTCACATAATCTCATATCATCTTTACGTTGATGCTATCTTATGAATTGTTGATGAGACTAAATATCTATTGTATCATTTGACTTGAGTATCCGGTAAAGGTATATTGACATATGATGCTATGTGATGGTTATATCTATATTCTTGTGATTATATTATTATATTGTGCTCGGACTTTCTTAAGTACAGGTGTGTAGTTCGGCGGTATGTAGTTGCGTATTAAGGAGTACTTATGTTCTTTATTGCTTTACTGTAGGTTAGTTCCATTTGCTGAGTACCTTGTTATTTGGTGTTCACCTCTTCCTACATTTTTGTAGGTTGTAAGCTCGGTCCTTCTTCCTAGCTTTGTGATACATAGGATCGAGCTTTGGATCTATCGAGAGGTAGCTGCTTGTCCCTTCGACAACCTTTCGGAGATTGTTACCTTTATCTCTTGTTCTATTCGAGGACTAGATATTGAGACATGTATTTTATTTGAGTATTCTGTATTTAGAGGCTTGTGCATATGACACCAGTTTTGGGAAGGTTGTAGTTTTGATTTCCTATTCTTATCTATCCCTTTTAGACTGTTCATCTTCCCTTTTTATCATCATGTTGAGTTGTTTACGATTTTGGGCTGACTCGCCTTGGTGGGTTAGGTGAGTGCCATCACATCCGAATTTTGGATCATGACAATTTGGTACCAGAGCCCGAGGTTCATAGTTATCATATGTGTACAAGCCAAGTCTAGTAGAGTCTTGAGGATCGGTGCAGAGACGTCTATTAGTTATCCTTGAGAGGCGATGGAGACTGTTGGGAAATTCTCTTTTACTTTATTCTAATCAATTCCTGCATGGGTTTTGTTTAAGTGTTGAGTGGTCATATGTCCCTTTGATAGATAGCGAGGACTAGAGCTACTGCTGCTACAGGATGAGGGGAGGCAACCCCTGATGTTGCTATTGAGACCCCAGCAAGGGGTAAGGGCCATGCCACAGGATGAGCTAGAGGCCGAGGAGATACAATGGTGAGAGATTATGAGCGGGGTATCTCCCCTGAGCTAGCTATGGATTCTAGACAGGAGCAGGTTCTTTATGAGTTTGCTGTTGCACCACTACTCCAGGATACACTATTAAGAGTTTTGGGTGTACTTGACACTTTGGGGGCAAGCAGGTAGTCCCGTTGATACATCTAATACTTCATAAACTCAGGTAAGGGTTCGGCCCCAGATCAGCAGCAGGCCCTTGAGGCCTAGGTTCAGGTGGAACAACCACTAGCCATACCAATTAGTGAGATTCCACCAGCAGCTGGCTTCACTGATGAGGAACAACGTAGATATGAGAGGTTTAGGAAGATGGAGACACCTTAGTTCTAGGGTGGCAAGGCAGAGGACGCACATGAGTTTTTGGTGACTTGTCGGGAGTTAATTGAGACCGTGGGGTTGGTCGAGACCCACGGTGTGCGATATGTAACCCTCCAACTCCGTGGGCCAGCCAGGGAGTGGTGGAGGAACTATTTGGGACCGTTTCCAGTTGTGACCCCTTTTACAAGTTGGGAGACATTTT
Source organism: Solanum rostratum (assembly GCA_029948455.1). Lineage (NCBI taxonomy): Eukaryota > Viridiplantae > Streptophyta > Magnoliopsida > Solanales > Solanaceae > Solanum > Solanum rostratum. The sequence continues at coordinate 20,562,035 of CM057049.1, forward strand.
CTAGTTCCTTCTATGATCGATTTATTCCATGGAGTGTCCGTGAGGATAGTCATATGAGATTCGAGAGTTTAAGGTAGGACACTAAGATCGTTATGGAGTATGAGATTCATTTTTATTAGTTGGCCTGTCATTCCACAACTATTATTCCTACTGAGGTGGAGAGAGTTCCCTGGTTTGTAAGAGGGTCGACATATTTTATTAGGCAATTGGTATTTTGAGTAGCTAGAGATGGAGCTTCTTTCCAGTTAGTTGTTAGTGCCACCAAGGAGGCCGAGCTGATGCAGAGAGAGGAATTTAGGGACCCCAAAAGGGTCCGTACACTGGTACAGTACTCAGGTGCCTCATCTGGAGACAGGGGCATGACTAGAGGAGGAGGATCATATTAATATCGCAGGGTCCATGCAACCTTGCCAGCTTTAGAGGAAGGATGAGGTCCTTGTGATTCTTATAGTTCATGTCAAAATTTGTCTGGTTCCTAGTAGAGGCTTACGGGCTGGGGAGGCTACAACATTTCTCTTGCTCCATCACAATAGCTATCCACCCCTAGATTCTGCCTGGGTGTGGATCTTCTGATCATATGATCGATAGTGCCCTATGTAGACTCATTCTGGAGCCCACCATTCTTACTCCCTAGCACTGGTCAGAGATCTGATACCACCAGCCAAAGGTTCAGCCCCGCAGACTAGGGGTTGTGGTAGAGGCCAGACTGATCGAGGTGGACGTACTGGTAGTACAAGAGCAAGTGATATTTCTACCCATTTTGGTGGTAGTGGGGCAACCTTTATGAGTGGAGGTCGTGGTGGTCATTGTTATACTTTTCTAGGCAAACCCGAGGCTGAGGTCTCTGGTGTTGTAATCACAGGTATTGTTCTGGTTTGCCATCGCACTGAATCTGTGTTATTTGATCTTGGCTCTACTTATTCTTATGTGTCTACATACTTCTCCTTGGGTTTTGACTTTCCATGTGATACTATGTCTATGCTTGTTCATGTTTTGACCCTGGTAAGTGATCCCTTAATAGTGGATTGGGTGTACCGATCTTGTCTTGTGACCTTATCAGGCTATGAGACTTGGGTTGTATGATTATTCTTGATATGACTGATTTTGATGTTATATTGGAGATGGATTGGCTTTTTTCTCATTGGGCTATTCTTGATTGCTATGCTAAGACTATAACTTTGGCTATTCCGAGTAGCTCGGGTATTGTATGGCAGGGTTCGAGTGGATGTATCCTAACAAAGTTATATCTTATGCCCCAACATGGAAGTTAGTATAGTAGGATTGTCTTACATATTTGGCTTTTATTTTGTGATACCGGTGTTGAGCTGCCACCAATGGAGTTTATTCCCATTGTTCGGGAGTTTGTTGATTTGTTCCCTTCAGACTTTCCTGGAGTCCCTCCTGACAAGGACATTGACTTTGCCATTGATCTTGAGCCGAACACTAATCCCATTTCTATTTCTCCCTACCGTATGGCTCCGGCTGAGTTGTAGGAGCTAAAAGAGCAACTCTTAAGATCTCTTGAGCAAGGGGTTCATATGTCCTAGTGTGTCTCTAAGGGGTGCCCCTGTTTTGTTCGTGAAAAAGAAGAATAACTCTATAAGGATGTGTATTGACTCTAGATTGTTGAACAAAGTGATAGTCAAAAACAAATATCCCCTCCATAGGATTGATGATCTATTTGACTTGCTTTAGGGTGCAGCCGTATTTTCCAAGATTGATTTGAGATCCGGATATCATCAGTTGAGGATCAGGGCTTTAGACATTCCTAAGACATTTTTTAGATGCGGTATGGGAATTATGAGTTCCTTGTGATGTTCTTTGGGCTGACCATTCCCCAGCCACATTTATGAAGTTGATGAATGGTGTATTTCAACCATATTTGGATTTCTTTATTATTGTTTTCATCAATGATATATCAGTCTACTCTAAGACCAAAGAGGATTATGAGCAGCAATTGAGGATTGTACTTCAGCGGCTTAGAGAGGAGAAGTTATATGCCAAGTTTTCCAATTGTGAGTTATGACTGAGTTCGGTGGCGTTTCTGGGTCACATTGTATCTAGCGAGGGTATTCGGGTTGATCCAGGAAAGTGACGCGGTTAAGGATTGGACCAGACGTACTTCAACCACTAAGATTCAGAGTTTTATGGGCCTAGCTGGTTATACATGCAATTTGTTCAGGGTTTTTCTTCTATAGCAGCTCCATTGACTAAGCTCACTCAGAAAAATGCTCCATTCTTGTGGTTGGATGAGTGTGAAGAGAGCTTCCAAAAGCTTTAATATTTGTTGACTACAACTCTTATTTTGACATTGCTAGAGGACGTTGTTGATTTCACAGTGTATTGTGATGTTTCTGGGGTTGCCTTATGTGGTGTGTTGATGCAAAAGGGGAAGGTAATAGCTTGTGCCTCTAGACACTTGAAAGCTCATGAGAAGAACTATCCTACCCATGACTTTGAGCTGGCAACTATTATGTTTGTGTTGAAGCTGTAGAGGCACTACTTTTATGGTGTTTATTGTGACATTTTCAACTACTATCATAGTTTATAATACATCTTCAGCCAGAAGGATCTAAATTTGAGGCTGAGGAGATGGATTATGCTTCTGAAAGATTATGATGTGACTATTTTATATCACCTAGGGACGGCCAATGTGGTGGCAGATGCATTGAGTAAAAAGGCTTCTAATATGAGGAGTCTTGCAGCTATTCGGGTTAAGTAGCGACCCTTGGCTAGAGATGTTAAAAAATTAGCCAACAGATTGGTGAGATAACAGATTTCAGATCAGGGTAGAGTGCTTGCTTCTATTGAGGCTCACTCATCCTTGATGGATAAAATTCATACAAGGCAGTTTGAGGATGAGAAACTATGTTAGATTCGTGACAAGGTTGTTTAGGGGGGAGGCTAAGGAAGCTAAGCTTGATTCTGAGGGAGTTTTGAGGATCAAGAGTCGTGTCTATGTGCCCAAGGTTGGTGGATTGATCAGATTGATACTTGAGGAGGCTTATTATGCTAGATATTCTATTCATGGAGAGGTAGCGAAGATGTATTAGGATTTGAGTCATCATTATTGGTGGTACGACATAAAGAGAGACATATCAGAGTTTGTAGCCAGGTGCTTGACACGCAGGCAGGTCAAGTGTGAGTACTTGAGGCCAGGTGGAGCACTTCAGAGGATGCCCATTCTCGAGTGGAAGTGGGAGCGCATTGCCATGGACTTTATTATTGGCTACCTCCTACTGTTGGGGTTTTGACTCTATTTGGGTAGTGGTGGATCGATAGACCAAGTCCGCCCACTTTATTCTGTTCAAAGTGAAGTACACGGCTAAGAGGTTAGCCTAGCTCTACATTAGTCACGTTGTGAGGCTTCACAGAGTCCCAGTTTCCATTGTGTCGGACCATGGTTTGTTGTTTACTTCACACTTTTGGAGGGCCTTACATCATGGGTTGGGTACCCATTTGAATTTGAGTATAACTTTTCACCCCCAGAATGATGTCCAGTCCGAGAGGACTATTCAAGTGCTAGAAGATATGCTTTAAGCCTGTGTTATTGATTTTGGTGCTAGATGGGACCAACACTTGGCCTTGGCGGAGTTTGTGTACAATAAAACAATGATCATTCCAGTATTCAGATGATGTTTTTTGAGGCCTTATATGGCCGGAGTTGCAGATCTCCCATCGAATGGTTTTACACGGTAGCGGTGGAGAGCATGAGTGTTAATATGTTGAGGGATGATCTAGAGGGAGTGCGGCTGATTCAGAGTAGATTGGTGATAGCTAGAGTCGTCAAAAGGGCTATGCGGATAGTTGGATTCGACCATTAGAGTTCATGGTTGGTGACGTGGTTTGGTTGAAGGTCTCACCCTTGAAGGGTGTTATGAGATTCGAGAAGAAGGGAAAGCTCAATTCGAGATTTATTAATCCTTTTGAGGTGGCTTATAGACTTGCTTTGCCACCCAACCTATCTTCAGCCCATCATGTGTTTCAAATTTTGATGCTGCGATGTTACATTCTGGATGAGTCTCATTTGATTTCTATAGATTCAATTGAGTTGAGCCCAGATTTTACTTATGAGGAGCAGCCAGTGGCCATTTTGGATAGGCAAGCAAGGAAGTTAAGGAATAAGAAGATCGTCTCAGTGAAGATCCAGTAGAGCCATAGGCTCAAGATTAAGGCTACATGGGATATAGAATCAGATATGCGTGCCCGATACCTTCAGTTATTTGTTCCTTTAGGTATGTCCCTTGTCTCATGTTCAAGGACGAACATTGTTTTAAGTAGTGGATAATGTAATGACTTCAAAAGTCATTTTTGGCATTTTGACCAAATTACTATTTTGTCCTTCTCGGAAGTTGCCTTGAGTTATTTTTGGTCAAGTATAAAAGTTGGATTTTGAAAAACTTGTAGAAAGTTGGAGTTTTACTAAACAAAGAGTTTTTAAAGGCTTAAAGTTGAAAATTTTGAGTTTTGTGGTCATTTTGAGTTTTGAGTGTCGGAATTTGATTTCGTCGATTCTGTCAGCTCCAGAATGCCGACTAAGAGAACTTGCAGAACTAAATTTAGAGTCAGAATTGAGATTTTAGGCCCGAAGTTATATTTTAGTTCATTTTGGATCATAAGTTTGACTTTGGTCAATATTCAGAGTTCAAAGGCTCGGATCAAAATTTCGCTAGTTCCAACGCTATCGGGTGGTGAAACTAACACTAGAAATGGATTCTTTGTAATTGTTAGAGCTTCCGAGAATATTTTGAGTTTTTAAGTTCAAAACTAGTTTAAACAATCTTTCTCGGATTTTGGGCCAAGGAGGTTCCAAATTCGAATTCTGACGGTTTCATTGAGTCTGAAACATCATTTTGGTCGGGTTCATATTTGGTTTGTATAATGGAGTTTCAGATGAATTTTGAGGGTCTGTGTTATGAATTACCTAAGCTGTGTTTGTTGGTTTTTAGTAGTTTCTAGTACAGGTAAAGTTGCTCTTCGCTTTGCAACTCTAGCTCGGCGTTCGCGACCCTAGCTCGGTGTTCACAAAGGTTAATTTATTTAGACCTCCATATTCACGGGAGAGGAACCGCATTCGCAGAGTTTTGGGAGCTAAGCTCCATAAGCCTCCGTGTTCACGGAGTGTAGTGGCTTGATTAGCCTTTGCGTTTGTAGAGTGTTACTTATCCTTGAACCAGTGAACTCTTTTAATGATGAGTTTAAGCATTTTTTTCACCATTTTAAATATTCCAAGCTTCATTTTAGAGAGGAACTTCAAGGTTTTTCAAGGCAAATCGATTGGGTAACTATTTTTTAACTAATTTCATTGATTTTCATTGATTAATTTGTGTTTTTAACTTATAATTTCAGGATTTTAATGGTGGTATTTGAGGTTTTTCGAACTTTGATCCCTAATACTAATTTGATGATTTCTACATTATTTAAATTCCATTTTTCAAAATGATTGAACTCCTTATTACTTGAAGAACATTTTTATGTATTTATTTTTAAACTTTGGCTACTTTTTTAACATGGAATTTTTGAATGTTTTACCCTTTTACTCTGAGTTATTTGATTTTAGAATCATTAGATTCGTTATGTAATTGTGATATTATATTTGAATAGATTTTGGTGATTCGGAGTATCGTAAAAGGGCAAAGCTTTGGATTTGGCTTGATTGGAGACTTTATCTAAGACAAATGGACTTCTAACCTTTTGTTAAGTATGATTGAACCTTGTATGCTCCTATGTGTCTGGAATTGAGTACTTTAGATAGAATTGTATCACATAGGCTTGATTTTGAGGGTTTGAGATTGAGTAGTTGTTCTGATATTGGTAATATTGATATATTGATGATATTGATACTGTGATAATATTGAAATCATTATGATATTGACACTGTGATATTATTGTGATCATGCACATTGGATATATTATTACTTGTGCATTGATACTTGTGATGGGTATGATCGAGAGATGAATAAGGTAATACATTGATTGATGGTCGAGGTCTCTACCGGTCGATGTTAGCCGATATTTCTGTCGGCGATCCAAGATAATATGCCAGCTGATATTGGGTCTAAGGACATTTTTTAATGGGTCTGGGGTCTTTTTCGGATGGGTGAGCATTAGCTGAGGTCATTGCCGACGATGTTCACGGATACCGTAATGACCTGGTCGGTCATTTTTGGCATTATCTATAAATTTTTTTAATGTTTTATCCTTCCATAAGTTGTTTTGGGTCTAATTTAAATGGTTAGAATTGAAATCCTGAGTTCTGAAAGTTAAAAGTATTAAGTTTGGCATTTTTAGAGGCTTGAGTTAGTGAAAAAGTGAGTTTTTGTGTCATTCTGAGTTTCGGAGGTCAGATCAGGGATCCATTAATTCCATTATCTTCGAAATGTTGAAACTAAACTACAGGAAGTTGCAAAATTGAATTTGGAGTTAAAATGAGGCTTTAAGGCCCAAAGTTGTGATTTTAGTCATTTTCAAAATAAATATTTGACTTTGGTCAATAATTGGAGTTTGAAAGCTCGGATCAAAATTCTGATAGTTTCAATAGTTCCGCATGGTGAAACTAATGCTAGAAATGACCTTGTCATAAGTTTTAGATTTTTCGAGGGCAGTTTTGATATTTTGAGTTTTAAACTAGTTTAATTGACTTGCTTTAGTAAATTGGCGAGAAGGCCTTAAAACTGATTTTTGATGATTCTGTTGAGGTCGGATTGCTATTTTTGTTTAGGATACATATAAAGTTTGTGAAATCCTAATTTTGGATGAGTTTCGCATACCTATTCCATGTTTGGTTGAATTTGTAAGTTTGCTGGTGCAGGGATAATCTTTTCTCCGCATTCGCGGAGGTCTTGGGGATTTTGCCCTTCGCGATCGCGGGGATAGGCTAGCACTTTTCGTACCTTGACAGTTTTAAACTTGGGAAATACTGTTTTTAATTTATTTTTGAACTTTGAAGCTTTTTGGGGAAATTTTGAAGAAAGGTTTTCGAAGATTTGTGTTGGGTAAGTATTTCTAACACTAAATAATCATTTTTCATGAGTTTTATCTTGATTTTATGAAATTAATCACCCAAAATTGGAGATTTTTGGACTATGTTTTTTAAACTTTAATCATTGATTTCTCATTCTATTTAAACTTGATTTTAATGGAATTTTCGCCCATAAACTCTATTTTTTGAGTACAAATCAGTTCTAGATTTATGACTTTTGAATTTTAGCCCTAATTTTGCACATCTTGTCCCTAAGCCTTAAATATGCCAATATGGTATCAAAATGCACCTCTTGATGCATAGTATCCTTTTATGATAGTGGTCGATCAATCGTGGATCATTTGGAGGCTTGAGTTGATTGAAAGCTTGTCCGAGTGCAGTTTTCGCATCGAGGTAGGTTCGACTAATCTTTTGTGACCTAATTTGAGTTATTGATCATGCTTATGTGATAATTGTGAGATGTAGATTGAACTATGACTTGATATAATTAAAATTGATGGGAATATGATATCGCTTATACCTGAAAATTGAATAAAAGGCGATCCTATAGATGAATTGATGAAAATCATGAGATTTGATATAATTCGGATGTCATTATGATAATACGAAACTTGAGATAACCATCCGGATAGTGTTGTGGCATAATTGATGATATATGAGGTGAATTTGAGAATTTTGAACCAAATTGCGGTGCGCATGGAGCTTGTTCCATTGGCATCTTGATCATGGATGAGTTAGCGATGATACAAGGTAATGATGGCCGAGTAATAATGATTGGCACACATGGTGTAGTGTGTTTGGTGTGATGGCTATTGCACCTATCTTATACTGATTAGTTGTATTGGTATGCATTTATCTCTTACTTGATTAGCTGCATTGGTATGAACACCTCTTATACTGACTAGATGCATTGGTATGCACGTATCTCTTGATTAGTTGCATTGTTATGCACATATCTTATACTGGACTAGGTGCATTCGTATACACAGATCTTATTTCTGATTGGATTGATGTATGCATATATTATACTTCGTCGTTACATTGGTATGCACATATCTTATACTCTGTCGTTGTATTGATATGCACATATCTTACCCCATTTATTGCATTGGTATATACACAACTTGTTATATCGTGGCTTTGGTATGCACATTTCATAATTATTCATTGATATTGGTATGCTCATGCTTTATATTATATCCACTTCATTTTTAGGCCTGTGATGCTTTGAGGTATTTTATCTTAAGGCCTTCGACGTCTTAAGAAATTTCAGTAAATGGCCTGATCAGCCCTTGGGTATCGTCTCGTAGCTTAGCTCGACAGAAGTGTATCCCAGCTTTGTGATAGTCGTGATTATGCATACATGGCATGCAATGCCCCTAGATTCTATCTTGTAGCTTCGTCTCGATAGATGTGTACATTTGGCCTCGTGACAGTCGATATTTCACTTCATAAGTGGTTTGCGACACCATTGCATTAATGCATAGCATTACATTACACCATTAATTTGGTTCACCCTGGGTACTTATTGTCATTTGTGATCATATTGTATTGTGTACTAACTCTTTTGATGCAGGTGATAGGATTCTTTATTATTACATGCTTGCTTTAATTTCTCTTATCTAGACAGTTGAACCTACTAGGTACATTTTGGTATACTGGCCTTTGCTTTTTTTCCTCCCTACAGATCGAACATAGGGTTCAGGACTGGATATTTGACCATTCCGTCCATGTATTTTCGATATCATCCAGATCTCAGCAGTGAGGCTCAGACTTCGAGTCATCATGGATCTTTGGGCTTTCTTTTTATTTTCTTATCTCTCGGACTATGTATTAGATATTATGAGACAATATTATATTTATTTTTAAGACAATTGTAGTTACACTTAGTACCATTTTAGATGTTTTTGTACTCATGACTCCAGGTTTTGGGAGATTTCTTATATCTTTCAAGTTTGTTTCGCTTTATTTATCTTAAGTTGTGATCAATTTTAGGTGGTGAGAAGTTTGGCATCAGAGCTCTAGATTCGTTGGGCTCGTGAGTTAAGAGTAGGGTGTCTAGTAGAGTCTCGAGGATTAGTGTATAGAGGTCCACACTCATCTTCGGGATGCTAAGGGATACTTGTTAGGAAAGGTTTTCACACTTGCTTCCAATCGTGCGTACCTTTGTATTACCCATTTTGAAAGTGTCTAATCTACTTCTTCTATGCAGATGTCGATTACTCGATCCCTTCACTTAGTGGGAGCCCGAGTTAGATGATATTGCTCCCATTCGAGGTCGAGGTAGGGTTCGTGATATGGTCAGGGGTCGAGGACTCACTAGAGATGTAGCTCGGCCGAAAGGGCAAACTGGATCAACTTCTCTAGGGCTTGCTTATGAGCCAGAGGAGCCTATATATCCTTTTCCACCACCCATAGCCCCAGATGCTTTACCCTCAATTCAGGAGTTACTATTAAGGATATCGGCTAGATTGGAGGAAGTTCATCCAGCCCACGTTACTATTGATGTACCAGTTTCTATAGCACCGGGTGGGCCTCTTATGGATCCAGCTGAGCAAGCCATGGCTCTTTCTCAATCCCAGCAGATTTTTCTTTGACTGCTATGATTCCACCTCAGATATTTCCGAGTTTTGGTTTGCATTTTCTTGGACTATCGAATTGTCTTCAAGAGGGCACAACTTCCCTAGTTTTGGTTGGGGATGAGCTTGAGTATGGTGGATCACACTCATATGATGGAGCGCAACAGACATGATGGGCAAGGTGGCAGAAAGAGGTTTCCTTAGCATGATCAGTTTAGTGGACCCTCACCCCGAGGAAAAGAGTTACAAGGACAACCATCTCGGAGGCGAGATACCCGGACTTGTTATGTTTATGGTGAGGTGGGGCATTTAACCAGACATTTTCCATAGCGTGCATCTTCCACCCAGGATTCAAGATCTCAGTGAGCTTATCTAGCTCCAGCACCAGTACCTAAAGACACACCTCAGACTATGAGAGGTAGTGCCAAGGAGGTCGGGGTATAGAGAGAGGTGGTGCTCCATAGAATAGTGGTGGTTGCAAAAATTTTTATGCTGTCTCCGATAGAGCTGAGGTGGAAACCTTTGATGCAGTAATCACAGGTATAGTCCCAGTGTGCCATCATACAACCTTAGTTTTATTTGACCCAGGCTCTTTTATTCCTATATGTTAGCCTATTTTGCTTCTGATAGCGATATTATGTGTGAGCTGCTTGCCAAGCCTATTTATGTTTCCACCCTAGTAGGTGAATCTTTAGTGGTGAATCGGGTGTACCGGGGGATGGTGTGGTGACTTTATGGGGGAGATACTGTTGTTGATTTGATATTGTTGGATATGTTTAACTTCGATGTGATATTGGGCATAGACTAGTTGTCACTCTATCGTGATATTCTTGATTATCAGGCTAAGACCGTGACCTTATCTTACCCCGGCTTGCCTCAGTTCGTAAGGACTGGAGCACCTAACTCCTATCCTAAGGGTGTTATTCCTTATATGCGTATGTGCCATTGGTGGAAAAGAAAGAGAGCACTATACGTATGTACATTGATTATCATCAATACTTGAGGGCGGTACTCCAGAGATTGAGGGAAGAGAAGTTGTATTCTAAGTTTTAATGTGAGAGTTTTGGCTTGAGTTAGTTGCATATCTTGGCCATGTTGTGTCAAAAGAGGGTATTATGGTCAATCCAACCAAGGTAACAACTGTTCATGAGTGGGTAAGGCCTACTTTTGTGACCGAGATTCGGAGTTCCTTTGGTTTAGCAAGGCATTATCGGCGTTTTATTAGGGTTTTTTCATCTATAGCAGCCCCGTTGACTAGATTGACTCAAAAAGCTGTAGCATTCTAGTGTTTAGATAATTGTGAGTTGAGCTTCCAAAAGCTTAAAGATTTGTTGACTTCAGCACCTATTATTACTTTACCCGAGGAGAAAGTTCCATTTGTGGTATATTATGATGCTTCAAGTATGGGTTTGGGTGGTGTATTGATACAAAAAGGGAGAGTGATAGCCTATGCTTCAAGACAGCTAAAGGTGCATGAGAAGAATTACCCTAACCCTGACTTGGAGTTGGCTGCAGTTGTGTTTGTGTTGAAATTGTGGCGACATTGTCTTTATGGGGTTCATTGTAAGATTTTTACCGATTATCAGAGTCTCAAATGCATCTTTACTCAGCCTAATCTAAACATGAGACAAACGTAGGTGGTTGGAGTTGTTTAAGGATTATGATATCTCCATTCTATGTCATATCGGGAAGGCCAATGTGGTGGCAGATGCTTTGAGCCGAAGGGCTACTAGTATGGGGAGTTTGGCATTCTTCAAGTCTAAGGAGAGGCCCTTAGCTTTGGAGGTACAGTCACTTGCTAAACTAATTATTCACTTAGATACTTCTCCTCTGGCCTTTGTTGAGGCTAGATCTTCTTTGCTTGATCAGATATGTGCCCACTAGTTTGAGGACCCTAGATAATGCCTGATTCGTGGTAAAGTGTTGAGAGGTGAAGCTAAGGTGGCTCTTATTGATTCCAATGGTGTATTGAGGGTTACTGGTAGGGTTTGTGTGTCTAAAGTTGGGGATTGGATGAGATTGATATTAGAGGAGGCCTATTGTGCTAGAATTCCATCCATCTGGGTGTGGCTAAGATGTATCACGATCTTAAACAACATTATTGGTGATTTGGCATGAGAAGAGACATAGCCGAGTTCGTGGCAAAGTGTTTGAATTGCCAACAGGTGAAGTATGAGCATCAAAAGCCTGGTGGATCAATGCAAAGAATGTCCATTCCCGAATAGAAGTAGGAGAGAGTGACTATGGACATTGTCGCAGGTTCGCCCATGGCCTTGGGAAAGTTTGATTTAGTTTGAGTGGTTGTTGATAAATTGACCAAGTCAGCACACTTCATACCAGTGATACTAGCTACAGTGCAGAGCAGTTGGCTAGATTGTATATCCGCGACATTGTTAGATTGCATGGTATTCCATGATGTCGCACAAGTTATACCTCTTTTTTTAGGATAAAGCGGTCGTTGTCAAGAATTAGAACTTAACCAAGGTTTGGGTCGAACTCATAGGGAATACATAGACTTAGGAGAATTCAGTTAATGCAATTTGAGTGATTAACCTACTTATCTCCCCAAAGAGGGGTTTTCTAATAACAAGTAGAAAAGTAAATCTAACTAACACAAGAGTTCAACCAATATGGAGAGAAACTAGGGTATTGTGTTCCCATGATTCCCTAACTTAGTATTATCGGATAACCTAATTCTTTTCTAGTGTGTAGCATGTAGGATGGTAAGTTAAGTTCATCAAACCCTTTGGCCCAGGCGAGAGGCGAATTTCACTGCTTGACTTGGCCCATCTTCACAGTGTGCATTACTAACCCTTACTTATTAGTCCCACTACTACCAACCCTTGGCCTAGTTCGGTTGATTAGACGAGAACACATCAATTGAACCCTGTTAATTAATCTCTTTTCCTATTCATTACTACCTGGGCCAGTCAGCAACACTAGGCAGGTTCTCATGTTGGCCACCATCAGAAAACACGCAAAACGAAGAGAGTTAATTAATACATGTATGCCCACTTTCCAAGAATTATGAATTATCCAGTTTTACCTTGTTATTTCTTCATGATTCCCACAACCCTAGTTGTGGATTTAGCTACTCATGATTTGTGTAGATGCAAGACTTATTAATTGGAATAACATAATAGAGCACTTACATAATTGAATCAAGCACAAGTAAATCCAAGCTTCAATGAGAATCACAAGATTATAAGATCAAACCAAAGTACAAGTGTTTCTCAAAACTCTCCAATGTTTTCTCTACTCAATCTCACTATGTTTTCTCTCAAACTGTTCAACTCTCTAAAAACTTCATGAAAAATAACCTAAAAGCCTATTTAAAATACAAATCCTGAACACAATAGGATAACTAGGTCGGCTCGCCTTACGAACTACTTTACGGGTCGTATCGTGTTCCACAACCCGTAATCAGGCTCTCATACATTGTTGCTGCAAAACTGGACCTATGATTTACGACACCCTTCTATGGCTTGTAAAGTGTTCTACGGCTCGTAGGGGGTTTCATCTATTGAATATTCAGAAAGTCCTTCTTCTCTAATCCTCAGGGCACGAAACATGATCTATGACTCGAAAAATAGTCCACGACCTGTCCGCATGTTCATAGAACCAATTTCAGACAATCAGCCCCTCACAGGAATTGTCCATGAGACCTCCTTCAAGGCCCGTAGAATGAACTATGGCCCGTAAAGGATCTCGTATATCATCAAACACAACAACTTCTGCCTTTTCTTCCCAAAATTAAGGCCAACCCTAGAATCCTGCAAATAAAATGCAAAAACACATAAAACCCACTAACATCGCATTGATAATATATAAAATTCCATATTTTAAGAATCAAAAGTATTGTATTTTGATAGCACATCAACACCCTCAACTTAAAATTGTTTCTTGTCCTTAAGCAATGGACTCAGTTTTAATAAGCAGTACAGTAAAACACAGACTCAACCTAATGGCATACATCATCTCAAACTTAAGCACAGATACCCACACCATTTTTTTCAAAACGAAATCAGATAGCCATCTAGCAAACCCATATAGACTAATGCATGTGACAACACAACTATGACAAGTGAGATACTATCAACAAACCACAATCACTGAATAAGCCTAATGCTAACAATGCAATGCAAGTGCCCTCAAAGAAAGAAGTCCCATATCTCACTCCCAATGATGTTTTCATGTATAATTTTGGGACTATGCAAAATCACTCACCCTCACAAAAGATATTCATGTATCATACCTAATACCATAGACTTGCCTTTATACTCATGACTAAGACCTTCGACTACTTGGACTAGGATAACTCTAGGACTTTATAGGCTTGTAACATAGGCTTAGGGGGCTTTGGTACGATATTTTGGGAACATAGTCACTAAAGGCCCTCCTTGACACTATGTTTTTCTACATTTTTGCCCTACCAACACTGTTGTTTTTATTCCATTCTCCCTTTTCTCCTACTTCAAGCTTTTCTGAGTGTTTTCTTTTCATTTTTCATCTTTTTGTCTTCTTTTTACGTTTCATTTTTTCTTTTTAGCTCACAACTAAGGCATCACTTGTTTTTCTTGCACCCAATACATTATTTTTCTCCTTTTCTCTGTATCACTAACTTTTCTCCTCCTTTGGTGTTTCACCCTTACACCAGCCACCCTTAACTTAGGCTTGTGGCCTGAGTTGAGGTGCACATTATCCATCCTCAAAACCAGGGTCACCTTTGGTAGCCACTCTCAACTTAGGCTTTTTGCCTTAGCCAAGGTGCACAATATTCAAGGAAGTACAAGGGCCAATTTAAGAATTTTACATTACAAGGCGAGGTTAATTAGGTGTTTGCAAAGAATAGGTACATGTCAGGCTCAAACATTAAGATCAAGGGATACTCTGCAAATTTGGTTGGTCATGTAGGCTAAATGGACTTTTAAGAACAATGGCCTAAGATACTTTCCTACTCCAATTAATGTACAGTCTAACTTAGAGTTACAGAGCAAGTTCTGAATTAGCATACAACACATGAATTTAGCAAATTAAGCTCACACTCACACAGCGCTGATTACATCACTAGCAAAGGACTCTCATATCATGCTTTTTATCTCAATTTAACCTCACTTATCAGACCAAGCATTATCAACACACCTAAACATGCATGGTTACTATCTAGACTAACTAATCAAAATTTGGTGGGTATCATTTTTCATGAAAACCACAAAAACAACATATGCCATAGATATCAGTACTATATGCTACAAGTACTACTTAAACATCCTAAACATGCATGTTCAACAGAAAGTAAATATCCATGAGGAAAAAACCACATGCAAAAAAATCCCAGAATAAAAAATTAGGGTAGTTATGGACTCAAGATACTCAAACTTCACTGAGGCCCATAGCTACCCACACCCCATCGAAAAAGAGGTGCATTGTCCCAATGCACACAATGAAAGCAAAATAAAGTATAGGGGTCAAAAAGCATACCTGGGCGCCTAAGCGCCATTTTATGGCTAATTTTGATCACCTTCAACCTACATGGTGGCCTCCTTAATAGTAGCACTCTGTTCGGAAGGTCCAACACCCGTCACCCTCTTAAGCTCTCGATCCTGTCATCTCGCCTTCTCCTGTCTCGACTCCCTCAAGACAAGCTCGAACTCCTTCGTCAACCCCGCACATGAATGTACAATATCTTCATCATCATCTATGCGGGGTCTCTTCCCCTGAGAAGGCTGGATGTGCTCCTCAGAAGCAAATAGATCTAACACCGACACCGGGAATGTAGTCTCTGGTAGTGTCATCGATGCTGCAACTGTTGTTGTCACGTCAGCCTGAAGCTGTTGGATCTCTGTCTGGATGGATGTTAGATCTGCTGGTTGGGCCGTGCTCAGACTCTGTTGTACCCTCATCTCGAAGCCATTAATGTGGGAATCTACGATAGAAAGATGGTCCTGAATAGTGGCGACTGTGTATGCTTGCATGTGACCCTCCAAATCTGAAATCGCTGGGTAGATCCAAGGCCTAATCTGCTGAACTAGCTGAGTCAACTGTGACTCAACATGTGATAATCTCTGCGTCATGGCCTGTATAGATACCACTAACACGTAAACCATGTCCGCGGATGCAGCCTGTGAAGAAGTGGCCTGTGGTGTGGAGCAGAAGTAGTGGGCCCTCTGTCCTTATCTACCTCGGGTTGTGGAGGCCTATCCTCAATAGTAGCAGCAGTGGTAGTGGTGTGTGGAACCTCAGGCGGCGATATTGGGGCAAACTTCTCTGGCATAGGGGCAGGCTGGTGTAGTGCTAGCCGGAGTGCTATCGGGTTCTCCTCAGCCTTGATCAGGTTGGCATCCAAAGTACGCTAGACCTCTATTAATGAGTCCAGCTAGTGTAGACTCTCCACACAAAACTCTAGATAGAGTCTGTAGATCAAGCATGGAAAAGGGATGGAGGTGGACCTCTTCAGGACAGGCTCGTTGATCTGCTCAGCATTGAGGCTGGCCCAATCTATCTCGCAGCCAACCAAGATGCTGGCAACTAATGTTGTATGCTTCAGTGTCAAAGTATTATGAACAATTCTTGGCCGGATGCATAATCTGACAACCATCCACCAAAATTTGGCGGGGAAACTGAGAGAAGCCTTGACAATAGACTCCGAGTGAGTGGTGACCTATGCAAGTTTCGGACCCTGCTCAGCAATCAAGCTTGCCGCCCATCTCATTAAGATAACTCTACGCTCTAGATCTCTCATCACTATCAAGTCCTCATCTACCTCACTCTATAGTTGACTCAGCTGTGGATCTAGGCCAGCGAAATTTGGCCTAAATAACATGCGACGAATGGTGGTCTCTGAGATGTCCACATGACGGCCCCTCACTCTGGTCTCAGTCAATCTGGGCTGAGTGAGAGGCTTCTTCTCCTTGAGAAGAGTAATATAAATCATCACTGCATAGGATGCGTAAAACTCCCTTACTATGGTCAGGGAGTATCTCTCGAGTGATCTGGCCAGACACTAAAGCGCGTACCTGATCATAGTGTCCTGGAGGCTGGGGACACTATCGAGTCTATCTGGGATGACTCGAGGCTCCTCATAGATGGAGCGGGTTGGCTTGCCCCGTTCTGTAGTCTGTGAGTCCTCAACGTAGATGTCTCATATACCCACAATACACCACCGACTAGTAAGAGCGTCTGGTGGAGATGTTGATGCCCGCAGTATGGAAGAAGACTCTGTCTTCGACCCGTTGGCGGAGTTTGACTCTGAGCTGGACTCCTCTCTGGATGGAGTCATCTGAATAGTGTTTCTCCTATCTTGGTCTCCCTCATCAAACTAGGGAGTACGAATGACAAGAGCCTGAGTTTGCCCAGCTCTGGCAGCAACCTTTGTCTGTGGTCTGTCAGCCTCCAGGTCAAGTTGGACGCCGAGCTCCTTTAATGAACCACTCGGGATGAGGGCTTGGTCATCCCCCAGGCTCATCCCTTACCTCCTCTGTAAGGCCTTGATTTCGTCATGTTTTGCTTTCGGGGCCACAGTACCTAAAACATAAACATTTACACACCTTGGTTAGCCCGAATGAATAAAACAATGAAATGCAAAACAACTCGGGTTTAATTACAGAAGGGTCTATGAAAGCAGCTCTACGGGCCATAGTAAAAATTACAAGCCGTAGAAGGCTCTCATGGAATGGTAGTCATAAATATTTTTGTTCACTACAAAATATCTACGAAACCAGATATGACTCGTAGAATGTCCTACGAGTCGTAGAGGATTTCAGTGTCTGAATTTATTTTAGGCAGGGATCTATGATACCTTTCTATGAGTCGTAAAGTGTTCTATGGCTCATAGAAAGTCTCGTCTAATGGGTACTCAAAAACTTCAGGTTTTTGGAATCTTGTGCGATGGGCAATTACGACTCGTGGAATGTTCCACGGGCCGTAAAAGCCACTTGTAAACCAAAAAACTGAGTCACCTGAGTTTTTAAGTCCATCAGTACGAACCTCACATGACTTCGTTCAACCTATTCTACCAGCATCGAAGAAATACACATACCACATGATTTTAAACACAACGACCAACAACCCAACATGATAATTAACACATGTACCCCATCGAAAATAATTTGAGCATGCTTCCCCAACCCTTCTGACCCTGTATAAATGAATTAACATCGAAATTATGCACCCATGTCATCACACACACAAACTTATACATATAATTAATTCATCACAAATGGTGGGTGATTCAATGGGTGCCGAAACACATCATTCAAACATACAACAAGGCAACGACACCATCTGGATTTAGACATATATTTCAAGAATGAGCAACCACAATTTAATTATCAACATGTTAATTTTCATGCAAGGATTTGTGCCTAACACAACCATTCCTGACATCAATTCAATTTAACCATACAAATATAGGCAAATTAATGATATTGGATAAACTAAAAACTTACCAAATTGTGTGATTAGATTGGAGAAGATGAAGGAGCTGATTGAGACACTACAAACCTTAGGTCGCTGAAAAATCTTGCCAGAAAATAGAGGGGTTGTTATCATCGGTGGTCAAAAGTTTGGGGTGGGGTATGGCTGGGTACAATTCGTAAATTAAGGCTCAAATGGGGTCAAAATATTTTGACCCCAATATTTATACTTTGATCAGGTCAATCAAAATCTAATGGGCCTAGACTCTATTAAACTCCGATTATGGGCCATAGAGTATTTTACGGCTTGTGGATTGTGATTTCATAGAACATCCAAACACTAGTTTTTAGGATAGGTTTTTATGGACCAGTCGACAAGTCATAAAATGAAGTATGACTCGTAGAGTTGGTTGTAGAGACCCCAACACTAGGTCAAAAACTCAGAAAACTTACTTGGGTCCACGAGCCCCATTCGCGACCCATAGTTTTATCTACAGATCATAAAGTTGGCTCGTGTACTGGAGTGCAACACGTTTTGCTCACTGGAAGTGTCTACAAGATGGTGTATAGAAGTGATTTACAGCCCGTAAAACCAGTCGTAGAGGCACAACTTGATGCCCTTCTTAGCCAAGAGTGGCTGACTCAGCCATGTACCGGCACATTCTCCTTAGAACACACTGTTACCATATATGTAACCAACCCAATGTCCAAAATTACAACCAGAATACAAGAAAATAAACTACTTATGAGTCCAAAAATTGAAAACAAAGCTACAACTACAACCATTACATCAAAAATCTTGGGTTACCTCCCATGTAGCGCCTGATTTATTGTCACGGCATGACTTGAACAATTTGGTTACTCAGACTTCAGCAAGTGTCCAGACTTTATTCTTCAAATCATCTGACCTCTTCATCGACTGACAGAGATTGAAGATAATTTCTTCGTCGTTCAATTTAAACCTAACTTGATCGCTTTCATATCCACCAGTGCTTGCCCAGTGGCTAGGAATGGTCTTTCCAAGATGATTTAGGTGTCAAAGTCAACTTCACAATCTAGGATCACAAAGTCTGTGGGGAATATGAACCTTTCAACTTTTACAAGTACATTATATAGTATCCCCACAGGCTTCTTCACCGTGTGGTCAGCCATCAACAACCGCATGCTCGTCAGAGTAGGGGCTCCTAACCCTGGCCTCTTAATGACTGCAAGGGGCATCAGATTAATGCTGGCACCTAGATCACATAATGCCCTTGCGAACTCCACATCTCAAATGGTGTAGGGTATGGTAAAAGCGTTGGGAACTTCTTGCTTTTGGACCAAGGACCTCGTAACAATTGCACTATAATGTTAGAGATCTTGGGAGAGCTCATGACTCACAGTGCGCTTCTTTGTAACTAGATCCTTCTTGTACTTTGCATACCCTGGCATCTTCTCCAATGCCTTGACGAGAGGGATGTTGATGGAGAGTTGTTTTAGCATAGAGAGAAAGTGCTTGAACTTGCCTTCTTCTTCCCTCTTTTTAATTCTTTGAGGGAAGGGATGAGGAGGCCTAGGAATGGGATTTAATATCTATGGCGCATTAACAACTTCACTCACCCCATCCTTGCGATGATTATCTCCTGTATCCACATCCTTGGCTACAACTGTCTCCTCTCAAACATCATCCTCGTCAACTGGCATAGGGGGCTCAATGGTGCTCTTACCACCACAAGTAGTAACTGCCATGCACTGCCCCTCGTTTTTAGGATTCTAAATTATGTTTCTAGGTAGTATACCCCTCTGACGTTGAATAAGTTGAGTCACCAAATTATTGCTCAAGTTGTTTGATGGCAATAGAACGAGACTTAATTTTCTAATTAACACTGGTGATTTCAAATTTTATCCCTTTCAGAATCTCATCCTGTGTCTCATCCATCTTCAACAAACAATCAAACATTTCCTCAATTCTTTAGCTACTCTCACCTGTGTCGCAATTATGTGGTGTGGCACATATGGACCATTTCTATAACCATCTCAGTGGCCCAAATTGGCATCTTTGTCTTGGCCCTGATTCCTGTTGTAATATCCTCCGTGGTTGTTTCTGAAGGCTCCATCTCGATTGAAGTTCCGACCTTGGCGCCAATAGTCCTAATTAGAACCTTGGGTGCTGGTCTAGAAACCCCTCCTCTAATCAACAATGAAATAAGTGTCCTCCTAATGGTAAGGGTCATTATACATAGGTGCACGTGGAGGCTGATAAACTACTGTATTAACTCACTCCTGATTCTACTTCATTATCACCTCCATGCGGGTATGGATTTGAGCAAGCTCTTGCATAATCTCTTCAATTATCTTAGCTTGCTCCGAACCAACACTGACAGCGCACGAACTTTTGGTGGATGCTCTTTCTCTTTGCCCCCATGCACGATTAGTCTTAACCACCCTCTCCATTCTTTCGGCAATCCTTGAGAATGCCTGATCTAAGATCATGCCCCCCATAATGGTATCAGCACAAGCCTGACTGTTTTCATCAAGGGCATGGTAAAAGATCTCCACCAAGGCATCATCAACAATCTTATGGTCCGGGATACTCCTCAAGCATTTAGCAAACTTCTCCCATGTAGTACTGATCGAGTCACCAGGAAGTTGCTCAAAGTTGTTGATTTGATCTTTCAACTTGAGCTTCTTCGACCTCGGGAAGTACCTCTCTAAAAAGGCCATCTGCAATTCCACCCAACTAGTGATCAAACTCCGCGGGAGCTCAGATAGTCATAGTGTTGCATTACCTGTGAGAGACAATAGGAAGGCACAAAGTCCCACAACATCCATAGATAGATTCTGTGTTCCCATCGCCCTCTTTCAAACAAATGTAACGTTGTGTAGATGGTTATGAGGATCCTCCGATGGTAAGCCCACGAATAGCCCATAGTCTTGCAACATTTGAAGCAACCCAGTCGAAATCATGAACTTTGTGTCAATCGGTAGTAGTGGCAACACAATATCTCCAGTCACCTCTATAGCCATAGGATTTAGCCTGTATTGATTCCACTGATAAGCGTTGGCATTGAAATACTATGGCTATGGAACAATATCCTCAAAAGGATGTGAGTTCTCATGGTCATCATTGTCATTCTTGTTCCTGTTCTGGCCTGTATTAGCCGCGTTGTTGGCATTATCTTGGGTCATTCTTCTTAGTGTTTTCTGGATCTCTGGGTCAAACGGAGTCAAGGGGTTGCCTCGACTTCACATGTTGGGCATACATTACACTTATACCCTGCAAAGAAACAAAATCAACCAAAAATGTAAAATGAAGGAAATAAGTGTTAACTCCCAAGTCACTTCTGAATCAACCCATTCTAGCCATATTCCACGGCAACGGCACCAAAATCTTGATGTCGCCCAAGTTACACCTCTTTTAAGGATAAAAAGGTCGTTGTCAAGAAATAGAACCTAACCAAGATTAGGGTCAAACCCAAGGAAATACGTAGACTTAGGAGAATTCAATTAATGCGATTTGAGTTATTAACCTGCTTAGATTCCCAAAGAGGGGGGTTTTGTAATAACAAGTAGAAATGTAAACTTAACTAACACAAGAGTTCAAATATGGAGAGAAACTAGGGTATTGTGTTCCTCGGGATTCCCTAACTGCATATCACCAGATAACCTAGTTCTGTTATAGTGTGTAGCATGTAGGGCGGTAAGTCAAGTTCACCGAACCCTTTGGCCCAGGCGAGAGGTGAATTTCACTTTGTGACTTGGCCCATCTCCACAGTGTGCATTGCAACCCTTACCTATTAGTCCCAGTACAACCTCCCCTTGGCCGAATCTTATTGATTAGACGAGAACACATCAATCAATCCTGTTATTCAATCTCTTTTCCTATTTATTACTATCTTGGTCCAGTTAGTAATACTAGGCGAGTTTTACTGTTGGCCACCATTAGAAAACATGCAAAACGAAGAGAGTTAATTAATACATGAATGCACACTTTCTAAGAATTATGAATTATCTGGTTTTACTTTGTTAGTTTTCCATGGTTCCCACAACCCTAGTTGTGGATTTAGTTACTCATGATTTGTGTAGATGCAAGACTTATGAATTGGAATAACATAATAGAGCACTTACACAATTGAATTAAGTACAAGTAAATCCAAGCTTCATTGGGAATCACAAGATTATAAGATCAAATCAAAGTACAAGTGTTTCTCAAGGCTCTTTCCAATGTTTTCTCTAATAAATATCACTATTTTTCTCTCAAACTGTTCAACTCTCTGAAATCTTCATGAAAAATAACGTAAAAATCTATTTATAATATTTAAAATACAAGCCATAAATAAAACAGGATAACTTGGTTGGCCCATAATCGTGCTCTCGTACATTGTTGCTGCAACATTGGACTTGTGATCTACGACACCCCTCTATGGCTCGTAAAGTGTTCTATGGACTGAAAGGGGTTTCGTCTGATGAATATTTAGAAAGTCCTTCTTCTGTGATCCTCAGGGCACAAAATTTGATCTACAAATCGTAAAGTAGTCCACGACCCGTCTGCATATTTGTAGAACCAACTTTAGACAATGTACTTCTTACTAGAATTGTCCGTGAGACCTTCTTCACAGGCCGTAGAATGAACTACGACCCATAAAGGATCTCGTATATCATTAAAAATATCAACTTCTACCTTTTCTTCCCCAAATCAAGGCCAACCCTGGAATCCTGCAAATAAAACGCATAAAACCCACTAACATCGCATTGAGAACACACAAAATTCCAAGTTCTAAGCATCAAAAGTGTTGTATTTTGATAGCACATCATGCTAGTATCTATAGTATTAGACAGAGGGTCTGTGTTTACTTCTCACTTTTGGTTGGCTTTACAGCGGGGTTTATGCACTAGAGTGGATTTTAGTTTAGATTTTCACCCTTAGATTGATGGTTAGTTTGAGCTCACCATTCAGGTGTTAGAGAACATGCTTAAGGCCTATGATATTGATTTTGGGTCCCGATGGGGCCAAAACATACCATTGATAGAGTTTGCATATAACAATAGTTACCATTTCAACATCCAGATGGCACTGTTTGAGGCCTTGTATGACCAGAGATGTAGATCACCCATTGGATAGTTTAATTCAGGTTCGACGGAGGTGTTGGGTGTTGATTTGTTTCAGGATTCCATGGACCGGGTCTGGCGATTCAGCATAGGCTTCTGATAGCCCAGAGTCGCAAGAAGAGTTATGCTGATAAGAGGGTTAGCCCTCTTGAATTCTCTATTGGTGACAGTGTTTGGTTGAAAGTTTCACCCATGAAGGGCGTGATGAGATTCGGAAAGAGAGGCAAGCTTAGTCCAGATTCATTGGCCCATTTGAGATTTTTAGGAGAGTTGGTGAGGTAGCCTATGAGTTGTCTTTACAACCGAGATTATATTCTGTTCATTCTGTTTTTCATGTTTCTATGCTCCACCAGTACATTCCAGATGAGACCCATGTGATTTCCTGTGGCTTTTTTGAGTTGTGTCCAGATTTGTCCTTTGAAGAGGAACTTATAGCTATATTGGACAGGCAGGTCCGGAAATTGAGATCCAAAGATATACCTTCTATGAAGGCTCAGTGGTGGAACCGTTTTGTTGATGAGGCCACTTGGAAGTCAGAGTCTGACATGCGGGCCATATATCCTAACCTTTTGAGGCTTCGAGTACTCCTTTTTCCATATATTTGAGGACGCACATTCTTTTTAGTGGTGAATGATGTAATGACCTGGTCGGTCATTTTTTGAATTATCTATGAATTTTACTATTTTACCCTTCTGTAAGTTGTTTTGGGCCTAGTTTAAACTATTTGAATGGTTGAAATTGAAATCCTGAGTTTTAAATGTTGAAAGATGAAGTTCGGCATTTTTGGAGGCTTAAGTTAGTGAAAAATTGAGTTTTGTGTCATTTTAAGTTTTAGAGATTGGATCAGGGATCCATCAATTCCAGTAGCTCCAAAATGCTGAAACTGAACTAGGAAGTTGCAGAACTGAATTTGGAGTTAAAACGAGGTTTTTAGGCCCAAAGTTGTGATTTTAGTCATTTTCGAACTTTGGCCAACATTTGGATTTCGGAAGCTCGGATCAAATTTTGACAGTTCCAATAGTTTCAAATGGTGAAACCAACGCTAAAATGGTCTCGTCATAATTTTTGGATTTTCTGAAGGCAGTTTTGGTATTTTGAGTTTTAACCTAGTTTAATTAACTTGCATTGGTAAATGTGGCGAGAAGGCTTTAAAACTGATTTCTGATGAATCTGTTGAGTCCAGATCATTGTTTCTGTTTGGATACACATAAGGTTTGTGAAATTCTTATTTCGGATGAGTTCCGAATACCTATCCCGAGTTTGGTTGAATATGTGATTCTGCTAGTACAGTTTTCAGGTGCAGGGATAATCTCTTCTCCGCGTTCATGGAGGTCTTGGGGATTTTACACTTCGCGATCGCAGGATGTGTTCTGCATTCATGGAGCACTTTTTGTGCCGAGATAGTTTTAAACTCGAAAAACACCATTTTTAATTTATTTTTGAACTTCTAAGCTTTTTGAGGCAGTTTTGAAGAAACATTTTCGAAGAATGTGTTGGGTAAGTGTTTCTAACACTATTTTTTTTATTTTTCATGATTTTATCCGTAATTTCATGAAATTAATCACCCAAAATTGGGAGTTTTTGAACTATGTTTTTCAAACTTTAACCGTTGATTCTCATTCAATTTAAGGTTGATTTTAATGGGAGTTTCTCCCATGAACTCTATTTTTTTAGTAGAATATGATTCCAAAAATCAATTTTCAGATTTGAGACTTTTGAATTTTAGCTCTAATTTTGACCATTTTGCTCCTAAGCCTAAAAAATGCCAATATGGGTATCAAAATACACCTTTTATTTCGTAGTATCCATTTTTGATAGTGGTTGATCAATATGTGAATCATTTGGAGGCTTGAGTTAATTGAAAGCTTGTCCGAGTATGGTTTTGGCATCGAGTTAAGTTTAGCTAACCTTTTGGGACTGACTTTGAGTTATTGATCATGCTTATATAATAATTGTGAGATGTAGATTGAATTATGACTTGATATGATTGAAATTGATAGGAATATGATATCGATTATACCGAAAATTGAATAAATGGCGATCCTATAGATGAATTGAAATGGAAATCATGAGATTTGATATAATTTGGATGTCATTATGATAATACGAAACTCGAGATAACCATCTAGATAGTGTTGTGGCATAATTGATGATAAATGAGGTGAATTTGAGGATTTTGAACTCAATTAGGGTGCTTATGGAGCCTGTTCCATTAGCATCTTAATTATGGATGAGTTAGCGATGATATGAGGTAATGATGGCCCGGTGATAATGATTGGCACGCATGGTGTAGTGTATTTGATATGATGACTATTGCATCTATCTTATACTGACTAGTTGTATTAGGATGCATGTATCTCTTACTTGATCAGCTGCATTGGTATGCACACATGTTATCTTAACTAGATGCATTGCTATGCACATATCTCTTGCTTGATTAGTTGCATTATTATGCACATATCTTATACTGGACTAGGTGCATTGATATGCATAGATCTTATTTCTAATTGGGTTGCATTGATATGCACATATATTATACTCCGTCGTTGCATTGGTATGCACATATCTTATGTTCCGTCGTCACATTGGTATGCACATTTCTTACACCATTTGTTGCAATGGTATGCACACAACTTCTTACTTATATTGTGGCTTTGGTATGCACATTTCATAATTATACATTGGCATTGGTATGCTCATGCTTTATATTATATCCACTTCCTCTTGAGGCCTGCGATGCTTCGAGGTATTATATGTTCAGGCATGGGACGTGTTGAGATATTTCAGTACATAGCCTGATCAGCCCTCGGGTTCTGTTTCATAGCTTAGCTCGACAGATGTGTACCCCAAACCTACGATGGTCATGATTATACGTATATGGCTCGCGATTTCCCCAAATTCTATTTTGTAGCTTCGTGTCGATAGATGTGTACATCGACCCCGCAATGGTTGACATTTCACTTCATACGTGGCTTGTGATGCCATTGCATTTATACATATCATTGCATTGCACCATTGAATTTGGTTCACCCTCGGTACTTATTGTCACTTGTGATCATATTGTATTGTGTACTAACCCTTTTGATGCAGGTAATAGGATTCTTCATTATTACATGCTTGTTTCGATTTCTCTTACCCAGTCGGTTGAACCTACTAGGTACATTTCAGTGTACTCACCCCTACTTTGTTTCCTCCCTGCAGATCGAGCACAGGATTTAGGACAAGGTAGTTGATCATTCCGTTAGAGTATTTTTTATATCATCCAAATCTCAGCGGTGAGACTTAGATTCAAGTCGTCGTGGATCTTTGGGCCCTCTTTTTATTTTCTTATCTCTCAAACTATGTATCAAATATTATGAAAAAATATTGTATTTATTTTTAAGACGGTTTTATTTATCCTTTAGTACCATTTTAGATACTCTTGTACTCATGACTCCAGGTTTTGGGAGATTTCTTATATTTTTCGAGTTTGTTTCCGCTTTATTTATCTTTCTTTAGTTGCGATCCATTTTGGGTCGTGACAGATACATGGTCTATGTGAGACCCCCATGGGTTCCATTCTAATGTGTGTGTGTGTATATATATTAATCAGTGGATGTATATCGTAGGACAGACATCATGTATCTCGATTATTTGATATTACATCGCATTATTTACATTTTATGGCATTCACATCATCTAATATCATCTGTACTTTTGCTATCTTATAAATTATTGATGAGACTGGAAATCTATTGTATCATTTGACTTGAGTATCTGGTGAAGGTATATTGCGATATGATGTTATGCAATGGTTATATCTATATTTTTGTGATTACATATTATTATATTGTGCTGAGACTTTGCTAAATGCAGGTGTGTAATTTGGTGGTATGTGATTGGGTGTTAAGGAGTACTTGTGTTCTTCGTTGCTTTACTTTATGTTAGTTCCATTTGCTGAATACCCTGTTGTTTGGTGCTCACCCCTCGCTACAGTTTTGTAGGTTGTGAGCCCGGTCCTCCTTGCTAGCTTTCTAATATACAGGATCAAGCCTTGAATCTATTGAGAGGTAGTTGTTTATCCCTTCGGTAGTCTTTCGAAGATTTAACCTTTATGTTTTGTTCTATTCGAGGATTAGACATTGAGACATGTATTTCGTTTGAGTATTCTGTATTTAGAGGCTTGTACATGTGACACTAATTCTGAGAAAGTTGTAGTTTTGATTTCCTATGATTATCTATCCATTTTAGACTGTTCATATTCCCTTTTTATCATTATGTTGAGTTGTTTAAGGTTTTGGACCGACTCACCTTTGTGGTTTAGGTGATTACCATCACACTCGAATTTCAGATCGTGACATATAATTTTTTTTCTTCGATTTAAATATCACGATATCTTGCATGTGATGCAACTTATTTATAAATGGAGAATCTTTAAAATCAAAATCCTTTACATGATTTTTGATTTAAAAAAAATAACCTAAATTAAAGTTTGGATAAATTAGCAATAAATAAGAAGTAATTGATCCTACTATTGAAAGACTGATGTGTATACCTATTCATCATTTTTTATGCCATCTTTATCATTCAATATCTTCACAAAGTTTCATTAATTGCATAATGACTAGTAACTTATTCAGGAAAAAATATTAAAAGTAGTATATGATAAGCCAGAGAACTTTTAAGTCACGCCTTAAAATAACTTTGAAATTTTGCAAAGCATTTACAATATGAAATCAGCCTTTAAATGAACTTATGATTTTAGATACCAAGCCCCAAATTGCAATACACATACACCAATTAAATCATAGAATAAATCGTATATTAGCAAAAAAAAAATATTAAATATGGAGTTAGATTCTTATTCTCATGGTGAAATCTCAAACTTTCTCAAGAATATCACAAGATCAGGGCGTGCCTAGGTGCCATCATCCTCTGCGAACACGGATCTCAGCTATAAATGCCATCAGCCGATCAACAATGTGACATTCAAATCGCAAATGTCTCGATCTATCTTCTGAACACAAAGATAATAGCCTATTCTTCATTGCCAATACACTGCATTACATGTCATCAACAACACAAATTTGAATTCAACTCTTGAAAATCATTCCATACTCCTAAACATAAATAAATATATAGTGAGAATCAGTCATAAAGCACATTTTAAATTTGTTGAAATAATCACTTTGAGGTTGTCTTACCGAATATTAGTCGTGGTCAATTCTAAATTTTAAAAAAAATTAAAACCAAAATGTCCAGTCAAATCATAAATCACCCTTGACTTAGTGGAATTGTCAAAACTCAAATCCGACCTCGCCAATTCGATATATTGACTTTGTTCAAGCTTTCTAAGTTTTAAACTTGAATTATTTTTTTTCTGAAATACATCAAACTGGTAATTCTTTTATCCTTGCAAGTTGCAAACAACTTTAAAAAGTTATGAAGATGGTATAACAACGAAAAAGATGTCGAAATTACAAAATGATCGTACGGGTCTATACAAAAAATATTTGCCGTTAGGTGTTCTAATAATTTCATATATAAAAAGCTTCAATTGTGATTAAGCACTCCCTCCGCTCATATTAATTGTCAATATTATTAAAAAAATATTCAAAAATATTTTTCAATTTACAAAATTAAAATAGAATTATTCAACTTTTTTTCATTTTGCCCTTAAATTACTTATTTTAAAAGTAAATAATATTGATTACACTAAATGGAGTTAAGCATAAATTAGTAAAAAGTATCTTTTATTAATAATTTCTTAATAAGCATATGAAAAAAATATCACAATTAATATGTAATGGATAAAGCTACTTGGAGAGAAGTTAACAAAAAACAATGCATAAAAATTGTACTTCCTGCTATTTTATCTATCATATTTGAATTTGACATGCCTATTAAAAATAATGTTTGAGATGATTACAAAATATATAGCATTAATGTTTGATATTTAGAGAAAAGTATTTAAAATTATGTTGGGTCTTTATCCAAACTTGCTCGAGTTTTTGTTCTCTTTCTTCAAAATGGATATTGATTTGGAAGGGTCTGCAAGGAACATTTTTATTTTCTTTACAGAAGAATTAACATCAAATTGCTAGGTATTTTATAAAATATCTTAAAGCCGTCTTATTTTGTAAGCACATGAATTTTGTAAGATAAATAATTGAATATTTTTAGGAGTAGCTATAATATTCCTCGATATGCTTTTAAAGTTTTTATATATGAAAAAAAAAAAAACATATGAATCAATAAGCTAATGATGCTATTTGTCAATTGCTACCTGGGAGAGAGTTTCTTTAAATTATTATGCAGATAGGGACCATTGTTGAATCAATATGAAGTTTTGTACAACATTGGGATACCACAATACTTGAGGACAAAAGTTTTAGCTGTGGACCAATTTTTACAATATTCTAAGCCGCATAAGTTGGAAGGAGGAAAACTTACCTGCGTATACCATATTTAGAAAATTTTATCATTTATAATAATATAGTTTTAATATATACATAATACACTTTTAATATATAATGCAAATTATTTTATCAAGATATAAGTTTAATATATTTTACGATATTTATAATACATCTTTTATACATGATATTATTTATTTATATTACATGCATAATTCATTTTTAATATATAGTGCAGTCTTTGTATCGAAATAATTACAAGAAATTTTAATATATTTATATTACACATATAATTCACTTTCAATACATAATACAATTGCTATAAATGGTAAATATTTTTCAAATATGGAATATCTAGGTAAAAAATGAAAAACATGTTTAAAAACAGTAAATATTTTATAAAATGGATTAAAAAAAAGTAATTATTCCTTGAAAGTAGGGATGATAATTGGGCAAGTTGACTCAAATTTGGATGGATTATAATGGGTCAAGACAATAAATGGGTCAAGATCTAACCCAACTCAAATTTGCTTGGGTCAAAACGGAGTGGATAATGGATTATAGAACGATCAAGACCTAACCTAATCCAATTTTTACTAAGTTTTATTTATTTTATTTGTTCTTTTACAACATTTTAGTATCTAATAAAATTATATTTTTCCTTATTATGTCTATATATAACATATCAAATTAAAAAAATTAAAAATATTTTGATAAGGTTTCTCTCAAATCAATTTGGTTTGCATAACAACTTGGTTGAAATGGGTTGGATTGAAGGCTTGAGTTAATAAATGGACGGGTTATTAACCCATCCAAACTTAAGCGGGTTGGACCGGAGTCCTCTTTTAAATACCACTAAGTTTGCCTTATTTCGAGTTTGAAGTAAAAGTTATGGCCATTTTATTGAAGCATGTCTGGACTGAAAAATTGGATGGGCTAAGAGTCAGTTCCATGACTTGTTGAATGAGTTTGGTATATCGCCAATTTGAGTCTACCAAATGGACCCGAAATTCTCTAGAAGTTGTAATTTTAGGTTAACTAAAGCTTCCATTTAGCATCGCTGAATGGTTAGGCGATGAGACCTCCAGATCATCAATTTGGCTAATGAAACTCATTAAAAGTTAATTTTTTTTTAAAATTTTTATGATTTTCTTATATTTCTAGAAGGGTATTTTTTTCCCTTTAACCCTTAATTAACTTTTCTATGTCTAATATATAGCCTAATAACCTCCCTCAACCTTTAGAATAACCAAATTCACACGTTCTAAGTTCTCCTAAGGAAGAAACCAAGGTTCTTCACCTTCAAGCCTCAATTTAAGATTTCAAGTTCACTATTTTTCTTTCTAGTATATAAAGTTTCAATAATGAGTATCTTTTTACTCTCATGCTTAAAGTGTTTCAACTTTCTCATGAACTCTTCAAGATTTTCAAAGTCAAAACTAGGGTTTTATGCAATTATGATTTCTCTGCATTAATTCATGTTTTCATGGTTACACATTATGCTTAAAATCTTATTGCACTGATTTAGCATGATTTTTATGACTCTTTAGATATTTATAGCTTCTTAAGTATGAACACAAGTGTGATATGAACTTCAACCTTAAAGTAAGGTAACTTATGATATGATTTTGAGTTTTGTCTCACATTATGACTCTTTGAATGGATGATTTTATACATATGAGCATAATATGTATGTATGTCATATTTGGGGGGATTATTTAGTACCGAGTTGATATGTGTTTAGACAACCCATTTTTAATTAAAAGTATGTGCCACCGTAGGTTTGAGTATACTACTTTGTCGCACATCTCCATATTTCCCTGAGAGGGAATTTAGTGGATCACATAGATATGATATGGTTCCATACTTTATCAAGATAAAGAGCATCTTTTCTAGATAGAATTATAAGTTAAGCATCACGAGCTCATGTGATATATGTTAGTTATAAGAAACTCCCCTACTTTAAAGCACCTTTTTATGATATACTAAAGTCACTATGGTTTAGCCTAAGAATGATATTTTACAAATATGATAATATAGTCTGCTGACTTTGAACTTTTGCATATAGTACATAAATATATTTCCCAGTCTTTTTACTTTAAGTGTGACTTATTTATTTTTCTTCACTGCTCACTCATATATTATTTTATTTGAGTATGTTGGTGCCTCTTGTATACTCAGTATATTCTACGTGATGATGTGTATATATATATATATACATACATATATATATGGGTGCCCATTCTCAAACTCATGGCTAGTAAAGATTGCAAATTTTCAGTCAACAATTGGTGAGTCCTCCTTGTTTGAGGGCTTTATGGAATAGTTTAGTTAGTATTTGTTTAGTATTGGTCGTTGGGGCCCATGTCCCGATAGACTTGTTCTTTGATTTGGCTTGTTTCAAACATTAGTTTTCTTTTCGGCATCATGGATAATTTATATTCTTAATCAGATCTTTGATAGAAATATTTTAGCTTCCTCTTTAATTATTCTATGTTGTATTGGATATGTACTCCTAGGTTTGCTTGGAGTTACTTGTGGTCCCAGGTATCATGCCTCAACTAGGGTATAGAATTGGATCATGACAAACTTAGTATTTAAGCACAAAGCTCAAGTGTCCTAGGATGTTTGAAAAGTCACACATAGTAGAGTCCTTTTTATGGGTGTGAAATGCGTCACACTTATAAGGAAGAAGCTATAAAGTGTTTAGGAAATGATTTCCTTTATTTTGAATCTTGTTCGTGCAATAAAGTTTAAATCTATTTGACTCTTTTGACTCGTGCTCGTGTGTATTTAAGTGCAACCCTCTTAAGATGTTGTTACCAATAAAATGTTTGCAATGCCATCTAGACATTGACATATGCTATAACTCAAGTTGACCATCAGGAGAAGGCCTTGTATACCATTAGAATATCCTAGACACTTCAAAGATTTTGGAGTTTTTTAGCATGAATCCATCAGAGTTTACGAGGTTAAAGCTTAATGTGGATCTAGAGAACTTTGTGGAGGAAATGCAGAGGGTGTTTCAAGTTATGCATGTTGCAGATGCAGGGTGTGGTGAATTCATATCCTATCAGCTTAAGGGTATTGCTAGAATATGTTATGATCAGTGGAAGAAGGCTAGGGGAAAAGATGCACCACCCTTTACTTGGGTTATGTTTTAAGAAGCCTTTTATGAGGCATTTCTTTCCATGACAATTGAGGAAGTCAAAGGTAAGGGAGTTCCTTAATCTAAAATAGGAAGCTATGAGAGTGCAAGAGTGCAGCCTCAACTTCGCATGGTTATCTCACTATGCTCCCAAGATAGCGGCAAATATGAAGTGTAGGATGAACTTGTTTGTGTCAAGACTCTCACATCAATCATGTAAGGAAGGTAAGGCATCCATGTTGATTTGGGATGTGGACATAGCTAGGCTTATGACCTATATGCAGCAGGTTGACGAGGAAAAGTTGAACGACTGAGATCAGTTCAGAAATAAGAGGGCCAAGGCATCAAAACATGAGTCCAGCCAACAAAGTACAAAAATGGGAATCGTCCACCTTATTAGCAAAGGTCAGTTGGGCCAGCCCCATCTTCAACTAGTGCACCTGCCCTGGGTCCTAAAATGACCACGAAGGAAGGGATTATGGCTCTCAGTCTATGGATAGTGTTGTTAAAGGGTACATACCTTATCCTGGTTGCAACAAGTATGGAAAGAATCACCCAGATGGATGTCTTTGTAGTAAGGATAAATGCTTTGAGTGTGGGAAAATAGGTCACAAGCTCAAGGATTTCCCCTCCGCAAAGTAAGGAAATGGGGGTAATAGGACTCATTCTACTACATCCTCAACTCCAGCAAGAAAAAACTTTCAAAAAGGCACTATTTTTGGTACTAACGGCAGCCAAAATTGCTTCTATGTTCTATTTTCTCATTAAGATGAAGAGAACTCCCTCGGTGTTATTACTGATATGTTACAAATTTTGTCTACTGATGTTTATGCTTTATACCCTGATGCTATCTTGTCCTTTGTGACTTTGTATGTTACTGTAAAATTTGGTTTTTGTACTGACAACTCTTAAAACCATTTTCTATTTCTACTCCTATCAGAGAGTCGGTGTTGACTGAGGAAATATATAGGAATAACACTATCTCAGTTCTTCATAGGAATATTTCTGCTCATCTAGTTAAGCTAGACACGGTAGACTTTGATGTTATTTTGGACATGAATTGGTTACATTCATGCTATGCCATTGTTGACTGCAGTACTAGAGTCATAAAGTTTTAGTTCCCAATGAGCTTTAGTTAGAATGGAAGGGTAGTTCCATCCGACTTAAAGGTCATGTCACGCCCCGGGAGGGTACCTTTGGCGTGGTCGACACTCAGAGACTATTTCTAGTCACCAAGCAAACCACTTAGCCTCATCATATCATTCAATCAATTAAACTCTACTGAACAACGAAAAATATAACTAGCGGACACATCTCATCAAAAGTCTTAAAAGAATATATAAAAAAATGAAGGCTAGTAGAAAGAAATAGCTCACAATCTCAACATCAATGTTCAACAATCGTCTATGAAGCCTCTATCACTAATCATGTGGTGCCAATGACAGATCCATGGCTACCCAAATCAAAATATAAGAATAGTCAAATCTAACTTTAAAGCAGATGAAATAAAAGTAGTGGATCCTCCGGAGTAGGGGAGGCTCACCAATTAGCTGCGAATCTCGGATCTTCAACGGAGCGCCTGTTGACAATCTCTAGTACCTGCCTCTGCATCATAAAACGATACAGTCCAGAGA
This sequence comes from Solanum rostratum, assembly GCA_029948455.1. Lineage (NCBI taxonomy): Eukaryota > Viridiplantae > Streptophyta > Magnoliopsida > Solanales > Solanaceae > Solanum > Solanum rostratum. The sequence continues at coordinate 20,596,275 of CM057049.1, forward strand.
GGACATCAATACTGGGAATGTACTAATATGTAAAATAGCTGAGTGAAACAGAAACAGGTAGAATAGTATGGAAACAACATCAACTCAAAAAAATCATCAAATAACATCAAATCATTAAATGTTTATCTATGCAAGAATAAAGAGTAGACAAGTGACACATCAAAAATTCAAACTCATCAATCGTCTCAGACTCATCTCAAAGGAGCTCACCTCCTCTCATCTCATCTTAGAGGAGCTCACCGCTTCTCATCTTATCTCATCTCGACTCAAAGTACTCAAGGTAGGAAATTTATTGGAGTTTCTCTTATCCGACAACAATCACTTATGAGCCAGTGAATGTACAACAATCACACTGATGTTGCCATAGCGGTTCCAAACTTGCCAAGTAGGGAACTCCCAAAAACCATATCAGCTCACCTAATATGGAGTCAGTACTCAATAAGTCCTCTATTGTTTCAGGGACTATAAGGTGAGCATCTGTCCGACTTTAATGGACTTAATCCATAGAATGAGAACATGTCTGACTCCAATGGACTTAGCCCTCCAATGAGAACTTGTCCGACTTTAAAGGACTTAGCCCTCAAGATATGGACTTGTCCGACTCTAATGGATTTAGTCCACTCCTATGTTTGGTAACGCAGTTAATGAGTTCGAGTGGGACTCACTCTTACCCATTTTGGTACTCGATACTCCTCCTGTGACGCAATGCTTATAAGACCTCCATCTCAACCAATCGACTAGGGACTCAAACCCCGTCAATGATCGATATCTCCTAGGGACTTTAGCACTTTCATCAATCATCTCATAGGGACCTTAACCCTCTCATCAATCAATCTTATCAATGACTCAAGATTTAGAACAATCATTAGGAAGAAATTAAATAGACACATCGGTAGAGTTCATTTACAAGGACTCATAAAACAATCAAATTCTTTCAACTCATCATCATTCTCTCATCACAATCAATAATCTCAACTCAAGGCTCTAGACTCAATTCTCAAGTTCATTATGCATGCTTTTCAAATTAGTCATGTAGCGTTATGAAAGTTCTCATGAAAAATGTTCAATTCAAGAAAACAATTAATATTATGATCATCAACGTAGAAATATGTAATTTCAAATCAATTTTTTCAAGAAAAACCCTCAAGTATTCATGCATATAGACTCTTCAACCATCAACTCATCTATGACCATCTATGGGGCACATGAGAGAACAATTCTATGCTTTTAGTTTAGCCTTACATACCTGGAAAGTTGATATTACAATCGAAATTTGATGAATACTAGCCTTCTTGGAGAAAATCCTCGATCTCGGTAGTTATTTTAGAGGGGAAGAACTTGGAAAAACATTGCTTGAAGGGATTATCTTTGATTCTTGAATTCTTGACTTAAAATCTTTAGAGTTCTTGATAAAGAACCCTAATTCTTGAAAAAGAAGAATCAAGGAATCCTTTCTTAGAATTCTTGAATTTGTTTTCTTGAAACCCTAGGTTATGATTTAAGACTCTATTAGAGATTCATGAATAGATGAAGAAATTTGGGTTGGGTAGATTGAAATTTATGAAGAATAGCTTACCTTGATGATGAATCTTGAGAGCTATCCTTAACTTGATGATTTTCTTGATGATTTTTGAGCGTTTACGTTTAGGAGTAAAGGAGAGGGTTTCAATAATGAAAACTCATGTTGTATACGTTTTCGGACCTTAAATAGACCCCCAAAGGTTTTAGAATAAAAGTACCCTCAAAATAACATAAAATGATGTCGTTTAGCTTATCCAGAAAGGGTTCGCGATAGGTCAACGACGCGGAGCTGTCGCGGATCTTTAGACAGCTCTGCAAGTCCTCAATAAAATGGTCATAACTTTCTACTCCAAACTCTGATTAAGGTGAAATAAGATGCGTTGGAAAGATAATTCAAAGATCTGTAATTTGATATATTATGGGCCACTAACTCTTTATACTTTAGGAGATATAGTCAAATGAAGTTGACCCTTCTATCAACTCATACGAAAACTTAGTCGGTAGAAATTCTTTGGACTTGACTTGATGTAAAAGATCCCTTATGACTCTAAATCATATATAATATACTTTAAATACTTAAGAATTGATCCTAGCATGTATATACAACCTAAAAGTCATTGGTCCATATAACTTTTATAAAATCTTACATTAGAACATGGACCTTTTATCATCTCCAATTCTATTCCCACACTAAGAAATTGTCTTTAATATTTGTGTTCAATTAAGAATCATCAATTAAAATCCCATATCATATGAAGGATGACTCGGTCTTAGCTTAGAAAAAAAATGGGGTGTTACAGGTCATTTCATTTCTTATCTTAAGTCTAGGTAAATGATCTCTAAGGATTGTATTTGTCATATGGTTCGGGTTAAAGACTCCAATCTTTAGACCCTTTCTCTTTCTTCAGTTCTGGCAGTATATGAATTCCCAAAAATATTCCCTAATGATATCCTTAGAGTTCCTCCCGATAGAGAGATAGGTTTTAGGATAGATACTCTTCCTGATACGTAGCCAATCTCTATTCCTCCATATAGAATGAATTTGTCTGAGCTAAAATTATTGAAGTAACAGTTTAAAGACCTTCTGGAAAGGGAATTCATTAGGCCTAATATTTTTGTAAGGCCTCGCAAGTTAGAAAGTCGAAAAATACAGAAGAAGTGGAACTAGAAATTTGCAAACCAAAGTACAAGCCTTACTTAAGACTCATGGATGGGATCAGTCGAAATGGAAAATTTGTTATGTGTGGATAGGATCTAAGAAGGGTATTTACAGCTCGTAAATGAAACTATGAACCATAAGAGTGTTTGTGGTTCGGGATCTTAGGTTGGTTAAAAATTGGATTTCTGAACATTTATTATGAACAAACAAGATGACTTGTAGTTCTATTTACAAGCTGTAAAATGGTCTCATAGATGGGGCCATTAGATTTAGAAATTTTACTTAGTGTTGAAAGAAATTATGAAAGGGTTCTACAGTTCGTCGATTAATCTATGATTCATAGATTGAGCTTCAAATATATATTTTAGAGGTTCAAAATATAATAGGATGCGGCCACCAAATTACGACTCATAGACCATGCTATGACTGTAAAAGGTGGTTGTGATTTGAATCCAACAATTTTTAATGAAACATATTTTCGACCTTTTCTCATATCCTAAGTGTAACACTATGTCATTTTGGGTTCTTTTCCCTCCCATATCAACCTAGTTCCCGCTAAACACCCTCATTCTCTCCCACTCTAATTCCTAAAGAATTTTCTAGGCAAGAATTCTCCAAAGGCAGAGCAAGAAGGGTTAAGCTTTCCAAAGGTTCTCTTTCCCAACATTTAAGCTCTTCTTAAGGTCTTCAAATTAGGTATATGATTTGATTTATGGATCTCTTTCATCCACAAAGTCCAATAACCTGCCATTTTACTTTTTCTTTATGTTCTTAAACGTTTATGAATTCATAAGTTGCATTAAATGATGATGTAATAATGTATTTTAAGTTATATTGACTATAATGATGCAATATTATGATTTGCCATGAATTTCTATTGCTTTCTAGTTGAATATTATGATTCCCTATTTAGGATTTTAAAGGGATGAAGTGGGCTATTTAGAATAGTTTTAAATTGGTAAACTCCATCATGATATTACATAGTACTCTTAAATAATGTGTTTTAAAGTTTATTGCATGAGCCCACTAAGTTTTAAGATAATTTCCTACATGATGTTAATGATACGGGGCTTAAAGTATGTTATGAAAGTTTATGAATGTCATGAAAGGTATAAGTATGTTTTGAAGCCTTTTAATGATGTTAAGATAGACCCTTAATGTGAAAGGCCTATTATAACTTGAGTGGATCCCCAGGTTAATGAGCTACTCCAATGATGTTAAAGTTATGTTTCAAAGCTTATAAATGTTTATGTATGTGTCTATATTATAAGTATTCTATGGTACTTGACTTAGCGTCTAATGAGACATTGAAGTGGGATTTTGGTAGGGAACCTTAGTAGCAATCTCTTGTCTCAATAAATATGTGTTACCATGGGAGCCCTTGCAGGCTATGGCTAGTAGATCCACAATAACAAAGTTAAAGTTAAGATATGCATGCATGAGTTGATGGAGTTCCACCCAATAAGTGGACTCCTCATTCCAATGTAAGGGAGGATGTTGGATTTTATGTAGTAGCTTGCATGATTTTAAATGTTGGTTATGATCTCCTCCTACGTAGTATTGTACATGATGAATACGTCACTCTAAGCATGATTCATTTTATGCATTGACCCATTTATTTCATATTGAGTTTTACTCTTTGGCTATGGTTATGCATGTTTTGAATGACTGCATTACAATTTCATGTATGCATTGCATCACACATACTTAGTACATTCCAATATACTAATGCATGTTTTGCCTACATAATATCAACATGTAGGAACTGACGTACCTCTTCCACCGGCACGTAACTAGAGTTCAGACGATCACTGGGAGTGCTTGGCGATGGTCGACCTTCACCGCCGAGTGGCATTTCGTAGCACAAACTTTCATACATTTACACGGAGTATATAAGCAATTTTAGAAAGGATATTATACATATTAGTTCATATCATATTAGAACAATTAATCTTTTTAGTAGTACATAGAACTTTCCTCTTAGAGTACAAAGGGGAGTTAGAGTTTTAAAGCTTTTAGGGAGTAAATTGAAGAAGATTGGCTGGTGATAATCAACTAATTTCTATTCAATCTTGTTACCCGTGACTATTGCTATTATGGTTGGTATCAAATTTTTAATTTCTAGCATGTGTGGCTAAAACCCCCATGTTGGGGTGTGTGCTATTGATATGGGTTTTTGATTTATCTATTGGTCTTTCATATTTTGACTTATCTGTAGCTGATTTGTGTGAATTTATAATTGTTCTTATGCTTAATTTATAATTTCAAGGTTGCAAACTTGGAGTTTACTCTAGATCTCTGATTGTTGCTTTAGTCGAAATTATTAGAGTGTGGAATGGATTAATGGCTGAAAACCTCTTGGGGTTTTCAGTTGAAGTCCACAACCATGGATTCAATAGCAAGGTATTAGGGGTTTTGCTGAGACTTCTTAGGCCAAGCGTGTCCTCAGCGGTCCAGATATGATTTCTTAGTTGATTCATGTGAAACATTCATATATCATAGCTTATATGGGTTAGAAGAAACCTAGCCTATTCACTCAACATCAACTCATTTAGTCAAATATTTAGACCCAGATGGTAGATCGATTCCCAGATTTGCACATCCCAACATCTTCTCTTGATTGTTGTTTAAGTCATTAATTAGAACTTGTTTAGTTCAATCCTTACTTTAAATATTGCAACCCCCCAGATCCTACAATTACTTAGTCCAACGAGCCACTTCTACCTTGAATAACGATTCTCTGTGGGATCAACCCCAACCTCTAAAGTTGGGTTATCATGCTGATGACGACCTCCCTTGCTTCTTTTGAGTAGCTAGGTTAAGTGACATCATTGAGGCATTATATGGGCCGAAACGTAGATCACCCATAGGTTGATTTGATTCTACTACGATTGATAGACTTGACACTGACTTACTTAGAGATGTCATGGATCAGGTGCATTTGATTCAGAGTAAGTTGTTAATAGCCTAGAGTCGCCAGAAGAATTACATTGATAGGCAGGTTCGACCATTAGAGTTATGAAGGGTGATTGGGTTTTGTTAAAGATTTCACCTATGAAGGGTGTTATGTAGTTTGGGAACAAGCTTAGCCCTAGGTATATTTGCTCTTTTGAGATCCTTGAGCATGTGGGAGAGGTGTCCTATAGACTTGCCTTACCACCTAGTTTGTCCTCCGTTTATCCTATGTTTAATGTATCTGTATTGCAGAGTTACGTTCCTGATGATTCTCATGTTTATCCCTTGGTTCGGTGGGGCTGAGTCTGAATTCGACCTATGAGGAGGAGCCTGTGGCTATTTTGGACAAACAGGTCAAGAAGAGGAGAACAAAGGAAATAGATTCAATGAAGGTTCATTGGTGCCACAACCCATGAGTTAGTCTATTTGGGAGATCGAGGCTGATATGCGAGCTTGATATCCTCACCACTTTGAATTTTTAGGTATGTTCTCTTGCTTTATGTTCTAGGACGAATATTGTTATTAGTGGTGGATGATGTAATAACCCTGAAGATCATTTTTGGTATTTTTAGTCTAAATACTATTTTGCGCTTCTTTAAAGTTGCTTTGGATCATGTTAGGATGAGTTGAAATGTTGGATTTCGAAAATCTAGTGAAAAGTGGAGATTTTGCTAAATGAAAAAGGTTTTAAAGGTTTAAGTTGGAAAATTTTGAGTTTCAAGGTCATTTTGAGTTTTAGATGTCGGAATGTAATTTTCTCGATTCCATCAGCTATGAAATGCAAAATCTGGTCTAAAAAACTAAAGAACTGAATTTAGAGTTAAGATGAAGATTTTTTACCCAAAGTTGTGATTTTCAATTGAATTCGAATAGTAGTTTGACCCTGGTCAACATTCGGAGTTTGAAAGCTCTAATTAAAATTCCAATAGTTCCAATGGTTCCAAATGGTGAAACTAATGCTAGAAGTGGTCTCGTTGTAATTTTTTGAGTTCCCGAGGTTATTTTGGGTGTTTGAGTTTTTAACTAGTTTAAATGAGCTTTTTGGGTTCCGGGTCGTGGAGTCCTCATAATTGAATTTTGACAGTTCCATTAAATCTGAAACATCCTTTTTGGTAGAGGTTTTATGTTTAGTTTGTGTATTTTGGGTTCCGAATGAAGGGCTCCATTTTGAGTTTTGAAATAGCTGATTTTTGTTGATATTTGGTGTGCCATTTTGAACTCCTTGTTCGTGGGATTGGGGTGCGCTTTTGCGAAGGTCTAGCTTAAATGGCCTCCGCATTTGTAGATCCTCCATCCGCATTCGTGGAGCCTTATGTGATAGTACTCAATGTTCGTAGATCGAGTCCCTACATTCGCATCGACCTAAGAGGAATTGTGCTCTGCGTTCACTATCCCTTCTCTACATTCGCGGGGTACAGTTTCTACCCGATTAGTTTTAGTTTTAAAAGTGATGGGCCTTGCCATTTTTCACCATTTTAAAGCTCCAAGCTCGGTTTTAGATGATCTTTTCAACGTTTTTCAAGGCAAAATTATTGAGTAACATATTTCTACTCCATTTCTTCTTTTCCCATTAATTAATTTATGACTTTAGCTTGAAATTAGAGACTTTTGAATGTTGATTTTTGATTGAAAAATTGGAATTATAGATTCATTTAAACTCCATTTTCGAAATGGTTTACACTGTTGCAATCCTTATTACATTGGGAATATTTTCATGTTTTAATTTTTAGATTCCAGAAACTTTTTCCTCATGAATGTTTTTATAATTTTGCCCTTTTCACCTAAATATCTTTATTTATAGTGTCATTAGGTATTGAAATTGTTAATTCGTATTTGATTAGATTGTGACGTTTCAGGTGCGAATTCGAGGGGAAAAGCTCTGGTGATTGCTTGATTTGACTACTAGTTGAGGCAAGTAGATTCCTAAACCTTGTTAAGTCTACTTAAACACTATATTTCTTATGCTTGTGGCTTAAAATGATGGATTGATTGTTGTTGATCGTAATGCACTTGGAAAATTGTGATAATGTAGTCAAATTGTGAAATTCATTTATGACTTGAAAGTGAAATTGAGATTGTTATGTGTTGACATATGTTCTGATATTATGAACCTCTTGTGAAATGAGAATGTGAATTGTGGATCCTATTATAATTGATCATGGTTGGCTCTAGGAATATTATTGTTGTGTTTCACTTGGGGGTTAGAGAGTTGATTATAGGCTTGGAACAGACTCGTCATTATGCCTTATTATTGTGATATTTGACTTTAGATGATGTATTGTAACTGGGCACCACTAATGAAACCCTGATGGGAAATAGGGGACGGGCCACATGAGCCATGGCATGAAACACAAATGAAAAATAAGGGATGGGCTACACGAGCCATGGCATGTCAACTAATTATATATTGGTGTCGGGCCTCACACTATAGGGCAAGTTCATGACATATATGTCCCTCATGAGTTTCAGACTGATTATATCAACGGAAGTGTATCGAAGGACAAACATTCACTACAGTTACTTGACATTGTATTTACATCATTTCATTCCACGACATATCATATGATGTTACCTTGTGTTTATGAATGATTCAGTTATTGAAGTTGAGTTATGAGATGATTATACGTGGACTGTACTTGTTGTGTATATGAAACTATCTAAAGATATCTATCGTATGACCGAGCTGTATATTGAAATATGGTTGTATATTTGATCTATATCCTGTGGAAACTGTTAAGAGTGATTGATCTATTGAGGTATTTGTATATTGTTGTTGTGCTGAGACTTTTCTGAGTGAAAATGTGTAGTTCGGCTGGGTGAATGTGGTTGGTATGGAAGGAATATTTATTTATGTATGCTTTACCTGTATTTAGATCCTCTTACTGAGTGTCTGTTGTTTCTGTACTCACCCTTGCTTCTACACGTATGTATAGGTTGTGAGCCCAGTCCCACCTGAGTTAGGTTCTTTCTATACGGACCGAGCTTCTGAATATTCGAGAGATAGGATCTTGTCTCTTTTGGAAGACTCTCGGAGTCCTTTCTGTTTATCTTATATTCTATTTGAGGACTAAGACTCAGACTTATATTTATTTTCTATGTATGCTACATTAGAGGCTTGTACATGTGACACCGGTCTTGGGATGGTTTTATAGGCTTGATATTCTAGTACTTGTCCTATATTTAGACATTATCACTTCCATTTTAATTTATATATTAAATTGAGCAGGCTTTGGGTTACTTGTCTTGGTAGGTCAGACAAGTGCCATCACACCCATTTTTAGATCATGACAAAAGATGCTTTAAAATAGGGAAGTTTCTTATAATAAACATACATCACATTAGCTCATGATGCTCAACTTATAACCTCTTGCTAGATTATAGAACCATATCATATATAGGTGGATTACTAAATTGCCTCCCAGGGTAATATAGAGTCGTCTGACAAAGCGGTATACTCAAACCTACGGTGACACATAGTTATGGGACTTGGATTGTCTAAATTTATGTCTTGTCGGTACGAAATAATCCTCCCAAATGTGACATACATACATATAATGCTCATAGGTATGAAACCATCTATTCAATGAGTCATAATGTGAGACAGAACTCAAAATCGTATCATAAGTTAGCTCACTTTAAGGTTGAAGTTCATATCATACTTGTGTTCATACATAAAAAGCCATAAATATCTAGGGAGTCATAGAAATCATGCTAAATTAATTTAATAAGATTTTAAGACTAAAGTGTAATCATGATAACATGATTTAATAAAGAGAAATCATAATTGCATAAATTCTATAGTTTTGACTCTGGAAATCTTGAAGAATTCATGAGGAAATCTAAACTCTTTAGGCATGAGAGTGAAAGAATACTCATTATTGAAACCTTACATATCTGAAAGAAATATACTAATATAAAGTCTTGAATTGAGGCTTGAAAGCAAAGAACGTTGATTTCCTTCTTAGGAGAACTTAGAACGTGTGAATTTGGTTTTTTGAGAGTTGAAAATGATTAGGGAGGTTATTAGGTTATAAATTAGACCTATGAAAGTTGATTGAGGGAAAAAGATTAAAAATATCTAATAGGAATGTAAGGAAAATATGAAAATTGAAAAAATGATCTTTTTATGAGTTTCACCTGTCACATCGGTCATCTGGAGGTCCCATCACTAATTCATTCGATGAACCACTAAATAAAAGCTTTAGATCACCTAAACGTATAGTTTTTTGAGGTTCTTGGTTCCATTCGTCCAGCTCAATCAGTGATGTGTCGAACTCATTTGGTGAGTCATTGAATCGACTCTCAGGCCGCTTAATTTTCTGGTTCGAACATGCTTCAGTAAAATGACCAAACTTTTTATTCTGAACTTGAAATGAGGCAAACTCAGTGGTATTGAAAGGAGGTCTCAAAGTCCTTTAATTTGATAGATGATTGGTCACCTAACTCTTTATGTGTTGGGAGATATGCCAATTTAAAGTTGACCCTTATATGAACTTGGGCAGAAACTTGACTGATTGAAAAGTTTCGAACTTGGCTTGGTGTTTGAGGTTCCTTATGAAACTAAACCACATCCAATACATCTCTAATACTTAGGAAAGCACCTTAGGATATAGGTAAACCCATATGTAAACCCTAGAAATAATTGAGATTGACCTCATATGCATACAAAGGATGGTTTGTATTTTTGCATAGGAGTTGTGAGGCATTACAATATCTCCCCCTTGGTGGCATTTGCCTAGGATGATAAACAAGGTAGGATGGCGAACTTAAACTCACTTTTTATGAACTTAAACTCTTTGTCAAGGTTATAACCACATAGAAAAATACACAAGGAACGATTATGAGTACAAAAACAAAAAAAAACTCAAACATAATATATGGAGAATAAATTCAAAATAAGTCAAGGATTACTACCTCCTTCTTTGCTATCCTGGGGAATGAACAATCTAGATATCTTTCCTTCATATCTTCTTTGGCTTGAGCTAATTCCTTCCCAAAACTTTAACTGATGCAATTTTCTTGGTCCTAAACATGCAAACCTGCTGATCTAAGATTTGAACTAGTACCTCCTCGGGTGATAGGGTATTCTTTATCCCAACCATCTCCAAAGGGAAAATAAGTGTTGGGTTGCCAATATTCTTCTTCAACGTAAAGACATGAACACTGGATGCATGACTGCTTACTCTACAAGCAACTCTAATTCATATGCTACCTTTCCAATCCTACTCATAATGCGATAGGGAGCCATATATTGAGGACTAGGCTTTCCTTTCTTACCAAAATACATAACTCCCTTCATGGGAGAAACTTTCAAGCATACTCAATCATCTGTCTCAAACCCCAGGTCTCCCCTCTTCACATCTGAGTAAGATTCCTGTTGACTTTGAGCGATCTTCAATTGATCTCTAATCAGTGTTACCTTCACCAAGTCTTGGTAGACTAAGTTCGGTCTAATTAAAGTAGCCTCACCCACCTCGAACTAGTTAATAAGATACCAACACCTTCTTCATATTGAGCTTTAAACAGGGCCATCTAAATTCTAGAGTGATAACTATTATTATAGGAAAACTCTATAAGGGATAGGTGGTCAGCTCAATTTATTTTAAAGTCGATTTCACAAGCCTTTAACATATTCTCTAAAGTCTGAACGGTACACTCTACTTGTCCATTCGTTTGTGGATGTAAAGTTGTACTAAGTTTTACTTAAGTGCCCAATATATTCTGAAAATATTTTCAAAATTGCAAAGTAAACTAGGTACCTCGATTAGATATAATGGACAAAGGAACCCCGTGAAATATGACAATCTCTCAAATGTATAATCTAGCATAATCTTTCGTAGAATCTAAAGTCTTAATAAGAAAGCAATGGGCTGACTTAATCATCCCATCCATGATCACCCAAATAGAGTCATGTTGTCAGTGAATTCGGTGTAGGCTTGTGATAAAGTCCATATTAATCATATCTCACTTTCATATGGGAATATTTATATCTTGGGCTTTGACACCAAGCCTCTGGTTCTCAACCTTCACTTACTGATAGTTAGGGAATTTTCCCACAAAATCAGTAATGTTCTTCTTCATGTGGCTCCACCAAAAAATTTCTCTCAAATCATGATACATCTTGGTTCTTCTAGGAAGAATGGAGTACTGAAAGCTATGAGCCTTTGTCAGAATTTTGTCTCTCAATACTACATCCAAAACATACAATCTACCTTATACTAGAGAGGCTCACTTTCCTGAGGTGAGAAGGTCTCAACCTCTTGCTTACAAACTACATCTTTCAATTTGAGTAGTATGGGATAATTATCTTATTTCTCCTTCACCTCAATCACCAATGAAGACTCAAATCTATTTTGAACTACCACTTCATCCTTTTCAGAATCTATGAGATGAACTCTTAATCGTGCAAGTGTATGCACTTCCTTCATAAGTTATTTCTTACCTTTTTCTACAGGAGCTGATCTCCCCATTGACAATCTGTTAAGAGCTTCAACAACAACATTTGTCTTACCTAGGTGATAGAGAGTACTCATGTCATTTAATCCATCTTTTTTGTCAAAGATTTAACTCATTCTAGTTGAAAACATACTGCAGACTTTGTGATATATGAAAACATCAACGTGTATACCATATAGGTAATGACGCCAAATTTTAAGGGCAAAAACCACCATTACTAACTCAAAGTCATAGTGGAATAGTTTTTCTTGTGGACCTTAAGTTGTCTAGAGGCATAAGGTATTACCTTACTATTTTGCATCATAACACAACCAAGAACAACTCTAGAAGCATCATAGTATACCACAAATTCATCTATACCATCTAGCAAAGTCAAGATTGGAGCAAAAGTCAATCAACCCTTTAGGTCCTAGAAGCTTTTCTCACAATGCTCAGTCCACTAAAATTTGACTTTCTTCTGTGTTAGCCTAGTCAACGGGGCAAAAACAGATGAGAACCCCTCAACGAACCTTCTATAATAATTGGCTAGACCCAAAACACTCCTAATGCTAATCAGAGTAGTGGGCCTAGACTAGTTCTTTACTACCTCAATATTTTAATATTCAACTTGGATGCCCTCACTTGAAATAATATGGCCCAACAATGCAATCGATCTTAATCCAAACTCACACTTAGATAATTTGGCAAGCAACTGTCTGTCTTTGAGAGTCTAAAGTACAATTCAAAGGTGACTAGCATGTTCCTCCTCACTATAAGAGTAAATCAAGAAACCTTCAATGAATACAATAATGAACATTTCAAGGTACTTCTTGAATACCCTATTCATGAGATCCAAAAAAGCTGCAAAAGCATTGCTTAGCCTAAATGACATAGCAAGAAACTCGTAAGAACATAACGGGTTCGACAAGTAATTTTTAAGATTTCCCACTACCTAATGTTCAACTGATGGTACCCAAATTAGAGGTCTATTTTAGAGAAGCGTGAGGCACCCTGAAGTTGGTCAAAGAGATTATCAATTCTAGGAATGGGATATTTTTTCTTTATGGTGACTTTGTTTACCTTATGTAATCAATACACATATGAAGAAAGCCATCTTTCTTATGCACAAAAAGGACTGGAGCATCCTATGAAGAAAAGTTATGACCTAAACCTTAAGCCTAGTCGTAACATGCTAAAGGAGAAACTCGAAGGCACCTCACCCAAGTCACTTAGCATTTATAAAGTATTCATAGATATTTAATGTAGTAAACAAAATTTAACAATGGGAAATAAGACTAAGGGAGCATTCAATCATTTGAAATCCATAGGAAAGTAAAATTCAAACTACATACATATCGTCCAAACGTACCATCTGCATAAAACACTTAGCGAGGCAAAGACATGTTCAAATCTCCTCGAGTATAAATGTCAAAAGAATATAACGTAGAAAGTAAATGTCTCAAAATATAACTCAAAAGTAAATGTATCAAGAATATAATAAGCACGAGGAAAAGATCCCCAAATAAGAGGACTCACCAAACATTAGGCGATGACTCATCATTTCCCCGATCCAAATTCAGTGGTGCACCGAAGTATATATCATATCAGTTTTTGTAAGTGTTTTGGGGCTTTGAGTACTACAACTTTAGGCGATCTCCTGTGTAATTCGGTGATGCGCCAAATATGCTTTGTGATATCAAATCTGACCACCTTCTTAACTTATTCTAGAGCTTTGGTTGCTGCAATGATTGGCGATCTCTCTGAGTGCTCGGAAGATCGCCGAGTATGTTGGCGATACCTCTTTTCTTCACCTTTTTACACTTTTGCTCCCTTTTCAAGATTTCATCAGTATTATCCATTTGTGCACTTATAATCTCATTTCCTGTTACAGCACTTGCATATTTGTTTGAAGTTGGAAATAATAGCACATTAAGGGCAATGTTTCTTTACAAACTAGCCTTAAAATAAGTCTGAAATATAGACTCATCAACACCCCCAACTTACATCTTTGGTTGCTCTCAAGCAAACTAACATCAATATATCCAATTTCAAAGCTTGCACAAAGAGACACAAGGAGCAACGCATACATTTTTCACCTTTTTCATCCCTTTTCGAACTTCCATAAACCACTTACATGACTTGAAAGCCTCGAGAGATGACTAGGGAGTAATCAAAACATGTCTATGCCCACAATCGCTCATGTAGCGGCTAATCACTGCCTAAAAGTATCACCATTTGTGTCACACCAAAGAAGATCCTGAACACTCAAGATTATGACATTGCTCTCAAAGGATCTCTTCAACTCTCACTCTCCCAAATGAGAAATAACATGTAAGCTTCAACCTATAGGCTTGCCATTATTCTCAATCGGAGTTCACTTGACCTTTTAACGGACTAGAATTCCAAAGGACTTTGCTAGGACTGTAATGTAAGGTAAAGGTTGGGTAAGATAGCATATGGGCAGTGGTGGCTCATCCTTTATTAAACTCTACATGTTCTTTTTGGGCTCAAAGGTTCTTTTGGTCCTTTTTTCATTCATCTCCTTTTTTACATCTCTTTTGCTTTTGATGTATCATCCTAAGTGTCTCCCTTTTGCACTCTTTTTTTTGGAAGGTCCTAAATTTTCAAGCATTGTTTTTCACTTTTTCTTTCATTCATTTCTAGGACTCTTCACTATCTTTCTTTCATTCTTGTCTCTCTTTTTCTGACTCTTTCACGGGAGATACCTCATTCTTTCTACTAACACCCCTAACCTAGCCTTTGGCCACTGCTCAGTATTTCAAGCTCAAGTATGGATCAGTGAGAAATAAGAAGGAATTGTCTTTCACAAACATGAGTCAAGGTTACAAGGTTGCCAAAGAAGGAGTAAAGGCTCAAAAGGGCATCACTAAGGATTAATTTCATTGTCAAGGGATGTCACTATGGTCAAATTGACTTAGTGGAATGAAAAAAGGTCTAAGGTCATCTCCTAATCCTGAATTAACCAAGTTACTCCTCAAAACACACCGAGCAAGTTCTAGCTATTGCAAAACAAGCATTTCAACAAAATAAATACTCCCACATTGGCAAAATGGCTTCGTATTTAAACAATGGCAACACACTTGCCATTTTTCGATCATCGCATATCCAAGCTCAATTGCTTACATAATCAACTTAAGATTCCTCAAATCCATTCATAGATTGATTTATCAAGAAAAGACTAATTAGTGAGTACATATTTCTCATCCATGGCACCATTCGAATCAAAGATATGGAGCATCGATGCCCAAATTGCTGAGGACTAGAGACACAATATTAACATTCTCACGACTTGTCATATATGCACGGGGTTTGCCAAAATTCAAGGACATCATTTGCAATCATTCATCCATTCAACACAAAAAGAAAGAAAAGTAAAATAGTAAAAATAAACACTACTCTATTATAACCCAAATTAAAATTTATTTAGGACCCAAAAAGTTAAAAATCGTCTTAATATCCATCACCACATCAACATCAAAGTAAAACACCATTGTCTCATCCAAAATAAAAAGTATCAATCATCCAAAAGATAGGGAACTCCTAAAGTTCACCCCTCCTAAAAGAATAAACATTGCTCTCAATGTGCAAGGGAAAAACAAAGAGTAAGCATAAAAGAAAGAAGTGAGTATGAGAATCCCTCTGTCATATCAATCCTGCTTTGGTGGTGGTGGAGCTGGAGTAGAGGTCACATATGCATCAATGCCCTCATCTACATGTGTGCTCTCGAGATCAATCTAAGGCCATAAGCTCAAGCTCACTAATACCAGAAGTGCCTATCAGAGACTGGTCTGGAATAGATGCTGCTTTCATAACATCCATAATCTCTCTCTCTAATCAAGCTAGCTCATCATGGTCTTCTAGGCTCGGCTCCGCTCCCAATGTCTCTTTGTTAATTTCCGGGATGCTCACCTCCTAGTTCTCTTCACTGCCATTACTCGGAACATGCACAGTCAACTCCTCATTTAGGATCACAACCATATCCACCTTGAGTAGTAGATCTTTTAGCCAATCAAAGAACATACTCAAATAAGTAGATCGGAGGGCTGCCACCTCCTTCTTTAAAAAGTTAAGATTGGCTTTCAAAGCTAAGGTGTCTGCATTTCCAGCACCTGCCTTCGTGACCTCTACCACTCTATCTTTCAAGCTGGCCAACTTCTTCTCATGGTCATCAATCATCAACTCGAGTCTATCCATCCTCAAATTATGGGCCTCTATCAACTCTTGTTGTTTTGCCTGAGCCTCAAAATATGGCCTCAATGCCTTGGCTATGGCTTCCTCAACTAACTTAGGCACATATGCCTCAACCCTAATGGCCAAAAGATCGGCTACTTTGGCCAGGCGGCCAAATGCAAAAATAATGGTTGTAGTGAGTGGGGGTTGGTCATCGGTGGCCTCTGCCTCTGTAGATGGAGTAGGAGCATAAGAGGAGTGTAAAGTAGGGCAAGAAGAAGTTAAACTTTCCTCGGTGCCCAACTCTGTAGTGCTAGACTCGAGGGCCTCAACATCAATAACTAGCATTTTGTCAGCTGGCTTCTTCCTAGGCCTATCCTCTTCATCCTTCAAGAACTCAACCTCAATTTGTCAGATGTTCGTAGATGCCGATTGAGTTACCTCCACATCAACCTTTTTGTTCCTCGGAACTCTGGCTTGCCTACATAAGGTTATGATGAGACTTGGAAATGGCAGAGAAGTTAACTCTTGTTTTGCCCTGCTGAGGATTTTGTAGAAATGATTGATCTAAGGTTCAACTCTTTTTGATCCATAATGCAATAAACTAATGTGGCTTTGACATGGCGAATTATCGATTCATTCTGAGAAGGCATCAAATTGCTACTAATGAATCCAAACTAGAACAATGTTGGTATGTTTAACTCTTTCTTCTATATGATTCCTCCCTCCTTCAACCACGAGGGATTTGAAATTCCAATTAATGGGGCCAACCATGCTTTGATGTCTTCAAAAGTTTGGAGCGGCATTGGGTCTTTCAGATAGCTCCGGCTCCAGAATATACAACCAATGATATCATTAATTTTAGCCTCACCACATGGGAATTGCACACCTTGAACCTCCACAACATCTAGAGGATTTAACATAATTGGCACCCTGCTTCTTCTTTTGGGAAGGACCTGGCCATAAGCTTTATAGAACTCTCGCACAAGACTGGGCACGTATAGGTCCTGAGGTTTGGTAAAGTTTTGGATGTTGTGGAATTTAAGGACTTATCAAACTTTCTGGTGCTGGTCAATTACTCCCTCCGTGCATAATTGTTTCTCCCCCAGAATTGTCATGTGCCCTTCAGCCCTAAGCCTATTTAGGAACTTTAGAGTTGTAGTATCCCGAGTTCTCTGTGAAGATTGTGATAAGGAGTCATGTATGGTCTTAGTTATGGATTTATTGTTATTTTTCTTCGATCTGGACTCTGTTGGCAGAGGTGATGGTCTAGTAGACTTAGGTAAAACATGCTTTCGCTTGGTCATCCTGCAAAATATAATCCAATATGATGTGGGTGGTAGCTGATAAATAATAAAGTGCGAAATTTGATCATAAGAGAAACCTTCAAGCAGACAAGATTATTTGACCGCAGAACATACTTAGCGCTATGCCGATCTAATTTTGTAGTAAAAAAGACCGTCGCTTTTTTTTTTTTACAATTTTTTAGACTTTAGTGTCACGGCCTTAGAATTTTAGCTAAGCTAACCATGTGGCACTAGTCGATTTGCTCGGGACTTAGCAAATACTAGTAAGCCTTTCAAAAAGACCACTAAGGGAATGCTAGATAAGAAAGCTTTAAGAAAGAAAGAGAGCTTAAGAAAGGAAGACTTTTATAGCTTAAGAGAATGCTTTACAAGTGATTTCTGGATGGTTACAAAGTGAAATGAGGCCTTCTATCTATACTACTCAAGAAGGGCCTAGGAGTAAATATTATTTACACTACAAGTCCCCATATTTACACATAAGTCCTCCCCTATTTACAAGAAAGTCCTTCTCTAGAATTCTCCACTTTGTTCTAGGGAAGACTACACAATGCTTGAGTTATCTACACTGATCCAGAGTCTCCTGTGCTGCCTGAACGTCCCGGATTCTGTCCTGTTGGCCGTAAAATGGTGGCAGGTCCTGACACTCTCCCCCACCTGTTGTAGCGACGACCGCGGCGCACTGTTGCTGCTGCAAGAATTCTCGTACTTTGTCCTTGAACTGCCACAGGTCTTCGTACCTCTCCCATGTAGCCTCCTCTGGTGCTTGACCCTTCCAGTGTACGAGGAACATTGCAGTGGCTGGTTGTCCCCTCTTTTGCCTGGCCAGGTAGTCTATGATGCCCTTTATATCTCGATCGTACGAGGCAGTGACTGTGATAGGTGCCCTCTGTGACTGTCCTCGACTTGGCTCCTCTTTGTCCTCATGGTATGGCTTGAGGACGCTGGCATGAAACACCGGGTGCACCTTGAATGTTGGTGGAATCTCTAGCCGGTAAGAGATCTTGCCTACCTTGGCAATGATCCTAAATGGTCCCTCGTACTTTCGAACCAAGTTCTGGTGTACGCCTCGCAATGCTTTGAATTGCCTCGGGTTGAACTTTACCAGGACCAAGTCTCCAATCCGGTAGTCCGTGGGACGGCGCTTGCGATCGGCGAACTTTTTCATTTTCTTGGCCGCTTTGTCTAAGTAAGACTTAGCGGTATCCAACTGCTCATCAAAACCCCGGGCCAAATGATATGCCCCAAACTCTTACCCTCGAATGCTGCCGATAACAAATGTGGAGTTTGGGATTGTTGGCCCGTGGCTAACTCGAACGGCGACCGGCCAGTGGCTTCACTCCTCTGCAGATTATATGAGAATTGTGCTACATCAAGCAACTTGGCCTAATCTCTTTGATGAGAGCTCACGAAGTGCCTGAGATAGCACTCCAACAGGGTGTTGACCCTCTCGGTCTGGCCATCCGTCTAAGGGTGGAAACTGGTGGAGAAGTGCAACTCCATGCCAAGTATCCCGAACAGTTCCCTCCAAATGTTTCCAGTGAATCGCGGGTCCCGGTCACTTATGATGTGCCTTGGCAGCCCCCAATACTATACTACGTTCTTGAAAAACAATTGGGCTGCCTCCTTAGCTGTGTATCCGGCTGTGGCAGGCATAAAGCTGGCATACTTAGAGAATCGGTCCACCACAACCATGATAGTTCCATACCCGTCGATCTTCGGAATGCAAGTGATGATGTCCATGGTGACGCTTTCCCACGGACGCTCGGCAACTAGTAGCGGTTCCAAAAGTCCTCCAGGCTGGCGTTGTTCCGTCTTGTCTTGCTGGCACATAAGACAAGTATACACGTAGCATTCTATATCATCCCGCATCCGTGGCCAATAGTAAATAGCCTCAATGAGAGCTCTCGTACGACGCTGCCTTGGGTATCCCGCCCATAGGGTGTCGTGACTTTCTTTCATGATTTGCCGCCTGATGTTTCCATGCTTCGGCACATAGATCCTCCGTCCAGTGGTGAGCAAGAGGCCATCCTCCATCCAGAAGCGTCGCGTCCTGCCTTGAGACGCCAACTCCACAAGCCTCTTCGCTTCTGGGTCGTGCAGCAAACCTTCCTTGATGACCTCCTGAATGTCGCACTGGACCGTAGTGATGGCGGCCAGTTCGGATTTCCTGCTCAAAGCGTCAGCCACGATGTTGTCTTTGCCTAGTTTATACTCGAGTGTGTAGTCGAATTCTGCTAAGAAGTCTTGCCACCTAGCTTGTTTCGGCGTGAGCTTCTTCTGTGTCAGGAAGTAGCTAGTGGCTACATTATCCGTCTTGACTATGAATTTTGACCCAAGGAGATAGTGCCTCCAGGTCCACAGGCAATGTACGATGGCGGTCATCTCTTTCTCCTACACGGTATACTGCTGCTTTGCTTCATTTAGGACACCCCCGATGGCATAGTCAGAAGCATCGGTGTGTACCTCGAAGGGCTTGGTAAAATCTGGCAATGCAAGGACTGGCTCCTCTGAGATAGCGGCCTTCAAGTCTTCGAATGCCTCCTGGCATTCCTGGCCCCAAACCCACGGCTTATTCTTCTTTAACAACTCGGTCAGGGGCGTGGTCTTTGCGGAATAACCACTGATGAACCGTCGGTAGTAATTTGCAAGCCCAAGGAACGATCGCAGCTCGATTACTTTGGAGGGAACCTCCTAATCTTGAATCGCTCGTACCTTGGCTTGATCCATCCGCAGCTGGCCCTGGCTAATGACATGCCCCAGGAAGTGCACCTCGGGTCGGGCGAACTCGCACTTCTCCCGTTTGACGTATAGCTCATTTTCTCTCAGGACTTGGAAGACCTTCTTCAAATGTTGCACATGCTCCTCCAAGCTGTGACTGTAGATGACTATGTCATCCAGGTATACTACCACAAAGTCGTCCAAGTAGGGTTGAAAGATCCTGTTCATTAACGTGCAGAAGGTGGCAGGGGCGTTGGTTAACCCGAAAGGCATTACCAACCATTCATATGAGCCGTACCTCGTCACACATGTCGTCTTCGGCTCATCTCCTTCTGCGATACGCACTTGGTAGTACCCTTTTCTGAGGTCCAGCTTGGTGAAGTACTTTGCCTGTCCCAGTCGGTCGAACAAGTCGGCAATGAGCGGGAGAGGGTACTTGTTCTTTATCGTAACCTTGTTTAGCGCCCGATAGTCTATGCATAGGCGCAATGACCCATCCTTCTTCTTCTGGAACAACACCGGTGCACCGAACGGGGCTTTGGATGGTCGTATGTGGCCAGCTTCGAGGAGCTCTTTCAACTGCTTCTTCAGCTCCTCTAACTCCGGTGGCGCCATGCGGTAGGCTGGATAGGCGGGTGGTCGGGCCCCGGTCTCCAGCTCGATCTTATGATCCACCTCCCGGCGGGGAGGCAGGTGTCTTGGAAGCTCGTCGGGCATCACGTCGGCATTCTCCAGCAGCACCTCATCGATGCAGGACGACAAGGCTGGTGTGGCACCATCATCTTCGCTCAAACTTGTGATGGTTGCCAAGAACGTTGGCTCGCCCTTTTTCAGCCCCTTCACGATCTGCATGGCTGATAGGTGGGCGGTATCCCCTGTCTTCGGCATCTCGATTAGTGGCACCATGCAAGCCCTTTCCCTCTCTGCCACGAACATCCGTTGAAGGTAGGGATCAATCATGGTGTGGCACTATTTGGAGAATTCCTGCCCCAGTATAATGTCGAAGATGTCCAGGGGTGCCATGACAAAATTCATGTGGCCTTGCCAGCTTCCAAGAGTAACGCCTACCTTATGGGAAACTCCACAAAGCAGCGTCGGCGGAGCATTGACTGTCTTGAGGCGGGTGTTGCTTGGGTTGTAACGCAACCCCAGCCTGTCTGTTGCTGCCTGCGTCATGATATTAGCCTCCGCTCCGGTATCTACCATGGTGCGCACGGGCTTCCCATTCAGGGTTATGTCCACGTACTGCGTGGGGTAAACCTCCTGCTTACCGAGGAGCTTGGCAGTCGTGGCACATAGCTTGACGGTGCCCACGTGTGTAGTGTCTGATGCTTGTCCTTGGTCCGGTGTATCCTTCTTCTCGTGCTCCCTCAAGATGGCACCAAAGTTCTTCATTCGTGGGCATCGGATGTAGCCGTGCGGGCCTCCGCAAATGTAGCAGTCGCTGCCCTTGGGCGCCTGCTCCTTCTTCTCGGCATAGCCCTGCCGCCCAGACTTCCTTCCATAATACCGACCCTGGTTTCGTGGGGTTTACTGCTGCTCCTTGCCTCTACTGCGGTCTCCCCCACCTTTGGCATGGCTATCCTTCGATTCCTTAGCCTTGCCTTTATCTTGCTTGAAGTCCGTGAGGGCTTCTGCCTGGGTGATGGCGTCGTCCAACGTGGTCACGTGCCTCCGCTCTAGCTCCGTTCTGGCCCAACCTTGCAAGCCATCCATAAAATGGAACATCATATCTTCCTCCATGAGGTTGGGAATCTGGAGGGTGAGCATCGTGAACTCCTTCACATAGGCCCTCATGGTACCAGTCTGCTTCAACTCCCGGAACCTCCGCTTGGCCTCATAGACGACATTACTCGGGAAGAAGGCTTTCTTGAACTCGATCTTGAACTGGTCCTAAGTGTTGATGGCGCACTGTCCACGGCTGATCTCGGCCTCCTTCTGTTTCCACCACAACATGGCCATCTCCGTTAAGTAGAGGACGGTCATGTTAACTGTCGTCTCCTCGAACCTTACTTTGTTGCACTTGAAGTAATTCTTCAAATGCCACAAGGTCTCTACCTCCTGCGCATCACGGGTGCCTCGGAAGACGGGCGTCCTGGGAGCTTCGATCTTAGCCTCCCTATCGACTGTTGGCATAGCAATCCTCCCTTCAGCTACACCTCCCTCAAGTTCCTCTATTTTCGCACTCATAGCCTCCATGGCAGCCTTCATGGCTTTCATTTCGGTGAGTGCGTCCATAAGACGGAACTCTAAAGAGGTGATAGTCTCCTTTAGCTCGCACTCCGTCGCCCGTCGTCTATCCAACTCCTTTCAGAGGTTGTCATTCTCCTCAAGGTTGAACTCCTCTAAGGTTTTAAATTGACCGTCGAGTTGGTTCACCCGTTGGCCTAAGAACTCCAGCGCTTGGCCGGCAGCGACAACCCTTCGGACCCAACCCATATCGAGCGAGACGTCGACAGGTTCCTCACCTTGGTCGTCATCACTCATATCCGTGGCTGAAAGGGCTTGGGTCGTCATGACCTCGCTGGGTGCTGGTTCGGGCGGCATTTCGTCCGCCTTCTTGAAGCCCTTCTTCCCTTTACGCTTCTTTCCAACATCCAGCAGGACTTTGGTGGTGACAGCGTCAGAACTTCCTCCTGTTGCCATAATTTCCCTTAGATTGACCTGCTCTGATACCACTTTGTCACGGCCTTAGAACTTTAGCTAAGCTAACCGTGTGGCACTAGTCGATTTGCTCGGGACTTAGCAAATACTAGTAAGCCTTTCAAGAAGACCACTAAGGGAATGTTAGATAAGAAAGCTTTAAGAAAGAAAGAGAGCTTAAGAAAGGAAGACTTTTATAGCTTAAAAGAATGTTTTACAAGTGATTTCTGGATGGTTACAAAGTGAAATGAGGCCCTCTATTTATACTACTCAAGAAGGGCCTAGGAGTAAATATTATTTACACAGAAAGTCCCCCATATTTACACATAAGTCCTCCCTATTTACAAGAAAGTCCTTCTCTAGAATTCTCCACTTTGTTCTAGAGAAAACTACACAATGATTGAGTTATCTACACTGATCCGAAGTCTCCCGTGCTGCCCGAATGTCCCGGATTTTGTCCTGTTGGCCGAAAAATGGTGGCGGGTCCTGACATAGGCTACTGCTACTTTCAATGATGCTCATGCACATTCAGCGATCGGTCAATTAAGGTGGTGCATGTGACCACTAGGCGTATCGTCGAGTTCCCTTAGGCAGTCAAAATGTCCATTGTTGAAGGTGAATGGCATGGCCCTTCATCTATTAACTCAAAATTCAATAATTTTCCACAGATCACATCGATGAATGTAACATACTAGCCCATTATAACACATCAATACATGCTCAACTAGTGATTAGCACTATCACATGGTTTCCATGGCTATATACTCAATCAAGCAACGAATTACCCTTAAAAATGGCGTCACCCAATCTACCATAGGGAAAGTTCAAATCGCTCAAGGGTTGCTCAGACTTTACCCATATCCCATAGGATCAATCAATCCAAACAAGCAACCATTTTTAATAGCACATTCAAGCATGATAACAAATATGTAATTAAGAGAATACCCACAAATAATGCACTATTGGGTAGAAATTCATTCATTAATAAATCTAACCAATCATAGGCACCACCAGTTTCGATATACATAGAGGGAATCAAAACCCATAATAAGGCACTCATTCATGCAATACAAGGTTTAAGCATCACTCTAAAGATCAAACCACTCAGTTTTCAACAAGATTTCAAGCACTAAAGTATGATTATCACCCGATCAACCTTATATTCAAAGGCATTCACTAAAGAATTAAAAAAAGGGCCAAAATATACGTCTTCAATGGTGAGACACTATGAAATCCTAAAAGATGCTTTGGTAATGAATATCCTCAACCTTTTTGTGAAAAATTCTAAAGAAAGAGCTAAGGGGGTGGGGGTGGGGGGTTGGTGTGCAAAGGGAGTGAAAAGGGGGGAAGATGGAATGTGAAAAGATCAAGGAATCTAAAAAGCCTTAAGTATATCGGTGAGCTGTTCATGTTCGGTGATGTCGAACCACACTGCCTAGCACATTCATCAATGCGCCAAGTGTGTTAGGGACCGCCCTTTTTTGCTGTGCACATACCTTTCATTCAGCTTTGAAAAGCGGTGGAATTGATCATCACCCATTGGTTTTGGCAATTTGCTAAATTGATATTTTGTTCGCCAAATTCGACAGCACCTCAAGAGTCAATAAGCGACTTAAAAGGCGGTCAAACTGATGGTCACCTTTTTCACTTGGCGACACACTAGTTGGTTCTATTGATCTCCCTTTCATCTTTCCACTCCAATTTTTCTCTTTTTCAACCCTGCACAATTCAACACCCATTATTCAAAGCTAAAAGCAATAAATACTCACCTTGGGTCGCCTCCCAAGTAGCGCCTTAGTTAACGCCATGGCACGATGTAATTCCTCTTCTCAATCAAGTCATCATCAATTGGCTCATTACTGACAATACCTCAGGATCATCTCTTGGCTTTAGAGGTTTGTATATGTTGAACACTACTTCCTCATCATTTACTTTGAACTTAAGATCTTCACTCTCTACATCCACAACAGCTCATCTGGTGGCTAAGAACGGCCTAACCAAGATAATTGACACATTCATACCCACATTGCAATCCAAGATTATAAAATATGCAAGAAGGATGAATTTATCTACTTTCACCAATACATCATGTAAAATCCCCACTGGTCATTTGATAGACCTATGAGCCATGAGCAGTTGCATTATGGTTAGTGAAGGGGTCTCCAATCCCATTTCCTCAAATATGGCTAGGGGCAGGAGGTTTATACTTGCTCCCAAGTCACATAGTGTCTTACTGAACTTTGAGGCTCCAATAGTGCATGGAATAGTGAATGCATATAATTTTTGTGTCAAGATTACACTACAATTGTGAGACATCTCAATTGTCTTCATAAACCTAGCATAACTTGGCATTTCAATCAATGCTTCCACAAGTGGAATATTTATTGATAATGATGTCACACCCTAAAGAGAGGGGAGGCGCGATTGGCACCCGATACTGTATTGGCCAGGTAAACCGCTAAACATGCTAGTTAACTAAACTAGGGACAAGAAGAAAATTGGGCAGCATGACGTCTGAAAGACTAAGCCTGGACATTTTAGGTCATAACCTAGTCAATAGTAAATCGTGTACATTAAGATAGGTAAACCAAAATGATAGAGTACTAGTTAACCGACAAGGCTGCAACAATAGAGGTATAGGCACACACTATATATACATGCCAATCTGATGACTGGAGACTGAAAGGCGCAAAAGAACCAACCCACAACAATATGTCCATAATAGCCTTTAAGAGAATCACTAACACTGCCGGGATAGGGTCCCGGCTATACCAAACTGTATAACAAAAAGTAAGCATCCTGTGAAAGCTCTAGGAAGAGGTGGAGCTTACCAACTCAAAGCTCAACGGGGCTCCTAGTAGAGGGGTAAATCAGAACCCCTACCTGAACATGCACGCACGAAATAAAATGCAGCGTCCCCAAGTAAAAGGACGTCCGTACGAATAAACATGTACTGATATGTAAGGCAGGAAGTAAAATCATAGATAATCGTAATAAAAAAAGTTAATAAAATACCACATGTGACCAAAACTCAAGTGGCCTTAAGGTCCAATAAGCAACCTCCTAGTGATCAAATATGCATGGTATGCTCAAGTATCGCATGTCGTGAATACATATATATAGATGCAAATGCATGACATACCCAACCAAATGCTAGCAATGGTGGTCCTTTCTGGTAGCTAACCGGCATCATATTTGCCAACTTGTGTCCATCTGTACCATATACATATATATAATCATTTGGGCAAATAGGCCCCATACCTTCGATTATAGCTCGAATTCCATGCATAACGTGCAATGTAAGATATGAATATTAAATGCCCATAGTAGGCCATAGCAAGAACTTAGCCAATCTTGGTTCATTGGTACACTTATTCTCATAACATCATAATCATTGTCACTTAGCCAATCTTGGCTCATTGGTACACTTATTCTCATAACATCATAATCGTTGTCATAGCATATACACATAACTCGAGGGATCCTATATGTCTTTTTAACAAGTTTGGAAACTTAACGCAACATTTAGAGTGAAGCCTTAACTTTGAGAATATTCATAAAGGTACTTTACATAATGCTTATATTTGGTTCCATGTCAATAAGCAAAGGAAAGTATTTAAATAGGATCAAGCGCTTTTGTAGTTTAAATAGGAACATTTCATGGGAGAATATTGAAAACCAACGCGTTACTTGCTAAATGCTTAAATTATATTTTTGTATGGAAGAAGGAGTGATTATGAATACTATTCCCTTCACATTCTAAATTTATTTTAATAGCAATACACCAAGAAGAGAAACACCTCGAACATATGGATAGGTAGCTGGGAAAACCGACAAAATGATATATAGATATTAAATATCCAGTTTAAGCAAACGTTGGAATTTTAACCTTATACCATCATGAAAATAACTCAACTGTAATCCCAGTTCCTTTCACAGAAGGTCTTTCTAGCAACAGAATAGTAAGATATCGCATTTGACGTTTTGGAAAACTTCTTGGATTTCGTACTTAAAGGAGGGACGGAGCTTAGCCTTAACATACCTCTCCAATGATTACCCAATTGCTCAAAGTTCCTTCACGAAAGTTGTTCCTTACATCCTGAACATCGCAACCACTATATATACACACAACTTATAACCACCTATAAATAGCCATAAATTAATATTAATCGGTAGATTTGCCATATAGCATTTACGCGAGGTAATGTCAGTAAAACTTCGTAAAAAAAGACCATAAAAGAGCCCCAAAATTATTACCTGAACACACCAGCTGCAAACCTAGAATAACCAGCAAGAAAACCATTTTTTCCAGCCCAAAAACAGCTCAAAACACAGCTAATAGGAGGGGAAAACAATTGCAAAGCGTAAGGCATGCATTTCTAGGCACACAGACAAATTTTAACGGTAAAAATACAAAAAACTTAATTAAATCCCTTTGGAAACTTGAGGGAACTTTTCCTTCAGTTTGTAATCTGTTCGGGGATGAAATCGCACTAATTTGAACTTTAGAAAGCTCAAATTAACCGACATTAAGGTGGGTCGGCCTGACCCAACCCATGACCCGATTTCCTACTCGGGCAGTCTTGGTAAAACTGGCATAACCTGTTATTCTGAGGTCGGTTTGATGCGCGGTTTTATGTATTGCAAACTAGACTCATAGATCTTCAATTTGATAGGTAATAAACCTTCTAACACCTTATATTTTGGGAGATATAGCCTATTACATTTGACCCAAATTTAAGAAGGATTTCTTAAAGAAACTTACGCTAAACTTGGCCAACCTTTATCTTGCAACTTTCTTGATTGCAAAATTTAATGTATGACCTTTGTGCTATTAAAATAACTTTTAAAAATTCATTATTAGTAAAATATACACTTTTAGTCCCATCTGAAATGTGAAACCTAATTTAAACCTTTCAAAAAGGGCGAGGTGCTACTCAGGCCATTTCTTTAACCCTGAACGTGTATTTAGGGGATTCCTTTGACTTAAAACATTAAGTCCTTGATATTACCTCTTATTGTCAGTCTTTTAATCCCTAGGTGATATCAAAAATTACATATGCCTTATATAATGTCACACTATTCATAAAATAAAAGACAAGAAATACGGAGACTCACAAATGAGTTAAAAATAGAGAGGAATTTTTAAAATTTAGTATCCTCCTCTTTATTCTTCACTCTCTTTGGAAATAGAGGATCAACCTTGACTTGAGGTGTTTTCAACCTCACAGGTGGACTTGAATTTTTTGGAAAAACTTTCTCAAAATTCACAGCATTATCCCCACTCTTTTCTTGCTTTTCGCTCTTGGGATTGCCAAGAGCATCACCATTTTTGACATGAGTTTCATACTGATCACCTTCAAAAGTAACCATACCTTCTTTTTCTTTTACTTCATTCAGGCCTTCTTCAACAACAAGCGATGATCATGTGCCGTCAACCACTTTCCTACTACAAGTGGTTATGGCTAAACATTGTTGATCATCTCCTTTTTTACTAGCCATTGTGTCATTACGTAAACCTCCTTTTGGACACTGATTAAGATGAGTTGAATGTTCCCGAGTTGAGTTTTCAGATGCTTAATGGATGCCGAATGTGATGTCACTGTTTGACTCAACTGAGAAAAGTCAGACTTAATGTCCTTTAGGATTTTATCAGAGGCTTCCACCTTGCTCAAGATTCGGGTGAGCATATCTTTAGTTGGAAGATTCTCTTGATTCACCACAGGGTCAGCAGCCTTCACCCTATCATGAGGTGGAATATACCGATCTCCATTAGATTCCTCCAACCCCTAACTTAAGGTTGGCCAATCCATGCACGATCTCGCCATCCGGAGTTGTTGTTCTAACCTTGATTCTGGGGTGGCCTTGGAAAAGCCGACCGAGAACTCACCATTTGATTCCCCATGTAGTGTACCTCCTCATTGTGACCGCCTTCAAATGGTGCCCTTAAACATCACATATCCGATGGCTCCCACAGTATTTACACTTTTACGATTTTCTCTAATGACATGCTTAGTAAAAAGATCAAGCTGGGTACATTTTAGCCATGTTTTCATCCCTCTCTTGATCCTTAGCAAGTTGCTCCTTGGTTGGACCTCTGTGACCTGAAGGTACCATGTCATCTCTTGTGTACCGTGCTCGATTAATCTTTATAATTCCATCTAGGAGGTTACAAGCTTCAGTAAATGTTTGTGTCATTAGGTCTCCGCTCACTAACTGATCGGCTACTCTTTTATTCGCTGCGTCAAGACTCACAGAGAAGTATTGCAAGAGCATATGGTCTGGAACTCCATGGTTAGGACATTTGACTAAGAGTTTTCGAAACAAGAGCCATGTTTCATGTAATGACTCATCTTCTAGCTGCTTAAAGTTCTCGATACTTCTTCTCAACTTTATCATCTTTAAGGGAGGGAAAAATCTTTCAAGGAATGCATTTTGTAGCTCCTCCCATGAAGTCATAGAATCACGAGGTCGCTCAGCTAGCCACCTCAACGTCTCTCGGTGATGGAAAAAGGAAATAGCCTTAGTCGAATGGCTTCCTAGCTCACTCCCTTGAAGTAGAATGGGAGATACATATCAACAAGTTTCCTTAGGTGTTCATGAGGATCTTCGTAGCCAAGCCCGCCGAACAATCCCTGTAACTGGAGAAGTTGCAACATAGTGCTTGTTACATGAAAATCAACTCCTCCGGCCAATTGGGGTAGTCGGATAGGACTGGTGCTCCCCATTTGATCCCAGTTAACACCTTGCATATCATTCATTCTCCAAAATTCTCGCCATGGACACTCTCTTCATCCTCCATTTTAACACTTATTTTTCAATACAAATAGCAAAAACAAAAAGAAAATAATAAAAACAATTCTAACAACAAGATCAAAGCTCAACAAACACTTCCAATATGAACAAGTCGATTCCCCAGCAACGGCGCCATTTTTTATGTCGCTCAACCCAACTACTCAAAGGAAGCAGGGGCAGTCGTCATCACCATAATAATCCAACTTTAGAGGTTGGGGTCGATTCCATAAGGAATCGTTGTTCAAGTTAGAAGTGGCTCGTTGGACTAAGTAATTGTAGGGCCTGGAGGGTTGCCATATTTAAAGTAATAATTGAACTAAAAAAATTCTAATTAATGACTTAGACATCAATTAAGGAAACATGTTGGGGATGTGCAATTATGGTAATCGATCTACCATCTGGGTTTAAATAATTGACTAAATGAGTTGATATTGAATGAATAGGCTAGGTTGTTTATAACCCATATCAGCTATGATACATGAATGTTTTGCATGAATCAACTAAGAAATCATATGCGGATCGCCGATGACACGCTTAGCCTAAGAAGTCTCAGCAAAACCCCTAATATCTTAGTCATTGAATCCATGGTTGTGGACTTCAATTGAAACCCCAAGAGGTTTCCAGTCATTATTCCATTCCACACTCTAATCATTTAGACTAAAGTAACAATCAGAGATCTAGAGTAAATCCTAAGTTCGCAACCTTGAAATTATAGATTAAAGATAAGAATAGATACAAATTTACTCAAATCAACTACACTTAAGCCAAAGTATCAAAGAGCCAATAGATAAATCAAAAACCCATATCAGTAACACACCCCAACATAGGGGTTATAGCCATACACGCTAGAAATTTAAAATTTTGATACCAAACATAGAAGCAGCAGTCATGGTAACAAGATTGAATAGAAATTAGTTGATTATCACCAGCTAATCTTCTTCAATTTGCTCCCCAAAAGCTTTAAAACCCTAACTTCCTTTTGTGCTCTAAGAGGAAAGTTCTATGTACTACTAAAAAGATTTTTTTTCTGATATGGTATGAATTGATATGTACAATGTCCTTTCTAAAATTTCTTATATACTCCGTGCAAATGTGTGAAAGTTTGTGCTACGAAATGTCACTCGGCAATCAAGGCCAACCATCCCCGAGCACTCCGGCGATGTGTCGAATGTGCACATGGCCGCTTTTTTTTGCATCTTAAAAAGGCTTTCTCTTCTGCAACATTAGGCGATGACTCTGCATTCTGCTGATCAAATTCAGTTGTGCACCAAAGTATCCATCATATCGCCATTTTGTAAGTGTTTTAGGGCTTTAACTGCTGCAAATTTAGGCGATCTCCTGTGTAATTCGATGGTGCATCGAACATGCTTTGCGATATTGAATCTGACCATCTTCTTGACTTAATATGGGACCTTAGTTGCTACAAACATGCGCGATCTCTCTGAGTGTTCGGTGAATCGTCGAGTATGTTGGCAATACCATTTTTCTTCACCTTTTGCACTTTTGCTCCCTTTCCATGATTTTACCAATTATTGTCTATTTATGCACTTTTAATCCTATTTTCTATCACAGCACATGCATATTTATTAGAAGTTGGAAATAATAGCACACTAAGGATAATGTTTCTTTCCAAGCTAGCCCTAAAATGAGTCTGAAATATGGACTCATCACTCAAAAAGGACCATCTGAATGCTGAAATGATAACTGCTGCTGTAAGCAAACTCCGTCAAAGGAAAATGCTAATCCCACTTAGCACTAAAATCAACAACACAAGCACTACGTATATCCTCAAGTACCTGAATGGTCCTCTCGAACTAACCATCTGTCTAGAGGTGGAAAGTTGTACTCAAATCTAGTCAGGTACCCAAACTATGCTGCAAGGCCTTCCAGAAATGGGATGTGAACAATGATCAATGGTTTGACACAATGGAAATCGAGACCCCATGAAGACTTACAATCTAACTGATATAGAGTTGAGCTAGCTTCTTGAATGTGAACTTCACCATGATCAGGATGAAGTAGGCAAACTTAGTCAATTAGCCCACTATCACCCATATGGAATCAATTCCACCAACCGTAGTAGGTAAACCAACCACGAAATCTATTGTGATGCATTCCCACTTTCACTCAGGAATGAGTATCCTCAATTGTACCTGGTCTCAAATGCTCACACTTGACCTGCTGACATGTCAAACACCTAGCTACAAACTTTGATATATCCTTCTTCATGCCACATCGCCAGTAATGCTGGCTCAAATCATGATACATCTTTGTTGTCCCCGGATGAATAGAATATCTAGAACAATGGGTCTCATCTGGTATAAACCTGATCAAATAACCCACCTTAGGCACACAAATCCTACCTCCGATCCCCAATACATCCTCCTAATCAAGTTTGGCTTCCTTTGCCTCCCCTCTAATCACCTTATCACGAATCTGACATAGCCTCTCATCCTCAAACTGGCAACTCCTAATCTAATCCATCAAGGAAGAACGAGCCTCCACACAAGAAACCAAACCACCATCCTCAGAACTATGCAATCTTACCAACCCATTAGCTAACCTCTAAACATCCTTAGCCAAGGGTCGCTCCTCAACCCGAATAGCTCCAATACTCCCAATGCTAGAAGCCCTTTTACTCAAAGCACCAACCACCATATTGGCTTTACCTAGGTGACATAGTATAGTCAAATCATAGTCTTTTAGTATCTCAATCCACCTCCTTTGCCTCAATTCAAGTCTTTCTGGCTAAAAATGTACTGCAAGCTATGATGGTCAGTGAAGATATCACAATGAACACCATACAGATAATGCCTCCACAGCTTCAACACAAACACATCAGTTGCCAACTCCAAGTAATGGGTAGGGTAGTCCTTTTCATGAGTCTTCAACTCCTAGAAACATAAACAATCACCTTCCCACTTTACATCAAGACTCCACCCGACCCAACTCCGAATGCATCACAATATACCGTAAAGGTAACACTCAAAGCAACTTTCAAGAAGGAAAAAATAGTAATTAGACTGAAAATGCCAAAAATAACTTTTAGGGTCATTACATCTGCTCTTAAGTCACTATAGTTTAGCCTAAGAATGTTATTTTATGAATATGATTATGTAGTGCTGACTTTGATATTATGCATATAGTATACAAATATTTTTCTGCAGTCCCTTTTACTATAAGTGTGATTTATTTATTTTTCTTCATTGCTCACTCATATATTATTTTATTTGAGTATGTTGCTGCCCTTTGCATACTCAGTATATTATATGTACTAATGCATATCTCTCTTTGTGTTGCATTCTTTTATGATGTAGATATCGATGCCCATTCTCAGACTCATGACTATTAAGGACTGCAAATTTTCAGTCAGCAGTTGGTGAATCCTCATTCTTGGAGGGTTTTATGGAATAGTTAAGTTAGTATTTGTTTAGTATTGATATTTGGGGGCCATGTCCCAATAGACTTGTTCTTTGATTTAGATACTAGAAGTTTCACACATTAGTTTTCTTTTCAGCATCATGGGTGATTTATATCCTTAATCGATCTTTGATAGAAACTTTTCAACTTCCGCTTTAATTATTCTATGTTGTGCTGGATATGTATTCTAAGGGTTAGCTTGGGGACACTCATGATCCGAGATATTGTGTCTAAATTAAAGTGTAGACTCGGATCATGACAATCATTTAACTTTATTTTGTAACACAAAAGTCATTCAATAAATGGTAATTATGTAATAAAGTTACTTAACTTTGTTTTGTAATAGAAAAGACACTCAAATAAATAGTCTTTTTTTAAAACATTTTGTCATAAAAAAAACATGTCAACAATGTCTATCAAAAAAATCACTTCAAGTGATTGAGTGACTTTTTTGTTATAAAATAAAATTGTGTGAGATTCTGAGAAAATTAACATTAGTTGAATGATTTTTATGTTAAAAAATACATATATAAATAACTCTCGGAGATAAAAGTTATTAAATAAGTGATCGTCTTTGAAATACTAATAAAATCTTCAATTTCTAATATAAAAATTGATATTGTTGTAGAACTTACAAAAGATAGATAGTACCTAACATTGTATTTGAGTGTTTGAGAATATTCTGGTTGATTTTGATATTTGGAAGATGACTATGGTAGCATTAAGTTTTATAGCTTGGTGGAACTTGAATGGATCCAAATATAGGCAATATCCTTTATACTTGGTTCAAAAGTTATTTCATATGTTTATGTTGAACAAGTATGACAAAAAATATATAGAGTCCAATAATTTTCAGTGCTAGATTGTCTCCATAAAAACATATTCTTTTATATGGCTGATTTTAACATTATGCTTTTAAATAAAAAAAAGACTATGAATATCGATAATCATAGAGTAGTCAACCTACATCAGAACATCGTTCACTCCATTATTATTTTCGATGTATGTTTGATAACTACATTATCATCGAGGAGGGGGTATTTTTTTTAATATTCCAAGAAATAAAATTGAAAGAAAGAATATATTTTTATGAAAAAGTAAAGCATTTGTACAAATCTTTGCTAAGAATCAATTAACCACAAATGGATTATTTTTCATTTTAGAAGGTCATTAGACATTTACTTAGTGCTTTAAACTATCTCATTTACTAGGAAAAATCTCAATTTATATAAGTCGATTTAGAGCAATATTATCTTTAAAAATTACGATTTCAAAATTTAGTTTCACCCAATTACCATAATGGTGAAAAATGAACTTTAGGAGTTATTACACATATTAATATAAATACCTTTCATGTTTTTTTTTCCTTCCACAGATTTTCAATCATCTCAAATTTTAGGTCCTTAATGAACCATAACAATTGATAGCTTATTCTTTCATATGTTCAGTTTTATTTGCAATATTAATATTTTTCCTACATGATCTTGTAATTTTTTACGCTATGCAATAATTACTATATCATCATCTTTTTTTTAATCTTTTATTTTTTTAAAAAAAAATATTCATGTGTTTGGGTCGAAGCAAGATTCATATGACTTTTGACCACATTTGGGTTTATCATGATGGAATTTAACACATGTATATATTTATATCAATTTAGTTTTTTACTTTTCCTGCATAATTATTAATTTTACAAGATAAATACTTTCATTATATGTATATATTTACATATATTTGAGTATATAAATACTTTTATATTATATGCATATATTCACATATATTCGAGTATGTATTTATCTTTTTAAATTAAAGTGCTATATATGGCGCTAAGTTACATCGAATTTGCAAAATTATCTTACATCCACTCACGAATTGTTACATTGTTTGTATGTATTGATTGTTATTTGATAGCGTAGAAGAAGTCCAACAATATATGTACCATTTAAAATATATTATTTGTAATATAAAATTTGAATTAAATGGGGAATTTTAATAGCTTAGTTGGATGGCTATCTG
This sequence comes from Solanum rostratum, assembly GCA_029948455.1. Taxonomy (NCBI): domain Eukaryota; kingdom Viridiplantae; phylum Streptophyta; class Magnoliopsida; order Solanales; family Solanaceae; genus Solanum; species Solanum rostratum. Next base: position 20,631,435 of record CM057049.1, read on the forward strand.
AACTCTCACCTTCTTGGTGAGCATTCGATTCTCCACGTTGCAATCCCCTCCCCATTTCCCTTTCTCCTACCCCCAACTTTTTTTAAAAAAAATGAATTAGTATTTTAGGATAAATGCGCAATCCACATTCTTAAAAACTAGTTAACTTAAATATATAAAAGTGCTTGAACAAAAAATAAGAGCAATAAGTCTGCATGTGATTGAACGTATAAAAGACCTAATAACCGTAAAAATTGAGATTAATTTCACTAAGATCTTTTACAGGAGTGATGAAGACAACACAACTATCAGATGAGGAGTTTGTTTTGTAAAAGCATTAGCAGAAGAATAATTCCATTTTAATTTTGATATATTAGAAAGTCAAATTAATTATGGAAGAAAGCATATTTTGTTTGAAATTATTTTATACGGAGATTGTTTGTTTAAGAAAACTATTATAAATAAGGGGCCACCAGCCCCTATTTAATTAAAAAAAATATTAAAAACAACTAATTTTATACATAACCAGCCCCCGTAGTCTTTAGTGACACATGAATAATATTGTCACAATGTTGCTTTCTTTTCTGTCTTTTCTTTATTACAGGAACCTTACATTACATAAAATATTGAAGGATGAATCTTAAAAGTGTTTATCTTATGATCAGATTTCTTCTCCAACATATGTAGTGGATTATTTACAAGCATTCACTTTTCCAAGTGTCCCTTTTACAACTTCTAAAGAAAGAAAATTTCTTTAAATTAAAACTTTCCATAAACAAACAGACATACATGTATATACACAAGAACAATATGTGTAAGTGTTGGAATGCACCATATAAAATATCGAATCTCATAAACGAACACATACTGTCACGCTCTGGGAGGGTATCCTAGGCATGGCCGGCACCCAGAAACTATTGCTAGTCCCTAAGCGAACCACTTGTTCTCAGGACAGTCATTCAACATCAACACAGCGGAAATTGAGTAAGGAGCTACCTCAAGTAAAGGGCCAAATGGCCAACATCAGTCTCATCATCATAATAAGTAGGTACTAAGTACTACTCAATTCATAAAGGAAAACCATCAACATCAAACCTCTACCCATGTCTATGAAGCCTCTAACCTGACTCAACTGTCTAAGATGGGACCAAAACAGGCCATGACTGCCCAACTCAATAAATACGAAAACACAAATAGAAAGGTCTCCTCCGGATAGCAAGGAGGCTCATCAATGATTGAAACTCGAAATCTCCGACCTCAACGATGCGCTTGCTGAAGTCCTCTAACTCTTGTATCTGCATCATGAAACGATGCAGCGCCGAGTGGCGTCAGTACGTGGAATGTACTGGCATGTAAAATAGCTGAATATAACATTATAAATACAGCAGCATAAGGAAAACATCAACTCAACATCATACTACATCAGAATGTCAAGCGACTATCTAAGGCAAGAAAATAGAGTAGACAAATGACTCCTCAATCTCTCACCTCAACATCATCAATAAGAAAATAGAGTAGACAAATGACTCCTCAATCTCTCACCTCAACATCATCAATACATCAGACTCATCTCAAGGGAACTCGGCTCAACTTAGCTCAACTTAAGGAACTTGACTCGACTCAACTCAACTCAACTCAACTCAGGGAACTCGACTCAACTCAACTCAACTCAACTTAGGGAACTCGACTCAACTCAACTCAGGGAACTCGACTCAACTCAACTCAGGGAACTCGACTCAACTCGACTCAAACATCACATCACATCAACATCAACATCAGAGTACTATCAAAGTAAGACCTCACTGGGAGTTTCTCTAATCGACAACCATCGCCTATGAGCCGGTGATGATACAACGAAGCGATGTCGTTGCCACATCCATCCAATACCCTCCCGGGGTAAAGAACATCAACCTCAGTGGATCCACAAGAAAAACCTCAGTCCTCTATTCGGACAAGAAAGGAGCCATCTGCATTGCGGTTCACTCCTCTCTTCCTACGCCGGCCACATAGTTAATGGGTTCAAGTGGGACTCACTCTTACCCATTTCGATGCTCAATACTCCTTCTAGAACTCGACATGCTCATAAGACATCAACCTCATCAGTCCTAAAGGGACATAAAACATCATCATCAGTCCCATAGGGACAAAATATAATACCTCAACATCAACATCAGTCCCATAGGGACATAATACCTTAACATCAACATCATCTCACCTCATCAACATCATGGACTCAAAATACTCTTTTAAAAATTAAACTTCCGATTTTAAGACATCATGAAACATCATTCTCATCAACATCATCATCAAGACTCTCATCAAATGTGAAACACAATCACAACATCACAGATATCATCTTCGTTAAGGCTCTAGACTCATCCCCTAGTTTATTCTTACACATTTTTAATAAAATAATCATAAGGTTTTGTGTAAAACACTCATGAAAATGAATTATGCAATAAATCAAGTTTATGATGATCATCAGTTCATGTAAAATATATGCAGTAAGTAAAACTCTGTATAAAATCTCAACAATCTTCACATCAATCTCATTACATTCAATACACAACTCAATTTACTCAGAAGGGCACATGGGAGGACAATCCCATGCTTTAAATTAGCCTTACATACCTGGGATGATTGCTAACACGATTTCTGGTACAAACTCCTCTTGATTTCCTCAATCTCAACTCCCCTCAAGCCCTGGCTTAGTGACTTTTCTAAGAAGAATGCTCTTGGATGGGCTTTTGGAACCCTTTTCTTAGAAAAACGACTTTTATTCGTCGTAGGGGAAGTTTAGAAAATATAGGAATGGACTAGAATGCCCCTCAAAATTTTAAAGAAACTTTTCCCGACATTGGAATAACATAGTCCCGCGATGCAGACATGTCGCGGACAGTGCAATTTCGGAAAACTCAACTCCATCAAAAAATCACAGAAAACATAAGTGGGGCTCCGCGACAGGTCCGCGATGCGGTTCCGTCGCGAACTCACATTTTTTTGTTTTGGAACGAAAAATTATCTTTCGACTCGGTCGCTCTAAAAATCGACCGAGACCCTTCTCCCACTCAATTTTTTGTGTTGATCACGAATCCGCTCTCAAATTTTTAATCCGAGCATCGGAAGACGCGTTTTGCGCACACCTCTCCCTTAGGGGTATTTTGATGATTTATCGGGCGTTACACATACAAACACTCATTCAGTGGAAGAGCTAGCAAGAGTCGAGGGATTCATCTGATCGAATTTTTTTCGAGCAAAAAATTACATCATTTATATATGATTTAAATTATTTTATGTGTGTGTATATATATACTAGTTTAGAGCACGTGCGTTGCACGTGTATCATATATTTATAAATATAAGTTTTGGTTCAAAAAAATTCTTATTTTTATTTATTCAATTTTATAAATGATTGACCTTTATTTGTGAAACTATATGTCTTGTCAAAATAAACAAATAAAAAAGTTTTAGTTTAAATTTTTGTGGTGTTGTTTGAAACTAGGAGTTTAAACTTTTAAACTTTGTTTATTATTTCAAATATAGGTGTGTTTTATATTTAATCCAAATTAAAAATATTATAAATTATACTTTCTTTCTTTTTTTTTTGTTCGTTTATTTGTATCCACATCTTTACTCTCTTTTTACATTTCCGGCTATTTTGTTAAAAGATGTCTTTTAAGGCTCAAGTGTAATTTCTTAGTAGACTTTTTCCTCTTGAGATTTATGCAAGTCGATGTAGCTAATGCAAAATAGAACAAAATATAAGTAATGTGCATCCTAAAGCTAAGATTAAGGAAACGTAAAAAAATCCCAAAAAAAGCCCTCAACTCAATATGAAAAAACATAAAAAAAAAAAGGTTTAATAACCATCCCAAAAAAAAGGTAACAACGTTGCATATTGTCATCACAATTCATTGTTTGAAAATAAAAATACTCTATAGCATGGTAATAGTATTATTATGTAGGGAGCAAAGAGAAGCTTTAATCTGTTCAACATTCCTAGCCCAACACAAAAATAAAAGGATATCAATTGATTTGAAGGAGGTGTATCTCACCTCTTTGTTCTTTTTAAAATTAAAGAATAAATGTCATTACATTGACATTATAGTTGAACTTAATATAATTGTATATCTTCTAAACTTGCAAACACAAATATTTAAGGTGAGTTAATTATAATATATTTGTATCCATAAATGGCATATTGTATCAGCTATCAAGTACTAATATGTTATTGCATCTGACCTAATATCTCTTTGTAGATAATATTCTTGGTGTATGTTCCTTTTTTTAGCTTTGGCTGCTTTGTCATGACCAAAACCTTTTGTTGACATTGATATTCCCCTTGAGAGTGCAACATATAACTGTCCGTGTGAAAAAACGTGTTGTGGCAAGTATAGTCCAACATTTGGTATTGTTTGTCCTTATGCTTTATTTATCGTCATTGAAAAAACATAATCATACTGGAAATTGTTTTCTAACGAATTTGAATGGGTAACCTTCATTTTCAGGAGGCGATAGTTGGATCCTTGGGATAAACACATGTTTGTAAGCATTTTGACCCATCATTATTTCTGCATGTATGACGTTGTTGTCAAAACCTCTACATATCATTCTTGTGCCATTACATAAGCCATTGGAAGCATCCAAATTTCTCAACAACATAATAGGCATATTTTTCTTCGAGACCAACCTGCATAACAATATTTTATTAGTAATTTCATTCAAGAAAGACATAAGAATGATGCTATGTAGTTTATTAATAATAAATTTTCTAGCAAATCGATCCAAAAAGTAAAGATTTTGTAAAAAAAAAATGAACTACGATAATCTATTTCCTGAGCCTTTTTCTTTGTAACTAAAGTATGACAAACTGAAAAAGGCTAGAATAGCCATTAATGTTATTTTTATCTTGTATATCGTGTGTTTAATTAATTCAATTTATTCATATATTTTTTTAACTCACTTGTTTTATGTGTTTGTGATTTAGATATTCAAATTTATTATTACCACAGCAGGCATCATGTTGCACATGTTACTATTGATAGCGTTGATGACTATCAGTCGTTCTTGTAAGAAGAACTACAAAATTAGTTGAGTATCAAGGTTAGTGTCACCCTTTATTTCTCGTACACACAGATGTTTATTTTTGTTGCATTTGAACATCAAAATTAGTTTTTTGGTATTATTTCCTTATTATATTCACATATTTATGAATTAATGTTATGTAATTAAAATTGTATTTTCTTCCAACTCAATGATAAAATTCACATTGTAAATTATCAATCCAAAATGTAAAAATACCTACTTGTTAATTAACAAAAAATTTGATTCTCAAATATAATCTTGTTTTTAAATATATAAGAAAGTACCTATGTGGAGGCAGGCGCTAGGCGTCAAAGTATTTAAGTAGTCTTCCTGGTAGTAATTGTTCGTGTCATCCTCGGCAAAGTCAAAACTAAGAAACGTTCTATTTTCACCAGGAAATTTGATAATTAACATCTCATTTAGTTGATCGACATATTCATTTCTGCTAGCTAAGATAGCTCGTTATGTGATATATTTAGTACAACTTGCATTTTCATCTAGCAATGGAAATATTTCTCTTATTAAGGAATCTTCACCAGCACTATCTCTCTCATTTTCAATAACCAATTGTTTTGGAAGAAGTACCAAATCATCTCCTATAGTAGGCTTCTCACCATTACCTATACGTAGCAAGAATTCACTAAATGTTGGATCTATTCTTGCTCTCTTATTTTTTGTTAATTTAATCCTTTCCATCTTATGCCACAAATACAATTGTACCAAGCTTATATTTACTGTTTCAGCTCAGGTAGATTTTGGAACTACTGGTAGCACCTAACGAAAATCACCTCCGAAAACTATTATTTTTCCACCAAAGGATTCATTAACATCTAATATATCTCTGAAGCTCCTATCAACTGTTTCAATCATCTGGCGGTTTGCCATAGGCGCTTCATCCCAGATAATCAGCTTTGCTTTTCTTATCAGTTTAGCTCCACCACTCTGTTTTGGCATATGTGTGACTGTCGTTTCAGTTGTTTGAAGTGGTATATCAAATCTAGAATGAGCCATACGACCTCCTGGTAAAAGAACTGCTGCTACACTACTTGTTTCTATTGCTAATGCTATCATGCCTCTTGATCTAATATTTGCAAATAATGCACGATATAAGAATGTTTTTCCGGTTCCTCCAGGTCCATCAACAAAGAATAAGCCCGATTGGCCAGATTCTACCCTTTCTAATATAGTCTTGAATGCTTGCTCTTGTTCAAGATTTAGCTTTGATTGTGCATCAAAATCTTCTGTGGGTATTATTATAGACTTTTCTTCCCTTATTTCTCTGCATCCTGATGTGCTTTCATCATCCAATCTGTGTTCAAGCCTAGGTAGGTCATGATTCTCAATTTTCTTACTCATGCTTTCTAAGAAATAACTTATGTTTTTCAGTGTGCATTGAAGTTGAGCAGTAAGAGAATTGACATGTATTCTTTTAAAATCTTCCGACATGTCAACATAATATGTATCCCAGAGCTTTCTAACATCTGTCGGATTACAATGTACTAAAATTATTGCAAATAAATTTCTCAAAGCCAATGGCATACTGAAGACAACCGCTTCCCGTAGGCATTCAGAAATGTTGTTGTCTGATTCTAACAAACCTCTTTGGTTCGCAACATCTTTGAATGTGTCACACATCCTTCCATTAACTGTTAGTAAGTATTCAAAAGAAGTCGGTCCTCTTATATGATTCAATAATAATCTCAAATAATATCTCTCTCCTTCTCTGGGATTAGTTGTGACATAATAGAAAGGTTAATAAATAAATAAAATTTAAGTATATTTTAAAAATAATAGTATTTGTTGGATGGCTTACCAATAGCAATTCGGCCAATTACTGATCCCTTTTTCTTTTTGTCCATATCTTACCCTGAGAATTCCAAACATAATACTCTGGAAATTCCTTATATAGGTATTTTTGCGCTTCACTATCTACCATACATATTTGAAAAAACTGGGTGAGCATGGTTTGCGAGGCATATTCCCATGCAACAATATTTCTCAAATTTTGATTGCTTCAATAGCAGACTACATAAGAAATAACACACTTTTACACCAGTCATCAAAAGTTATTGACTCAACAAAAAAGTTGTGTATAAGTAGTTTACCTGATTGTTTATTTGGAAGATGTAGTTGAAGGTTAATGACCGGAGGTTGCATTTCACTGAGATTGAATTCATAAATTCTCCATTATGCTTCTGGTGCAGTAACCCAACGTGTATCTTGAAAGTTTTGAATTTCATCAATGACTTTTTCTCCATCATCTGATTCAATATAAACGACACACCTATCATGTCCTATGTTTATGTACTTGTAAAGATACTTTATTGCTTTTACTCTTAAGCAAGACTCCACATTGATGTGACAATTGTATCTAGTTAATAAATAAGAATTGTATGGAACAACCCACTGATTGTCCATTTTCATGCCACAAACTTTTTCGCTCTTTTCATCATTTCTTCTCTTATAAATATGATATCCATCTTTTCCTTGTATTGATTTATTACTAAATGGTCATGGATGATGACTCTTGCATTGGCCATTCTTCATGCATGGATTTGTTGGACGATTTTTTCCACATGGATCGTGCATCATATGCTTGACAACCAAATTATGCAAGAGAGGATATCCTTCTTTATCAAGAATTTCAACGAAAATAAACTTGTCATAATGGTCTGGTGATGTTATCAAAAGGTGTATATGTGGTAGACCTCTTTTCTGGAATTCAACCACAAAGACATGTGCCATTACAGGACTAAATATTTTTTTCTTGATGATTTGATCTTTTAAATCTTGTAACTTTGCCTGAAAAACTCTAGTCACCAAGTCAGGCCTATCTTGTGGAAGCTGTCTTTGTAGCAAATTTTCTTGAATTTCCACCCAGTCGGTATTGCATGTCATTGTCATAAAGAGATCTGGCTTTCCAAAATGTTGAACTAAAGTCATTGCATCCATATATCTATGACGCATATCCCTAGGGCCTCCAGCGAATGATGCAGGAAGTACTACTCTCTGTCCAACTTTAGCTCCTTTACTTTCTCCAGCCATGATACTATCAACTATACCCTGTAATATTTCTCTTCTAAAATTTGCTTGTTCTAGCCTAAAATATTCAAGTCGTGTCGTTTCCAACTTAATGTACATACCAACCACAAATTGTTGGAGCAATCATCCGCACAACAATAATTGTGTTTCCTCCATCACGTATTTTCAGCTTATAACAGTAGTACTCTCTACAAGAGACACAATGTTTACCTCCACGACGAACACCTACAAAAATATTAATATACACTTTTGTGAGTAAGTTATAATTGTAAAAAATCTTATTAATATACACTTTTATGAGTAAGTTATAATTGTCAAAAATCTTAGGTGGGGCGTAATTTTATTTCAAAAATTTACCTTGCTCCTCATTGTCAAACACCTCATCAACGGATGTGAATGTTGCGGTATTTTGATTTAAGCTTGCAACTTTAGTTCTTCGTGAACCTCTTTTGAAATTTATGTTTTTGTATTCCTTGGTGCCAACATGCTCACCATTTGGAAAAAGCAAAGGATATTGGAGTGGATCATAACAACTATAATAATTTTTTATTCTATGTTTATTGCCTGAATGCTCATGAACTATTATTTCTCAGTCAAACGGAGTATTGGGGTTGTTTCCATCTATCCAAATAGCAACAACTTGATCTACTGATGGTTTGTTATAGACATGTTGATCTAGTTTAGCATTGGAAGCAATTCGAATTTGTAAATCGTGAAAGCTTGAATGATCCTTTAGTTACCGAAAGAATTGTGCATAAGGATTGACATCCATTATTTGTCTAATTTTTTCCACAACTTTCTCGCATAAATTTGCTTCTTTGACTTTTGAGATTCTGTTGAATACCTCATTATCCGTGTTGAAAAAGTATAACTAAAAATAAAATGGATTATCATCACGTGGGACCAATGATGGTAGATCGTGATAAATTTGACCTTGTGCTTTGAAGGTGTAAACTCCATTTGTGAAGATGTCAGATGCTTGTCAAGTGTAACACCAAAAGACGTAAATTCAAATATGCTATTATATGCTATAATTTGTTTATGAAAATCTACTGCAATGTTCGATTCAGCAACAAATAACTCATATAATTGAGCTGGAACTTGAGTATTTGCCAGTTTGATTGACCCATCGTCACAACAAAATGTTGGAGTTTCATGTTGAAACCTCTTAGCATGACAGTGTATGCACTCTGTAACTTTTTTCAACTTTTGAATGCATGATATTGATGGTACATAGTCAATTTGGCCTAAATTAATATAGTCAAATGTTACAAATCATAATAAATAATAAATATAACACTAATAGAATGCTACTAAACATAATAGGCAAATCAGTATTACATTACCTTCAGTTTCACACTATTTTGATAGAGCCTTCTGGAACCAATCTCTTTTGCGTTGTTTTATCAACCTTCTTTCTTCAATATTAATATCTTCTGTGGAATGAATTCTTTTGCTAGCTTTAAAGAGAAATAAATAGTTTGTTTAAATTTGAAGACTTACAAATAAAGAGCAAAATATCCAAACACATTGAAGTCTGATAATTAAAATTTCAATAATTGTTATTTCTTATATCTGCATAGCTTGAGTTGCTCACTTGGTTGTGTTTATAAGCTTATAGGTTTGTGATGGCCAAAAGGTGATTCTTTTTTTTCTCTTTATGTGAGGCTTATGTCTGTGATCTTACCAATTTTCTCAAAAAAAAAAAAAAACTGTGATCTTACCAATATATAATGCTTTCTTTTTCTGTATTAGAAATTCAAGTTATCTTATTTTGTTTGGTCCCCATTATTTTAAAGTTGCTTTACCATTTAAACAGTAATGTAATGATGTTATTAAGAGTTGCGTACGGCAGACACCGATGCTGAAAATTTCTAATTATTAAAGTAGAATTATGTAATTTTGAGGATTTCCTATTTGTAAGCAAGACGACTATATCAAAGCTTTGTTTATCTCATATCTCTCTTATATTGTTTTTGTGTGTGTTTGGGAACTTTGTGAAGTGTTGACCATTTTCAGTTTATACAAAAGATTAACCATAAATATAAGCCAGTTGGACTTACCGGACTTTTGTAGTTCATGTGCATTGTTATTTTTAGCATCTACGTTTGATGATCCATTTAAAGAAATATATTTGCGAAACTTTCGAATGGCTTGAGCAACTTTGACTTGATCTATTTAGAGGAAATAATGAAATTATGTTTATTAGGTAAAAATAATAGGTAAAAACATAAGGTGTTCATTATTTTTATATGTACCTTGTTTTGTCATGTGTTTAATGAATAATATCCTGTGACATACAATAGATCAGTACTAGTTATATTATAATTAAACAAAATAGATATTGCATAATTCAATCAAATTAGAAGAATATATAGAATGAAGGTTAACAACTAAATATTATATGCTATGCCAACAGAAGTTGCAGTAGAGTAATATCTTTGTGTTTGTTCTTCTTGTCATCGGACCTGCATATTGTGTAGTGAGTAAAATATATTAACTATATTTTAATAAAATTTATTAATTTGAGTATTAAGTAGTAAAATATAATTCAATATTACTATTTTTGTAAAGCTATTGCATTTTCAATAGTGGGGTTTATTCACATATTACTAATAGATGTAAAAGATATCCCAAAATTTCCTACAAAGAATTAAAGAAAGTTAGGGCATTAAAAAGATATAGAATATATTATAAACACAACAACTAATATAATACCTTGATATCGCGTACTTCTAACATCACACAATGTTAGTAATATTGTTATTGTTTTTCGATCGCATCTAAATTTGGTAACACATAAGAGCAAATTTTGAAATATATAAAAGAAGATTTTTTTTAAAACAATAATTATTTTCAACTTTTAGGATTTTTTAAAAAAAACACCAAAATTAATTATGTAAAATGATTAAGTTCAACATACTTCTCATTCATAAGTACCATCTCTCTTCGTTTTGTTTTTCCTTCTGTGAAGATCTTTGAACTCACAAAAATTCCAAGTATATCTACAAAGATGATTAAGTATGTAATCACATACAAAATTGTAAAATAAATAAGAGTAAAATAATATATTTATATGCAATATTAAGTTAGTCAATGAAAGTTCACATAAATTACCGAAGTTTGTTCCCTTGATACATAATGTTGCATCTTCAATGAAACAAAATTGTTTGAAAAAGAAACTGTAGAAAAGGGGCTATTACATTGTTGCACTATAGTGTTGATGATGAATCCAACCTCAATCTCCTTATTTACCGATAAAAAATTAGGATTAGAACCATCAATGCGTCCGTTTATGATGTAACAAATATTACCTTGCTCCCAAAATTTTTCCCACTTTAGAACATGTTCATTGAAAAGTATAGCATTAACTTTGGTATCCTGAAAAAAAAATTCTGAATCCTTAAAATATATACATGTAATATGAAAAAATATAAAAAAAAATAATAAGAAGATGACTACCTCTTCATCAACTAATGTGATAGTCCTTCGAGTACCTTTATTTGTTCCTCTTTTATACTCTTTTATTGCTCCACTTTCGATTACCAAGACTTTTTGTCACACCCCGGGAGGGTACCCTAGGCGTGGCCGGCACTCAGAGACTATTGCTAGTCCCCAAGCGAACCACTTGGACTCATCGTCACATCATACTCAACAGCGGAAGAAACATCCTCAAGGAAAAGACCTTAATATAATTAAAATAATCAAGCCTTTATACAAAATGTTAATTTCCAACAAAGAATAGTTGGAAAAACAATACATCACATCCTCTACTCAGTGTCTATGAAGCCTCTAACTCAAACATCTCAATGGTACCATGACAGGCCATGGTTACCCAACTCAAGGAAAATAAAGTACAACTCAAGCTAGATGATAAAAATATGGAAATCCTCCGAAAACAAGGAGGTCTCACCAATCAGCTGAATGCGAATAGATCCTCAACGAAGCGCCTGTTAATGATCTCTAATACCTGACTCTGCATCATAAAACGATGCAGTCCCAGAAGGGGACATCAGTACTTGGAATGTACTGGTATGTAAAATAGCTGAGTGAAACAGAAACAAGTAGAATAATATAGGAATAACATCAACTCAACATCATACTCCATCAGAATGTCAAATGTCTATCTAAAGAAAGAATAAAGAGTAGACAATGACCCATCAACATCTCATCAATACATCATCAATACATCAGACTCACCTCAAGGAAACTCAACTCGACTCAACTCAACTCAACTCGACTCGACTCAACTCAACTCAACTCAAGGAACATCAACATCAACTCAACTCAACTCAGGAACATCGACATCAACTCAACTCAAGGAACATCAACATCAACTCATCTCAGGGAACATCGACATCAACTCAACTCAGGGAACTCGACTCAAACATCACATCAACATCAACATCAGAGTCCTATCAAAAGGAACCTAACTGGGAGTTTCTCTAACCGACAACCATCACTTATGAGCCAGTGATGATACAACGAAGCGATGCTGTTGCCACATCCATCCAATACCCTGCCCGGGGTAAAGGACATCACATCAGTGGATCCACAAAAACATCAAACATCAGTCCTCTTTTGGGACAAGATAGGAGCCATCCGCATTGCGGTTCAATCCTCCCTTCCTACGCGGGCCACGTAGTTAATGGGTTTGAGTGGGACTCACTCTCTACCCATTTCGGTGCTCAATACTCCTCCCAGAACTCGACATGCTCATAAAACATCATCATCATCAGTCCCATAGGGACATAATACATCATCATCAGTCACATAAGGACATGATATAATACCTCAACATCAACATCGGTCCCAGAGGGACATAGTACATCATCTCAACATCAACATCAGTCCCATGGGGACATATTATAAAACCTCAACATCAACATCGGTCCCAGAGGGACATAGTACCTCACCTCATAACATCAACATCAACATCATAGACTCAAGATACTCTTTTAGAAATTAAACTTCCCATTTTAAGACATCATAAAACGTCATTCTCATCAACATCATCATCAAGACTTTCATCAAATGTGAAACACAATCACAACATCACAACATCATCATCGTCAAGGCTCTAGACTCATCCCTAAGTTCATTATGCATGCTTTTCAAATAATCATGTAAGGTTATGCAAAATCACATGAAAAATGTTAACTTCAAGAAAACAAATAGTATGATGATCATCAACTTAGAAAACATGTAATTTCAAATCAATTTTTCAATGAAAAACTCTCAAATATTCATGCACACATACTCTTCAACCATCAACTCATCTTTGACCTCTATGGGGCACATGAGAGAACAAACTCATGCTTTTAGTTTAGCCTTACATACCTGAAAATTTGATATTACAATCAAAATTTGATGAATACTCGTTTCTTGGAGAAAATCCTCAATCTCGTTGTTCTTTTAGAATGAAAGAACTTGGAAAGACATCGTTTGAAGAGCTTCTTTTTGATTCTTGACTTTTTGACTCAGAATCTTTAGAGTTTCTTGATGAAGAACCCTAATTCATGGAAAGAAGAATCAAGGAATCCTTTGTTGGGATTCTTGATTTCGCTTTCTTGAAACCCTAGGTTAGGATTTAAGATTCTATTAGGGATTTCATGAATAGATAGAGAAAATAGCTTAAAGCTTATGAAGAATAACTCACCTTGATGAAGAATCTTGAAAGTTAATCCTAACTTGATGACTTTCTTGATAATTCTTGAGCGTTTTATGTTTAGGAGTGAAAGAGAGGGTTTTGACTTATGAAACTGACGTATAATGCGTTTTGGGACCTTAAATAGACGCCCAAAGGCTTTAGGGTAAAGTACCCTCAAAATAAAATAAAGAAACGTCGGTTAGCTTATCCAGAAAGGGTTCGCGATAGGTCCGCGTCGCGGAGCCGTCGCGGACCTTCAGACAGCTCTGTAGGTCTCCAGTAAAATGGTCATAACTATCTAATCCGAACTCCGTTTAACGCGAAATAAGATGCGTTGGAAAGATAATTCAAAGATCTTTAATTTGATATATTATGGGTCACCTAACTCATTATACTTTAGGAGATATGATCATTTGAACTTGACCCTTTCATCAACTCATATGAAAACTTAGTCACTAGAAATTCTTTGGACTTGGCTTGATGTAAAAGATCCTTTATAACTCTAAATCACATCTAATATACTTTAAATACTCAGGAATTGATTCTATCATATGAAGGATGCCTCAATCTTAGTAAAAAAAAGTTGGGGTGTTACATTATCTCCCCCTTGGGATCATTCGTCCTCGAATGATGAGTAAAGTAGACATCAAGGCACGAATAAGAATCAGAACTCTTCTCAAAACTCACTCAATCAAATAAACTCTCGACTTCTCATCAATCTTAAACCATCTCCATTCAGACTCAAGAATGGACACATCAATTCAGAATTAGAGAACTCAATTTAAATCAAGAGTAAGGAAATTACATCTTACATTCTCTTCATCAAGCACGAATGGAACATCGAAACTCAATCAATTTGAATCATTTAGACACCTTGTCAATCAGTCTTTTGAACTCAGGAAGGAAGTCATCAACTCAAATTGAGAATAGGAACATCGTATAAACAAGACTCTGAGGACACTCTCATGCTCAAGTCCCCACCTCAATTGTGCCCTTTTTTTTTGGCACTTTACCCCATCAATGCAAACTCATAGCTCTTATTCAAACCTCTACCTAACCACCTCTTCTTCTTTCATTCAGGCCCAGTTCTAAGCCTCAAGGTGTCATTCTTAAGGTGATCATATTCATATAAAACTAATCCTCAATACTCAGCTCTATACTCGAAATATTTATTATGAAGTCTTCAATAGTCTATCATTCATACTCGCACAATAACATCCTCTTTATCTATGTCTCAGAATTTTTCAAGCCTACTTGTCACTTCTACCTCCACCATTCAATGAACTCTCACTCAAAGTCACATCAACATACTCTTACCTATCTATTGTGCATCATACGATCTCATCTCTTTCCTCCTTCTTATCTCTATCCTTACATGACACAAGTTTAATACCGATATCACAAAGAGGATATATTCACTCCTTCTCATCCACCTCATTCTCAGTCTACTATTATCCACATCATTATTTGGACGTGGAGGAACTCATCATCTCCCCCTTTGACGAAACCCCCAAACTACCACCTCTCCATGCAGTATAAGCATGATTATACCTCTAAAATTTGATACCCTACATCATACTATCAACAATGGCATAATAAGCCGAAGGTCAGTACACGTGTAAGATGACATCAGAATCAAGAACCCTCACTCAATAGTAACTTGTACTTAGAGAATAATGCTCGTCCTCATCACTCTAATACACTCGCATTATAGCATCCACGCATTTAAGCCTACCATAGCAGCTTACACTCTCGATTACATGAACTCTTACCTCGGGAGATACTAATATGATTTTACCTATCTGTTAGACTCCTCACGATTTCTCTAACTGCTCCTCCTCATCTATAACCTTAAAAGGAAATGGCATCACATCATCATCAGAATTAAGAACTCTTATTCACTCTTGAATTCGTCTACCTCAAGCTCTTCTCCTCTTCTCTCAAGCTCTAGTCCTATTCAATTGTTAGAAAAGGACTTAGAATGGGATTTTAGACTCTTTTCATGTCGAAACGACTTATATTAGTCGTATAGGGAATTTATAAGGTGTTAGGAATGGACCAGAATGCCCCTCAATAATTTTAGAAATTTCCAGCCTCGAAGTGACTCAGTCCGCGACGCGGACTGGTCGCGAACAGTACATTTTCTTCAAAACTTTTCTGAACGAGTTTTCTCAATCCCGTCGAAAAATTTTGAAAAAACGCAAGTGTCACTCCGCTACAGGTGCGCGACGCGCCTCTGTCGCGCACCGACACTGTTTCGGTGTTTGGATCGAAAAATTATCTTTTCACTCGGTCACTCTAAAAATCGACCGAGGCCCTTCCCCTACTCAATTTTTTGTGCTGATCACAAATCCGGCCTCGAATTCGCTACCCGAGCATCAGAAGACGTGTTATGCGCACATCTCTCCTCTAGGGGTACTTTGGTAATTTTACCGGGGCTTACATCAACTCTTCCTTAGCTCTCAAGGTCCTCTCTCTAAGTTTATAAATCAATTTCCTCTACTAGGCTATAAGCATATACCTCCACATGGTCAAGGAACCACTATCCACAAGAATATCTTAAACCCTTCGGTTATGCTATAGTCGCATACATATAGCTAGCCACTCAGACTCTTTTCAACGCTATTACTCTTAGCTCCTTCCAGTCTCTATGGAAATCTCTCTATGTTTGCTATTCTTATAGCGTACATAACCACTTCCCACAACTCTCACAATCTAACCTCTTCTTTTGCCTGCTGGTACTCAACTTCTGTGCTCCCATAAATTTAATTGCATGAGAATTAGTCTACCATGGAAACTCGTTATCATCAATTGATGATCCCCAAATCAACTTAGTTACTCATGATGATTAAGATTACTTACATCAGCGTACTTTACATCGATAACTCAAATATACTATATAGATTCTTATAGCAGTTATAACTTAGAGCTTCACACATCTTTACACAATCATGGATACATATCTTAAGCCTCTTCTTATCTGTCTAACCTCATAACTCGGTGAGTCTCATAAACTCACACTTAAAAATCATAAGCCTAATTTAGATCTATCAAATCGAAAGCACTCTTTTTCCTCTATTCAACATCTACACTTCACCATCATTAGTATGAATACTACAACATATCAACATAACTTCCTACTAGTCTGAGCACGCCCTACCACATTCTAACAACAACTCTTCCTCTATACCTCATCATGAAAATCACTAGAGTACTTATGACTCTTTCATCAACTTATGGCAATCAACTCAGCACATCATTACTTACCTAATAAATACTTAACTCTAACTACAAGCCTCACCCAGTCATCACTCTTGTCATCTCGTCCCTTTCTTTCCATCATCATCCTTCTAACTCTGGGATGATTCGATTCTACTCAGGATTTATAAGACCTCATATCTCACTCTTAGGTGGTAACATCAAACTCTTTAGAGACATAGGTTCTCCTTTCATGGGTCACATCGGAAGCAAGTTTTGAAAAACAAATGGGTCTAGGTATATCTAGAGATAACTCAAATACACGATTCATATGATTAATAGTGCACTCGTCCTAGTCAATCAACTTCGCATCTCGGTCGGCTTTTCACAAGCCTAGACAGTCTCTCTACCATTCCGATTACTTTATCTCAAAGGGTCTCATCTGTAAGAGTTAGAAAATTACTGTCGCTATCACCTCGTGGACGAGGCATCGTCGAAAGGTTTAGAGCAACGCACGAATCATCGCAAATTTCTTAGGAAAGAGCTCTATCGCACGATCAGAATCTAAAAGAAGGGAAACTTATCCTAAATGTCCTATAGCCTCCCCATTATGGATGTGGCGCGCTTCACACCAATAATAAGGACTCCACTAGACACGGCTTCATAGACTCCCTAGGACACTTGAACTCTGTGCTCTGATACCAAGTTTGTCACGCCCCGGGAGGGTACCCTAGGCGTGGCCGGCACTCAGAGACTATTGCTAGTCCCCAAGCGAACCACTTGGACTCATCGTCACATCATACTCAACAGCGGAAGAAACATCCTCAAGGAAAAGACCTTAATATAATTAAAATAATCAAGCCTTTATACAAAATGTTAATTTCCAACAAAGAATAGTTGGAAAAACAATACATCACATCCTCTACTCAGTGTCTATGAAGCCTCTAACTCAAACATCATAATGGTACCATGACAGGCCATGGTTACCCAACTCAAGGAAAATAAAGTACAACTCAAGCTAGATGATAAAAATATGGAAATCCTCCGAAAACAAGGAGGTCTCACCAATCAGCTGAATGCGAATAGATCCTCAACGAAGCGCCTGTTAATGATCTCTATTACCTGCCTCTGCATCATAAAACGATGCAGTCCCAGAAGGGGACATCAGTACTTGGAATGTACTGGTATGTAAAATAGCTGAGTGAAACAGAAACAAGTAGAATAATATAGGAATAACATCAACTCAACATCATACTCCATCAGAATGTCAAATGTCTATCTAAAGAAAGAATAAAGAGTAGACAATGACCCATCAACATCTCATCAATACATCATCAATACATCAGACTCACCTCAAGGAAACTCAACTCGACTCAACTCAACTCAACTCGACTCGACTCAACTCAACTCAACTCAAGGAACATCAACATCAACTCAACTCAACTCAGGAACATCGACATCAACTCAACTCAAGGAACATCAACATCAACTCATCTCAGGGAACATCGACATCAACTCAACTCAAGGAACATCAACATCAACTCATCTCAGGGAACATCGACATCAACTCAACTCAGGGAACTCGACTCAAACATCACATCAACATCAACATCAGAGTCCTATCAAAAGGAACCTAACTGGGAGTTTCTCTAACCGACAACCATCACTTATGAGCCAGTGATGATACAACGAAGCGATGCCGTTGCCACATCCATCCAATACCCTGCCCGGGGTAAAGGACATCACATCAGTGGATCCACAAAAACATCAAACATCAGTCCTCTTTTGGGACAAGATAGGAGCCATCCGCATTGCGGTTCAATCCCCCCTTCCTACGCGGGCCACGTAGTTAATGGGTTTGAGTGGGACTCACTCTCTACCCATTTCGGTGCTCAATACTCCTCCCAGAACTCGACATGCTCATAAAACATCATCATCATCAGTCCCATAGGGACATAATACATCATCATCAGTCACATAAGGACATGATATAATACCTCAACATCAACATCGGTCCCAGAGGGACATAGTACATCATCTCAACATCAACATCAGTCCCATGGGGACATATTATAAAACCTCAACATCAACATCGGTCCCAGAGGGACATAGTACCTCACCTCATAACATCAACATCAACATCATAGACTCAAGATACTCTTTTAGAAATTAAACTTCCCATTTTAAGACATCATAAAACGTCATTCTCATCAACATCATCATCAAGACTCTCATCAAATGTGAAACACAATCACAACATCACAACATCATCATCGTCAAGGCTCTAGACTCATCCCTAAGTTCATTATGCATGCTTTTCAAATAATCATGTAAGGTTATGCAAAATCACATGAAAAATGTTAACTTCAAGAAAACAAATAGTATGATGATCATCAACTTAGAAAACATGTAATTTCAAATCAATTTTTCAATGAAAAACTCTCAAATATTCATGCACACATACTCTTCAACCATCAACTCATCTTTGACCTCTATGGGGCACATGAGAGAACAAACTCATGCTTTTAGTTTAGCCTTACATACCTGAAAATTTGATATTACAATCAAAATTTGATGAATACTCGTTTCTTGGAGAAAATCCTCAATCTCGTTGTTCTTTTAGAATGAAAGAACTTGGAAAGACATCGTTTGAAGAGCTTCTTTTTGATTCTTGACTTTTTGACTCAGAATCTTTAGAGTTTCTTGATGAAGAACCCTAATTCATGGAAAGAAGAATCAAGGAATCCTTTGTTGGGATTCTTGATTTCGCTTTCTTGAAACCCTAGGTTAGGATTTATGATTCTATTAGGGATTTCATGAATAGATAGAGAAAATAGCTTAAAGCTTATGAAGAATAACTCACCTTGATGAAGAATCTTGAAAGTTAATCCTAACTTGATGACTTTCTTGATGATTCTTGAGCGTTTTATGTTTAGGAGTGAAAGAGAGGGTTTTGACTTATGAAACTGACGTATAATGCGTTTTGGGACCTTAAATAGACGCCCAAAGGCTTTAGGGTAAAGTACCCTCAAAATAAAATAAAGAAACGTCGGTTAGCTTATCCAGAAAGGGTTCGCGATAGGTCCGCGTCGCGGACCTTCAGACAGCTCTGTAGGTCTCCAGTAAAATGGTCATAACTATCTACTCCGAACTCGTTTAACGCGAAATAAGATGCGTTGGAAAGATAATTCAAAGATCTTTAATTTGATATATTATGGGTCACCTAACTCATTATACTTTAGGAGATATGATCATTTGAACTTGACCCTTTCATCAACTCATATGAAAACTTAGTCACTAGAAATTCTTTGGACTTGGCTTGATGTAAAAGATCCTTTATAACTCTAAATCACATCTAATATACTTTAAATACTCAGGAATTGATTCTATCATATGAAGGATGCCTCAATCTTAGTAAAAAAAAGTTGGGGTGTTACATTATCTCCCCCTTGGGATCATTCGTCCTCGAATGATGAGTAAAGTAGACATCAAGGCACGAATAAGAATCAGAACTCTTCTCAAAACTCACTCAATCAAATAAACTCTCGACTTCTCATCAATCTTAAACCATCTCCATTCAGACTCAAGAATGGACACATCAATTCAGAATTAGAGAACTCAATTTAAATCAAGAGTAAGGAAATTACATCTTACATTCTCTTCATCAAGCACGAATGGAACATCGAAACTCAATCAATTTGAATCATTTAGACACCTTGTCAATCAGTCTTTTGAACTCAGGAAGGAAGTCATCAACTCAAATTGAGAATAGGAACATCGTATAAACAAGACTCTGAGGACACTCTCATGCTCAAGTCCCCACCTCAATTGTGCCCTTTTTTTTTGGCACTTTACCCCATCAATGCAAACTCATAGCTCTTATTCAAACCTCTACCTAACCACCTCTTCTTCTTTCATTCAGGCCCAGTTCTAAGCCTCAAGGTGTCATTCTTAAGGTGATTATATTCATATAAAACTAATCCACAATACTCAGCTCTATACTCGAAATATTTATTATGAAGTCTTCAATAGTCTATCATTCATACTCGCACAATAACATCCTCTTTATCTATGTCTCAGAATTTTTCAAGCCTACTTGTCACTTCTACCTCCACCATTCAATGAACTCTCACTCAAAGTCACATCAACATACTCTTACCTATCTATTGTGCATCATACGATCTCATCTCTTTCCTCCTTCTTATCTCTATCCTTACATGACACAAGTTTAACACCGATATCACAATGAGGATATATTCACTCCTTCTCATCCACCTCATTCTCAGTCTACTATTATCCACATCATTATTTGGACGTGGAGGAACTCATCATCTCCCCCTTTGACGAAACCCCCAAACTACCACCTCTCCATGCAGTATAAGCATGATTATACCTCTAAAATTTGATACCCTACATCATACTATCAACAATGGCATAATAAGCCGAAGGTCAGTACACGTGTAAGATGACATCAGAATCAAGAACCCTCACTCAATAGTAACTTGTACTTAGAGAATAATGCTCGTCCTCATCACTCTAATACACTCGCATTATAGCATCCACGCATTTAAGCCTACCATAGCAGCTTACACTCTCGATTACATGAACTCTTACCTCGGGAGATACTAATATGATTTTACCTATCTGTTAGACTCCTCACGATTTCTCTAACTGCTCCTCCTCATCTATAACCTTAAAAGGAAATGGCATCACATCATCATCAGAATTAAGAACTCTTATTCACTCTTGAATTCGTCTACCTCAAGCTCTTCTCCTCTTCTCTCAAGCTCTAGTCCTATTCAATTGTTAGAAAAGGACTTAGAATGGGATTTTAGACTCTTTTCATGTCGAAACGACTTATATTAGTCGTATAGGGAATTTATAAGGTGTTAGGAATGGACCAGAATGCCCCCCAATAATTTTAGAAATTTCCAGCCTCGAAGTGACTCAGTCCGCGACGCGGACTGGTCGCGAACAGTACATTTTCTTCAAAACTTTTCTGAACGAGTTTTCTCAATCCCGTCGAAAAATTTTGAAAAAACGCAAGTGTCACTCCGCTACAGGTGCGCGACGCGCCTCTGTCGCGCACCGACACTGTTTCGGTGTTTGGATCGAAAAATTATCTTTTCACTCGGTCACTCTAAAAATCGACCGAGGCCCTTCCCCTACTCAATTTTTTGTGCTGATCACAAATCTGGCCTCGAATTCGCTACCCGAGCATCAGAAGACGTGTTATGCGCACATCTCTCCACTAGGGGTACTTTGGTAATTTTACCGGGCCTTACATCAACTCTTCCTTAGCTCTCAAGGTCCTCTCTCTAAGTTTATAAATCAATTTCCTCTACTAGGCTATAAGCATATACCTCCACATGGTCAAGGAACCACTATCCACAAGAATATCTTAAACCCTTCTGTTATGCTATAGTCGCATACATATAGCTAGCCACTCAGACTCTTTTCAACGCTATTACTCTTAGCTCCTTCCAGTCTCTATGGAAATCTCTCTATGTTTGCTATTCTTATGGCGTACATAACCACTTCCCACAACTCTCACAATCTAACCTCTTCTTTTGCCTGCTGGTACTCAACTTCTGTGCTCCCATAAATTTAATTGCATAAGAATTAGTCTACCATGGAAACTCGTTATCATCTATTGATGATCCCCAAATCAACTTAGTTACTCATGATGATTAAGATTACTTACATCAGCGTACTTTACATCGATAACTCAAATATACTATATAGATTCTTATAGCAGTTATAACTTAGAGCATCACACATCTTTACACAATCATGGATACATATCTTAAGCCTCTTCTTATCTGTCTAACCTCATAACTCGGTGAGTCTCATGAACTCACACTTAAAAATCATAAGCCTAATTTAGATCTATCAAATCGAAAGCACTCTTTTTCCTCTATTCAACATCTACACTTCACCATCAATAGTATGAATACTACAACATATCAACATAACTTCCTACTAGTCTGAGCACGCCCTACCACATTCTAACAACAACTCTTCCTCTATACCTCATCATGAAAATCACTAGAGTACTTATGACTCTTTCATCAACTTATGGCAATCAACTCAGCACATCATTACTTACCTAATAAATACTTAACTCTAACTACAAGCCTCACCCAGTCATCACTCTTGTCATCTCGTCCCTTTCTTTCCATCATCATCCTTCTAACTCTGGGATGATTCGATTCTACTCAGGATTTATAAGACCTCATATCTCACTCTTAGGTGGTAACATCAAACTCTTTAGAGACATAGGTTCTCCTTTCATGGGTCACATCGGAAGCAAGTTTTGAAAAACAAATGGGTCTAGGTATATCTAGAGATAACTCAAATGCACGATTCATATGATTAATAGTGCACTCGTCCTAGTCAATCAACTTCGCATCTCAGTCGGCTTTTCACAAGCCTAGACAGTCTCTCTACCATTCCGATTACTTTATCTCAAAGGGTCTCATCTGTAAGAGTTAGAAAATTACTGTCGTTATCACCTCGTGGACGAGGCATCGTCGAAAGGTTTAGAGCAACGCACGAATCATCGCAAATTTCTTAGGAAAGAGCTCTATCGCACGATCAGAATCTGAAAGAAGGGAAACTTATCCTAAATGTCCTATAGCCTCCCCATTATGGATGTGGCGCGCTTCACACCAATAATAAGGACTCTACTAGACACGGCTTCATAGACTCCCTAGGACACTTGAACTCTGTGCTCTGATACTAAGTTTGTCACGCCCCGGGAGGGTACCCTAGGCGTGGCCGGCACTTAGAGACTATTGCAAGTCCCCAAGCGAACCACTTGGACTCATCGTCACATCATACTCAACAGCGGAAGAAACATCCTCAAGGAAAAGACCTTAATATAATTAAAATAATCAAGCCTTTATACAAAATGTTAATTTCCAACAAAGAATAGTTGGAAAAACAATACATCACATCCTCTACTCAGTGTCTATGAAGCCTCTAACTCAAACATCTTAATGGTACCATGACAGGCCATTGAGTTACCCAACTCAAGGAAAATAAAGTGCAACTCAAGCTAGATGATAAAAATATGGAAATCCTCCGAAAACAAGGAGGTCTCACCAATCAGCTGAATGCGAATAGATCCTCAACGAAGCGCCTGTTAATGATCTCTAATACCTGCCTCTGCATCATAAAATGATGCAGTCCCAGAAGGGGACATCAGTACTTGGAATGTACTGGTATGTAAAATAGCTGAGTGAAACAGAAACAAGTAGAATAATATAGGAATAACATCAACTCAACATCATACTCCATCAGAATGTCAAATGTCTATCTAAAGAAAGAATAAAGAGTAGACAATGACCCTTCAACATCTCATCAATACATCATCAATACATCAGACTCACCTCAAGGAAACTCAACTCGACTCAACTCAACTCAACTCGACTCGACTCAACTCAACTCAACTCAAGGAACATCAACATCAACTCAACTCAACTCAGGAACATCGACATCAACTCAACTCAAGGAACATCAACATCAACTCATCTCAGGGAACATCGACATCAACTCAACTCAAGGAACATCAACATCAACTCATCTCAGGGAACATCGACATCAACTCAACTCAGGGAACTCGACTCAAACATCACATCAACATCAACATCAGAGTCCTATCAAAAGGAACCTAACTGGGAGTTTCTCTAACCGACAACCATCACTTATGAGCCAGTGATGATACAACGAAGCGATGCCGTTGCCACATCCATCCAATACCCTGCCCGGGGTAAAGGACATCACATCAGTGGATCCACAAAAACATCAAACATCAGTCCTCTTTTGGGACAAGATAGGAGCCATCCGCATTGCGGTTCAATCCTCCCTTCCTACGCGGGCCACGTAGTTAATGGGTTTGAGTGGGACTCACTCTCTACCCATTTCGGTGCTCAATACTCCTCCCAGAACTCGACATGCTCATAAAACATCATCATCATCAGTCCCATAGGGACATAATACATCATCATCAGTCACATAAGGACATGATATAATACCTCAACATCAACATCGGTCCCAGAGGGACATAGTACATCATCTCAACATCAACATCAGTCCCATGGGGACATATTATAAAACCTCAACATCAACATCGGTCCCAGAGGGACATAGTACCTCACCTCATAACATCAACATCAACATCATAGACTCAAGATACTCTTTTAGAAATTAAACTTCCCATTTTAAGACATCATAAAACGTCATTCTCATCAACATCATCATCAAGACTCTCATCAAATGTGAAACACAATCACAACATCACAACATCATCATCGTCAAGGCTCTAGACTCATCCCTAAGTTCATTATGCATGCTTTTCAAATAATCATGTAAGGTTATGCAAAATCTCATGAAAAATGTTAACTTCAAGAAAACAAATAGTATGATGATCATCAACTTAGAAAACATGTAATTTCAAATCAATTTTTCAATGAAAAACTCTCAAATATTCATGCACACATACTCTTCAACCATCAACTCATCTTTGACCTCTATGGGGCACATGAGAGAACAAACTCATGCTTTTAGTTTAGCCTTACATACCTGGAAATTTGATATTACAATCAAAATTTGATGAATACTCGTTTCTTGGAGAAAATCCTCAATCTCGTTGTTCTTTTAGAATGAAAGAACTTGGAAAGACATCGTTTGAAGAGCTTCTTTTTGATTCTTGACTTTTTGACTCAGAATCTTTAGAGTTTCTTGATGAAGAACCCTAATTCATGGAAAGAAGAATCAAGGAATCCTTTGTTGGGATTCTTGATTTCGCTTTCTTGAAACCCTAGGTTAGGATTTAAGATTCTATTAGGGATTTCATGAATAGATAGAGAAAATAGCTTAAAGCTTATGAAGAATAACTCACCTTGATGAAGAATCTTGAAAGTTAATCCTAACTTGATGACTTTCTTGATGATTCTTGAGCGTTTTATGTTTAGGAGTGAAAGAGAGGGTTTTGACTTATGAAACTGACGTATAATGCGTTTTGGGACCTTAAATAGACGCCCAAAGGCTTTAGGGTAAAGTACCCTCAAAATAAAATAAAGAAACGTCGGTTAGCTTATCCAGAAAGGGTTCGCGATAGGTCCGCGTCGCGGAGCCGTCGCGGACCTTCAGACAGCTCTGTAGGTCTCCAGTAAAATGGTCATAACTATCTACTCCGAACTCCGTTTAACGCGAAATAAGATGCGTTGGAAAGATAATTCAAAGATCTTTAATTTGATATATAATGGGTCACCTAACTCATTATACTTTAGGAGATATGATCATTTGAACTTGACCCTTTCATCAACTCATATGAAAACTTAGTCACTAGAAATTCTTTGGACTTGGCTTGATGTAAAAGATCCTTTATAACTCTAAATCACATCTAATATACTTTAAATACTCAGGAATTGATTCTATCATATGAAGGATGCCTCAATCTTAGTAAAAAAAAGTTGGGGTGTTACACTTTTGTTGGATAATCTTTTTAAGGTGTTAAGTGGCACAACTCACTAATCAAATCCTTTTCAGAAGTCATTGCAATATGTTATCTAAAATAAATTGTCATGAAAATTATAGTAAGAACAATATATAATTTTATAATAAAAGTTGTGGATATAATTTTACCTGAGATGTTAGCTTAGTTGAATGAATGAAACTTGTGCTAACATAAGCATGTTAATTAATTATAAAAATAACAAAAGTTATAAATCGCCTATGAGTAATATTAAGTTAAACTAACTTAATTAAGGACACGAGCTAATTTGAATTAAGCAACCTAAGTTGGCATAGCAACTAATATTATGTTTTTAAAATCAAGAAAGTGAAAGAGGCAAAAAAAAAAGAACATGAAACACAAAGAAGGAAGATAAATGCTTAGAGAAAGAAGCCTGAAAATTGAACGAAAGCTTGAACAAAACCGTAAGAGTGATGAAGAAGAAAAACATATGAATTAAAATTTTGAACTTAGGACTTTTTTTATAGAAGTACAAAAATCATAAATCAAAAAGGATTTGAATTAATATTTATAGAGAATTATGAAGAAAAGATGAAGAAGTCCTAAACCAAAACACCTACCGTAAATATGAAATCTACATGGAGAAATAAGCCTACCATAAATAGGAGTACCAAATTTAGTTGTAAATTATAAATAGGAGAATTTTGACACGTTTTTTCCCATTAACAACACAATTTAATTGTTTTATTTTATTTTACCATTTGGTGACTTAGATTTTTTGGCTATTACAATTAGTTTTAATTTGTAAACCTACCATAAATAGGATTTTGACGTCAAACAAAGGCTAATAAAATAAGGGCAGTAGTAAAATAATATAAAAAACAGGTATAATGTGAAAAGACGATTTTTGTATAAAGTGGAAGCTTTTAATGAAGGACAAAAAGTTCAAATAACATTATTAAGGATCTTCACACTTTTAATATAGTATAGATATAGAGAGAGAGATTGAATGAATCTCCTTTGACCTTTGAGATAATATAATATCGCAGATGGTAACTCAATTATGAATTTTTATCTAACAAAGCCACTTAACTAGTTTTGATTTTTAACTCAAAAGTCACTTAACTATGGACTTTTCTCTCATAAAATCACTCAACTTTGATTTTTAACCTAAAAATTAGTCAACTTTGGAAGTAAATTATAAAGTCAGACAATCTATTTAATTAATTTTTTGTTAAAAAATTACTGACATGAAAATTTTATCTAAAATTAAAATTTTTAAAAAAAAACATCTAATTAAACCATTTTAATAACCCAACTCACTAAACATATTCCTTTTAAATGAGAATTGTACATAAAAATTGTATTAATTTTTGAAAGATCATTATAATTTTTTAAAAAATTTTGCAATGAAATTTAAACACATGACAAGTTAGAGTGAAAATCAGTTCTTCCTCATCAAATTAGTTTGAAATGCATTCTGGTGGGTCTATCTTTTTTGTTTCTCTGGGGTTTGCTATCTGAATATTGAATTTGATTTGTGGATTTTCATTAATGTTGCAATATTTTTTATTAGAAACTATGTACCACTGATATATAAGGACATTAATAGAACATATTCCTCATCTTTTTATGCTTAATCTGAGACCACTTCTTATGTTTTTTCTGGAGTTGAATGCTTGATCACTCAATTTTGGTTAATTGACTAGTTTTTTGTTAGGTTTTTTTATTGAAAAGGATAAAAAAGATATTCTTGAACAAAATTCGTTTATAGTTTAATTTAAAAATGTCATTGTCGTCAATATTTTTGTCCAAAATACCTTTATTATTATTTAATAGATCAGAAATACCTTTTAAAAAAATAAATTGATTATTTATTTTCTTTTTCAACATATTTTTTTTAAATATTTATCCTACTTCAATTAAACAAAATCAAAAGTAAAAAATAAAATTATTTTTCGTTTTATTATAATTATTTTTATCGTTATTTGAATACAAATTGATGATGAATTTGCTATGATTCTATATTTATGTTATACATTATCTGTTACAAAGATACAATGTTCTATTATCACGCCTTGGGAGGGTACCCTTGGCATGGTTGACATTCGAAAAGTAATACTGGCTCCCAAGTAAGTCATTTGGTCTGATCATTCATTCATTCATTTATTTAAATCAGCGAAAGACTTAAAGTGAAAAGACAATAAGATGGGCAAATGCAATCAGCAATCTAACTCAACGAAGAAAAGCCATAGGCCAACAAATCAAACTCCAAATCTATGACATAGGGATAGTCTGACAGGAATAAATCAAGAGAAAAGGTTCTCAACATCAACCAATTCTTATCTAGTCTATGAAGCCTCTATCTCTACTGTTTAGATGGTGCCAATGAAAGTTTCAAGGCTATCTCAAATTAAAATAAAAATAGTAAACTCAAAAGCAAGAAAGACATAAGTGGTATCCTCCAAATGTAGGAGAGGGCTCACCAATCAGCTAATAGAAGATAAGACCCTCAACGAAGCGCCTATTGATGATCTCGAATATCTGTCTCTGCATCATGAAAAGAGGCGAGCCCAAATGGATGTCAGTGCATGAAATGTACGACTATGTAATATGGTAGAATGAAATATGCATTAGGGTAGAACAACATCAGCTCAGATGATCTTTAATCAGGAATATAAGAAACCCAATCATAATGTTATAAGTCTAAAGTAAGAATAAAATAAATTTATTTTATTTATTATTTTTATTAAATAAAGTAGGTGACAAAATAATGAAAATTTAATTGAATAAGTAACTAAAATATAAGTGATGCATTAACTTAACTAAAACTATTAAAAGAACTTGATTATTTCTTATTAAATTTATAACTAAGCGATCAAGTAATTAGGAAAAATAAACACAAAAATTATTTTCTTTTATTTAAATTAAGATCTAAGTGACCTCTACCGAAAAATAAAATATTTTGCAAAAAAATATTTCTTGATTGTTTCTTTTAGGGACGAAACTATGATATTCATTTATCATGACTCTCACCCTATAGACATTTTGATTTGAAATCACTCTTAGAAAATAATATATAATTTTTGTGTTTGCAAAATAGTGAAAACATTGATATAATATATATATATGCACATAAATATTTACGTATAAATACACATAACCCCTTTTTAAAAATTTATTTTTGTGTTTGAAAAATAGTGAAACTTTGATATAATATATGCACATAAACATTTACGTATAGATATACATAATCCCTTTTTAAAAGGATGGAATTAGATCTCGCAATTCCTTCGGCTTTATCACTAACTATAAGTTAGGAGATAGCCCTTTTTTTATACACACTATCTAACTCAAATTTGAAAAGACTTAGACGATGATTTTTGAAAAAGATTTGAGTATAAAATTTGTTTTTTAAAAAAAATAATAAAAGAAAAGAACATAGCACATAATCCCCGCCCCCAATCAATATAAACACCAATTCCACTATTATTTTGTTACATCTTTACAACTTTAAAAATAAAATATAATAATAAATAAAATACATCTTCAAAGTCCTCCAAATTCATCCCTGTCCCCAGGCGAACCTGCAACACTAAGAAAACTAGTAGTAGCAATAGCAACAATAAAAAATAAATTCAAACATATGAATATAAAAAAAAATGAGAATTGACTAGTTAATCCAACGATGATTAAATTAAACTTGAGAGAAGGTAATTGTTTTTTGACAGTGTATAACAGAGAAGAATATATAGGAGAGAGCCAATTTTATGAAGTATTGAGTGAAAAAGTGTGTAAAATCTGCGTGAATTCTATGAAGTATGTGAGCTATTTCTGTATAGACCCTCTGTGAACAAAAAAGAGACTATGTATTTATATAATGAGAGAATTCGAAGGTAAAAAGGGATAAAAGGTAAAAGAATCACTTTACCATAAATAATTAGATCAATTAACTATTTCGAAATCGCCAATAATTAGGGAGTATGGACAATTCTATCATATGGAATAATAAAAGTAAATTCAGTGAGAGAATTGATTAAAAGGTAACAATATACTCCAGTTCAAGAATCAATAATCACATATTCACAAAATAATTACGGAAAATCTTACGTATCTTTCAAAATATATGACAAATTCTGCAAAATAATTACTTATCCAGAAAAGACAAAGCAGTCAATGGTTAACATATCAGACTAAACTAAGGGAACAATCAATTAGAGAATCAAGAAAATATCCGAGTAAAAGAAGTATTCATCTCGAAAATGTAGTGAGGTTTTTAACAGGATCCAGTATGATAACATGAAGACAACACGAATTTTGTAACTTGCAATCATTTCACATGGAGTAGACTAAATTAAAATAGATAGATACTAGAAAGATCATACTGCAAAAGGACATATCCATTTTAATAATCAAGTTTGGAATCTTGAATCGAATTAGAAATGGTCAACATCATCATCGCACACCACTGCTGACCAGAGCTGTCTGTTTTCGGGCGAGTCGCCGTCTGGGTTTGGTAGGTGTCTACTTTCAGTTTTTTGGATTTTTCTAGT
This sequence comes from Solanum rostratum, assembly GCA_029948455.1. NCBI lineage: Eukaryota > Viridiplantae > Streptophyta > Magnoliopsida > Solanales > Solanaceae > Solanum > Solanum rostratum. The sequence continues at coordinate 20,662,423 of CM057049.1, forward strand.
AGCGAATGGGAGAGAAGAGAGGGTTGCTGGATGATGGGCTTTGGGGGGTTTTCGGCGATGCTGGAATTCGCTGGTGGAAAGGAATAGAAGGGAGTTTGGGGTCGTGCATGGTGGGCGGAAACATTGAGGAAAGAAAAGGGAGTAGGGGGTCTGTTTGGCGGTGGCTTTTGGGGTTTTCCCGGTGGAGAGGCGTCAGGTTTAGGGGTCGTTGCATGGTGAGTTCCGATGGTTCCTTGTCGGAGGTGGGGTCTTTTGGTTGCTAGACGTGAGGAATTTTTTGGTGAGAAGTCAGCAAAAAGGTGTTTTTCGGCAAGATTGGATGGGATACGAAGGTGTTTGGTGGCTGCTTTGTGGAGAAAAAATGGGGAAAGGGGAGAGGGGTCACCAGTGGACTTCTTCACCAGCAAGGAGACATCGGCAACAAGGAGAGGGAGGAAAAGGAAGGGGTTTTCCGGTGGTGGTTCGGTCGGAGGGTGAGGCTGAATGATGAGAGGAGAGTAGCGGTCGTCGCTCTTTGGTCCAAAGAGGGGAGAATGAAAAGAAGTCTAGGGAGCTGGGGTTAATGTGTAATTAAAAGGAAATAATATGGGCCATTGGATTAGTAAAATAAGCGGTTGAGATTAAAAGATAAATTGATGGGTTGAATTCGGATTTAAAATGGGTACTCGAATTTAATTAAAATGATGAAATGAGGAGTTTAAAATTAAGCCACAATTGACTCAATTGTGCTAAAATTGTAAGCAATTGTGCAAGAATTGATTAGAATTGAAATTGATTGTGAAGAAATTGACTAGAATTAAAATGAATTGAGCAAAAAAGGACTATGATTTAAATATATTGGAATAAAATTGAACAGTGTGCCATTTAATTAATATTTCTACTATACCCACCAATGTAAATATCCAATATTCTATAAAATAACAAATTTATGTAAAAAAAAATATACATATGCACATAATATATTTTAAAATATTTGTGTAAAATATTTTAACATATTAAAATTATTATTTTAAATCAAAAATACATAGTGTATTAAAATATGATACTAATAAATTAATAATAAAAGTAAGTAATTAAGTATGTAATAATACCAATAATTAATAATAATAATAATAATAATAATAATAATAATAATAATAAATTATGATGATGAAAACAATAATATAACTAAATAAATTTTTGTGAATTAAGAATGTTAAAAATATGCAAATCTTTGGATAAGATTGAATATAAACTCGTTTATTAAAAAGTTTTGAAAATATCTATTTTAATCAAATGACAATCTAAAATGGTTTATAGGTCAGTTAAAATTGGGTGTCAACAACTGCCCCTTTTTGCTTGAGAAGAAGGATGAATTTGTCGAGCAAAGAAAGTTGATGGAGTAGCTGATTTTGTTCGGCGGATGAAATATTATCGGAGAGACCAAATAAAACAAAAAAGGGTTGTAAAATATTACGGCCAAGACTTTGTTTTTCAAATCGTCTACATATCTTTGGATATACGAGAATCAGATCGTGTGTAGTTCAGGATTTAAGAACGAACGAAATTTTTAAAAATAAAATTACCTGTGCAGATCTTATCACGATTCGGACCTAGGGTATAGAACTCACATGACGAATCCTCAAAGTCCCGGAAGAAGATCAATTCTTGAGGTTAAGGATTGTTTGATAGGGAGGTGTGATGTTATGAACATAACTGGCCTTAGAATTAATCAAGAAGAGGAGCCAATAAATAATTTTTCTGGCTTCTCCAATTATGTTTTCTTCTTTTTATAGGTTCTGTACTTCGACTTCATCCTATCAGCCACTTGCACTCATTTCTTCTCTCCCCATAATTCAAGGTTGTAAGTCTCAACATGCATCTGCTTCATGTTTTATTCTGTAAGTAATCCAAATTATGATCTTTTATTTTACAACCCTGCAAGAGAGCCAATATCTCATTTTCTCTGTGAAAAGTTATGACACCAAATTGTGGTAATTTACTATACTTAAGTGTATATATAAAAAGAAGTGTAATGAAAGTACATATACTAGGGATATACATGGATCGGGTTGGTTTAGATTTTTTAAATATCAAACCAAATTATTTGTGTCGGATTTTTTAATACATAGATCAAACCAAACCAATAAAACTCAGGTGTTTCAACCTCAGTTTTTTTTCGATTTTTCGTTTTTTTTTCTCGAATCTTTGAGATTCTCGTGTTTTCGAGTTTTTTTTTTAATATTTGATAAGGTATTTATAAAAACATATAATCAACTTATGGTTCAAATATTTCTTTAGTCTTAGCAAAATAAAAAATCTAGGATGTTTTTACGAAAAACACAAAATATCATATTAGTGAAGACACAAATATTCAACCAAAAATAATAATGAGATCACATAAAAAATGTAAGTCATAATGAAGATGATCCTAATTTTAAAGTATTAAATCATGCTAAAATAAGTCATAGTGAAAATATCATAACTTTAAAGTACTAAATCATGCTAAAAATAGAGTGATAAGTACTTATTAATCACATGAGTAAACATTGAAGAAAAATTAAAATTAGGTTATGTTTTTAATTATCTAAACCAATGTAAAACTACAAAACAAATATTCATTATTATTATCACTCTTAGTATTGGATTATTATTTTTCCCCCCTAGTATCAGTATTGATTTGAGCTTTAAATTACCAATTTGGAAATTAAACTTACCTAAATATACCATATTTAAAAATTATTTCTCATTTATAGCTATATAAATTTATCTTAATACATGTATAATTCACTTTAAATATATAATTTAGATTTTTTATCAAAATAGGTTTAAGACATTTTAAAACTCTTACAATACATCTACATTACATGCAAATTCATTTTTATACATAGTATAATATATCTATATTACATGAATGATTCGTTTTTAAAACATAATGTAGTTTTTTTACACAAATAAATATAATACATATATATTACATACATAATTCACTTTTAATGCATATAATAGTTGTTATAGATTATAAATATTTTCGGAATATGGTATTCCCAGATAATAAATAAAAAATATATTTAAAAATAGTTAATGTTTTATAAAAAAAACCCTCAAAAAAGTAATTATCCCTACTAATATCTATGGACTACAACCTTTATTAGACCATCCAAAATTCTAGGTCAAATTTAAAATAATATGTTAAAAGAGAATTATATATACATATATATAAAAAATAATGTCGGATTGGTTTAGTCTCGGGTTTTTTTTCCAATACCACACCAAGTCAAACTAAAGCATTACTCGGGTTGACTCAGTTTGCGGTTTGGTTCGGTTTTCGATTTGATTTTGTTCACCCCTAATACATACTATGATTTGAAGATAATATATATCTAGTGTAGTCACACACAGTGTGATAGGAGAAGAGTAAAGTGTTCACATACTTTATTTCTATTTCAAAGATGAGGCAAAAGGTTGTTTCCAACAGATCCCCAATACACTGTTATAATAAATTAAGGGTATATTACGCTATCTTTAAATTGGCCTCAATTGACATCTTCATTCTTGAACTTCACATATACACAGGTAGAACTTGTAAAAAGTTGAATAGGTAGACACATATATGCTACGTAGCATTTGACATGTATGATACCACATAGGATATGTATGTCTAATTATTCTACTTAATTAAGAACATTAATAAGTGTGACTTGGGGTGGACGACGAAGGATATTTTCGTAATTAAGTAGTTCTTCCGGGTTTTTACCTTGATGGCAGTTTCGTAATAATGTTGATTCTTAGGGTTATTAGGATAGTGGCATTTTCGTGACATTCAGGGGTTTACGGGGCATTTAGGCACCGCACACACCGCCCAATGGTGTGCTACCTTCTCCACTTCTGCCCTTTAGCCTTCTGGCTTTTCCCCTTCTGAGGTTACCAATTTGCATATTCTTAGGTTACCGATTTGATAATTCTTAGGTTCTTTCGCACACACTGGCCAATCGTGTGTGCGGTCTTCCATCACCGTGACGTCTGCGGTTTTTCTCCTGCTTGGTTTATGCTGCACAGACTGCCCAATCGTCTGTGCAGTTCTCCGTAGGCGTGATGTCTGTGTTGCTTCCTCTGGTGGTATAAGTTCCGTCCACTTGCGCTTAAACATCGAAGGCATGTTTTATGTCCTACTTTTTTTTTCGTGATTTTAGTTGTTTTGGATAGTTTTCCCATAAGCACAGGAGAATCAATCTTTGCTGCTGCTTCGGTCGTTAATGCTATACGGAGATTGGGGATTTTTCGACATCTAAGTAAGTTTATTTCTTCCTTTTTTAATAGTTTTACACCTTACTCATTCCTCATTGCTTGTTGCTTCAGGTAGAGTTAATGTTGTCAAATGTCGGATTTGTTGCATGTTAATGTTCTACAATTTTACATGTATCTTGAAGATGATTTGTATGGTCTTTGCCCACAGGTTTAAACTTTTCCCCACTGTTTTTCCTACTCTCATGTATATAATATGTGTCTTTTGCCTTTGTCTTACTCATTTGCTGCTCCAACTTTGGTTCCTCCGGTTTCATTGAGAATTAGGAATTGCACAGTTCACAGGTAATTAGAAATTTTTTTCCTTTTGCGAATTTCTTCTTATTTCTTTCTTCAATCCGGCTTTCTGCATAGCTTAAAAGTTCCTTCCGACTCACTATTTTTTTGATGTTCTTAATATCTGAGCTTTCTAATCTATTCAATTTTGGGGTTACAATTTCGGCATGCATGTTAGTGATATGTTGTTTAGATCCAAAAAATGTATGTGCGTTGGATTTCCTGAATGTTCTGTTAGTAAGAACACCATTCCGTAAGTTACTGTTGTTCTACACATTCATCAGTACTTGTTTCTTCAGTTAGAGTTAATGTTGTGAAATGTACGTGTACATGCGTGCTCGGTTTCCCCTTAACTTCTGTATTTCTGGTGAATTTTCTTCCTTACTATTAATTTTCTTGTACATTTTTAGATTTTTACATGCATGCTCTATTTCCCCTTTACCTCTGTATTTTTGGTGATTTTTTCACCTTCCTATTACTTACCTAACTGTACTCATTCATCAGTACTTGATACTTCACTTACAGTTAATGTGGTGAATTGTTGGTTTACATGCATGCTCTGTTTCCCCTTTATTTGTGTATTTCTGTTGAATTTTCTTCCTTACTATTACTTACCTAAATGTTTAGTGTTAAGTCTCAATATTAAGATTAAGAATATTAATAATTGTGACTTGGGGTGGACGACGAAGGGTATTTTCGTAATTAAGTAGTTCTTCAAGGGTTTTTACATTGGTGGCAGTATCATAAGATGCTGATTTGTCTAGCTTACTGTTCCGGTACATTTTTAGATTTCTACATGCATGCTCTCTTTGCCTTTTACGTATGTATTTTTCCTATTACTTACCTAACTGTTTCCTGTTATGTGTCAATATATAGTATAAGAAGATGATTTCTCCAACTTACTATTGTTGTACCTTTTTTCCATGCATGCTCTGTTATTAAGGGGATCATTCTGTACGTTACTTTTGGTCTAGATTTTTACATGTATGTTGAAGATTATTTCTGTTGGTTACTGTTGTTGTGGACTTTTACCTGCCTGATTTGTTAGTAAGAACATCATTCGGTTAGTTACTATTGTTCCCTTTTTGGGATGTATGTTGTGTTAGTCCTCCGGTTTGCTGTTATGTACTTCCAGGGTATTCCTCAGCAAAGTTGTTTGGTGCTATGTCTCAATATAAGAAGATGATTTCTCTATGCTACTGTTGTTGTAAATTTTTACAAGCATGTTGGGTTTGCACTTCTTCTGGATTTTCCTTTTGGGTTCCTGTGTATTCACTTGTACGTTCTTACACTGACATTAAGAACATTATAAGAAGATGATTTTTGTTACTTACTGTTTAATCCATATTATCTATGGGTGAAAATTCAATGAAGTTTTCGTGGCTTGGATCAACATTGAAATTCCCACTTCCTTGAGGCTGTGAAGATTACTCAGAATGATGAAAGTGAGAAGTGAAGGAAGTTCATGCTTCATTCGCTCCTTGGCTTGGAAATTTAAAGAGGAATGTCTTGTAAGACACTGCTTCGCTGTAGCTGGGCAATTATTGAAGCTTTGTTCTTCCTTCTCTTTTATCAACTTTAGAGAAATCTGAGCCTCCTCCGCTGTTGGTTGCAGTGAAGGCACTATTCATAGTCCCGTCATCCACTGTTATTTGCGGTCGACACACTTTTCATGCTTGGGGTTACACAGCTTTACTGATCTTACACCCCATTTAGATTGGGATTAACTTACCAACATTAATAGGTGCAACCTTTGGTGGATGACAAATGGTATTTTCGTTCTTGCGTCGGCTTTACACGGGGGCTAATATTGCTGGCACGTTGGTAAAAATGTTGTGGCAGAAAGAGGTATTAGGGGAGCGGCATTAAGAACATTAATAAGTGGGACTTTCTGCGGGGGTTATGTGCGATAGACACCACTGAATTCTGTGCAGCCTTCTCCACCTTTCTGACTTACGCTTTTCTTCCAAGGCGGCCGCTCTTTTCATACTGCAGTTGTTTTCCACTGGTACCATTGGCTAAGGAATTTTCATAATGAATATGGTCTTCGGTTGCATCTAAATGCTGCTGGCAACAAGGTCGTCCAGCTACTGCAGACACTGCCCAAGTCTGTGTACTGGTGGCCACCTGTCTGATGTTTTCTCTTCGTGACAGGACAGCACAACTTTAGCCCGCCGTTTTACCCCCTTCTTGGGTTAAATTGCAGCCTTCCGCATCCGCTAAGCATTGACAGTTCGTGTGGCGTGTTACTAATGTTGCCTTTGTCATGCTTGGTTGCGATCTTCACAGCTTCTGCTTTACCAAGCAATACTTATACTAACAATGGTAAGTGAAGGAAGTTCAGAGGTGCTTCATTGACTGGCTTGGCGACTTTAGGTAGAAAGCCTTATGCGGCGGCTACTGTTCGCCGCCACGTCATAAGTGAAACTCTGGTCTCCCTTTTCTTTGGTTAACTGGGCATAAATCTGAGCATAATTCGTCAGTTCATCCATTCTTGGTCTGGCACCAGGTTGTTCCCCCTCTCCAAAATCAAAAACACCTTTGCGTCCTTGTGGATTGTCGTTGGTAATTGAGTTTTTTCCCTCATTCCTCCGTGTTCCTTAGGTTGATGATTCAGTACGTTTTTCCTGGAATTGATTATCCCTTGCCAGTGAATATAACATCTTGTTATATAATTCTTCATACGATTGATTCATACAACATAGTTACCTCATGTTTCACCGCTTATAGTTGGTTCTGATCTTTATGGCTTCAGGCTCAATGCGCAACGACGATTGGATATACAGAGAATTGTCACTTACTGAAGTTCAGAGTACCTTTGTTGCCTCGTTTAGCAGTTTCAGCTACCTGGGTTTACAATGCCATTATCGTTTGGAGCAACGCCACAATTCCAACCCTGCACTTCCCTTTCCCCGATTACACTGGCAAAAATAGCAGCCTTATTCTTCACTTCTTTCATTTTCTTGTTCTTTGTCTTACTTGTCTGCGATAAAGTTCTAACACATATTATGAAACGGTCAATCGAATTCTTATTCCACCTTATAGAATTAAGAATTAGAAATGTTCCCGTTGATTAGAAAAAGAATGAATTGATTTTTTTTTCTTCCTATGTGATTCTTTATATAATTACTTCATACAAGGAAACTACCCCATATTCCATGCTTAATTGTTAGTTATGATCTTCAACGCTTGAACTTTATTAGGCAATGAAGATTACTTATAGCAAGAATGGTAAGTGAAGTCTTCTTCTCTGTTCCGAGCCTTATTCCCCATTTTACTCATTTTCGTTCCCTCTCTTACTTGTCTGCGATAAGGTTTTGGGGCAGATCCTTTTTCAGTTCGTACTATTCTTAATACATCCGTTGTCTTTAGAGCTTCCATCTGTCATCTGTAATGTGTGGAAGGACTTCAGTTCTTCGTTTGTATTAACTTTGTCGGTGTTTTGCTCCTGCTTTCGCAAGGATTCCTTCTACTTGCTACTTATATAGTTTGAATGTTTTCACTCGAAAGTCAATTTTCCAAAATAGAAAACATTACCCTACCAATGAAAAGTAAAGTTATGCAAGGGTTTACCATACAGTAAATACCCACATTTCCTGCAGCTTCTTTTGCGGGAACAAAATCAACAACACTACTTTGTTGTCTTCGAATATCATTACTCGTTATATTCTCCAGATCTTCTCCTCTGTCTCTGTGTTGGTACTTTGTTTCAGCTCCTCCACATCTTCCTTATCTTCAGTACTTAAGCTTTATTAGAGAATCAAGATTCTTTATACCAAGAGTGGTAATTGAAGTGTTCTTCTCTATTCCTTATGTTCCTTCTTTGTTTCAACAGTTCACGAATTTGTCCTCCCTGCAAATCAATAAACGATATTTTTTTATGTTATTCTTTGTATGCTCAATTCATACAATCAAGTTACCTCATATTCCGGCTATCAGGCTTATTTCTGATCTTTAGTGGTTCGAGTTTATTAGTCTTGATTCTTGCATTGGTTTACGAGATTCACCTAGGAGGTCCTTCGGTGCATCTACGCGGTCTAAACAGGTTAGTATTCAAAAGTTTAGTCGGCCTCCTCCTGGGTGAACCTTTGTAAATTCATAGACTCATTGCTCTCTACACACATTCACATTCACTGTTTCCAGCCAATGAAGATTATCGACGCTGAAAATGGAAAATGAAGACATTTTAGAGATGAGTCCTATCAGAGCCTCATCCCTGGAATTACTCATGCACAATTATTCAAACCTGAAGCCTTCAGTCTGTGCTCAAAGGTACAAAGCCGACATTCCATTGCCACTTACTACTTTATTATGTAATATATCCTTCTTGTTTGGCGCCTTGAACATTGTGATGACACGACATTTTGACGCTTTACTTTTTAGAGGAATAATTAGTCAGGATTCGCAGTTTCTCTGGATCTTCCTCTTTGCTCTCTATGTTTGTAGTGTTCTTCATTTCCTCATATTCCCCATTCCCTGCCACACAATAGCAATACTACTGTATCGGTGTATGTTTTTCCATTTTGCCGGGAATCCTCCTTCACCCCTCCGAGAATATAATGTCCTGTTTCCTAAATCTTCCTGTCATCAGTCCATGATCTAAGGGCGTTGAGAATTGTTTTTGCTTTTTTGGCTAAATACTTTGGAAAAAGTCTCCGCATTCCTCTCACTTATTATTCCTCTAAACAACAGCCTATGCTATTATTTACGCCCACTGTGTGACTATGATAGATGAAGTTTTATTCATCTGAGCAACAACCTAAACTATTGTTTAGCCTCACTGTCTGACTATGGTAGATGAGGTTAAGTACAAATACATGTGGCCACATTTACGTAGTTGATGTTGCGGGTCTCGTGCTTGCTTCTAACTCTGACCAACTCAAATTTGTTAGGCAATGAAGATTACTCAGAATGATAATGTTAGGTGAGGGAAATTCAAAGTTGATTGACACCATGGCTCTAGAGGCTCGTCTAAGAAGTCTTTCCACGGAATTGTTGTGTTTAGCCAGGGCACTATTGAAACTCTGCTCCTCCTTCCGTTTGCTTAACATGGGCAAAATCTGAGCCTTATTTAGACCTTTATATCGTGGCTTTTGGCTTGCTTGATGAACGTATATGTGGGATGCCCAAAAACAACACCTTATCTTTACCTTCATTCATCCTCTTTCCATCTGACTTGGTTCTTGGTGGTATTGGTCTTCCTTCACTTTGATTACCTTCCTAAAACTGAGCCTTACTATCACCTTCACTCATTTTACTTTCCAAAGTCTCTCTTGTCTGTAAGAGGGGTAGCTTTGTGCTTGAATGCTCTGTTAGTAAGAACATCATTTGGTAGGCGACTGTTGTTCTACTTATTCATCAGTACTTCTTTCTTCACTTAGAGTTAATGTTGTGAGATGTCGGTTTACATGCACGGTCTTTTTCCCCTTTGCTTCTGTATTTCTGGTGACTTATCTTCCTTACTATTACTTACCTAAATGTTGGGTGCTATGTCTCAATATATAAGAACCTGATTTGTCCAAGTTACTGTTCTTATATATTTTTTGGATTTTACCATGCATGCTCTGTTTCCCCTTTCCCTCTGTATTTTTGGTGATTTTTTCTCCTTCCTGTTACTTACCTAACTGTTTGTTGCTATGTCTCAATATATATAAGAACATCATTTGATGAAGTTACTGTTCCTGTACCTATTTTTACTGCCTGCTCTACTATTAAGGAGATCACTCGGTATGTTACTTTTGTTCTGGATTTTTATATGTATTTCGAAGATGATTTTTTCTGGTTACTGTTGTTGTGAATTTTTTCTTGCCTGCTCTGTTAGTAAGAACATCATTCGGTTAGTTACTATTGTTCTGCCCTTTTTAACGTTCGTGTGGTGTTAGTTCTCTGTTACGCTGCTTTGTAGTTCCAGGCTACTCCTCCTTGAAGTTGTTTTGGTGCTATGTTTCAATATAAACAGATGATTTCTCTACAATACTCTTATTGTAAATTCTTACATGCATGTTGTGCTTGCTCTTCTTCTTGTTTTTTCCTTTTGGGTTCCAGTGTATTCACTTGTACATTCTTGCATTGACATTAAGAACATGATAGGAAGATGATTTCTGTTAGTTACTATTGACTCAATATGCTGAAGTTTTCATGGCTTTGAACAACGTTGAAATTCCCCTTCATTGAGGCAGTGAAGAGTATTTTGAATGATGAAAGTGAAAAATGAAGGAAGTTCATACTTCAATTGCACCTCGGCTTGGCAATTTCAAGCGGAATATCTTGTCAGACATTGCTTTGCTGTAGCTGAGCGATTATTGAAGCTCTGTTCTTCCTTCTCTTTTATCAACTTCGAAAAAATGTGAGCCTCCTCCGCTGGTGGTTGCATTGAGGACAGTATTCACACTCCCGTGATCCATTGTTGTTTGCGGTTGACGCAATGTTCACGCTGGGGGTTACACAACTTTAATGATCTTACACCCCATTTTGATTAGGAGTAACTTACGAACATTAAAAGGTGCAGCCTTTGGTGGATGACGAAGGGTATTTTCGTAGTTGCGTCGTGTTCCCACTGGCCTAATATTCGTGGCAATTAGGTAAAAATGTTGTTTAGAAAAATGGAGTATTAGGGGGTTGGCATTCGGAATATCAATAGTGGGGAATTTCTGGGGTGCTTGCCTTCCATAGACACCACTTAATTGTGTGCGGCCTCCTCCACCTTTCTGACTTCTGCTCTTTTAACCAGCCGACCGCTCTTTTTGTACTGCAGTTTTTTTTCCACTGCTCCCTTTGGCTAATGCATTTTCATAATGAATATGGTCTCCCAGGTCAGTTAAATGGTGCAGGCGCCAAGGACGTTTAGCTACTACGGACACTGCCTAGGTGTCTGTGCTGCTTCCCACCTGTCTAATGTTCTCTCTTCTTCCCATGGCCGTAAAACTTTAGCTCGCCATGTTTCCACATTGACAGGTTAAATGTCATCCTTCCGCATACACTAGGCATTGACAGTTTGTTTGGCGGGTTACTCATGTTGTTGTTCTCATGCTTAGTTGCGATCTTCACAGCTTCAGCTTTACTAGGAAATGATGATTACTTATACTAACAATAGTAAGTAAAGGGAGTTAAAAGGTGCTTTATCGACTGGCTTGACAACTTTAGGTAGAAAGCCTTATGAGGCAATTACTGTCTGCAGCCGCGTCATAACTGAAACTCTGGTCTCCCTTTTCTTTAGGTTAACGGGGCATAAATCTGAGCCTAATTCTTCAGTTCATCCATTCTTGGTTTAGCACCAGCTTGTTCCCCCTGTCCAAAATCACAGCCACCTTTTAGTCCTTGTTGATACCGCTTGCAACCACGTCACCATTGAAATTCTGCTTTACCTTTTTGAAAAAATTAATACGTGTGACTTCTGGTGGACGACATAGGGTATTTTAGTGATTAGGTAGTTCCCTCAGGGTTTTATCTTTGGTGGCAGTTTCACAATAATGTTGACAGTTATTACGATGGTGGCATTTTCGTGATATAGGGGGTTTATGTGCACTTTAGACGCCGCAGACAACGCCCAATTGTGTGCGGCCTTCTCAAAATGATAATGTTAAGTGAGGGAAATTCAATGTTGATTCGTCCCCCGGCTGTAAAGGCTCGTGTAAGAAGTGTTGCCATGAAATTGCTGTGTGTAGCCAGGGCACTACTGAAACTCCGCTCTCCCTTCTGTTTGCTTGACATTGGCAAAATCTGCCCCTTATTTCGGATCTTTATTTCGTGGCTTTTACACTATTTCATGAACGTATATGTGGGAAGCCCCAAATCAGCGTCTTATTCTTACCTTCATTCATGCTCTTTCTCGCCGACTTAGTTCTCCTTGATATTGGTCTTCCTTCTCTTTGATTAACCTGCCAAAAAAATGAGCCTTGCTCTCACCTTCATTCATTTTCTTTTCCCACGTCTCGCTTGTCTGTAAGAGGGATAGATATTTACCTGAATGCTCTTTGAGTAAGGACATCATTCGATAGGCTATTGTTAATCTGCTAATTCATCAGAACTTGTTTCTTCACTTTGTGTTAATGTTGTGAGATGCCGGTTTACATGCATGCTCTTCTTCCCCTTTGATTCTGTATTTCTGGTGAATTTTCTTCCTTATTATTGCTTACCTAAATGTTTGGTGCTATGTCTCAATATATAAGAACCTGATTTGTCTACGTTACTGTTCTTATACATTTTTTGATTTTACCATGCACACTCTGTTTCCCCTTTACCTCTGTATTTTGGGTGATTTTTTCTCCTTCCTGTTACTTACCTAACTTTTTATTGCTATGTCTCAATATATATAAGAAGATCATTTGCTGAAGTTACTGTTCCTGTACCTATTTTTAATGTTTGCTCTATTATTAAGGAGATCACTCGGTATGCTACTTTTATTCTAGATTTTTACATGTATGCTGAAGATGATTTTTGCTGGTTACTATTGTTGTGAATTTTTTCCAACCTGCTCTGTTAGTAAGAACATCATTCGGTTAGTTACTGTTGTTCTGCCCTTTTTAACGTTCGTGTGGTCTTAGTCCTCCATTATGCTGTTTCGTAGCTCCAGGCTACTACTCGTGGAAGTTGTTTGGTGCTATGTGTCACAATAAGAAGATGATTTCTCTACGCTACTCTTATTATAAATTCTTACATACATGTTGTGTTTGCTCTTCCTCTGGTTTTTCCTTTTGGGTTCCAGTGTATTCACTTGTACGTTCTTGCACTGACATTAAGAACATCGTAGGAAGATGATCCCCGTTAGTTACTGTTTAATCAATATTACGGATGGTTGAAACTTCATTGAACTTTTCATGGCTTCGAACAACGTTGAAATTCCCCCTTCCTTGAGGTAGTGAAGATTATTCGGAATGATGAAAGTGAGAAGTGAAGGAAGTTCATACTTCAATCGCGCCTTGGCTTTCCAATTTCAAGCGGAATGTCTTGTTAGACAGTGCTTTGCTGTAGCTGAGCGATTATTGAAGCTCTGTTCTTCCTTCTCTTCTATCAACCTCGGAAAAATCTGAGCCGCCTCCGTTGCAGTACACCTTTAGCCCGCCATTTTTCCCCCTTATCAGGTTAACTGTCGGCCTTCCGCATCCACTAAGTATTGACAGTTCGTGTGACGTGTTACTCATGTTGCCGTTGTCATGCTTGGTTGCGATCTTCACACCTTCAGCTTTACCAAGCAATGATGATTACTTATACTAACAAAGGTAATTTAAGGGAGTTAAGAGGTGCTTCCTCGACTGGCTTGTCGACTTCAGGTAGAAAGCCTTATAAGGCGACTACTGTCTGCAGTCGCGTCATAACTGAAACTCTACTCTCCCCTTTTTCTTGGTTAACTGGGCATAAGTCTGAGCCTAATGCTTCAGTTCAGCCGTTCTTGGCTTAGCAACAGCTTGTTCCTCTCTCTCTCCCTTAACTGTGAAAAGGAATTATGGCTTTGCATATATACGTGTTTCCTTGTACACGTCTGCTTCTCCAGCGTTAATACTAAAGAATGGCATGCGTTAATGCATAACTTTCCTGTATGCATATTATGGATGACATTGATTGGGTACATGTAAACTTTCCCACCTGAATATTCCTTCTTAGCTATGGAACATACTCTGTGCAGGTGTGGAAGGGAACATCAAGCTTCCAGCTTTAAAGAATAGGAAATCTGCTCCGTCCTTCGATTTCCCAAGTAAATATCTACTACCACTCCCTTTTCCGCAGCTACCTTTTGTCCTAAATTTACCTTCACATGTTCCATTGTGTAGATGTTTTATTATTTCTTTGAATTAAAGTATTACATCTTCTACATTGTCTTGCATGAAAGATCATGAGCTCTGACTTAAGTACTACATATACACGTACTGGGAAATTCACACATACTTAAATGCATGTGTATTGTAGGAAACTGAAAAGAATTTAACTACCCAAAAGGTAGAATTAAAGTGTTACATCTTCTACATGCTCTTGCATGAAAAATGATTAACTCTGAATTAACTACTACATATACACTTACTTGGAGATTCATACATACTTAAATGCATGTGTACTGTAGGAAACCGAATAGAATTTCACTATCCAAAAAAAGGGAATGAAATGTCCTCCAACAAAAGAAATCAGGATGATTCCCAAGTGAACATAAATCTTAGGCAACGTACATCTTACAAAGAAATGTCACCTAAACAAAAGGCAGTTGTTCTTGAAAGACGCCGAGCGACGTACGCTGCAAGAAACCATGGGTGCTCAGAAAACTCTGCAGCTAACTCCTTTGCTCAGACTTGTACTCGCTCAATTCGCCTATGCATCGTGGATAGAATGCCCTACTCATTACTGGCGAACCCAGTACTTCCCAAAATGGTTCATCCACTACAACTTCTACTGCACCTCTAACCCTGTATAGCAGTATAACTTACAAATCTAAAATATTCCAGATCTGGGGCGCAGCGTAGGTTAGGGGAGCTTTGCACATATGATGCAATTACCTTGCTGCCCTGACATCTTAAAAACGGTCCCAAATTGCAAATTTTACAACGCAACAAGATTCCAATATGAAACTCCAACTTTAGGTTGCAACAATGGGTCTATAAAATTAGTATCCCACGAACTGCCTTCAGAACTAAAAAAACTTTACTATGGAAACTCTGATGAATGTAACCATTTCCGCACTTACATAAGAACATATAACAACATGTTTGCTTTCACCTCACTTATAGTTAAATATGACAAAGAATTAGCCAGTAAAACTAAAGGCATCTACACATTCAAAGTTCAAAGGCAAATGTACCATTTTCTACCTAGCCTCAATACTTCAGATAGTAAAGTGAAGAATATGCAGGTTTATTTTACGATAATGAGATAGAGCAGATCAACCAAATGGCCTTCTCAGAAAATCTTGACAAATCTCTCATTGTGCAATTGCTACATATTCTAAAGATTAACCCCTACTCCTTATTTCTTAAGTCCCTAACATAACTTCCCAATTTATCTAATTTCTACATTGCACTTAAATGTGATTCCACTCTAGATCAACGAACATCAACTTGCCCAGTGTGTCAGAGGTTGCAGCTATATGGATTGACGACGAATCATAAACCCCCGCTTCTACGCCACACATTTGTGTATACACTCACCATAATAACAGTCAGGTTGTTCATTATTACTACGGGTGTTACAATCCTTTGCAGTATCCTTTGTTATTTCCACATGGCGAAAATGGTTGGCACTGTGGTATTCAGAAAATTCCACACCAAACTAACCTTTCTAAAAAAAGTAATGCCTGTAAATACGAGCAACTTCCAAATGTTGCAACCATGCACTCCATTGACGGATTCCTAGATATGGAAGAAAGAGTTGTACAGAAAGAAAGGCAAAAAAAGAACACGGTCTCTTACCGTGAATATTACTGTTACAAGCTTCAAATTCGAAGTAATGAGGAAAATGAAATTTTACACTCTGGAAGATTATTCCAACAGTATTCTGTAGATCAATATATAAAACTTGAAACACAAAGATTGGACTTCCTGTTATTTAACCAAGATCTATTCCGAACTGAAATATTGGCCGGACTTATGGGCCTCCAAAGAATCAGCGAGAGAGAGGTTTCAAATATTGGGCGAAAAACATTCCTCCCTGCTACCTTCACCGGAGGTCCACGAGATATGCGGCGTCGATATATGGACGTCATTGGTGTTAGTACAACACTTTGAAAAACCTGATATCTTCCTAACAATGACTTATAATCTTTCGTGGCCTGAAACAACAGATCTACTACTACCAACTGATGAAATACAAAATAGACCTGATCTAATAAGCCGAGTATTTAAAGTGAAGGTTGAAGAATTAAAATCGGACATTATTAAAAAGAAAATATTCGGCCAGGTCGCTGCTTATATGTACACCATAGAATTTCAAAAAAGAGGGTTACCTCACGCTCATTTCCTCATAATACTTGTTAGTGAGTATAAATTACTAACAAGCGAGTCATACGATAATATTGTATGCGTCGAACTACCAGATTCTGATAGTAATAACTGCCTACATTCCTTGGTTATTAGGCATATGATGCATGGTCCTTGTGGAAGCTTAAATCACATAAATTCTTATATGCAACAAAAGGGACATTGCAAATTTAAATATCCCAAAACCTATGCCGCCGAAACATCTAAAGGCGAGAACTCATACCCTATTTATAGAAGGCGTGATAGTAAAAATTACGTAAAGGTTAGGAACCAATATCTTGATAACGCCTGGATCATGCCATATAACCAATATCTACTGAGCAAATTTAACTGTCACATAAATGTTGAGGTCTGCGCAGATATTAAAGTTGTGAAATACATTTACAAATATATCTGTAAAGGTCATGATAAAGTAAGTTTCAATATTCAAGTTGATGACACAGTTACAGAAAAGCTAGATGGGTATCACCACCCAAGTCAATGTGGCATCTATTTGCTTTCCCTATTAGCGAAATGACTCCTGCTATTTACCACCTTCACCTGCATCTTCAAAACCAGCGATTTGTTTCCTTCAAAACAACATCAACTTTGACTTTAATACTAACAAACCCTGGAAATAGTAGAAAAATGTAAACAGATTTTTTTAACATGAACCAACTAAATAAAGCTGCTAGAGAATTCAATTTGTTATACAAACAATTCCCAGAATACTTCGTCTGGTCAACCAGTTCTAAAATTTGGACACGTAGAAAACAAAGTTACGCCTTTGGCCGTATTGTAAGCTGTCATCCAACAGAGGGTGAAAGATACTACCTTAGACTATTATTCATGAGCATCCGAGCACCTACATCATATACATACCTTCTTACAACAAACAGTAAAACTTGCAGCACGTTCAGAGAAGCTGCCGAAAAATGAGGCTTACTAGCTTTAGATAGTAACCTTGTCGAATGCTTGACAGAAGCTACTGAATATCAAATGCCATCTAGCTTACGCCGTCTATTTGCCACAGTTTTAGTATACTGCGACCCTGCTAACCCAAAAGAATTATGGGATAGATTTGAAAACTCCATATCCGAAGATGTTGCAACTACGATAAATATACAACAAAGTGATATTCGTTCAGTTGTTCTGAATCACCTAAACAATATCCTTAACTCAATGGAACGAGATATAAATGAATTTAAACTTGTACCACACAATATTGTATTTGGTATGTCTTCGTTTAAAATCATCCAGGAAGCTGAAGATATTTACCTAGAAAGAAACATAACTGTAACAGCGGAAGATTTGCTCCTACATATAAAACTAAATACCGAACAAAAAGGGGCTTACAACTTAATTCTCGCAAGAATAATGTCCCATGAATCTGGAGCTTTTTTCATTGATGGACCAGGAGGAACAGGAAAATCCTTCTTATACCGTACTTTACTTGCAAGTACACGATCTAAGGGATTTATTGCTTTAGCTATAGCAACTTTCAGTGTTGCAGCCTCGGT
Source organism: Solanum rostratum (assembly GCA_029948455.1). Classification (NCBI taxonomy): domain Eukaryota; kingdom Viridiplantae; phylum Streptophyta; class Magnoliopsida; order Solanales; family Solanaceae; genus Solanum; species Solanum rostratum. The sequence continues at coordinate 20,680,439 of CM057049.1, forward strand.
GCTCCCTGGAGGACGAACTGCACACTCACGCTTCAAACTTCCTATCGATACAGGTGAAAATTGCAGCTGCAACATAAGTAAACAAAGTTCTCTTGCTTCTTTAATTCGAGATGCACAATTAATAGTATGGGATGAGGTATCTATGGCAAAGAAAAAACTTGTAGAAACTTTTGACTTACTCCTGCACGATCTTATGGGGACAAACACACTGTTTGGTGGAAAGGTAGTAGTATTCGGCGGTGACTTCTACCAAACTTTGCCTGTTGTCAAAGGTGGAAAGAAAGAAGAATTCATCAACGAATCTTTATTAAACTCACACATCTGGAATGACTTTAAAAAAATTCGTCTAATACAAAATATGCGAGCGCAAGATGATCCTACATTCTGCGAATATTTACTAAGAGTGGGTGATGGAAAAGAAATAACTAACGCAGACAATAAAATTGAAATTCCAAAATCCCTCCTGATTTCTTTTACGAATGAGAGAGATTCATTGAATAATCTATTTAAAACTATTCACCCCAATTCAGAATTATCGTGTTATCTTGACAACTAGAAATGATTTTGTAGATGAAATTAATGAGATGTTTGTCGAACAGTTCAGCCCAAACGCTTTAACTTTCATAGGTATTGACAAAACTATAGAACCAAAAGATCAATCCCAATTTGAAGATTTCTTGCACACGTTGAATCCGGCTGGTTTACCACCTTATAAGCTAATTTTACAAAAGAACTGCCCCATTATATTACTCCGAAACTTAAATCCATCCGAGGGCCTATGCAACGGAACACGCCTAATTTGTGCAGATGTTAAAAAAAATATCATCAATGCTACCATTACTACAGGCGATTTCAAAGGAAAACATGTTTTCATTCCTAGAATACCATTACTGTCCCCACATGATGTAAAATTACCTATACCGTTTAAAAAAATACAGTTCCCTGTTCGATTATGTTTTGCTATGAATATTAACAAAGCCCAAGGTCAAACATTAGATTTTGTTGGAATTTATCTTCGTGAACCTGTGTTCTCTCATGGTCAGCTTTATGTCACCTTATCACGAGCAAAAAGTTCAAAGTGTATAAAATTAGTCATACGCCCTCCAATAGCAGATAACCCTGACGATCGCTCCACTCACAACATAGTGTATAGTGAAATTATTCGAAAAACATTCCACGCATAGTTCTAAGTAGTCATTTCTTAAATAAATGTGTAACGCCTGCTATATCCTCTGAGAGGTTTGTTGCTGGCTTTCTACTGCTTATATGATAATGTTGTTTCCCCGTTAATAGTTGTTGCCCTCACCCTTTGTATATACTTTGCAGGAAAAGAATGGAACAATGGCTTAATATAGACGCAATTACACCGGAAATATCCAACTGGACATATTAGGTGCGCCTTGTAGACATTGATAAGCCTAGCGAAGGTAAAGAGCGCAAGATAAAATATATGAACATGATATTTCAGGATGACCAGGTACATTATTCTTTCCCTTTTTAGATCTGTAATTTCCCCCAAAAAGTTGAGCACTGCCTCTACCTCTCCTCACACCCCGATTACAACCTTCCCAATGTATATCTTCCCCTACCTTTCAGAAATTATTACCACAGAACCCTGATATGTACACACTCCTTCCACTGACGTGCCATTTTGATAAGGATACTACCTCCAAAACATTACACTTGAAATGTTCCTTTGGTTTTCGGGACATCCCCATATTCGACCACCTCACATTTCCGTCCTCCACATAAGCCTAGCAAATTAATGGTGGACCTCCTTCGGAGAACTTCCGAGACAAAAAAATGCTGCTTCACAATCCAAATTACCTTTGAAAGACAGCCTCTAAATCGCAACGTCTTACCTAACTTCTCCAAGCTCCTATTGCCAATATTATCGCCATTGCTTGTTCTTACGTGTTTTCCAGTCTACTATAGTAAAACGTAAAGGCTAACATGTCACTTATGCAAGGCTACAATTTGAAAGCCCTCTATGTTGTAATACAAGGGCTGATTGGGTTTCTCATAGGGGTACTCCCTTTTAGTGAAATCTTCACATAAGTGCTGCTATCAATGTTGCTTCTATTGGTTGATCCTATTATAGTATGGCGCTCTTATATGAACGCTCATGCCTTCAGCGCTGCAATGTTACTTACTCTTAATTGGCTTTCCCTCTCTTATGACAATGCGCAAATATGCACATGTGCACTTTCTTGCTGCTACTGCTTACACTATGTCTAAGTTTGTGTCCATCGTTTGCAGGCAAACCAGGTTAAAGCTATAATCTACGAGGACGACATCTCCCTTTTCCTACAAAGGTTCACACTTTTCCAGAGCTATTTCATCATAGGGGCCCGTGTACAACAAATAACTTTAAGATATGAAAAGCCACTGCACACCTATGAATGGATTATTGACAAAAAAATCATTGTCGACCCCATTCATAAAACCAGTTCAGCCACAACTACAGCAAATCCGTCTGCACATATGTCCTTAACTTCTACCATTTCGCTCCACAATAGGGCTGTAAAAAACACAGAACTGCTGAACTCTTTCGCACTCAGAAGCACATCGCACACGGGTGCTCTCATCTCCGTACCGGTGGAAGAGAAAATAGTACCCATCAACAGCATCCACACGTAACAAAATGTTAGTACACTTTGTCCACACCCTAAAGCTAACTTAGTAATCTTCATAAATTCCTTCCACGTAAATTGCTTTGATTTGACGCACAGGGGCAACATTTCACCATTGAGGCGACGATAACTCCTCCCAAAGACTTGAACCAGTGCTATGTACTTGCCTGCCCAAACTGTAAGCAGGAGGTAAGAAATCCTAAGAAAAGGAAATTCCACTGCACAAATTGCAACGAAGAAAATATGCTCACCTCCAGGTACGTACATCCTCACCTATAATACTTGTGACTGTGACTGCACGGACGCCCCAAGAATTGGTGGCGTTAGAGTCTGCTATGCACACACACGTATACACAGACACACATATAAAATCTGCATAAAACCACAGTTACCAGTTCGAGTTCACTCTTGAGGATGCATCGGGTTCAATAACAGGAATGATTATGGATGAACAGGGCGAGCAACTTCTGTCTCTTACTGGCGAAGAAATCTATGCTCGAGTTTCAGCGGAGGTAACAATCGTTAGAAATGAACAGAAATATACTGCTTGCAAATTCTAACAAAACATGCTACCTAATGTTTTCGGTAGGTTTGGCACAGTTGATTGGCTGACCATACAGGAGAATCTTGTCAAGATTCAGGTTAAAAAAACCTTCACCTGCGATGCACGCACAACCTCGGCAAAGGTCCTCATTTTGGCACTTATCAAGCAAGAAAACATGAACCCTTCTCCCAACGCCACATCAAGCACCATCATTTGTGGAGTTAACAAAAGGCAAAAACGGGAACTCCTCCCCGTCAAGGAGGAAACAGCACATCCGACGAAAAAGAAAAGCATGGTCAAGGTCAAAGAACAAATGGAGCCACCGACTCCAATAAAATGCAATAATGGTTATGAACTAAGCCCTAGCTCCTTCTTTCTCTAAATATCAGCATACCTTCTACGTGTTTAGCAGTATTAGTTCCTTATCTGTATTCCACCATACTAATCAAACTTCCACATTTAACTATTTCTACCCCCACCCCCCTCCACAGGCTAGGCAGCTCTCTTTTGTGATCACTTTTGGTTTCTGCAGAACAAAGGTAATTTACCATCATTCCTCCAACCCCACCGCATGTCACGCGCCAACACATAGTACTACACACTATGTCCTCCACACCTACTTCCTCTAGATTTAACGTAACAACATCTCTCTTTACCTGAACAGGCTCGTCGAATGGAAATGAAGTTGTGTTAGAGTTTGCTGCTTTTGGATTTTCCACTGTCTCTCCACCATTTTTGGCCCTATAAGAAAACGATACTCAACTCATGCATTGCACCGCTTCTTCACGCAAAAGATACGCATATATATATCTAACAATTTCCAGCAAACAAGTCTGACTACCCGACTTATCATTACACAAAGAACTTAGCTAACTATTACCCGCAAAGAATGGCCAAGCTAACAACAACAGCAAAGCACAAACGTAAGCCTCACTTTTATTAGGAGACTGTGATTTGAACAAGGCTCCCAAAAGTAGCTACACAAAGAGGCAACCCAGGGCAGTCTCCAACTTGGTATAAATAGGTCATAGGAATCGATAATCTGACGTTTCTCCCCTTTCGCATCAACCTGCGAAGGACACGAACTACTACTACATTAACTTATCAAATTATGTTTGACATGTAAACCTCCTTAGATGCAATAGATTGGCTGGCATTTTAAATCTTAGATATACACATGTTGTTGAAAATTACTACTCCTCCATTTCGTCCTGCTGATTGCCTAGGCATGCACAATATACAAGACCGTGTGCTACGAACTTTAAACTCACGTTGCACTAAGGAACTCCCTAATACTTACTGCACTTTCCTTTGCCCTTGCAGCATAGGAGAGCTTGGAAGACATGGCATCATCAACAGTATGGGATGACATTTACAGGTATGTTGCCCTTCAAACAACAACTGCACACCTTCTCTACCCATCACAAAGTCAACCCTTCTGCCACAGGTACATCGAGGAACAAATTTAGCAATTGAGCTTACCGGCCTAGATCCCCGCAACAATGACGCTTTGCGCTACCGTAACCCGCAACAACCTTCACTGTTCCTCTGTAACCTTAAAGATGTACTTATGTAACATGTTATTATGTATGAATTATGTATTACGTTCTGGCATCCCCTTGTTCCAACGTCATTCCCCTAGAGCCTTAACAATGTACTCATGTAATATATTTGTTCTAATGAATTACGCCTGCCGTTCTTTCATCCCGCTTCACGGATTAGTTCCGCATTTCTGTCCTCTCTGATGTAGCGCCTGTGCAACGCACGGGCACCAACTATCTAGTATAAGTTTAAGTATTTGTTTGTGCACATTTAAAGTTAGAGGAAGCCAAGTTAAAAAGATATATTTATGCATTAGTCAAGTGTACGTGCTTTGCACGTGTATATCATGCAAATGAATAATAGATATAAAAAACAAATTATTGTGTGTCCATTATATCATAAACTACAAAATTTTTAAAAGGCATAATGCTATTTTTTTTAAATTTAATAAGGAACGGATAGTTATAAGTTGATAAAATTATAACTGATTTTAAAGTTTGAAATGTTAGGATTTTTTTTTAAAATAATTCAAATAAGGAAAGATTAAAAAGCAAACATTTCAGTCAGTTTTAAAGTAATGGTAAATATAAAGAATTCTTATTTAATCACTTCTTTTACTCTTTCTTAAACCTTTTTTTTTTAGGAGTTTTAAAAGATTTTTGTCTATTATTTTGAAAAATTTTGCCTATTTTTTGGGGATCAGTAGAAAAGATTTTGCCTAGAAATTTAATTATAATAAGAAATTCTTGTCCAATTATTTTTTATTATATTTATTATAGTCAATATTTAATAAATTAAAATAATAGTATAATAATCAAAAAATTGGTGAAAATATAATATTTTCTAAATCAAAATATTTTAAGGATAAAAATTTCAAATAATATTTATTTAAAAAGACTTTATATTTTTTATATAATATAGTATAAATTATGTGCAAATTAAATTATAAAAATTTAGTTAATTAAAAGCTACACGTAATGTATTGATTAATTCATTGTTCTGCCCGAGATGCAATAGCCAAATCAGCCCAAAGCAAACGAATCAAAGCATGCCAAGATTATGCTATGCTTCTTGGAATCACTATTCTTCGTCACTGTCTATAATGAGTTTTCGCTCTTAGCTCTCCGTCTCTCACCATCTTAACCTGTTTCGCAAATTTTCTTACATACCCATTTCGTTTTTCTTGCTCCTTTTCCCTTCTTAGCTTTGCAATTTTGACGTAATTGAGTAAAAGCTACAGGAGTTTTAAGTATTTCAAACTAGTTTTCTCAAGGAACCCTTATCGTGTTGCTTGCTATTTTAGCCTTTCTTGCGTGTTATCTTGTTGAGTGTATTCAGGGAAACCTTTTTGGGTCTTGGAATTTTTGTTCTTGGAGATTCAGATGAGAATTAAATTCCAAAATAATTGCCCAAAAGCTTTAGATATCATTTTGGGATCATGTACAGTGCTAATTTGATTGGTTTTGGATTGGCTGTGGCGTCTAGCGCCTTTATTGGGTCTAGTTTCATTATCAAGAAGAAGGGTCTTCAGAGGGCGGGCGCCTCCGGTACTCGGGCCAGTGAGTAACCCATTTTCGTAAGCTGCTTGATAGCAAAGTATTTCTAATGTCTAATTGTCAATGATCTATTGCTTCTTGTTGGTTTTGAACTTTGTCAATGCTTCTAGTGGTGGATTCATAGAGCTTTAGCTGGGTCCCCATTCAGTTTGCTGATGTTTGTGTGTTTTCATCTGTGGTATTTACAGCCTTTTCAACTAGGTGCTTGAGGAGATATTTTGCTAAAGTTGTTTGATATGCTCAGTTCTTTACATGTGTGTGTGTGGCTAAGCATTACTTCTTCCTAAGGTTAGGAAGGTCGACCTTCATTAAAGTCATACAGAAGCAAGTTGTTGTTAGGTGTTTGCCTAATTTACTTATCATATTTGGATTTGCCTTCTTTTGGGAAGGATAAAACATTTAGGATAGCTGATTTTTTATTAGGAAAATATAAAGCTTCCATTGTTAGCTAATCCTTTTCTTTGAAGAAAAGGTCTTGAATTTCTGTTATTTGAGGATTTCCTTCTCAATTTAGAGCAACCACAATGTAATCCTCAAGAGAGTCTTGTTTAGGGCAAAAGTTAACCTCTTTACAAGTGAATTTTATGGATTATTCTCTTTATATGTTTGTACTCTTTTCTTTCTTTATGAATTTCTCATATATAGTTAAATTGATCAACCATGTTAAAGTATTATGCCTTTGGTATATTTCTTTCCGTTATCTTATTTATCATCGTCCAGTGTTTGCTTTATTAGCTTCATCATGACACCTAAACAATGACAACGAAAACCCTACAATCTCACAACTAATGCAAACTATGTAAGAATCACACTTGAAGTAAATGGTTTATGTTAGTGTACAGAAAAGAAGTGTAAGATTTGGAGAATTTCTTAGCTTTAGAAAACCCACACATTTTCTTAGTAAAAAATACTGTATCATTGAAATTAAATGGGCTTTATATAATGGATATAGGACACTCATATAGCTGGCACTGACTGTTATATGATTGAGTCAAAATTGGTTGATTGAAGAATGATATTTCTGACCATCTTACTGCATTACCAATTTATCATCAGCCAAGAGGCAGACTAATCAAAGTTTATAGTATATCAGATGTTGTTTCTAGACGGATAAAATGGGAGATTATGCTTGATGAATTTATTGTTCTTTCATTCTCACTTTGAAATATCACGTGGAAACAGATTCATGATGTTAGGTTTCTTTTATACTGGTATGTCGGTACCTGGCTACCTGCTTCTCTGATGTGCACCTTTTAGTTTCACGGGGTGAAACACATGTTTTACACCTGAAAATTCTTACTTCATTTGCTTTCTGCTTAAGTACAGTTTAAGACTATATTATGCTCGGTTGGTACACCATGCTGTAGATGCCCGACTGTGAAATAAGAGCAATGGGGTATCGCTTCCAGAAAATTTAGAGAATACACAATGACTGCTTATGAAAGGTGCTGGATCTTTCAAAGCAGTTGTCTGTGTGAGAGTTAAGAGAACTTGTTCTGGAACTCAAGGAATGGAATTTGCACTTTTTCTGTAGGGAAATTATTTGGTGTACATTTCTGGGAAAAGTGAATACCAAGTTACTGTTGGTTTTTTAACAAAGAAACTAAGAATAACTGTGAAAAATTTTGAGAGAAAAAAATACTGCAGCGTTGTCAAAGAAAATTATTTTATTAATAATTCATAGACACATTTATAGCCATAATGTCTAACTGAAAAATAGAAAAACATGTTACTAAACTTATCAATGAAATTCAAATAAAAACAGAAAGAAACTAATACCTAAATTCAAGCCACATACGACTCTAAGAAAATAATTTAAAATTTTTTTTAACACTTAGCTACTGAATTTTTGTAAAAGAAATTTTTTAAAGAAAATGTAGCTAGTTATTTTATTTTTGCAATAACCAAAGACATATCTTCAATAGTTACCTATATTGGAATTGACACTTGGCACTTATCATGCAAGTAAGTAGTTCTTGAATAATACTGGAGAAGTATTTGAAAAATATTCATACTCTTCAGAACGTTGACCAGTCAGCTGCCTAGAGAATTGGTGGCAGTTATCTAGGACTAATGATTGCTTTTTAGCCTCCAGAGCAACTCTAGTAACACCTGTTTAAACTTAATACCTTTGATAGTTACCGCTTGTAAAATGGGTCAGCAATTTAAACATATGCGCTCATGCTTCTGATTCGCTAAATGATTGTTCTTGGAAATTCCGAAATATTCAATCTGTCATTTTTGAATAAACGCAGACTGCTGTATTAGGTAGTCCTAATACATATATTACAGAGAAGAAATGAGCTCCAGACATTATATATGGATCTTGACTCTAAGTTGTTCTTGGAATTCCAAATTCTTCTCTGTGTCATTTTTGAATAACACATAGACTGCTGTGTTAGGTAGTAATAATACATACATTTTAGAGAACAAATGAGCTCAAGACATAATATATGGATCTTGGCTCTAATAGCTGAAAATGATCAGTGTGATGGTTGTTATAAATCATTCTGTGCTGTTACAAGCTGAATTAATTTTCTTGAAATTGTATGTCAGCTAGTTTCCACATTAAGTGTAATACATCGGGCACATCATTTGTGAAGTTTATATATAGAAAATGTTTTTCTGTATCAGCATTAAATAGAGGTTAGTTTAACAGCTGATTCTATGAAAATCTCTTTCTCTGTCTACTTAACAATGAGATATCTGTTTCTTGCTGAAGGCTCGGGTGGATATGGTTATCTACGGGAGCCTCTTTGGTGGATTGGGATGGTAACTAGTAAGTCTTGAATTGCTTCTAATTTGTCAGAGAATATGTTCCTGAATTTATTATTCTCATATTGAGTGCAACATCCACCATAATCCTTGCAGTGATTACTGGAGAATTTGCAAATTTCGTGGCTTACATTTATGCGCCAGCAGTTCTTGTGACACCGCTTGGAGCTTTAAGTATAATTGTGAGGTAAATTTTCCACTCCACATTATTTTCTGGGCAATTACTTATTCTGTTTTCTTCTATATAATTCGGTTCTTTGCTGCAGTGCTGTTCTAGCTCATTTCTTACTGAAGGAAAGATTGAAGAAACTGGGAGTATTAGGATGTGTTTTATGTATAGTAGGCTCCGTTGTCATTGTTCTTCATGCACCTCGTGAACATGATCTTAATTCAGTGGATGAAATATGGGCATTAGCTACACAACCAGGTATGCTGATCTACTGTGCTGTATTTCCTTGAATGTCATTCTTACTTTCCTTGCTGATATATCTTTTTTTTTTTTTAATGTTCCACTCTTTGTTTTGCAGCTTTTCTTTTGTACACTGCATCAGCAGTTGCAATAACATTGGTACTAGTCTTGTATTGTGAGCCTCGCTATGGTCGGACAAATATTATGGTCTACATTGGTGTTTGCTCCATCATTGGGTCCTTGACGGTTAGTGTCTCTATTGTATTGTTCTACATCCCTACAGATGCTGTACTTCTACTCAAGAATTAAGAAAGAGAAGGAAGGAAGGGAAGAAACATGTGTCACAACCGTGCTTTAGTTTGTATGTCTGAACTGACTGAGTTAACCTTGTAGCTAAATTGACAGTTTGCAAGATGCATTATCTTTTAAACTTACTACTTCATCCAAATTCTACATTTCTCCTTGGTGTTGGAAAAGCATAATTCGACCACTAAATGGATTATATTTTTTTAAGTTGTGAAGGGTCAAACTGCTCCTGGGTCATCAATCCTTTGCTAGTTGTCAGTGAAGTAAAAGAGAACTTCTCATTTAGGTTGCTGTAAAGTGTTTGCATATCAGTAGATGTGTTTTTGTGCCACTATGCTTGTACAAATGACCACACTTTGATCTGTTATAATTACAAGGCAGCCAGGGTTGCTGTTGTTTCCATGACTAGTAGGCGTGTCACTCAATAAAAGATTGCAGTACTATTACTTTATTTCTTAGTTTTTGCCTTTTACATAAATTTAAAGTAAAGTCTTAGTTGCTAGTTGAGATAAGCTTTTATCTAGTCACATTTTGTTAGTTCAAGGTCGAGTTAGTTTTAAGACTTCTTTATCAATCGAATTCAGTATCTTATGAATCATACTCTCATGTATTTTGTTTAAAAACTCGATAAATAACAGTTTATGGAACTGGTTCCTCTCCTTATCTTCTATCTCATTTCTCCTATTTCCTGCTGTTCTTTTCCCTTTTATATTTCTCCCTTTTGGTGCTTCATCAATCTTGGTATTAAAGAAAGATCTCTCAATTGTATGATCTCTATTGAAAGTCACACAAATTTGGGGCAACACAAGAGTCTACACCATGACAAGTCGGATATCTATCCACGTGTTGGTTTTGCTTATCCTTCCTTCATGCTTCCAGCAGGCAAGAGTTCCATCTCATACATCCGGGTTTTCAGAGTGGGACCAACTGCTCACTCATTTTGAATTCGAGTTTTCTTCAACTGGAGGAGAATGATGTTATTAATAAAAAATTTCAATATTATCACCTTTTCTGTTTAGTGGAATAAGTTTCTAGTTAAAAATCAAATTAAAGATAACCTAATCTCTTAGATAAGACTGAAGTTCTATCTGTTAGTTAGAGATAATCATATCTTATAGTTTTATCTAATCTTAACTTGTTTGTGACAGAATTAGTTTTAAGAGCTTTGACTTGTGCAAACTTCAGTATCATTATAGTCTGTTTGAAAGTTTTGAATAACTTTTTGATGGATAACCATTTGTGAATTGATTCCTCCTATTCTTCTCTCATTTTCCTACAATTCTTTTCCCTTCTCCTTCCCGGTGCTAAGTCAGCTGGCCTATTTAAAATGAAGATAAAAGGAACAACATAATATGAACAGGGCCAATCCTCATCATCACAATTCGCCTACATTAAATTTTTTGTATTAATGAGTTACTATTGCTGTTGCTCTTTGCCGAACAGACGGTCACCAATTACAAGATAAAATTATTCCTCATGAGAAGTAAAGAAAGTATACGAACTAATCCTTCTAAGTTTCTCGGAAGTACAATTGGTAAAAATTGCATGTATCCGTCATTTTAAGCTTGTTTGTTCCTCTATTGTAGGTTATGAGCATCAAAGCTATTGGTATAGCTATAAAGCTTACATTGGAGGGTTCAAACCAAGCTGGAAATTTTCAAACTTGGGTGTTTGTGATGGTTTCTGTTACATGTATAATTTCTCAACTAAATTACTTAAATAAGGTAGACTTTCCACTTCTCCTTATACTTTGTAGTGATGTTTGAAGTCTGAGAGTACTATAAGAATTATACTTTTGGAGTACAGTAACTTTGTGTTACTGTTTTAGTGTTTGAATAAATCCTAGTTTATAGTTTGTTAGCTAGCTATCCCTAATTTCTAGTAATTAGTTACTCCGGCCGTCCCAATTTATGTGATGTAGATTGACTTGGCACAAAGTTTATGAAATATGAGAACACTTTGCAATGTTCCAAAACCCTAAAAAGAAATTAATTTTTAAATAGAAGAGCACACTTTTGTGGACCTTTTGCCAAGTGTGACCCAACATGGGTAAAATGTTGATAGAGTCGTGAAACATTTACCAAATAAGGAAATATGTCATCCTTTTCGGGACTGACTAAAAAATAAAGTATGTCATATAAGCTGGGACAAGGGGAGCAGGTAAGATATGACTCTATGGAGATACTCCAGGCTACGATAATGATCATAGGTTTACTAGATTTTATTTCAAGTTCCCTGTAAATGTAGAGCAAGCTGAATAAAAAAGTTACCTTTGATTGCATTGAAGCATTTTTCTCTCAGCCTTTCTCTGTTATTTTCTGAAAATTTCTTTGGTAAAAACCAACAAGTGGTATTAGAGCAGGATCCATCCCAATTCTCGTTTTCAATGTTCCACGTATTAAATTGCCCCCAGACTAGATCTCCAGTCTCGAGTGTGAGGTGTGTGAAGAGTCCCATATCGGGCCTTTAAGGGATGGGCGATCTCTTTCATATGATTTGGACAATCCTCACCACATGGGTGATCTCTTGAGCTATCTTTTGAAGTTAAGTTAGACCCAAGGTCCATTTCTTTACAAGTACAGTTGTAGTTGGAAAACTTATGAACTGACACTCATTGGGATTCTTGAGTTAATATTTACAGCATTACTACGGAAACTACATGTTCTTGGATCTTGGCTTAGACTTGTAAATGTAAATTGGACAGAAATGCCTGAATTTGGCTCTTGCAGGCATTGGACACATTTAACACAGCTGTGGTTTCTCCAATATACTATGCCATGTTCACGTCACTTACAATTTTAGCCAGTGCTATAATGTTTAAGGTATTCTGCAAGTTTATGTTTGGGATGCAAGCGGGTCTTCTCTCATTTTCATTTCTAATGTCATGTCTCTCCTGTTGTTTCAGGATTGGTCTGGTCAGAGTGCCAGCAACATAGTTTCAGCGCTTTGTGGCTTTTTGACTGTGCTTTCTGGTACAATGGTTCTTCATAGTACAAGAGATCCAGATCCCCCTCCTAGTGCAGGTATCTACACTAAGCATGATCAGAAAAAATCCATGTGCCTTTTCATTCTAGTCTCTGCAACAATGCAAAAGGTTATGCATACTGGTTATTGTGCTAAAGTAGGTGATGCTTGATAACTCTCTTCATTGTTATGGAGTACTAATAGGCGTGGACAAACTCGTCTCCCTCAATAGATGCTCTTTAATACTTGATAACTCTTTTTGTGTTTAGTTAGTAGTATATTGTATTACTCCTTAAATTTAGTGGCGTCAGGATTGAATGATAGACTAGGGTCATGTCGTCGGTTGGGGGTGGGGTCGGGGGTAAGGGGCAGGGGTGGAGAGAGGGTCACGAGCTTTTGTAAGTTAAGGATAGCGTCGTGGAATATAGGTTCATTAACAGGAAAATCCATAGAGCTAGTGAAATGTCTTAAGAGGAGGCATATTAATATAACATGTGTTCAGGAGACTAGATGGGTAGGTACCAAAGCTCGGGATGTGGATGGGTTTAAGTTGTGGTACTCGGGTGGTTTTAGGGATAGAAATGGTGTAGGTATCCTAGTAGCTGATGACCTTAGGGATTATGTGGTTGAGGTTAAGAGGGTTAATGATAGGATGATGCTTATCAAACTCGTGGTTGGTAGGCATGTACTGAACATTGTTAGTGCGTATGCGCCCCAAGTAGGCCAAGATGAGGAAGTCAAAAGGCTCTTTTGGGAAGATCTGGATGAGATTGTGCGAGGCATACCAGAGACAGAAAAAATTTTCATGGGGGGTGACTTCAATGGGCATATCGGGGCAACCAGTAGCGGGTTTGAGAATGTTCATGGAGGCTTTGGTTTTGGGGAGAGGAATGGAGGGGGGACGTCTCTCTTGGATTTTGCCAAAGCCTTTGAATTGTTATTGCTAACTCATGCTTCCCGAAGAGAGAAAACCACTTCATTACATTCCGTAGTTCGGTAGCTAAGACTCAAATAGATTACCTGCTTCTACGGAAGGGCGATAGAAGTCTATGCAAGAACTGCAAGGTTATACCGAGTGAAAATATTTCCACTCAACATAGACTACTAGTGATGGATTTAGAGATCAAGAGAGAAAAGAAGAAGAAGGTTATTTATGCCCAACCGAGGATTAAATGGGGATGCCTTAATCCTGCCATTTCCCAAGAGATGGAAGATAAGTTGAGAGACTTAAAGGCGTAGAGTAGTGGCGGAAATGTGAACAATACATGGGACACTATTGCTGATTGCATTCGAAGGGTAGCTGTCGAGGTACTAAGGGTTTCGAGAGGGGCCTTTTGTGGACGTCGGGGCGACTGGTGGTGGAATGAGGAAATTCAGGCCAAAGTGAAGAATAAAAAGGTTGCTTACACGAAGTGGCTGGAGGGTAGGGATGAAGAGGAAAAACGAATGCTTAAGGAGACATATAAGACGGCTAAGTCAGAAGCAAAGATAGCGGTGGTGAGTGCTAAGACATCAGCTTTCGAGCGTTTGTATGAGGAGCTAAATGATAAAGGCGGGGACAAGAGAGATTGTATAGACTAAAAAAAATCATGTTCCAAAATAGTATTACTGCAAATATTCTAAATGCTCTCAGGCACGGTTTTCGAGTTTGATAGCTAGGGGCCCCCAAGGCCCCCCAGACCTCTGTTTTCCGGTGAACTTACTTTGCCGGAATCCCTCTCCTTTCAACTCTCTTATTTCTTTTATTTCTTGTTTTCTTTTTAATGGATAGATCTTTATTCTTCAGACGTGGGGCAAAATATTTTGAGATTTCTGAATCCGTAGGTTTGGGGGGGAACTGGTTCGAATGGGTGGAAAGAAGCAGGCGCTATTTGAGTAGAATGATACTGAGTAGAGCCAGCCTTGTTTGGCTTTGCAAAAGACTAGGCGAGGCTTCGGAATTTAAAGGAAATGCATCCAAAACATGGAAATGCAAAGACAGATCGACATACATTTATTGTTCTCTGAAGTTCAATAAATTCGGTAGATTTATCGCAGTTATCTCGGTGAAGGGGTTTGAGCGAGACGTGATCATTTTACCAGAATCTTTCTGTAATGAGGGATGGGGAGAAGTGTCGGATAAAATAGAAAACTTTGTCTTTAAAATGGCATCGTCCGACAGAAGAAGTTTCGGGAATCTTAAGCCCATGATCCCCAGAGGGGAGGTGTCGTACAAAGAGGTTCTGCAAAGGAAAAAGTGGGGAGTACCAACTGAGATGGGCAGGAACGACCAGAAGGAGACCTGCAGCATGAAAGAAGGAGTCCTGAAGAGGTGTTTGGTGGGTAGTTTCCCTGAGGCGGATGAAATACCGACCCGGAACGAGATCAGAAGCTGGGTCGCGCAGACTTGGAAGGGCATCCAAAACATCAACATCTATGATATGAATGGCATTCAGTTCTTATTCGAGTTCCAATCAAGAAGTGAAGCAGTACACGTCATCACAGGGAATTGGAAACGAAAGAACCACCAGTTGAAGTTAGAATGGTGGTCTCCTGAGGCAGGCGCGGTAGAAAGGGATCGAAAGTTCAACTGGTTCTGGGTCCGTATTATAGATCTCCCTCTTCACCTGTGGTCGGAGAAGGCGATGAAACAGATTGGAGACCAATGCGGAGGGTGGCTGGAGACGGAAGAGGAAACAACCCTGAAGAATCACCTCCGATGGGCCCGAATTAAAGTCCGTGGTCCAAGGGAGAAGATTCCGGCGGAAGTTCAAATTGATGACGGAGAAATTTTGTTTCAGTTGCCGGTATGGTGTGAAGGTCCGGCGAGGTTCAAAAGAAAAGAAGTCGGTATACACAGTGGTCGAGGAGATCGAGAAGTCAACAATTTCCCTCATAAGGAAAGCTCTAGTCTGATGGGTATCCCTAGGGCAGAGATAAATGAGAGGAAGAGGAAAGATAAAGGGAGTAGGAGTATAGAGGGTAATAAAGAGGGGGCCTGCAGTCTGTCAGAAAAAGGAAAACAAGTGGAAAAGTCTTTTTTAAATCAAGTAGGGCACGTGGGTCCCTCTTGGGCCGGCTCTCTTGTTAATTCAGACAAAGGGGCCAGGCCCATTAACTTTTTTAATTTTTCTGGGCCGGATCCAACAGAAAAAAGGATCATATTCTCAAAGCCATTTATTGAGGATATTTCGTATGGGCCAGCCCAGTCTTTAATTGCAGTTGCTTCTCCTTCTCTAGAAGATTTCATGGCTGCTCCTAGAGTTATCGCTGCAAGGAAGAGCGACGACATGCAACAGTCGAGTGAAACCTTAGAAAATGGGGAAGACCCGTTTCCAACTTTCGATGGGGCGAGAACGACTACCACAGAGTCGGATCGTCCCCTCTCAGTGAGCGCTGGCACCGACAGTGATGATAACCTCGACAAGCAACTGATTCTCATGGAGGATCCGCTTCCCCTCAACAGCGATGACTCTCTCTCTGAAGAAGAAATAGATGATAGAGCCTCTTTATGGGTGCAAGCGAATGTGTTAAGGCTCAGTAAAATTTTCGGAGCTGCATTTGAGTGTTGTGATAAGACCGCCTTTGATCTCTTTCTGAAAATCGACCAAAAAAGGGCATGTGGGAAACAAAGTGTGGAAAGACGGAGTGCTGTCAGCACTTCTAATGGGGTACATAAGGAGGTGAGAAATCTAGAATTCAATGTGAACTTTAAAGAAGGTGACTCAAGAAGAAGGGGGAGATTAGCATCCTATAATCATCAATGATAAAAGTGGTGGCATGGAACGTAAGGGGGGTTAATAGTGAAAATAAGAGAAGAATCATCAGAAGTCTATTGCAACAGTGGGGAGCGGATGTTTATGTCCTAGTGGAGACTAAATTGGTGGGAACAGAGGGAAATTTGATCAAACAATTATGGCACAACAGATGGATGGGAGAATTGCATTTGGAGGCCGAAGGGAGAAGGGGGGGATTGTAGTACTCTGGGATAAAAGGATATGGAAGGGAGAGCTGGTGGAGATCTCGGCTCAAGCATTATCTTGTAAATTTGAAGGCATTAACACTAATTTTAACTGGTACCTAAGCTCAGTTTATGCAGATTGTAACAAGGTCAGCAGAAGGGACTTGTGGAGGGGTCTAGCTAATTTAAGGGGCAGAATCACAAGTCCCTGGCTGGTGTGTGGTGATTTTAATATCACCAGATTTCCTTCAGAAAGAGCTAATGGACAGAGAATGACAGGGGCGATGATTGAATTCAATGATTGGATCAATGATATGGAACTGGCCGACCCCCCTTTATTTGGGGGGAAATTCACATGGAGAAGAGGCGACAACCATGAATCAGCTTCCAGATTGGACAGATTCTTGTATTCACACCATTGGGACGACCTTTTTACACAGGTTAAGCAATCACTTCTGCAAAGACTGGAGTCTGATCACAATCCTGTTATGCTGACATGTGGGGAGTTGAATCTAAAGAAGTCTTACTTCAAATTTGAACAATGGTGGATGCAAATAGAAGGCTTCAGAGAAAAGGTCAGGGAATGGTGGTGTTCTTTTTCAGCAAGTGGTACTCCTTCCTTCATCCTAGCTACAAAATTGAAACTTTTGAAAGAGAAGTTAAGGATTTGGGGGTCTGATCATAGAGTTAACTGGAAACAGAAGAAGAAGGAGATTCTCAATCAGATTGCGAACCTGGAACAGACACAAGAACTGAGACTATTGTCGGAGGATGAATTTTTGCAGAAGGTACAACTCTATAGGGAATTTGATGAGGTTTCTAGGAACGAGGAAATAGCCTGGAAACAGAGATCAAGAATTCAATGGCTCAAGCAGGGTGACAAAAACACTAAGTATTTCCACAGGATGGCTACAGCCCACAAGAGATGGAACTCAATCGACAAACTGGAGGCAAATGGCAGGGAGGTGACGGATGCTGAGGAGATTAAGGCCGAAATAACTGGATTTTATCAGAATCTTTACAAAGAGTCTGAGCCATGGAGACCCAATTTCAACTTACAAGGCCTTGAGGGCCTCGGTTTGGAGGATAGGAATTGGTTGCAAAGAGAGTTTGAGGAAGAAGAGATCCTGGAGGGGGTTAAGCTTTGTGCCAGTGATAAGGCACCTGGTCCGGATGGCTTCCCTATGAGCTTCTATCAATGCTTTTGGGAAATAATCAAGACAGATATTATCAACACCATATGTCACTTTCACTCACATCATTCTTTTGAGAAGAGTCTGAATGCCACTTTTTTAGCCCTTATCCCAAAGAAGTCTGATGCAGCTGAACTCAAAGATTTCAGGCCAATAAGCTTGATAAGTGGGGTCTACAAGATCATAGCAAAATTGTTAGCTGAAAGGCTGAAGAAAGTTGTTGACAAGCTAGTCAATAAACATCAATTGGCCTTTATTAAAGGGAGACAGATCATGGATGCTGCCCTTATTGCAAATGAATGTGTGGACTCTAGAATCAGAGGAGATGCTCCTGGTATACTATGCAAGCTAGACATTGAGAAGGCATACGATCATGTCAATTGGTCTTTTTTGCTCAGTGTCCTGAGGCAAATGGGGTTTGGAGAAAGGTGGCTGAAATGGATTGAATTTTGCATTAAAACTGTCAGGTTCTCCATCCTGATTAATGGAGAACCTGCTGGTTTTTTTCCCTCTGGAAGAGGCCTGCGACAAGGTGACCCTCTATCCCCTTTCCTTTTCATTCTGGCTATGGAAGGTTTGGATAGCATGCTAAGGGTAGCAATCCAAAATTCTTGGCTGAAGGGCTTTATGGTTGGGAGGTCCCCTGGGTCAATGGTGCAGATCTGCCATCTTCTCTATGCTGATGACACTGTGATCTTTTGTGAAGATAAGGTAGAGGAAATGAGAATAGTCAGATTGATTCTAGTTGTTTTTGAGGCTGTCTCAGGGTTGGCTGTTAATTGGAGAAAGAGCAGCATTGTCCCTATTAAAGAAGTTACTCATATTCAGACCCTGGCAACCATTCTGGGCTGTAGAGTTGAAAAACTTCCTACTACCTACTTGGGACTGCCCCTTGGCAGGCATCACAAGGAGGTAGGGATATGGGATGGCATTATTGAAAAGATTGAGAGGAAGCTGGCTACCTGGAAATCCCAGTACTTATCCCTGGGTGGAAGATGCATCTTGATTAACTCTGTATTAGACTCTTTGCCTACATACATCATGTCCCTTTTCCCTTTGCCAACTTGTGTGGAAGCAAGAGTTGACAAGTTGAGAAGGGACTTTCTCTGGTCAGGGAATAAGGAAGGCAAGAGAATTCACTTGGTAAATTGGCAATCAGTGACTCTTAACAGAATATCTGGGGGGATGGGGGTAAAAAATTTGAGGCTACAAAACAAATGCCTTTTGTCAAAATGGCTATGGAGATATGGCAGCGGAGAACAATCTCTCTGGAAGGATGTCATCAGAAGTAAGTATGGGCAAAGCAGACCTTGGTGCTCAAATTTGGCTAACAATACTTATGGAGTCTCTGTATGGAGAACCATCAGAAATTTGTGGAATCAACTTCAAATGAATACTGCACTCAGGGTGGGAGATGGGACAAGGATTTTATTCTGGAAAGACCTGTGGATTGGCCAACAACCACTAATGTCTTCTCATCCAGACCTATTTAATCTCACCTTGCTCCTGAGGCAATGCTTTGTGATATTTGGTCGGATCAGGGATGGAATCTCAACTTTAGAAGACCTCTACATGACTGGGAAATAGGAAGAGTAGCTGAGATGCTGCAAATTTTGGATGGTTTCAAAGGCACAAACCTGGAAGCTGATGCACTGGTCTGGAAGCACAGTCAAGATGGCTTGCTGTCTGTTGGCAGGCTATACAAAAAAAGGGTATTGGAACTCCCTGGGGTCACCACTGGCCCTTGGAAAAGGATCTGGAGGAGCAAAGCCCCAACCAAGGTGAAATGTTTTAGCTGGTTAGTGATTAGAAGAGCATGTCTAACACATGAGAACCTACAAAAAAGGGGATTTCACATAGTTTCCTGGTGCCATTTATGTAAAGAGGCTTTGGAGATCAACAATCATCTTTTTCTTCATTGTACATTCACTAAACAAATATGGGACATCTTCCTGAGAAGAACAAACACCAGCTGGATAATGCCTGAACATACAACTGATCTTCTCAGCTGTTGGAGGAGGATTGGAGGGTCCAAGACTCAGAAGATATGGTGGGACATGATTCCATCATGCATATGGTGGACTGTGTGGAGGGAGAGAAACAACAGGTGCATGGAAAACACAACAAATTCTCTTCAAAAAGTCAAATGGCTGTGTCTGAAAACCTTTTGTTTTTGGTGTACAGAAGAGGGTATAGAGGGAGATGGACAGATTTTAGATCTTTTGTCTACTTTGTAGTTTCTCCAGTAGCAGTCGACTTTGGATGCTCTACTGGTCTCTATTTTCTTTCTTTTTTCTCTCTTCCTGATGTAAATTCTTTTTGACGGTTGCCAGCATTCCCTTATTGCTGATGAATACAACGTTACCTTTATAAAAAAAAAGAGATTGTATAGACTCGCTAAAGAGAGAGAAAGGAGAGCTGGTGACCTGGACCAAGTGAAGTGCATCAAGGATGAGGAGGGTGTGGTGTTGGTGGATGACACTTCCATTAAAATAAGGTGGCAAGCTTACTTTCATAAACTCTTATATGAAAAAGGGGATAGAATCATTGATCTGGGTGAGTTGACACACTCCGATAGTCATCGCGATTTCGGTTATTGTAGGCGGTTCAGCGCTGTGGAGGTTAGAAGGGCCATCAGTAGGATGAAGAGAGGGTGAGCTGTTGGACCCGACTAGATTTCGGTAGATTTTTGGAAGAATATGGTCAAGCATGGCATAGAATGGTTGACTAAACTGTTCAATGCTATAATGAAGACTGCCAAGATGCCTGATGAATGGAGTACAATGGTTCCATTGTACAAGAACAAAGGAGATATTCAGAGTTGTAACAATTACAGGGGTATTAAGTTATTAAGTCACACTATGAAGGTCTGGGAGAGAGTGGTGGAGATAAGGGTGAGAAAGGTAGTGTCTATTTCGCGGGGCGGTCGACTACTGAAGCAATTCACCTTGTTCGGAGATTAGTGGAGAAATATAGGGAAAGAAAGAAGGACCTTCATATGGTGTTCATTGATCTCGAAAAGGCTTATGACAAAGTGCCAAGGGATGTCCTATAGAGGTTCCTAGAGGTGAAAGGTGTCCCAATGGCATATATCAGGGTGATTAAAGATATGTATGACGGAGCCAAAACCCGAGTAAGAACGGTGAGAGGAGACTCAGAATATTTTCCTGTAAGAGATGGGACTTCATCAAGGATCTGTGTTGAGCCCTTTCCTATTTGCCCTAGTGATGGATGAGTTGACGCGATCTATCCTAGAGGAGGTTCCATGGTGTATGCCATTTGCAGATGACATAGTATTGATTGATGAGACTCGGACTAAAGTTAATGTAGGTTGGAGGCGTGGAGACATGTCTGGAGTCTAAAGGATTCAAACTGAGCAGGACCAAAACAGAGTACTTGGAGTGCAAATTCAGTGTCGCGAGGGATGAAGCAGACATTGATGTGAGGCTAGACACCCAACCTATCCCTAAGAGGAAAAACTTTAAGTACCTGGGGTCCATCATCCAGAGTAGTGGCGATATCGACAATGATGTCACACATCGTATTGGGGCAGCATGGTCTTAATGGAGGCTTGCCTCTGGAATATCGTGTGACAAGAAGATACCACCTAAACTCAAAGGTAAGTTTTACAAAATGGTGGTTAGACCATCTTTGCTGTATAGGGTGGAGTGTTGGCCATTCAAAAATGCACATGTTTAGAAGATGCACGTCGCAGAGATGAGGATGCTAAGATGGATGTGTGGGCACACAAGGAGGGACAAGATTAGGAATGAGACCATTCGGGAGAAGCTAGAGGTGGCTTCGGTGGCTGACAAGATAAGGGAAGCGAAACTGCAATGGTTTGGACATGTGCAGAGAAGAGATACCAATGCTCCTGTAAGGAGGTGCGAGAGGTTGGATTTAGGAGTCACTAGGAGAAATAGAGGTAGACCGAAGAAGTATTGGGGAGAGGTGATTAGACAGAATATGGCGAGACTTGATCTCATCGAAGACATGACCTTAGATAGGAAGGAGTGGAGGTCGCGAATTAAAGTAAAAGGTTAATAGGTTAGCAGGGTTAGGCTGATGTCTAGCGGGCAGTAGGTAGTGTCGAGTCCGTATATCGAGTGTTGTCTTTATCTGTATCATATGTGCTAAAATCTATTGTATTTACATATTATCATGTGCTTTTCATTAGTAGTTGCTCTTCCTATGCATTTCTTTTCCTTTCCATTTCGTCATATCTAGTATTCTGCTTATGGGTTGTTGAGACGAGGGTTCCCAGGAAACAGCCTCTCTACTTCTATGAGGTAGTGGTCAGGTCTACGTACATTCTACCCTCCCCAGACCCCACTTGTGGGATTCCATTGGGTATGTTGTGTTGTTGAGCTCAAGAGCTGGTGCAGATGTGAATTGATTTAGCTTTTTGATCGGAGATGGCCTCTCCTGTAAAGGGAAAAGGACATTGTTCTCCTGTTTATGAGATGATCTTGGAAATAGTATTGCTTTCTGTGGATAGAGCATTAATGGAAGATGACTTATCATAGTGTAGACATTCTGACTCTATATATTCTTGTTTGTTGCAGTTCTTGCAACCAGAAATTTGTTGGTTTTGGCATGTCTTTGATTAGTTTAAACATCATACATTACTTGCAGATTTGTACGCACAGCTTTCCCCCCAAATATCATGGTTGGTACATGCCAATGGAGAAATATGGAAGCAGAAAGAGGATGGTATGCATTCAGAATTTGTTGCGATAATCAGGCAGGATCATTTCAAGTAGGGTGAAAGAAGAACTTAGATGGTTGGCCAGAGGCACTTCTCTATTGCTGTTCATTTTGGTCCAAACAAATTACGTCGTGCCAGATTTTGGATTTTTCCGTTCATCTCCCCTTTGTCAATTTCAGCTTGGGAGGGTAGGTCAGATGTCTGATATCCGTTAATTATTGTCGTCCATTTTTGTGTCATTTTTTCGGCCTAGATTGTAGATTTCTGGGTTTGGTGGGCACCTAGCTGTAGTATAGTGGGTAAAAAAAATGGTAGAGTAGTATTTAATTGATAAATTGTCCTGTTTGTGAAGAAGGGTCTTTACAGTCTTGAACAAGGCAATGATAGTTAGAGCGTTAATGTTTTCTGTTCCTTCCCATTGTGTACAATAATTAATGGAATGGACACAGAGTGAACAACAATATAGTCTATCATAATATTGCTTCAAATCATACAATACAAATGTGAAATGACAGGAAACAGAGATCCAGATAGGCTATAAAAGATCCATTCACCCTTGATGAGCAAAACCAAGGTAATTTTTTTTCCATCTTCAACCACATTTGGGTAATGAACGGCAGTGGAGATGACTGTTTCCTCCAAATTCATAGTGTGTCAATCCTGAAAATGGTGGTATGTTACCAGATAGATTATTGTTAGCCAAGGAGAGCCATGTTAATCTAGAGATCTCTGGTGGAATATTTCCAGAGAGTTTGTTGTGATTGAGCATCAACTTGTTCAAGTAGGTGCACTTTCCTAGTTCAGCAGGTATAGAGCCAGAGAAACTGTTGTTGGACAAGTCGAGGACTACTAAAAAAGGAATCCAACTACAAAGTTCCGAAGGAATGAGACTGGAAAACTTGTTACAAGAGTAGTCAAAGAGGAACAATATTGAAGGCATCTGGGAGCTGCCCGCTGAGATCCATGTTTGGAAGTGAGACTGATCACCCGGTTCTCACGGTCGTTCCAGCAATCGACACCAATGAACTTGCAGATAAACCCCATCGAGTAATTTAAGAAGTAACAAGAATTCAAATTTCCATTAGGATCCTTAAACGAGTCTTTTAGTCCTTGCAAGCACCTAATATCATCCGATGCAGTAACATTGTGAAATAACCCTGAAAATGAAAGAAAAATACTGTAGATTTTACCATGTGGAGAATCAGTCCAAGTAGAGTTCTTAATGAGAGAATACGCGTGAAGAATGAAGAATGAAGAAAGGGTCTTCAGTGTGGGAATTTCAGTCAATGTGTTGCAATTTAATACTGTAGTAGTCATAAAGTCATTATATTACTGAAGTAGTTGCGAAGATTATTGATTCCTTAACTTCATTTTGTAACTTATTGCACATGAATATGTCTTCAACTGGCATACATGTTTTCCAACTTTACCTGTGCACAAGTAGTTACTTAAATTTATATAAAGTTGAACAAGTAGAACGCCAAGTAGGACACGTATTGCCACATAAGACGTCAAGTAGGACATGTGTGTCTACTTGTTCAACTCTATATAAATTTAAGTGTCTATTTGTACTTATCCAAAGTTACAGAGCATAAATTGTAGGTGAAGCCTAGTTAAAGAACACGTTTATGTATTATGTTTTTTTATTTCATGTAATTATTTAGAATACAAAGCAAGCCAGCAAGGACTTGCAGTCACCAAAATGAAGAAATAACACAGAATAGTAACAAAAAAATATACTCTAGCGCACCATATACATGCATTTGGACAATCTAAAAGACATTCACAGCCTCCGCTTCAAAACTCTTGAGAGAAAAGGAGCTTGATACATGGGTAGATGCTAAGATGTCCCCTGCACAGACGTCAAGCTTTTTCAAAGTTTTCTTCACAGGATGGTACAAGAAGAAGAAATCGTGGCGCCACAAGAACAACACCTCTCCATCCTCCAAAACTTTCACCAAATAAATAATTTCATGGCCCAACCAATCCTTGCATTCAGGAGAAACGTTTATGACAATCTCTTTAACCCATGAGCTGCTAACTCGGTATTCTTTCATCACCCATACATCAAAATGACTATCTGCATAATTGTCACACACACAAAGACAGCGTCCAAAAACTCCCAAACTTCTCAAATCTGAATACCTTTCCTCAGGGTACCCTGGAGCCATAGGGAATGATTCAAACAACTCATTCTCCAAATCAAACGAACATATTAGCTTATTTCCATTAGCATCATAAACCAACCAATGAATCTTTGCATAAAGGTTCACCCCATATGCCATGAAAGAGAACATAACATGTCCTACACTTCTCCAATACCCTTTGCCAATTGTGTAGACTTGACCTACAGACTTGTAATAACTAGTATCATCACCATAAATTTCCTCTTGGTAAATTCTAACCACTTTGTACTCGAACCTAACAGGATCGAAACCGAAGCCATAAGTGGCATCATTGGGCCACTCTCTTACCCCTTCAGCCTCTGGAAGGATGATGTACTCTCTAGTTCTCGGGTTGAGAATGTAAATAGTATCAATATAATCGAGGAAGTAATTAAAACAAATGAAACCATGAACTGATCTAACAAGCCAAAATGGATCAACAGGAAAGTAATGTTGCAGATCAAGATCGTCAACATTTGGATTATGACGATATGAATGAGTATCTTCAAATTTCAAGAACTTTAACGTGTTGGAGCAACAAGTCCCATCAGAGCTGAATTGGTTGATGATGACGATGGCTGGAGATGTTGAGTATAATATATTTGAAAATTCAGACTCAGAGGTTAATTTTTGAAAAGTTTTGCACAGGGTTTTGACATATAAAAGTGTGGTGGGAGGTAATCTTGAGAAAATGTCCAACAAGATTGGGGATGGAAGATCCACCAGGGATGTTGCTTCATCACTATTCATTTCTTACAACTCTATTGATAATGGAACATCCACCAGAGATAATATCTCCACCAAGATTGATAATGAATATATATGGACAAATTCATTATAGTAGAGTAAATGCTTTTTACAGCTACCCTAGCTGAATTGTTCAACACTTTGGGAGGACTATTCAACAACATTAGGTCTTACCAGTGACATGTTTATTAAAGGAGCTCTCCTTCAAACTTGTACAACGCCAAAAGAAACCTTTCACTTTTCAAGATCAAAGGTCAAAAGTCTAGAATTTGTGCCACACCGGATGTGCGTGTCTACTTGTTTAATTTTATATAAGTTTAAGTGTCTCAGACCAAGTTAAGGACACATTTATGTATATGCTTTTTTATATTTAGTGATAACTTTAAATCTTTTATTTTACCCTGATGCAATATTTAGTCACACAACTATTCTTGACTTGTTTTAGATCACGAACTTCAAAAGTTCTTTTTCCATTCTTAAACTCCATGCTCACCATCGTGTAATTGGAGCAGAGAGAGTATTTATTAAATATTGTCAGTTATCTTCTTATTTCCCTCTAAAGAGCACTCTACCGTGATACTTTTTGGGCAAGTGACAATGTTCAACTTGTCATGGTTGTGGTTGTGATAGATCATATCACAATGTTGGCTGCATTCTAAAGCAATACAAGTTTTTATTAGTAGGTAATTCTATTTGGAAGATAAGGTGGTTAACAACGTAAGTTTACTAGCCAAATTTCAACTTCTTTTAATCCAAAGCAAAGAGTTGCAGTCGACATGAGTAAATATATAAAACAGAAAGGTAGAGTATATTGCATGAATTTGACAGTCTAAAAGACATTCACAACCTCTGATTCAAAATTCTTAAGAGAAAAGGAGCTTGATACATGGGCAGATGCCAAGAAGTTCCCTTCACAGCTATCAAGCATTTTCAGAGTTTTCTTCACAGGATGGTGCAAGAAGAAGAAATCGTTGCGTCACAAGAATAACACCTCTCCAGCCTCCAAAACTTTCAACAGATTAATCATTTCATAGCACAACCAATTGTTGCATTCAGGAGTTATGTTTATGACAATCGCTTTAACCCATGAACTAGTAACTCCATATTCTTTCATCACCCAGACCTCAAAATGAGTATCTACATTATTATCACACACGCATAGACAATATCCAAAAACTCCCAAATTGGGAATGATTTGGAGCCGTTGGGAATGATTCAAACAACTCATTCTCCAAATTAAATAAACATATTATCTCATTTCAATTAGCATCATAAACCAACCAATGAAGCTTACGATAGAGATTCACCCCATATGCCCTGCATCCAAAACAGAACATGACATGTCCTACTCTACTTCTCCAATACCTTCTGCCAATTGTGTAAACTTGAGCTTCAGACTTATAATAACGAGAACCATTGCTATCATCACAAATTTCCTCTTGGTAAATTCTAACCACTTTGTGGATCGAAGCCAAAGCCATAAGTAACTAAATTAGGCCACTTTCTTACCCCTTGTGCCTCAGGAAGGATGATATATTCTCTGGTTCTTGGATTGAGGATGTAAATACTATCAACATAATTGGAAAAGTAATTAAAACAGACAAAACCATGAACCAATCCAACGAGGAAAAATGGATCAACAGGAAAGTAAAGTTGCAAATCAAGGTCAGCATTTGGATCATGACGAATTTCAAGAACTTCAAGGTGTTGGTCCGAGAAGCTGTCGTATTAGAGTTGAATTGGTTGATGATGATGCTGGATGGAGATGTTGAGCGTGAGAGTTTTGAAAACTGGGAATTTAAAAAAGATCTGGAGACACTTTTGATGTACAAGAGTGTGGTAGGAGGTAATGGTGAGAAAATTTCTAACAGGATTGGGGATGGAAGATCCACCAGTGGTGCTGCTTCCGAACAACTCTTTTGCTTTTGTTAGCAAGTTGGGGTGGGGTTGTCTGATTTTCTTTTATCATGTTTGAGTTTTTATTTTTCTTGTTGAAAGTTCAGAAAGTTAAAATATTTGGTTATTCTTTAAATAATGTAGTCATTTACATGTTTTTGTTTAGGGGCAGATTTTCTCTCAACATTTGTAATACTTTATGTTATGTTAATTTTTCATTTGTAGGTAAATTGGCCAAATTAAATACTCTATTTTTATGCTTTTATTATATATTTTATTTGTCATTTGATTTATAGCTTCTATGATTTGAAATTGTAAGTATTCACATGATGCTTTGATTTTTTTTTAATCCAAACAATTTGTTTCCTAATGACACTATTGACTTATTTGTAATCATGAATTCTTAATTTTCACTAAGACAGTTCAAAATATAAAAATGTAATCACTAAAGTAATTGAAATATAAAAAGTATAGTGCTTAAATTTGAACTTGAAAATTTAAAATAAATTTTGAACCACCTCAACCATTAGTCATCCATCCATCCATAAATGAAAATACTCTTATATATACTGTATAATTTTTTTTCTAGGGGACTCACGTTGTACTTATAAAGTTGTATTTTTTTTTTGAAAAATAAATTTTTATTACCAAGTTGAGATTTTCAGTACAACAAAGTTTGCAGACTTGAACATAGTCCAATGTTCTTATCTATCCCTATACATCATGATACATAATTCAGGGATACATATTCATTTGTGCAATTTACTTGCTATTCTAGTATGTTGAGCTCCTCTTCCATGTATATCTCTTACGATGCTTTTAATAATGCTCTCGACTGGCTCCTGCTTCATTTGAAAAATTCTTCTATTCCATTATTCCTTCCATAAGTAGTATATAGTGCCAGCTAAAGTCATCCTATATACCTGCATTTTGCTGCTTCTTCCTTTCATATGACTAATTGCCCATTGTACCTCTTCATGCCATCTGAAAACATACCTATATATCCCTTGCCATGCTAGTAATGTTGTCCATATTTCCGCACTGAAGTGGTATTCAAAGAATAGATGATCAATGTCTTCATCCCTTTCTTGACACACAGGACATAACAGATTTGACACAATTCTCCATTTCCCCAGTCTCACTTTTGTTGATAGCGTTCTGTATTGTGCAATAAACAATATGAACAACCACTTGGGTGCCCCATAATTTTCCCAGACTAGCTTTCGCCATTCCACTTTCTCTCTAGTTCCTTGCATCTCCTTGTGTATCAATCTGATGGAATAATAGTCAATGTGAGCCACTATATACTCGGTGTATCCTATATTCTGCAGATATTTATGTGCTTTGAAGATCTTTTGTACAATCCAAGATGCTTGTTTGGCTTGTTTACCCTATATTCTTGGCTGCCCTTAGAAGATATGTATCCATTGCACCCATAACTTATCTTTTTTCTTGCATAGATTCCGTAGGAGTTTTCCTATTGCAACATTATTCCATGTATACACATCTAAGAAATTCATACCTCTACTTGCTTTTGGCCAGCATAACTTTTCCTAGGCAATGAGTGCTTTTTTAGAGTTATCAGCATTTCCTGTCCAAAGGAACCTTCTGCATATGCTTTCTATAGCCTGTAGTATCATCTTAGGTATTGCAAATACTTGCGACTAGTAAGTTTAAATAACAAATAACACATTTTTAACCCATTGTGCCCTTCCAACGTAAGATAAGAATTTGGTTATCCAGCTATTAGTCTTATTCAACATCCTGTCAACTAGAGGCTTGCACTGTACCAAGGATATTCTTTTAGTACTCAGGGGAACCCCCAAGTATCTAATGACATTTCTCCCTTGACAAACTTCAATTCGTGCAATATTTGGTCTTGGATTCCCTGTTTTACTCCTCCAAAGTACACATTACTTTTATCAACATTTGCTACCAAACTTGAAGCCTTTGAGAATTCCTAGAAACATTTGTATAAAACTCTGATTGATTTGATATCTCCTCTACAGAACAGTAACAAGTCATCAACAAAACTAAGTTGAATTATTCTTTGCTTTTTAAACCTGGGATGATAATGGAATTCTGGATCAGTGTGCAGTTGCTTCAAAGATCTTGTTAGGTATTCCATTGCAATTACAAAAAGGAATGGTGACATTGGGTCACCTTGTCTCACACCTCTCCTTGCTTGAAAGGTTTTGTAGTGCCTCTATTAACCTAAAATGTGTAGTTTACAATGCTCATACGTTGCATAATCCATTTAATCATAACTGTAGGAAATCTCAACTCATATAAGATTTGTCCTAGGAAGCTCCATTCCTGGGAATCATAGGCTTTCTTCATATCTACCTTCACTATACACCTTGAGGATATACCTTTCCTACCATAACCTTTGACCAGTTTATGTATTCAAGCATGATTGTTATTTATTGCAAAATGTATGACAAAATACAACTCTATCTTTAATTTCTATTTCAATTTTTTCATCAATAGTACAATTGTCGAGTTTTTTTTCTACTCCATATCGAGAGTCCGCATTAGAGTCTCAATTCAATTTAGATCGTGCACTATAAGCTCATTTAATACGGCGCTTTCAATAAAAAAATTTCCATACCCAAAATTCGGATTCGAGTTCGAGGTTTCTAATGAAGGATGAAATAGTTTCATCCCAAGTTAGTCAACACTTGTGAAAGAATTTTGCACAAAGATTTCTTGATCTTCGTGTGGGTCAAATTTGTAAAATACGCATTCAATATCAAAGGTCTAGAGTTGGCGTTAGACTTGCCAACATGACAAGAGTAAGGCACAAGAATATTTGAAATAATAAGACTATTAAATTGACACATCGTCATTGACTATTGATAAAATAGGAGAGAATATTAATTAATAGCAAAACTCATTCCTTACCAACTAGGAAAGCTTGATTTGTTCAACAGTACATTCAGTGGGTTTCAATATCTAGGATTGATTTTTTTTTTTTGCAATTTTTCATTCAATCAATTAACTATATAGGGTGAATTTGTATGTGTGCCCGTCTAAATAAATCATAAAGAGATTCTTACAACAGTACAAGTGACAAAAGAAAATTCAGTAAAATGATCTATGTATACATAACGTACTAATATCGTATAAATAATTACATAATATACTTGTAATTACCTCCAAGGTCATTTATGGCTTTTATATGTTTTTACCACTTTGCCTCTCCCCATTGCTTCCTCATAGCTTTTGTGTGGTGTTGGGATGGGTGCATGCTTCCAGAGGTGGTAGGGTGAGTTTGGTGCGAGTTTGTCTCTTTTTAGAGGCTTAAGGTGAAAAAGGTTGACTTTAATCAACATTCAAGATTCAATTGTCACATGAAAATTTTGACAATTTCTTAAGGTCCGTTTTGGTCTAGAAGGAACTTGGTTTGGAGTTTAGAGCTTTCATTCCGAGTTTGTGTGATTAGTCGTGATAACTTTAAAATTTGACTAAGTTTGATTTCAATTAATATTTTGAGTAAATGTGCTCGAGTGAAAATTTTATCAGTGTGATTAGCTTCATAACATCGTCTTTGATCTAAAATGGCCTTTGGTTCGATTCTCGAGGTGGTCATAATAAGATTCTCGAGGTGGTCATAATAAGATTTTGGCCTTTAGGCATTTTATGTGGTTTTCTTTGAAAAATATTGACTTTAGTCAACATCTCGATGAAACGACCTCCTTTGAGCTCGAAATGCCATCTTTAGTTAGGTAGCATAGTTCGTTTGCGCCAATGGAGTTTCGAATAAATTTCTCAACTTTCACCTGTCACTAAGCTGCTAGTGCAATATTACTTGTGCTTCACGGGACTTGGCTGCAATCATAAAGGCTTGGGATTTTGGGTCATCGTGATTGCAGGCTTGTCCATCATGTTTACGAAGGGGCAATCAGCTAGGCAGTGTGATCGCGAGCTTGATCGCGGCGATCGTGAAGAATGATTTGACTTGGTTAATGTGATCGCTAGATACTATTCACATTTGCAAAGACCATTCTAGCCTAGAATTTCAGTAATTAAAAAGTTCGTTTTCATATGATTTTGAGAGTTTTTCTTCACTATTTTCGATGACTTTCATATTTAGGTTAAAAAATTTGTATGGGGACGTTCCGTGACCGATTCCTTTTACAAAAATCTTGTAAGTTTCACTCGATTTCACCCTTTTCTCCTTTTTTATCTCTTAGGACTTGGATCTTAGTGGTGCCGATTTAAGCCTTTTCGATGCTCAGATTGTGCCTATTTTTGGGTTACAAGTTTCTTGAGTTGATTAGAAGCTTGTGACAAAGTCAATTCCTCGATTGTGTGTGGATCCTAATGTGAATTTTGATCCGATTTCAATTCCATAATTGTATATTGCAATATGGGTATTTGTAGTCCTTTTTAATGTGTTCTTCGATAATTTAATAAAGTGACATCATTCAAAAGATACTCTAAAAGACAAGCTCCAAAATAGCGGTTCGAGTGTAGTTTCAGCCTTGAGGTAGGTTATAATTTCTTCTCCTTAAAATTGGCTTAGTTAGATCAAATATATTTAGAGTAATATCACATGTTTAGGTTTAAATTTGGGAATTGTTGATAATTTTTTATCCTTTTTGTAATATGACGACTATCGTTGGATAGTTACTACAAGTTTTACCCGAAGAGCCTTAGTTTAGGTCGGTCCTTGTTCGTATTGTCTACTAGCCTTAGAAATGACTCTTAAGTAGCGTGAAACTTAGGATGTTGTGTGCCAAACTTGTTTGGCTACCTATGCTCTTTTATGTACTTCGTTGTTTACTGCTTTTTGTTCTTAGTATAATTATTAAGTTGTTGGCCCCAAGAATGCATGATTGGGATATTAGAATTCCAAATCAGTAAATTTTGGGTTTTTGATGGAATTTTTCATTTTGCATTTTTGATAAAACCTTGAAGAGGAATGGTTAAACATGAAAAACTTGTTAAAGAAATGGCTAAACCAGGAAATTTATGAAATATATGGTTAATGTAAGAATTTAATACAAAGAATGAGGATTGGCATACCTTATCTTGTTCCAGGTTTTATTATTGTTGATAAGCACGAGATATATTTTTAGGTGGCCCTCCGAGTTTCTCTTTTGTTGCAGTTGATGAGATTGAGATATATTTTCGGGTGGCCCATATACATCGAGTTTCTATTTTGTTACAGTTGATGAGCTCAAGGTATATTTTTGGGTGGCCCATATACTATTCTTTTCTTTGATCATGCATTAAAAATGACGAAAGTTCCTAAACTTTGTTGTTCCACTTTTTTTCAATTGGCTAGGACAACATCTACCATAGCAAGTGAGAGCCTCCTACATCGACAGATAGAGCCCCAGCCTAGGGTAGCGGTCGAGGTCGACATAAGGGTCGGGATAGAGCTCATGTTGCAACACCAGTTTACGACTAGGAGCGGGCACTAACACTAGAGCCTGATTTTAAGGTTGAGCATTCTGAGCATCAGTCGGTTGACGAGGATCTGACTAAACCACCACCCAAATTTGTGGCCACACCATCGTTATAGGATACTTTGGCCAGGATCCTTATCTGACAGACTTGGACTTTGACTAAGACTTTTATACGACACTTGACAACTTATTTAAGACTCTTTCGTGATCTTGTAAGCTCAAGTAAGCCTTTTTAACTAGATCGCTAAGGGAATGCTATATTGAAAAAGACAAAACAACATACCCAGCGGAATTCCACAAGTAGGGTCTGAGGAGGGTAAAATATACGCAAACCTTACCACTACTTCATAGAAGTAGAGAGGTTGTTTCCTGGGAACCCTCGTCTCAAAAACCATAAGAAGAATAAACTAGATATGACAAAAAGGAAAGGAAAGGGAACAAAAAGAGCGACTATTAACGAAAATCACATGTCAGTATGTAAATATAATAAAAATAACACATATAAGATAGATAATGACAACACATGATATAAAACACGACTACTCCTGCTACTTTACTATACCCCAAGGCAATACATCCACCTAACCCTACCAACCAATTAGCCTTCTACTTTAATTTGCGACCTCCACTCCTTTCTATCCAAGGTCATGCCCTTGGTGAGATCCAATTTCGCCATATCTTGTTTAATCACCTCCCCCAATACTTTTTTGGTCTACCTCTACCCCTCCGTGTAACTCCCAAAACCAATCCCTCGCACCTCCTAAGGAGTATTGGTACTATATCTCTGCACATGTCCAAACCATCACAGTCTCGCTTCTCTCATCTTATCAGCCACTAGGGCCACCTCTAGCTTCTTTCGAATGGTCTCATTCATAATCTTATCCCTCCTTGTGTGACCACACATCTATCTCAATATCCTCATCTCTACGACATGCATCTTCTGAACATGTGCATTTTTTATTGGCTAGCACTCTACCCCATACAACAAATATGGTCTAACCATCATTCTGTAAAACTTACCTTTGAGTTTAGGTGGTATCTTCTTGTCACACAATACTCCAGAGTCAAGCCTCCATTTAGTCCATGCTGCCCCAATACGATGTGTGACATCATCGTCGATATCGCCACTACTCTAGATGATGGACCCTCGATACTTAAAGTTTTCCCTCTTGGGGATAGGTTGAGTGGCAAGCCTCACATCAACATCTGCTTCATCCCTCGCAACACTGAATTTGCACTCGAAATATTCTATTTTGGTTTGGCTCAATGTGAATCCTTTGGACTCCAATGTGTGTCTCCAAGCCTCCAACCTATCATTAACTTTAGTCCGAGTCTCATCAATCAGTACTATGCCATCTGAAAATAGCATACACCATGGAACCTCCTCTTGGATAGATCGCATCAGCTTATCCATCACTAAGGCAAATAGGAAAGGGCTCAACACAGATCCTTGATGGAGTCCAATCTCAATAGGAAAATACTTTGTGTCTCCTCCCAACGTTCTTACCCGAGTTTTTGCTCTATCGTACATGTCCTTAATTGCCTTAATATATGCTATTGGGACACTTTTCACCTCTAGACACCTCTAGACAAGATAACATTTTAGAGAAGACTTGTTTATAAACTTGGAAGATTGCTTGAATTTTTCTTGATTCCCTTACAATCGAATAGCCCCTCCTATTTATTCTACTCACTAGGGGCTAAAATATAAATAATATTTACTTTACAAGTTCTGCAATATTTACAAATTAATCCCTACTCTAGAAGGCTCTACATATCTAGAGTTTTTTAAGGGTCTGCAAGAGTTATCTACTATATTCTAGAGTCTTCTCCAAACCTCTCCATGACTCTAGTTTCTTTCCCTATTATGATGATCAAGAGGTAGGTGTGACATTCTCCCCACTTGATGTGGCAACGACTGCGACACACTATTGCTGCAGGAACTCCAGAAACTTGTCTTTAAACTTCCACAAATCCTCATACCATTCCTATGTGGCCTCCTATGGATATTTTCCTTTCCTATGAATGAGGAACATAGTAGTGGTTAGATGTCCCTATTTCTGCTTGGCTTGGTAGTTAATGATGACCTCAATATCTCGATTATGGGAGGCCGCGATTATGATAGGCGCCCAACTTGATTGTCCTCGATTAGTATCATCCTTGTCCTCTTGGTATGGCTTGAGGATGTTGGCATGGAAGACAAGATGAAGCTTGAGATGTAGTGGTAGCTCCAACTTATTTGAGATCTTGCCCACCTTGACAACGATCCTGAACGGGCCCTTATACTTCTGTACTAAGTTTTGATGCATGCCTCATAGTGCCTTGAACTTCATTGGATCAAACTTATCTAAGATCAACTCAAGGAATACCACTTGAACCGTGTGAATATATCTTGAAGTAAATCAGACTTCAGTTCTACGGTCTTTTACATTGATCCCAAATTAACATGTGAACTCTCTCAATATCTAGGTGGGTAAGTATTGTCTAAAAATACTAATTTTTATTTTCTAGGTTAGGAAAATACCTACTTATAGAGGATTTTTCCCAATCCAAAAAGAAGAAGAAACCTCACTTTTCTTTAAAAATAAGAAACTCGCGTGATTTTTTTTCTCTTAGAAATAGAATTTTGAGTTCTAGTTAAATATGAACACGACAGGGACCACATAATTAATTATTGAGGCTTACTATTATAGAAATAATTTCAATTAATTTGAATTATTCTTACCATAATAAATTATAAGTTATTCCACTAAAAATTCGGAATTGCACTCCTCCATTTATATTTTAAAATTTTTCGTTAAACACTTATGTAATTTTTTATGTTAAGATTACAGATACTAATCAATAATTAAATTACCGATGAATTTACTTTAATGATTTATTTCCTTTAGAGCAATTCTTAACTTATTTCATGCGTTAGATTCATAAAGTTACCGACCGGGTTTGTACATGAAAACTTATAAGTTTCTCATAAAAGGGTGTATCATCAATCTCTATATTAAGACATGAATTTCATCAGCTAACTAATTATTTCACCAATATATATTATTGTCATCTAATTTACTAGGCATATTGACCCATCTTAGAATCTCGCCTTTTAATAAATCACAAGACAATTAGTATATACAGCTCATAATTGTTATATCAAGATTAAGAATATGAATACATTTAATAGTTTAGAAAACATGTTTTAATCAATCAGTTCGAAACATCTATTTCTACTTGGTCCCATTCAATAAATACAAAATATACTAACACAAGAAGTTAGAACTATACCATTCTCATCATCAAGATAAATTACATAAAATCTTGTGCTACAATCTTCCCGATGGTTTGTTCAAAATTTTACGTTGATTGTGAACTATAAATTTATCTTATAAGAATCGATGATTTGATCTTCTATGTATAAATTTATACTGTATATACCAAATCACCTATTATATAAGTTGAAGATATATATATGACAAATTGATCTATTTAATGTAATACTTTATTAAATTGAATAAATAAATAAATATTCAATAAATAATATTATATCCAAATGCATGATTAATAGTATATCCTAACAATCTCCCACTTAGACTTATGACTGTACACCCACAACACTAACATCAATTCCTTCAACATGTCTACCGAAAGATATTTGTGGTAAAACTTTTTGAAAGGGTCTTCGAGGTTATTTTCTTATGCAATCTTTGCAACTATCATATCTCCACTTTGCACTATGTCCCGGATCAAATGGTATGTATGTTCAATGCGTTTTGCTTTCTTATGACTTCATGGTTCTTTTGAATTTGCAACCATACCATTATTATCCCAAAATATTATAAATGAAACTTCCATCGCAAGAACTACTCCTAAGTCTTTTACAAAATTTCTGAGCCATACTGCCTCCTTCGCTACCTTAGAGGCTGATACATATTCGACTTCCATGATGGAATCAACAACATAGGTTTGCTAGATGCTCCTCCAAACAATAGATCCACCTCTTAGAGTAAATATATTTTCTGAGAACAACTTTCTCTAGTCCTTATCAGATTGAAAATCTGAGTCTGTGTACCCTATGAACACCAATTCATTTGAATGACAGACTAGCATATAATCTCTAATCTTTTCAGTTATTTGATTATATGCCTAATTACTGTCCAATGTTCTCGTATATGGTTAGATTGAAATGTGCTAATCATGCCTATGGCAAAGCAAATGTCAGGTCTAGTGCACAACATCACATACAAAAGGCTTCATACAACAGATGCATAAAAAGCCGCCTTCATGTTTTCTATTTCCTCAATTGTCATAGTACATTGATCTTTACATAGAGAAATTTCATGTCTGAAAGGAAGAAATCCTTTCTTGGAATCATATATGCTGAACCTGGTAAGAATAGTATCGATATAAAGAGCTTGAAATAAGCCTAATATATTTTTCTTACGATCATGCAGGATCTTGATCCCAAGGATATGAGCAGCTTCTCCCAAATCTTTTATATCACAATTAGTGGATTATCATTCTGTGATTGAATTTTCCATGCCCATATTGTTTCCTATGAGCAAGATGTCATCTACATATAATACTAAAAATAACACTTTGTCCCTATTTCACTTTTTGTACACACAAAACTTATCAAGACATTGCTCAAAATCAAAAGTCTTGACTGTTACGCCCCAGGAGGGTATCCAAGATGTGGCCGACACCTAAAGACTATTGCTATTCCCCAAGCGAACCACTTGGCCTCATCACATCCATTCAATCCAATAACTCTACAGATCAGCGGAAGTAAATGGGCTCATCTCATCTAATGCCTCAAATAATATATATAATAATGAAGCCTCTATCACTAATCAAGTGGTGCCAATGACGGACCCATGGCTACCGAAATCAAAATATAAGACTACTCTAGTCTAACTCAAAAGCATGATAAAATAAAGGTAGTGAACCCTCCGGAGTAGGGGAGGCTCGCCAATCAGCTGAACATCCTGGATCTTCAATAATGCACCTATTGACGATTCTAATCCCTGTATTTGCATCATAAAATGATGCAGCACTGAGTAGTGTCAGTACGTGGAATGTACGATATGTAAAACAGCTGAATGAAACAGAAACCGTTAGAATAATATGACATCAACTCAGAAATAGAAAAAAATTGACATGTCAAATGTCTATCTATGCAAGAATCAAGAGTAGACAAGTAACTCATCAACCAATCAACCTCATTAATCCAGTCAGATTCATCTCAAAGGAACTCATCTCATCTCGACTCAGAGTACTCAAGGTAGGTACTTTTTGAAAGTTTCTCTTATCTGACAACAATCACTTATGAGCTACTGAATGTATAACAATCAAGCTGATGTTGCCACATTTGTTCCAAACTTGCCAGGTAGGGAACGAATTGAATCCCAGAGGGAAACACAATCAACTAAGTCTTCTATTGCTTTTAGGGACTTCCAATCAAGAGGGAACCACAATATAGTGTGATGGTTCTAATCCTCACCTACTTTTGGTGACGTAATTTTACAAGTGCAAGTCGGACTAACTCTTACTCTTTTGGTGCTCGATACTCCTCCCATGACTCAATGCTCATAAGACAATCAATCCAATGAAATCATAGGGACTTTAAACCCTATCATCAATCAATTTCATAGGGGCTTTAACCCTTTCATCAATCTTTTAGGGGCTTTAAGCCTCCCATCAAGGAACAATTGAATCAATGATTCAAGATTTCGAATAATCGTAAGGGAACAATCGAATAGACAAATCAGCTTCATTTATGGAAACTCACAGGTTTATTAAGTTCTATCAACTCATCATCATTCTTTCATCACAATCACAATCACAATCACAATCACAATCACAATCACAATCACAATCACAATCACAATCGACATTCTCCAATCAAGGCTCTAGACTTAATTCTTAAGTTAATTTGTGTATGCTTTCATAATAGTCATGTAGAGTTAGGCAGTTTCCCAAAATATTCAGTTCAAGAAAGTAAGTTTATGAGATTATCAACATAGGAAAATATATGAATTTAATAAGATTTTCAATAAAACCATCAAGAATTATGCATGTAGACTCATTAGACTTTCAACTTATCTATGACCTTCTATGGGGCACATGAGAGGACAGTCTCATACTTTTAGTTTAGCCTTACATATCTAGGATGAAGCTATCAACAATCACCTTCAAGAATTCCTCAATCTCAAGCTCTTCTCCTCTTTCCTCAAGCCTTAATCTTTTCCAAATGTTAGAAAAGGACTTAAAATGGGGTTTTAGACCCTTCTAACGTCAAAACGACCTAATTAGATTGTGTATAGAGTTTAGAACGGGTTGGGAATTGACCAGAATGCCCCTCACAAAATTTAGAATTTTTTCAGCCTCGAAATAACCCAATCCGCGATGCGGACTAGTCGCGCACAGTGTATTTTCTCCAAACAGTTTTTGAATGAGTTTTCCTAATCCCATCGAAAATTTTTGGAAGAACATAAGTGTGACTCCGCTACAGAGGCACGACGCACCTCTGTCGCGCACCGTCACTATTTTTTATTTTTGGGTCGAAAAATTATCTATTGATTAGGTCATACTAAAAATCAAGCGAGACCATTTTCGCACTTAGTATTTCATGATGATCACAAATCTGGCCTTGGATTTACCATATGAGCATCAGAAGATACATTATGTGCATACCTATCCTCTAGGGGTACTTTGGTAATTTTACCAAGCGTTACATCATCTCCCCCTTCTCTAGCATGGCCAAGCACTCGGACCATGTGGGTGACCGTGTGCCTTCACTTAGTCCGGGATTCACTGTCGACTTCCCGTACTCGAAATCATGGCCAAGCACCGCTCCACTAAAGGCTACACGATCTGCGTGGCTTCACATAGGCTGTGTGGGTCTCCATTGGAGCATCACTTAGTCAGATTTTCACCCAGGCAACCGTTACGTGATCAGATAAAGTCATTTGAAAACCTGGGTCCTTACAGCTGACCTTGAGAATTTTTATCATATCTGTGGCTCGAGGCTGGTGCACTGGCTGAAGATGGTGTATATCTAGAGGACCTCTTCTAGAAGTAAGACTTATCTCCCTTACCCTGCTTAGTCTGATTGGGCTCAAGCCTACTGACTTGACCTTTTTTCTTAGATGCTCTTCTCTATCTCTCTTCTTATCCTTCTAGGTTTGCTGGGCATAGACCATAATTCTGGAGATATATAAACCTGGGATCAGCAATGCCGCTTTGCACTCCTGCTTCACATGTCTACCCAACCCAGATACGAATTTCCTTATCCTTGATCTTATATCTTGGACCATCTCTGGGGCGTACCTGGATAACTGGATGAACTTCAGATTGTACTCTTTAACAGCTAGCCCCTCATGTTTTAGATTCACAAACACCTTGATCTTGGCCTCCCTCAACTCCTGGGGAAAGAAGTAATTGAGGGAAACACTCTCGAACTGATCCCAAATAGCAGGCTCAACATCCTTACCTCTACTCTCCTCCCATTGACTGTACCAAACATTTGCCACATCTTTGAGCTGATAGGCAACAAGCTTAACTCCCTCTGTCTTAGTCACATGCATGGCTTTCAACATCTTCCATATCTTATCAATAAAGTTTTGAGGGTCCTCCTCAACCTTTGACCCAGTGAAGACTGTTGGGTTCATCCTAAGGAAGTCTCTTAGTCTGGTGGTAGCCGTTGGATATTGAGAGCTAGAACTAGGAGTCTATGAACTCTGGTTCCCATTTTGGGAAGCTACCAACTGTGTGAACATGGTGTAGCTCCTTTCAGGTGAGCCTCTATGGTAGGAAAAGGTAGAACAATAGGTGTCTCGGGAACGCTAGTGGCTCTAGCTGGTCGACCTCGATCCCTCATTTCCATCTAAGTAGGCACCTCTGAAGTAGGATTCCCAGCATTACTGGCCGAAGCATTCTTTTAGGTCATGGTACATTTAGGAAGCATGATCTGCAAGCGCGTAACAGACGAGTTAGAAGGGAGCTTTTAAGAATTTCAACTCTGTCGCATGAACTTAGAATACAAGAAAGTGTAACAATTTCTAATTTTTCCTATAGCCTCCTGCTTATAAATTGTGGTGCCCAACAAACCCATAAACAAGACTCTACTAGACAAAACTTTATAGACTCCCTAGGACTATTGAGCTCTATGCTCTGATACCAAGTTTGTCACGCTCCGGGAGGTACTTTTGGTGTGGCCGGCACTTGAAGAATTGTTGATTCCTCAAGAGAACCACATAGCCTCATCGTCATAACAACTTAAAGACGGAAGAAATACATCCAAATAAAAGATATTATAAGGATAGATATAACTCTACTAAAGCATAGTTTCCAATGATAGGTTTGGAAATACAAAATACTCAATAATTCTCTACTCAATGTCTATGAAACCTCTTCTCAACAGTCTAGATGGTGCCATGACAGGCCATGGACACCCCAAATCAAAGAAATAAACTACTTAATAAAAGTAAGAAGATAAAAGGGCTTCTCCGAAAAGCAAGAAGGGTCCACCAACTCTGAGAATGCACTAATCTAGACCTCAACGATACGCGCGCTGAAGTCCTCTATCACTTGTATCTGCATCATGATGCAAGTTCAAATGCATGTTAGTACATGGAATATACTGGTATGTAAAATAGATCAAGAAAGTAAAGCTCAACTCACTCACCTCAACTCAAACAACTCATAACTCAAATCAATAGGAATGCAAGTTTTAAACGAAAATCATGCTTTAGAAATTAGATACAGTAGAAGTAAACTCGATTTGAAAATATCATGCTATTAGTGTTTTCTTAGGAGTTTCTCTTAACCTATATCCAATCCTACCACCTTTTATATGGTGATGCACAACGAAGGCAACGTCGTTGCCATGCCCATCCTGAACTTGCCAAGTTAAAGGACGGTCAACTCTCTCATGGATCTATAGTAAATGTCCATCTATTGGGACATGAGTCGCCAGAACATATTGTATGACTATCATACGCTAGAAACATAATTTTGTGGGTTAGAGTAGTTATTTACTTGATCCTAGCTCGGTGCTCGGTGCTCGATACTCCTCCCAAGACTAAAACATGCTCAACTCACCAATTAACTCAAATCTCAACCTTATTGGGTTATATCAACTCAGCTTATCTCAGTGTATCATCAACTCAATCAATCAAGGAAAACAATCATACTCAACTCGAACTCAGATGGTCATTCAGACTTACTCAAGTGGACTCATCATTTAGTGCAATTAAAATGCATAAAAGTACATGTGATTTAAAATGCAACATGCTTCTCATGCTTAATTATAATTACTCAACTCAAATAATCAAACTCAAACCTCAACTCAGTCCATGTATAGATTTTATAAAAACCATCCAGTCTAGGGTTCATGCTATCAAGTGTAAAACTTTAATGCCATTTTATATCAGTAGCTATGCAATGCAACAAGTACCTTATACATCATTCTGAGAATTCATAATAAATATAGAAATTTCAGTATTAGGATAACAGAATTTCCCTAATCTTGACTCTTATTCCTAATTTCGACTCAAGTAGATGAGAGAGGTATGTGAACGAATGTAGTTCCACACTTTAGTAAGCCTTACATACCTGGAAACAGAAGAAGAAATCAAACTCCACCCGATCCTCGCATTTGAACTTGAAGCTCTCATTCTTTTCCCTCGTATGGTGTTCTCAAGAAATCCCTAAGCGTGAAGAATAGTGAAAAATACCCTTGGGGTTCTTTCCTAAGACTTTAATTAGGTCTAAATTGTCCAAGGATTTGATTAAAAGGGATAAGAATAAACAAAAATACCCTTCTTAAAAATTGCCGACAAATTCTACGAGACCCCATTCATGGGCCGTAGAATTTTCTATGGGTCATAGATATCCTCTCATAGATGAGGTGTCCAAAAGTTTAAGTTACTGGAATTTGGCATGAAATCCACGAAACCACTTCTACAGCCGTAAAAACTTCAACAGGCCGTCTGATAACTCATAGCTCAAGGATCATCAACTTACAAAACCAATCTACAGGTCGTGGAATATTTTACGGGCCGTATTGTCACGCCCCAAAGAGAGGGGAGGCGGGACTGGCACCTGATACCGTTATTGGCCGGGTAAGCCACTAAACATGCTAGTTAACTAAACTAAGGACTAGAAGAAAATCGGACAGCATGATGTCTGAAAGACTAAGCCTGGACATTTTAGGTCATGACCTGGTCAACGGTAAATCATGTACATCAATAAACCAAAATGATAGAGTACTAGTTAGCCGATAAGGTTGCAGCAATAGAGGTACAGGCACACACTATATATATATGCCAATCTGTGATAACCGGAGACTGAAAGGCACAAAAGAACTAACCCATAATAACATGTCCACAATAGCCTCTAAGAGAATCACTAACACTGCCGGGACAGGGTCCCGACTATACCCAATTGTACAACAAAAAGTAAGTATCCTGTGAAAGCTCAGGAAGAGATGGAGCTTAACAACTCACAGCTGAACGGGGCTCCTAGTGGAGGGGTAAATTAGAACCCCTACCTGAACCTGCACGCACGAAATAAAATACAGCATCCCCAGGCAAAGGGATGTCAGTACGAATAATCATGTACTGGTATATAAGGCAGAAAGTAAAATCATAGATAACCGTAGTAGAACGGTTAATAGAAATACCACCTGTTACCAAAACTCAAGTAGCCTTAATGGCCAATAAGCAACCTCCTAGTGATCACATATGCATGACATGCTTGAGTATCGGTGTCGTGAATATATATATATATATATATAGATGCAAATGCATGATATATATATATATATATATTCATTTGAGCAAACAGGCCCCATACCTTCGATTATAGCTCGAAGTCCATGTATGATGTGCAATGTATGACATGAATATTAAATGCACATAGTAAGCCATTGCAAAAATTTAGCCAATCTTGGCTCATTGGTACACTTATTCTCATAACATCATAATCATTGTCATTTAGCCAATCTTGTCTCATTGGTACACTTATTCTCATAACATCATAATCATTGTCATAACATATGCATATGACTCGTGGGATCTTATATGTCTTTTTAACAAATTTGGGAACTTGACCCAACATTTAGAGTGAAGTCTTA
Source organism: Solanum rostratum (assembly GCA_029948455.1). Taxonomy (NCBI): domain Eukaryota; kingdom Viridiplantae; phylum Streptophyta; class Magnoliopsida; order Solanales; family Solanaceae; genus Solanum; species Solanum rostratum. The sequence goes on from CM057049.1 coordinate 20,724,362, forward strand.
ACTTTGAAAATGTTCATAAAGGTGCTTTACATAATGCTTATACTTGGTCCCATGTCAATTAGTAAAGGAAAGTATTTAAACAGGATCAAGGACTTTAATAGTTTAAATAGGAACATTTCATTGGAGAATATTGAAAACCAACGCGTTACTTGCTAAATGCTTCAATTATATTTTTGTATGGAAGGAGGACTGATTATGAATACTACATTCCCTTCACATTCTACATTTATTTTAATGGAACTACACCAAGAAGAGAAACACCTCGAACATATGAGAAGGTAGCTGGGAAAACTGATAAAATGATATATAGATATTGAATGTCCAGTATAAACGAAGGAATGGAATTTCAACCTAATACCATCATGAAAATAACTCAAGTGTTATCCCAGTGCCTTTCACAAAAGGTCTTTCTAGTAACAGAATAGTAAGATATCACATTCGACGTTTTGAAAAACTTCCCGGATTTCATGCTAAAAGGAGGGACAGAGCTTAGCCTTAACATACCTCTCCAACAATCGCCCAATTGCTCAAAGTTGCTTCACGAAAGTTGTTCCTTATATCCTAAACTTCGCAACCACTATATATACACAACTTATGACCACCTATAAATAGTCCATAAATTAATATTAATCGGCAGATTTGCCATATAACATTTACGCGAGTAGACGTTCATAAAAATGATCATAAAAGAGCCCCAAGATTATTACCTCTACACACCAGCTGCAAACATAGAATAACCACCAAGAACAACATTTTTTTCAGCCCAAAAATAGCTCCAAACACAGCTAATAGGAGGGAAAATAATTGCAAAGCGTCCGGCACATATTTCTAGGCACAACGACAAATTTTAACGGTAAAAAAGCAAAAAACTTACTCAAATTCCTTTGGTACCTTGAGGGAACTTTTCCTTCAGTTTATGGATTGTTTGGGGATGAAATGTTTGATTTGAGCTTTAAAAAGCTCAAATTAGGCGACATTAAGGTGGGTCGACCCGACCCGACCCGACCCATGACCCCATTTCCTGCTCGGGCAGTCTCGATAAAACTTTCATAGCTTTTTATTCTGAGATTGATTTGATGCGTTGCAAACTAGACTCATAGATCTTCAATTTTATAGGTCATGGACCTTCGAACACCTTATATTTTGGGAGATATGGCCTGATATATTTGACCCAAATTTAAGAAGGATTTCTTAAAGAAACTTATGGTAACTTTGGCCAACCTTTATCTTGCAACTTTCTTGATTCCAAAACTTAATGTATGACCTTTGTGCTATTAAAATAACTTTTTTAAAAAAATTATTATTTGCAAATTACAAACTTTTAGTCCCATCCGAAAAGTGAAACCTAATTTAAACCTTCCAAAAAGGGCGAGGTGCCACTTGGGCCATTTCTTTAACCCCGAATGTGTATTTAAGGGATTCCTTTGGCTTGAAATATTAAGTCCTTGATATTATTTCTTATTGTCAGCTTTATTATCCCTAGGTGCTAGCAAAAATCACATATGCCTTATATAACGCCACACTATTTGTATAATAGAAGACGAGAAACACGGGGTCTCACACGTATGTTTTCTTGTACATGGGCCTCAGACTTAGAAAATTTCACCAAGTCGTTTGAGGATTCTACGAGGCCTCCTCTACAGACCGTAAATCTCTCTGTTGGTCAAAAATAGCCCTTGTAGTTTTCTCTTTCAGTAACTTTTCTCAGTCTATTTTCTCAGTTTTCTCTGTGTATCTACTCAAAATAGGTGAAAAGAATTAGAGGGTGTTACACTTGAGTCTGTATGGCATCCTCAAAACCTTGTGCTGTAGAGATATCAACAACTTCTTCCTCTAAGGTAATCTGCTCAATACTACTTCTACTGCTTTGATGTAATGGATTTTTAGAAACTTGTAGTTGTGGAATTATATGTCTATTAGCATCTCTCTCACTACCAAAATTTAATGGTATGTTAACTCTAACATCTAGGGTTTGAATTTGGCATTCATTATATTTAGTAGATTGCTTTGCTATCTCTTTGCTTAATTCTCGTAAAAAAACTAGTATCTTCTGGGAATATGGTTTGTTAAAAGAAATTCTAGAAACTTAGTATTGATACTTACAATGACTTTCTTTTTTTAGGATTATAAAATACATCACCTTTTATTCCTATTGGGTACCACATAAAAACACATACTTTTGTTCTAGTTTCAATTTTTCTGTCTTCCCTTTTAACACATGTGCTAGACATTCCTAAATTCGAATGTGTTTCAAACTAGGTTTGTGACTGGTGTAATGGGTGTTATAGGTACATAATCTGAAGGAACTAACTTAAGAATATAATTTGCAGTTTCTAATGCATATCCCCAAAATGAATAAGGAAAATTAGAGTAACTCATCATAGATATTTCTAAAAGAGTTATGTTTCTTCTTTTTGCTATATCATTTTATTGTGGCGTTCTAGGTGCAGACATTTGAGATGTAATTTCTTGTTCTGATAAGTAACTGATGAGATCATGGGAGAGGTAGTCACCACTATGGTCAGATCGTCATGATTTGATCTATTTTTCATGTCGTTTTTTCATTTCTGTCTTAAACTCTTTAAATTTCACAAAACATTCAGACATATGGCGCCACAAATAAATATATTCATATTTTGAGTAGTAATTAATGAAAGTCACAAAGTACTAATATCCACGTTCGCTTGTATGCTCTTTGGATCACACAAATTAGAATGAATTAACTCTAATTTATCATTGACTCTATTTCCTTTTGAGAAGAAAAGTCTCTTAGTCATATTTCCTTCTAAACAAGATTCACATGTTGGTAGTGCCTCCACTTTTAATGAACTTAAAGGTCCATCTCGAACCAACCTTGAAATTTGGTCTAGATTTATATGACATAGACGTAACTGTCACAAATAAGTCTCGTCAAATTCTGAAGAACTTGTTCCTTTACTTGAAAGTTGACATTATTCGGTTCTTTAGTTTGTTGTAGTTCTAGAGAGACATTATAATAGAAAGACCATCAATTAATGTACTCATAGATAAAATGTTTATTATAACTAATAGCACAACTATTATAAAAAAAACATCATAACCATCTCTCAAAACTTTAGAAATTAAAATCAAATTTATTCTAATAGCATGTGCATATAATGCGTCTTTTAAAATTAAAAACTCTACCACTAACAAATGAAATACTAAGATTTCCTAATGCTAAAGCTAAAGCTGCTGAGCCATCCTGTTGGAAAACACTAACTTCACTTCTAATCAACTTGCACATTTTTTGAAACCCCTGCAAAGTAATACAGATGAGATTAGTGACTCCTAAGTCCACACACCATAAAGTGGTAGAAATAGCCTCTAAACACGTTTCAATGACAAGTAAAAAGGAGTTACCTGAGTTGCTCTTCTGCTTGGCTAAGAGAATTGGACATTGCGCCTTTCAATGGTTTGGCATCTTGCAATGTAAACACTTGTCCTCAGGATTTTTCACGCCTCCAGTTGAAGGTGCAACCGCCTTAGCTTTGTGAGTCTTTTTCCTCTTCTATCCAACTTTTGGTTTAGAAGTAGTGTTTATTGATAATTATCTCTGTTTCTTGCAGCTCATTCAACAACTGCGCTAAAGATAAACTTATCTTATTCATACGTAGTTCAGGAAAAATTGTTCAAAACTGTCTGGCAGAGATTGCGACATCATCTCAACTTGAGATCCATTATCAATTTTAGCCGCCAAGAGCTCTAGTTCATTAAGAATACTTATCATCTTTAGAACATGATCTCTAACCGGAATACCTTCAGCTAGCTTAGTGTTCATGAGATCTCTCATGGTATTTTTCTTAGATGAGCAACTCTGGTCCCCAAACATTTGTTTGAGATTCTCTAGAATATCAAGAGTAGATAACATAGCTTGATGTTGATGTTGTAGCACATTTGACATTAAAGCCAGAATGTAACACCATACCATCTTATCAGCTTTTTGCCATTTTTGACAAGCAAGCTTATCCTCATCACTAGACTGTTCACCTGATTTTAGCGAGCATTCTTCATGGAGAACAAATTTATACACTTCAACAATTAACACAATGTCAAGATTTCTTTTCCAGTCAACATAATTGGGACTCTCAAGTTTGTTTTGACTCTAAATAGTGATAAGGGGTTAACAGGAGATAAGTTGAATATGAGATTGAAAAAACTAAAGTTACAATAGATAAATCATACAATCATATAAATATTGAATAATTAAATTCAAACTCATCGTATACACATGCGTTCACACATCTTGAATAATCAATCGTTGGGATTGAAAAATTACTCATACAATATACATATGTGGTGACTGATTATTCACTTCATGAACTTATACAGACCTAACTCAGTTGGAGAGGTTACTTTTAATTTAAGTCAAGTGAAAATCACAAACCTTACTTACATTGATTCAATCATATATTATTTAGTTTAGGAGAGTTAATATAGATTATCAAACTAGCGATTAAATATGTAATGACTTGTATTTAAATTTATCCGTTAAGGAGGAAGTTCTAAGCCAGCACATAAATTTAATACTTCATTACTATTTAATCTTTGATTATTATAGATAAGGACCCTTATTATCATAGTATTTTTTATATAAAAAAAATTTAAACATAAATTATGTCACAACCATCTTTCAATGAAAAACGGTCCAAACTGATAACAGGAACCATGGATACTGGTTCATTATTATAAACCAAAATAAATTTTGAAAAGAAATGTTCAATCACAAATATAGTGTGGTTACTGCCATTACCAATATATGAAAATAAGAATTACACCCACCACTTAACAATGACATTTCTTTCATAGAAAACAAATCAAAAAAAATCTTTTTGTACTTTGCATGTTATCACCATCGCCGTCACATCCTTCCCTTTTTTTTTAAAAAAAATGTATCAATAAAACCTTTTTTTAAAAAAAATTAACGATTAATAGCAATATGAGTGCAAAAAGAGAAAAAGACAACTTCTGCATATCTACTCTTTATGTTGTCACCGTCGAAAACCTTTAATCTATTCTCTTGTTTCATAGAAACGAATAAGAGATCATTAATTATGATTTTCATTCGTCCATAAAAATAGATTCGGAAAAAATATATACATAATTTCCCATACATATTTTTCTCGATTATTGATAATGATGCAAGCATGGATCTTGATACCAATTATTGCAAAATATCACGTAGTGAAAGCAATTTCAGAATTATACTGTTTACATAAATTATAGACAATAATCACAAATATGTATCACACACAAAATATGTTAAAGATTAACTCAAGGAATACCTCTTAAAGCGCGCACATATATTTTGAAGAAAATCGAACTCCAGTTCTATGGTCTTCTACAATAATCTCAAACTAATAGTTGACCTCCCTCAATAGTTGGGTGGGTAATTATTGTTTAGAATACTAATTCTTGTTTTCTAGGTTAGGAGAACTATATCACGCCCTCGAAGGGTACCCTAGTCGTGGCCGGCAGTTAGAGACTATTGCTATCCCCACGCGAACTACTTGGACTATGACAGTCATTCAATCGTTTAAATCAGCGGAAGACATTATAATAAAAGAGACATAATGATGGACAACTCAGTTTACTTCTAACTAAATAAATAAGGGCCATAAGCCAATAAGTCAAACTCAACAGAAGTGACATAATAGTAGATTTAAAGAAAACTCTGTAGTAGCCATGACCTGTCATGGTACCATTATAGACTGTAGTGGTAGATGCTTCATAGATTAGAAGATGAAACCACTCTTGTGTCAGCCTTGTTGATATGGGCCAGAGTTCAACGGAGTTTAGGTGCATCCCGATGAGGTAGGGTAAACCTTCGTGCTCAGTCTAAGCGAATCTCATGCGGTGGGACAAACTTCAGCAAGGACGCTGAATCCATAGAGGGGGTGTATATAACAATCCATCTTGAGATGAGAAGTCCCACATCAGCAAAACATAAGAGAGATGTTGGATGTATAAGTAAAAAAGAACTGGTCTATATACTGTGAGACGCCTTTTGGGATGAGCCTAAAGAGACAAATCCGTGGGCTAGGTCCAAGAGCGGACAATACTTCACAGTGTTGGGCCAGATCGTTACAAACCACTACTTATAGAGGATCTTTCTCAATCCAAAATGAAGAAGAAAACACACTTTTCTTGAAAAACAAGAAACTCACTTGACTTTTTCTTTTTTCTTAGAAATAGGATTATGTGTTCTAGTTAAATATGGGCATGATAAGGATCACAAATTTAATTACTGAGGCTTACTATTATGAGAATAATTTCAATTAACTTGAATTATTCTTACCATAATAAATCATAAATTATTTCACTAAAAATTCGTGATTGTACTCCATTTATATTTTAAAATTTTCCATTAAACACTTATGTAATTCCATGTATTAAGATTACATATACTAATCAATAAATTATATTATTGATAAATTTAATATAATGATTAATAGTCACGCCCCGGGAGGGTACCCAAGATGTGGCTGGTACCTAGAGACTATTGCTAGTCCCCAAGCGAACCACTTGGCCTCATCACATCTATTCAATTTAACAACTCTACAGATCAGTGGAAGTAAAGCAAGTAAATGGGCGCATCTTATCTAGTTCTCAAAATAATATAATATAAAAAAGGCTAGAAGAAAGAACTAGCTCAACAATCTCAATCATCAATGTTTGACTATCATCTATGAAGCCTCTATCACTAACCAAGTAGTGCCAATGACAGACCCATGGCTAGTGAGTTCAAAATAAAAGACTAATCTAGTCTAACTCAAAAGCATGATGAAACAAATAAAGTGGATCCTCCGGAGTTGGGAAGGCTCACCAATCAGCTGAATGTCTCAGATCTTCAATGAAGCGTCGATTGACGATCCCTAATCCATGTATCTGTATCATAAAATGATGCAGCGCCAAGTGGCGTCAGTACGTGGAATGTACGGTATGTTAAATAGCTGAATGAAATAGAAACCGCTAGAATAATATGGAACAACATCAACTCATAGTAAACAAAACATGTCAAATGTTTATCTAAAGTATGAATAAAGAGTAGACAAGTGACCTATCAACCAATCAACCTCATCAATCAAATCAACTCAACTCAACTCCATTCAATGGAACTCATCTCATCACATCTCATCTCATCTCGACTCACAGTACTCAAGGTAGGAACTTTCTCGGAGTTTCTCTTATCCGACAACAATCACTTATGATCCAGTCAATGTACAACAATCAAGCTGATATTGCCACAGTTGTTCCAAACTTGCCAGGTAGGGAAAGAATCGAATCCACTAAGAGAAACAACAATCAACTAACTCCTCTATTGCTTTCAGGGATTTCTAATCAAGAGGGAACCATAATATAGTGTGATGGTTCTAATCCTCACCTTCGTTTAGCGACGTAGTTTGACGAGTGCAAGTCGGACTAACTCTTACTCTTTTGATGCTCGATACTCCTCCCATGACTCAATGCTCATAAGACAATCAATCCAATCAAATCATAAGGACTTTTAACCCTATCATCAATCAATCTCATAGGGGCTTTAACCCTTTCATCAATCAATCTCATAGGGGCTTTAACCCTCCAACCATAGAACATTTCAATCAACGACTCAAGATATTGAACAATCGAAGGGAACAATCGAATAGAAAAACCAGTGGAGTTCATTTGTGAAGACTCATAGGACTATCAAGCTCTATCAACTCGTCATCATTCTCTCATTACAATCACAATCACAAACAACATCCTCCAATCAAGGCTGTAGACTCAATTCTTACGTTCATTCGTGTATGCTTTCAAAATAGTCATGTAGGGTTATGCAATTTCTCATGAAGATATTCAATTCCAAAAAACAACTTTATGATGATTATCAACATAGGAAAATACATAAAATTAATATAATTTTCAAGAAAACCATCCAAAATCATGCATGTAGACTCATTAGACTTTCAACTCATCTATGACCATCTATAGGGCACATGAGAGGACAATCTTATACCTTTAGTTTATCCTTACATGCTTGGGATGAAACTATCAACAATCACCTTCAAGAGTTCTTCTTAAATTCCTCAATCTCAAGCACTTCTCCTCTTTCCTCAAGCCCTAGTCTTTTCCAATTGTTAGAAAAGGAATTAGAATGGGGTTTTAGACCTTTTTAATGTCAAAACGACCAAATTAGATCATGTATTTAGTTTAGGAGGGGTTTAGAATTGACCAAAATGCCCCTAACAAAATTTAAAAAATTTTCAGTTTCAGAATAACTTAGTCCGCGATGTAGACTGGTTGCGCATAGTGTATTTTCTCCAAAACGTTTCTGAATGAGTTTTTCCAATCCCGTTGAAAATTTTTGAAAACATATAAGTGTGGATCCGCTACAGAGGCGCGAGGTGCCTCCGTCGCGCACTCTCACTGTTTTCATTTTCGGATCGAAAAATTATCTTTTGATCCAGTCGCTCTAAAATTCGATCGAGATCATTTTTCCCTTCAATTTTCGTCAGCCTTGGATTTGCCATACAAGTATTGTAAGATGCATTACGCGCATACCCTTCCTCTAGGGGTTTTTTGGTAATTCTATCGGGCGTTACATCCTCTCCCCCTTGGGATCATTCGTCCTCGAATGATGAGTAAAGATGGATATCAAGGCATGAATAGACTCTAGACTCATCTCAACATTCATCTCAACCAATTAAACTCTCGACTTCTCATCAATCCCAATCAATTCTATTCAGTCTCAGGAATAGACAATCAACTCAAGAATAGATCAATCAATCTGGTCAAGGGTAAGAAGTTTACCTTCAACGTTCTCATCATTTGGCACGAATAGGTTTGGATATTTGGCCTTCATCTCTACCTCAGCTTTCCATGTGGCTTCCTCAACGAATTGATTTCTCCACAGGACTTTGACTGAGGCTATCTCTTTGTTTCTCAACATACGATTCTGATAATCAAGGATTTGGGTCAGAACCTCTTAGTAGGACAAGCTATCCTTCATGCCAATGCTATCAACTGGGATAACCAAGGTAGGATCTCCCAAGCACTTCTTCAACATCGACACATGGAATATCAGATAAATTTCATCTAATTCGGAAGGCAACTCTAACTCATAAGCAACCTCCCCAATCCTCTTCACAATTTGATATGGTTCCACATAGCGTAGACTCAACTTTCCCTTCTTCTCGAATCTCATGCACCCTTCATAGGTGACACTTTCAAGTACACCCAATTATTCACCTCGAACTCTAAGTCTCTTCTCCTCACGTCGCTATAAGATTTCTGGCGACTTTGGGCAGTCTTCAATCTCTCTCTAATGACCTTAAGCTTCTCCATCGATTGGTGGACAAGATCATGCCCAATCGATTCCGCTTCTCCAAACTCAAACCACCCAATTGGTGATCTATACTAGGTTTCTTAGGGAGCCATTTGAACAATGTTTTGGGAAGCACCATTTTTTGATCTATATCTCCTTCCATACAAGGCTTTAAGGGAGCCAATGGTATTTGAACATTGAACAAAAATGGTGTTCTCGGAATAAAACATTTTTGTCCTAGAAATGCCGAAAATGACCTTTAGGGTCACTACAAAAACCAAGCCAAAGCACACCTAATTCCCCTGCTCTGCAACCTTTGGTATCTTAGTTTGATTCTCGATTCGAAGCTATATATGAAGTAGTCCGAAAAGTCCAAAAGCTCGTCCATTGGCCTACCCATATTACTGTTGAAAAAGTAATAACTATTTTTCATGAGGCCAACTTTCAAAGCAACTAACTGAGAATATTTTACAATCATTTTTTGCCACATTAGCCACTGAAAATCCCGCCCAATAAGAAACTCGACAGGTTACATTATCACATGCCAGTGTAGGCTGACAATTTATGACATCTTCTCGATGACTCGACCAAGACCATTAGGATCAATCTTTAGCTTTAAGTTAAAAAAATATTGTTGCGACGACATCTTAGCTTTCAAAAGTATACTAAGAATTTGTGGAAATTGTGCAATAACAGAAGGCAAAGTCTCCTTCCCAAGTCCAAAACTAAGGAAGCAATTTACATTTTGGTTTTACTGTCTCTTCAAGATCATAACCAAGTAAACATGCTCGCTTCTCCAACGTTCTCGCCAATATTTTCTTTGGCAAACCCAACAAAACCAAATAATCCACAAGTGGTTTGATCGCCGTCCCAACTCTCATTCCAAGAAAATATGAATATTGTATTACCATTGGCCCTATATCCCCCGGATTAACCCCTATACTAATCAAATAAGCAATTGGAGTACTCATTGTTCCCTCAAGTTTAAACCCTACAGGTCAGAATATTTCAACAAAACATACCCCATATCTTATTTCTCAACATCAAGACCTCGTAAAAATTTAATAATCGAACAAGATCCACTACAACACTAGCATGAAGACATTGAGGGTAAATCTTAACAAACTCACCAAGCTTAGACCTTTGAAACCCAATGTTCTCCAAGTATGACAAAACAAGACTCATGTTTTTCCTTACACTACAACCTAGCATTAAAGGATATTCATTGGTATCATCAACTGTCTGACCAAGGTTTTGCAAGAACTCAACACGTTCGCGCATAACTTCAACAGTAGAGGGTAATCCTAGCTCCTCTAATTCATTAGGAAGGATTCCTATACTTTTCAAATAATCAGAGATTATTACACGTGATACTAACTTTTCCTTGCGCCCTTAGACCACACCCCACATTGCTTTTGGCATTTCATATTCTGGAATTTATAGGAATGAGTCGAAAAGGGTTTTTTGGTTCAATACCCTAGGTAAGTGAGTAAATGGGGCTTGAGTGGTTTGTAGGTCTTAAAAAAGGGTCTTTTGGGTTTTTGAGTATTATTTTTAAGGATTGATTTCTTCTTATTATTGAGGTCATTTGAACAAGCAAATACCTTACAAGAAAATGAAGAACTTAACAATTATTGATGGGAAAAGGTGTGACATCTTACCTTTGCTAAATCAGAACGAAGGAGCTGGCCATATCCTTTAATTGGCAACTTGGGGCTTTTGCCTAGGGGAGATACGGAAAAAGAAGAAACATGGCGTTATGGTACATGGACAGATTGGGTCAGGCTCGCGTTAGACATGGGCAATTCGAATGTAGACCCAAAAACATAACTCATTTTAGCAGCATCAGAATTCTATATTTTAATCCATTTTCAATACTGGGGCATCCCTTTTCTGATATAACAATACTCTCTGTTTAAAAAACAATAACCTACTTTTGTTTTAAATATTTTTAATAATATTTTAATTTTAATTTTTTCACGTGACATGTTTAAGGTCACAAAATTAAAGATATTTGATACATTTGACATACTTTAATTTACAACTACAAAATAAAAAAATTTTCTTTATTTTCTCAAAATTCGAGCCAAGTCAAATTAGATAATTCTTTTTTAAACCGAGAGAGTAGTACTTTATTAGTTTCTTTTAGGTTGTATGTTATGTTTTTTTTAGATTAACTTTTAAAGTTAATTATATTAGATCAATTTGCTAGTTAAATATTTAAAATTATATGCAAATTATTATAAATTATAATTTTTTTAAATTTTAACATGATAGAATAATACATTTTAAATCTTATATTGTTTGATGCTAAAAATAAAGAATAGAACGTATTTCATTTATTTGAACTGCTCAAGAATTTTTTATTCTAGAATAAATAAATCACAACACGTTACTTATTTAAGTATTTTCATCGCATTAAACCAAACACCAGTTCTTGTGGCCAAATGAATTTCAAAAATGAAGATTCAAAGTAGAAATGTAAAACCAACAAGTCAAAGTCGTCTCGTTTTCTTCCCACCTTCCCTTGTCAACAATGGCACACAACTCATAAATCACACCAAATACCTCTTTCTTCTCCACCCATTTCCTCCAAAAATGAGACTACTATTCATAGTTTTCACCATTGTTATTATCACCATAGAAGCTGCAGACATTCTTCCTGGTTCTACCCTTTCAGCTTCCAACCCAAACTCCAGATGGTCCTCTCCCAACAACAGCTTCTCTATTTCCTTCCTACAGCTTGACCCCACAAACCAGAGCGCCTATTTTGCTGCTATTTCTTACAACAATATACCCATATGGAAAGCCGGAGGAGACACCGGCGCAGTTGATTCCTCAGGTGAACTCCGGTTCCTCTCCAACGGTGACCTTCAGCTCACGACTGGACCTTCTAATTCTGTTATTTGGAGTTCAAGAACTGCAAATCGTGGTGTTTCCTCAGCTTCTCTTGATGATAATGGGAATCTTCGTCTCAAAAACGGTACGGTTTCAGACATTTGGTCCACTTTTGACAACCCAACTGATACTGTTGTTCCTGAACAGAGTTTCACTATTCGTCATGTTTTGAGATCTGGGTTGTATTCTTTTAGGCTTAGGAGTAATGGGAACTTGTCACTTTGGTGGAATGATACTATATTGTATTATAATTCTGGTCTGAATTCTTCGGCAAATGTAAACTTGTCTTCTCCTAGTTTGAGAATGCAGCCTATTGGGATTATTTCACTTTCTGATCCTAGCCTTCAAAGCCCTCTGAATGTCGTTTATAGTAGTGATTATGCTGATGAAGGGAACATTCTAAGGTTTTTCAAGCTGGATGCTGATGGAAATCTTAGGATTTATAGTTCCACACAAGGTAGTGGGACTGAAAATGTGAGATGGGCTGCTTTGACTGATCAGTGTCAGGTGTTTGGATATTGTGGGAATTTTGGGGTTTGTAGTTATAATGATACTGGCCCAACTTGTGGATGTCCTTCACAGAATTTTGAGCTCACTGATCCGAATGATAGTCGAAGAGGGTGTAGGAGGAAAGTCGATCTTAGTAATTGTCCGTCCAATGCAACTATGTTGCAATTGGATAATGCTAAGTTCTTGACTTATCCTCCAGAATTATCTGAACAGCTTTTTTCTGCTGGTATCTCTGCATGTAGGTTTAACTGTCTTGTTAATGGTGCTTGTGTCGCTTCGACTTCTTTAGCAGATGGCACAGGGATGTGTTATATTAAACAGCCCAATTTTGTCAGTGGCTATCAGGCGCCAACCCTTCCCAGCACTTCATTTCTTAAAATATGTGGACCTGCAATGCCTAATCCTACTGCAGTTTCAGAAACTGTTCAGGAGAAGAATGGAGGGAGGGTTCTGGGCTGGGTTGTTGCACTTGTGGTTGTGGCTAGTCTCTTGGGTTTGATCCTGTTGGAGGGTGGTTTGTGGTGGTGGTGCTTTAGGAACAATTCTAAATTTCCATCACTGTCATCTCAATATGCACTTCTTGAATACGCCTCTGGTGCCCCTGTCCAGTTCTCATTCAAGGAGCTTCAGCGGGCAACCAAGGGGTTTAAGGAGAAGCTTGGTGCAGGAGGATTTGGGGCTGTTTATCGGGCAGTTCTTGCTAATAGGTCTGTTGCTGCAGTGAAGCAGCTTGAAGGAATTGAGCAAGGAGAGAAGCAATTCAGAATGGAGGTTGCAACTATAAGTAGCACACACCATTTGAATTTGGTGAGATTAATTGGGTTTTGTTCTGAAGGGCGCCACAGGCTACTGGTCTATGAGTTCATGAAAAATGGTTCTCTTGATAAGTTCCTCTTTTCAGAAGATAATTCATCAGGAAAGCTTTTGAACTGGGAACAACGGTATAATATTGCTTTGGGAACAGCAAGAGGTATCACATACCTTCATGAGGAATGTCGAGATTGTATAGTTCACTGTGACATAAAGCCTGAGAACATACTGTTGGATGACAACTACACTGCCAAAGTATCAGACTTTGGCCTTGCCAAGCTCATTAACCCAAAGGACCACAGGCATAGAACCTTGACAAGTCATGTGAGGGGTACTAGAGGATACTTGGCTCCTGAATGGCTGGCCAATCTTCCTATAACTTCCAAATCTGATGTGTACAGTTATGGTATGGTATTGCTGGAAATAGTGAGTGGAAAAAGGAATTTTGAAGTCTCAGAAGAGACTAACAGGAAAAAGTGCTCGGTGTGGGCATATGAAGAATTTGAAAGGGGTAATATGGAGGCCATTATGGACAAAAAGCTTGCCAATCAGGAGATGGATATGGAACAAGTTATACGAGCAATTCAAGTGAGCTTTTGGTGCATCCAAGAGCAACCATCTCAAAGACCAAGTATGGGCAAGGTGGTTCAGATGTTAGAAGGCATTTTTGAGATTGATCGGCCACCAGCACCTAGGGCTATTGAAGGGTCCTTTGCTGGAACTAGCTTAAATGCCAGTAGGACAAGCGGTCTCTCCACCTTTGCAGCCTCTGCCCCAGCTCCCTCTTCATCATCATCATCATTCCAAACTGTAGGAGTCCAGTCTTCAGCTTCTGCAAAGAATGTCAATAGGCAATCATCATCACTTCTACACTCCGAAATTAAGTGAGTCTAAACCATACACTTCCGATTCCCTACAATACTGCTGGGAATTTTAGTATCTCAAAGATCATAGTTTGACTTGCGTCTTGCAATTCATATTGTATAATAAATAGGTTTTGCATGTATATTTGCAAATATATTGTTATATGACTCGTTAATATTGGAAAATACCACTCACTTATTTTCGATATCCCATTATTCACCAGGATTCGCTGTCTCTATGCTGTCTAGTTGTGAATTGTGATGCTTGTCCATTTCTTTTGATACAAGAAGTTAGAAAGATGTTTGTTTATGATAATATATGTCCATTTCTTTTGATACAAGAAGTTAGAAAGATGTTTGTTTATGATAATATATGACCAAGGAACATATTCTCTCCTTAAATACTAGATAGTCTTTAGGGTCTTCTAAGGGATGGTTACTTTTGGATCCAACATTGACCTCCTTTGGTTGTTTTGGAGGGAGTGAAAAGACCTGCCCTAGAATGTGAAAACTAGATTGTTTTAGCTTTCTTGGCACCAACAATTCAGGCCAAAATTAGTTTACTGTAGCTTCTTTTCACCAGCAATTTTAGGCTACCCTCTTTATTCTTAAAAAAATAAAAAGAATATCATTTGTTTGTAGAACTGTAATATCAACTTAGGGCCACCACTAATTGACTGTTAATAGTACCTTGTGTATTTTAGAGGCAGGGGGTCCCAGTCCCAATAATTTCTTCTGCCGATTTTTGCTTAAATGGAAACTTAAGGTCGTTCTATTTGCAGACTAAATGACTTTATAATTTAGTATTATAATTTCTGCATTAATTTATGTCATTTGTGAGATGACATAAAATTATATTACCAAGTTATATGAAGTAAGATGAGATATGCATAATTAAATTTATGATAAAATTTATACTTTCTTTAGTTGAATGTTTAAATTTATTCTGAATTAAATATACCTTCAACTAAACAATGTATAAATTTTATTTCAAATTTAATTTTGATAAACTTCATTTTATCTTGCGAACCAAACGACCCCTTAAGAAATTGTCAAGGAGCTCACTTAACATTTCTAATCCTAGCTTAAATATCCTAACTAAAAGTTAGTTAGAGAGTTAAGTTAGTTAAGAAATTAGTTAATAACTTCAAGTGTATGTAAGTTGGTTCATATAGTAGTATGTACACTTGATGAAAACAACTCTACTATCAATAAGAGTTTGATCTCTTCTTCTCCATATTCTTTTCTAGCATTCTTCTTCTTGTTCTTCGTATTCATCTTCATAATCACATGGTATCAGAGCATTTAGCTAGTATTACTAGCTTGATCCACTTGATTTTCTAATTCTCTAAAGAAGCATAGCTTCTAGTCATTCTGTCTTGATTTCTGTTTTGAGTGAAGAGTCTTGGCTGATAAGTACAACATGGAAAACACAAATACAAGTTCTGGGAATAGTGTTAAACATGGATCAAGTGATGGAGGTGGTCCAGGGTCGAGTAATGGAAAGATGCAACGATCAGGTGTGGATTATAGTCATCCACTGTTTCTTTCTCCTTCTGATTTTAGTGGTGTGTAAATCATCTTGTTTCAGCTGATAGGAATTGAACACTACTCAAGTTGCATTGCTTGGAAGAAATAAATGAGGTTGGTTGATGGCACCTGCAAGAAAGAAGTGTTTCCAGGGAGTTTATGCAGTAACTGGGAAAGAGTCAATGTTGTGGTGTTGTCTTGGTTGATGAACTCAGTTGCAAAGGGACTTTTGGGAGGCATTATGTACGCTTTTAATGCTCAGGTTGTTTGGGATGATCTATATGGGAGATTTAACAAGGTGGATGGATCAAGAGTGTTCAATGTGCACAAGGAAATTACTACACCAGCTCAAGTTACTTCTACAGTTTCTGTCTATTACTCAAAACTGAAAAACTTGTGAGAAGAGTTTGAGGCCTTGGTGCCTGCTCCTTGTTGTAATTGTGAGAAGTCAAGGGAATTTGTGTCTCAGCTGAAAAAGCTAAAACTTGTTTCAGTTCCTAATGGGACTTAATGAGTCGTATAATCAGGCTAGAAGTCAAATTCTACTCATGAATCCAATGCCTTCCATTAATCAGGCTTATGGAATGGTGGTTAGTGGTGAAGGACAGAAGTCCATTTCTGTTAATGCAGGGATCTTGGGGTCAAGTCCTGCTCTTGAAGCCAGGGCATTGATGTAGCTATGTATGCCAAGAATGGACCCTCAAGATTTAAGAACTATGGTGTGCAGTGTGATTTTTGCAAGATGAAAGGGCATACCAAAGATGTTTGTTACAAGCTAGTAGGCTATCCTACAGATTACAAGTTCAAAAGGAGAGGAGCTAGTTCTGGATATGGGTCTAGGGAAAATGCTCATAATGTAGTTGCTGATAGTCACTTTCAAGAACTTGACCAAGGGTCAAAAGATGTGCTGGAGTCTGGTTATAATGAGTCAAGTACTAGTCAAGTGCATCATGAAATTGGACCTTATCAATTCACAAAGGAGCAGTATAATCAAATCCTGACACTTTTGAAAGGTGAAGATAATGTAGGTATCAAGCTTGATATAGAAGCATCTGCAAGTTTATCAGGTAATGATTTTCATGGAGCTTTTTTAGTTAAAAAGTTTCAAGAATGGATAGTTGACACTAGTGCTACTAATCATATGGTAACTGATATAGAATTTCTAGATAGAGCAACAATAAGTAAGCTTGATAGTACAAGGAAAGTACATTTACCTACAAGAGGTGAAACTGAGGTCACATATGTTGGATCCAGTACAAATTCTACAAGAATCACTCTATCTAATGTGCTCTATCCACCTGCATTTAAATATAACCTTTTGTATTTCAAAAGTCACAAGAGAGTTGGGATGCTCAGTAAGTTTCTTTCCTGATTTTTGCATCCTTCGGGATCTCTCAAATGGAAAGTTGAGGGAGATTGATAAAGAGATGAATGGGATCTCTCAAATGGAAAGATGAGGGAGATTGATAACTGGTGATTGTTTACTTGCTGTGAAAGATGAAGACAAGTCTAAGAGTCTCAGTGAAGTGAAGCTGTGGCATAAGAGGTTTGGACATCCATAAATTGGAGTATTAGAAAAAAATGTTGAATTCTAAGTCTGAGACTATAGCTAGTGCAGTTGATAAGTTTACTATATGTTCTTATGTAAAACAGGCTAGAAATTCATTTCCTACAAGTTGTATCAAAACATCTGATTGCTTTGAACTAGTACACATGGATGTTTGGGGTCCATATAAACATGCTACCTTTGATGGAAATAAGTACTTCATTAGTATAACAGATGATTTTTCAAGAATGACTTGGGTGTACCAGTTGAAGTTAAAGTCTGATGTGTGTGTAATTGTTAAACAGTTTATCAGTTATGTGCATACTCAATTTGGTAAGATGATTAAAGTAATAAGCTCTGATAATGATACTAAGTTTGTCAACGCAGTATGCAGTGCTATGTTGAGCAACCTTGGAATAGTGCCTCAAACAAGTTACCGCCACACCCCTCAGCAAAATGGTGTTGATGAGAGGAAATATAGACACATACTAGAAGTTACCAGAGCTCTAAGGTTTCAAGCTGAATTACCTATCTAATTCTGCGGTTTTTGTGTGTTAGCTATTGTATACTTGATAAACAGGTTGCCTAGTTCAGTTTTACAACACAAGGCACCTTATGAGAAGCTTTATAACAAACCACCATCTACATCACATTTAAGAGTAATTGGTTGTTTGTGCTATGCAAAGGTAGTTTAGGAAATGGACAAACTAAAGTCAAGGTCCAAAATGTCTGTTCACGTAAGGTACTCAGTGACTCAAAAAGGATATGTGTTGTATGACTTAGAGACAAAAAGGTTATTCATCCGTAGAGATGTTGTATTTAGGGAAAATGTCTTTCCTTCAAGGTCAGTAAGGGTGATGACAGGAGTGTGTTGTTTCCTTCTAGTACCTATGGTCTGTTTGATATTGATTATGACAACCAAAATATGGTTGATCATGTAATACATTCCTAATGAGGTGATTGAGGTTCAACCATCTGAGACTTCTATAACTTAGTGTCTAATGAAGTAGTACCTATAGTAGCTGAGGTTAGAAGATCTAGTAGAGGTAGAAATCATCTATTATGGTTGAAAGACTTTGTGTCATTAAGTATCAATGATGAAGTCACTTATCGTATGGCCAATTACATGACTTATGATCATCTAACACCTAACTATCAAGCTTATCTGACCAAGATATCTGATGTAACAGAGCCTAATACCTATAGTGAAGTTGTTCGGGATCCTAGATGGGTGGAAGCTATGAAGTTGGAAATTGAAGCACTTCAAAACAACCATACATGGGAAATCGTACCACTACCTATAGGAAAAGAACCTATTGGATGTAGATGGATATATAAAGTGAAGTATAAGGCAAATGGTGATTTTGAAAGGTTCAAACCTAGGCTTGTGGCAAAAGGGTATAATCAGCAAGAAGGCATTGATTGTCAGGAAACCTACTCACCTGTAGTTAAGATGAAAATAGTCGGGTATGTTCTTGCTATTGCAACAATCAAAGGCTGGCATATACATCAAATGGATGTATTTAATCCCTTCTTGGAAGGTGATTTGTATGATGAAATCTATATGCAACTTCCTCAAAGTTTTTTGAGTCAGGGGGAGAATATGGTGTGTAGACTAAAAAAATCCTTGTATGGTCTCAAACAGGCTCCAAGTCAGTGGAATGCCAAACTAACTGAGGCATTACTAAGCTTTAGATTTCAACAAAGCCAGCATGATCACTCACTATTTGTCAAGAGAGACACAAAATGAGTAACTGTGGTGCTAGTGGGTGTAGATAATATGCTTATAACAGGTGACAGTCTCAAGCTGATTCAAGATACAAAGACGTCATTACAAGAAACATTCAAGATGAAAGACTTGGGAGAGTTAAAGTACTTCCTAGGAATTGAGTTTGCAGGGTCTGAAAAAGGGATTTTAATGCATCAATGGAAGTATACACTACAGCTAATATCAAAAACAGGACTTGGAGCTATAAAACTAGCCATCACTCCTGTGGAAACAAATGTAAAATTGACATCAAAAGAGTATGATGATCACTTAACAAAAGGGAATGGCCAAAAAGAAGCTATGGCTGACCAAAGCTGTTATCAAAGACTCATAAGTAAACTTCTCCACTTAACCATGACAAGACCATATATTTCCTTCTGTGTACAAACTCTAAGCCAACACTTGCAAGCTCCTAAACAGTCTTATATGGAAGCTGCACTCAGGATAGTAAGCTACCTAAAAAGATAACCAGAACAAGGAGTTCTCTTAGCCAGCAAAAGCAAGTTTGAAAAGTCAGCATATGTCGATGCAAACTAGGCTACCTGTCCTTATACTAGAAGGTCTGTAACTGGTTATGTAGTAAAACTTGGAGATTCGCTTATCACTTGGAAGTCTAAGAAGCAGACTACAGTCTCAAAAAGCTCAACTGAAGCTGAGTACAGAAGCATAGTAGCTATAGTAGCCGAGTTAGTATGGATTGTTGGCTTAATGAAGGAGTTATGTGTTGAAACAACTCTTTCTATCAGTGTTTACAGTGATAGCAAATGTGCTATGCAGATAGCAGCCAACCCTGTATACCAAGAAAGAACTAACACATAGAAATAAACTGCCATTTCATCTGGGAGAAGATCAATCAAGAACCGATTTCAACAAAATATGCTACCAAGGATCAACCTGCTGACATGTTTACGAAGGCCTCGTTTAGAAGTCAACATGAGCTCTTAAGCTGCAAGCTAGGCATCCTAAACTTCTTTGAAGTGCCTGGCATGAGGGGGGAGTGTCTAGGAGCTCACTTAACATCTCTAATCCTAGCTTAAATATCCTAACTAAAAGTTAGTTGGAGAGTTAGGTAAAGTTGTTAAGTTATTTAAGAAGTTAGTTAATAACTTCAAGTGTATATAAGTTGGTTCATACAGTAGTATGTACACTTAATGAAAATAACTCTACTAACAGTAAGAGTTTGATCTCTTCATCTCTATATTCTTTTCTTGCATTTTTCTTCTTGTTCTTCATATTCATCTTCATAATCACAGAAATAGACACCATTACTCTTGGACGTTAATGCAATAACTTTGTCACACCCTGGGAGGGTACCTAAGACGTGGCCTACACCTAAAGACTATTGCTAGTCCCTAAGCGAACCATTTGACCTTATCACATCCATTCAATCCAACAACTCTATAGATTAGCAGAAGTAATAGAAAGTAAATGAGCTCATCTCATTTAATGTCTTAAATAATATATATAATAATAGAAGGCTAGTAGAAAGAGTTAGCTCACGATCTTAACATCAACATTCGACTATCATCTATGAAGTTTCTATGACTAATCAAGTGGTGCCAATGACAGGACTATGGCTACTGAGTTCAAAATAAAAGACTAATCTAGTCTAACTCAAAAGCATGATGAAATAAATTATAGTGGATCCTCCGGAGTAGGGGAAGCTCACCAATCAGCTGAATATCTCGAATCTTCAACGAAGCGCCTATTGACGATCCCTAATCCCTGCATCATAAAATGATGCAACATCGAATTGCGTCAGTACGTGGAATGTACAGTATGTAAAATAGGTGAATGAAATCTAAACATGTAGAATAATATATAACAATATCAATTCGGATATAGTAAACAATCAGCATGTCAAATGCCTATCTAAAGCAAGAATAAAGAGTAGACAAGTGACCCATCAACCAATCAACCTCGTCAATCAAATCAACTCAACTCAATGGGACTCATCTCACCACATCCTCATCTCATCTCGACTCATAGTACTCAAGGTAGGAGTTTTTTGGGAGTTTCTCTCTTATCCGACAACAATCACTTATGAGCCAGTGAATGTATAATAGTCAGGCTGATGTTGCCACAGTCGTTCCAAACTTGTCAGGTAGGGAACGAATTGAATCCACTAAGGGAAACAACAATCAACTACCTGGCAAGTTTGGAACGGTTGTGGTAACATCAGCTTGACTGTTGTACAATTACTGGCTCATAAGTGATTGTTGTCGGATAAGAGAAACTCCTAAAATGTTCCCACTTTTAGTACTCTAAGTCAAGTTAAGTTGAGTTGAGTTGATTGATGAGGTTGACTGGTTGATGGGCTACTTGTCTAATCTTTACTCTTTCCTTAGATAGACATGTGACATTCTGATTTGGTTATTATTTTGAGTTGACGTTATTTCTATATTATTCTACCTGTTTCTATTTTATTCAGCTATTTTACATATCATAAATTCCACTTACTGATGCCACTCGGCGCTGCATCATTTTATGATGTAGATATAGGAGTTAGAGATCATCAACAGGCGCACCGTTAAGGATTCGAGTCGTTCAGCTGATTGGTGAGCCTTCCCTACTCTGGAGGATTCACTATCTTTAGTTTATCTTGCTTTAGAGTTAAACTAGACTAGAGACTAGCTTTATTTTGATTGAGGTAGCCATAGGTCTGTCATTGACATCACTTTATAGTGATAGAGGCTTCATAGACGATAGTCGAACATTGATGTTGAGATTGTTGTGCTAGCGCTTTCTACTAGCCTTTACATTAAGTACATAGTTATTTTGACAACTAGATGAGTTGTGCCCATTACTTTCTTTTGTCTTCCGCCGATTGTCTTGAATTATTAATTGAATGAATGTGATGAGGCCAAGTGGTTTGCTTGGAGACTAGCAATAGTTTCTAGGTGCCAGCCACATCTTGGGTGCTCTTTCGGGGCGTGGCAGATAGGGTCCATCATAGACCTCGAATCTATCCAACAACCTGCCACAAGATGAACTTCTTGTTCAGAAAAATAATAATCATGCTTAGAATATTCTTGCTAAGTATCGATTACAAGAGAGTCGCGACAGTAAATATTAAAATGGAGTAGATATGATATAATAGTATTGATGACAACTTGATGGTGTAAAAAATAACTATTCTTTGTATAACAACAAACTCTTTTATTTAACACAATTTACAATAATTTTACTCCCATGGTATCTTTTTCTCACAAACTAAGAGTAGCTTGTGGATGACTCTCTCTTCTTTCTATTGCTCTCTCTATTTTGGTGTGTCTTACAAATGAGCATATGTGCTCTATTTATAGGAAAACTTCTACACCTATTGATGTCACTAATGACATCAATGAAATATCAAAAATTCAAATTGTAGGTGAACTAACATAACCTACTTTTGATAGTGAAAAAACTTTTAGGTAAGCTAAATTATACCACTTTGATATTGCTACAAACTTGTAGCAATTGGTGACTTTTGTTCCTATAACTCTCTCCCTTTATTTTGATTTTTCTTCTTTAGTCCATTGCTTGATCTCCATCTCTGAAAATCTTCAAACTTGAGAGGCTTTGTGAAGATATCCGCAACTTGATCGTGAGATTTCACATACTTGAGCTCTACCTCTTTATGAGCATTTTTCTTCACTTTGTATACTTATTTGACTCCACTTGCTCGATGATTCTTGGGAAGAGTTATTAACTCCCCAAGTGTTGTTCTTTTTTATTGATTGGATTTCTTCCTCCATGGCATGTCTCCACCATTTGTCTGTAACAGCTTCATCATGATTCATTGGTTCACTATCAACAAAGAGACAACACAAAAAATCAAAATTAGTAACTTCATCTGTGTTATCATAGAGTTCTTGGATGCTCCTTATCCTATAAGGATTTTTGCTTGAACTCTCTTGAGTGGATGAAGATGCAACATTTGTTGGTGAAGGAGGTGGAGTTGCATCTTGTGTAGGTATCATGATCTCTTGTTCCTCTTCATCTCCAAAGTATGGAAGAAAATACATGTTTTTTTCCTGAGCCTCCCAATTCAGTGTTGTTGCTTCATCAAATTCAACATCACAACTCACCACCACCTTGTTATTATATAAATTGTAGCCTTTTGAACTCGCATCTTAGCCAACAAACACATACTTGACACTTCGATCATCAAGTTTAGCTCTCCCTTGATGTGGAACGTGAGCATAGGCTATGCTTCCAAAGATTCTTGAGTGCTTAACACTTGGATTTCTTCCACTCCATGCTTCTTGAGGTTTTTAGTCTCTCACATTTCTTGTAGGAGATCTATTGCTCAAATAAACTGCACAAGAAATAGCCTCGGCCCAAAATTCTTTTAGCATATTTTAGCTTTCAATGTACATCTATCCATATTAAGAATTGTTCTATTCTTTCTTTTGGTAACTCCATTTTGTTAGGGCAAGGTACCGTTAGAGGGCGATGAATTCCATGAGATTGACAAAAGTCATTAAATTCTTTTGAAGTGAATTCACCTCCTCTATCAGACCTTAGTGCTTTAATTTCACAACCACTTTCTTTTTCTACAAGTGCTTTAAAATTTTTAAAAGCAACAAAAGTTTTAGATTTTGGCTTTAAGAAGTATACCCAAGTCTTTCCACTGAAATCCTCAATAAAGAGCAAGAAATATTTACTTTTATCAAAAGAAGGTGGATCAATTGGTCCACATATATCTGTGTGAACAAGTTGGAGTGGCTTAGTTGTTCTTGATGTGGTCTCCTTTGGAAAACTCCTCCTTGCATGTTTTCCTAGAAGACAAGCTTCACACAACTGATTGGGATAGTTATTAATGAAATTCTATCAACCATGTTCTTGTCTTCCGTTGATTTGAATGCTTCAAAATTCAAGTGCACAAATCGTATGTGCTAACAACATGAGTCCTCTTGTACATTAGCTTTCAAACGTTTTGCGTCAATGATATTAAGATTCAAAAGGAACAATCTATTTTTTGACATATACACTTTAGCAATTAAGTTGTAACTTGAACCTCTAAGCCAAAGATGGATATTTTTCATATAAATATCGTATCATTTTTCTTTAAAACTCAAGATATTACTTTTCAATTATGGCATATAGTATGTAATGCTCGGTAAAATTATCAAAATATTCCTAGAGGAGAGAGGTGCGCAGAACGCATCTTTCGATACTCGTATGACAAATTCGAGGCAAGATTTGTGATCAACATGAAAAATTGAGTGGGGGAAGGGTTTCGATCGATTTTTAGAGCAACCAAGTCAAAAGATAATTTTTCGTTCCAAAACAAAAAACAGTGGAGGTGCATGACAGATCCGCGTCGCGCACCTATCGCAGAGAAGGACATATGTTTTTATCAAAAATTTTCAACGGAATTGAGAAAACTCGTTCAGAAGATTTTTGTAGAAAATATTCTGGTGCACAACTAATCCGCGTCGCGGACTAAGTCACTCTGAGGGGCATTCTGGTCCATTCCTAACACTTTCTAAACTCCATATATGACTAATATAAGTCATTTTCACGAAGAAGGGGTTCAAAACCCCATCCTAAACCCTCTTCCTAACAATGCTAACGAGCTAGGGCTTGAGGAGAGTAAAGGAGAATTGAGATTGAAGAGTTCAAGAGGAGATCCCAAGAGAGATTTTTTTTAGCAATCATCCCAGGTATG
Source organism: Solanum rostratum (assembly GCA_029948455.1). NCBI lineage: Eukaryota > Viridiplantae > Streptophyta > Magnoliopsida > Solanales > Solanaceae > Solanum > Solanum rostratum. The sequence continues at coordinate 20,749,265 of CM057049.1, forward strand.
TAAGGCTAACCTAAAAGCATGAAAATGTTCTTCTATGTGCTCTCTTTTGATTAAATTGAGTCTATAATTGAAGATAATGAATCTATATGTGAAAATCCTTGAGTATTCTACTGAGATTTTACTTATTTCATGTACTTTCTTAAATTGATAATGATCACAAACTTGATTTACTGCATAAATGGTTTTCATAAATGATTTCACCAAACTCTGTGCATTTTATTAAACATTGCGAGAATGAACTTAGGGGATGAGTTTAGAGCCTTGACAATAATGATGTACTTGATGTTTGTGATTGTGGTATGAATGTTGAGAGTGTTGATGATGAAGTTGATGAGAATGATGTCCTTTGAATACTAAAAAGCTTGAAACTTGATTCTAAAAGAATATTTTGAGTCCAAGAGTTGATGTTGATGAGATGAATTGATGTACAATGTCCCTATGGGACTGATGATGAGAAATCTTGATGTTGATGTTATATGAGCATGTCGAGCTTTGGGAGGAGTATTGAGCACCAAATGGGTAAGAGTGAGTCCCAAAAGAGGACTGATGTTATTTTCTGTGGATCCACTGATGTGTTGCTCTTTACCCTGACAAGGTACTTGATGGATGTGGCAATAGCATCGCTCTGTTGTATCATCACTGACTCATAGGTGATGGTTGTCGGTTAGAGAAACTCCAAGTCAGATTCTTCATTGGTAGAACTCTGATGTTGATGTGATGGTATGAGTCTTGATGGATGATGGTTATTTATAGTCTACTCTTTATCCTTGTCCTAGACGGGCATTGGTCCTTTGAGTTGAGTTGAGTTGAGTCAAGTTTCCTTTAGATGAGTTTGATGTATTGATGATGTTGAGATGAGGTGTTGATGAGTCATTTGCCTACTGTTTATTCTTGCTTTAGATAGACATTTGACATTTGGATGGAGTATGATGTTGAGTTGATGTTATGCCTATATTATTCTACTTGTGTTGTTATATTCATCCATCTTACATACAATACATTCCATGTATTGACGCCACTCGGCGCTGCATCATTTCATGATGCAGATACAGGAGGTAGAGGACTTCAGCAGATGCATCGTTGAGGTTTTAAGGTTTCTAATTCTGGCTATTGCTGAGCCCTCTTTTCTATCCGGAGGAACCCCTTTTCTTTATCGGTTATTTGATTATTTTTGAGTTGGGTAGCCATGGCCTGTCATGGTACCATATTAGACTGCTGAATTGAGGTAGAGACTTTATAAACTAGAGTTGAGAATTTGATGTTGGAGCTTTCCCTTCCTTGAGTTGAATTGGTAATAATATTTACTTATCTTAGATGTTGAGACTGATGTTGTTGGCCTATGGCCCTATTTATTAGTATAGAATTGACTGAGAGGCTCATTGCCTTTATTCATATATCTTACTACTTTCCTCTATGTTTGATATTGAATGACTGGCTTGAGATCGAGTGGATTGCTTGGGGACTAACAATAGTCTCTAAGTACCGACCATGCCTAAGGTACCCTCTCGGGGCGTGACAAACTTGCTATCAGAACCTAGAGTTTAAGAGTCCTAGGGAGTCTATAAAGCCGTGTCTAGTAGAATCTTGTTTATGTATGTGTTTTCCAATACACTTTATAAATAGGAGGCTATAGGACACTAGAAATGGTTATACTTCTCTTGTATTCTAAGTTCGTGCGATAGAGTTTGTCTCTATAAAACTCTCTTCGACTTCGTGCATTACGCGTTTATAGATCATGCCTCCTACACGTACTACTGCCCAAAGAGATGCCTCAACCCCAAACACTGAGAATCTCCCACCAGAGGCCCCTACTCAGACTGAGACGAGGAGATGGACTTGCCAAAGCGATAGAGGTTCCATAGGCACCTCCTGCTCGGTCAGCCTCCATCTCAGAGGCGAACATCAGAGGAGCCATTGCTATGCTCACCCAGCTAGTAGCCTCCCTGAGTAATAGCCGAGTTCCCTAGGCCCCTAACTCCAGTTCCTAAGAACCCATGGCTGCAACCAGGCTCAGAGATTTCTTGAGGATGAACCTGCCAGTTTATACGGGGTCAAAGGTTGAGGAGGACCCACAAAACTTTATTGATGAGATGTGCAAGGTTTTGAGGGCTATGCATACGAATGAGGTTGAGGGAGTTGAACTTGCCTCCTATCAGCTTAAGGATGTTTCGAACGTTTGGTACAACCAATGGGAAGACGGTCGAGGTGAGAATGCTGAGCCTGCTAAGTGGGATGAGTTCGAGAGTGCTTTCCTCGACCACTTCTTTCCCCAAGAGTTGAGGGAGGCAAAGATTAAGGAGTTTATGAACCTGAAGTAAGAGGGATTAACTATCAAAGAGTATAACCTCAAGTTTATTGAGTTGTCCCAATATGCTCCAAATTTGGTCCGAGATATGAGGGCGAGAATGAGAAAGTTCGTGTTTGGATTGGGCAGACATGTAAAGAGGGAGTGTAAGGCAGCATTACTGATCCCAAGTATGGACATCTTTAGACTTATGGTCTATGCCCAGCAAATTGAAGAAGTGAAGAAGGACACGGAAGAGCAGCAAAGCAAGAAGGCCAAATCGGCAGGGCATGAGCTTAGCCAACATAAGCAGAATAAGGGTGACAAAACTTACTTTGAGAGAAGGTCTTCCAGCTATACACCCTCTATGGCAAGTGTGTCCATTTAACAAATAGGTATGATCAGAAATTATATGGTTACCAAAATTTCAGAGCTCAAGGTCTTCAGTCCCAAGCTAGCGTGATCCAAGGCCCGCGAGGAAAGCCACCCTGTGGAAGATGTGGAAAACTTCATCTAGGTACGTGCTGTGAGGGCACAAATGCTTGTTATACATGCAGACAGACTAGCCAGTTTTAGAGTGAGTGTCTTACGAGGAGATGGGGTGATGGGAGTAACAAAGCACAATCGTCTGCAGCGCCCCCTGCGGGCAATCATTAGAAGGGTACTACTATAGGTACAGGAGGCGGGATGAATCGTCTATATGCAATGGGTAATCGACAGGATCAGGAGGTTGCACCAGATGTTGTTATGGGTATGCTTCGAGTCTTTTCTTAGAATTGTTATGCGCTTGACCCAGGTGCCACTTTATCTTTCGTGACTCCCTATGTGGACAATAGGTTTGAGATTCTTCCAGAGTGTTTGCTTGAGCCTTATACTGTTTCCACTCCCACTGGTGAGTCTATCCTAGCTGAGAGGGTCTATAGAGATTGTGTAGTATCCATCTATCATAGGGATACTCTGACTGACTTGGTAGAGTTGGAGATAATTCACTTTGATGTAATCCTTGGCATGAATTGGTACCATGCCTGTTATGCCTCAATAGATTGTAGAACCCGAGTTGTCAAGTTCCAATTTCCGAATGAACTAGTCCTAGAGTGGAAGGGAAGTTCGGTTGCACCTAAGGGTAAGTTTATTTCCTACCCGAGGGCTAGGAAGTTAATCTCTAAAGGATGTATTTACCACCTCGTGCTAGTTAAATCTGATGATATTGAGTCCCCTACACTTGAGTTAGTTCCAATTGTGAACGAGTTTCCTAAAGTGTGCCCTGAGGATTTACCTAGAGTCCTTCCTGATAGGGAGATCGACTTCAGGATTGATGTTCTTCCCGATACGCAGACTATTGCAATTCCACCGTATAGGACGACCCCCGCTGAGTTGAAAGAGTTAAAAGATCAATTGAGTGATCTATTATAGAAGGGCTTTATTAGGCCAAGTGTTTCTCCTTGGGGTGCTCCCCTTCTGTTTATGCGAAAGAAAGATGGGTCTCTCAGAATATGCATAGACTATAGGCAACTGAACAAGGTCACGATCAAGAATAAATATCCTCTCCCCAGGATAGATGATTTGTTTGACCAACTTCAGGGTGCCTCAGGCTTTTCAAAGATAGACCTCAGATCGGGGTATTACTAGTTGAAAGTGAGTGAATGTGATGTTCCAAAGATAGCCTTCAGGACTAGATATGGCCACTTTGAGTTCTTGGTCATGTCCTTTGGGTTGATAAATACACCTGCATCCTTCATGAATTTGATGAATAGAGTGTTCAAACCCTATCTTGACATGTTTGTAATTGTGTTCATCGATGACATTTTGGTGTATTCGTATGATGAAGAGGTGCATGCCAATCACCTTAGAGTTGTCCTTCAGAATCTTAAGGACCATGAGTTGTATGCAAAGTTCTCAAAATGTGAGTTTTGGCTCAAGTCAATGGCTTTCTTAGGCCATGTGATTTTGGGTGATGTTATTTGAGTAGATACCCAGAAGATTAAAGCGGATAAGAACTGACCAAGACCGACCTCTCCAACTGACATAAGAAGTTTCTTGGGGTTGGCAGGATACTACTTCATTGACGAATTTTCTTCCCTATCCGCACCATTGACCAAATTGATTTAGAAAAAGGTCAAGTTCCAGTGGTCTGAGGAATGTGAGAAGAGCTTCCCAGAGTTGAAGACTTGGTTGATTACTGCACCTATTTTGACCTTTCCCGATGGGACATAGGATTTTGTAATATATTGTGATGCATCAAGAGTTGGGTTGGGTTGTGTATTGATGCAGAGGGGGAAAGTGATAGCTTATGATTCCAGACAACTTAAGGTTCACGAAAGGAACTATCCTACCCATGATCTCGGGTTGGCGGCGGTGGCGTTCACACTTAAAATCTGGCGCCATTACTTGTATGGAGTGCATGTGGATGTGTTCACTGAGCATAAAAGCTTGCAGTATGTTCTTAGTCAGAGGGAGCTAAACTTACGATAGAGGAGATGGTTGGAGTTGTTCAAGGATTATGACATGAGCATCCTATATACCACCCAAGTAAAGCTAACACTATTGCTGACGCTCTTAGCAGGTTATCTATGTGTAGTACGACCCATGTTGAGGAAGGAAAGAAAGAGCTAGTGAAGGACGTGCATAGATTGGCTCGATTAGTAGTTCAACTCGAGGAGAATGGCGAGGGAGAAGTCAATGTTCAGAGTGAGTCTGCATCATCCGTAGTAGCAGAGATAAAGGAGAAAGAAGATCGAGATCCTATCATACTCCAATTGAAGGAGGTTGTCCACAAACAAAAAGTGATGGTCTTCTCCAAAGGAGGAGATGGGGTTTTGAGATACCATAGTAGGATGTGTGTCCCTGATGTTGATGGTGTTCGAGAGAGGATCATGGCTGAAGCCCACAATACTAGATATTACATTCATCCAGGCTCTACCAAAATATACCACGACTTGAGAGAAGTCTATTGGTGGAATGGAATGAAGAGGGATATTGCTAAGTTCGTTTCAAAGTGACCGAATTGCCAACAAGTGAAGGTTAAGCATCAAAGGCCAAGTGGTTTGGCTCAAAACTTTGAGATTCCAGAGTGGAAGTGGGAGACGGTCAACATGGATTTCATCATCGACCTATCAAGATCCCAGAGGCAGCATGATTCCATATGGGTGATTGTAGATAGGATGACCAAATCAACACACTTCTTAGCAGTCAAGACAACTAATACTGCGGAGGAGTATGTCAAGATGTACATCCAAGAGATTGTAAGGTTGCATGGAGTTCCCTTGTCCATCATCTCGGACAGAGGAGCTCAATTTACCTCCTACTTCTGGAAATATTTCCAGAAGAGATTGGGTACCAAGGTAAATTTGAGTACAAAGTTTCATCCACAGATGGATAGTCAGGCGAAGCACACCATTCAGACAGTAGAAGATATGTTAAGATCCTGCGTTCTTGATTTCAAAGGAAATTGGGATGACCACCTACCATTAATTGAATTTGCATATAACAACAGTTAGCATGCAAGCATTCAAATGGCCCCCTATGAGGCCTTGTGTGGGAGGCGGTGTAGATCACCCATTGGGTATTTGAGGTTGGAGAAGCCGAGTTGATTGGTCCTGACCATGTCAACCAGTCCAAGGAGAATGTGAAGATTATTAGGGAGAGGTTGAAGACTACATAAAGTCGTCAGGAATCTTACATCGGTGTAAGGAGAAAGGACTTAGAATTCGAGGTGAGCGATTGGGTATACTTGAAGGTATCACCCATGAAGGGTGTCATGATGTTTGGGAAGAAAGGTAATTAAGTCCTTACTATATTGGCCCTTATCAGATTTTGAGGAGGATTGGGAAAGTTGCTTACGAGTTAGACTTTCCTTCTGAGTTAGACAGAATCCATTCGGATTTCCATATCTCTATGCAGAAGAAGTGTTTCGGAGATTCTGCCTTGATGATCCCTGTTGAGAGCACTGGAGTAAAAGATAGCTTGTCCTATAAGGAAATTCCAGTACAAATCCTTGACCGACAGGTTCACAGATTGAGAAACAAAGAGATAGCTTCTGTGAAGGTTTTGTGGAGGAATTCATTTGTTTATGAAGCCACGTGGGAAGCTAAAGAAGAGATGAGAACCAAATACACACACCTACTCGTTCCTGATGACGAGAATATAGAAGGTGATGTTCCTATCCTTAATTTAACTTGATATTTCCATCTTGAGTTAATGTGTCTATTCTTGATGTTCTGAGTAGAGTTACCAAGGTTGATGAAGAAATGAGAGTTTGAGTTATTGAGTGAGTATTGAGATTAGTCTTGAGTCTATTCGTGCCGGATTACCACTCCTGCGCATCATTCGAGGATGAATGATCCCAAGGGGGAGATGATGTAACGCTCGGTAAAATTACATAAATATCCCTAGAGGAGGGAGGTGTGCAGAACGTGTCTTTTGATGCTCGTATGGCAAATTCGAGGCCAGATTTGTGATCAGCATGAAAAATTGAGTGGGGGAAGGGTCTCAGTAGAGCAACCAAGTCAAAAGATAATTTTTCTTTCCGAAATGAAAAATAGTGGAGGTGTGCGACAGAGCCGCGTCATGCACCTATCGCGGAGAGGGACTTATGTTTTTTTTCAAAAATTTTTGACGAGATTGAAAAAACTCGTTCAGAAAATATTTGTGGAAAATATACTAGTACGCGACCAGTCTGCGTCGCAGACTAAGTCACTCCGAGTCTAGAAAATTTCTAAAATTTTTTGGGGCATTTTGGTCCATTCCTAACACTTTATAAACTCCATATACGACTAATATAAGTCGTTTTCACGAAGAAAGGGTTGAAAACCCCATCCTAAACCCTCTTCTAACAACGGTAACGAGCTAGGGCTTGAGGAGGGTAGAGGAAAATTAAAATTGAAGAGTTCAAGAGGAGACTCCAAGAGAGATTTTTGTTAGCAATCATCCCAGGTATATAAGGCTAACCTAAAAGCATAGAATTTTTCTTCCATGTGCCCTCTTTTGATTGAATCGAGCCCATAATCGAAGATAATGAGTCTTATATGTGAAAATCCTTGACTATTCTATAGAGATTTTACTTATTTCATGTATTTTCTTAAATTGATGATCATCACAAACTTGATTTACTGCATAAATGATTGTCATGAATGATTTCACCAAACTCTATTTGCATTTTATTAAAGATTGCAAGAATGAACATAGGGGACGAGTTTAGAGCCTTGACAATAATGATGTACTTGATGTTTGTGATTGTGGTCTGAATGTTGAGAGTGTTGATGATGATGAAAATGATGTCCTTTGAGTCTTAAAAATCTTTAAACTTGATACTAAAAGAATGTTTCGAGTCCAAGAGTTGATGTTAATGAGATGAATTGATGTACTATGTCCCTATAGGACTGATGATTTGAAATCTTGGTGTTGATGTTTTATGAGCATGTTGAGTTTTGAAAAGAGTATTGAGCACCGAAATGGGCAAGAGTGAGTCCCACCCGAACTCATTAACTCTGTGGCCAGCGTAGGAGAGGATTGAACTATAAAATGGATGCTTTCTTTGTCCCAAAAGAGGACTGATGTTATTTACTGTGGATCCATTGGTGTGTTGACCTTTACCCAGGCAAAGTATTGGATAGATGTGGCAACGACATCGCTTTGTTGTATTATCACTAGCTCATAGGTAATAGTTGCTGGTTAGAGAAACTCCTAGTTAGGTTCTTCACTAATAGAACTCTGATGTTGATGTGATGGTATGCGTCTTGATAGATGTTAATGATTTACTATCTACTCTTCATCCTTGTCCTAGACGGGCATTAGTCCTTCGAGTTGATTTGAGTCAACTTTCCTTGAGATGAGTATGATTTATTGATGATGTTGAGATGAGGTGTTGATGAGTCATTTGCCTACTCTTTATTCTTGATTTAGATAGACATTTGACATTTTGATGGAGTATGATGTTGAGTTAATGTTATGCCTATATTATTCTACCTGTGTTGTTATATTCAGCCATCTTACATACCGTACATTCCACGTACTGATGCCACTTGGCGCTGCATCATTTCATCATGCAGATACGGGAGGTAGAAGACTTCAGCAGACACATCGTTGAGGTTCTGAGGTTTCTAATTTCAGTTATTGGTGAGCCCTCATTGCTATCTAAAGGATCCCTTTTCTTTATCAGTTATTTGATTTTATTGAGTTGGGTAGCCATGGCCTGTCATGGTATCATCTTAGACTGTTGAGTTGAGGTAGAGGCTTCATAGACTAGAGTTAAGGATTTGATGTTGGAGTTTTCCCCTCCTTGAGTTAAGTTAGTAATAATATTTACTTATCTTAGATGTTGAGACTGATGCTATTGGCCTACGACCCTTTTTATTGATGTAGAATTGACTGAGAGGCTCACTACCTTTATTCTTTTATCCTACTACTTTCCTCTATGTTTGATGTTGAATGACTGGCTTGAGATCGAGTGGTTCACTTGGGGACTAGCAATAGTCTCTGGGTGCCGGCCACGCCTAGGGTACCCTCCGGGGTATGAAATAGTAAACCTCATTAATCAATTTATGACCACCATCTTTACAAGATAGTAGAATCGTACCTATCCCTTCAATTTGGATCTTTAAGGTATCTCCAAAAGGCACATTACCTTTCACCGTCTTCATTATCTCCACAAATATGTCTTTGTGTCCACACATATGATTGCTTGCTCCATTATCAAGATACCATGAACTGCAATCATCTGTATCATCTTCTTTAAGTGCTATTAGCAATGATGATTCATTTTCATCTTTGTTGTTATCAACAAGGTTAACTTTCTCTTCAACATTACTACGACATTCCTAAGAATAATGTCCAAATTTATGACAATTATTTCTCAATTTTAGATTTGTCATACCTCATTTCATTGGTACCTTGATAGGCTCCGTGCCCTCTACCTCCTTGTTGTCCACGGCCACAACCTCTAAATGCTTGATGGCTCTTATCCTCGTTGTTAAATTTATTAATATAACTTCTTCCTCTTCCACGGCCTCCACGACTACCACGGCCTCGCCATTGTCCATTTCTTGTAGAACTTGTTTCAGCTTTGAGCTTTTTGAAGGATGCCTGAGTCTTAAGAAGTTGTTCTAGTGGTTCTTCTTTTCTCCTTTTCATTTTTTTCTTCATGGGCTTGTAATAAACCTTCCAATTGCTCTACCGTCATAGAATCTAAATCTTTAGATTCCTCAATAGCGCACACCACATAATCAAATTTAGGTGTTAAAGAGCGAAATATCTTTTCTACTACACGCACATCATCTACTTCCTCCCCGTACCATCGTAGTTGATTTACAACAACCATCACTTTTGAGCAGAAATCCAAAATGAATTCAGATTCTTTCATTTTTAAAACGTCCAAATAAACCCTTAGAGTTTGAAGTTTTATCTTCTTTACATTATCAACTCCTTGGAGAGAATTTTGTAAAATCTCCCAAGCTTCTTTTGAGGTGGTTGCATCAGCCACCTTCGCAAATATGCCATCATCCAAATACTGATGGATGAGGATGAGGGCTTGTTGATCTTTCTTTCTTGTCTTTAAGATGACCTCCTTTTCATTTTGGGACAAAGTTTCCTCATTAATGGGTTTCGTATACCCTTTGTCTACAATGTCTCAAACATCTTGAGAGCCAATAATGGTTTTCATTCGTACACACTATTTTTCATAATTTTCTCTTTTGAGACGGGGGTACTAAAAGGACAATGGGCTATTATTTGTCATGGCCCTGATACCCCGATGTTGGAAAAAAATAATAATCATGTCTAGAATATTCTTGCTAAGTAGCGATTACAAGAGAGTCACGACACCAAATATTACAATGAAGTAAATGCGATATAATAGTATTGATGACAACTTGATAGTGTCAAAAATAACTATTCTTTGTATAACAACAAGCACTCTTTTATTTTACACAACTTACAATAATTTTACTCCCACACTATCTTTTTCTCAAAAACTAAGAGTAGCTTGTGGATGACTCTCTCTTCCTTCTATTGCTCTCTCTATTTTAGCGTGACTTACAAATGAGCATATGTGCTCTATTTATAGGAAAAATTCTACACCAATTGATGTCACTAATGACATCAATGAGATACAAAAGATTCAAATTGTAGGTGAACTAAATTATACTACTTTGACATTGCTACAAACTTGTAGCAATTGATGTCTTTATGTGGCACCATTTGATTCATCTCTAGTATTTAAGAAAAAAAAAGGTGGACTTTTGAAATTTGTGGTATAAAACAATTATTATATATTTTCGTGTCTACAAATCATTTCATTAAGGGTAAAAAATAATAATTTACAGTTAAATGATTTCTAATTATAGTAAAGTAACATATTTTTGGGATGAACTAAAAATGAAAAGGTGCCAAATAAAATAAGGAAGGAAGTATCCATTTTCATCTTTACCCTTAATAAATGGGAAATAGATATTAATATGGTTAAAGAAAGAGTATTATTAAATCGAGATAAAAAAATAAATAAGGATAATTAATATTTTCTGATTAAAAAAAAAATGTATCAAGACAAAATATGATGACAAGCAAATGAATTGAAAGGGAGTTGTAGTTAATTGAGAATAAAAAAAGCAGGAGCCAACACTTGTAAAGTTATTTACTTCTCAATTCTAACTTCGCGTTGTAGTATTTTATTCCTATCCATTTAAAATAGCGGTACTCGATTTTTTTGTCATCCTATAAAAGGAACACACACAAAACAAAAGGAAATTCAAAGACGGGAAAAAACACAAATAAAAATACAAGCAAGATGTCTCAAAAGGAAAAAACTCTCATCTTAAGCTTATTCTTGTCATTTTTGGGTGTATGCAATTGTAAATGCAAATTTCACGTAACAAATAATGAAAACACAAAAGTAAGAGGGATGTTTGTATTTGGGAGCTCATTGGTTGATAATGGGAACAACAACTTTCATGACAAATGTAAAGCAAAGGCAGATTACTTACCATATGGAATAGATTATGTAAAAGGTCCAACAGGAAGATTTACAAATGGGAAAAATGTAATTGATCTTTTCAGTGAACATCTAAAACTTCCTCCAATTCCAACGTTCAAAGATCCTTCAACTAAAGGGAAAACTATTCTTCAAGGTGTTAATTTTGCTTCTGGTGGTTCTGGCATTCTTGATGAAACTGGTGTTGTTTCTGTGAGTTCTTTAATTAATTTCTATTTCTTTCTTTATTGCTTACAAAATATTATCATTATGCCATCGTCATAACCTTCATTGTTAAAAAAATGTCACGTGGTATATCTATTTTCTACGTGAATCCTGATAATCATTGTTATCTTATTTAACCATATATACTTGAACAGATATTTAGTATTTTTTGAGCATTAACTGTACATATCCTTGAACAAAGGGACATTTACAAGTATGATACAAATGTGGAAAACAATATTCTTTTTTGGTTATAAGTTATTTGATGAAACTCCTTGGGAACTTTTTAGTACCGTAATTAAGGTACTTTAAAAGTTATTTTAGATTTCAAAGTACATCAGTCTATGATGATTTAGGCTTGTGATTTTATAGACAAGATAACTATTTATTACCTAATATTTCAAGCACTTAATTATACGATATATAAACTCTTTTTTTTCGATCATCATGTATGTGTATGGTTAGAGTCTTACGTGATATTTATTATGGACCACCAAAATTTATGTGGTCAAGCGAAATATGAATAGGAGTTTAGTTTTCCATATATATTTTTGAAACATTGATGTTTGATTCCTACAATTGTTAGGGGGAAGTGAGGGGGATGAATGAACAAATCAGAAACTTGGAGAGTGTGACAGTGCCTGATTTAGAAAATCAACTTGGATGCAAAAGCAATGAGGCACTAAGCAATTACTTATTTGTGGTGGGAACAGGTGGAAATGACTTTTCACTAAACTACTTCTTGAAATTCCCAAGAAATAATGCTACTCTTCCATCCTTCATTTCTAATTTGATCACTACACTCTCTAAACAACTCCAGGTATGTACCTCTAACGAATTTCTTTCTTGTCGCACTATTTTAGGTTAACCATTTTTTATCTTGTCACTTTTTTTTTTTTTTTTAAATTTAGGTCTTAATGTAGCTTAAGACAAGAAAAATAAGAAAATAATTATACTCCCTTAGCTTCTTTCAATAAGAATGATTATGTTAACATTCAATTTTTAATATAAAGTTGGACTTCCATAACTAATTGAAGTGTCAAAAATGTAATTTGGATTGTTAAAATATTCTTTATAGATAAGGATATTTTAAAAGCTTTCAAACATAACAAAAGTGTTTTGACATTTTTCAGATAATAATAGATAATAATTGTATGTACTCGCTCCCTCCGTTTTAAGAAAGAATGACTCTTTTTCTATTTTGACAAAATTTTAGACTCAAATTTTCATGTGGCATATTTAAGACTACAAAATTACAAGATATTTTTATACATTTGACATAACTTTAATTTAGGACCACAAGATTGAAAAATCTTTTTTATTTTCTTAAATTTCGTGTCAGGTCATCCTTTTAAAAAGGGACAGAGCAAAATAAATAAATAAATATATTTCGATTCACTTTTACTTGTCGACTTTATTAAATATATTTTCACTTTTATTTGATTTTGCAGAAATTGTACGAGTTGGGAGGAAGGAAATTTGTGGTAATGTCATTATATCCAAATGGATGCAGCCCAATGATACGTGCTAGAGTCCCCATTCCTGTGCGGCAGGATTGCATAAAAATAATAAATGTACCTCTTAGTCTCTACAACACCAAATTAAGGAGCTTGCTTGATGAGTTGATGCAAAAAATGCCTGATGCTAAGTTTGTCTATGTTGACGTCTTCAACATCATTAAGAATATCATAAAAAAACCTTCTCAATTTGGTATGTTTTCTTTAAGGTCCAATTAATTGAAGTAATTTGATAATGGTGACAAAATCTTGGATTTGCAATTTACATACAGGTATTGATAATACCAGAGATCCTTGCTGTGAACTACTAACAATAAAGGAAGGTGGGAATTCAGCTTTGTGCAAAAATAGAGGGCAAGCTTGTCCAAATAGGAACAAATTTGTTTGGTTTGATGGTTTGCATCCCACAGAAGCTGTCAACATTGTGCTTGCTAACAAAGCCTTTGATTCTGAGCTCAAACATGAAGTCTACCCTACAAATGTCAAAAAACTCATACAAGGGTAACATGGATTTTGATGTTCCTCAATTATAGTACATAATATTGTTCTCTTAGACAAGGTTGCACCTATATTGGTGTAGAAATGTGTTTTAGAATTACGATGGTTTTAATATGTAGAAACTTTTTGAAGCCTAGCATGAAATTATAGAAATTTGGTGGTAAGAATTTTAGTTTAATTATATGCTCCATTTCACAAGACATTTCTATGTTAAGACATTGGAGATCGATAGAATAAAATATGAGAATCATTTTCTTTATTTGTCTTCTTTTATGATATTTCCTTGTTCTGTGAGAGTGTTACGAAGATTTGGTGATTATGCCTTTAGCTATTATTTAATACTTAAAAAAAGTGATGTAATTGAATTTGCATGTGACAAGTAGATTGAATTGATCAGAGTGAATGAAATAGTTTAATAAGAGAATTAGTTTAGAAGATTGAATAATTAGAACCTGATCAATCAGAACTCGGTGATATCCTAGATGAAAATGACCCCAAATTGATTGAATATCCAAGTAAATGACCGTGTATGTTGGAATTAGAATATATTGATGAGAAAATAAAATTTGATGTCCTGTTACATGAGGATTCGATCCCTCTTATATAGGGATGATTTCTCAATGTTTGATTGCTTAGAGTTATTGGTCCATCTATCTTCATTCCTATTGAATGACGATTTCATTAAGCACTAAAGAGTAACATTTGCCGTTGTCCATTTTAATCGTTTCGTGTCTAATATTTTCTGTTTTTAGAGATGATTTTTGAGATGAGGGTTTTTCGGAAACAATCTCGATATCTCTATAAGGTAATGATAAAGTCCGTAGATATTTCCATCCCCAAACTCCACTTGTGAGATTTTTACTAAATATGTTTTTGTTGTTGGTCACATCACTAGGAAGTCTTAACTTTTTTAGGGGCAATATGGATCCTTCCCTAACGTAAATTTTCTGGTACATTAAATTAAGCAAATTAAATTCCAGAAATATCCCTGTGGGGTCAGCACCATGAGTCCAAATATGGTGTTCAGATTTGAATTGTCTTTTTTGAACAAATCATAATTCACAACAGGCCTATGTAAAAGATGCTTGACTTGACTTTCTCCTTTACTCCCATTTTGATGAGGCTTTAGTTTTTAACTTACAATTTGAATAAATCTTGATTACAGAACTAATTATTTATCATTTTAAAAATAATTTCATATGAAATATGCCGTATAACTAAACTTATGTGTTTAAATTACAAAATCAATCCAATCCAAATATACGTGACACAAATCAAATTTTAAGAGTTAATCAAATTTTCTCTTTGACTATTAATCTTAAAACTAATTTAATATTGTAAGGATCCGAATTTTCGAGCGGCTTCACTGGACCTCTTAGTACAGTCCCGAGCGAAACATTTGTCAGGCATCGCTCCATTGAAGGCCCACACGGGCCGTGTGAAGCCACCCAGACCGTGTGGCCTCCTGTGGAGGGGCACTTGGCCAGGATTTCGACGGAGTGGAATGCGACGGAGGATTTCGGACCAAGTGAGGGCACACGGCCACCCACACGGTCCGTGTGGTGCATCACGGGCCGTGTGGCCCTCCGTGAGGCTTGTTACGTAAAATTTTTTTTAAGTATGAAATTACCGTCTTGTAACTTTTTCGTGCGAAAATTTTCTGAGTGTCCTCACATGGCCCTTGACACGACCCGTGTAGCATCACACATGCCGAGTAGCCGTCTGTATGGTACCCTTTAGCCTCGGATAAATTTCAAGTGTTGGCACCGCCAAAAATTGTCTAAGTGACAGTTCACGGTCACTATTCACGGTCCGTGTGACGACTCATGGACCGTGTAGGGGACCGCATGGACCTGACAATTCACATTTTGTCTGTTTCATTAATGTCGTTTACGTAATTTTGGTTTACTTTAATTATGAATTGTGACCTTTTACCTATCCTAAACCCCCTAACTCAGCTGATATCCCTCCCCTTTTAATTCATTCTCTTTAAACCCTCTACCCCTCATAAGATCACCCAAATACTCTCTACTCTCTCCTCTCAAGATTCAAAGCTAAGGTTTACTTGGGTTCAACTTCAAGCTAGATCCTTCCCCGAATTCAGCTCCCTAATCAAGGTATGTGGGATTGATTCTTCGTCCCTTTCAAACAACAGGACCCAAAAGATCTTTTCAATTGATTTCATGAATTTTAGTTTACTTTAAATGTGGGTTTCATTATTTGATTTTATTGAATTCAATTGATGTATGGTCTGTACTTTACCTATGATTTTAATACTTTGATCACTATTATGATGATTTACATTGAGTTATGATGTTATGAACATGCATGTCCCCTTTAAAGTTGATTTATGCATGTGTGATTTACATTATGATTTAGATGTTGATTTAATTATGGATTTACTCAATTTCATATCATGATGTTGATTTTAACTTGAATCTATGTTACCCATGCTATCCTCACATTATGCATTGCATTTGCATTCATGAACATTGGTATATGAAAATTATGAAGTGAGTTAAGCCCAATTATGTTTTATGAAAAGATTTTGATATGATTATGATAAGACATTGGTTATGACAAGAATGTGATCACATACATGTCTTACGATTATGGCTCTTTGAGCATCTTGGGTGCTTGCACTATCTTGTATACGTGAATGAGCTATTCCTTGTATAAGCATCATGATTATGACCTATGATTTGGCATTTGAGCCTAAAATGTGCATTGAATAGTTTAAAAATGAATTACAGTTTTGAAATGAATATTGTATCTTTTGGAAGCATGTATACGTATAAGTATGCATGTGGGATGTTTGTAACTTAGCACCGATGGATTGGGGGCATTAGGGCTATCCCCAAGGGTCCTCTCCCTTTTCTCGAATTATGTGCCAATATAGGAATGAAAGTCATTACCAAATGATCGGGTCGTAAGGAATGATTTTTCGTTTTGTTTTAATATGATATGATTTTGGAAAATCCTTCCGAAATAGTGTGTTTCGTAAGAAAGGTGACCATCCACCAAAATGGTGGTCACGTTAGGTGTGATGTAGATTACTTTTGGCAAGTAATCTTCTCCCTAACAATGGGGGTCTCTATCGGTCTAGCTAGTTTAATAGCTCGCATGGATTTGATTTGTCGGTTATAGTCCATCCCCATTATATATGAGCATCATCTCATTCATGCATCATGAATTTCATGGCATCCTCTATATATTACTCCCTTGATTATATGATTCTTTCTATATTATGTGCCCTTGTCATCTAATATTTAAGTGCAAGTTTAACAATTCATATGCATTGCATGCCCTTATATTTAGTACATTCAAACATTTAACACATACTCTTTGCCTACATGATTTTACTATATAGGGGCGAAGCATTTTGATTACCAACCGTTTGACGAGTAGTCCAATCCAGAAGTGTATTTGTGGTGTGTGTCCCATCCTGCAAGGAAGCCATCTTCCCTCTGCTTATGTTATCTTAGATTTCCTTTCTTATTTGAGGGTGAGCCCGGAACATGTATTGGCCCCCATTCCATCTTGATTAGAGGCATTTGTTGGACAACATTTAGACTCTCTAAATCTTTATGCTATGCGTAGTATTTGGTTTATGTATTCATATGGATTTATCTATAAAAATGTCATATTTGGTTATATGCATGTTTGGTGTGGAAATGTGGAAAGTCCCAAGCCCCGTATTGCCCCCTTAGCATGAGTCATATCCTCCCGTCCCTTAGAACTATGTGTTACTGTTTGAATGTTCTTTCTGAACCAATGATGTGATTTGGATACTCGAGGCTTGTTTGGGGACTCTTAGGTTCCCATTCGCCGTGTCATATCTAGGGCCCAGTCCCGGGTCGTGATATTTAACTTGTTACTTATTGTGATTTTTTTAAATGTAATTTGCAAATATATAATTTATACAAAATGCTTTTTAAATTATTAAAATTGCTTTTATTACTCTCTTTGTTCCTATTATGTGGCACATATCAATTTTAGCGAGTCAATTAAATTTTTCTTTGATCGTACTTCTTTTGATATGTCACAAACTCATTGTATGTTACTCCCTCTATTCTAATTTATGTAGTGCAACTAGACTTTTCAGAGTCAATAAAAAGAGTTTTTTTACTATAATTTTTAGTTATGATAAGTTATTTTTGTTGCGTTTTGTGGCATTTTAAACACAATTTGTAAATATATAAAATTATTGAAATGTCTTTTGAATTATTGAAAATATATTTATTCCCTCTATTTGAATTTATGTGGCATATGTTTGTCACGACCTGAGACCACCCCCTAGACGTAAAATGGTACTTAGAATTCCGAGGAACCCCAAGCTAACAACATGGCATACATAAGCATACTGGATACAACAAAATAAAATGATGAAGTTGAATAAGAATAGCCTAACAAATTTCTAGAACATGATAGAAAATAAGAACAAAGCGTCAACATATACTTGACATGTCAAACACATGCCTCCATTATAAAGATGTGACTAGGACAGGTCCTAGCTCACAAAATATTCTACAATGAAAATAGAAGAGTCTGAAGCAAGCATAAAATATGTTCTCGGAACATGAAGATTCACCAACTTTGAGTACCTAAAAAGCTGCTACTGCCACAAATATAGGAAGGAGTGTCTCCGCCTATATTATAAGAAAATATAGGTAAAGGTATGCGGTCAGTATATTGGAATATGCAGAGCATATGCGATGACAATGTAAAATATATCATATTATGTAATTGACAAAGTTAGAAAACATGATAAGCATTTATTTAAAGCATAATAGTAAGATATAAACAAGGTCAATTGAAGTTAAGAATCATAATGAAAATCTTAAAAAAGTGTCATGTACCAAGTAGACAACCTGACGTAGCCATCACTTGGACATCTTTGCTTGTCCCAAGAAAATCCCTTGTCTTAGCTAACTCACTCATCAGGAGACTCAACTCATAAAGAGTAACTCAGATTGACAACTCAACATCATCAGCAATAGATTAATAACAGTGTAAGATACTCAAGATGACAATATCACTCAACATCGTTACTCAAATAGTGAAATAAACAAATTTTGAAACAAACATATTGACTTTATTCTACTGTATCTATAAAGTTTCTAGATACTTATAGGGAGGTGCTGAGATAATCTCACGGCTACCTCACAGAACTATCAACTCAAAGAAATGACTGAAAGAAAACGATTACTCCAAGAGTAGATATTCAACAAAGCCTGTATTGAGGATTTCTAGAACATGCATCTACATTAAAAAATAATGCAACGTCGAAAGACATCAGTACATGAAATGTATAGTATGTGAAATAGTTGAAAGGAGATATACTCAAAGGATATTCAATGGAATGCATGAATACTGAAATAACTCAACTTAATAAAGCATGCAAAAGTGGAAGTAATACAATTCTTTACAAAATATGATAAATAAGTGCAACTCAGTAAAATAATAATGTTTACTCTTTGGAGAGTTTCTCTAATTGACAACCATCAGTTATGAGCTAGTGATGAAATAATGTACTGCTATCGCTGCCACAACCGTCCAATACTTTGCCAGAGTAAAAGACTCAGCATCAACTGGATGCATGATAAAAGTCCTCTTTTAGGACAAGTGAATAGTCGTTTGAACCATTGACATGATCCTATCTTACACTGTCTTTATAGTTTTTGTGTTTGAGTTGCCACTATTCTTATCCAAATTGGTGCTTACTACTACTCTCAAATCAACTCTTTGATGCTCATACACGTCAAGTGAGTAAATTACTCAAAATCATCTCATTTAGCTTCATTCGTTTTATTCAAAAGAATTTTAAACACTTCTCAACTCATCATGCTTTGTCATTTAAGATTATCACTTACTCATTAACTTCAACTTACTTAAAATTTGATAAAAATCACGAATAACTTGAAATTATCAAGACACATGAGTCATGAAAATATATACATTTGGGACGCTCGTGTTCTCCAAAACTATTACTTTATATTAATGCATAAAAATCATCGTCATTAACTCAAAAAATGCAAGCAAGCATTAATTATCAACTCAAGTAGGGTTCATGCAAATGTAACCACGAATAATAATTTTAATAATTTGAAGTGTGAAAATAATTGAAACCTTAACACATAATAATTGAAACCTTAACACATAATTATATAGAACTCAATGAAGGAGGAATTGGCTCATTCAAAACTTAAAGAAACTAGGGATAATATTCAATTTAATCTCTTTAATGGAAGAACTTATTTATAGGGCTCATGGACCGACCCAATTAATGCTATGAATAGCCTTAAATACTTGAAAGATCGATGTTGCACTCAAAACTTAAAGAACTTGGTTGAAGCACTTGAATAATTTCTTTTCTCCTCTTCAATTCTCGATTTTAAAATATTCTGAGTGTGAATGAGTGTAAAGACACATAGGGTACTAACAACGGACTCACTTTAGCTTCAAAATTTTAGGCTTTTGATTTGGAAAAGGTTATTAAAGACAAAACTACCTTTTATAAAACTATCATGAGACCGTCTATGGGTCGTACTACAAGTCATAATATCTTCTATGGGCCGTAGAAGACTTCTCTTAGAAAATGGGTCTAGTTATTAGATTTTTAGACATCACTGTAGACACCCTTCTATAGATCATCCTGCTAGCTCGTATAAAAAGTACTGAGACTTAAATTCAGGAGTTAGGATTCAAAGACCTTTATACAATTCATGGATTGTTCTACAGGTCATAGACTTAACTCGTAAAAAGAGTTACTGAATTTCTTGATGTTGTAGGACTTTAGAAGTACAGACCTATCTACAAGTTGTAGGTCCCTCTATGAGTAATCTTACATGTTTGTAGAAAAAATATTGAGATTTTGGGGTTTGACTTTAAGTCTATAGGACCCTTATATGATCCATAAACTCTTCTATGAGTCATTGAACCTTTCTCATAGAAGTTGACTCAGATTTTTCTTGCAGGAGTTTGATTCCACGAACCATTATATACGATCAATAGATGACTTTATGGGCTATAGGTGACTTTCATATAAATCAACTTCTGCAGAAACATGGTTTATTTCCCAAATTTTTTGGGATCATCTAAGTTAAGATAGGTATAGACGTCACAATATCTCCCTCTTGGGATCATTTATCTTTGAATGATGATGTAATGATCCAAGCCTAGGACCTAGTCATCACACAGTGAATGAGATACCTGCAGGCACCTCATCCAAGCCATCTTCGCATAAGGAGCATTCATATATCAAAAACTCATACATTTGTAGAAGTAAATAGGATAGGGTCTACGGAATATCATTTGAAATAAAGACATCATCTTACTCATCATAGCCTCCAGAAACATATGCACTATGATAAACAAGAACCGATAAACGGTCGATTTCCATCAAGTAGAAAAGATTCCCAATTTAAACAACATAGAAAGTAAGCCTCCAAAAACCAACAAATACATCAAGTCCAAATATATAGCAAGAAAGAAAATAGGTGGAGTCCTTGACTAAGGGCTCGCCACAATAAAACTCGTCTTGGAACGTTAAAAGAGATAGCCACGAGCCATGGGAGGAATGCTTGTCCCTACATGGTGAAATCATGCAGGGAAAATATACATTAGTACTTTTGGAATGTACTAAGTATGTGAGATGCAATGAAAATACAAAAATTGTAATACCATCCTTCATAAAATTTAAGACTTTTATACATGAATCGATAAAGGTAATGTTAATATGAACCTAAGCATGCACACAGAATATAAATCAATATGGATGAAAGCAACGCATAAGTAAAACACATATGATGAATATCCTACTATTGTGGGAATAGACCGTAATTGATATATAAGACCATGTGAGCTACTACATGGAACAAACGTGACCCCCTATATTGGCACGGGGAAAATAATTGCCCGGTGGAACTCCATCACATAACATTCATCATCATATATCATAATTGGTCTATATGGATCCATTAGCTTAGACTACAAGGGCTCCTATGGTGGCATTTAGTGAATGGGACAAAGGGGTTACTTCTAGGGTTCCCTTATCGATCCCCACTCCGATGCCTCATTCGGTGCTAAGTCATCCTATAGAATCTTTTAAACATATACTTAGTCAAATTATGATACTTAGAATCATAAATAGAAATCTCAAGAGTAGCTCAAAACTTATGGAACCATCACGTGAGAATTATCCTTTCATCTTGGGGACCATCATGAACATCATTTAGGGCATTATTGTCATGCTTATATCTTTGACGAATCATCAACTTAAAACCTTTCTTTATTGCCTACTTATCATCAAACTTAGTGGGCCAAATAATTAGTTAAGAAAATTCATAACCATAAGAAACATGTATGATCATGGGGTAATATGCTTAAACAAAACATGCATTAATAGCCCACTCTTTTCATTCAAAAATCCACATCATTATGGTCAGCACCATTAAATCGAAACACATGAAACGTTTTTATAAAGTATCACATAATAAGTTTAAATATATATTGTAACATAAAACATCATGAAATCATCAATTAGCATGCATGGTAGTATTTAAGTGTAAGGACCCAGATTTTTGAACGACTTTATCGGATCTCATAATGTTGGACAGGGAGAAAATTTGACCAAGTATCGCTCTATGGGAGGCCTACACGGCCCGTGTGGCCTTCAATAGAGAGGTACTTGACCATAATTTTGATTACGAGAATTTGACAGAGAATTTCGGACTAAGTGAGGGCACATGACCATCCACATGGTCAGTGTGTGTGTCACGGGTCGTGTGGCCTACCATATGGCTCGCAACGTGAAATTTTTCTAAGTACAAAATTACCATCTAGTAACTTTTTCATGTAAATTTTTTTTATGTGTCGTCACACGGCTCTTGACATGACCTGTGTAGCATCACACGGACCGTAAAACCGTGCGTATGGCACCCTTGTGCTTCAAAAAAATTCTAAGTGTTGAGCATCACGATATTTGCTTAAGTGTCACCTCACGGGCATTGTTCACGTGCCAGAAAGTGAGTCACGGATTGTGTAGGTGCCCATGAAGCGGTGACGGTTCATTTTTCATCCGTTTGATTAATGACTTTTACGTAATTACAACTTATTTTAGTTTTGTTTTATGACCTTTTTGCCTAACCTAGACCCCTAAATTAGCTGATACCCTTCTATCCTAATTCATTCTCATTAGAAACACTCTCACACTAAAATCAATTCCTAAGATCCTCTCCGAGTTCTTCTCTCAAGACTCAAGCTAGGGATTCAATTGGAAATTCAACTTCAAGCTAAATTCTTCTCAAATTCATCTTCCTAATCAATGTATGTGGGATTGATTCTTGGCCCCTTTCAACCAAGAAGACCCAAAGTTTCTTTCAATTGATTTCATGATTTTTAGCTTACTTTGAATGTGGGTTTCATTATTTGATCTTATTAAATCCAACTGATGTATAGGATGTACTTTATCTATGATTTTAAATTACTTTAAATCCCTATCATGATGATTTACATTGATGTTATGAACATGCATATCCCCTTTAAAGTTGATTTATGCATGGATGATTTATATTATGATTTAGATGTTGATTTAATTGGGGGTTTACTCAATTTCATATTATAATGTTTATTTTAGCTTGAATCTATATTACCCATTCTATTCTCACGTTATACATTTCATTTGCATTCATGAATATTGATCTTTAATGGAAATTATGAAGTGGGTTAAACCCAATTATGTTTTTTGAAATGATTTTGATAAGATATTGGTGATGACAAGAATGTGATCACATATATATCAATGATTATGGCTTTTGAGCATTTTGGGTGCTTGCACCATTCCGTAATTGTAATCGAGCTAGTTCTATGCATGAACATTATAACTATGAGCTATGATTTGACATTTGAGCCTAAAGGAGCATTGATCGGATTTGAAATGACTATTGCCTTTTTGAAAGTATGCATATATATATATATATATATATATACTATATGTATTCTCGTGGGATGTTGACTTAGCACTGATAGATTAGGGGCGTCAGGGGTATCCCTAAGGGTCCTCTCCCTTTCCTCGAACTATATGCCTAGCATATGTGATGAGTATCCTATCCGAAATGGGATATGTTCCCGTAAGGTTGGTTGCTTCATACGAAATGGGATATGTTCCCGTAAGGTGAAGTATTATGATATGATATGAAAAATCCTTTTCCCGTAAGGAGGTTGCTTCATATGGAATGAGATATGTTCCCGTAAGGTAAAGTATGATTTGCCTTGCCTTTGGCAAGTAGACCACCTCCTTAATAGTGGGGGGATTTCATCAAGATTCCAAGTACTAGCTCACTTGGTCTTACACATGTCGCTTGAGGTCACATTCCTGCTAAATATGAACATCATTGCATTCGTGCATCATGAATTTCATGGCATTATATTATACTATTTTCTTGGATATGTATACTTCTTCTTATATTATGTGCCCTTGGCATTTAACATTGAAGTGCAGGTTCGATAAGTCATATGCATTGCATGCCCGCATACTTAGTACATTCAAACATACTACATATACTCTATGCCTACATTATTTTACCATGTGGGGGCTGAGCGCTATTATCCACCATTTGACGAGTAATTCAAATTTCGAAGGTTGAACTTGTGGTGAGTCCCATTTTCTAAGGACAAGCCATCTCCCTTCATCTATGTTACCCTATATCTACTTTCTTATTTGAGGGTGAGCCTAGGACATGTCTTGGCCCCGTTCCATGTTATGACTAGAGGCATTGTTGGACATCTTGTAGACTCCCGTAGATTTATATATATATATATATATATATATATATATATATATATATATATATATATATATATATATATATATATATATATATATATATATATATATATATATATATGCTATGTGATGTATTCAGAGCTTATGTTATTGGTTACCTTTTTGAAATGGCTATTATGCGTCGATTACAGACATATGTCATGTTTGCATGTTTGGTGTGGAAATATGGAAGGTCCTAAGTCCCGTTTGCCCCCATAGCGTGAGTCCTACTCACTCTCCCCTTAGTGCTTGTATGCTATGTGCTATGTGAATCCATTTCCCCTTGATGTCCCCATAGCGTGAGTCCTACTTACCCATCCCTTAGTATATGTGATTATTATTTGATTGCGCTTCCGAATCGATGATGTGGATTTGGATACTTTGAGGCTTGTATGGGGACTCTCGAGTTCCCATTCGCCGTGTCACATCTAGACCCTAGTCTCGAGTTGTGACAAAAGATCAGAAGATGGTATCAAATCCCTAGGTTTATAAATGGTCCTCAGAGTCTAACATGCCACGTCAAGTAGAGTCCTATTCATGGGTGTGAAGTGCACCATGCCTATTAGTGGGAATATATGAAGACGTTCTAGGAATTGCCTCACTTCTTCATTTCTTATGTCGTGCTATGGCTTGTATATTTTGGTCTCCCTATCTTGATGGTGTCGTTGCTCTATTTCAGAAGATGCCTTGAGAAAGACACCACTCACCAAGGCCGGCTTCGGCTGATGATGATCAGGCACCTCAAGAGCCTATGGATGAACCCATCTCAAAGTGTGAATTTCATACAACCTTTGCCATGCTTGCTTGGTGGTGACATTTCAGACAGAGCCGGCTAACCTGCCATGGGATCCTACACCAGATTCTAGGGTAAGGGATTTCACCCGAATGAATCCTCCAAAGTTCCCTAGGTTGAAGGCTGATGAGGATGCTCAGGAGTTCATTGATGAGCTCACAAAGATATTGAACATTATGGGTGTCACTTCTGAGGAGAAGGCTGAATTGGCTACCTACCAACTGAAAAATGTGGCTCAGGAGTGGTATACCTAATGGTCTATGGAGAGGGTTTGAAGTTGTGATGTCAATTGGGAAGAGTTCAGACTTGCGTTCTTGGATCGCTTATTTCCACTTGAGCTTAGGGAGGCCAAAATGACTGAATTTATGAACCTCAAGCAAGGAGGTATGAGTGTGAGGGACTATGCCCTCAAATTCACAAAGCTCTCCAAGTATGCTCCATCACTTGTGGCTGACCCCCATGCAAGGATGCAAAAGTTTGTTTCTGGTATCTCTGATTTACTTGTTAAAAAATGTCGTACTACTATGCTCATACAAGATATGGGTATTTTTAGACTCATGGTGTATGCTGAACAGATCAAAGGGAAGAGACTCAAGGAGATAAGGGCACCCGATCTTAAGAGGCCCCGTTTTAAGGGTGGATTATCTAGTTCACAGAGTGGTTGCTTTGGACGCTTCCAGCAGGGCCAAGGTTCTGGTGCTCAGGTCGCTAATGCTCCTAGGGAACCAGTTGGTGGTGGATAGGGGTATCCTCTGTGTAACAGGTGTGGGAAGCCCCACATGGGTGTTTGTTGGAGGGTTTTGGGTGTTTGCTATGGGTGTGGTGATAAAAACCACAAGGTTGCTGATTTTTCTAAGAATGACCGTAGAGGATAAGGTCAGGTAGCTCAAGGCGGTCAAGACCAACAAAGAGCTCCCCAAGGTGTTGCCCCAAGGAACAACAGGTTCTATGCACTTCATGCCCATCAAGATGTTGAGGAAGCTTCGGATGTCATGACTGGTATGTTAAAAGTCTTTGATTTTGATGCTTATGTTTTGCTTGACTCGGTGCAAATTTTTCTTTTGTGACTCCTCTGTTGGCTGTTAAATTTAGTTTGAGTCCCAATTTTGAAGGATCTTTTCTCAATTTATACTCCTGTGGATGAATCTGTTATTGCACATAGAGTCTATCATGGTTGTCCGATTTCTGTGTTGCACAAAGTTTTCCTGTGTGACCTTATGGAACTTGAGATGTTCGATTTTGACGTGGTTCTTGGGATGGATTGGTTGCATGCATCCTATGCCTTTATAGATTATAGAAGTCGGAAGGTCAAGTTCCAACCTCCCGGTGAGCCCGTTTTTGAATAGAAGGGTAGTGACTCCTCTATTAAAGGTTGGTTTATTTCCTACCTCAAGGCCCAGAAAATGATTTCCACGGGGTGCATTTATCATATTGTGAGGGTCAAGTATATGGAGTCCAAAGCACCTACATTGAGTCGGGTTCTGTGGTGAATGAGTTTTTGGACATGCTCCCCGAAGACTTTCTTGGTGTTCCTCCTGAAAGGGAGGTAGACTTCGGCATAGATCTTCTTCCGGATACTTAGCCTATCTCTATTCCTCCTTATCGTATGGCGCCAACAGAGTTGAAAGAGTTTAAAAAGAGTAATTGAAGGATTTGTTAGAGAAGAGCTTCATTAGGCCTAGTATATCACCGTGGGGTGCTCCAGTGTTGTTTGTAAGAAAGAAGGATGGATCCCTTCGAATGTGTATTGATTATAGGCAGCTGAATAAGGTGACCATTAAGAATAAGTATCCGTTGCCCATGATTGATGCCTTGTTCGACCAGCTTCAAAGGGCTACTCATTTCTCAAAGATTGATCTTCGTCTTGGGTATCATTAGTTGAAGGTTAGGGAGTATGACATTCCCAAGACAGCCTTTCGGACCAGGTATGGGCACTTTGAGTTTGTGGTGATGTCGTTCGGCTTAAACCAATGCTCCGACCGTGCTCATGGATCTGATGAATCCGGTGTTTAAGCCATTTCTTGACAGTTTTGTAGTTGCCTTCATTGACGACATTCTCATTTACTCCCGGAGTGAGCAGGAGCATGGGGATCATTTGAGGATGGTTCTACAAACCTTGAGAGAGAAGAAGTTGTATGCCAAGTTTAATAAATGTGAATTTTGGTTGGGTGAAGTTTCCTTCCTTGGTCATGTGGTGTCCGGTGATGGTATCAAGGTGGATCTGAAGAAGACCGAGGTCGTGAAAAATTCGCCCAGACCGTTCACTCCTTTGGATATTCGAATCTTTTTTGGGTTGGTTGGATATTATAGAAGGTTTGTTGAAGGGTTCTCATCTTTTGCATCTCAATTGACTAAATTGGCCCAAGGTGAAGTTTGTGTGGTCAGATGAATGCGAACAAAGTTTTTGAACCTTGAAGGATCGACTTATATCGGCTCCCGTCTTGACTTTACCAAATGACTTGGAGGGATTCGTGGTGTATTGTGATGCCTCGCGGATTGGGTTGGGTTGTGTGCTTATGAAACATGGTAAGGTAATAGCATGTGCATCAAGGCAGTTGAAGGTGTATGAACGTAATTACCCAACACATGATCTTGAGTTGGCGGTGGTAGTCTTTGCCTTGAAGATTTAGAGACACTATTTGTATGGGGCTTATGTTGATGTGTTCACCGATCACAAGAGTTTGCAATATGCATTCACTCAAAGAGATCTCAACTTGAGGCAAAGGAGATGGTTAGAACTCCTAAAAGATTACGACATGAGTGTTCAATATCATCCCGGCAAGGCCAATGTTGTAATCGATACTCTCAGTAGGCTTTCTATGGGAAGTATGATGCATATTGAAGAGGAATAGAAGGAATTAGCAAGGGATGTTCACTGGTTGGCTTGGTTGGGTGTCAGGTTAGCTGACTCGAGCGATGGTGGTATCCGTGTTAAAAGTGGGGCAGAATCTTCCGTGGTGGTTGATGTAAAAGCTAAGCAAGGATTAGACCCATCGTTGCTTGAATTGAAGAAATTGGTTGTCGAAAAAGAGATTGAATTTCTCTCCCAAGAAGGAGATGGTGTGCTCCAGTACCAAGACCAGCTTTGTATTCTGGACGTGGATGATCTTAGAAGAGTGATCATGAGTGAGGCTCATAACTCTCATTATTCTGTTCACCTGGGGTCTAATAAAATTTATCGGGATTTGAAGGAAGTGTATTGGTGCATGGTATGAAGAAGTACATAGCTAAGTTCGTATCCGAATGTCCAAGTTGTCAACAAGTGAAAGTAGAGCACCAAAGGCCCGGTGGCTTGGGTCAAGATATTGAGATTCCCACAATGGACTTTGTGGTTGGTTTTCCTCGAACCCGAAGGCAATTTGACTCCATTTGGGTCATCGTTGACCGGATGACTAAGTTAGCTCACTTCCTACCAGTCAAGACTAACTATAGTGTCGAGGATTAAGCAAGGTTGTACATACAAGAATTGGTGATACTGCATGGTGTGCCTAGGTCTATCATATCGGATCGTGGAACCCAATTCACATCCCACTTTTGGAGGTCATTTCAGAAGGGACTTAGAACTAAGATTAAGTTGAGTACCTCTTTTCATCCTCAAACCAATGGGGAAGCTGAGAGGACTATTCAAACTTTAGAGGATATGTTACGGGCCTGTGTGTTGGAGTTTTCGGGTAACTGGGATAATCACCTTCCTCTCATTGAGTTTGCCTATAATAATAGCTTCCATACTAGCATTGTTGTGGCACCATTTAAGGCCTTGTATGGTAGGAGGCGTAGGTCGCCGGAGGGGTGGTTTGAGTTAGGAGAGATGGCATTGATTGGCCCGGATTTAGTGTTACAGGCTATGGAAAAAGTGAAGGTAACTAGAAAAAGGTTGAAGACGACACAAAGTCGCCAAAAGTCCTAGTCAGATGTTAGGAGAAGGGATCTTAAGTTTCATGTTGGTGATTGGGTATATGTGAAGGTGTCGCCTATGAAGGGTGTGATGTGTTTTGGTAAGAAGGGCAAGCTAAGCCCTCGGTATGTTGGCCCTTATGAGATCATTGAGCGGATTGGAAACGTGGCTTATAGGCTAGAGTTGCCTCTGGACATAACTTCCATTCACTCAGTTTTCCATGTGTCTATCTTAAGGAAATTAGTTGGCGATCCTAGCACCATTATGCCTTTGGAAGGAATCGAGATTGAGGATAACTTATCTTATGAGGAAGTCCCGGTAGAGATTTTGGATAGGCAAGTGAAGCGGCTTTGTAAAATGGATGTGGCTCCGTTGAAGGTACTTTGGAGAAATCATCACGTGGAGAGTGCTACATGGGAGGCGGAATTGGACATGAGGCGGAATTGGACATGAGGAAGCGATATCCCCATCTTTTCCAATCTACTCAAGCCTAAGGTACTAAGTCGATCCTCTTCTAAGTAGTCCTAATTCTTTTTCTCTTGAGTCTCATGACATGACATGCATATATGTGCATGAAAATGATTTTTTATGATATTTGAATGATTTGAATACATTTGAAATGGGTTTTAAAGACTTTATGATTTTTCAAGCAATGAACTATGCATTATACCTTGTGTTCGGATGTTTCATGTTTTGAGTCAAGCTCTCAAGCCTTGTTGTTGCATATTCGGGGACGAATGATCCCAAGGGGGAGATGATGTAAGGACCCGGGTTTTCAAACGACTTTATCAAATCTCATAACGTTGGCCCAGGAGAAAATTTGATAAAGTGTTGCTCCATAGGAGGCCCACATGGCCCATGTGAAGCCACACGAACCATATGGCCTTCAGTGGAGAGGTACTAGGCCATAACTTTTATTACGGGAATTTGACAAAGAAATTTGGACTAAGTGAGGGCACACGGCCACCCACACGGTCCATGTGGTGTGTCACGAGTCATGTGGTCTAACGTATGGCTCGCAACGTGAAATGTTTCTAAGTACGAAATTACCATCTCGTAACTTTTTCATGCAAGAATTTTCTAAGTGGTGTCACACAGCTCTTGATACGACCCGTTTAGCGTCACACGGGCCGTGTAGCCATCCGTATAGCACCCCTTTGCTTCAGAAAAATTCTAAGTGTTGATCATCACTATATTAGTTTAAGTGCCACCTCACGGGCACTATTTACGGGCTGTGAAGAGACTCACGGACCGTATAGGTAATCGTGAAGCCGTGATGGTCCCTTTTTCATCCATTTCATTAATGGCTTTTACATAATTATAACTTATTTTAATTGTGTTTTATTGTCACGACCCAAAATGGGGTCATGACTAAAAGACCACTTAATTTCAATCCCAACAATAAGGATACCCTAAAAGGAGAAAATCCAATAAATAAACAATCACCACATAAAAGAAAATAATATCCCAAAACCTGGTGTCACGAGTATAAAGAGCATCTAACAACTAACTAAAGAAATAAATGCATTTCAGTCTTCGATTAGAAATAAAGACCAAGAAACTAAGATAGAATCCAATGGAAGCTCGAAGCTCTGAGTCTCACCACAAGATCTGGTATGAACCAAGTGCACGAGCAATTCAGCTACCACGTGGATAATCCTGACGAGAATCTGCGGGGGAGAGAGGAGTAGGGGTGAGTACACATAATATGTACCCAGCAGGTTTAACCGACTGGGAATTAGAAATTGAATAAACCATGAAATAATCTAGGAATGCTTCCACCTGCAACAGAAAAACCAGTCCGGCATCGGTGCCGCCAACCTATATATATAATAGCGCAAGCAAAGCAAACATATAATCTGACATAAGCCAACCCAAATCAACCAAAAGTAGTAAAATAAAATGGTATGCAATGTCGTGCAGTGCAATGCAATGCAAGGTGGTATCAAGACCGTCGCACAGCCTGTCGTATACACCCCCGTCGAGCTAAGGCTCCCAGACTAAGGGGACCCATGGGGACCTCGCAGGCCATATACCTCAATCACAATATATCAACTACCTTGCCACCCAAGTGCCCGTGGTCAAGGACTCATGATAAAAATCACCATTCTCAACTTCCCAAAATATCATGACATGTAGTATGAGGATATATGCAAGCAAGACACAATTATGGAAACAACATTCCTCTCAATAAGCACAAATTTTCTCCCATACTCAACATGTCATATTCGCACTATTCTCAATTTAGGATTCACATGCTCTCGAAGCAACACAATAAGAATTATCAACCCAACACACGATATGATCTCATCCCATAGATTACAACATAAGGATATTCAATAACTCAATCCCAATCTCAAAGAAGGATAGCCAAACCTACCTCAATGTCGAAACCGCAACCGAACACTTCTACCGAATGGACCAAATCTTGAATTCAACTCCCACAATGAAAATTCTCTATCAAGAATGGAACATACACGTCAGAAGGAGTCCAATGACACTCGTATTACTATATATCTAGTCTAACCACAAAATTTCATCTAATTCAATAATTCAATTCCTAACTTTCAAACCTAGGATTTAGTCCATATTCCTCTACATGCCGTGAATTTAATAATATTCTATAATTTAATGTACCTATTATTTAATTGTGTAAGCTATTTTTTTTTTTATAAAAACTCATATCACAATGTATAAAAAAATAATTTGAAAAAGAAAAACAGTACATGCTGCGGCATCAATTTTGCATTTTTTCTAAAATTTTTGGTTAGGTTTATTCACCAATACACTAATAATGCTTAGAATCTTATAAGAAAAGGATAAATTAGAATATAATATATATAATATATGTATATGTGCACAGGATGAGGATGACGCTGCACAAAGCAGCGCCTCCATTTTTCCCTAATTGCTAGCACTTCCTGGCAATATTTTTATTACTACTTTATGCACCTGCAACATTTTCCTTGCTAACATTTGTTGTTTTTCACTAATTTAACAAATTGCAGTGAAAGGTATTCACTTACCTGAAGCAATTTGTTGCCCCCTGCAGCAGCGCCTCTCTTTATTTTTCTTTCAAACCCTTTTTCCTCTTCTCTTATTTTCTTTTAATTAGGTATTAAAAGTGATAATACTACTATTTATTTTAATACTCATAAGACAAATATTATGGGATAAGTTGTCACTTTAGTCTATTAATTAAATTAAATGTCTAACTTTCCCCGTGCATTTAGTAGCTATAATTTGTCGAATAGTCCAAAATACCCACTTAAAATTTACGAGCAGGATATTTTAAGAAAACAAGAGGACTTATTTTTTTAAAATAAACTAACGGGTCATTACATCATCCACCACTAAAAATCATGTTCGTCCTCGAACATAAGGTAGAAGAAAGTACCTGAAGCTTCAAAAAGGTGAGGGTATCGTGCACGTATATCTGACTCTGTCTCCCAAGTAGCCTCCTCAACAGGCCGATGTCGCCACTGAACTTTAACTGAAGTAATCTCCTTAGTCCTGAGCCTACGAACCTGTCTATCTAGAATGGCTACGGGCTCCTCCTCATAAGTCAAATCCGGACTCAACTCTATGGTATCATAAGAAATAATATGAGACTCGTCTGGTATGTATTTTCGGAGCATGGAGATGTGAAATACTGGATGAACAGTTGACCATCTAGGTGGCAAAGGCAACTCATAAGCCACCTCACCTACTCTCCTAAGAATCTCGAAGGGGCCAATAAACCTCGGGCTAAGCTTGCCCTTCTTCCCGAACCTCATCACACCCTTCATGGGTGATATCTTTAACCACACATGCTCGCCAACCATAAACTCCAAGGGACGAACTCTCTTAT
The DNA here is from genome assembly GCA_029948455.1 of Solanum rostratum. Taxonomy (NCBI): domain Eukaryota; kingdom Viridiplantae; phylum Streptophyta; class Magnoliopsida; order Solanales; family Solanaceae; genus Solanum; species Solanum rostratum. The sequence goes on from CM057049.1 coordinate 20,782,114, forward strand.
CAGCGTAGCTCTTCTGCTGACTCTGGGCTGTCAATAGTCGACTCTGGGTCAGGCGCACCCGCTCCATAGCATCTCTGAGCAAATCAATGTCTAACGCCTCGACGGTGACCGAGTCGAACCACCCAATAGGTGATCGACATCTACGCCCATACAACGCCTCAAATGGTGCCATCTGAATACTGGAGTGATAACTGTTATTATAAGCAAACTCCACTAAGGGCAAGTGTTGGTCCCACCGGGCACCAAAGTCAATCACACATGCCCTAAGCATGTCCTCCAACACCTGAATGGTCCGCTCGGACTGACCATCTGTCTGAGGATGAAATGCCGAACTCATGTCTAATCGTGTACCCAACCCATGCTGTAATGCCTTCCAAAATCGGGAGGTGAACACCGAACCTCGATCTGACACAATAGAGATAGGCACCCCATGCAATCTAACAATCTCACGTATATATATCCTAGCTAGTTGCTCCGCATTGTGGCTAGTCCTTACCAGAATGAAGTGAGATGATTTGGTCAACCGGTCTACAATCACCCAAATAGAGTCAAACTTGCCCAATGTCACGGGTAATACGGTCACAAAATCCATGGTAATACGCTCCCACTTCCACTCGGGAATGGGCATCCGTTGCATCGGACCTCCTGGCTTTTGATGCTCATACTTAACCTGCTGACAATTCAAACACTTAGACACAAACTCCGCAATGTCCCTCTTCATCCCATACCACCAATAATGTTGCTTCAAATCATGAAACATTTTTGCTACCCCAGGGTGAATGGAATACTTAGCACAATGAGCCTCCTCCAATATCAAGCGAACCTTATCACCTACCTTAGGCACACAAATGCGCCCATTAATTCTCAAAACCCCCTCAGAATCAAGAAAAAATGACTTAGCTTCGTCCCTCAACGCTTTGTCCCGAATCACACATAATTTATCATCATCAAACTGGTGAGCACGAATCTGATCCATTAATGTAGATCTAGCCTCAACGAAGGCCAACACACTGTGAGATGGGGAGATGTCCAGTCTAACCAATTGTCTAGCCAAAGACTGAACCTCCAAAGCTAAAGGCCTCTCCTCCGTTCTAAGATATGCCAAGCTACCCATACTAGAAGGATTCCGGCTCAAGGCATCCGCCACCACATTAGCCTTGCCAGGGTGATAGAGAATAGAGATATCGTAATCCTTCAGCAACTCCAACCACCTGCGCTGCCTCATGTTCAAATTAGGCTGAGAGAAAATATACTTGAGGCTATGATGGTCTGTAAAGATCTCGCAATGCACCCCATAGAGATAATGCCTCCACAACTTCAAAACAAATACCACCGCGGCTAACTCCAAATCATGAGTAGGGTAGTTCCGCTCATGGACCTTCAGTTGTCGCGAAGCATAAGCTATAACTCTTCCCTTCTGCATCAACACTCCACCTAAACCGACACCCGAAGCATCACAATAAACAACAAAGGCTACATCTTCCTCGGGCAATGCTAAAATAGGTGCTGAAGTCAATAACTCCTTGAGCCTCAGGAAGCTCGCCTCACATTCAGCGGTCCATAGAAATGCAACTTCCTTCTGAGTTAGTTTAGTCAAAGGAGCTGCGATAGAGGAGAATCCCTGCACAAATCGACGATAGTAACCTGCCAGCCCAATAAAACTTCGAATCTCAGTCACTGAAGTGGGTCTCACCCAATCACGAACTGCTGCAACCTTGGCTCGATCAACCGTAATACCATCCTTAGTCACCACATGACCCAAGATAGTCACAGACTTGAGCCAAAACTCGCATTTAGAGAATTTAGCATACAGTTTCTCCTCACGCAATCTCTGGAGCACGGCCCTCAGGTGACGAGCATGGTCTGCCTCACTCTTGGAATATACCAATATGTCGTCAATAAATACAATCACAAAGGAATCCAGGTAAGGTCTAAACACTCGGTTCATCAGCTCCATAAAAGCGGCAGGGGCATTAGTCAGCCCAAATGACATAACCACAAACTCATAGTGCCCATATCGAGTCCTGAAAGCAGTCTTAGGGATGTCTGACTCCCGAACCTTCAACTGATGATACCCTGACCTCAAATCAATTTTTGAGAACACTGAGGCACCCTGAAGTTGATCAAATAAGTCATCAATACGAGGCAAGGGATACTTGTTCTTGATGGTCACTTTGTTCAACTGACGATAGTCAATGCACATTCTCATAGTACCATCCTTTTTCTTTACGAACAACACTGGTGCGCCCCAAGACGACACACTAGGCCGGATAAACCCCTTCTTCAATAAATCTTCTAATTGCTCCTTCAATTCCTTTAGCTCTGCAGGAGCCATTCGATAAGGAGAAATGGATATAGGTTTAGTGCCCGGCTCCAAATCAATGGCAAAGTCAATGTCACGATCTGGAGGGACACCTGGTAAATCTGTAGGAAACACATCCATGAACTCCCTCACCACCCTCATGGTCTCTAAAGAAGATGACTCCTTAGAAATATCACGTACGTGAGCCAAATAAGATAAACACCCATGCTTTATCATATGCCGAGCACGAACATAAGAAATAACCCCCTTAGGGTAAGAGTTGAGAGCACCTGCCCACATCAACTGGGGTAAACCCGGACACGCTAAAGTCACAGTCTTAGCATAACAATCAAGGATCGCATGATAAGGGGACAACCAATCCATACCCAAGTTAACATCAAAGTCAAGCATGTCTAGAAGGATCAAATCAGCCTTGGTCTCCCTACCTGAGAACACCATAATACAACCCCGATAGACCCGATCCACCACTAAAGATTCACCCACGGGTGTAGAAACGGAAATAGGCACATCAAGAGGCTCACACACACCATCAATATCATGAGCAAAATAAGTGGATACATATGAATAGGTGGACCCAGGGTCAAATAATACTGAAGCTGAACGATGGCAAACTGGAATAATACCTGTAATCACAGCGTCAGATGTCTCTGCCTCTGTACGGCCTGGAACGGCGTAGCACACTCGGCGCTCTCCACTAACCTGCGATCCACCACGAGCACCACCTCGAGCTCCACCCCTAGCACCTCTAGTGCTGCCCCTCGCACTCTGTGAAGCGCCTCTAGCTGCTGGAGCTGGTGTAGGTCGGGCCATCTATGTCCCTGATGGAAAAGAAGCAGGAGCACGCTTAGGACAATCCTTGGCATGGTGGCCAAACTCATCACACACATAACAACCTCTAGGTCCGGACCTGCATTAGGAAGGGCAGCATGAACTGGTCTCCCTTGATAACCCTGAGCGCCCTGCCTCTGAGAATCTCTGTCTCTGGGTGCATAACTGCCAAACTGACCTTGATAGCGGGACCTCTTACCACCACCCTGTCAGGCCTGTCTGATGCCCTCTATCATTCTAGAGTGATCAACAATGCTTTGAAAGGAACCACCAGATAACACAAGAGAGGCTGTGGCCTCCTGAAGATAACTTGTGAACCCCTTCACAAATCGGCGGATCCGCTCAAACTCTATGGGAATACTAGACATGGCATAATGGGATAACTCATGGAATCGTGCCTCGTACTCGATCACAGTCATGGAACCCTGCTCCAATCTATCGAACTGATCACGACGTCTATCACAAAGGCTGTATGGTACAAACTTCTCAAGAAAGATCTCAGTAAACTGCCCTTAATCCATCGCTGGAGCATCAACTGGCCTCCGGGCCATAACCGACCTCCACCACTCTCTGGCCATGCCTGTGAACTGATAAGAGGTGTAAGCTACTCCGTGGGCCTCCAGAACACCCAAATTAAACAATCGATCCTGGCACTCTGTCAGGAAATCATATGCCCCATCCCCAGCGGTACCATCGAATTTGGGAGGAGTCAATCTCACAAATCTCTCAAAGCTCTTCTGCTCAGACAGGGACATAGCAGCACTAGCAGAAACTGGCGGGGCTGAGAACCTCGGAGGTGCAATAGAAGGCATGGAAAATGGACTTGGGGTCTGAAATCCCATATTAGGTCCTTGAGTTGGCTGTGAGGGACCAACCGGTATAGCAGGAACTGGGGTACCTGGAACATCACTAGAAGCAGGGGTACCCTCCAACCTTGCCAACAATCGAATCAATAGCTCCTGCAGTACTGGTGTACCCTCTAAGGATGCCGGAGGCTGAACTGGATCCTCAGTCCGCTCCTCACGCTCATAAACTGGGTTAGCAATAGGCTCAAGTGAAGCCCCTCTAGTCTGACCTCGGACTGGTGCTGCTCCTCTAGCTCGACCTCGACCTCTAGCTCTGCCACAAGCTCTGCCTCGCCCTCTAGCTGGGGCTTGGACAGCAGGTACCGACTCATCTTCGGTATTTCTAGCTCTAGTTCTCGCCATCTGTGCAGTAAGAATAGATTAGAAGCGTACAAAACTTGAATGAACAAATCGCACGAAATGAATCAATGGAAAGAGGATTTCTCCTAACAAGCATCCTGTAGCCTCTCGCAAATAGATACGGACGTCTACGTACTGATCAACAAGACTCTACTAGACACCCTGCTCTTTAACTCATGAGACCGGTGAACCTAGAGCTCTGATACCAAACTTGTCACGACCCAAAATGGGGTCATGACTAAAAGACCACTTAATTTCAATCCCAACAATAAAGATACCCTAGAAGGAGAAAATCCAATAAATAAACAATCACCACATAAAAGAAAATAATATCCCAAAACCTGGTGTCACGAGTATAAAGAGCATCTAACAACTAACTAAAGAAATAAATGCATTTCAGTCTTCGATTAGAAATAAAGACCAAGCAACTAAGATAGAATCCAATGGAAGCTCGAAGCTCTGAGTCTCACCACTAGATCTGGTATGAACCAAGTGCACGAGCAATTCAACTACCACGTGGATAATCCTGACGAGAATCTGCGGGGGAGAGAGGAGTAGGGGTGAGTACACATAATATGTACCCAGCAGGTTTAACCGACTGGGAATTAGAAATTGAATAAACCATGAAATAATCTAGGAATGCTTCCACCTGCAACAGAAAAACCAGTCCGGCATCGGTGCCGCCAACATATATATATAATAGCGCAAGCAAAGCAAACATATAATCTGACATAAGCCAACCCAAATCAACCAAAAGTAGTAAAAATAAAATGGTATGCAATGTCGTGCAGTGCAATGCAATGCAAGGTGGTATCAAGACCGTCGCACAGCCTGTCGTATACACCCCCGTCGAGCTAAGGCTCCCAGAATAAGGGGACCCATGGGGACCTCGCAGGCCATATACCTCAATCACAATATATCAACTACCTTGCCACCCAAGTGCCCGTGGTCAAGGACTCATGATAAAAATCACCATTTACAACTTCCCAAAATATCATGACATGTAGTATGAGGATGTATGCAAGCAAGACACAATTATGGAAACAACATTCCTCTCAATAAGCACAAATTTTCTCCCTTACTCAACATGTCATATTCGCACTATTCTCAATTTAGGATTCACATGCTCTCGAAGCAACACAATAAGAATTATCAACCCAACACACGATATGATCTCATCCCATAGATTACAACATAAGGATATTCAATAACTCAATCCCAATCTCAAAGAAGGATAGCCAAACCTACCTCAATGTCGAAACCGCAACCGAACACTTCTACCGAATGGACCAAATCTTGAATTCAACTCCCACAATGAAAATTCTCTATCAAGAATGGAACATACACGTCAGAAGGAGTCCAATGACACTCGTATTACTATATATCTAGTCTAACCACAAAATTTCATCTAATTCAATAATTCAATTCCTAACTTTCAAACCTAGGATTTAGTCCATATTCCTCTACATGCCGTGAATTTAATAATATTTTATAATTTAATACCTATTATTTAATTGTGTAAGCTATTTTTTTATAAAAACCCATATCACAATGTATAAAAAAATAATTTGAAAAAGAAAAACAGTACATGCTGCGGCATCAATTTTGCATTTTTTCTAAAATTTTTGGTTAGGTTTATTCATCAATACACTAATAATGCTTAGAATCTTATAAGAAAAGGACAAAATTAGAATATAATATATATAATATATGTATATGTGCGCAGGATGAGGATGACGCTGCACAAAGCAGCGCCTCCATTTTTCCCTAATTGCTAGCACTTCCTGGCAATATTTTTATTACTACTTTATGCACCTGCAACATTTTCCTTGCTAACATTTGTTGTTTTTCACTAATTTAACAAATTGCAGTGAAAGGTATTCACTTACCTGAAGCAATTTGTTGCCCCCTGCAGCAGCGCCTCTCTTTATTTTTCTTTCAAACCCTTTTTCCTCTTCTCTTATTTTCTTTTAATTAGGTATTAAAAGTGATAATACTACTATTTATTTTAATACTCATAAGACAAATATTATGGGATAAGTTGTCACTTTAGTCTATTAATTAAATTAAATGTCTAACTTTTCCCGTGCATTTAGTAGCTATAATTTGTCGAATAGTCCAAAATACCCACTTAAAATTTACGAGCAGGATATTTTAAGAAAACAAGAGGACTTATTTTTTTAAAATAAACTAACGGGTCATTACATTTATGACATCTTTGGCTAACCTCAACCCCTAAATCAGCTGATACCCTTCTATTCTGATTCAATCTTATTAGAAACACTCTCACACTAAAATCAATTCCTAAGATCCTCTCTAAGTTTTTCTCTCTAGACTCAAGCTAGGGACTCAATTGGGGATTCAACTTCGAGATAAATACTTCTTAAGTTCATCTTCCTAATCAAGGTATGTGGGATTGATTCTTGGCCCCTTTCAACCAAGAAGACCCAAAACTCCTTTCAATCGATTTCATGAATTTTAGCTTACTTTTAATGTGAGTTTTCATTATTTCATCATATTAAATCCAATTGATGTATAGGCTGTACTTTATCTATGATTTTAAATTACTTTAAATCCCTATCATGATGATTTACATTGAAGTTATAAAGTTATAAACATGCATGTCCCCTTTACAGTTGATTTATGCATGGGTGATTTATATTATGATTTAGATGTTGATTTAATTATAGATTTACTCAATTTCATATTATAATGTTAATTTTAGCTTGAATCTATATTATATGCTATTCTCACATTATGCATCGCATTTGCGTTCATGAATATTGATCTTTATGGAAAGTATGAAGTGGGTTAAGCCCAATTATTTTTTATGAAATGATTTTAATAAGATATTGATTATGACAAGAATGTGATCACATACATTTCAATGATTATGGCTTCTGAGCATTTTGGGTGCTTGCACCATTCCGTAATTGTAATCGAGCTAGTCCTACGCATGAACATTATAACTATGAGCTATGATTTGGCATTTGAGCCTAAAGGTGAATTGATCGGATTTGAAATGACTATTGTCTTTTTGAAAGTATGAATATATACTGTATATATTCTCGTGGGGTGTTGACTTAGCACTGATAGATTAGGGACGTCAGGGCTATCCCCAAGGGTCCTCTCCCTTTCCTCGATCTATATGCCTAGCATATGTGATGAGAATCCTATCCTAAATGGTATATGTTCCCGTAAGGATGGTTGCTTCATACGAAATGGGATATGTTCCCGTAAGGTGAAGTATTATGATATGATATGAAAAATCCTTTCTGAAATGGGATATGTTCCCATAAGGGGGTTGCTTCATACGGAATGGGATATGTTCCCGTAAGGTGAAGTATGATTTACCTATGGCAAGTAGAGAACCTCTATACCGGTGAGGGGATTTCATCGGGATTCCAAATACTAGCTCACTTGGTCTTACACATCTCAGGTGAGGTCACATCCCTGCTAAGTATGAACATCATTGCATTCATGCATCATGAATTTCATGGAATATTGTATACTGTTTCCTTTGATATATATACTTCCTCCTATATTATGTGCCCTTTTCATCTAACATTGAAGTGTAGGTTTGATAAGTCATATGCATTGCATGCCCGCATACTTAGTACATTTAAACGTACTAACTGATACTCTATGCCTATATAATTTTACTATGTAGGGGCTGAGTGCTACGATTATCCATCGTTTGTTGAATATCTCAATTTCCAAAGGTTGAACTTATGGTGAGTCCCATCTTTCAAGGACAATCCACCCTCGTCTATCTATGTTATCCTATGTGTACTTTCTTATTTGAGGGTGAGCCTGGGGCATGTTTTGGCCCCCCTTTTCCATCGTATGAGTAGAGGCATTATTGGACATCTTATAGACTCCCGTAGATTTATATATATATATATATATATATACACACACGCTATGTGATGCATTCGGAGCTTATGTTATTGGTTACCTTTTTGAAATGGCTATTATGGGTCGATTACGAACATATGTCATGTTTGTATGTTTGGTGTGGAAAATGGAAGGTCCTAAGTTTTGTTTGCCCCCATAGCGTTAGTCCTAAACTCACCCGCCCCTTAGTTTTTGTATGCATTTTGCTATGTGAATCCATGTGAATCCCTTTTCCCTCGATGTCCCCATAGCGTGAGTCCTACTTACCCATCCCTTTATATTATGTGATTATTATTTGATTGCGCTTCCGAACCGATGATGTGAATTTGGATACTTCGAGGCTTTTTGGGGACTCTGGAGTTTCCATTCGCTATGTCACATCTAGACCCTACTCTTGGGTCGTGACATTAAGGAACTTAAAGAAAAGGTAAACTCTTTTAATGTAGGACTTTGTGGGTTAAAGAAGGCTCACAAATCAACTCACATACCTTAGGTGAAGTCTATGAAGAAGGAATTTGTTGTTATGGAAGAGATACTTGAAACCGTAACCTTTTTGCCCTGTTCTTGGAGAGGATGAACGCCTTAGGAAATTTTAGAAAGTGGAAGGATGAAAAATGAATGGGAATCTAGGGCTTTAAGGTCTGTTCAAGGGATTAAAGAGTCATGAAAATGATGTAGATTAGAATTAGGATTGACGGAAAGGACAAAATTATCCTTCATTAAAACTACTGGACACGAACCACGAGACCTCAATTATGGGTCATGGGTGGAACCATGAGCCGTGATTTTCATTGTCCTGTACTTTTTTTACAATCTTAAAAAATTGGTTACCAACTACCAACCATAAAACCCCTATCCATGGGTAGTTTATCAATCCACGAGTCGTGGATGGTCTTGTGGAGTCTACCCACACTTAACAAAATTTTCTTTTTTTTGGACCCCATCTATGAAGGCTAACCAAGGGTCATGTAATGAACTATGGCCCATCTTGTTAGTCGTGGGTTACTTTCTATAAACTCCAAATTTCCTTCATGTCTGAAACTCACACCTACGGCTAGATCTACTGTCTGTGTTTCATTCCACAGACTGTAGATGGTCTTCATAGGTCACTTTGTACTTAGAAAGTTGCCAAATTTCTGAGTCTCCCATCAACGAGCCTGGTCTATGACTCATGGATCAAACCATTGATCGTGAGCTTGGCTTTGTAAATTAGCCCCTGATCGTTTCCAACTCAACTTTTTCTACACTTCCCAAGCTCGTAGCTTGAGGGTCATTACAATATCTCCCACTTGGGAACATTTGATCCCGATTGTTCTTAAACGTAGGCTCTAAGGAGTTAAGAATCAGCTAACAACCTAGCATGAATGCAAAAATGCAATTTAAATATCCTTTCATAAAATTTTCCAAATACTTAAAATTGGTTTCAAAATTGTCCGTAAACATGAAAATAAGTGTGTGCATCATGCGAAACTAAAATGCAAGAAATTAGAGGTTTTGGGCAGGTATGACTCAATACCTTAGGCTTGCGTAGAGTGAAATAGATATGGGTAATGCTTCATCATGTCAGCTTCCACTTCCCATGTGAACCCTCAACTTGTTGATTTCTCTAAAGTACTTTAATGGATACAACTTTTTTGTTCCTTAGCTTCTTCACTTGCTAGTCTAAGATCTCAACTGGTACTTATTCATAACTCAAGTTCTCTTCAATGATACCTAAGAACTTTCTTAACATCGACACATGAAAAATCGAATGAATCAAATTCATTTCCATAGGTAACTCCAACTTGTATGCCACTTTTTTCCCACTCTTCTAACCATCTTATAGGGCCCTACATAACCAGGGCTTAATTTTCCTTTTTGCCAAATTGGATCACACCTTTCATGGGAGACACCTTCAAATAGACCCAATCATTAATTTGGAACTCAAGATCCCTCCATTACAAGAAAAAAACTTTTAACGACCATTTTAACAAAGGGAAATGAATCTGGTCATTCTAAATACCCTTATAGTGACCGATTTTTTCGATCGTTATAAATATACTTATAGTGATCAAATTTTTTTCCGGTCGTTATAAATACACTTACAGTGACCAATTTTTTTCGATCATTATAAATACACTTATAGTGATCAAATTTTATTTCAGTCGTTAAAGATAATTTTTAATCCAACATTAACGAGAGGATACATTGATCGTTAAAAGGCATAACATCCCATTGTTTAAATATATTAGTTAGTGTAAAAATATATTTTAATTAATATGAGTGCAAAGAGATCAGACCAAATCATGTTATAAGTATAACTAGTGGCGTTTTGTTAATCATTCCATCATTCTAATAAGAATCCTCCATCTTTTATAATATTTTGCTTATTTCATAAAAAAAGTTTGATAAAAAGAAAAAACTATTAATGTATTATTTTCTAATAACTCTATCCATCATTTGTATTATAGTCAATTATATGAAATTTCAAAATATTATAAAAGCATTTAGTTACAATCTTTTTGACACAATTTATTTTTTAACTTAAATAGTTTCTTGATATAGTTTCTATATATGTTTTTACTTTGAGAGACACTTTATTCATCTTTACTTGACCTTTTTAAAGATGCAAGATGAAGTAGGTCAAAACAAAAAATTATAATGAAATAGAAAATTAAAAATAGAAGTAATAATATTAAATATATAATTATGAGCTTATGAGATTAATTTAAGGTAGAAAAGTTATATAAATTTGGTAGTAAGAAATTTTGTCAAGAGTATAGATATTTCTCCACTTGCAAATTACCTTGATCAATATACTTAAGAATCAATTTCAATAATAATGTTTCTTCTAATAAAAAGAGTATATTGTGTCGACTTTTATTTTTTTATTATTGGTTGTGAAACTATCAGGTGTATACAAAGAAAAATTATTTGTTTGAGTTAGAAAACTATAAAGTGAAATTTTATAAACAAAAAATTTAAAAAGCTTTATATGACATATAAATAACTACTAAAATTAATTAAGAAATTGTGATTTTTTTTATTATTTAAAATTTAAGATGATATAATTTATTGTATCTCATAATAATTTTAATGGTATTGGATTATTTATATTAGGTGAATATAATTAGTATAAAAAGTGAAACTAAAAGAAACTGAGGGTTTTATCCATGAAGCAACGTGCAAATCAACAACTTAAGGTGCAAAATACAAAACAAACAACTTTATGTCTAGAATTAGAAAGCATAATTTCTTTTTATTTGGTTGTGAGAACAAAAATAATTTTTTTTTAAATTTCATTGTGGCTAATCTTTGATTTTGCGAAAAAGAAAAAAGAAGATAATAGTTATTAGGAGTGTTATTATACTTGTTTTTGCACAAATCATGTGGTTTGAAGAACTCATCCTCAGAGAAAATATAAAGAAGTATAAGTAACGAAATATTTTGAAGCACTAGAAGAACGCATTTCATATTTCAAAAATTTGTTTAAAGATATTCTAGTTTTTCTTTTGTTAAAGGTTAAATATAATATCATATAATTTGTATGTCTATATTTTTGTAGTGTTACGCAATATCATTTTTTATAGTTAACTATGTAATTTTATATGAATATAATCAATTTATATATTTTTATATGTGCACGTATTTGTATGTGTGTGTATATATGCACTTTTGCTGATCTGATTTGTGATTATAATTAAAGTTTTAATAACTAGAATTGAAGGAAGCCTTGGAGTAACTGGTAAAGTTGTTGCCATGATAGGTTCAAAACTTAGGAACATCCTTTGGCAGAAATGCAAGGTAAGACTACGTATAATAGATCCTTATGGTTGGGCCCTTCCCCAAAAGTGCATCGAGTTTACCATTTTCTAATAACTAGAATATCAATTAGTGAAGGGAAAATCTGGTTGCTGAAAAGAGGTATAACGACCAGATATTTGTCGTCGTTAAAGCTTTTCTAACGATGGAGCTTTTAATGACTGGTGACGATAAAATTTTTACCAGTCGTTGATTGATTAATAACAACCGGATTTATAAATTTAGCGACTAAATTTCTCCTTGTTAAAGACCTATTTTCTTGTTGTACTCCTCCTCACATCGGAGTAGGACTTTTGGTGACTTTGGGAAGTTCTCTACTTTTCCCTTATGAGTCTCATCTTTTCCATTGCATCCATGAGTAAGTTCGGCCCTATCAAGGCCAACTCACCAACTTCAAACCACCCAACGGGTGAGTTAACCATCTACCATACAATGCTTCAAAAGGTTCCATTTCAATGCTTGCATTAAAGCTATTATTGTAGGCAAACTCGATGAGAGGCGTATGGTCTTCCTAACTCCCCTTGAACTCCAATACGCAAGCTTTCAACATATCCTCAAATGTTTTAATTATCCTTTCAGCTTGCCCGTCGATTTAGGGATGGAAGGCGGTGCTCAATTTCACCTTAGTACCAAGACCCTTTTGAAATAATTTCCAAACAATGGGAGGTAAATTGGCCTCCACGGTCTGATATGATTGATAATGGAATCCCATACAACCTCACCAATTCCTAGATGTATAAGTTCACATAGTCTTCCACACTCAATGTCATTTTTACCAATGAGAAGTGAGTCAACTTTGTCATTTGATTCACTAATACCCATATGCAGTCAAAACTCTTCTTGGTTTTAGGCAACCCCACTACAAAGTCCATATTAACTTCTTCCCACTTCCAAGTAAGGATATCGATATATTGAGCTAGGCCATCTAACCTTTGATACTCAACTTTGACTTGTTGGCAATTGGCACACTCTGACACAAATTTGGCAATGTCCCTCTTCATTCTGTTCTACCAATATATCTCTGTCAAATATCTAGACATCTTTGTAGAATTGGGATGAATAGAATATGAAGAGTTGTGAGACTCTAGCAATATCAACTTCTTCAACTTATTATCATTAGGCACACACAAGCTCCCATGATATCAGAGTACACCATCTCCCCCTCGTGAGGAAACTTATATCTTTCCTTCTTTCATTAGGGCTTTCAATTCAACTACGGCAGAATCGAGGTTTTTCTTGGACTTAATATCCTCTATCAAAGAAGATTCGGACCTATGTAGCACCATTACGCCACCACTACTAATTTCATTAAAATTTACTCTCAACCTAGCCCACCCGTGGACTTCTTTGGCCAACTCCCTTTTGTCCATCATCTTTTATATAAGACACACTACATGGAAACTCTACTCAGAGTGTCAGCTACTATATTGGCTTTACTCTAGTGGTACTTCACACTAATGTCGTAGTCTTTGAGAAACTCTGACCACCTCCATTGTCTTAAGTTGAGATCTTTTTGGGTGAACAAATATTGAAGGCTCTTGTGACCAGTGAAGACATCTACATGAACCCTATACAAGTAGTGATGCCAAATTTTCAAAGCAAACACTACGACTGCAAGCTCAAGATCATGAGTCGGTAGTTCTTCTTATGTACCTTTAATTGCCATGAGACATAGGCAATCATCTTACTATGCTGCATCAATGCACACCCGAACCCAATCCTTGAAGCATCACAATATACCACAAACTCATCACTTCCCTTAGACAAGGTCAAAATTGGATCCTGAGTTAGTTGATTCTTCAAGGTTTAAAAACTCATCTCATACTCATCCACCCACACGAACTTTGCTTTCTTCTAGGTCAACTTGGTTGATGGGGATGAAATGGAGGAGAAACCTTCCACAAACCTTTTATAGTACCTTGCTAAGCTCAAGAAACTCATAATGCCCGTAGGATTCCATGGCCCTGGCTAATTTCTCATTTTTTCCGTCCTTTAAGGATAACGCTGAGCTTATACACGATGTTAAAGATGAGGGATAATAGTATGTTATGAGATTTGTGCATGTTATCAAAGATGTAAGCATGCTACGAAGCTCTTAATGATGTTTGAGATGGACCCTCAATGTGAAAGGACAATCCTCACTTGAGTGGCTTCCAAGTCAATGAGCTACTCCTATGGGATGCTATTTATCATTATAAATTATGATTGCATAACTATGCTAAATATTTTAAAAGTATTTTGTTAGACTAACTTAGCACTAAATGAAGCATAGAGGTGGGATTCGGTAAGAGAACCTTAGAAGCAACCTCTTATCCCATGAATTATGTACAATCATAAGAGCCCTTGTAGGCTAAGGTTAGTGGATCCACAATAGCAAAGTTAAAATAAGATATGCATGCATAAATTGATGGAGTTTCACCTGGCAAGTAGACTCCCCATACCAATATAAGGGTTATGTTGGATTTTATCTAGTAGTTCACATGGTTTTATATGTCGGTTACGATCTTCTCCACTAAAGTTATGTATCTGATGTAATTATTCCTTAAAGTATATTTATATATATGATGCATTGATCATTACTTCATATTGAGCTTTATTCTTGATCATAGTTATGCATGTTTTGAATGATTATATTATAATTCCATGCACAATGACTTTACAGTTTTATGAATAATGATATTTCAATTTCGTATTTGCACTACATTTTATATACTTAGTACATTCCAACATACTAATATGTACTTTGCCAACATGATATCACATGTAGGGATCGGCGCTTCCCTCCTTCATTGGCATGTGGCAAGCCTCCAACATCCTAGAATAGTAGCTTGGTGAGCCCTCTAGATTCAAGGACATCACTTCTCCCTTCATGCCCTTGTATATTGAGACACTTATGTATTTTGAGTTGTTTAGTAAAGAATTTTACTTTCTATGTTATTTCCTCGGAACTTCTATATTTGAGGGAGCTTTGATTCTGTCTCATCCCTTTAGGTCTTCATGTAGATTGGTACGTTTGGACAATAGGACTCCTATTTAGAAGATATTCTCTTTTGATTTACAAATGATTGGTGTTCCTTAGTCCCTCCCCCCCCCCCCCCCCCCCCCCCAAAAAAAAAAAATTTTCCTTTACTTTGATTAATACCTTTAAATGTTTCTTGATAAATTCTAAGAGTCATGGGTAAGATGCCTTCGAGTCTATCTTTTGTCGTGTTACGACTAGGCCCTAGGCTTGGGTCATGAAAAATTTGTAGATTTTGATACGAAGTTGAAAATTGAGTTAAAGTTTGAATTTGGTTTGACTTTGGTCAATATTTTAAGTTCTGCTACTTAGATAAATTTTTTGATTGTATCATTGGCATTGGGAGGTTAATTTTGTACTAAAAATAACTTTGCCTTAATTTTTGAGTGTCTTAGTGTTGATTTTATATTTTTAGTGGCCTAAGTTAGATTTAAGGAACTTAATGGGGTTTCGTGTCAAGTAGATCTCAGATTTAATTTTGACAATTCCATTGGAGTTTCGTGTCAAGTAGATCTCAGATTTAATTTTGACAATTCCATTGACTCTGAAACATCGAATTTAGTAGGGTTGCATATATGGTTTGTGTGTACGAGGTTCCGAATGAATCCCAAGGATTGATCCTGGGTCTTTAAAATTGCTTTACAATATTTGTTGTGATCTGGTGTGCAAGCATCTCTATAATGAAAGCCTGGTTGTTATAGTAAAGGTTGACAATTTTTCCAAGTGCCGCTATAGTGACATTAGAAAGGGGTTTTCAAACCCCTGTGTGCCCTTTTTGAACATTTCTCCCATTTTCAAACTTTGAGAGCTCCACTTGAATGACTTTTGATTGATTTTGTAAATGTTTTTCATTGAAAAAGGTATTTTTCCACTCTCTTTATCATTCTCATTAATTATTTCTTGATTTTAATATTAGATTTGGTGTATTTAATTGAGAAAATTGGAGATTTTTTATAAACTTGAAATTTTCAAGAAATTAATGGTTATGAACTTATTTCAACTCCTGTTTTGAATTGATTTTCGCTGATGGTTTTTTAATCATGAGAGGAACACTTTCATCTAAAATTTTTTAGATTTCGACATTGTTTACTCGTAGAGAATTTTTGGATGTTTTTTTCCTTTTCTCCGAATTTCTTGAACTTGGTGTTGTTAGTTTCATATTGTGATTGTGAATTTGTTGTCGAGTAGATTGTGTTGCTTTAGAATCATTTCAAAAGGGGAAGGCTGTCATTGGAGTGATTGATTGGCTAATTGAGGCAAGTGGATCTAACACTTGTTGGGTTTAATTGAACTTAGTATTTCTTTTTAATGTATACTTGGGGATTATTGAATTGTTCTAGCAGATATGATTTGGATAATGGGGATGTGGAAGTGATGACATGTGTGATTAAAGTTGTGAAATTACACTTGATTGTTATCGATTAAGACTTGTGAGTGAATATTCTGGCATGTAATGCCAAATGATGAGAGTGTAAATTATGTGTGTTTTTCTATTTTTTGAACCCTCACCAACAAGGTGGGAGTTCAAGTAGTCAACCAACTGAACTACTAATATTACCCTATTCATGCTACATGGAATTTTCCATTGAAGCATTCTATGTGAAATGTTGAGCTAAATGCATGCTTGAGACATTGCCGAAATTGTTAAACTAAGTGTTATGAAATTTGGACTAAATGATGAATAGTCCTAAGTTATGATGACAAGAGATTATTGAAATACTTGATTTATATTATGATGTGATTCATGTTTTGATAATGACACAAGTGTTGAAAGAAAAATGAAAATGATTGATGATGATTGAATTAATTTAATGAATCATGTGAACATCTTGCACACCCTTATACTTGTATTAGTGATTATAGTGTTATGATGACATATATTTGCATGATGTACAATTGATGACGAAAATTCGAAGAGAAATAGTTTCGGCTAGAAAAATAAATAAATAAATAAAAAGCCGAAGGAAAATGGTTCTGGCTAGAAAAAGAAAGAAAAGAAATAAAAATCCGAAGGAAAATTGTCTCGGCTAGAAAAGAGAAGAAAAGAAAGAACAGTCGAAAGAAAATAATTTTGGTGGATACATGGTCCAGTGTGGCTCCCATGGGTTCTGGTCTTATTATATTAACAAATATGTATCATATGACAGATATGCATCATGAATAATTGACATTTGCATCGCATTGCATAGAATTTCATTTCATTTCATATTAATTCTTACTTGAAAGTTAATATATGTACTAAGTGTGATGTATTGAATGACTTGAATCTTGTATATTATTGGAATTGAATTGTTGAGTTATTGTAACATGTGTGGAATGACTCTAATCTTATAAATTGTTAAGATTGAACTTTTCAATGGTTGTGGCATATGTTAAATGACTTAAGCCTTGTATATTATTAGGATTGGACTATTGAGACACCATAATATAAGATTGCAATGGTTTATGTTATCTATATTGTATATGTTTGCTTTTCCGGCATGTAGGTTTTCTAGTTTGGATATATGTGGTTGGGATGGAAGGAGTGGTTAGTTCTTTATTCTATACTTGTGTTTAGGTCCTCTTGTTGAGTATTTTGGTATTTCCTTTATTTTTCTACACATATGTGTACATTGTGAGCTCAGGTCCTGCTGACGTTCTTCTTCCTCTTTTGAACCAAGCTATTGACAATTGAGAGGTAGTTACTTATTGATCCAACATACTCTCAAAACTGTTGGATATTTTACTAGTTTTGTTCTATATAAGAGATAAAGAATATTGAGAATTGTACCATTTCTTCTTATTTTGATGGTTTAGAGGCTTGTACCTTGTCACAAACAACTCTAGGATGATTTTGTCAGATTTAGGCCTTATAGCCTTGTTATTATTAATTTTATGTTTTTTTAGCTTCCATATTATCTTATGTTATGTTGTTGTGACCTATTTAGGTTGACTTATCTCGGCAGGTAAAAGCAAGTGTCGTCACACCCAATTTTGGCTGTGATAATTTGGTATCAGGTCCCAATTTATAGTCTCACATATGTACAAGCCCAATAGAATAGAATCTCAAAGATCAGTATAGAGACATCCATTGCTTATCTTTGAAAGGCTTTGGAGACTGTTAAAAAAATTCTCTTTTATTTCTTTTAATTCAATTATGCATGAATTCTTGAGTTAGTGCTGAGGTGTAGCATATTCTTTTGACAAATGGCTAGGACTAGATCATCAGCTTCTTCCAGAGGAGAGGCAACCCCTGAGACTATTATTGAGGCCCCAATTATGAGTAGAATATAGATAGAGTTGGAGGCCGAGGTAGCTACGAGGGTCAAGGAGAAGTACTGGCCCAAGACTATATGAGAGGTATATCCCTAAATCCCAAGCTTAAGATTAGAGGAGATCAGATCCCAATGAAGTATGCAACGACACCACCATTATTGGATACCTTGCTAATATTGTTGGATGTACTCTGGGGAAAAACACATACTGGTAATGCCACAGGTACACCGGGAGGTTTACAAACCCATACAGATGGATAGGCTCTTATTCAGGGTCCTACTATTCATGCACAGGTAGGTCTATCCACCACTAGTTCCTACACTATACAAATTTCTCCTGAGCCAGTACTTGCGGTTGATGATAAACAGAGCTATGAGCTGTTTTAGAAGATGAAACCACCCCAATTTTAGGGTGTTAAGAATGAGGATTCTTATGAGTTCTTGACTATATTCCATGAGATGTTGGAGGCCATTGGCCTAGTCGATCCTCGAGGTGTTTGATTTGTTGCTCTTTAACTCAGAGGCATCGCTAGAGAGCACGGAGGCCATATATAAGGTCTAGACCAGTAAGTTCCTCTCCAGTAGAGTCAGTCGTATTCTTAGAGGCATTTAAGGATCAATTCATTCCTTTGAGCATTCAGAAGGAGAGCCAAATGAGATTTGAGAGTTTGACTCAGAGTGGTATGACTATTGCAAAGTATGATGCCCAATCAGTTATCATGCTATTCCATATCTTTAATTCTTACTAAGCCAGAGAGAGTCCATGGATTTGTGATAGACTTGTTTTTCTTTATTAGATTCTATATATTTTGGTCAGCTCATGAGGAAACCTCCTTCCAGACTATTGAGAGCACTGCCAAGGAGGCATAGTTGATGGTTCAAGAGGAGTTTGGGAGTAACAAGAGGGCCCAAGCTTTCAATCATTATTCTGGTACTTCTTTAGTTGGTAGGGGGTTCCACATGAGAAAAGGTACATCACAACATTAGGGTTCAGTGAATGTTTTATTGCCAGCTACAAAGCATGGTTCCAGTTCATCTAGTGGTTAGAGATCTATAGGTCAGGGTGGCTACAACATACCTCCTAGTTCTATACATCATCAGCCCACTCTGAGGTCTTTCTATGGTTCAGGAGATTCTAGCCACATGATCAGATGCTGCCCTTTTTAGACTCATTTTAGGCCACACCATTCATATTCGACATATCTATTAAAGATTCAGTACCTTCAACTAGAGGTCTAGCACCACTAGTTAGGGAAGATGGACCTTACTAAGGTAAAGCTAGTCGTGCTTTAGGTAGGTGTGTTGGTGATGCAGTAGTTCAATCAAGTGGTAGGGGCACGGGTCAGTTAGGTTGAGGTCATGGTTCTCATTGTTATGATTTTTTAGGTAAACTAGAGGCAAAAACCTTAGATGTGGTTATTACAAGTATTGTCCCGATTTGTCTTTGGCCTATATCTATATCACTTGATCCTAGATATAATTATTCATATCTATTCACATACTTCTCTACTAGATTTGACTTATTATGTGATCGTATACTTGTGCATATATATATTTCTACCCAAGAGGAGAGCCTTTAGTGGTGGATCGAGTAAGCCAATCCTGTCTTGTGTCTTTGGCGGGTTATGATACTTTGGTGGAATTGATTATCCTTGATATGGTAGATTTCAATATTATTTTAGGTATGGATTGGTTGTCTCTACATCATGCTATTCTTGATTGTTTTGATAAAATAATTACTTTGGTTATACCTGGTGGATCAAGGGTTGAGTGAAAAGGTTCATGAGGTTCTTATCCTGGCAAGGTTATCTCTTATATTAGGGCTCATAGGTTGACTCATAGGGCGTTTTTATCATACTTAACCAATTTTCGCAATACTAGTTGCAATTTACCTTCTATGGAGTCTGGCCCTTGTTCAGAAATTTTACGGATGTGTTTCCTACCGATCTCCCAAGAGTCCCTAATGATAGGGACATTGATTTTTCTATTGACATAGAGCAGAGAACCAAGCCTATTTCTATTCCTGCCTACGGTATGACTCCTACTAGGTTAAAGAAGCTAAATGATCGGCTTCAGGATTTGTGGAGTAAGGGGTTCATTCGATCTAGTATGTCGCCATGGGGTTCTCCAATTATATATTTGAAGAAACGGATGGATTGATAAGAATGTGTATTGATTATAGGCAGTTGAACAATGTGACTGTAAGAACAAGTATCCTCTTCCAAGGATTGATGATTTGTTTGACTAGCTTCAGGGTGTAGTGGTGTTCTCTAAGATAAATTTGAGATCCGGATATCACCAAGTAAGGATTAGACCATTACGATTCAGGTATCACCATCTTAGGATTAGATTATCCAATTCCCTAAGTCTCCCTTTCGGATGAGATATGGTCATTATGAGTTCCTGGTGATGTCATTTGGGTTGACTAATGCCCTTATCGTATTTATGGAGTTAATGAATGGAGATTTCAATTATATATGGATTTCTTTGTGATCATATTTATTGAAAATATATTGGTCTACTCCAAGACCGAGGCCGACCATGTTAGACACTTAAAGGTCATGCTCCAAAGGCTCAGAGAGGAGACCTTGTATGCTAAGTTCTCCAAGTGTGAGTTTTGGATCAGGTAGATAGCATTCTTAGGGCATATGGTGTTCAAAGAGGTCATAAAGGTTGGTCTAGTGAAGGTTTGAGGCAGTTAGAGGATAGACTAGACCTACCTCTACCACAAAGATCCGTAGCTTTGTGGATTTAGCAAGGTATTATCGACGCTTTGTGTAGGGCTTCTCTAATATAGCAACTTCACTAACTAGCAGAAGAATATAACATTTGTTTGGTTGGAAAGTATGAGGAAAGATTCCAAAAGCTCAAGGATTTGTTGACTACCATACCTTTTTGACCTTGCTTAAGGACAATGTGTATTTCATTGTTTATTGTGATGCATCAAGTGCTGGGTTAGGAGGTGTACTGATGTAGAAGTGTAAGGTGATTGCTTATTCCTCAAGGCAACTAAAGACTCATTAAAAGAACTATCCTACCCATGATCTAGACTTGGCAACTGTTGTCTTTGTTTTGAAGTTGTGGCGGCACTATTTGTATGAAGCTCATCGTGAGATATTTAGTAATCACCACAACTTACAGTACATTTTCAGCATGATAGACTTGAAATTAAGGCAGAAGGTGGATTGAGCTTCTAAAGAATTATAACTTGAATATTTTATACCATTCAGAAAACGTCAATATAGTATCGATGCTTTGAGTAGGAAGACCTCTAGTATGGGCAACACTGGAGTTATCTCGGTAGAGGAGCGACCCTTGGCTAGAGATATTCATAGATTGGCCAATAGGTTGAGAAATTACCTCTTTCTTATGATGGTGGTGTTCTTACATTCATAGAGGCCCGATCATCTTTGATGGACTAGAAACTCTCATTCATGACAGGGTTGATGAGTCCATACCTTGGACACATTTGGGGCTTTGAATGTAAATAAATATTGTCCTTGATGTGCGATTATGCTTCATGTGTTTATTAATATGTATGTTTTATGCCTGGAATGAAGATAAAAGTGCATAGAGGGACAATACTCAACAAAACACGGAAAAGGAACAAAACTGCCAAAAAGGCGATCAGAAGCAACATCGCCGACACATTTGACAGATTGCCAAAGTGCAATTGAGAACGCCTAACATTGCAATTTCAAGCCCCCAAGCTCATGACTGAAATACGACGCATATGGAAGTTCGGCGAATCACCGAACATGATTAGCGATGGACAAAGACATTGCCCATAATTGTAGAGACTTAAGCCTTTAGGAGATGCAAGAGACGACAGTCAAGAGCACACTCAACGCATCACTGAAGTGCTCGACAATGACCGACCTTAACCGTCAAATGGTGAAATGGTGCACAAAGCCTGAGTAAATTGCATGGACTATACAAGGATTTTGGAAAGGATATTGTACATAGCATTCCATATCAGATTTCAGCATACTATATATATATATAGAGAGAGAGTACATAAAAGCTTCTTGCTGAAAAAGTACAATCGTTTGGTGATTTCTAAGTTTTAGGAGGAGAAATTAGAGGGATTAGTTGAAGAAATTCATCTTTTCTCTTGTAATCCATCTTACCCACATTCATGACTGCATATTATGGTATTATTTTCTTATTTTTGAACATGTGTGGCTAAAACCCCAATGTTGGGGGTGTGTACATAATATGGGTTCTAGAATTCTTAACTGAGTCTATGATATTTTAATTGTTTTGATATTGATTTGAGTGAGTTTACACTTGTTTCCATGTTTAACTTGTAATTTAGAGGTTGCGAACTCTGGGTTGACTATAGATCTCTTATTATTGCATTAATTTGAGTGATTAGAGTGGGTTAAAAGTGTATTAGCTAGAAATCTTTTGGGGTCTCAGTTGAATACCATAAACTTGGGTTGATGGCTAAAGTATTATGAGATTTTCTCATTGTTGCTTAGGCCAGGCGTGTCCTTCAGTAATTTACATGTGAAGTTGCAATAGATTCATGTGATACACCATCACTGTCGTAAATAAGGTAGTGATTACCAACAATAAAGCTTACTTATATATTCTTAACTCAAGCAATCAAGTATTTGGACCTAGTTAAGTAGTTCTCGTCGCATATTCATTCATCCTTGACATTTCTCTCAATCAACTGTTAATTCATATCTTAGAATTGATGTTAGGTGAACTCTAGCTTTAATTTACTTGCAACCTCCCATTTTGATACTATAAATGCCTAGTTCAACTCATTACTTCATCTCTTGAACGCCCATTCCCTATGGGATTCGACCCCAACTCCTCATTGGGTTATTATACTAATAGTGATTATTCGTATTTCCAATATAGAGGTAGGATTGAGTGTTCATAAAAAGTACCACCATTACCGGGGAATGGTGTTGGTTCTTGATTGAAGTTTTTGTTTGAACTTAGTACTTGTAGTTAAAACTTTCTTATTACCTTTTTTTGTTGTTTATGCTGTTTTTAGTTAGGTGAAATGATGGATGACGTAGGAAGTGTGCATGGTGACAATGTAGGAGAGGTAAATGACTTTCACAACATTGATTGGGATCAAGTGGGCAGTACAAGAGTGATCTGATTGTTCACGTTAGCTAGAAATGTTGTGTTTCAAGTCACGAACGCAATGCTTTAATTGCTTCAGCTAAAAGGTCTGTTCAAAGGTCAAGCCCATGAAGAACCCCACGAGCATCTCAGAAATTTTGTGGAAGTTTGTTTGCCATTTAACTTCTGGGTTGTCGCGCAAGAGGCCATAAGGTTTAGGCTCTTTCTTTTTTACGTGATGGGAGAGGTTGTAAGATGGTTAGATGAACTCCCTCTAGATTTAATTGCATCTTAGGAGGAATTGCAAAAATGCATTCCTTGAATAATTCTTTCCTCCCTCAAAGATGGTTAAACTCTGAAGAAGTATTGATAACTTTAAAAGAATTGAAGGTGAGCCGCTACATGAAACATAGTTGAGATTCCAAAAAGTTGTTGCTTCAATTTCCCGACCATAGATTTCCGAATTATCTTTTGTTATAATACTTCTATGTAAGTTTGGATGCTATGAACAAAGGACTAGTCGATTAGCTGGTGAGAAAAAGAATTATGAAACAAACATTTGCTGCTACATATGAGTTGTTAGATGAGATGGCCAAAATAAATAGAGCTTGGTACATCCAAGAGAACTATACCACATCTACTCAAAAGGGGCCCCTTAAGGAACAAGTAGCCAAAGATCATAAACAAGATGAAAATACGACCAAAGAAATGATGTAGTTGGAACTTTTTATCAAAACATATAATGAATGGTGAACTAGAAAAGAGTGAATAGTGTGGGAGCAGCTAGTAACGTATCTTATGAATATGAGCCATACAATAGTGGTCATAATGGGAAGGTAAACTATGTGGGAAAATAAGTATTAGGTTATCGGCCGGTCTTTCGAAGACAACCGAGAATCAAGGTTGGAACCATGAGAATGGCTGGAGAATGGAAATTGGGTGGATCAATCTGGAGGTTGGCAATGAAAGGGAAGTGAGATAAATCCCTAGGTTCCACCTCAACATATTTTGAAGTCCAATGAGCCAGTTCTAAAGTTGAAAGGCTCACGAACAGAAGACATACTTGCAAGGATCTTAAACAAAGTGGAGGCTTCAGATAGTGTATTGAATGAAATAAATTGGCCTTCTCTCAACTAAGCCATATGGTGACATCTCACTCAGGCTCAATTGAACACTTGGAGACACGACTAGAAACACACTCGGCTCACCTCAAAATCTAATTGAAAGGCAACGACCAGCTGTGCATGGCCAGTACTACTTATAGTGGTAAGATTATTAAGTCCAATGTGGAAGACAAGACCCCTTTATTTGGGGGGAATGAATATTTGGGAAAGGAGGCTGACGTGATTAAGAAGGAAGAAAATATTTCTCTTGGAAATCTCGGGAGTGAATGCAATGTCAAGGATGGGGGTGAATCAAATAAAGTTGAAAAAGAACCCCCTCAAGAACCATCCAAGAATGATATTCCTTTTCCTTAAAGGCTGAAAAAGAAGGGCGATGGCACAAAGTTCCAGAAATCCCTCTTTATGTTCAACTCCCTTTCTATTAAAATACCATTGGTCGAAACTCTTATGAAAATGCCAGCTTATGTGAAGTTTATGAAGGAATTGGTGAGCAAGAAGAGAACTTTAGAGTGTCAAAAGATTGAAGTATCACACAATTGTACTGTAATTTTGATGAAAAGAACTTGATTGCAAAGAAACAAGATCTCAATGCGTTTACAATTCAGTGTACTATCGGATCTTGTAAGTTTGGTAGGGCCTAGTATGATTCAGGAGACAACATAAACTTAATTCCCTTGGATATATTTGAATAACTGGGTGTAGAGAATCTTACGCCAACATCACTGAAATTGCTCATGGCTAACCGGTCAATTAAAAAATTGGTTGGGATATTGTATGATGATTTGGTAAGAGTGGATAGGTTGATATTTCTAGCTGAATATGTCATGCTAGATTGTGATGTACATGTTGATGTACCCATAATTCTTGGTAGACCATTCTTGTCTACCGGGAGAGAAATGCTGGATGTTAAAAATGGAAATTTGAATTTTTGAGTGAATGATGAGGAGGTGACTTTAATATTTATGAGACTATGAAGAGGCATTGTGATTTTCAAGTGAATGTCGTTATTGATTTAGTTGATGAAGTTATGGAAAGTATTGAAGCGCTAGCTTACTCAGAAGTTGAATCATTGGCTAAAATCTTGCTGCATTATGATAACGTTGATGTAGACGATTGTGAGGGAGTAGTGGCTGCTCTAACAGGGGTTGGAAGTCATTCACAGGCTCTAGCAAAGCTTGATATAGACTTGAAGAATCATGAGACTTAACCAGCAAAACCATCTATTGAGGCACCACCAGAGCTTGAATTAAAAGAGCTGCCAAGTCATCTAAAATATGCTTTTTGGGCATGGATAACATGTTGCCAGTCATTGTATTAGCTAGTTACAAGAGGGACAGACCAATGTTCTTGTTGATGTGCTAAAAAACATGTAAAAGTTATCAGATGGACAATGTCTGATATTATGGGCATTCCTTTAGGAATTTGTACCTACAAAATCAAGCTAGTTGAAGGCTGCTAACCAAGTGCAGAGCATCAGCGTCGACTTAACCCTCCTATGCAGGAGATAGTTAAGAAAGAAATCATAAAATAGTTCGATGCGGAAGTATTTTCTCTAATTCTGGATAGTAATTGCGTGAGTCTAGTTTAGTGTGTGCCCAAAAGGGGGGGGGGGTATGACTGTGATGCCAAACGAGAAGGGTTAATTGGTTTTTACAAGACTGCTCACAAAATGGTATATCTGCATGAATTACCAAAAATTGAATGCCTCTATAGAAAAAGGACCGGTTCCCTTTGACTTTTTATGTTAGATGTTGGATATGCTAGCGGATAAAGGGTGGTATTGTTTCATTGATGGTTACTCAGGGTACAATCAGATATTTATTGCCCCGGAGAACCAAGACAAAACCACCTTCACTTGTCCCTACTAAACTCTTGCCTTCAAAAGGATGCCCTTTGCTACGACTTTCCAAAGGTCTATGTTATCAATTTTCACTGACATGGTAGAGGACTCCATGGAAGCCTTCATGGATGACTTCTCAGTTGTAGGAGACACATTTGAACAATACTTGGCTGATTTGAAAAAGGTGTTGCAGCATTATATCGAGACGAACCTGGTACTTAATTGGGAAAAATGTCATTTCATAGTGAAAGAAGGAATTGTCTTGGGATACAAAATTTCAGGGAATGGTTTGCAAATTGATTAGGCAAAGGTGGATGTAATTGTAAACCTTCCACTTCCTATTTCAGTCAAAGGAGTAAGGTGTTTTTCTAGGGCATGCTGATTCTTATTGAAGATTTATAAAGTAATTTGCTAAGGTTGCCAGCCCTATATGTGAACTTTTGGAAAATGACTCCTCTTTTGTCTTCAATGCAGTATGTATAAGTCCTTTGAAGCCCTTAAACACAAATTGATTGAAGTCCCTAAAATAGTCTCTCTAGATTGGTCCCAACCATTTGAAGTTATGTGTGGCGCAAGTGGGGTGGCCTAAGGGGTTGTTTTAGGTCAAAAGGAGAGGAAAATGTTTTCACCTTATCTACTATGCAAGTAAGACTTTGAATGCCGCCCAAAGGTACTGACCGAGTAAGAACTCTTGGCAGTAGTGCACGCATTTGAGAAGTTTCGTGCCTATCTCCAATACACCAAAGTCATTGTACATATTGACCATGCAGTTCTGCATTACCTTATGGCGAAGAAGTATGAAAAACCAAGGCTCATTAGATGGGTGTTATTATTACAGGAATTCGGCTTTGAGGTTAAAGGTAGGAAGGGGTGGGAGAATTAGGTAGCCTACCATTTGTCCCGACTTGAGCCATAAAGCTCAAGTGCTGGGGGGAGGACATCTTTGAAGAATTCTCTGATAAGAGTAGCAACAATTGATTATCCTTGGTATGCTGATTTTGCGAATTATTTGGTGTGTGCGATTATCCTAAATTTTCCCAATCACCAAAGGTAGAAATTCCTATTTGATGTCAAGAAATAATTCTGGGATGAGCCCTATATTTTCAAGGAGTATATGGACAACATGATCTGTAGGTGTGTACCTACATCTTCCATGGAGGCCATCTTGAAAGAGTGCCATTCTTCACTAGGTGGAGGTT
Organism: Solanum rostratum; assembly: GCA_029948455.1. NCBI lineage: Eukaryota > Viridiplantae > Streptophyta > Magnoliopsida > Solanales > Solanaceae > Solanum > Solanum rostratum. The sequence goes on from CM057049.1 coordinate 20,809,692, forward strand.
ATCACGAAGGGATCCGGGCTACCTCTAAGGTACTCCAAAGCAGCTACTACATGCCAACCCTCCATGGAGACGCTCATGAGTTTTCCAAAGCATGCTAAAAATGCCAAATTTAGGGAGACATTTCTAGAAAGCATGAATTCCCACTAACCCCGATCCTAGAACTGGATGTGTTGATGTATGAGGAGTTTATTTCATAGGATCCTTGGTGAGTTATTCTGGAAACATATACATTTTGCTAGCCGAAGACTATGCATCAAAATGGATAGAAGTAGTAGCCTTGCCATCCAATGACGGCGAAGGAGTGGTGAAATTCTTAAAGAGAAACATTCTTACTCGATTTGGTACTCCTCCAGCCATTATTACAGAGGGTGGATCTCACTTTTTCAAGAGAATGTTTGGGTCTTTGTTGAGAAAGTATGGAGTTAAGCATAGAATGATAACTCTGTATCACCCACAAGCCAATGGGCAAGTGGAGGTATCAAATAGGGAGATAAAGATGATCCTTTCAAAGACGGTAAATAGAAGCTGAAGCGACTAGGCTGGGAAACTCGATAATGCATTGTAGGCCTACCGAACAACTTATAAAGCTCCCATTGAGATTTTGCCATATCAGCTTGTGTTCAGAAAGGCTTGCCACTTGCTTGTAGAACTTAATCACAGAGCTTTGTGGGCTCTAAAGAGGCTGTATTTCAAGCATGATGAAGCCGTAGATGCTTGGCTTACACAGCTTCATCTGCTTGATGAGTTTCGATTGAAAGAAAATGAGAGTTCTTCCTTGTATAAAAAGAAGATGAAGAGGTGGCTTGACTTGAGGAGGATCTTGAAGACAGAATCTGCGGGAGACTTGATGATGTTGTACAATTCAAGGATGCGGTTGTTTCCCGGGAAACTTAAGTCCAAATAGTCAAGACCTTTCAATGTCATAGGTTCATACACACGGTGTGATAGAATTTGAAAATCAAAAAGGAGAAAGATTTAAGACAAATGGGCAAAGACTGAAAAGTACTTTGAACCATCGAATGTTTGAGTGGTTTAGGTAATGTAAGGGGATGAGGCCTAACTTGTAATGGACACCGTCGTGCTGTGACATAAACTCAATCATTTCTTGAGAGGAAACCCTAGTGTTAGTGAATTTAAAATAATGTGTGCTAATGGTTGCAAGTATCAAACTTAAAATGCGAAGAAGGGACCAAAAGGGCGACAAGCATGAACCAATCGGTGGATTGTATTTGGCGACCCCGATTTTGACCTCTTCTTGGGTCAGCCAATGATCCTGAAGTTGTTAAATTTGGCAGTCCCAGGTTCAATTTGGCGTATCCTCAAATAAAAAAGGTGATCTTAAATTTGTCTGCCTTTTGGGTCACCTAATGGCCCCGTGGTTGCTGTCAATTTCGGTGGTCTCTATTACAAAGTTGACATATTGCCGAGTAAAATGGCGACCCTGACTTTGACCGCACTCTGGTACGACTGATGACCCTTAGGTAATGCAAATTTGGGCGGTCTGAGTTACAACTCGGTGGATCGTCGAGTTGGTTTGGTGACACATAATTTCTTTGACCTTTGGTGCATTGAATACACTTTAAATACTGTATGTAAAAGCGGTCTTGAATGCAATAGTGGATTGCCAAATTCGTTTTGAGATATCACCAAAATGAAGTTAAACTGCCTCGCCTACTTTACTCCTTAAATGCACTTTGATTTCCTTGGCTTTTTATCTCTTCGTCTACCATTTCTCTAGAGTATACCACACATAGTTTCCTAGATTTTCTTTTTGAATTTCTTTCTTGGGATTGATGCTACCATCTTCAACACTTTCTTCTTTATCTCTAGTGTTAGGTATGGTTTCTCAGGTATGTATATTCATTTCCACTTCATCTAGTTTCTATTTTGGAAGTTAGTATTAATCACACCTTTGTGTGTACGTTGTGTGGTATTTGGAAGTCTTATCTATGTTCTAAATGTGTGGGCTTAAAGATCTATGAATGCTAGACTATTAGGCTTATAGAGTTTAAATATCTTGGTTAATATTGATAGAGCATAAGTGATGATTTAAAGTTTGGATGTTGAATGAGGTACTTTTGCTTTAAATGAAGACATGTTGTGCTCACTGATCTGGATTATTGGGATCTCTATTTGGAATGCATGTGTTTGTCTTGCTTGATTTGTGTGCTTTTGGTAAAGTCTGAGTAACCCATGGTTTTGGGTGAGAGACTGAACTTGCCCAATAATAGATTGAGTGACGTCATTCTTAAGGGTAAGTCATCATTTAACCAAAATCATACCATTAGTTTAGCCATTGGGTAGATATGGAAATATGTACTGTGCTTGTTAATATGAGATTAGGTTTATATTGTGGAATTTCCCCTGTTTTGTTAATTCAAACCTTGGAAATGTGAAGATAGTGGGAAATTTATGCTGCCAGTCAAAGTTAGCAGTAGTCAATCTGACCTCGAAGCTGACTCGGTGGTGCGCCAAAAGGCCATGCACGTCGCCTATATTTGCATGCCTTTATTATTATTTATGTCACATTTGATGATGGTTTCTTTGACCGCCAAATTAATTCGACAGATCATCGATTGCTTACACTTGTCAGCGAATGTGACAATATTTTTGGACTTTGATTAGAGCCGAGATCAGCGATGGTCATGTTGACCACCGAACGTGTTTTGTGATCTACTGAACTTGTTCAGTAAGGAAAATGACCATAGTTTCCAAGATTTTTTCTGAGTTTATTTTCTTTTCCTTAATTCTTACCCATTGGCTAGCCTTTCTTGACTGGTCAGATATAGTTGAGGCTTTCATCTGCAGTTTGGGATGAAAATGGGCAATCTCAACCCTAGGTATATTAGCCCTTTTGAGTTTCTTAAGCGAGTGGGAAAGGTAGTCCATAGCCTCATGGCCACTAAGAAATGAAATCTCCATGGACAACTCAAGGAAAAACATATACCCTCACATGTACATGAAGGTGAAGGGTAATGTTTTCAAGAACAAGTGTGAGGCCATGGAGGATGCTCATGAATCAAAGAAAGAGAAGGGTAGAGAGAAGACCTTGTTCGACCAATTTGAAGTCATGAGGGCAATGAATAAAGTAAGAAGGTACAGAATAATTGCTAAGACACATAGAGTCATCCTTGCAGCCATTCCAAAAGACCCATCCCAGAAGAGGTCCATGAATGGGGTAACCCAACACAGATAAGCTCCCTTCAGTCCTAACCTTAGTGCAGTGCAAAGTGAATTAGGGGGATTCTGTCACTCACTCTTTCATTTTGTGTTTATTGTTATTTTTCTTATACTTTGAGGGAAATGTTTCTTTTTGAGAGGGGGTGAGCATTTGTATTGCCTATTGAGTTGGGACAACTGATTTTGATGTGTAATTAAATCAATCCTTACTTTTTGCTTTGTAAACATTCTTTTATTTAGGTTGTAATAGATAAGTAGTTTATTTTAAATTTTCTTGTTGATGGATGAATTCTTATGAATGATATCCTTGATATTTGTGGCAAACCTCGTGCATATGTGAAAAATCGTTCAAATGTGTTTATCATGTCTCTAGTCCTTAGTAATCTAAGTATCTATAACCTATATCTTTGATTCGGATAGTGTTATGGACGAGGAGCATGTAGTCTTTCTCTTGAACAATCGATCTATGAATGGATTTGATACATCTTGAGTTGATTATGTGGGTATTGAGGTCGGATATGCGACGATTGTAAATTGTGAGTGTGTATTGTGAGTTAGGAATTTGTTGAAAGGCCTATTTCGCAACATCTAGTACTTGTTCGATTCTTTTTAGGAGTGATTTGGTTGAATCCGGATTTGGAAAGGACCTTAGGCTTTATTTTGTTTCTTTTGAGTCCACCTTGACCATATAACCTCCAATGACATTGAATTGATCCCTTAGTGAGTCTTTTGAGCCTTAATCCCTTCTTTGGCATCCAAGCAATGTTGACCTTTATCTTAAAAGATAATCTCTTTTTGTTCCGCACATTCCCTCCTCGAGCTTAAGTGAGCAAAAGTAGTGGAGAAAGGCCAAAGTTTGGGTGTTTGTAGAAAAAGGGTATCTCCCATGTAAAAGTTGAGGAAAGAAAATGAAAAAAAGAATGAAAGGAGAGGAGTCCTTGCATGAAGAAATAAAAAGAAAAAGATTCAAAATGTTGACAAATGATGAAAAAGAAGAATTTGCTTGAAAAGATGGACCCTCCAAATTTGTTGAAAAATGGTTGCTAAAGAGGGACACCTAGGATTAGAAAGTAAAGGCAAAATAATGTCCATTAGAGAGGAAAAAGAATGAGGATTAAAGGAATCATGAATGTGAGAAGTGTCGCTAGAGTTCAAGGAGAGATGAACCGCTACTATCCAAATGTTATCCTACTCGTCCTGAGCCCTACATTACAACCTGAATAAAGTCCTTTGGGATCCTATTTGAGATAAAATCGAGTAAACTCTGATTGAGAATAAGGGAAAGCCTATGGGTTGAAGCTTACATGCCATTTCACATTTGGGAGAATGAGTGTTGAAGAGATCCTTACAAAATTAAGTCCTAACCTCGTGTGTAGAGGAACTTCTTTGGTGTGCAAGAAATTGGTGAAGTTTTTGGGTAGTGATTAGGAGCCACATGATTAATTATGAGCATATCCATGTCTTGAGCACTTTTAGTCACCTCTTGAGGCTTCGAAATCGCGTAAGTGGTTTGTGGAAGCTTTGAGGATAGATGATAGAGGTAGAATTATATGTGTTGCCTGCTATGGCCCTGTTTGCAAGCATTGAATTGGAATGAACGGTATTTGATTTGCTTGAGGGCAAGAAAAGTTTGAGCTAAAGGTTTTGATGAGTCCATATTTTGGACTTATTTGGTGCTTAGAATTTAAAGAAATATTGTCCTCGATGTGATATTATGCTTCATATCTTGATTACTATGTGTGTTTCATGCTAAGAATGAGATAAAAGTGCATAAAGGGACAATACTCAACAAAAAACCAAAAGGAGCAAAAATTCCAAAAAGGCAGTCAGAAGCAATATCACCGACACGTTCAGTGGATTGCTGGAGTGCAACTGAGATCGCCAGCCCCCAAGCTCATGATAGAAAGGCGATGCAGGAGGAAGTTCAGTGGATGCTGAATATGATAAGAGATGGACAAAGACATCGCTGATGGTTGTAGGGACTTAAGCCTTCAGGAGATGCGGGAGAAGGAGGTCAAGTGAACATTTGATGCATCGCCATAGTGCTCGGCAATGGCCTACCTTTGCTGCCGAATGGTGAAATGGTGCACAAAGTCTGAGTAAATTGCACAGACTATAAAAGGACTTTGGAAAAGACATTATACATAGCATTTCATATCAGATTTCTATAACATACCATATAGAGAGAGATAGAGAGTACATAAAAGCTTCTTTCTAAAAAAGTACCAGGGTTTTGTGATTTCTAAACTTGGGGAGGAGAAATTAGAGAGATTATTTTCTTATTTTTGAACATGTGTGGCTAAAATCCCAATGTTGGAGGTGTGTACATAATATGGGTTCTTGAGTTCTTAACTGGATCTATGATATTTTGATTGTTTTGATGTTAATCTAAGTGAGTTTACATTTATTGCCATGATTAACTTATAATCTAGAGGTTTCAAACTCTGGATTAACTTTAAACCTTTGATTATTGTAGTAATTTGAGTGATTGGAGTGGGTAACAGGTGTATTAGTTGGAAATCTTTTGGGGTATCGGTTGAATGTCACAAACATGGGTTCAATGGCAAAAGTGTTTGGAGATTTGCTCATAGGTTCCCAGGCTAGGCGTGTCCTTGAGTGATTTGCATGTGAAGTCATAATAGGTTCATGTGATACACCATTACTATTGTAATTAAGGTAGTGATTATGAGTAACCTAGCTTAATCACATAAAACTAACTCAAGCAATCAAGTATTTATACCCGATTAAGTAGTTCTCGTCCCATATTCACACATCCCCGATATTTCTCTCAATCTATTATTTATTTGCATCTTAGAATTGTCATTAGCTGAACTCTAGCTTTAATTTACTTGCAACCTCCCCCCCCCCCCCATTTTGATACTACAAATGCCTAGTTCAACTCATTATTTCATCTCTTAAGCCACCATTCCCTATGGAATTTGACCCCAATTCTTTATTGGGTTGTTATGCTGATAACGATTTTTCCTATTTCAATTAGAGAGGTAGGACTGAGCATTAATCAAGGGTGACTAGGGGTGAGGCCAAGGAGGTCGTACTTGATGCCAATGGTGTTTGGAGGATTGGGATTTGGATTTGCGTCCCTAAGATGGGTGACTTGACCTGGTTGATACTTTAGGAGACTCATTGTCCTAGAGATTATATCCATCCAGTAGCGGAAAAGATGTACCATGATTTGAGCTAGCACTATTGGTGGTGTGACTTGAAGAGGGACATAGATGAGTTTGTATCCAAGTGTTTGACTTGGCAACATGTCATATGTGAGCATCAGAAGCATAGGGACGAGTTCCAAAGGACGCCTATTCCTACTTGGAAATAAGAGCAGATCATGATGGATTTTGTAGTTGTTTTACTCACTACTGTGGACGGGTATGATCTACTTGTGTAATGGTGGACCGCTTGACCAAGTTTATGCACTTCACTTAATTTAAGGTCTGGTACATAGTGGAGAAGTTGGCTCAGTTATAATTTAGTCAGATTGTGACACTAAACTTGTGGGGCCCTATCTATTCCATCTCTCGAGCCCCGAAGAAAACCCGTCAATTTGGGATCCAAATTAGAGATTTTCCTTGGGAGGTATCGGGAAGGATTTGGAATGGAATAAACAAGTACAATAAAAAATCAAATAGAAAGAATTACAAAAGAGAAAAAGAAAGTAACTCCAGAAATAGACATTTGGTTTGCCCATTTCTATAGTTTCTGATCAAGGTTCTTTATTCACTTCCTACTTCTGGAAGGCACTGCAACATTGCTTGGGCACCCGATTAGACTTGATTACAATATTTCATCATCAAATAGATGGGCAGTCTAAGAGAACTATTCAGGTGCTAGAGGATATGCTCCGGACATGCGTTGTTAACTTTAGTTCTAGGTGGGATTAGCATTTTCCCTTGGCGGAGTTTGCTTACAATAACAATTATCATTCTAGTATCCAAATAGCTCCTTTTGAGGCCTTGTATGGCCGGAGATGCAAATCATTATAAGTTGGTTTGATTCTTTGGCGATGGATGGCCTTGATACCGACTTGCTTAGAGATGCCATGGAGCAAGTTCGCCGGATTCAGACTACATTATTGACAACCCAGAGTCATCAAAAGAGTTATGTTGACAAACGTGTTTGACCCTTGGAGTTCATGGAGGGTGACCGGGTTTGGTTGAGGATCTCACCTATGAAGGGTGTCATGAGGTTCGACAAGAAGGGAAAACTTAGAACCAGATTCGTTAGCCCATTTAATATTCTAGAAAGAGTGAGTGAGGTGGCCTAAGATTTGCATGCCACCTAATTTATCGTTTGTGCTCCCAGTGTTCCATGTTTCTATGCTACGATGATATATTCTAGATGAGTCTCATGTGATATCTATTGATTCGATAGAGTTGGATCTGGATTTGGCTTTTAGGAGGAGCCTGTGGCTATTTTAGATAGATAGATCCAAGAAGTTGAGGAGCAAGGAGATAGCTTCAATAAAGGTTCAGTGGAGATATCGGCCCAAGGGGGAGGATCCTTGTGAGAATGAGTGCTATATGTGGACCCCTTACTGTCACCATTTCAAGACTTCATGTATATACCTTTCTTTATATTTGAGGATGAACATAGCTTTTAGCTATGGATTATGTAGTGACTTGGAAGATTATTTTTACTTTTTTGATAAAATTACCATTTTATCCCTCTTGTTAGCGACTTCAAGTCATATTTGATTAATATTAAAGGTTGGCTTTCAAATATTTTGTGAAAGTTGAGATTTTTGCCAAAGATTGAATTTTTGAGGTTTGAATTGCCCAATTTTAAAGTTTTGGGTCATTCAAAGGCTAGAGTCTTAAAATGAAATTTCATCAATTCTATCAACTCTGAAATATGAAAACTAATCAAGGAGAGCCATCAAAATCATATTTGGAGTTTTCATGTGGATTTTATGTTCGGAATTAGAAGAGTTAAAGTTTGAGTTTAGTTTGACTTTGGTCAATGTTTTAAGTTTAGGTGCTTGAATCAGTTTTATGATTGTTCCATTGGTCTCGAGAGGTGATTTTATTACTAAAATCTTTGTATTAATTTTTGATTGCCCCACTATCGTTTTGATGTTTTAGGTGGCCTAAATTAGATTTAAGGCGCTTAATCAAGTTGTGAGTCTATGAGGCCTTAGATTTGATTTCAACAATTTCATTGAGTCTGGCACATCAAATTTAGTAAGGTTGCATATATAATTTGTGTGTATGGGGTTTTGAATAAATCTCGAAGGTTGATTCTGAGTCTTTAAAATTGCTTGAATTTGTTTAATGTGATCTTTTGTGCAAGTCTGGTCACTATTGTTAAGGCCGACAATTTTTGCGTTGAAACTCCTGTGTTTCCCTTTTGAACATTCTCCCCATTTTCAAATTTTGAGAGCTCGACTTGGACGACTTTTGATTGATTTTTTAAAGGCTTTTCATTGAAAAGGGTATTTTCCACTCTCCTTATCATTACCCATTAATTATCCCTTGATTTTAATACCAATATGGTGTATTCAATTGAGAAAATTGGAATTTTTTCATGAACTTGAAATTTTCATAAAATTGATGATTATGAACTCGTTTCAACTCTATTTTTGAATTGATTTTCACTGAAAGTTTCCTATTCATGAGAAAAACTCTTTCATATAAGAATTTCTAGATTTCGGCATTGATTCTAGTAGTGAATTTTATATGATTTTGCCTTTTCTCAAATTGCTTGAATTTGATTTTGTTAGTTTCATGTGGTGATTGTAAATCCATTTTTGAGTATATTGTGGTTCTTTGGACTCATTTCAGAAGGAAAAAGTTGTCATTGGAGTGATTGATTGGCTAATTGAGGCAAATGGATTCTAACCCTTGCTGAATTTAATTGAACTTAGTATTTCCTTTCAATGTAAACTTGGGGATTAGTGAAGTTTCTAGTGGATATAATTAGGGTAGTGGGGTTGTATATCACACCCCGGGAGGGTACCATAGACGTGGCTGTCACCCAGAGACTATTGCTAGTCCCTAAGCAAATCACTTTGCCTCATCATATCCATTCATTCAACATAACTAATCAATCAGCGGAAGACTAAAGATAAATAACGGTGGAAGTCTCAAAGTATATAAATAAAAAGGTTAATCTGAAAGAAGCTAGCTCAACAAAATCTCAACTCAACAACTCGACTCTAGTCTATCAAGCCTTTATCACTATCAGTGGTGTCAATGACAGACCCCTGGCTACCAAAACTCAAAAGAAAAGCTAGTCTAAACTATGATTCTTATAGCTAGATGCAAATCAAATAGGATCCTCCGAAGTAAGGGAGGCTCACCAACTCAGCTGACTGCAATATATCCTCAATGACGCGCCTATTGATGATCTTTAGTACCTGCCTCTACATCATGAAATGATGCAGTCCAAATGGACGCCAGTATGTGGAATGTATGAGTATGTAAAATGGCTAAATGAAATTGATATAAGCAGAATAATATTGAATCACATCAACTCATAAGATATTCAATCAGGATGTCACATGTCTATCTAAAGCAATAATAAGAGTAGACAAATGACTCATCAATACCAATCCAAACTCATCAATCAACTCGACTCTGAGTACTATCAGTGAGGGACCTATCTAGGAGTTTCTCTTATTCGACAACAATCACTTATAAGCCTATTATTATACAACAATCCCACTGATGTTGTCCCTGTCGATTCGTACTTGCAAGGTCAATAACGAATCAGATCCCAAAGGGTCTAGTCTCTTCTCAAGTCCTCTATTGCTTTCAAGGACTCTAACTCAAGAGGGAAGCTCAAATGTAATAGCAAAGTCCTCATCTATGCTCGGCGATGTTGTTAATAAGTGTGAGTTGCATTTACTCTTACTCATTTCGGTACTCGATACTCCTCCTAAGAGTCAATGCTCATAAGACTCCTCATCTCAATCAATAACCTCAATTAGTCTAGTAGAGACTCTTATCATCTCATTAACTCAACTCAGTTAGGTCTTTCGTCCTATCATCTTAAGTTATCTTATCAACTCAAATCCTATTCAATAGCTCAAGGATTATATTAATCATTAGGAAGAAGTCAATTAGACAAACCTCTAGAGTTTAATTATTAATACTCATAGGACCCTAAAGTTCTATCAACTTTCCACCACGCTCACATCACAATCACAATCAATATCATCAAGTCAAGGCTCTTGATTCAATCCCTAGGTTCATTCATTCATTCTTTTACAAGGTAATACATAGGGTTTATGAAATACAACAACAAAAACATACCTAGTAGACTCCCACAAGTGGGGTTTGGGGAGGGTAGAATGTACGCAGACATTACCACTATTTCATAGAATTAGAGAGGCTTTTTCCTAGGAACCCTCGTCTCAAAAATTCATAAGCAGAATAAACTAGATATGACAAAAAGCACATGTCAATATGAAAATACGATAGAATTAACACATAGACCTCAAATATAAAACACGTCTACTCCTGCTACCTTATTATACCTCCACCTAACCCTACCAACAAATTTTCCAGCTACTCTAATTCACGACCTCCACTCCTTTCTATCTAAGGCCATGTCCTTAGTGAGATCTAGTTTTGCCATGTCTTTTCGGTCGGTTTATGAAATAACTCATGAAAAGTATTTAATTAGGGAAATCAAGTTTATGATGATCATCAACATATGAAAATAGATATAATAAATATAATTTTACAAGAAAATATTCAAGAAACATGCATAGAGACTAAAGATGCTTACAATACTTCTGTTATCATCAGTTGGGGCACATGGAAGAGCATTTCCATGTTTTAGTTTAGTCTTACATACCTAGTGTGAAGCTCTTACAATCACGCTCGCTAAAACTCTCCTCAATCTCTTGAATACTCACTCCTTTTCTCTTCTCTTTAGCCCTACCCTTTGTTAGAACTTAAAAAAGGACTTAGGAACGGGGATTAAAACCCTTTTTACGCTCAAAATGACCCATTTAGATCATGTTTTAAGTTTAGGAGAGGTTGGGAAAGGTATGGAATGCCCCTCATGAAAATTGAAAAAAACGTTCACCTCGGGGTAGCATAGTTCGCGACCGGACATGGTATATTATGGGGTTTTTTTGTCAAAAATTCTTCGATTCGAGTTTTCTAATCTTGTAAAAAGTATTGGGACCAAGTCTAAGCGTAACTCCGCAGCAGGTACGCATCGTGGGCCTGTTGCACACTCTTACTAGAATTACATTTTGCACCAAAAAATTATATTTTAATCCCGTTGCTCTAAAATTCAACCAAGACCATTTCCCACTAATATTTCCTACCGGTCCGCATTTTTTGCCTCAAATTTTTCATTGGAGGTTGGAAAGACGTGTTATGCGCACATCTCTCATCTAGTGGTATTTTGGTAATTTTATCAGGTGTTACATCATTTCCCCTTTGGAATCATTCGTCATCGAATGATGATTAAAGGTAGACATTAAGGCACGAATACAATCAAGACTATTCTCAATACTCATTCAATAAATCAAACTCTCGACTCCTCATCAATCTTAAACAATCTCTACTTAGACTCGGGGATAGGTACATCAACTCATGAATAGACAAATCAATTCATATCAAGGGTAAGGAAATCACCTTCACATTCTCATCATCGTGGACAAATAGGTGCGGCTATATAGTCTCATTTCTTCCTCAACTTTCCATGTGGCTTCCTCAACCAATTGATTTCTCCACATAACTTTGACTGAGGAAATCTCTTTGGTTCTCAACTCGCGAACGTGACTATCAAGGACTTTGACTAAGATAAGCTATCTTTTATTCCAATGATCTCAATAGGAAGGGTCTCCCAAGCATTTCTTCAACATCAAGACGTGGAATACTGAATGAATCGCGTTGAGCTTAGAAGGTAAGCAAACTTCCTAATCCTCTTCACAATCTGATAGGAACCAATATAGTGCGGACTTAATTTTCACTTCTTCCCAAATATCATGACACTCTTCATGGATGACACTTTCAAATATACCCATTCATTCACCTCAAACTCTATGTTTCTTCTCCTCACATCGGTGTAAGATTTCTAACGACTCTGTGCAGTCTTCAACCTTTCTTTAATGACCTTTACCTTCTTCATCGATTGATGGAAAAGATCAGGTCCAATCAACTTGGCTTCTGCAACCTCAAACCACCCAATTGGTGATCTACATCTTCTCCCATACAATATTTTATACGGAGCCATTTGAATTCTCTAATGATAACTGTTGTTATATGCAAATGCGATCAATGGCAAGTGGTCATCCCAATTTCCTTTAAAGTCAAGGACACATGCTCTCAACATGTTCTCTAATGTTTTAATTGTATGCTCTACTTGGCCATCTGTGTGATAGTGAAAAGTAGTTCTTAGATTCACTTTAGTACCCAATCACTTCCGAAAGGATATCCAAAATTGGGAGGTAAATTGAGCTCCTCTGTCCGAGATAATGGACAAGGGAACTCCATGCAACCTCAAAATTTCATAGATGCACAATTGGCATACTCCTTTGCAGTATTAGTCGTCTTAATTGCTAAGAAGTGAGCTGATTTGGTCATCCTATCCACAATTACCCATATCAAATCATACTGCTTTCGGGACCTCGGTAGACCGGTAATGAAGTCCATATTGATCATCTTCCACTTTCATTCAGAAATCTCAAAATTCTGAGCCAACCCACATAACCTTTGATGCTCCACTTTAACTTGTTGATAATTTGGGCACTTTGAAAAAAACTCGGCAATATCTCTCTTCATTCCACTCCACCAATTGACTTTCCTCAAGTCGTGGTACATCTTGGTAGAGCCAGGATGAATGAAATATCTAGAGTTGTGGGAATTAGCCATAATTCTATCTCAAATGCCATCAATATCTAGAACGCACAATCTACTCTAGTATCTCAAAACTCTATCTCCCCCTTTGGAGAAGACCATCACTTTCTGTTTGTGGACAACTTCTTTCAATTAAACTAGGATAGGATCTTGGACTTGCTTTTCTTTCACCTCTGCCACTAAAGATAAAGCAGACCATTCTGAACATTAGCTCCTCCCTCATCATTCTCTTTGAGCTGAAGTCCCAATCGGGCCAATCTATGCACTTTCTTAGCTAACTCCTTTCCTTCCTCAACATGGGTTGTACTACCCATTGACAACTTGCTAAAGGTGTCAGCAACAATTTTAGCTTTACCTAGGTGGTAGATAATGCTCATGTCATAATTCTTGAGCAACTCCAACCATCTTCTCTGTCGCAGGTTGAGCTCTTTCAGACTAAAGACCTACTACAGGATCGTGTGGTCAGTAAACATATCGACATGCACTCCATACAAGTAGTGGCACCAAACCTTAAGTGCAAACATCATCACTACCAACTTAACATCATGGGTTAAATAGTTCCTATCATGAACCTTAAGTTGTTTGGAAGAATAGCCTATCACTTTCCCTCTTCGCATCAACACACAACCCAATCCAACTCTTGACGCATCACAGTGTATCACAAAGTCTTCTGTACCATCAAGCAAGGTTAAAACTGGTGCAGTAGTCAGTCAAGTTTTTAACTCTTGCAAGCTCTTCTCACATTCATCGGACCACTAAAACTTGGCCTTTATCTGAGTCAATTTAGTCCCTGGTGTGGATAAGGAAGAAAATCCCTCAATAAATTTGTGGTAATAGCCTGTCAACCCCAAGAAACTTCTTATGTCAGTCGGAGAGGTCAGTCTAGGCTATTTTAATCATTTCAATCTTTTGGACGTCTACTTGAATACCATCTCCTTAAACAATATGGCCTAGGAAAGCCACTGACTTATGAAAGAATTCACACTTTAAAAACTTTGCGTACAACTGATGGTCCTTAAGAGTTTGGAGGACAATTCTGAGGTGATTAGCTTGCTCCTCCTTATCTCTCGAATACACCGAAATGTCATTGACAAACATGACACAAACATATCAAGATATTGTTTAAGCACCCTATTCATCAAGTCTATGAGGGCTGGAGATGCATTAGTCAACCTAGAGGACATGACCTAGAACTCAAAATGGCCATATCTTATCCTAAAGGCTGTCTTTGGAATATCACATTCTCTCACTTTCAACTGATGGTAACCAGATATGAGGTTTATCATTGAGAAACAAGAGGCACCCTGAAGTTAGTAATATAAATCATCTATCCCGAGGAGAGGATATTCATTCTTTATTATGACTTTGTTCAGTTGCCTATAATCAATGAATATTCTGAGAGACCCATCTTTCTTTTGCACAAATAGGACAGGAGCACCCCAAGGAGAAACACTCGGCCTGATAAAGTCCTTCTCTAACAAATCTCTCAATTTCTCTTTCAACTCTTGCAACTTAGTGGGGACCATCCTATAAGGTGGAATTGAGATAGGTTGGGCATCGAGAAGAACATCAATCCCAAAGTCAATCTCCCTATTAGGAGGGACTCCTATCATATGCTCAGGAAACTCATTCATAATCAGGACTGACTCGAGAGTAAGAGGCTCAACATCATCAGACATAGCTCGCAGAAGGTGATACATACAACCTTTGGAAATAAGCTTCCTAACTCTAAGGTAGGAGATCAACTTTCCCTTAACTGCAACAGAATCACCCTTCCACTGTAGAACCGATTCATTTAGGAATTGGAACTTAACAATTTGGGCTCTACAATCAATGGAGTCATAGCAAGCATGAAGCCAATCTGTGCCAATGACCACATCAAAATCAATCATCTCTAACTCAATTAAATCAACAAGAGTATCCTTATGATGGATGAACACTACAAAATCTTGATAGATTCTCAGCTAGAATGGACTCACCCACTAGGGTAGAAACATCAAAAGGTTCAAGAAGATTTTCAAGAGTTCTATAAAATCAAATAGCCACATAAGGAGACACAAATGATAATGTGGCACCAGGATCCACCAAAGCATAGCAATTAGGAGTAAAGACTCGAATCATACCCATCATAAAATCTGGGGAGTTCTCCTGATATTGGCGACTACCCATGGTCTACAAACGGTTTGTAGCTTTGCTTGCGTCGGATATAGCACCTTTTTGAGTTCCTCTGGCTGGGGGCCTAGTGCAAATAATTGAACCCGGTCAGCCCACTTTGGACAATCTCTCTGAAAGTGACCCACTTAGCCACAATTAAAATATGCATCACTCCCTTCGGGGCATCTCCCCAAGTGTAGTCTGCCACACTTACCACATGGTGGCTTTCCCTATGAACCATGAGCCGCACTAGCCCGTGACTGAGATCTCTGGGATACAAAATTCTACGACCTTTAATCATTCTTATTTTTGGGCGCAGGTGCACTTGCAGATGATGGCACTAGCCCTATATGAATCTTGTTTCCATTCCTCTTCACTCTCTTTCCAACCTCATGGCTGGATGTCTTGGCCCTCTTATTCTTGAACTCTTCCTTGTTGCATTGTCTCTCCTCATCAACTTGTTAGACATAAGTCTTCAGCCTTCCAATATCCTTGTCACTCACAAGCACAGCGAGATAGCTGAGTGAACTTAAGTCCATACTCCTACATGATTATAAAGCCCTACCTCAGATTCAAAAACTCTTGTACCTTGGACACCCTTTGCTCTATTAGAAAGAAACACCTCAAGAACACTTCCTCAAAAGCTACCCAAGTCAGTAATGGGGCTTTCTCTCCTCTACCCTTCTTCCACTAATCAAACCGTATCCTAGCCACACCTTTGAGTTGGTTGGCAGCCAATTCAACTCCATCAACATCAGCCACATACATAATATGAAACACCTTCTGGAGCTCATCGATGTAGTTCGTAGGACCCTTAATAGGTGTAGACCCTATGAACTCAGGCACTGTCATGTCCAAAGTCCCACTAAGGTGAACTAGTACCCATTACCGGCAAGGCTCGGGAGAACCAACATATAACTATGCACTTGCTATGAACATTATAAGCGGTTTCTATATTCAACATACTTTCAAAAAAAGTAGACAATATTAACAAGCCAAAAGGAAATTCATATGACTAGGCCGTTGGAGCCAGGATGTCTAAAGTACGATAATTGACCGCACTTTACTTTATATAGTCTACAAAGCCTCTAGATAAGGAACAATATCTACTAAGGATCGGGACAGGCCACCCCTCATGACCAACCATACAGTACAAAAATATAAGCTCTAGACACACAAAGACTCTATAAGGACCCGGAAATTTGTTTAACGACCTCAAAGGAATTCCCTTGGCTAAACTCTTCTCAAGTACCAATAAGAGGGTCAACTTTGAGTGAGCATATCTCTTAGCGCAAATTGAACTGCGTGGCCCATGACATACCAAATTAAATCTCTTTGAATTAGCTTTCCAACACACCTGGTTTCACCTAATTCCGAGCTCGGACCAAGTAGTTATGCTCGTTTTCGTTCAGACTGTTCGTGCAGGAAATCCACACGGCCAGCCACACGGACCGTGTGGCATCAAACGGTCCGTGAGGCTGCTTTGGCCCACGAATTTCTTGCTAAAACTTTGTTCTAAATGTGTGTACTTCCTTTGTACCTTCATACGGACCCTTGCACGGTCTGTGTGACCTTAAACGGTCCGTTTACCGGACCGTTTGGTGACACTTGGTCCGAAAGAATTTTTTTCTGAAAAATTCTAAGTCTGGTGAGATGGTCCAGTAAATGGGCCGTGTGACACTAGACGGTCCGTTTACTGGACAGTGTGGATCGACTTAGTCAAAAAAATATTGCCTCCAAAAAATCCAAGTCTAAGGCCATGGACCTGTAAACGGCCCGTGTGAGCCTAGACGGTTCGTTTATCGGTCCGTATGCCTCAGACGGACCATTTCCTGCTCCATATCATTAATGACATTTTTGAAATATTGGTTTATTCTAACGAAAATTTGGTCTTTTCCCACCTTTCCTAAGCCCCCTATATAAGTAGACACCCTCATTTTTCAGCCATTTTACACTTCACTCTCTCTTTCTAAAATTCATTCCTCAAGAACTCTCCATCCTCTCTCCAAGGTTGTTCAAGCTAGGGGCCAAGGTTGTGAGTCAATTTCCTTCTCAAGTTTGTCTACAACCAGGTATGTGGGTGTTGATTCTTGGTCTCTTCCAACCAAGAAGACCCAATTCCTTCTTAAACTATTTATGAGTTTGTCTACTTAAAATGTCAATTTTACTACTTGAACTTGATATTTTGAACCATGCATGAGCTAGTTAATATTCAGAAATTTGAGTTATGTTAAGCTTGAACTATGGTGAGTTACTTGAGCTATGAACTATGAAGCTTGCATGTCCCTTTAAAGATTTTTTTTTGCATGGGTGATTTATACTACACTTTCATATGAATTTTATTATGGAATTCCTAGTCTTTACATTATACTGCTAATTTTGGATACATTCTATATTACCCATGCCATTCCTACATTTTTGCATTTCATCATACTCATGGCATTTATACATGGAAATTTTGGAGATATGGGTTAAGCCCAATTTCGATCCGCAAAGGGAGATTATAATGTGAATTTTTGTAAGACATGGGATATGACAATAAGGTGATCACTGGTATGTCTATAATCTTAGCTCTTTGAGCATCTTGGGTGCTTGCACCATCTTGTACTTGTAGATGAGCTATTCCTTGAATTGGCATCTTGAATATGATCTTGTAAATTGGCGTTAAGCCCAATTATGTCTTGAACGTTATGAACTTGCACTCGACTCTCTTGAAAGCATAAGTATATATATATATATATAAGTATTCTTGTAGGATGTGTAAGGCTTAGCACCGATGGATTGGGGGTCCTTCCCCTTTCCTTGAACTATGTGCCTACATAGGGACGGATGTAATTCGTCTATCTGTATATGATTATGATTTGTCTTGTTCTGATTCTGTAAATCCTTCCGAAAAGCGGGTCGTAAGGAAGGTGTCCATCCATCGAAAAGTGGGTCGTAAGGTGTGATGCAGATTACCCTTGGCAAGTAATCTTCTCCCTACTGATGGGAGGTGCAAATCGATCCAATTCGTGTAATAGCTCGCACGGATTTGGTTTGTCGGTTATAGTCCATCCCCGTTATATAGGAGCACTATTGCATTGCACGCATCACGCATTTCATGGCATCTTATATATTAAATTTCCATTGAATATATATTCCTTGTATATTATGTACCCTTGCCACTTAACATGATTATGCAGGTTCGGTAAGTCACGTGCATTGGCATACCCTCATACTTAGTACATTCAACGTACTAACGCATACTCTATGCCTGCATGATTTTACCATGCAGGGACCGAGCAGTTTGAGCAGTATCCGCTGGACGAGTAGTTTTTCCTTGTCTAGATATTCTGTGGTAATCCCCGTCTTTCGAGGGCATGCTTTTGTTCTTGTATGCTTTACCTATGTATGTATTTTGTTGAGGGTGAGCCCGGAACTTGTCCCGGCCCCCGTTCCTTGATTAGAGGCACTTGTTGGACTTTGTATGAACTCTTCTCATTTCGTTATCTATGGAAATATGTTCTCTCTTTTGGTTTTAGAATGTTCTCCTTTTTACTTGAATTTGAGTTCAAAAAAATTTGAGGCTTGTTTAGGGGCTCTCGGGTCCCCATTCGCCGTGTCACATCTAGGCCCCGACCCCGGGTCGTGACAACGAAGCAACCTGGAGCTCAGTAACAACAGCTGGATATCCTGTACTTCTACTAGGGAGATCTACTAGCTCCTGTACTTGTAGGATGATATGCCAGTCCCCCGTGAGGGACGTCAGTACGAGAAAATGTACTAAATATGTAAGGTAGGAAGTCATGTATATAAAATAAGAACTCAAATGAAATCATAAACTAGTATGTACGGATAAGAAACCACCTTTAGTCATACTATGGAATCATGTACTTTATATCCTTTTTATTACTTTACCTTTATTTACTGTATAATCTGTGCATAATATATCATGTAAATGACCAGCTGATCAATGGTAAATCAATATTGGAATCGACCCATGCTAGGCTTTCCTTTCACCTGTGGGATATCCCTCATAATATGGGATCAACCCATGCTAGGTGATTCTTCCACCCCTGGGATACCACCCATTAATAAGCAACATTGATTTATCTTTTATTTACTTTTTGAGATGATTCTTTTGGTGGTTATAACATTTAGAGTTGTAGGGTTGTAGACATAATATGTGACATATAAACGATCATGCAAGACAATACCACAATGAAATGAGAGTTACACAACTAATGAAATGCGTAGGAGATTAAACAACACATGGACTGTACTTAGTGGAAAAACACTCATGTATCTTTAGTATTTGACAATGGCTATGTATGGGAACATATGAACATGGTAAAGAGTGTAGACATAGTTATTAGTTATGTCGTAGTTGGTAAGTGCCTTTATGTTCCAAGGAAGAACCTAGATTTCATGCCAAATAATATGGAAATGAGTTGTCTTACATACCTCATTGTGCTACGTCATTATTACCTCGGAGTAGTATCCTTTTCCTCCAAATACTTATCTACAATATAGTAGGTGAAAAAACTAGTATTAGCAGCTAATAAACACATTTTGGCAGTCCAGTTCTACCCAAAAATAGTAATCGGGCAGCAAGCTCGTAATTATCAACCAAAGAGTATTCTTTCAACCTTTCCACTCCTAATTGTATTTTCTAATACACATTCTAATATACATGTCATATCCAGCTTGTTTTTGTCCCACAACAGTGTTACAAGAGCTCATAAAGTACAACATACAACAACTCTACACAATACGCAAGTAGGCAACGTAACATTACGTCCTTTCACTACATTTCGACGTTAACCATTCCAAATCTGTGTCAACCTCAACAAACTGTCGTCTACATATTTTCACAAAAAAACAGTCCTAAAACAATCCCAAAACAGTCCCCATGTAGATGGAGGATATGCAACAACAATTCCCAATTAGCAATCCACAAATTCCTACTAAGAGCGTAATTTAAGATATCATATAAGAACTCATTTTTGCGAAAGATACAAATGGTGCAGCAGCTTTCTTTCATCACTACAGAACTAATCCTTGTTAAAAACATAAACCTTATTTAATAATTCAGCTAACATACAAGAGAAAAGCCTCTTAATAAACAAGAAAAGTGTACAACAATCTTTGGAACACATGCTGTCCGAAATTCCCGCACAAGTATAACCAACATACTCTTCACGTTTTTCATGAAAATATTGCACTAAATACATAGGTATTCTTACTTGCGTTAACCTCCAAGATTTAGGGCTACTCCAAGAACCCTAAAGTCTTGTTATGGCTGCTTTGTAGTGGAAAGAGAGAGCAAGGAGAAACTTTGAATAAAATATGATTTTTGGCTCTATGAAAATGACTTAAAGTTGCTGGATTTTAATCCCTTTTAAAGGACCACTTTTGGACGACTTCCTTTTACATTTGAAGCCTTATGTTATTAAGGTGGTGATGCAGCAACTTGGCCCTTCCACTTGGACCTTATTGGGCTTCAATTTGATAGACTTTGCAGCTAACGTTTTCTTTCTACTTTCACTTAGTTTGGGCCCTATTTGTGAAGTGGGTTGTGAATGTAATTTGTTCCTTTTCCTATTCATCTTAGGCTGAAAATATTGTCCCTTTATGATGCTAAACCATGGGCCCAAATTACACCCTTAACTCGGGGTTTATTCTTTATCGGACGTGAATAAATTCGGTGTTGGGCCTCATCTCCGTCTACCTAGCCCATTTAAGCTAGGCACATAGCTGGATCACTTGCTAGCTTCCTAAGTCATAGAAGCACCTCACTTCTTTCACTTTGTTTAAGGCCGCTATCTCCTCAATTGACCTAAAACTTATATAAACTCGGTCATCTTGAGCATTAGACATACATATAGCCCTCTAATCTGAAATTCAAGCACTTTTAAAAATGTGTGTTGATTTGACCCTGCCATGTCATGTTTCATATGCATAGGACTAGTACATGTAAGATATGGGGTGTTACAGGCGGGTTTATCCTCAAGGATTCACGGACTCTAGTTGTGTCTAGTGTATCCTGTCTACCCGCTCTTTGTCTCGTAGTAGGTGTTGTGAAAACCTGGGCTAGAGTTTGGATAGCCTAGCAAAGCTTAGCATTAGAAAGCTCGACTCGTGGAGGCTGCTCAGCAAGGATGGTTGGACCTATGGGTTTTTCATTTTCCTGAGGCTCAGGTGGTTAACATTCTATCTGGCGGGATGCCCTCTACCTCTAACAGTTCTTCTTGGAGGCATGCTTCACAATTCTGCAAATGCATAGCGCATGAAGTAGAATAGAGTTTAATAGAGTTTCAACTCTATCGCATGAATTAGATCGTGGAAGAAGTGTAACCATTCCAAATATCCTATAGCCTCTTGCTAATGAAGTCTGGTGCACAACATACCTATAAACAAGACTCTACTATACACGACTTCATAGACTCCCCAGGATACTTGAACTCTGTGCTTTGATACTAAGTTTGTCATGCTTCGGAGGGTACAACAGATGTGGCTGGCACCCAGAGACTATTGCTACTCCCCAAGTGAACTACTTGACCTTATCACATTCATCCATTCAACATAACTGACCAATCAGTAGAAGACTAAAGATAAATAATGGTATAGAAAAAGAAAAGAAAAGAAAAGAAAAGAAAAGAAAAAAAGTCAAAGAGAAATGATTCTAGCTTGAAAAACAAAGAAAATAAATGAAAATCTAAAGGGAAACTACTCCAGCTAGAAAAGAAAAGAATACATATAAAAAGCAAATAGAAAATGGTTCCACTGGATACATGGTTCATGTGTGGCCTCCATGGGTTCTAGTCTGATTATATTATCAGGTGTGTATCGTAGAACAGACATACATCATGATTACTTGACATTTGCACGACATTGCTTGCATTTCATTCTATTTCATATTATTTATTACTTGACAATTTATATATGTACTAAGTGTGATGTATTCAATGACTTGAAACTTGTGATTGTCAGGATTGAACTGTTAAGGTGTTGTGACATGTGTTGAATGACTTGAGCCTTGTGTATTGGAAAGATTGGACTATTGAGACACTATGATATGAGATTGTAATTATTTATATTATCTATACTGTGTATGTTGATTTTTCCTACGTGTAGGTTTTGTAGTTCGGAGGTTATGGTTGGATTAGAAGAAATGCTTATTTATTTATTTATTCTCGACCTTTGATTAGGTCCTCTAGTTGTGTGCTATGGTGCTTACCCTTGTTTTTCTACACTTGTGTGTAGATTATTAGTCCGGGTCTTGCTGACGTTCTTCTTCCTGTATTGGATGAGCTATTGACCGTTGAGAGGTAGTTACTTATTGCTTCAGCATACTCTCAAGACTGTCAAATATTTTACTAGTTTTGTTCTATTTTAGAGACAAAAAATATTGAGACTTGTATCACTTCTTCTTATTTTGATGTTTTAGAGACTTGTACCTTGTGACAACCAATTCTAGGATGGTTTAGTTGGATTTATGCCTTATAACCTTGTTATTATTAATGTTATGTTATTTTAGTTTCTGCATTATGTTGTATTATGTTGTTGTGACCTGCTTAAGATGACATATTCAGATGAGTATAGACAAGTGACATCATACCCAATTTCAGGTCGTGACATGTTGATGGCATGTAATGCATTGAAAGCCACTTTCATTTGTTTTATAGTATGAGTTTAATGTATGCATTGGTTTTTAGTACTATTTTGTTTTAGAAAATTTGATAATGTACTCTGATTTTTAAAATTGATTCTGATAGGAGACATACCACCTTTCCAACTTGGAAAATTGGTTTTTGAGATAAAAGAGGCATTAAGGATGTGCTTACTTTTTACTTAACTGGTCGAGAAAACCACCAATCCTTTAATCACTAATTTAGTTATATTTATACATCCTTGATATAATAACGAGAGAAATATTATAGCTGTGCTCAATAATGTATTAGTCGTGGTTTAAGTTCTGAGTATACTACTAATAGCCACGATTCAAGTATCGAGCGCACTAGTTCTTAGTCAGGATCCAATCTCGACAAGTCATATATAATTGATTTCATGGTAAGGTATTGACAAACTAATGTTTTTGTTGTAAAACTTATCTTCATATCCATCACCTTTCACCAGAATAATTGGTTATTTTTGCACCTTCAGGTCTTCTAGAGGGCCGATTGGTTTATGTTTGATGTGTTGTACCTTTTAAGCTTATGAGGGTTAGTTAGGTTACTGTGTGATTATAATTTTGTATTTTATGTCGATTTAATAGTTTGTCATATGATTGTCTTAGAAGTTGCCTTTATATCACTGTTCCTCTATTTGATTAGATTGGATTGACCTTTTTAGGATGTTACGATGAGTAGTGGTGATTTTCACTAGTATATCTTCAATTAGTTGACTTCCATAATAGGATCTTAGTATAATTGGATTGTTTGGATAACACCTCTAGCTATGTTTCTTTGATTTTATTACTTGTTTCCTTTATCCTATTATCTTGCCTCTACTTACTTTTACCTGCTTTTTATACTTGTTTTATCTTTAGAGCTTAGTTGACTTATGCTTATTGCGTACCATTCCATTAGTACTCATGCTACACTTTTGTGCCTTGTAGATCAAATTAATACTAAAAACCTGGAATTAGCTATGAATGTTACTGTCAATCTGTTGCTATTTTACTCGTAGATAAAGAAAATCAATTGCTAAAAAGAACTAGCTATGGATTTTGCTATTTAGATAAAAAATTTGTTGATTGCCACATTGTTTTTAGTAATTATAATACAAGTTCTCGCTATTGGTGTGTGCTTCACATGGGATAAGTATAGTTCAAAGGATTGGAGTGAGCTTCTGGAGTATGGAGCTGTCCTTCTCCTTCTATTTTAGCTATACTGGGAGGATACTCTAGGGGGACAACACATAAAAAAACATTGTTGGTTCTCAAGAAATCCACTTGGTCTTGTCACTTGTACAATTAGCAAAAGACTAAAAAGAATTAAAGAAATAGTCATGTCGACTTAGGGATGTCATAATCAATAAGAAGGTAATTCAAGATATAAACCATCAATAACTCTATCTCAATGAAATGGGTTTTAATAGACTCAAAAGTACATCATCTGACCCAGTCTATAAAGCCTCTACGAACTATCGAGAAAGTGCTAAGACAAGCCCAAGGCTACCTTAAAACTATGAAAAGAAAGGCATAAACTAATAATGAAAGATAATCCTCTGAGTGTTAGGTGGCCTCACAAAAACTCTAGGAATGCTCAAAATCTTCAATGAATCATCTGCTAAGGGTCCCTAATACCTGTATTTGCATCATGAAAGATGCAGCGTAATGACGTCAGTCGATGGAATGTATGGTATATAATATGGCTAAGTAGAACAACATGCATTAAATATACTCAAAGAAAGAATTAGCTCAACTTTACATCAATATGACATGAAAGTTTAAAAATACAAACAATGTTTTCATCAAACATCAATTTAGACATACAACTCGATAAAATAATCTATTTACTCTAAGGAAGTTTTTCTAACCGAAAATCACCATTTATTAGCTAATGATGATAATAAAATTTTGTGTTGTTTCCGTAGCCATTTATTATCTTATTAAAGTAAGTGACGCAAAACACAACTCATGAATCCATATAAAATCCCTCAAGGAGGATAAGAAGTTGCTAGAATCAATGATCACGATCCTACCCTTTGCTGCCTATGTAATTTATGGGGTTAAAGTTACCTCTATTCTAGTACTTACCCAAATTGATGATCAATACTATTATCAAAACTTGTATATATGCTCATATGTTTAATCAAGTAAAATACTTAAATTATATCATTTAGTCTCATTAGACTTTCAGTCAAAACTCATACTCATCTCAAATTATCATCATCATCTTCAATAATACTATGCTTTAAAAATCATTTATATCATTATTACAATGTTTACTCAAACCATCACTTAACTCAATACTCAATTTCATCAAAACTCATTTAAAATATGTATTAACTCAATCATCAAATAATGCATGGAAAAGCCATGATCATTAACTCAATTCAAATTCATGGAAAGTTAAATGTGAATGATAGTAAATTAACAATAATCACAATCCATAAATATATGAAATTCAATAAAAGAAGAATTAATAGAATTGAAATTCAAAACTAAATTTTTAACTCAACTCAATACTTAATTTAAAACAAAACTTAAACATTGGGCACGTGGACAAAGTCAATCTACTGCTATGATAGCGTTACATACTTGAAAAGATTAAAACTTTATTTGAAATAAAAAAGACCTTGGAAGAATTGCTCATGCCACGCCCCGGGAGGGTACCTTAGAGACTATTACAAGTCCCTAAGTGAACCACTTGGCCTCATCACACTCGTTCAATCAATAAACTCCACTAATCAGCGGAAGACAAAAGCAAAGTAAATGGGCACATCTCATCATCTAGTCTTAAAGTATATCAAATAGATAAAAGGCTAGTAGAAAGAACTAGCTCACAATCTTAACAATCAACATGCGATGAAGTCTCTATTACTATCAAGTGGTGCCAATGATAGACATATGGCTACCTCAATAAAAAATAAAGCTAATCAAGTTTAACTCTAAAGTAAGATGAAATAAAGATAATGAATCCTCTGAAGTAGGGGAGGCTCACCAATCAACTGAATGT
Organism: Solanum rostratum; assembly: GCA_029948455.1. NCBI lineage: Eukaryota > Viridiplantae > Streptophyta > Magnoliopsida > Solanales > Solanaceae > Solanum > Solanum rostratum. The sequence goes on from CM057049.1 coordinate 20,835,526, forward strand.
TTCAAATCCTCAAAGATGCGCCTATTGATGATCTCTAATCTCTGTCTCTGCATCATATGACGATGCAACATCAAATGGCGTCAGTACATGGAATGTATGTTTTGTAAAATAGCTTAATGAAATAGAAACAAGTAGAATGATGTAGAACAACATCAACTTAGAACAATCATCGAATCAGAATGTCAAATGTCTACCTAAAGCAAGAACAAAGAGTAGACAAGTGACCCATCAACTAATCAAACCTCATCAATTAAATCAGGCTCAGCTCAATGGAACTCCACTCAACCCATCTCATCTCATCTCGACTCTGAGTACTCAATATGGGAAATTTCTAAGAGTTTCTCTTATCAGACAATAATCACTTATGAGCCAGTGATTGTACAACATTCCACCGGTGTTGCCATGGTTGTTCAGTACTTGCCAGGTAGAGAACGAATTGAAACCATGATGGACAAGTCCAAGATAAAGTTAACTATAAACAAGTCCTCTATTGTTTCAGGGACTTCTATCAAGAGGGAACCTCAATGTAATGTAATGGTTCTAATCCACACCTATGCTTGGAAACATTGTTAATGAGTGCGAGTTGGTATTACTCTAACCCATTTTGGTGCTCGATAATCCTCCCAATACTTAATTCTCATAAGTCAATCAATCCCAATGAATCCATCTCAATCAAATCATTCGATTAGCCTCTTGGAGGCACTATCATTGAATTAGTGTCATAGAGACTCTAATCATCTCATCAATCAACATCTCAATCAATAGCTCAAGGCTTAGAACAATCATTAGGGAGCAATCGAATAGACAAATTATTAGAGTTCATTTATGGAGACTCATAGAGCTATCAAGTTCTATCAGCTCTTCATCATTCTCACATCACAATTACAATCGACGTTCTCAAATCAAGGCTCTAGAATCATTCCCTAAGTTCATTCATGCACGCATTCAAAAATAATAATGTAAGGTTATACAATATCTCATGATAAATATTCAAATCAGGAAAACAAGTTTATAATGATCATCAAAATAGGAAAATACATGTAATTAATATAATTTTCAAGGAAACCCATCAAGAATCATGTATGTAGACTCATTAGATTTAAACTCTTCTATGACCATCTATGGGGCACATGAGAGAACAATCTTATGAGTTTACTTTAACCTTACATACCTGGTGGGAAGCTCTAACAATTAATTTTCAAGACTTCACCCTTGAATTCTCCAATCTATGTGTCTCTCTTCTCTTCTCTCCTCTAAAGTCCTAATCGTTTTTCAAGACATTGAATGGACTTAGAGTGGGATTTAAGACCTTTTTTACACTCAAATGACCTATTTTGATCGTGTTTTGAGTTTAGGGGTAGTTGGAAATTTCCAGAATGCCCCTCTCAAAAATTAGACAAATTTCAACTTCGGAATACCCAGTCCGCGACGCGGACTAGGCACGCTACAATGTATTTTTTTCCAAAAGTTTTATGAACGAGTTTTTCCTAATCCCATAGAAAAAAATTTAAAAAAAACTAAGGCACATCCGCGACAGGGGCGCGACGCTCCTCTATCGTGCAGAGACACTATTTTTTGTTTCGGATAGAAAACTTACCTTTTGATCTGATGGCTGTAAATATCGTATGAGACCATTTTCCCACCCAATATTTCATGTTGATTGCATATCTAGTCTCAGATTGACCATCTGAACATGAAAAGATGCATTACGCGCATACCTCTCCTCTAAGGGCATTTCGGTAATTTTTATTGGGTGTTACATCATCTCCCCCTTGGGATCATTCATCTTCAAATGATGAGTAAAGGTGGATACAAAGGCACGAATAGGCTCAAGACTCATCTCAACATTCACATCTATCAATCAAACTCTCGACTTCTCATCAATCTCAATCAACAATATTAGGACTCAAGAATAGACCAATCAATTTCAATCAATGGTATGGAAATTGGCTTCAACATTCTCATCATTAGGCACGGACAGGTGGATATTTGGATCTCATCTTTTCCTCTGCTTCCCATGTGGCTTCTTCAACGAATTGATTTCTCCATAGGACTTTGACTAAGGCTATCTCTTTGGTCCTCAACTTGCTAACCTAATGATCAAGGATTTAGATTAGAATCTCTTCGTAGGACAAGCTACCCTTCACTCCAATACTCTCAATAGGGATCACCAAGGAAGGATCTCCCAAATACTTATTCAACATCGAAACGTGGACACATGATGAATTTTGTCTAATTTGGAAGGCAACTCCAACTCGTAAGCAACCTCCCGAATTCTCTTCACAATTTGATAAGGATCAATATAGCGAGGACTCAATTTCTCCTTCTTCCCAAATCTCATGACACCCTTAATAGGTGACACTTTAAAATATACCCACTATTTACCTTGTATCACACCCCGGGAGGGTACCCTTGGTGTGGCCGACACTCACAGACTATTGCTAGTCCCCAAGCAAACCACTTAGCCTTATCATATCATTCAATCAATAAACTCTACTGAACAGCGGAAAGTGAAAGTAAGTAAATGGGAACATATTGCCTAAAGTTTCATAATAAATAGATAATACTAAAGGCTAGTAGAAAGAACTAGCTCACATGTTTCAACATCAACACTCAACCATCGTCTGTGAGGCCTCTATTACTAATCATGTGGTGCCAATTTCAGACCCATGGCTACCCTAATCAAAATAAAGAAATAGTCCAATCTCTAACTCTAAAGTAAGATGAATAAATCGTGGTGGATCTTCCGAAGTAGGAGAGGCTCACCAAATCAGCTGCAATCTCAAATCTTCAATGGAGCGCCTGTTGACGATCTCTAGTACCTGCCTCTGCGTCATAAAATGATGCAGTCCAGAGTGGACATCAGTACTTGGAATGTACTGGTATGTAAAATAGCTGAGTGAAACAGAAATAGGTAGAATAATATGGAAATAAAATCAACTCTAAATAACATCAAGATAACATCAAATCGTCAAGTGTCTATGCAAGAATAAAGAGTAGACAAGTGACATATCAATAACTCAAACTCATCAATAGTCTCAAATTCATCTCAAAGGAGCTTACCTCCTCTTATCTAATCTCATACTCGGAGTACCCAAGGAAGAAAATTTATGAGAGTTTCTCTTATCCGACAATAATCACTTATGAGCCAGTGAATGTACAACAATCACGTTGATGTTCCCACAGTCGTTTCAAACTTGCCAGGTAGGATACGCTCAAAAACCATATCAGGTCACCCAATATGGAGTCAAACTTAATAAGTCCACTATTGCTTTCGGGGACTATTACTCTCGAGGGAACCATAACATATGTGATAGTTCTATGCCTCACCTACGTTTGATGACGTAGTTTGACGAGTTCAAGTCAGACTAACTCTCCCTCTTTCGGTGCTCGATACTCCTCCAATGACTCAATACTCATAAATCCTACATCTCAATTCCCAACCAATCTTATAAGGACTCACTCCTTGTAAACGACCGGTATCTCATAGGGACTTTAGCCCTTTTATCAATCATCTAATAGGGTCCTTGACCCTCTCATCAATCACTCAAGATTGTATAACAATCATTAGGAAGCAAGTGAATAGACACATCGGTAGAGTCAATTTATAGAGACTCACAAGACAATCAAATTATGTCAACTCATCATCATTCTCATCATAATCAACAATCTCAACTCAAGGCTCTAGACTCAATTCTCAAGTTCAATATGCATGCCTTTCAAGTTAGTCATGTAGGGTTTGCGAATTCTCATGAAAATATTCAATTTAAGAAAACAAATAGTATTATGATCATCAACATAGAAAACATGTAATTTCAAGTCAATTTTTCAAGAAACACCATCAACAATTCATGCATGTAGACTCTTGAACCATCAACTCATCTATGACCTCTATGGGGCATATGTTCTCAAGTGTTTGAATTGTACGCTCTGCCTCACCATTTGTCTATGGATGAAAGGAAGTTCTCAGGTTCACCTTAGTACCAAATCCCTTTTGGAACGATCTCCAAAATTGGGAGGTAAATTGAGCTCCATTGTCCGAGATGATGAACAAGGGAACCCCATGCAACCTCACAATCTCCTAAATGTACAACTTGGTGTACTCCTTCGCAGTGTTAGTTGTCTTAACTGGCAAGAAGTGAGTTGATTTAGTCTTCTATCCACGATCACCCATATCAAGTCATGTTGCTTTCAGGACTTTGGAAAACCGATAACAAAGTTGATATTAATCATCTCCCACTTCCATTCTGGAATCTCAAAGTTCTGAGCCAATCTACATGGCATCTGATGCTCAAATTTCACTTACTGGCAATTTGGGCACTTCGAAACTAATTTCTCAATGTCCCTCTTCATTCCATTTCACCAATAGACTTCTCTTAAGTCGTGGTACATCTTGGTAGAGCCGGGATGAATGGAATACCTAGTGTTGTGGGCTTCTGCCATGATCTTGTCTCAAATTCAATCAACATCTGGGACACACAACCTACTTTGGTATCTCAAGACTCCATCTCCCACTGTGGAGAAGATCTTCACTTTCTGTTCGTGGACAGCCTCCTTCAATTGGAGTGTGACAGGATCTTGGTCTTGCTTCCCCTTCACCTCCACCACTAAGGATGAAGTAGACCTATGAACGTTGATACCTTTTTCATCATTCTCCTCCAATTGAACTCCCAGTTGAGCCAACCAATGCACTTCCTTGGCTAGCTCCTTCCTTCCTTCTTCCACATGGGTTGTACTACCCATTGACAACCTGCTAAGAGCGTCAGCAACAACATTAGCTTTACCTGGGTGGTAGTGGATGCTCATGTCATAATCCTTGATCAATTCCAACCATCTCCTCTATCGCAGGTTGAGCTCTTTCTGACTAAAAACATAATGCAAGCTCTTGTGGTCAATGAACACATCCACATGCACTCCATACAAGTAGTGGTGCCAGATTAAGTGTGAATACCATTACTGCCAACTCGAGATCATGGGTTGGGTATTTCCTTTCATAAACCTTGAGTTGCCTGGAAGCATAGGCTATCACTTTCCCTCTCTGCATCAGTACACATCCCAGTCCAACCCTCAAAGCATCACAATAAATTATAAAGCATTCTGTCCCCTCGGGCAAGGTAAGGACTGGTGCAATAGTCAATTTCGTTTTCAATTCTTGGAAACTCTTCTCACATTCTTTCGACAACTGAAACTTAACCTTTTTCTGAGTCAATTTAGTCAATGGTAAGGATAGGGAAGAAAATTCCTCAACAAATTTGCGGTAGCATCCTGCTAACCCCAAGAAACTTCTAATGTCAGTCGAAGTGGTCGGTCGGGGCCAATTCTTAACCACTTCAATCTTTTGGGCATCCACTCGAATACCATCACCGGAAACAACATGGCCTAGAAAGACTGGTGACTTAAGCTAGAACTCACACTTTGAGAATTTCGCATACAACTCATGGTCCTTAAGAGTTTGGAGGACAACCCTGAGATGGTTAGAATGCTCCTCCTCACTTCTCGAATACACCGAAATGTCGTCGATAAACACAATCACAAACATATCAAGATATTATCTGAATACTCTATTCATCAGGTCCATAAAGGTTGCAGATGCGTTCGTCAACCCAAAGGACATGACCAAGAACTCAAAATGGCCAAACCTAGACCTAAAGGCTGTCCTTGGAACGTCACATTCCCTCACCTTCAACTGGTGGTAGCCAGACCTAAGGTCTCTCTTGGAGAAACAAGCGGTTCCCTGAAGTTGGTCAAATAAATCTTCTATCCTTGGGAGAGGATATTTGTTCTTTATCGTGACCTTGTTTAGTTGCCTATAATCAATACACATTCTTAGAAACCCGTCTTTCTTTCGCACAAATAGGACAAAAGCACCCCAAAGTGAAACACTTGGCCTAATGAAGCCCTTCTCTAGCAAATATTTCGGTTGTTCTTTCAATCCTTTCAACTCAGCAGGGGCCATCCTATAAGGTGGAATCGAAATAGGATGGGTATCTAGAAGAACATCAATCCCAAAGTCAATCTCCTTATCAGGAGGGACTCCAGGAAGATCGTCAGGAAATACTTCCAGAAACTTATTAACAATCGGAACTGACTAAAGAGTTGGGGACTCGACATCATCAGATTTCACTTGCACAAGGTGATAGATACAACCTTTGGAAATAAACTTTCTGGCTCTAAGATATGAGATAGACTTTCCTCTAGGTGTAACAGAATCACCCTTCCACTCTAAAACCGGTTTACTAGGAAATTGGAACTTAACGATTTGGGGTCTACAATCAACAGAGGCATAACAGGCGTGAAGCCAATCCATGCCAAGAATCAAATCAAAATCAACTATCTTCAACTCAATCAAATCAACAAGAATATCCCTATGATGGATGGACACTACACAAGCTCTGTAGATTCTCTCTGCTCGAATAGACTCACCCACTGGAGTAGAAACATCAAAGGGTTCAAGAAGACTCTTAGGGGTTCTATCAAATCGACTGACAACATAAGGAAATACAAACGACAATGTGGCACCCAAATCCATTAAAACATAACAATTAAAAGTAAATACTTGAATCATACCCATCACCACATTGGGGGAGTTCGCCTGATCTTTGCGACTACCCATGGCATACAAGGTGTTTGTTGCCCCGCCTGCGTCTGATGTAGTGGCCCTCTGGTTTCCTTTGACTGTTGGAGCTGGTGTAGTCGATTGAGCCTGGTCGGCCCGCTTTAGACAATTCCTCTTGTAGTATCCTGCTTGGCCACAACCATAACACACATAATTCCCATCACGGCACCTCCCTAAGTGCGACTTGCAACACTTATCACACGGCAGCTTACCCTGCGAGCCTTGAGCTACACTGGCTTGTGATTGGGATTCATGGGTTCCAACATTCTGAAATCTTTGATCATACCTGCCTCTAGGCATAGGTGCACTAGTAAATGATGGTGCTGGAAGTCGATTATTATTGCCTTTCCATCCAACCTCGCGGCTGGATGTCTTAGCCCTCTTACGCTTGAACTCTTCCTTGTCATGTTGTCTCTCCTCGTCAGCTTGTTGCACAAATGTCATCAGTTGTTCGATGTCCATATCACCTACAAACATAGCTCCTCTCCCATCTCTCTTGGGTCCTCTATTCAACCCATCAACACACATCTGTATCCTTCCCCTCATGTCAGCAACCATGTCCGGAGCATAGCGAGATAGTTGTGTGAAATTTAGCCCATACTCCTGCACAGTCATAGAGCCCTGTTTTGGATTCCAGAACTCCTTTACCTTAGATTCTCTTTTCTCTCCTGGGAAGAACCGTCCCAAGAAGGCCTTCTCAAACACTGTCCACGTCAAACACGGAGCATCATCCCTTCTACCCTTCTTCCATTGGTCGAACCACAATCTTACCACACCCTTGAGTTGGTAGGCAGCCAGTTCAACCCTTTCAGCATCAGCCACATGCATCACTTGGAACACCTTCTCAAGTTCCTCCACATAGTTCTCAAAATCTTCGGTAGACGTAGACCCCGTGAACTCAGGCGGATTCATCCTCAAAAGTTCTCAGACTCTATAGGTCTCATGAAGTTCTGGTCTACATGTCCCTTGTCTCACATCAGGTGCTGTGACAGCCTGGGCTAGAGCTCGAATAGTCTGGCGTAGCTCCGCATTAGAGACCTCATCTTGAGGGGGTTGCTCAACAGGGATAGCTTGATCCACGGGCTCCTTGGGTACTTAAGGCTCAGGTGGATTTATAGCTTGCCTGACAGGACGTCCCATTCCTCTGACAGCTCTTCTGAGAGGCATGTTGTCAATTCTACACACGTAGAGCACAAATTAGAAGAGAGATTTCATAGAGCTTAACTCTATCACATGAATTGGAATGAGAAGAAAAGGGTAACAATTTCCTAATATCCTATAGCCTCCTACTTATGAAATGAGGTCGACAACACACCCATAAACAAGACTCTACTAGCCACGACTTCATAGACTCCCTAAGACACTTGAATTTTGTGCTCTCATACCAAGTTTGTCATGCCTCGGGAGGGTAACCTTGGCGTGGCACTCAAAGACTATTGCTAGACCCCTAGAAAACCACTTAGCCTCATCACATAATTCAATCAGTAAACTCTATTGAATAGCGAAAAGTGAAAGGAAGTAAATGGGCACATCTCACCAAATGTTTCATAATAAATAGATAATACTAAAGGCTAGTAGAATGAACTAGCTTTGTTTCAACATCAACGCTCAACCATTATTTATGAAGCCTCCATTACTAATGATGTGGTGCCAATGGCAGACCCATGGCTACCCAAATCATAATAAAGAAATAGTCCAATCTCTAACTCTAAAGCAAGATGAATAAATCATGGTGGATCCTCCAAAGTAGGGGAGGCTCACTAAATCAGCTACAATCTCAAATCTTCAACGGAGCACCTATTGACGATCTCTAGTAACTGCCTCTGCATCAAAAAGTGATGCAGTCCATAGTGGACATCAATACTTGGAATGTAATGGTATATAAAATAGCTGAGTGAAACAGAAACAGGTAGAATAATATGAAAATAACATCAACTCAAAATAACATCAAGATAACATCAAATCATCAAGTGTCTATCTATGCAAGAATAAAAAGTAGACAAGTGACACATCAATAACTCAAACTCATCAATAGTCTCAAACGCATCCTCAAAGGAGCTCGCCTCCTCTTATCTCATCTCAACTCATCTCAGACTCGGAGTACTCAAGGTAGGAAATTTATGGAAGTTTCTCTTATCCAACAACAATCACTTATGAGTCAGTGAATGCACGACAATCATGCTGATGTTGCCACAACTATTCCAAACTTGCCAGGTAGGGAACACTCAAAACCATATCAGCTAACCCAATATGGAGTCAAACTCAATAAGTCCATTATTGCTTTCAGGGACTATTACTCTCAAGGGAACCATAATATATATGATGGTTCTATGCCTCACCTACATTTGGCGATGTAGTTTGACGAGTTCGAGTCGAACTACCTCTTCCTCTTCGGTGTTCGATACTCCTCCCATGACTCAATGCTCATAAGTCCTGCATCTTAATTCTCAGCCAATCTCATAGGGGCCACCCCCGTCAATGACCGGTATCTCATAGGGACTTTAGCCCTTTCATCAATCATCTCATAGGGTCCTTGACCCTCTCACCAATCTTCTCATAAATGACTCAAGATTTTATAACAATCATTAGGAAGCAAGTGAATAGACATATCGGTAGAGTTCATTTGTAGACACTCACAAGACAATCAAATTATGTCAACTCATCATCATTCTTATCGCAATCAACAATCCCAACCCAAGGCTCTACACTCAATTCTCAAGTTCAATATGCATGCCTTTCAAGTTAGTCATGTAGGATTATGCAAATTCTCCTGAAAATATTCAATTTAAAAAGACAAATAGTAATAATGATCATCAACATAAAAAACATGTAATTTCAAATCAATTTTTCAAGAAACACCACCAACAATTCCTGAATGTAGACTCTTGAACCATCAACTCATCTATGACCTCTATGGGACACACGAGAGAACAATCCCATCTTTTTAGTTTAGTCGCACATATCTGGGATGCAGCTACCAACCAAGCACGTCAGGGACCTCTTCACAAATCTCTCAACTCAAGTTGTTCTCTCCTCTCCTCAAGCTCTAGCTTTGGTAAAGTATTGGGATAGGACTTAGAATAGGGTTTTAGACCCTTTTTACGTCAAAATGACTTCATTAGATTGTGTAGAGAGTTTGGGAGGGGTGAAAAATTGACCGAAGTACCCCTCATAATAATTTAGAAATTCTCCACTCGAAAAAGACGGTCGCGTACAATGTATTTTCAGAAAAAAAGTTTTTGAATGTGTTTTTTTCAATCCCGTCAAAAATTTTCAAAAGAATACAAGTGATTGTCCACGATGGGTGTGCGACGCGCCCCTGCCGCGTACCAACACTGTTTTGCACTTCATATAAAAAAATTATCTTTTGATCGGGTCGCTCTAAAAATCGACCGAGACCATTTTCCCACTCAATTTTGCGTGCTGATCACAAATTTGGCATTAGATTAGCCATACGAGCATTGGAAGATGCATTATGCGTATACACTCTCCCTAGGGACATTTTGGTAATATTACCGGGCGTTACACCTTGAACTCCAAGTCTCTCCTCCTGACATCAGTATAAGATTTCTCGAAACTCTGTGCAGTCTTTTACCTCTCTTTGATGACCTTAACCTTTTGCATTAATTGGTGGACAAAATCAGTCCCAATCAACTCTGCTTCTCCAACCTAAAACCACTTTATTGGCTATCTACATCTCCTCTTATACAAAGCCTCATAGGGATCCATTTGAATGCTTGCATGATAACTATTGTTATATGCAAACTCAATCAATGGTAGGTGATCATACCAATTTCCCTTAAAATCAAGAACAAATGCTTTCAACATATCCTCTAACGTCTGAATCGTACGCTCTGCCTGTCTATTTTTCTGTAGGAAAAAAGGGTGTACTCATATTCACCTTGGTACCCAATCCTTTTTTGAATGACCTCCAAAATTTGGAGGTGAATTAAGCCTCTCTATCCAAGATGATGGATAAGGGAACTCAATGCAACCTCAGAATCTCTTGGATGTATAGGTTGACATACCCTTCCGCAGTGTTGGTTATCTTAACTGCTAAGAAGTGAGCCAATTTGGTCATCCTATTTACAATCACCCATATCGAATCACGTTGCTTTCAATATCTCGGTAGACTTGTAATGAAGTCTATATTGATTATCTCCCACTTCTATTGGGGAATCTTACATTTTCTGGCCAATCCACATGGTCTTTGATGCTCAACCTTTACTTGCTTGCAATTCAGGCACATTGAAACAAACTAAGCAATATCTTTCTTTATTCCACTCTACCATTAGACTTCCCTCAAGTCGTGGTACATCTTGGTGAAGCCAGGATGAATGGAATATCTAGAACTATAGGATTCAGCCATAATCCCCTCTCGAACACCATCCACATCTGGAACGCACAATATACTCTAGTACTTCAACACTCCATCTCCCCCTTTTGAGAAGACCATAACTTTCTGTTTGTGCACAGCCTCTTTCAAATGAAGTATGACAGGATCTCGGTCATGCTTTTTCTTTACCTCTGCAAGTAAGGATGAAGCAGACCCATTCCTAACATCAACTCCTCCCTCATTATTCTCCTTAAGTTGAACTCACAATCGAGCAAATCGATGCACTACTTTAGCTAGCTCCTTCTTTCCCTACTCAGAATATTATGTGCTACCCATTGATAACCTTCTAAGAGCGTCAGCAACAATGTTAGCTTTACCTAGATGGTACAGAATGCTCATGTCATAATCCTTGAGCAACTCCAACTATCTCCTCTGCCGCAGCTTGAGCTCTTTCTAACTAAAGACATACTGCAAGCTCTTGTGGTCAGTGAACACATCCACATGCACTCTATAAAAGTAATGGCGCCAAATTTTAAGTGCAAACAACACCGCTGCCAACTCAAGATTATAGGTCAGATAGTTTCTCTCATGAACCTTAAGTTGTCTAGAAGCATAGGTTATCACTTTCCTTCTTTGCATCAACATACATCCCAATTCAACTCTCGAAGCATCACAATAGATCACAAAGTCCTCTGTCTCATCGGGCAAGGTTAAAACCGGTACAGTGGTCAGTCTCATCTTCAACTCTTGGAAACTCTTCTCACATTCATTGGACAACTAAAACTTGACCTTTTTCTAAGTCAATTTAGTCAATGCTGCAGATAAGGAAGAAAATCCATCAACAAATTGGCCGTAGTAGCCTGCCAACCCCAAGAAACTTCTTATGTCAGGCGGAGAGGTCAGTCTGGGCCAGTTCTTAACCGCTTCAATCTTTTGAGCATCTACTTGAATACTATCACCGAAAATTACATGGCCTTGAAAGGCCACTGACTTAAGCCAGAATTCATATTTTGAGTATTTTGCGTACAACATATGATCGTTAAGTGTTTGGAGGACAACTCTGAGGTGATTAACATACTCCTCCTCATCTCTCAAATACACCAAAATGTCATCAATAAACACAATCACAAACATATCAAGATATTGTCTGAATACTCTATTCATCAAGTCCATGAAGGCTACAGGTGCATTCTTCAATCCAAAGGACATGACCAAGAACTCAAAATGGACGTATCAAGTTCTCAAGGTTGTCTTCTGAATATCACATTCCCTCACTTTCATTTGATGGTAGCGAGAACTAAGGTCTATCTTCGAGAAACAAGAGGCACCCTAAAATTGGTCGAATAAATCATCTATCCTTCGAAGAGGATACTTATTATATACTGTGACCTTGTTCAGTTGCCTGGAGTGAATAGACATTCTGAGGGACCCATCTTTCTTTTGCATGAATAGGACAGGGGCACCCCAAGGAGAAACACACGGCTTTATAAAGACAATTTCTAATAGATCTTTCAATTGTTCTTTCAACTCATCGAGGGCCATCTTATAAGATGGAATTAAGATATGTTGGGTATCAAGAAGAAAATCAATCCAAAAGTCAATCTCCCTATTAGGAGGGACTCCCGATAGATCCTCACAAAACACTTCAGGAAATTCATTCACAATTGGGACTGACTCAAGAGTGGGAGACTCAACATCATCAGATTTAACTCGCATGAGGTGATAGATACAACCTTTGATAATCATCTTTCTGGCTCTAAGGTATGAGATAATCTTTCATCTAGGTGCATTAGAATCACCATTCCACTCAAAAACCGGTTCATCTGAGAGTCGGACCTTAACGGTTCGGACTCTATAATGAATGGAGGCATATCAGGCGTGAAGCCAATCAAAGCCAAGGATCACATCAAAATCAATCATTTCTAACTCAACCAAATCAATGATAGTATCCCTATGATGGATGGACACTACACAAGCTCTATAGACTCTCTCTTTTTGAATAGACTCACCTACTTGAGTAGAAACATCAAAGAGTTCAAGAAGACTCTTAGGGGATATATCAAATCTACTGGCCATATAAGAAGTTACAAAAGATAATGTGGAACCAAGGTCCATCAAAACATAACAATCAAGAGAAAAGACTCAAATCATACTCATCATAACATCTGGACGACTACCCATGGTACAAATGGTTTGTAGCTCGACTTGCGCCTGATGTTGTACCTCTCTAGGTTTCTCTAGCTGGTAGGGTTCATGATGTAGATTGAGCTCGATCAGTCCACTTTGGACACTTTCTCTGATAGTGACCCACTTGGCGACACTTATAGCAGGCATCACTCCCCTTACGACATTTTCCCAAGTGCAACTTACCACACTTACCACATGGTGGTTTACCTAGTGAACCTTGAGCCAGACAAGCTTGAGACTGAGATCGGTGGGCTCCAACATTCTTGGACCTCGATTCCTTCCTGATTTTGGGCGTAGGTGCACCAGCAGATGATGGTGCTGGCCCCGTCTGATATCTGTTTCCATTCCCCTTCTTTCCAACCTTATGGTTGGATGTCTTAGCCTTCTTACTTCTGAACTCCTCTCTATCATGTTGCCTCTCCTTATTAGCTTGCTACATGAAGGTAATCAATCTCCCAATGTCCATATCATTCATAAGTATTGCTCCCCTCTCATCTCTCTTCGGCCCTCTATTCAACCCATCCACATACATTCCCATTCTTCCCCTCATATCAGCATCCATGTCCTGAGCATATCGAGACAGTTTAGTAAACTTCAACCCATACTCTTGCACAATCATAGAGCCCTGTTTCAGATTCAAGAACTCTCTTACCTTGGCCTCCCTTTGTTCTCTTGGGAAGAAACGCCCCAATAAAGCTTTCTCGAACACTTCCCAAGTTAGCAATGGGGAACCCTCTCCTCTACTCTTCTTCCATTGATCAAACCATAGTCTGACCACACCTTTGAGCTGGTAGGCAGCCAGTTCAACTCTATCCGCATCAGCCAAATGCAACACTTGAAACACTTTCTGAAGCTCCTCCATATAGTTCTCAGGATCCTCCGTAGATGCAGACTGAGTGAACTTAGGCAGATTAATCCTAAAGAATTCCCGAACCCTAGATGTATCGTGTGCATCCTATTTACCTGCTCCTTTTCTCGCAGCAGGTGTTGTGATAGCCTGGTCTAGAGTTTGAATAGCCTAGTGTAGCTCAGCATTGGAGACCTCATCTTGTGGGGGTTACTCAACAGGGACAGTTGGTTCCACAGGTTCCTTATGTACTTGAGGCTTAGGTGGATTAACATTCTACCTAGCGGGATGTCCTCTACCTCTGACGGCTCTTCTGGTAGGCATGATCACAACTTTGCAATGCACAAAGCATGAATTTAGGAGAACCTTTCATAGAGCATAACTCTATCGCACGATTTAGAACATGAAAGAAGTGAAAAGAATTCCTAAATGTCCTATAGCCTCCAAATCATGGATGTGGAGCTCTTCATACCAATAATAAGGGTTCTACTAGACACGGCTTCATGAACTCCCTAGGACTCTTGAACTCAGGCTCTGGTACCGAGATTGTCACACCTCGGGAGGGTACCCTAGACGTGGCCGGCAATCAGAGACTATTACTAGTTCCTAAGCGAACCACTTGGCCTTGTCACATTCATTCAATCAATGAAGTCTACTAATTAGTGGAAGACAAAAGAAAAGTAAATGGGCACATCTCATCATCTAGTATATCAAATAGATAAAAGGCTAGTAGAAAAAACTAGCTCACAAACTTAAGAATTAACATTTGACTCTAATCTTTGATGACACTATCACCATCAAGTGGTGCTAATAACAAAACCATGGCTACCTCAATAAAAAATAAAGCTAATCAAGTCTAACTCTAAAGCAAGATGAAATAATGATAATGAATTCTCCGAAGTAGGGGAGGCTCACCAATCAACTGAATGTCTCAGATCCTCAACGATGCGCTTGTTGAGGATTTCTAATCCCTATATCTGCATCATCAAATGATAAGTGCTGAATGGCATCAGTACGTGAAATGTATGGTATGTAAAATAGCTGAGTGAAACAGAAACAATTAGAATAATATGGAACAACATCAACTCAGAATAATCATCAAATCAGAATTTCAAATGTTTACCTAAAGGTAGAATAAAGAGTAGAAAAGTGACCCATCAACCAATCAAACCTCATCAATCAAATCAATCTTCATTGGATGGATCTCTGCTCAACCCATCTCATCCCATCTCATGTCGACTCAGAGTACTCAATGTGAGAACTTTCTAGGAGTTTCTCTTATCCGACAACAATCACTTATGAGCAGTGATTTTATAGCATCCCACCAATGTTGCCACGACCATTCTGTACTTTCTAGGTATAGAACGAATCAAAACCATAATGGGGAAGTCCTAGATGGAGTCAGGTATCAACAAGTCCACTATTAATTCAGGGACTTCTATCAAGAGGGAATCTCAATGTAATGTAATGGTTCTAATCCTCACTTACGCTTGGCAACATAGTTGATGAGAGTGAGTTGGTATTACTCTTGGCAATTTTGGTGATCGATAATCCTCCCAAGACTTAGTGTTTATAAGATAATCCATCCCAACCAATTCATCTCAATCAAATCATTCAATCAGCCTCGTGAAGGCACTATTATTAAATCAGTCTCATAGGGATTCTAATCATCTCATCAATCAACAGCTCAAGGATTAGAACAATTATTAGGGAACAATCGAATAGAAAAATCATTGGAGTTTATTCATGGAGACTCACGGGGCTTTCAAGTTCTATCAACTCTTTATCATTCTCACATCACAAACATAATTGACATTCTCAAATCAAGGCTCTAGACTAAATCCCTAAGTTCATTCATGCATGCTTTCAAAAATAATCATGTAGGGTTATACAATATCTCATGATAGGTATTCAAATCAGGAAAGCAAGTTTATGATGATCATCAACATAAGAAAATACATGTAATTATATCATGTATGTGGACTCCTTAGACTTTCTACTATGGTATGACCATCTAGGGGGCACATGAGAGAACAATCTTATGCTTTTAGTTTAGCCTTACTTACTTAGTGTGACACTCTAACGATCAATCTTCAAGAGTTCACCCTTGAATTCTCCAATCTACGTTTCTCTCTTCTCTTCTCTCAAGCCCTAACATTTTTCGAAGACTTAGTATGGGGTATAAGACCCTTTTTACACTCAAACGACCTATTTTGAGGGTGTTTTGAGTTTAGAGGGATTGGGAATTTCTGGAGTACCCCTCACAAAAATTAGAAAAATTTCAATTTCAGAATACCTAGTCCGTGATGCCGACTGGGCACGCTACAATGTATTTTTTCCAAAAACAAATTCCAACAAGTTTATTCTAATCCCATTAAAAAGAATGGAAAAAAATTAAGGCACATCCGTGACAGGGGCGCATCGCCCAGAGACTATTTTTCATTTCAGATCGAAAAATTATTTTTTGATCCGATGGCTCCAAAAATCGATCGAGACTATTTTCTCACTCATGTTTTCATGCTGATTGCATATCTGGTCTCAAATTTTCCATGGGATGATACATTACACACATATCTCTCCTTTAGGGGTATTTCCATAATTTTTATCATGTGTTGCAACTCAAATCCTAACTTTTTCTCCTCTTAAATTAGCTCTCGAGTATCCTAAGACGTTATGAAAGTATAGTTACTTTTGGATACTATTTAGGGATTTACTTTAATTCCAAAACATTCAGGATATAATTAGAAAGGGTTAGAAACATGAAAATAACCCTTATTAAAACTGATGGCCTGAACCACGAGACCCTTTTTGTGGGTCATGGTTCAGTCCATGGCTTGTAGAATGGAGGTGTCATGGAACCTAACAAGAACAGGCCTGGGTTCTATGAACATCCTTCTATGGGTCATAGACTTAATGATGGGTCATGGATAGGCTTCATTCTATCGATGTTGATTAAAATATAGAGGCTATGATTTTTGTCTTAAAACCACGAACTAAGCACTATGGATCATAGTCCAAATATGGGTCGTAGACCCTCCTTCGTAGACTGGACACTATATTTTGAATGGGGAACTACGAGACACTAATAATGGACCATAGAAATATTTAGGTGTCGTGAATACTCCTCGTGGAAATCAAAAACTTTTACCCTTACTCTAAATCTCACCTATAGACACTATCTACGGTCCTCATAAGTATCCATGAGTCATAGAGTTGGTTTATGATTTAGTGTCAAGAATCAAAATTTTACCAAGTAAAAGGGGTAACTACAAGGTCCATCTGTGGACTGTACAACCTTTTGTAGGCCATAGAAGCCCTTTCGAGGCCACTGACAGCGATACTATTCTAAGACTCTTTTTTGAGATTTTCAAGGCTATTCAAGATACGATATTTTAGGGAGGTGTCACAAATCTTTACTATGAATTGAAGGAACTAGTCTATATATTTGCATTTACTTTGCACTCCTATTATGAATAAGTAATTCGAATATCGACTATACCGGGTCTTGGCGATATTTTGTACAATTGTTTATCTCATCTTCTTTTACCTAGATATTTGTTCCTATATTTCTTTATATTCCTTCCCTTCCATATAATAGGTTGTTTCTTCTTCTGGGTCATGAGTTCGGGTTACCTACTGGTGACATGTAGTAGGTTTCATCATGACCTGAGATTTTGGGTTGCGATATTTAAGGTTGTCAAGGTGGTAGTAGTTCCTTAGTTTAGCATGGTAACATAAATTGGTTTGGATGGGGGAGTTGGTTTGCTGCCAGGAATGGAGGCAAGCCATTTCTGGTAGTAGCCATTATTTCAATATTAGTGAAGGTAAAATTTGCTTAGGAATTAAAAACAGGGCAGGTAATAAAGGTTATTCTGTGGTTTCGAAATTGGGTTAGGATTTAAAAACATCGAGTTGATTATATAATAAATTAATCATTGAAGCAACTATATTTTCAAATGGGATACCAAGAATAATTGTGTCACGAGGCCAATATGTTGATGTTGGGTGCTTTTAGAGCCAAAGGGTAAACATAGAGTGATTTTGTACCAAATTCGATTGTTCAAAAATATTTTAAGTCCTTTTCAATACTAATTATTATTAAGAAAGTGAAGAATTATTTTGTCTATAGATGGAACATCAAGTTGAAATTGAGATTTGAATGATATTACACCATACTGAGAGCTAAAAGTATAAAAGAAAGATTATATAAAAGCATATCATCTCTCAAGATACATTCATCCTATCAAATTCTTATTATAAATGCATTTAGAAATAAAATCATGACAATTAAAAAGTAACAATGAGATCTCACTAATTAGAACTTTCAGCTATATTTTCCCTTGTGTCGATCACTGAAAATGTCAGTTCCAAAGTCAATCGACTGACATAAAAACCAATTAATTCTTTTCCCTCAAATCCTCTTCGTTTAACAACACGTTCCATCCAATCATCATATAATCCAAAAACTCCATTTGTGTCCTTTTTCAACTTGAGGAGATGGCCAAATTCTGTGTCTTGATCCCAAAGAGGAATCATGACCTCGCCTTCTTTCTCTGCTATTATAGCCACCACTGGATCTAGGTTCTTAAAGAGGTATTTCAGATCACTTTCATCAAATCTTACACCTCTAAAATCCTTCGTCAACCATTTCACCAAAGGAAACTCACTTTCAACCTTACTTTTTCCTTTTTTCCAAAACATTTCATATATTTTAGAATCAAAACTTATAACTTAATATTTGGAAAGGTATAGCTTGTAGTTGTATGTATGATTTTGAGGTAGAGCGATATATATAATCCTCTAGTGTATTATTTCAGAAGGTAAATATAATCTCGTTAGATAAATAGGTATTCATTATAAAGATTATTCAAAATTTCCGTTTACTTTAGATCGATAAAAATATTAAGAATCAATTTCCTCTTTTTAAATTATATACAGAAGAGATTAAGTCGAATTAACTGCACTTTTCTATATTCTATTTCGAACCAAAAATAATTTATTATTTTTTCTTATTAGTACAATTACATATTTTGACCCTTAAACTTGTCTTGAAAATTCAATCATAATTAATTTTATGGAAGACCATTTATCATTTATTCTCATTCTAAATGTATATTAGTAATGAAATATCAGGATGAAGACTTTTTGACATAACATGTGACTAGTAAAAAAAAACTCATTATCAACTTTAAGTCAATTTGCCCAAGACTAAAGAATTTTAATTGTTTGGGTAAATACTGCATAGAATTATTATTAAATGATACATCTTAGAGGCATAATATACTTGAACAATCATCTTCCCAACATTGATCTAACGTTGAGAGATTCTGAGATATTTTCTATCTTAATACATCCAACACTGTGATCTTATCTTTAAAATATGTGGGAGAGACTGTATCACATCCAAATATTTGAACCTATGAATACTTAGCACCTAGCGTAAAAATCCACCTTACAATTTTCAGTATCGGGTTTCTAAAACTGGCACATATGACGAATAGATCCTACCCGTATAATTGGATCTGAGAGAATACATTGCACCTGAGTACCATAGATAAATTCCACGAGCCATGGAATGAATTTGCACATTGTAATATAAGGGTAGGCAAAACATGTCGAAGTCTTACAACTGTGTTCTACGAGCTATGGATCATTTTATGAGTCGTGAAATGACCTCGTGGATTTGTTATTTTTAGAAAATTAAAGGGGTTCCAACAAGGGTATTTTCATATTTTTCTAAGCCGAAACCTCTATATTGCAATGTCACGATCTAAGCTACGTCCTAGGAATGATAAAGCTACTAAAATTCCGAGGGACCCCAACAAACCCTCGCATTAGATATATAAGGTAAGTAAATACATCAAATATAATGCAGAATAAAACCCATAATATAGAAGTCACAAATATATCGAAAGTTCAAAATAATCTCCAAATAAAGGGGAAAACATAGACATGACAATCTAGCATGCCTCTACTAGTCTAGATGAGGCATAGGACAAGCCCTAATCACCTAACATAAGAAGTAAAGCCAAATAAAAAAATATAAAACTTATATTTGATTGTCCTTGAAGCATGAGGATTCACCAATAAAATGAAATTCAATAACTTAGAATAGCCACGAGCAGGATGACAGTGATGATCACTAAATCCTACATTATGAAACAATGTAGACAAAAGTATATGTTAGTGCATAGAATGCACTAAGTATGTTACAATGCATTATGTAATATATTATGATATGCAATTGACCAAGTTGGAAATCATGATAAATATTTCATTCAAAGCATAGAAATAAAATATTAACCAGGTCAATGCAATTTAAGAATCATAATGGAAATATTGAACAAGAATAAATCATAAGATAACATACTCATTTGTGGGATATCAATCTTAATCGAAATACGACCATACGAGTTGTAATATGAGATCTGGTGTTACTCCCATTCTGAAAAAAAAAAAAAGAGAGAATGAGCTATATGTGGA
This sequence comes from Solanum rostratum, assembly GCA_029948455.1. Lineage (NCBI taxonomy): Eukaryota > Viridiplantae > Streptophyta > Magnoliopsida > Solanales > Solanaceae > Solanum > Solanum rostratum. The sequence goes on from CM057049.1 coordinate 20,855,995, forward strand.
TCCACTAACTAGGCCAATTTAGGCAAACAGTTGGGAACACATAATTTGGGACTAGAGGTTGATACTAATGTTCCATTGGATTGCTCATAGATCTTTCGAACTGAGCTCCACCTCAAAGTCCTTTCGGTGTTAAAGTCGAATTCTAATGGAATAAAAATCATAAATAATTAAGTCATATCTTGGAAAAAGGCAATGTCGAATTACTAATTTATTTTCATTTAGTCATCATCATAGAGTAGCTCATTAAATATTTGATTCAATCAATATAAGAATTATTCTTTAAATATATTGAATTCATGAGTAGGTGAGAACATTCTTTCGCCATCATTCATTGTGTGAGAAAATCATTCACAATCTTTCGTTCTTTCTTGAGAGATTTCATTTAATCATAATTCATTACTTCCATATAGCATGGATGAAATTCTAGTCAATTCATGATAGAAATTAGAGTAAATTATAGTGGGTTCATAGATAATCGACTTCAAAGCATATAATGTTGATGAATTTGTGTATGATCATGTAGAATAATATCAATTAAATCATAATTGAAAGAATCTATAAAGAATTTCATGAATCCTAGATAAAATTTATAAGACATGAATAAAAAAACATTTAAATTACCAAATTGATGTCAATGCATGCATAATCAAATCAATGGAAGTGAATACAAGCATAAATAATAGAACTCAACAACAAGAAGAAGAACATAGCCAGTGGAATCCCACAAGTGGGGTCTGGGGAGGGTAAAATTGTCACAACTCAAAAATAGATCATGACGAAGAATAAATAAAGTGGAAACAACACATCACAACAACATAAATCTCAAAATATGGAGTCGTAAGTACAAGAGCATCTAAAGTAGTACTAAAAAGTAAAAATACGTCTATCTCAACATAAATTACAAAGTTGTCTCATAGAATAATGTCTGATACAAAGTTTTACATGAAATGATAGAGAAAATCCCAAAGACCCATGGCGACTCAAATTTTGAGCCTCACCGGAAGGATCTGGATGGATGCAAAGAAGATCAACTAGAGTGAATCAGCTACCTTGTACAGGTCCTTGTGCTCGATCTGCAGGGAGGAAATAGAGTAGGGGTGAGTACACAAGTGTACCCAGTCGCTTCAACCAACTTGGTAAGAGAAGTCGAATAAAAATGTAGTAACAAAAAATCCTAACACCTGTATCCAAAAAAGTTAGCATAGAATAACATAAACATAAATAAGATAGGATAGGATATCCAACCCAACCGATGGTACAACACAACAAGAGATGTGAATGCATTACGATAACTCTCACCAAATCACACTTCAAGTGCCTCTCAACCTTGCCACCTACCCGTCATCAAGGGATATCACAATGCCTCAGCCTTGCCACCTGCCCGTGGTCAAGAATATCATAATATCTCAGCTTTTCCATCTGTCCGTGGTCAAGGGAATTATAAGGGATGAATCTCACCCTTGCCTCCTTCTTGGGTCAAGGGTGGTACACACTCTACATGAAATAAATGCAAGGGAAGATGCCATACCAAGTACATATGTGATATAAACACACCATGATAGAAGTACTAATACATAAGACTCATATAATCATGGAAAGTAAGGTCATGTGCACCAACATCAATCACAGTCTAATATAAAATCTCATATAATCATAATATCAATGATCAAGTATGCCAAGAACATCGGACCTCACTCGTCCATCATAAGATATGCATATAAAATTATAACCAAAAATCAAGTATACCATCGACTCCAGACCTCACTCGTCCCACAAGGTATACATATGCCCTTCAAAGTGTCAAATAACCCATTAGTTATAACAACATATCCCTAATAGAATCACGAACCACAAAATATCACAATAGTATCCCAAATGTTCTTAATTCACAAGATCGCATCTCAATTTATCAATACGATTATAGTTAACCATAATTCAGCTGAATCGGAATTACATGTCCATTAATATTCCTTCGTATCAATACAATTACTCAAGAATCAGTTTAGATCTTCTAATTATCACATAGAAATGTTCAATAACTCAAATTCAATCGCATAAAGGTTAGCCAAACCTACCTCGATGTTGAAACCGCACTCGAACAAGCTTTCAATCAACTCAAGTCACCAAAAGATCCTCGGATCGATCAATCACTGTCAAAAATAGCTACTACTTCTCAAGAGATTAATTTTGATACCCATATTGGCATGAATTAGGTTTAGGGCAAAATGGTCAAAACTCAAAATTTCTGAATCTGAAATTGACTTGAAAATCAATTCTACATGAAAAATGGAGTTTATAAGTTAAAATCGCACTAAAATTGAGCTTATATTGAATGAGAAATTAACATTTAAATTTTGAAAATCATAGTCTAAAAATCTCCAATTTTGAATAACCAAAATAATGTAATTAAACACAAAATCAAGATAAAACTTATGAAAATGATTAATATAAAGTTAGAAACACTTACCCAACAAAATCTTTCAAAAATCTTCTTTCAAAATCACCCAAAAGCTTGACAAGTTCAAAAGTGGAACAAAAATGGTGACTCTAGGGTTCTTAAAACTAATCACTGAAAATACACTCCCCAATCGCGGAGCCCATCCCCATGAACGTAGAGTCTAAACAGGTCGCTTTTCGTAAAATGCGGGACCCTATCGGGGAAATGGAGCACAACATCCCCAAGACCTTCGCGAATTCGAAGAAGGAATGCACCTGCACTAGATATTAGATAAACCAACAATTCCAAGTCTAATTTCCTACTCAGAATAAACCCTCGGAGCACATCCAAAATCCAAATTTCAAAAGTCAAATACGTATTCAACTAGCAACAGCGATTCGGACTCAGCGGAATCATCAGAAATCAATTTCAAGAATCCCTCGCCGTATTTACCAGTGCAAGTCGCTAAAACTAGTTTAAAACTCCAAATATCAAAATTTTCCTTGAAAACTCTAAATTTACAAGATCATTTCTAGTTTTATTTCACCATCCGGAACTACTAGAACTATCACCATTCCAATCCAAGCTTTAGAACTCAAAATGTTGACCAAAGTCAAGCTTTGGTTCCGGAAATAACTAAAATCACAACTTTGGGCCTAAAAATCTCATTTTAACTCCAAATTCAATTATGTAATTTCTCGTAAATCGGTTTCGACATTCTGGAGCTAATGGAATTGATGGGTCTATGATCTGGCATCCGAAACTAAAATGGCATAAACACCTTGCTTTTTCAGCAACTTAAGCTTCCAAAATTGCCAAAACTCTTATTTTTTTAGCTTTAAAAACACAGGATTTCAGTTTCAACCATACAGATAGTTCAAATAGGCCTAAAGAAACTTACGAAACGGTAAAGCAATAATGTTCAAAGGAAAAACCAAAAATGACCAACCAGGTCATTACAACATTCACTACTAAAAATAATACTCGTCCTCGAACATAAAAAAAAAAAGAGGATTGCCTAAATCCTAAAAAAGGCTATGATATCTGGCTGGCATGTCAAATTCCAACTCATAAGTAGCCTCATCCACGAAATGTAGTCACACTGAACCTTTACAAAAGGTATATCTTTGGATCTAAATCTCTGAACTTGTCTGTCTAATATAGTTATGGCCTCTTCCTCAAAGGAAAAATTTGATCCAACTCAACATAATCATAAGAGATCACGTGGGACTCATCTAGAATGTACCCGCAGAGTATAGAAATATGAAAAACAGGAAGCATTGATGATAGTCTCGGTGGTAAAGCCAATTCATAGGCTACCTCACCAACTCTCCTGAAAATCTTTAAAGGGCGAAGAATCTAGGACTACGTTTTCCCCTCTTCCTATATCTCATCACACTTTTCTTGGGTAAAACTTTCAGCCACACACTGTCATTAACATAGAACTCAAGAGGCCTAACCCGCCGGTCAGCATAACTTTTCTAGTGACTCTGAGCTATCAAAAGCCTACTTTGAATCACCCGAACCTAGTCCATGGCACTTGAAGAAAATCAACAGCTAATACCTCGGTCGAACGGAAAAAACCATCCAATCGATGATCTATACCTCTGGACATACAAGGCCTCAAATAGTGCCATTTGGATACTGGAATGGTTACTGTTGTTACATGTGAACTCTTTTAATGGCAAGTGCTGGTCCAATCGGTCCCCAAAATCAATCACCCAATCCTTAAGCATGTCCTCCCACACCTGAATGGCGTGCTCAGACTGACTGTCAGTCTGGGGGTGAAAAGCTGAACTCAAATCCACTTTAGTACCTAAATGACGTTGTAGAGCCCGCCAAGAATAAGAGGTGAACACAGACGCTCTGTCTGATACTATAGACACTAGTAGTCGATGCAATTTGACTATATCCTGGATGTACAACCTAGCCAGCTTCTCCACATTGTATCTAGTCTTGACCAATAAGAAGTGAGCCAACTTGGTCAATCAATCAAGAACTATCCAAACTGAGTCAAACATACCCAAGGACACGGGCTGACTTGTAATAACATCCATAGCAATTCTTTCCCACTTCCACTCGGGAATGGACATCTTTTGAATTGATCCACCGAGCTTTTGGTGTTCATACTTTACTTGTTGGCAATTCAAACATTTAGCCAAAAATTAATCTATGTGCCTTCTCATACCAAACCACCAATAGTGTTGTTTTAAATCATGGTACATCTTAGCCACACCCGAATGGATGAAATATCTAGAAATATTGGCCTCCTTTAATAAAAATCTCACCCAATCTCCTACCTTAGGCACACAATTTCTGTCGTTAATCCTAAAAATGCCCACAGAATCAATAATAGTTGTTTTAGCTTCACCTCTAAAAACTATGTCACAAGTCAAGCACAACCTGGAATCCTCAAACTGATGAGCACAAATCTGATCAAGCAAGGAGGATTTAGCCTCAACAAGGCCAAAATACTCTAAGGAGGAGAAATATCCAAACAAACCATCTGTCTAGTAACCGCTGAACCTCCAAAGCCAAGCGCTTCTCCTCAGCCCTCAAGAATGCCAAACTCCCCATACTAGAAGCATTCTGGCTCAAACCACTAGCCATAACATTGTCCTTCCCGGGGTGATATATAATGGAGATATCATAGTCCTTAAGCAACTCCAACCACCTACACCATCTCACATTTTGATTAGGTTGAGAAAAGATATATTTGAGACTTTGGTGATCGATAAAGATCTCACAATGCACCCCATAAAGATAATGTTTCCATATTTCAACACAGACATACACGACCGCGGTCAACTCCAAATCATGGGTAGGGTACTTCTTTTCATGCGCCTTCAGCTGTCTAGAGGCATATGCTATCAACTTTTCCTTTTGCATCAAAAGACCACCCAAACCCATACCAGAAGCATCACAATATACCAAGAATGGTACTCCCTCCTCGGGTAAAGTAAGAATCAATATAAAGGTTAATAAATCCTTAAGATTTCGAAAGCTTACCTCACAATCATCCGGCAACTGAAATGCCACGGCTTTCTGAGTCAATCTAGTTAATAGGGCTGCTATAGAAAAGAATCCATGAACAAAACATTGATAATACCCAACCAAACCAAGGAAACTATGAATCTCAATCATAGAATTAGGTCTAGCCTACTTACGAACAACTGTTATCTTAGCCGAATAAACCACAATTACATTCGTTGTCACCATATGCTTGAGGAATGCAACTGGCTCGAGTCAAAACTCATACTTCGAGAACTTTGCATAAAACTTATTTTCCCTCAATCTCTAAAGTATAGTACTCAAGTGTTGAACATGATCGGCCTCGCTCTTGAAATAAACAAAGATATGATCAATAAACATGATAACAAATATATCCAAATACGGCTTGAGCATTTGGTTCATCAACTCCATAAAAGCAGTTGGGGCATTAGTCAACCTGAATGACATAACCACAAACTCATAGTGCCTATAACGGGTCTTGAAAGTTTTCTTGGGGATATCAGACTCTTGAACTCTCAACTAATGATATCCGGACTTCAAATCAATCTTGGAGAATACTGAGGCACCCTGTAACTAGTCAAAAAGATCATCGATGTGAGGCAAAGGAAATTTATTCATGGTGGTCACTTTGTTAAGCTAGCGATAGTCAATATACATGTGCATAGTGTCCTTCTTCTTCACAAATAATACTAGAGTACCCCAAAGAGATACACTCAGACAAATAAACCCCTTCTTCAACAAATCTTCCAATTGTTCCTTAAACTCTATCAAGTAAGCCAGAGCTATCTTATAAGGGGCAATAAATATGGTCTTAATACCCGGCTCTACATCATAGTGAAGTCAATATCATGTGAGGCAAAGGAAATTTATTGTTAGAAACACTTACCCAATAAAACATTTCAAATATCTTTTTTCAAAATTGCCCCAAAAGCTTGACAAGTTTGAAAATGGAACAAAAAATAGTGACTCTCGGGTTTTTTCAAACTAATTAGTGAAAATACACTTTGCGGCCATGGAGTCCATCCTGCTACTGCAGAGCCTAAGCATGTCCCACTCTAGAACGCGGAAATCCTATTCGTGAATGCAGAACATAGCGTCACCAAGACCTTCATGAACATGGAGGCTTCTCCGCGTCCACGGAGAAGGAATGTACCTACACCAGATATTAGATAAACCAAAAATGCCAAGTCCAATTCCCTACTCAGAATGGACACTAGGAACTCATATGGAATCAGAATTTCGCAAGGCAAATATGTATTCATACCAAAGGTAGCAATCTGAACTCAACAGAATCATCAAAATTGATTTTTAAGGCCCCTTCGCCGCATTTTGTAAGACCCCACATCTTACATGTACTAGTCCAATGCATGTGAAACATGATATGGCGAGGTCAAACCAGCACACATTCTTTTAAAAAAAGTGCTTGACTTGCAGATTAGAGGGCTATATGTACGTCTAATGCTCAAAATGACCGAGCGTATATAAGTTTTAAGTCAAGTTAAGAAGATCATGACCTTAAATAAAGTGGAAGGAAGCGAGGTGCTTTTGAGACTTAGGAAGTTAACAGGTGAGTCACCTACGTGCTTAGCTTAAATAGGCTAGGTAGATGGAGACGAGGCCCAACACCGAATTTGTTCAAGTCCGATAAAGAATTAACTCTGAGTTAAGGATGTCATTAGGGCCCATGGTTTAGAATCATAAAAGGACAACATTTTCAGCCCAAGATGAATAGGAAAAGGGCCAAATTACATTCACAACCCAATTCACAAATAGGGCACAAACTAAGTGGGTTTAAGGGAGACATATTTGCAACAAAGCCTATCCAATTGAAGCCCAATAAGGCCCAAGTGAAAAGGACAAGCTGCTACATCATAACCTTAATAAAATAAGGCTTGAAATACAAAAGAAAGATGGCCAAAAGTGGCCCAATAAAAGGGACTAACAGCCAGTAATTTTAGTCATTTTCTCAAAGCCAAAAATCAAATTTCTTCCCAAGTTTCCCCTTGCTCTCTCTTCACTTTGTAAAGCAGCCAAGGCTCACCTCAAAGGTTCCTGAAGAGGACCTAATACTTGAGGGTTAAGGTAAGTAAAAATACCTATGGTTTGGTGTAATTTTTCCATGAAAAATATGAAGAGTATGCTGGTAGTACTTGTGCAGGAATTTGGGACAGCATGTGTTCCAAAGATTGTTGTCCATTTTCCTTATTTATTAAGAGGATTTTCTCTTTTTGGTTGGATGGATGGTGAAGTAATATGTATGTGTTTAACAAGGTTTGGTTCTGTAGTTATGTAAGAAGGCTGCTGCACCATTTTTATCTTCCGAGAAAATGAGTTCTTATATGATATCTAAGTTTCGCTCTTAGTAAGAATTCGTGGACTGAATATTGGAAATTGTTGTCTAATGTTTTCCATCTACTTGGTGACTGTTTTAGGACTATTTTAGAACCGTTTTTGTATGTAAATATGTTGAGAAAAGTTTGGTTGAGGGTGAAATGGATTTGCAATGGTTGACGTCGGAATGTAGCAAAAGGACGCAATGTTGCGTTGCCTACTTGTGTGTTCTGTAGATTTGTTCTCCGTTGTACTTTATGAGCTGTTGTAACATTGTTATGGGACTAAAAATAGTTGGATATGACATGTATATGGGAATGTGCATTAGAAAATATGATTAGGAGTGGAAATGTTGAAAGAATACTCCTTGGTTGCTAATTCCGAGCTTGCTGCCCGGATATTGTTTTTGGGTGAAATTGGACTGCCAAGATATATCTATTAGCTGCTAACACTAGTTTTATCCCCTACTATATTGTAGATAAGTATTTGGAGGAAGAGGATACTACTCCGAGGTAATAACGGCGTAGTACAATGAGGTATGTAAGGCTACTCATTTTTGTATTATTTGGCATGAATCTAGGTTCTTCCTTGGCACATAAAGGCACGTACAAACTCTTACATGGCTGCTAACCGTGTCTCCACTCTTTATCATGTTCATATATTCCCATACATAGCCATTGTCAAATCTGCATACGTACTTGGATACCAAAGATACATGCGTTCCTTTTTACCAAATAAAGTCCACGTGTTGTTTAATCTCCTACACGTTTCATTAGTTGGGTAACTCTCTTTTCATTGTGGTATTATCTTGTATGGTTGTTTTCATGTCATGTCGATGTTCCTATAGCTCTAAATTTTATGACCACCAAAAGAATCATTTGGAAATTAAATAAAAGATGACTCAAAGTTACTTATTAATGGGTGGTATCCCAGGGGTGGAAGAATCACCTAGCATGGGTCGATCCCGATATTGATACACCACTGATCAGCTGGTCATTTACATGATATATTATGCACAGATTATACAGTAAAGAAAGGTAAAGTAATAAAAAGACATAAAGTACATGATTCCACAGTATGACTAAAGGTGGTCTTTTATCCTTACACACCAGTTTGATATTTCATTTGAGTTCTTATTTCATATACAGTATTTCCTGCCTTACATATTCAGTATATTATCTCGTACTGATGTCCCTTACGGGGGACCTGCATTTCATGCTGCAGGTACAGGAGCTACTAGATCTCCCCAGTAAGAGTACAGGATTTCCAGCTGCTATTACTAAGCTCCAAGTTGCTTCGGGGCTTGTGTGTCTAGAACTTGTATTTTCTGTTGTATAGTTGGTCATGAGGCGGGGCCTGTCCCGACCCATATGGATATTGCTCTTTACCTAGAGACTTTGTAGACTATGTAAACTTAAGTGTGGCCAAATAGTATACTATAGACATCGTGGCTCCAACAGTCTAGTCTTATGCATTTACTTTTGGTTTGCTAATACAGCTTACTTTCTTTTGACAGCAGGTTGAATATGGAAACCTCTTAAATATTCATAGCATGTGCATAGTTATATGTTGGTTCTCCCGAGCCTTGTCGGCAACGGGTGCCAGTCCGCTTTAATGGGACTTAGGGCGTGACAAAAGTGGTATTAGAGCGGGTCGTCTTGGGGAGTCTACAAAGTCGTGTCTATATAGAGTCTTGTTTATGGATGTGTTGTGCACCACATTTATAAGCGGGAGGCTACGTGGCATTTAGGAGTTTTCACTTTCTTTTAATTCTTTAGATCGTGCCATAGAGCCTAGTGTTGTAGGTTGATTGTTTCTAACCTCTAAATTATTTTGTACAGCAAGTATGCCTGAAACAAGAAAAAGTAAAGGCAAAGGAAAGGAAGGGGAAGTGGTAGTTGGTCCACCCAGTCGGGTGAGACGACGAAATGAGGCCCAAGATGAGTCTCTATCACAAACATCTCCCACTCCTCTAGCTCCTAATGAACCAGGAAGTAGTGAAACTCCCCCAGAACCACCTACGGATGCTACCGTGCAGGATCTGAGAAATGTTGTCCAATTATTGACTCGGATAGTTGCTGGCCAGAGTGAAAGACAAGAAGGTCCAGCTATAGGTGCAGGTGGCGCAGATAGGGCAGCTAGCATGAGGATACATGACTTCCTTAATTTGGACCCTCAATATTTTACCGGGTCAGATCCTAATGAAGATCCACAAGACTTCATCGATCAGATCTAACGCACTTTAGATGTTATGCACATAAGCGGCACAAAAGTTGTGGAACTGGCAGCATATAGATTGAAGGTGTGGCTATATTTTGGTATGAAGCTTGGAAGCAATCTAAGGGTATAGATGCACCTCCAACTACCTGGAAGGAGTTCAAAGAGGTATTTCTTGACCATTACTTGCTATATGATATCCGAGAGGCCCGAGCAGATCAGTTTGTAAATCTCCACCAAGGGAATATGAGCGTGAGAGAGTATAGCCTTCAATTTAATTCCCTGTCCAGGTATGCTCCAAATGTAGTTGCTACTATGGCAAATAGAGTTCATCAATATGTGGATAGGTTGGATTCGTATCTGGTTAGAGACTGCACCATTGCTTCTTTAAATAAAGACATGGATATAGCAAGGATGCAAGCATTTGTACAAAAACTAGAGGATCTGAGGCAAAGAAGAAGGACACAAGAGTTAGAAAGGGGGTAGTCCAAGAGGGCCAGATCTACAGGGCAGTTTGTACCGTCCCAAGGTGAGTTTAGGCCCCAATTTCCTAATAAACCACCTAGATTATCATCCTCCTACTTTGCAGTCAGTGCTCCACCACAACTTCAAGAATCTAAAGATAATCAGTTTAGTCAAAGAACTGAGGGCCAAGGTGCACGAACAACAGGATTTTGGCCAGCCAGCAAATTCCTCCTAGGCATCCTTGCAAACAATGTGGGAGGTTTCATTTAGGTACATGTCGTGTTGGGACAGATACTTGTTATTGGTGTGGTGTTCCATGGCATATGATGAGAGATTGCCCAAAAAGACGTATGAGTGATATAACACAACCTATTGGGTCAGCTGTTGCATCATCATCGTCAGTTCCTCCATTAGGTAGGGGTCAGCAAATGCCTGCAGATCGTGGTAGAGGTGGTATAGGGGCAGCTAGCTCCAGCGGAGCCCAGAATCACACTTATGCTCTGGGGGTCGGCAAAATTTAGAAGCTTCACCCGATGTGGTCACAAGTACATTGTCCATCTTTTCACATAATGTGTATGCATTAATTGACCTTGGTTCTACATTATCATATATCACTCCACTAGTGACTGGGAAGCTTAAAAGAACACCTAAATTATTGAACGAGCCATTTGAAGTGTCTACACCAACTGGTGAATCTATAATAGCTAGAAGGGTCTATTATGACTGTGTAGTAACTGTTTGTGACTGTGATGCATTGGCGGACCTTGTTGAGTTAGATATGGTGGAATTTGACGTTATAATGGGTATGGATTGGTTAGCTTCTTGCTATGCTACTATGGATTGCCGAACTAAGAGAGTGTATTTCCACTTTCCAAATGAGGCGATCCTTGAATGGGAAGGTAATATTGAGGCACCAAAGGGTAGTTTGTTTCCTATTTTAAGGCGAGGAAGATGATGTCAAAGGGATATATATGTCATCTAGTTAGAGTAAGAGATATGGAAGCAGAATCACCAACTCTTCAATTTGTTCCCGTAGTGAATGAATTTGTTAATGTGTTTCCCGAAGAGCTTCCAGGTTTACCTCTAGAACGAGAAATAGATTTTGGCATTAACTTACTTCTAGGAACTCAACCTATTTCTATCCCCCCATATAGAATGGCCCCGATAGAATTACTTGAATTAAAGGAGAAACTATAAGATTTGCTAGAGAAGGGTCTTATAAGACCTAGTGTGTCCCCTTGGGGTGCACCAGTGTTATTTGTACGTAAAAAGGATGGCACCTTGAGAATGTTCATTGACAACTGACAATTGAATAGGGTGAAAATTAAAAACAAATACCCCCTTCCCAGGATTGATGATTTATTTGATCTTTTTGAAAATTGATTTGAGGTCAGGTTATCACCAAGTGAGGGTGAAGGAGAAAGATATACCCAAGACAGCCTTTAGGACACACTGTGGTCACTTTGAATTTCTTGTTATGTCATTTAGGCTGACAATGCACCAGAAGTTTTTATGGACTTAATGAACAGGGTATTCAAGCCATTCTTGGATGTATTTGTGATAGTATTTATAGATGACATTTTGGTGTATTCAAGATCAGAAGAGGACCATGCAAATCACCAACGGCAAGTATTACAAGTTCTTCGTGATCGGCAATTATATGCCAAGTTTTCCAAATGTGAATTTTGGTTGAAATAAGTGGCATTCTTGGGTCATATTGTATCTGATGAAGGAATAAGGGTTGATTCACAAAAGATAGAGGCGGCAAAAGATTGGCCAAGGCCAACAACACCCACAGAAGTTCGAAGCTTCCTAGGGTTGGCAGGTTATTACAGAAGGTTTGTTGAAAGTTTTTCTTCTATTTCTGCACCTCTAACAAAGTTGACACATAAGGCGACCAAATTTCAATGGAATGATGCATGTGAAAGAAGCTTTCAAGAGTTGAAAAGCAGGCTAACTTCTGCACCTGTACTAGTGCTTCCAAAAGGCAGAGAGGGGTATGTGGTGTATTGTGATGCTTCAGGGGTTGGCTTAGGGTGTGTACTAACACAACATGGTGGGGTAATTGTTTATGTCTCGAGACAACTGCGGCCACATGAGAGAAACTACCTAACACATGACTTTGAGCTAGCAGATGTTGTGTTTGCCTTAAAAATATGGCACCACTATTTGTATGGAGTTCATGTTGACATATATACTAATCATAAGAGCCTATAGTACATCTTTAAGAAGAAAGACCTAAATTTAAGGTAGTGAAGGTGGCTGGAGATAATAAAGGATTACGACGTTGATATACTATACCGTCCAGGGAAAGCAAATGTGGTAGCCGATGCCCTAAGTTGCAACGCAATTATGAATATTGGTGAGCAGTCCATGGTACATCAAGGAATGGCTAAGGATCTATGTCAACTAGCCAATTTGGGATCTCGCCTCTTTGAAACTCCAAAAGAAGAGGTTATTGTGCAAAATGCTGCAATGTCTTCATTGGTAACAGAGGTAAGAAAAAAACAGTTCACAGATCCTATTCTACAATGACTTAAGGAGAAGGTGAGTCAAGGCACAATGAAGGGCTTTGAACTTACCCAAAATGGAGTATTTTATTGCCAAAATAGATTATGTATTCCTAATATTAATGGTCTAAGAAGGAGGATAATGGAAGAAGCCCATCATTCAAGATATTCGATCCATAAAGGATCAACTAAGATGTATCATGACCTGAGGGGAATGTTTTTGCGGGAAGGCATGAAAAAGGACCTTGCAGAATTTGTGGCTCAATGTCTGAATTCCCAACAAGTTAAGGTAGATCACCAAAAGCCGGGAGGTTATATGCAATGTATAGAGCATCCAACATGGAAGTGGGATATGATTAATATGGATTTTGTTACTAGGTTGCCTCACTCATTTCAGAAGTTTGATTTTATATGGGTGATAGTTGATAGACTCACAAAGTCAGCACACTTCTTGCAAGTTAAGAGTGATTATACAGCTGAAGAGTATGCAAAGTTATACCTCAAAAAGATAGTTAGGCTATTGGGGTCCCAATGCTATTATATCTGACCGAGGAACTCTATTCACTGCAAAGTTTTGGAAACCCTTCCAAAGGAGCTTAGGTACACAAGTGAATTTAAGTACAGCTTTCCACCTGCAGACAGATGGTCAAGTAGAATGCACCATTCAAACACTTGAAGATATGTTGCGGGCATGTGCATTGGACTTCAAAGGTAGTTGGGTGGACCATTTGCCACTTATTGAATTTGCCTATAATAATAGCTACCATTCAAGCATCAAGATGGTACCGTATGAAGCTTTGTATGGAAGGAAATGTAGATCACCTATAGGATGGTCTGAAGTGGGTGAAACCACCTTGCTTGGTCCAGATCTAGTCCAACAAGCCATGGAAAAAGTCAAGGTAATACGACAACGGCTAAAAACAGCCCAAAGTCGTCACAAATCATATGCGAATGCTAGAAGAAGAGGACTGGAATTTCCAATAGGAGATTGGGTATTCTTAAAGGTGTCCCCGATGAAAGGTGTTCTGAGACTTGGTAAGAAAGAAAAACTAAGCCCACGTTACATAGGGCCATATAAGATTATTAAAAGGTTTGGACAGGTTGCATATGAATTAGAGCTACCCCAAGAGCTTTCAATGGTTCATCCGGTTTTTCATGTCTTAATGCTTCGAAAATGCATAGGTGACCCATCTCGTATCACTCCTATTGAAGATATGCAGGTTATAGAAGACCTCACCTATGAAGAGGTACCTATTGCTATCCTAGATCATCAAATTAGAAAGCTAAGGAATAAAAAAATACCTTCAGTAAAGGTACTTAGAGGAACCAGCAAGTAGAAGAGATAACGTGGAAGGCTGAGGAAGCAATGAGATCTAAATACCCTTATTTATTGAAGCTAAAGAGGAAGTCCAAGTTGCAGAATTGAGAGATTTGTAGGTACGTGAATTTGAAGTCTTATTATGTTGTTAAAAGTTTGTTTACATGAAAGTTTAAACTTATATGACCCATCCTATTTATGCTAACATTCGGGGACGAATGTTCCTAAGGGGGGGAGGATGTAAAACCCCACATCTTACGTGTACTAGTCCAACACATGTGAAACATGATACGGCGGGGTCAAACCAGCACACATTCTTTCAAAAAAAGTGCTTGACTTGCAGATTAGAGGGCTATATGTACGTCTAACGCTCAAGATGACCGAGTATATATAAGTTTAAGTCAAGTTAAGGAGATCATGACATTAAATGAAGTGGAAGGAAGTGAGGTGCTTTTGAGACTTAGGAAGTTAACATGTGAGTCACCTACGTGCTTAGCTTAAATAGGCTAGGTAGATGGAGATGAGGCCCAACACCTAATTTGTTCAAGTCCGATAAAGAATTAACCCCGAGTTAAGGATGTCATTTGGGCCCATGTTTTAGCATCATAAAAGGACAACATTTTCAGCCCAAGATGAATAGGAAAAGGCCAAATTACATTCACAAATGGGGCCCAAACTAAGTGGGTTTAAGGGAGAAATATTTGCAACAAAGCCCATCCAATTGAAGCCCAATAAGGCCTAAGTGAAAAGGACAAGTTGCTGCATCATAACCTTAATAAAATAAGGCTTGAAATACAAAAGAAAGTAGGCCAAAAGTATCCCTATAAAAGGGACTAACAACCAGCAATTTTAGTCATTTTCTCAAAGCCAAAAATCACATTTCTTTCCAAGTTTCTCCTTGCTCTCTCTTCACTTTGTAAAGCAGCGAAGGCTCAGCTCTAGGGTTCTTGAAGAGGACCTACTACTTGAGGGCTAAGGTAAGTAAAAATACCTATGGTTTGGTGTAATTTGTCCATTAAAAATGTGAAGAGTATGCTGGTTGTACTTGTGCAGGAATTTGGGACAGCATGTGTTCCAAAGATTGTTGTCCACTTTTCTTGTTTATTAAGAGGATTTTCTCTTGTTGGTTGGATGGATTATAAAGTAATATGTATGTTTTTAACAAGGTTCGTTTCTGTAGTGATGTAAGAAGGCTGCTACACCTTTTTATCTTCCGCAAAAATGAGTTCTTATATGATATCTAAATTCCGCTCTTAGTAAGAATTCGTTGACTGAATATTGGAAATTGTTGTCTCGTGTTTTGCATCTACTTGGTGACTGTTTTAGGACAATTTTAGGACTATTTTTGTGTGTAAATATGTTGAGAGCAGTTTGGTTGAGGGTGAAACGGATTTGGAATGGTTGACGTCGGAATGCATCGAAAGGACGCAATGTTGCGTTGCCTACTTGCATGTTGTGTTGATTTTTTCTTTGTTGTACTTTATGAGCTGTTGTAACGCGGTTATGGGACTAAAAATAGCTGGATACGACATGTATATGGGAATGTGTATTAGTTAATATGATTAGGAGTGGAAATGTTGAAAGAATACTCTTTGGTTGCTAATTCCGAGCTTGCTGCCCGGATATTATTTTTTTGATGAAATTGGACTACCAAGATGTGTCTATTAGCTGATAACACTAGTTTTATCACCTACTATATTGTAGATAAGTATTTGGAGGAAGAGGATACTACTCCGAGGTAATAACGACATAGTACAACGAGGTATATAAGGCTACTCATTTTTGTATTATTTGGCATGAATCTAGGTTCTTCTTTGGCACATAAAGGCACGTACAAACTCTGACATGGCTGCTAACTATGTCTCCACTCTTTACCATGTTCATATATTCCCATACATAGCCATTGTCGAATCTTCATACGTACTTGGATACCAAAGATACATGTGTTCCTTTTTACCAAATAAAGTCCATGTGTTGTTTAATCTCCTACACATTTCATTAGTTGGGTAACTCTCTTTTCATTGTGATATTATCTTGTATGGTTGTTTACATGTCATGTCGATATTCCTACAGCTCTAAATGTTATGACCACCAAAAGAATCATCTGGAAAGTAAATAAAAGATAACTCAAAGTTGCTTATTAATGGGTGGTATCCCAAGGGTGGAAGAATCACCTAGCATGGGTCGATCCCATTTTTCGGGGGGTATCCCAGGGGTGAAAGGAAAGCCTAGCATGGGTCGATCCCGATATTGATTCACTACTGATCAACTGGTCATTTACATGATATATTGTGCACAGATTATACAGTAAAGAAAGGTAAACTAATAAAAAGACATAAAGTACATGATTCCACAGTATGACTAAAGGTGCTCTTTTATCTTTACACACCAGTGTGATATTTCTTTTGAGTTCTTGTTTCATATACAGTATTTCCTGCCTTACATATTCAGTACATTATCTCGTACTGACGTCCCTTACGGGTGACCTGTATTTCATGCTACAGGTATAGGAGCTACTAGATCTCACCAGTAAGAGTACAGGATTTTCAGCTGCTATTACTAAGCTCTAGGTTGCTTCGGGGCTTGTGTATCTAGAACTTGTATTTTGTATTATATAGTTGGTCATGAGGCGGGGCCTGTCCCGACCCATATGGATATTGCTCCTTACCTAGAGGCTTTGTAGACTATGTAAATTTAAGTGTGGCCAAGTAGTGTACTGTAGACATCGTGGCTCCAACGACCTAGTCTTATGCATTTATTTTTGGCTTGCTAATACAGCTTATTTTCTTTTGACAGCATGTTGAATATGAATACCTCTTAAATGTTCATAGCATGTGCATAGTTATATGTTAGTTCTCCCGAGCCTTGTCGGGGACGGGTGTCAGTCCACCAAAATGGGACTTAGGGCGTGACACATTTACCCATGCAAATTGATAAAACAAGTTTAAAACTCAAAATATCAAAACTGTCCTCGAAAACTCCAAAAATTATCATGAGACCATTTCTAATATTAGTTTCACAATATGCAACCACTGGAACTATTGGAATTTCGATCCAAGCTTCTAAACTCCAAATGTAAACCAAAGTCAAACTTTTGTTTCGGAAACAACTAAAATTACAACTTTGAGCCTAAACCTAATTTTAACTCCAAATTTAGTTCTATAACTTCTCATAGTTCAGTTTTGACATTCTGTATCTAATGAAATCAATGGATCTCTAATCCAACATCCAAAACTCAGAATGGTACAAAAACCTATTTTTTCAATAATTTAAACTTCCATAAATGCCAAAACTTTTATTTTCTACTTTAAAAACACAGGATTTTAATTTCAACTATACAGACACTTCAAAATAAACCAAAAGCAACTGATAAAAAGGTAAAATAATAATTTTTACAAAACAAGCCGAAAATGACCCATCACGATCCAAACCGAGGGCCTAGCCGCGACACAGCGAATGCAACACCCAAAAGCATCCCACTTAACCCTCGTGTTCATATCATAAGCATTCGTAAGGTAAAATTAACATACACAAGAGAATAAGCAAGCAGAAGTATATATCAATAAAACGTCATAGCTCTTATAGGGGAGTATACATCAATCCATAGTCAAAGTCATGCCTCTATATCATAGATCGTGGCGGTAACTAGCACATAACTTACTAGCTCACCCTCAAGATATGAATGAAAATAAGTAATGCTAGAGTCTCAATATAAAAGAAAATACATAGGGCTTGTTCCGAAAGCGTGGGAACTCACCAACAAGTCTTCAAGCTTAGGAATCTGAATGCTTGCCTCTATATGGAGTAATCTCCTCGTCGTCTATCCCTACATGGTTCGGTTATGTAGGCAAAGAAGTATGTGTTATCACATAAAATATACTAAGTATGCAGGTATGCCATGAATCGAAGGACATCACAATAATATCAATATACATAATTATAACAAAAAGATAAGGATACAATATGCATGAGCATGCCATTTAAAAACCATGAGAAGAAGTATCATAAATCATTCATATACATATATATATTTGGGAGTAAGACCATAACCGACAGTCATAAGACCATGAAGACTATTACATGGAATCCTGATGTTCATTGTACATCGAGCTAAAAGGCGTCTACTTTGCCAGGGTAAACTTAATCTTCACTCGATTGGCTCTATCCTAGCACGGTGAGAACCCATCATTCGACCCCACCCTTAAGGCTCTGTCCTAGCACAGTGAGTGTCCATCATATAAGCTAAATTGGATCCATTAGCACACTTTGAGGCATAAAACATAAACCTCATTCCTGTGGTGACACATAGTTATGGGACCATGATATCTACCAAAGCCCACTAGGTGTTAAGTCATATCCCACGAAATACATAGGATCAGATCAATAATTTGAGCAACTTCTCGGTGATTCAATCAGTACTGTGTGGGAACGGTTCACCAAATGCTTAAGGAGTGTCTCAGACCACAAGATAGTTGATGATGCCTTGGTGGAGATCTTCTACCGTGCCCTTAATGAGAACAGTCAAGCCTGTGCTGACACTATCATGGGGGCATGTTTGTAGATCAACCATTTGCATGGATCACAGAGCGAATGGAAAGAGTGGTCAAGAATAATCGTGCATGGGGACAGAGAAATAGAACATCTACCAAAAGTTCATTTGTTGTCAGTGTGGGTCCAGAACAAGCTAGAATCAATGAAGAAATCATGCAACAGCTTGCCCAGATTCACACAGGTATGGAGATAATGATTAAGTAGAAACAAGAGAGAGTAAATGCATTGGTTCATCAACATCCACGTGTACCCATGTATGATGAGCCATATTATGATGAGGATGCGTGTTTGTTACTGATCAGACGGGGGGTTTCCGGACCAACGCTCAAGGTTCCAATCAGGACTATTAGCACCTAGGTTAAGGAAACCAAGGTCGGAACTTTGATAGAGATGGAGCTTACAGGAACAACTACGGAGGATATTATGATAGGAACAGGGGTCTGAAGAGAGATGCAGATTAGGGTCACACAGAAAGCTTCCGAAATGGTCCTTATGTGTCACCGCATAATCGCGATGCAGGTTCAAGCAGTTCTAGAATTGAGAGGATGTTTGATCACCTATTGAAGAAAGTTAAGATGTAGGATGAGACTCTAAGGGGCATGAAATCAGAGATTTCTGGTTAAATCAGAAAATTGAGTCTCACTATGTGGCTATCAAACAGCTTGAACAACAGTTCGACCAAGTATCGACTCAACTTAATCAGCGTCAGAGGGGTACACTGCCTAGTAACACAGTTTCGAATCCAAAAAATGAAGGGCAGTGTAGGCGATTACTACTCGGGGTGGCAAGAGAACCATTGATCCTCCCATGCCAACTGATGACGAAGATGTTCGACAAGATATGATTGGGCCAAGGATGCGGAGATCGAAGATGATCATGGAAAAAATAAGGTGAGTGAAGCTGCCGATGCACCATAGAAGTTGAAGCCCATTCCTAGGCCTCCTCCTCCCTTCCCTCAAAGAATCAAAAAGAGGGAGGAGGAAGGCAAATTCAAGTACTTTCTCTCCATGCTTAAACAACTCTCCATCAATATCCCTCTCATTGAGGCATTGAAGAATATGCCAGGGTATGCAAAGTACTTGAACGACCTGGTCACTAAAAAGTGAACTGTGAGTCAGGAGCTCCCCCAAGAGCTTCAACATTGCAGTGCTATTGCTACAAGGTCCTTGGCTCAGAAGCGAGAAGATCCTAGTGCTTTCACCATACCTTGCACTTGGAGATGTGGAGCTCGCAAGGGCACTATGTGATCTAGGTGCCAGTATTAATTCAATACCCTTGCAGTCTACAAGAAGCTTGGATTGAAGCCCCTACTTCGACGAGTATGCGGTTATTAATGGCAGATAGCACGGTGAAGAAGCCTACGGGGACACTATACAGTGTGCTGGTCAAAGTTGAGAAGTTCATATTCCCCACAGACTTTGTGATCCTTGACTATGAAGTCAATTTTGAAGTCCCTATCTTCTTGGGTAAGCCCTTTTTAGCCACCAGATGCACTTTGGTGGATATGGAGAAGGGCCAAGTCAAGTTTAGATTTGGGAAAGATGAGGTCATGTTCAACATTTGTCAGCAAGCAAAGAAAAATAATGATGTGAGAGTGGTCTTAGTTATCAAGGCTGTTGATGATATTGAACCAGAGGTACCACTTGAGGTAAGAATAGGTGTTAACACTTTGGAGGCAGTGCTGATGAACTTCGATGGTGATGGTATCCCAGACTATGAGGGGACAGTGAATGCTCTACGGGTGTCTTACGGTCCTAGGCGCCAAACTAAGCTAGAGTTAGATTTATAGAAATGGGAGTCACCACCTACAAAGCCCTCCATAGAAGACCCACTAATGTTAGAGTTGAAGGTCCTTCCAGCAAATCTGAGGTATACATTTTTGGGAGCCAACAACACCTTGCCAATTATAGTTTTTATGGATTTGAATGAGAATCAAGTGAGCGCCCTTGTAATGGTGCTTAAGCAATTCAGGAAGGCTATCAGATGGACGGTTTCAGATATCATTGATATTCGTCCCAGGGTATGCACGCACAAAATTCAGCTGGTTAGGGATTACAAGCCGAGTATTAAGCACTAAAGGCACCTTAACCCTCCAATGCAAGAAGTTGTATGCAAAGAGATCATCAAATGGTTGGATGCAGGAGTAAACTGCTTGATTGCCGACAGTGAATGGGTGAGGCCGGTTCAGTGCGTTCCAAAGAAATGAGGCATCACAGTGGTACCAAATGCTAATAATGAGTTGATCCTGGTGCGGCCAGTAATAGGATGGAGGGTATGCATGATTACAAAAAACTTAATGCTTCGATAGAAAAAGATCACTTCCCTATGACATTTATGAATCAGATGTTAGATTAACTAGCTGGAAAGGGTTGGTATTGCTTCCTTGACGAGTATTCAGGATATAATTAGATCACCCTTGCTCTAGAGGATCAAAAGAAAATGACATTTACATGCCCTTATGGCACCTTTGCATTCAAGAGGATGTCATTTGGGTTGTGTAATGCCTCAGCAACATTCCAAGGATGCATGATGTCCATCTTCTCATACATGGTGGAAGAAACTATTGAATTCTTTGTGGATGAATTTAGTGTTGTTGGAGACTCATTTGAAGACTGCTTGAAGCACCTACATGCCATTTTACAAAGATGCAAGGAGAGCCATCTATTTTTGAATTGGAAAAATGTCATTTCATGGTGAAAGAGGGCATTACAAAGGGATCAAGGTCGACAAAGCTAAAGTGAAGGTGATCGAGAAGCTTCCATCACCTATCTCAGTCAAGGGTGTGAGGAGTTTCTTGGGACATGCAGGATTCTATCAAAGGCTTATAAAGGACTTCTCTAAAATTGCACACCTTTTGTGCAAATTGATGGAGAAAGATGCTAAGTTCGTGTTCGATGATGTGTGCCTCAAATCCTTTGAAGAGTAGAAGAAGAGGTTGATCTCAGCGTGAATCATTGTTTCTCCAGATTGGTCCAAGCCCTTTGAAATCATGTATGATACAAGTGGGATTGCTCTAGTTGTAGTATTGGGACAGTACCAGGAGAAGATATTACATCCCATATACTATGCAGCAAAGCCCTAAATACTGTCTAGAAGAATTACACCATTACTAAGCAAGAGTTACTCGCAGTAATCATTGCATTCGAAAGTTCAGATCATATCTGTCGGGGGCCAAAGTACTGGTGCATACAGACCACTCAGCACTTAGATACTTGATGACTAAGAAGGATACAAAACCAAGGTTGATGCGATGGTTGCAAGAGTTCAACTTCGGTGTCATCGACAGAAAAGGGACAGAGAATCAGGTTGCATATCATCTCTCCAGATTGGAAGATGGGGCAATGATAAAGTTGGATGATGGATTGGAGATCGATGATTCTTTTCCAGATGAGAGAGTGTTGGCTGCATCTCATGATTTGATACCTTATTTTGCAAACTATGCAAACTATTTGGTAAGTGACATTGTGCCACCCAACCTGAACACATATCAGCGTCAGAAGTTTATGTCTGATGTGAGAAAGTTCTTTTGGGATAACTCATACTTATTTTGTGTATGTACTGCTGGTATTATTCGTTGATATGTTCCTGAGATTGAGATGATGAGCATACTTGAGTCATGCCACTCATCATTGGTGGGTGGGCATCATAGTGGAAATCAAATAGCACACAAGTGTGGGTATTATCGGCCTACTATCCACTAAGTCACCTACGATTATGCCAAAGCTTGTGATCTGTGCCAAAGAGAAGGTGGTGTTTCCCGTAAACATGAGCTCCCTCTAAACCCCATCATGGTGATTGAGTTATTTGATGTATGGGGGATAGATTTCATGGGACCATTTGTTAGCTCACATGGAAACAAGTACATCCTAGTTGCTATGGATTATGTATCAAAGTGCGTTGAGGCTGTGGCTCTACCAAACAATAAGGGCAAAAGTGTCATAGCATTTCTGAAAAGGAACATCTTCTCAAGGTTTGGCACCCCTCGGGAAATCATTAGTGATGGAGGTTCTCACTTCTGCAACAGACTTTTTAAAGATCTTTTTGAAAAGTATGGAGCGAAACATCAGGTGGCGATGCCTTATCATCCTCATACTAGCGCGTAGGTGGAGGTGTCTAATAGGGAAATTAAACAAATTCTATCAAAGATTGTGAATGCAAACCACACAGATTGGTCGCGGAAGCTGGATGAGTGCACTATGGACATACCAAACAACATTCAAGATTCCTATAGGCATGTCTCCCTACCAACTTGTCTTTGGGAAAACATGTCACTTTCCAGTAGAACTTGAGCATAAAGCAATGTGGGCACTAAAGAAGTTGAACTTGGATTGGAACGGTGCAACAAACTCCAGACTGAGCCAACTCAATGAGCTTGATGAGTTTCGATTGAAGGCGTATGAGAGCTCAACATTGTACAAACAAAAAATGAAGTTGCAACTTGATCGCCGCATAGAGAACCGCCAATTCGCACCAGGGGACTTGGTGTTGCTCTATAGTTCATGATTGAAGTTGTTCCATGGGAAGCTCAAATCCACATAGATAGGACCCTTTCGTGTAGCACGTGTCTTCGATCATGGGGCCATTGTGTTGGAAGGACGGAGTGGAGGAACTTTCAAGGTAAATAGCCAAAGAGTCAAGCCATACCTTGGAAATGTTGAAGATATAAAAAAGGTGGAAGACTGGGATCATGAGGAAGTCTTAGTACCCAAGTCATCTATGTCATGGCACGACAATAAATCAGGCCTACTTGAGAGGTGACCCAAGGTGTACCCTGACGCTTAGGCGCCTAGGTATGTTTTTTGACCCCTATATGTTTTGTTTTGCTTTGATTTTGTGCATTAGGACAATGCACATCTTTTTCGATGGGGTGTGGGTAGTTATGGGCCTCAGTGAAGTTTGAGTAGCTTGGGTCCATAACTACCCCAATTTTTTATACCGAGGTTTTCTCGCTTGTGTTCGTTTTCTTCGTGGATATTTAATTTCTGTTGAAACGGCATGTTTAAGATGTTTAGATAGTATTTATAGCATATATTACCGATAGTTGTGGCATGTAGCATGTTTCTTGTGTCTTGTTTGAAAATGATACCTACCAAAAATTTTAAAAAAAATTATTTTGATTAGTAGTTAGAGAGCAACCATGCATGTTTAGGTGTGTGAGAATGTTTGTTCTGATAAGTGAGGATAAATTGATATAAGAATCATGATTTGAGAGTTTTTTGTTGATGATGTATGCAGTGCCATGTGAGTGTGAGCTTAATTTGCCAGATTCATGTGTTTTGTCCTAATTTAGAACTTGACCTATTACTCTAAGTTAGATTGTAGATTAATTGGATTAGGAAAGGATCTTAGGTCATTGTTCTTAATAAGTCCACTTAGCCTAAAATGACTAACCAAAACTATGATATATCCCTTATTCCTAATATGTGACCCTAAAATATACCTATTCTTTGAAAACACCTGATTAACCTAGCCTTGTTAGTTGTAAGAATCCTAAAATTGGTCCTGGTCCTCCTTGAACATTATGCACCTTGACTGAGGCGAAAAGCCTAGGTTGAGGGTGGCTGCCAAAGGTGGCTCTGGTTTGAGGACAAATATTGTGCACCTCAACACAAGCTAAAAGCCTAAGTTGAGGGATGTTGGTGTAAGGGTGAACACAAAAATGAAGGGTTGAATTAGTGATATAGAGAAATCATGTACTGGGTGCAAGAAAAACAAGTGATGCCTATTGATGATGAGAGAGTTGATGGTAATGAGTTCCTTCTAAATCCTTGAATTTCCTATTCCTTGAGTTCTCCTTCCATTCTGAGTTTGATAGACGATAGAGCTCTAGAATTCGAGCAAGGATTGATTTGGTGTGTTGACTATTTAATTGTTCTACTTGCTGAGTTTCTTGACTGATTGATTGCATCAGTGAGATAATAGCTAGTTGATGTTAGAGTCCATAGGGAGATTCATGCCTTAATTAAGTTCCCTAGATTTCTCTTCATTCGAGGACGAATGATCCCAAGGGGGAGATAATATAACACCCCCTATTTCTTTCCACCTAGTCTGAGTACATGCACAGAGAAAACTGAGAAAAAGACTGAGAAAAGTTGCTGAAAGAGAATCTACAAGGGTCATCTATAGCCTGTAGAGAGATCTATGGCCCGTAGAAGAGGCCTCGTAAATCCCCAGATGACTTAGTGAAATTTTCTAAGTCTAAGGCCTCTGTACGAGACAACATATAGCTTTTAAAGTACTCCAGTACCCATAGACTGGTTCCGTGAATTGGTGGTCCAAATATCAACTTTTCAGTATCTTGAATTACGAGTTATCAGACGGCCCGTAAAAGTTTTTACAGCTCGTAGAATAGGTCTCATGCCAAATTCCAGTAACTTAGATTTATGGACCCTTTATTTACGAGAGGTCATCTACAACTCGTAGAATGGTGTACGGCCCATAGACGGGGTCTCGTGGACCCAGTCGAAAGTTTTTAAGAGGGGTACTTTTGTCTATTCCTATACCATTTAGTCCAACCCTTGGACGTTTTAGACTTAATTAATGTCTTAAAACAAAACTCTAAGGGTATTTTCACTATTCTTCATGCTTAGAGATTTCTTGAGGACACCAAAGGAGGGAGAAAAATGAGGGTTTAGAATTCAAGAGCGAGGATTGATTGAAGTTTGATTGTTTCCTCTATTTCCCGGTATGTAAGGCTTACTAAAGTGTGGAACTATGTTTGTTCGTACACCCCTTTCACTTATTTGAGTCGAAGTTAAGAATCAGAATTGAGTTTTTAAAATTCTATCATCAAATTACTGAATCCCTGCACTTATCATGAAGTCTTATGATGTTATATGATATAATTGTTGTACTGCATGATCATAGATATGAGATTGACATATGTACTTTATAATAGATAGAATGAACCCTAAATTGTATAATTTTATGAAATTCTATGCACGAACTGAATTGAGGTTTTGAGTTTGATTATTTGAGTTGAGTAACTTGAGCATTGTCGAGCATGAAAAGCATGTTGCATTTAATCACACACACTATTCCGTATTTTTTCTTGCATTACACAATGAGTCTAATTGAGTGGGTTTGAATGATTGTTTGATCTTGAGTTGAGTCTGATTTTGTTCTTTGATTAACTGAGTTGATGAGAACTGAGGAGAGATAACCTAATGAGATTGAGAATTGAGTTGATTGATTGACATTGAGGATTGAGTTGATCGATGAGTTGAGCATGTTTTAGTCTTGGAAAGAGTATCCAGCACCAAGCTAAGAGTGAGTAAATAACTACTCTAACCCACAGAACTATGTTACCAGCGTAGGATAGTTGTACAACACGTTATGGCGACTCATGTCCCAAAAGATAGATATTTATTATAGATTCATGAGAGAGTTGATCGTCCTTTACCTTGGCAAGTTTAGGATGGGCGTGGCAACGACATCGGCTTCGTTGTGCATCACTGAACTAAAGGTGGTGGGATTGGATGTCAGTTAAGAGAAACTCCTAAGCAAACACTGCTTGAACATACTATTTTAAACTGAGTTTATTCTACTGAGTCTATTTTAAAAACATGATTTACTTTAAACCTGCATA
The DNA here is from genome assembly GCA_029948455.1 of Solanum rostratum. Lineage (NCBI taxonomy): Eukaryota > Viridiplantae > Streptophyta > Magnoliopsida > Solanales > Solanaceae > Solanum > Solanum rostratum. The sequence goes on from CM057049.1 coordinate 20,882,424, forward strand.
TATTAAGTTGAGCATGAGATGTTTGAGTCGAGGTGAGTGAGTTGAGTTTTACCTTTTGGAGCCATTTTATATACCAGTATATTCCATATACTGACGTCCATTTGGATCTGCATCATTTCATGATCCATACAGGTGATAGAGGACTTCAGCCCGCGCATTGTTGATGTCTGAATCGGTGCATATTCCCAGAGTTGGTGAGCCCTCCTTGCCTTCCGGAGGATCCCTTTTATTTCCTGTTTTGACTTAGTATTTTCTTTCTTTGGTTTGAGGTATCCATGGCCTATCATGGTATTATCTAGATTGTTGATTAGAGGCTTCATAGACATTGAGTAGAAGATTATTGAGTACTTCTATTTCCAGACTTATTCATTGGACGCTATGCTTTAGTAGAGTTATATTTATCCTTATGACGTCTTTTACTTTGATGTATTTCTTCCGCTGTTGAATTGATGTGACGATGAGGCCAGGTGGTTCTCTTGGGGAATCAACAATTATTCTTCAAGTGCTGGCTACGCCAAGGGTACCCTTCCAGGGCGTGACAGAAATATTAACGTATTTCTTGATATATTTGGGAACTTCTTCCTCAACATCTGAATTGATAGGGTATGGTTTCAGATAATATGATGAATGGGGATGATCAGATCGATGAATAGGTGCAACAACAGAGTCATCCAGATTTAAAGATGCCTAATTTGGTGGCACCGAGAGTTGTTTAGATTGCTTTGCATCAGCCACAGTTTCTTTAGATGGAAGAACTTTTTTTCTTCTCTTGGGTGGTGGTGTGGAAGTTGAACTAGAAACGCATGATCTCCTTAGCAACTTCTCTAGAGGTTTTGTAAAAAAATCCTCAAAACCTGGAATATCCTATTCTATATCTTGCTTAGAAGTCAAAGGTTTAGAAACTTGTACACAAGGTAAATCAAGAACGGCAAGTACCTCTGTCATTGATTTTATATCAGTGCATGCATTCTGACATCTAGAAAAATAAATGCAGAAATCAACTGCTTAAGTATGTATCAACTTATAAATAATGAAAACATAATAGATTAGAATGAAAATGTTATATTTAAAAAAATAGATTATCTCCATTACCTCAGTAAAAATAGCAGACATAAGTAATTCAAATTTTGGCTTGACACCAACAACTCACCAGTTGAGTATAGGGGTATGTAATTTTTCTCTTTCAGTGAAATTTCTTCATTGATTTCATAAGCATATTCGTAATCCAAACATTGATTGCATAAGGCATGCTAGCTAATTGATACATCTTTTTTTTTAATTTAACCACTTTCCTAAAAGATTTAATCAATTTGGTGAATGCAATTTGCCCCTAAGGAAACTGCTCATAACTCCCATCTTTGCCCAAGAAATCTTCAATTGGTGTAGGTGTCTCGCTGTTGAGAAAATACGAATGTATGGATAAAATACAATATCGCCATCTGAAGAGCGTCATCATTTTTCTGCCATCCACCTATTTGAAATTGTTGTGCCAAAAGGATCTTACTCACACTAGTTTTGGATCATGAAAAGTACCTCTGTATCAATCTGCTCGAGGTAAATTTCGGGTATTCAAAATTAGATGCATTGCCTATGCATTTCAACCCAGTAATGATAGCGAATTCCTTTATGATGAAATGCAATATATTCCCCTTTGCATGCCGAATATGGAGCTCATTAGTGTTGTTATCCTCAACCTCAAGAAGCATCAAGCACTTTGTAATTTGACCTTAGTAGTTGCAATTGGGAATGCTAAGGTATGGGCCAAAAATAGTTTTCCTAAATAACTCCACGCCTTTAGTCCCTATGGACAATGTCAAATCGTTTGCAAAATTTATGTCGTATGTTGAACCAAACCTTAATGAGTGAGCTAGAATTGTTTTCATCACATAACTCGTATTCTGCATATCAAGAATTGAAAAGCAGATGCAAAATCAGACTCCACTATTATACTTGATACAAAAACATTAATGTACTTGAAACAAAATAAACATAAACACGTATATAGTATTCAAGAACTGTGTATTAGATAAAAAAAATATAGTTCATTCACTTTATACAAAAAAAAAGTGCACATAACTTAATTTTTGTATGTGAATGATTTTGTTGAGACAAATTAAATAGGATACAAATAATTATTGTATCACAGCAGTGTATTAGATGCATAATAAGCATAGTTCAATCAGTTGATACAAAATAAATGCACATAAATTAATTTTTGCATTATGAATGATTGTATTTAGACAAAATAAACAAGAACACATAATTATTGTATCATAACATTGTATTATATACAAAATAAGCATATTTTCAGTCAATTGATACAGGAATGCACAAAACTTAAATTTTTAGTCACAAGTGATTGTATTTAAGACAAAATAAATAGAAACACAAAATTATTGTGTCATAACAGTGTATTAGATATAATGTAAAAATATTTTATATAATTAAGTACACTGTCTATTGTACTTGATATAAAAAAGGGACACATAAATTGATTTTACAACATTTGATTCAAAAATAATAAACAGATTCACAATATTGTATTATGAACTGATGTAGACGATACAAAATATTATATATAGTCAGTTTCAAAATGGCAATTGTTGTATTTGATACATGAAAATACCCCCATCCCCCCCCCCCCCCCCACAAAAAAAATTGCCAGATTTATAATATATGTACTTAGTATAAACTATTTTCGTAGGTACCCAACATCACAATGCGCTAAATAAGGTTATGTTTTTAAAGTATCATGAACAATCAATTAGTCATCATTGCATCCAAAAATTGAGATTTCGTATCAAAAACAATAAAAATTTTGGGTTATCAACTGGAAATACCTTGGTAGTGTAGGTCAAGAAATTAAAGGTGCAAGTTTTTCTACCCCTTTTTGGCTACCCCTTTTTGGTGGTTTTCTTCTCTTTGACTGTTGGAGTAGATGTTGTCATTTTCTTCAATTTCATTATGTATACTTGATCGTGAATCTTCTTTGACCTATTCTATGCCCAATCAAGATTTTTATAGTCATATGTATGATCAAATTTTGGTATTTGGGTAATGGCAATACTGAATAAAGGAGCATTGTCCATGAGTTAATTAAAATAGAAAAAGAATTAATGAAGAAGACGAACCTACACTGCAATCAAAGAGCATACACAGAAAAGGAGATATGGTAAATTTGAAACTCAAATTTGACAATCGCCTTTGTGATTTTGTGATTTTAGGCGAGAAATTTGGGGAGTGAAGCTAGAAGTTAATGGAAGTTATTTTTACTTAAATTTGGGAATTCAAATAATGTATACGCATGGGATGTTTTTAGGAGTACAAAATAGGATTTTGAAATATTTTGATACAGTAGGGAAAAATAGTAAATAAGGCAAAAAGGTATGTGTAGTTAGGTAATTTTTCAAGCAAAATGATGCCAGGTTGGTTTGGTGTGGGGTTGACTCTTTAAAGTCAAAACCAATTTAACTCAACTATAGTCAGTTATTTCCTTCAAATATCAAACTATTAGTTGGATTTTTTTTTCTCTAGTTGACCCTGTTTGCATTTTTTGATTCGATCTATTTCGCCCCTATTTCATACTACTCTCAGTAAAACTATAATGCCCGGTAAAATTACCAAAATATCCCTAGAGTGAGAGTATGCGTGTAACGCATCTTCCAATGCTCGTAAGGCAAATCTGAGGCTAGATTTATGATCAACATGGAAAAATAAGTGGGAAAATAGTCTCGGTCGATTTTTAGAACGACCTGATCAAAAGATAATTTTTCGATCCGAAGCACAAAACAATGTTTGTACGCAACAGGAGCGCGTCGCGTACCCATTACAGATTGGGTCTTTTCCGAGCTAAAAATTTCTAATTTTTACTAGGGGCATTCCGGTCAATTTCCAACCCCTCCTAACCTCTATACACGATCTAATAAGGTCGTTTGACGTAAAAAGGGTCTAAAACCCCCCCATTCTAAGTCCTATTCCATAATCTAACAAGTCTAGGGCTTGAGGAAAGAGGAGAAGAGCTTGAGTTTTAGAGATTTGAGAAGAAATTTTTGGCGTGCCTGATTGATAGTTGCATCCCTGGTATGTAAGGCTAAACTACAAGCGTGGAATTGTTCTCTCCTGTGCCCCATAAGAGATCATGGATGAGTTGATGGTTCAAGAGACTACATGTAAAAATCCTTGATGGTTTTTCTTAAAATTCTAATTGAATTCACATGTTTTCTATGTTGATGATTATCGTAAACTAGTTTTTCTTGAATTGAACATTTTCATGAAGAATTGCATAACCCTCCATGACTATATTTGAAAACATGGATAATGAACTTGAAAATTGAGTCTAAAGCCTTAAATTGAGATTGTTGATTGTGATGAGAGGATGATGATGAGTTGATAGAAATTGATTGTCTTGAGAGTCTCTATAAATGAACTCCACCGTTGTGTCTATTCAATTGTTTCCTAATGAATGTTCTAAATCTTGAGTCATTGATGAGATTAATTAATGAAAGGGTTAACGTCCCTATAAGATTGATGAAAGGGTTCGAGTCCCTATGAATTGATTGATGAAAGGTTTAGGGTCCCTATGAGCTTGATTGATGGAAGGGTTAGAGTCCCTATGAGTTGAACGATGATGAGGTTTGAGTCCTTATCAGATACCGATTGATGATGAGGTTCGAGTCCCTATGAGATTTGTTGAGATGGAGGTTTTATGAGCATTGAGTCATGGGAGGAGTATCGAGCACCGAAAGAGTGAGAGTTAGTCCGACTTGAACTCGTCAAACTACGTCGCCAAACGTAGGTGAGGCTAGAACCATTATATATTGTGGTTCCCTCTTAATTAGAATTCTCTGAAACAATAACAAACTTATTGACAACTGACTCTATATTGGGTGAGCTGATATGGTTTTGATTCGTTCTCTACCTGGCAAGTTTGGAATGGTTGTGGCAACATCAGCGAGATTGTTGTACATCCACTGGCTCATAAGTGATTGTTGTCGGATAAGAGAAACTCCCATAAATTTCCTACCTTGAGTACTCTGAGTTGAGATGAGATGAGATAAGATTAGAGGAGGTGAGCTCCTTTGAGATGAGTCTGAGTTGATTGATGAGGTTCATTGATTGATGGGTCACTTGTCTACTCTTTATTCTTGCATAGGTAGACATTTGACTATTTGATGAGATTTGGTGTTTATTTTGAGTTAATGTTGTTTCCATATATTCTACATGTTTCTGTTTCACGCAGTTATTTTACATACCAGTGCATTCTAAGTACTGATGTCTCTTTTGTACTGCATCATGTTATGATACAGGGGCAGGTACTAGAGATCATCAACAGGCGCTCCGTTGAAGATCTGAGATTCGCAGCTGATTTGGTGAGCCTCCCCTACTCTGGAGGATTCACTATGAGTTATTTCATCTAATGTTAGAGTTAGATTTTGGACTATTCTTTTATTTTTATTTGGGTAGTCATGAGTCTGAATTGGCACCACATGATTAGTGATAGAGGCTTCATAGACCATGGTTGAACGTTGATGTTGAGATTGTGAGCTAGTTCTTTCTATTAGCCTTTATTGTTATCTGATCTATTTATCTTTAGACTTTAGATGAGATGTGTCCATTTACTTACATTTATTTTCGCTGTTCAGTAGAGTTATTTGATTGAATGAATGTGACGAGGCTAAGTGGTTCACTTAGGGACTAGCAATAGTCTCTAGGTGCCGGCCACGCCAAGGTTACCCTCCCGGGCGTGACAAAAACTCCCTAAATCCCCCTAGATTAACAAATTATCTTCATTTTGCGATACATGTAAAATATTATTAGAGCCGTCAATATGGGCTAGGCCCGTTGGCCCGACCTGGCCTAACTCGTGATTTAGCAAGGCTGGGCTACGATTTTTGGAGCCCATTTAAAAAATGGGCTTTCTAGCTCGGCCTGAATAAGCCTGATGATATGTGTGGCTTTTGCAATATGGGTTGAGCTGGCCCATGAGCCGAATTAAAAATAATGAAAAATAAAAATTAAATAGAGTATTAAAAATAATAGGTGGAATGACCTAATAGGACCTTATACTTGGTCCCGTTTGTCACCTAGAACCTTATACTTAGAACTTTGCCAACTAAACCCTTGTACTCATTCAAAACCTACATTTTAAACACCTTTTTTTGACCTGGCATTCTAAGTGGCAAACCAGGTCAAGTGCGTGTGATTCACTCCTTTTAGGAGCGTGAAGGGTTTCTAAAAAACCCTTTAACAGTCATCTTCTCCCCTAAAATTCATTATCAAAATTCTACAGTTCCTTGTACCTATTTTGATCTTAGGCTTGGCCTTTGCAATACGACACTACACCAAGGAGAATTAATTCATCTAAATTCCAGCTTCCATCGAGCCCCTTTTTCTCGATTTATGATTTATGTAATTGTTGAAAGAACACTTGGTTTGTCTTGTTTTAGTTCATTATGGAGCTGCAACAACTGAATGTGGCCATCAATTGTGTACTATGCTTCGCAATTGCTATGTTTGGTGCCTCTTGGAAATATTAGACTTGTGTTTTACTAGATATTTGAAAATCTTTATCCTTTTTTTAAGGGCATAAACTCTAATTCCTCAGAATGATATATCAGTACAGAGCAGAACTGTTCCAAATCCCTAAACGCAATTAAAAGGAAAAGAAATCTAAACACTGAAGAACAAGAGCAAAGAAGAGAGAAAAATAAACCAGATTTCTATAGCTTCCCATGGAAAAAAAACCCAAATTTACCCAGATTCAGGAAATTAACCCAAATTAACCCAGATTTCTTTTCCTTTGGCTTTGGCTTAGTCGCAACCTTTACTTTAGCAGGAGCAGCCTTTGGCTTAGCAGCAGCCGCCTTAGTCTCCGGCTTACCTTGGCAGGTTTCTCCTTCATCCAAAAGAAAAAAAAATGTGGAATTATTATATGACATGAAAATTACGTGTACTCATTTGAAACTCACGCATTAGTCCCAGATAAAAAAAGGTGTTTAAAAATGTAGGTTTTGAGTGGGTATGAGGGTTTAGTTGGCAAAGTTCTAAGTATAAGGTCCTAGGTGACAAACGGGACCAAGTATAAGGGCCTATTAGGTCATTCCGCCAAAATAATAAGAGTCCAAACTCAGTCATTTAAATTTTTTAAATACTAAAACTTAGATACAAATGATACTTTTATAATATGTACTCCCTCTGTCCATCTTTACTTGTCCCTTGTTGACTTAACACGTGAATTAAGAAACAATGAATAATAGGGGTAATTTTTGCTAAATGACCGTTTGAATATAATAAATATAATATCTTGGAAAATGTACCAAGACAATAACTATGATTAATAGAAACTAAATGTGAAATTATTTTTTGATTTCATAAAGTAGACAAGTATTGTTGGACATCTCAAAATAGTATAGTGGACAAGTAAAGATGGACGGAGGGAGTAATCGTAACACTAATTCAATGTAATATTGTCATGTAGCTATTTATTTCAATATTTTTAAATTATAATTTAATTTAAAAACTTATAAAAAAAGATATATATGAATAAAAATGTGGGCTAACTCAGCAAGGCCCGCGACCCACGTATTAATGGGCTGGGCTAGCTGTTTTCTAGCCCATAAAAAAGGTATTTTTTTAGAATAAATAACATACTGAAAAAGACTAATTACCATCTATCCCTACTCTTTTTAATATTACTATAATCCCTTAATTTATCAAGCGCAAATATACATTAATTTACCGTCCGGATTCAAAATTTCGCCTCATTAGTTAGTAGTTTCAGCTGAATTAGAAAAGGAAAAAAACCGAAATTGTAATTAGGTGTGCCTAAAATTACGCATACCTAATAGATGTGAAACTATTCCATTTGTAATAGCCTTTCAAAATTCAAAATCCACAAGAAAAAAGGGAAGTTTTTTAGCTTCTTTTGTCGATTAAAAAAAAGTTATTGATGAAAGTAGAAATAATTTGATACCATATTTTTACTTATTTCATTTTTTGTCACATCTACTAGAGAGATGTTAGACAAAAAATTCCTTCGTGTGCGTAAAAAAAATGAATCAAATACATCATATACGACCTACACAATAACATTGAGTCAAAATAAATAAGGACATTATGGGGTTGTATATAATGTAAAAAAAAATACTCACCCAATGTTTATGATACATTAGAAAATGATGAGGAGTGCAAGTGAACTCAATCATTTGTGATAAATTGTGTCTGGAACCTTGAATAAGACACAAAATATATATATACACACATTAATGCATGTTGATAAACATAATATCTTTATATTGCATATCTAGTTAGTGAATTTTAAAGAATCTGATACATAAATGTTTTTAATCAAAAGAGTGCTGACAACTTTAGCCAAAAAAATATTGTCTCAAAAACATAAAATACATTAAAGTTATCCTACGATTACTACATGTCTATTCAACATTGGTTAAATCTTCGACTAGAGGTTGACTACCAGGAATTCTGGGCTTTTGATACGAAATTTCAAAAGTTGTAACACGATATTTATGTATACCAATTTATATGTATACAACAAGCAAAAAAAAAAGATGAAGAAGATGAATTAACGTGCAGAAGAAGTTGACAACATAGTTGATAGGAAAGAGGAAAAAATTGAAATTAAAAACTGCAAAGCTCTTGTCATAATTTTAGGAGAGAAAATATGACGATATTGGGGGAATGAAAATAGGAAGAAAAAATCTTCTATTTTAGGAATTTGAAATTATGTATATGGAAAATCTTCTATTTTAGGAATTTGAAATTATGTATACAGCTGAGTTGGTTTTTAGAGAAAAAATAGAGTTTTTTGAGATATTTTGAAATGGTAGGCAATAATAGTAAATAATGTAAATAAGTGAGTGTAGTTAGGTAATTATTCCTAGAAAAAAGGGTCAACCGAGCTTGACTTGTCAAATTTCAAAGCTCGTAAGGACTAGCATATTGATAGCTCTAAATATTATTGTGAATTTTTCTGGCAATAACACTTAGCATTATGCAAATCTTTTTTGTTTTCATTTATTCCTTTTTCGAGTTGATATCAAACAGTTGCCAGTTTTCTTCTCAAAGAAGTGGAGTGGAACGAAATTCGAATGGCAGATATGAAAATCAAAATCTTGATCAGTTTGACTTCGCAGAAGGTGAAGATGGTGTGAAATTAAGCTCCGGAGAAGACGAGCAGATCATGTCTCTTTGCAAGTTCATATCGTCCTAACCTTATTTCTTTTCAGCAAACAAGAGTCTCGGAGAATTTGAATTTACTTTTTTCAACGTGTAATAAAATCATGGAAGAATACTTTTGTTGAGAGTAGTGTGAACTGCATATGTTTTTGCGTTAATTGTTTGATAATTTTTGACAAAAGGATACTTGGAGGATGTTTTCTAGGTACATCTGACTAACACAACTTACCAAAAACTCACAAGAATTCAAATTCACAAAGGGACTCGATTAAGCTACTAACTAGCACAAAAAGTTTGGACCACTACCTCTTTCCTTTCAAGGCAAATTGCTAAACTCAACAAAGACTTGATGAATATGTTTCCGGACACTTTGATTTTTCTGTGAGAGACTTGTGTGGGAAAGACCTTCAATGTAATCTAGACTAGTTCCTTGCTGTAGTATGAGCATGTACGATATAATATATATCACCTTTTGAAGCAAGACAAAGGAAAAAAGCTCATCAAATACAATGGCAACGAAATGGAACTGAGACACCGGGAGATTTCCTCTTCTCGCGGATAATAGCTTCTTTAATCATGGGCAGTTTTTGGTGAACCTTTCTCCATATGTAATTTATAGCACCATTTGGAGATATAGGACCAATACCACCTGGTTGACCATTTTCATACTCAAAAATGGGCTGCACCACAGCCATATTACGGCGAAACCTATCTTTTTGCTCATCCGAGTAGCTCCTAAGATGGTTCACGAGCCAATTTGGCTGCAGTGCATCTCTAACTGCTACAAACACTGAAAATTCTGAATAATCCACCATCCCTTCAAATGGGAGCTCAATGTTGTCACTAACAATGACAGGAATACAAAGACTTTGAATGGCATCAAACAGTCTGCATGACGTTGGTGTGTCCCCTGCAGGGTGCAAGCAGAACTCTGAAGTCCTCATTCCCTTTATGGACTGCTCCTTTCCAGTGGCATTTGGAAAGCCTTCCTCCATCACTACTCTGGGTTCATTTATTAGCAAGTCCCAAAGCTTTTCTCGAACAATGCCCCCCTGCACAAAGAAATACAAGATGACCTAGGTCTGGCGAGCAAGAAGTGGGGTGTTATGGTTTAATCTAGACATTTTAAGAGGCAGAAACGTCTAAAAACACTGTACATCTTGTAGCCAAATCAAGAATAATACGCATACAACAGAAGGTCCTTTTTATGCTTCACCCTGACAATGTCTTTTCCAATAAATGACTTGGTTATACTTTTTAATGTTTCTGGACAAAGAGCAAGTCCATTTACAGTAGACCAAGAGTAACACAAATACATTGTTTTCTGACAATCTGATGGAATAGAACAAAATCTGATGACAATTGTCAATAAAAGTCTCTACTGTGATTAAAAGGAGTTTCAGTCAGAATCTTATGAAAAGCTCCAGTGCAAGAACAGATTAATTGATTTGACTCACAAGTAAAATGGATCATACACCCAGTATGATTGCAAGACAGAAGCAGAATATATTTATGTAGATGTCCCGAAGAACTCAACAAACCACCCAATGCCTATGTTTAGCTTTACTGAAGCAAAGGGTTTTTTGTGTTTGTAATAGTTGGGCGAAGGAGGCAGTAAATAGCTACATGACATGACATCCTTAAGTGAATCTAATAAGAGCTTAAGGAACAGCACGCACGCACACACTCTCTCTCTCTCTCCCCATCGGCAATTCGCCAACCCCCACCATCACAAGTACCAAGTAACTCTATCCACCATGGCTTAAGCAAGTGGGGAAAAAATTACCTAGCATTTGTTGTCCCTGCTGGGGTTAGAACCCTGATAACCCATTTTTACCTACTTCATTGATGTTATGCCACACCCTTGAATTCACGGACCTTGTTTCTACCTGGCCTTAGTATGATTCAAGCTCCTAGTTTTATCCCAAGGTTTTAGCAAACTATTTCCCTTTATAAATAGTCATTCAGATCGTTGGAGTTAAATTGAAGTCATATGTCATTTTTTTTCTCATTCCACCTACTTTAAAATTTAAATCACATGCTCTTTCAACATATGCACAAATATAAATAACAGAAAATGTCTTGGGTAAAATATCTTGGATGAAAATGGTGTTCGTGAAAGACAATGTTGTCATATCAATCAGCTGACAAACATCAAATATTTAATGACAAAAGTTGTCTCCATTAGTTTGTGTTATTACTACAAGGAGATGCAGTCACATGTGAACCAGCAATTAAGAATCATCAAGTTTAAGACAAAATAATTGACCTGACTTGCACATAAAAATGGATCATATACACAAATTGTTAGAAGCAGGGTTACAAATAATATGTAGCTAGACGTCTGGAAAAAGTTAACAATACTGACCCGATGCCTATGTTTAGCTCCTTTGAAGTAAAGAAGGGTTTCTCGTTTTTGGTTTTCAGACAAGGGCAAACGAGGAAGTAGATGGGTATAAGGCACAATGACATCCTTTAGCAATGAAACTTGAGTGTGGTGTATCATGTCAGATGAGCTCCCATTAGACGCTTTTGAATCAAGCTTGTACCACCCACCAAAATCAACCACCAGGAGAATTGCTGGAGCAACCTCAGCCTTCACATGCCACATTGCAACAGGGTCTGCCAAAGAATGCTTCAACTTTTAAAACAACCTGACATTGCAGAGACTAATATAAGATCCTAAGATGTTCCACTTCCGATTTGTTTTCAGGAAGAAGATAATTGGGAAAGAACAATTGCACAGTCAATGGGAAAGCAAGGCTGGTAAGACGATCTTACATAAAGATACTTGGGATAGTTTACTACTTTCAGATCATGGCCAGATATGAGTTTTAAAATCACTTACGCAACTGCACATAATGAAAAGTCAGCATCATGCCAACAAAAAGCTTTTGACAATCACGAAGCAACTAAAAGAAACAGAATGTAGGATCATATTCAATGTGGAGCAATGCATGTGTGATGAGAAATATTTGCAGAATAATTAATCGGTAATACAACTGCACTGGATTAAATAATATGGGTGGGAAAAAGAAGGAAACTGAAATAGCAAGATATAGCTCATCCAACAAAATATCAACAAAATAATAGTGCAATCACCACATGTATGCCATGAAGAATGAACTAACATTTACCTGAAGAATCTCCATAGGCGCACACCCATTTATGAAAAAAGAATCAGGGCAATCACTTCTCCACCTACGTCACACACCCCTATCAAATCCCCATGCCCCTTAGAAGATCTCCAAGACCAGCCCTGCTTATTATGTTTGCTTTAAAAGATTCAAGCAGTTTCAGATAAGTACATATTTGTCAAATTGAACAGTTGTTACTATGTCTGATCAATCTCTTCTAGGCTCATAGTTACGACGTGGCATACGTTACATAAGTCAGCAACTCCCCAGTAAAAGTTAAAAAAAAAAAAAAAATTGTACGGCTTTTTTATCCGAAAGCTTATGATAATGTAAACTGGTAAAAATATGCAAGCTCTATCATAACAGAAGTGCCACTATCTGGTTGATTTTTATACAGAATTTTAACTTGTGTTGCAAGATCTAAAGAGTCCAAGTTGGATTTGACAAGCATAAGAAATTAATAACTTTTAGCAGTACCTTTTGGTGACTGTTTGATAAGTTTGTAAGCATGAGTAAATGTAAAACACAACTATATGCAAACAGTATACAATAGCACACACAAGTATTATATGATAATCCATGAATTACATTATGGCTGCAGTCTAACACATCAATCAATTGAATCTAAGATAAAGCCTGAACAAGTACAATTCAAATCAGATAGATGATTGTTGCATTTCAATTGAAGCAGAGCTACAGTCAGGAAGTCTAGCACGATATCCACGTATTTCTTGACAATCATCTTCATTAAATTCAGATTTCCCGTTCCACCAGCTATGTCCTTAAATTTCTTTAATTAAGTTATCCGAAGAAGAGAAGCTTCTTCTACGGGTAGAAACACTAATGCAACTGTCCCTTGGTGCTGAATGAGTGATGTTCGTTCATCCAACAATGCTGAAGCAGCTATAAAGGCCTTTTCTCGTCAATTTTTTAAACCATAAACAAGGCGCTGGACAAAAGGAAAAGGAGGAAGGGATGCTACATAGGAAGTTGGAATCATCCACCTACTTGGTGAATGGAAAGGATGTTCACTAAGTGAGTGAGCGAGCCATCAACCCAAACATCTTTGGGGGGCGAGCCATTTAGCTGCCAATTTGAAGAGCATTTACAAAAGAATATCCAGAAAACTTAGCTGGCTCAGTTCCTTCTTTTTATTTCAGGGGGAAAAATAAAGAAAACTAATGGGCTTCATATGAAGATTATTTCCATGCTTTGGAAGTTTCTAAAACCAAAAACTAAGATATAAAGAAGAATGGAATCCCTCTACAAATGGTTATCCTAACTGCAAAAAGATCAAATCCTATCTCAATACCATCTATGGTAAAAGTTATTGCTCGTTTCAAGAATCTCTATCATCATTAAGACATATGCATAAACAAAGAACTACACAAGCTTCATCCAGAAACACCCAATCTCCAATCTTTCAAGTAACGGTGCACAATAAACAATAACTAGATAGATTAACAGACTCCGGAGCATGTTTATCATGAATCACAAGTCCCTATCAAATTGCTAATTCAGATCCGTGGTACCAGAAACAATACAATAGAAAACTCTAAAACTCTCCATCAAAATTGCAATAATTCAAGTTATACTTTTTTGTAGCATCTTGTACAGCTCAACTACCAAATCTAGAATTTTCCGGTGACTCTATCTCAAATCATCTCCAAATTAAGAAAAGAACTACAATTTCAAATTTCCTCAAATACATTAATGTATCATCTACGGATGTATGCTTAGCAATTGGATAGCAGTTTAGGCAGGGAACGACTAACCTAAGTTCTATTTGCTCTCACATATATACACATGAACTTTGCTCAAACGGTTATGCGAAATCTGGTAAAATTACAACTACCCAAAATATATTCTCTCTACTCTTTCCTATCTCTCAATCTTCTCTTCTTCTTCCTAGTTCTTTCAGAAAAACAGAGGATTTCAAGCTCATCAATGGAGTTTTAGCTTCAAATCTTTCGTTTTAGCTTCAAATCTTTCCTCCTTCATTTTGCTCATTCGATGTAGTTACTGTTGTATTGATTTCTATGAATAATAAAATTCCCTTTTCGACCCAAATTCTCTAGTTTCAATTTAACACATAACAAAAGATTAAAATATCATGAAAAAAATTGACTGACATGAACAGCATCTGAACATTTTGAAGGCAATGGCATATAAAGATGTACACAGAGGTACAACTTACCAGTAATAACAAACACATGGTCACGTCCACCAGAGCGTTTCCAAGCCTCAGTTTGCTTCAAAAAATCCATAACCATTCTTTGTCTCTCATAGTCCTCATTCCCCTCTTTCTTCCTGAAGACGCCCTTATTCACAATCAGCTGCATCTCAGCACTCAATGTTGCAAAAAAGGGAACGAAAATCACATCAGCTTCCTCAGCAGTAAACACCCTTTTGGCAAAAGATCCAAGTTTTAATTTTTCAGGTGTCATCAAATCTCCCAGGATCCAATACTCAGCACTATACTGTTTGATAATTGGGTTTTCTGGATAAGGAAGGGAATTCTTTGAACTTCTTCCGATGTGGGTCTTTCTTAGTTGATTGTCGACTTCACTCCCAATTCTTGAATCTGAATCTAAAGCCCAATAATTTTCCAACAGGCCATAGTTGAGAGATCTTGGAAGATTTGCAACGTAAACTTTGATGGAATTGAGAGATGTTTGAAGGTTGATTTGTGGGTTTAGGGATGGTGGGGTTGTAGAGGAACCGAAGAAGAACAGAGAGAGTGGTAGAATGCAGAGTATAGAGAGGGAGATGAAGAGAGATGGGATGCTGCAGGATGAACCTGAACGGTTGGCAGTGTTCTTCACTGGAATCATCTTCTTTGTGAATCCCTTCACTTCTAGGGAAAATTTGTCGATATATAATATTTATAAATGTGAAGAAACATTTTACACTAATGTTACCTAAAGTGGTCCATCTGTATTTCCAGTGTAAGATGGCTGGCAGTATTTTCTAAACCTGACTGGAAAAACCTACCCTCACCTGAAACTCTTGGCACCAAAAATAACACACTGCTTTGGATTAATACTCCCTTCCAAGCCTCAATCTTTAGTTTTAACTATATTATTTTGAAATATTCAATAAATAGTTATTTATTTTATGAAATTAAAAGATTATCTTAGCTTTAGTTTTTAATTTATTCTTATTATTAATTATAATTATTTTTTTATTATATTTTTCAAGATATTACATTTATTATATTTAAAGAATGATTTGATAAAATACTCATATCATTTACTATTTCTTAATTTCTGTATCAAGTCAATAGAAAACAAGTAAAAATGGACGAACGAAATGCTATATGTTAACAAAATTTAATCACCCTTTCGTTAAGGTTATTGGAATAGTAACGTCCAATCGAAAAAATTCTTGCTAACATAATTCAGAGAGTGAGTAGTGCATTAGGAAAACAAACATTCACAACATAATCTGCACTAAGTTATTGCCAAATAGAAAATGAGAAAGAATATATACTTTTATTAGCAATAGAGTTGGCTAATTAAAGACAAAAAAAAAAAAGACTTTTAAAGTAAGCAAGCGATTTTTGTATGACAATCTCTTCTCTCTGGATGCTTATCAATCAATTTAGTCTGATTTTGTATATTATCTGCTTAGTTTTTGATTTATAATATGTAAAATAATAATTAAATTGTCTCATCCTTTGATTAGGCTTAATTGCCTATTCTGCCTTACTGAAAATGTTGCAAGAACGTTGGAGGAGTAATTACTTCTTTGCCCATATTGGCAGAACGTAAGTGATTTTATTGAAACCTCATAATAATCTAACACATTATTTCATTCTTTTATTATATCATTAATTATACTCTATAGTTATGTAATTTTTAGGTCATTCATTTACATAATTTTGTTATTCGTTATCTTTCTATTTATTGTAAGAAAAATGGTCTGTCTTTGTTTTGTGAACAAGAATATACAATAAAGTATAGAGTGAATTTAGAAGTATTATATTTTGTTTATATTGAGATTTGTGTAGTGAAAGCGAGAGTTGAAACAAAAAAAAAAGAAGAAAAATTTAAATCTTCTACTAATTCACTATATAAAACAGAGTAACTATATGTTTAAGGAAGATTGGAGCTTTGGATTTTCTAACTAATCCAGAGTTGTTGTAATTAAACGACATTGTTGGACTGTTATATCTCAGAGAGGATAAGTCAAGAAATATACTATTGGATTGGCGTAGATTATACCGCCTTGGGCTTGAATCTCTTTAAAGAGAGCAAGATATCCACACCTCTGCTTGAATTCAATTTTGTCATTTTATTTTCAATAGTAATTTATTAAAATTGTGATATATTACCCTGAGAGGATGTTTGCTTTCGAGTAATCGGGAAAAGGAAGCCCTTCCTGGGTGGCGTATTCTCCCTTCCAATAGTTGCTTGGTATTAAGCAGTAAAGAGACTTGGTGTTAGCCTATCCTCTATATGCAACGGTTGCTCAAATTATTGTGAGGAGGCTACTACTCATTTACCTTGTGAAGGAGACATTTTTAACCAAGTTTGACGTTATTTCTACGAGACTTGTGGAATCAGATGTAAACAATGGCATGTTAGACAAAGATCTATGACATTCTGGTTGACTAAAAGAAGAAATGAAGTCCATAAGACTATTCTGCAATGTTTACCTATTGCCATTTGTTGGCATATTAGGAAGTGTAGATGCACGGCCAAGTTTGATAACAAAAATATGTCTTCCTTGCTTATTATCCAACAGGTGAACAACTTCATTCATTTAATTGCTTAACTTCAGTTTCCTGGCCTTCGATTTTCTAGCAGGTGGATCAATGTTATGATATAGTGGAAAACCTCAATCCTGTTAGTCATTCACAAGCGAGTGGTTGGGTGAAACTTAATGTGGATGGTTGCAGCAAGGGTTATTCGGGTACTGTAGGAGGTGGCGACATTGTTAGAGACCAGGCCACAATGGTCACCTGATAATTGCCTCTGCAAAATTCTACGGGGAATGTAACAATAATTTAGCAGAAGCCATGGTGATGCTAAAAGGTACTTCTATATGCCTCAACAATGTTATAGTGGAAATTGACTTGATCATCATCCTTAATCTAATTCAGAGGATTAAAAAACCTCCACAGAAACTTCAATAGACAATCCAACATATTTTGGAAATTGTTAAGGATGGTAATTTCAACTTTTGCCATATTTTTAGAGAAGGAAACAACACTGTTGATATCATGACTCCAGGAGATTATCCAATTTCAGAGTAGTTAGTTCTCTTCTGGTCAAGGTCAAAGCCTCAATGAAGTTGGAAGCACATGGTGTCCCTAACTTTAAGTTCAAATTGAAGAAAAATAATTTTATTATCACAAGCAAATATCTTCATTTGGGTATCGATTGATTATGCGCACATAGCATCTCGTAACAATATTTCAGACCTCTCTAAGCCTCTTGGTTACATTGTTTTCTAGAGTTGATGTCCATCAACTTTCACGATGTACTGAAAACTTAGGTTTACGTCCTCCTCTGGTGTAATTATAATTTTTAATAAATATATAGGTTCGAGTCATGCCTAACTCTACCATTATATGGATGGATTTTTTTTTATTTTTTTTAAAAAAGTAGTTGCTTTGTCGAACCTTATCTGGATTAGCTAGCTGTTTCGTAATTCTCCGCTTGGTCAGTAATAAAATTGTTAGTCACGAAAAATGCAAACTACACCATCTGTTCATGAGAAATAGATCTAACAATCATTGTTTCCATAGAGGCACTATCTTTCCAATTGTAAACAATGTGCCTCTTTCAATCCTTAAGCAAGTCCAGAGTTCAGATTTCACTAAATTAGTATGGAGAAACATAGGAGTAATTAATCTTTCATTTCACTAAAACCTCTTCTTGTATAAGCAGTAAGAATCATTTTTTCCTGCCAACTTTTCAAATTAGTCTATTATTTTCTTTCAGTTCCCAAATGGCGGCATATAAAAATGGCACGGAAAAAGTACCTTTTACAGAAAATAATTAGATAAAGGAAGAAGGGAAGGGAATATCAACAGATAATTTATATTGAAAATCATCCGTAGTGTGACATTTGCACCCAAAACTAGATTCGAGTACTGAATTCAAAATTCTATCTGATTTAACTCTAAAAAGCAAGCATGATGTCTCTTCTGCACCTACATTCCAGCAGTTACTGGACTAACGCTCCAATGCAACCTCATCAAAGTTCCAGTCTCTGACTATATCCCTCCTCACAGCACGGCTTCTGACAAGCCTTGGGGGGCCAGTTATGCCATTACTCGTATCAGTAGGCTGAGGGGTTACTTTAGAGGTTGTGATGCCACCATTTGCAGCAGGGTGGCCAAGTGATATCTTCTTGATCAAGCAATTGGCGATCGCAGAACATCTTCCGTCATTGTCTGAACTTGAAACAGAGTAACTTCTGAAGGACTGTGATGGGCTTTCAACACTATGGCACACCAGACATGCCAGACTCATGTTTCACTTTGAGCAGCCTCAAAATGTGGAAACAGTTTTGCTGCATGATACATTCCAAGCACTTTCAGAGGAAATAAGGTCCACAGCAAAGGAAAATATGGAGAAAGTGTGTGTGTGTGTTGTGTGCTCTGACTGCAAATAATTGAAAAAGAAAAGTAGAGACCACAAACCGATTTATGCACGTGTGATAATTGCTAGTAGAGATCCTTGAGGGGTCGTTTGGTAGGATGTACAAAAATAGTACTAAATAGAATGTACTGGAAATGCCTTGTATTAGTTATACTTTGCATTAATTATGCATAACTTCTTTCTTACGCATTGTTTGATTTGTATTCAAAATAGCATGCATTGCATAATTTTTTAAAAAAATATTTATTTACAAAAGTACCCTCCACAAATATGGTGGAAAATAAATTTAAAAAGGTTTTGAGGGGCAATCGGGTCTTTAACCATACTAATGCATGCATTACTAATACTACCGATTTTCATGTATTATTAATTAAATACACACCTCAATACGCAATCAAGTATATAAGTAATACAATTGTACCAATTAAGGTACTATTAATACACAAAGCTACTACATGCATTTTATTCTAATACTCTGTACCAAACGACCCCTAAATGTTTTGGTGACATGAAACATTTTCAACTTTTGCCAATACAACAAATCATGTAGCATTTCACCAATAATTAGTACATGCTAGCAACAAGCACATCGAGCAAAAGCACATCCTACCCCCCAAAAAACAACGAACATGCTTACTCAGACATGCGGGGTCACATATTATAAACCTACTAAGAAAGCTCATGAAAGAAAGTGTACTATTCTAATAAGCATCCATTAGCACAAACGTTTTCCAGTGCGAAATTGACTTAACAAATCATATACAATCCAAGTCTCATATAGAAATTTGGAGAATTGAAACCAACATAGGACTGCTGAGTGTTGTGCCACCATAGTTGTATAATGACTGCAAAGTTGCAGGCTGTTAAACTGCCCATAGAGTGCTTACAATTAACTGCTCAATCTTTTGACTAGTAGACCACTATCCTCGAAACATGTAAATGACCATTTATTTTAAAAATTCCCCAAAATTAACAAAATACGTGGAAACTGGCTCTCCCGTTCCTTCTACAGCTTCTTCTTTTTCTTTTTTTTCAATCAAGATCTTTTACAGCGTCTTCTCACAAGGTGACTAAATAAAATGCATTAGAGAACATGTACACATAATATAGCTCTCTCTCTCTAATCCTTGAAGTAACCAACTTAAACTTCCAATTTTCTGAATCAGTCCATACAGATGTTAGAAGTTGAATCAACCTTAATTGGACCAAAAGAAACCAGATCTACCGAAACTTAACCTCTTATCAACCTAAATTAACCAGATCTACCGAAACTTAACCTCTTATCCCCCTGAATTAAGTCATAATAGTTACCTAAGTTGCTCAGACTGGGGTGCGGGTGTCCGACACAGATGCGGGGATTCGCCTAAAAATAATCAAAATATCTAAAAGATAGAGTGATAAAACCAAAAGCATGAGATATTATGTGGATTACTTGAAGAGAATCCTAAAAGGAGATTAAAGAAAAAAGCGTGATATAGAAATTTTTATATAAAAGGTATTCCATTTTCTTCAATTTCACCTTAACTTTTGTATTGATTATAAAAATCCTTAAAATCGTCCAAACTTTCCCCATCGATTTTGGTCAAAGTACTTGAAACCGGTTGACCAAATCGGACACGGATCCCACACCCACACCCATGCCGTGTCGATATGGGTGCGGCACCATAAGTAAAGAGTCCGAGCAACTTAGCTAAATACCACTAACAGTACATTTTTTGCTTTATAACCATTCTTTAACATCATTCTTCTTAATACAGAGTATGAAAACTTTCTGGCTCCTGTCATAATGTATGTGAACTAATATCAAGATACAGCAAAATGTCAAGGCAAAAAAAGAAAAAAATTGTAGTCAAGAGATACCTATATTATAATATAGACACACTCACAACCCCATTGATAAAGAAACTGGATTGAAAGGTCCACTATGCATCCTAAAAAAAGAAAAGGAATAGAACTATAAGCATGTCTGAGACATACTAGATGCGTAACAATGATGCATTTACAACATAATTTTTTTTTTTGAGTCATACTTCCATAAAAGAAAGTGCTTAGTGTATTTCATGATTGTCTATGGACAAGTGCACCTTAGTCGTTATGAGTATATGAAAACATATTATTTCTAATTATTGTTCCTTGTCTTTGTCAAGTCATGTAATCGTCTTCCAAATTTGGAATTTAACGGTCAAAAATCATTCTATTCCTTCTAGTTACCAACAACAAGAAAAGGTGCTACGACAAAGGGCTACATCAAGAATAAGGGACCATGAAGAGTTAATGAGATGTCTTTGTTTTTATTGAATGAATCAGATGCTCAAAAGCTATCCTGCTTCAAAAATGCACCAAAAGAAAAGCAAGAAATCAACAGATAACTCAAGAGATTATACAAAAACCCGTCAAATACTGATTATTTCCTTCATTTCCCTCCGAAGTAAAACAATTCGTCATGGACCTCATGGACCATAGATACAGATGATGCTTACTTTAACATGATAGGAAAATATGCATTGATTCTATGATTTAATCGCACTGTAAGAAAACTTGACAAGTTCCCCAACTCCTACTTGCAGAATCCTGGCATAATGCTCACTAACTTTCTTGTTCAGCTTAACAGTTTCTTATAACAGTGTGTCCAGGATCATCAAGATCAAGAATTGGCTTTGGGTACATGCAAATCCAACATCCTAATGCATTACCAATTTCAATATTGAAGCTCAAGTTCTAGTAAATGGCAACCAACTTCAAAGATCCAACCAACTTTTAATACAACGAATAGCTTGATAAGATAAAATCTTTAGCATTCTAATCAAAAGGAAGAAAACTGAACCAAGCAGAAAAAGTTGAAACATGCAACTCCATCTATATCAAACAAATCATGTCACTTGATTATTACAAATTATTACTAGTTGGAAATCATGTGGTGCATATAATTGTGTAATGCTAAGCATAGCAAGTCATGGTATCAGATTATCCATGAAAGAGATCCTAATCATCGACCATTTACTATTGGAAACTTCTAGGCATATATTGTTCACTATCAGGTAAGATCCTACTAAAATTGAACTAGTCTTGTTTAGTTAGACTTGAACCACTCATGGCCCTTTTACTGTCCAACTTATATGGGGAGGGTATAACACTTCACAACAACAACTATGCTTTGTCCCAAATAAGTTAGGGTTCACTATATGAATCCTCGTTTCATCATTTAAACTAATGGGTTCACTATATAAATCCTCGTTTCATCATTTAAACTCATATCATATCATCAACATAATAAATAAAACAAAAATGAATAACACTAATAATAAGAGTAATCATAGATAATATAAGTTCCTTATGTGTCTAAAACCTATCCTCGGCGAAGGTATAATAACCCTTTAAAGAAGATTACTATTATAAGTCCACTCAATCATGCAAACAGTTGACTCTTAAATAAAGCTGAAAAATATTCTATACAATAACAGCATACCCAGTGTAAAGTGGAGTCTATGGAGGGTGGTGTGCATGCAGACCTAGTGTAGTGAAAGGTGATCGCCTTGTCACCAATGGCGAGAGGCGAGGCGAGACGACCCTTCATCACCTTTTAGCTTTATAGTGAGGCGATCTTCCAAAGACGACGCCATAGCAACTATGGCGAGAGGCAAGAAGGGCGAGAAAGGCGTCGCTTTTGGTATTTTCTTAAAAAAGAAGGAGAACCAATTTAGGGTTTTAAAAGTTAAAAGATAATTTTCTTGCCAAATTTGCACAATTGCACTCTTACACTTAGACTTCGACTCCAACCAAATGACCCGACTAGACTTCTCTTGCAACCAGCCAAATTTTTCCGAAGACTCCAAAGTCCAACCAATAAGTTACAACATTCAATTCAGCATTCAACAATCCCACATTAGTACAAGGCAAAAGCAACTAAGCCTAGATATTAAGGCAAAGCTTCACCAGGACCAGAACAAAAGAATGTCATTAGTACCTACTTTGTAAGCAATGACTTACAACCCAGCATTGGTGCACTAAACACCTCAGTGTACACCGATAAAAATCAATACCCGAGTACCACCACATACCCGTCCAGGAAACTCAAATTCAAAACAAAAGAAAGAAAAAGGAAGTCAGCTATATGAGTTCATTGTTGGCAAATCAAAATCCTCGAGGCACCACTATGGGAGAAACAGAAAATAATCACCTCGAACCCCTTATTAAGAACTCAAGATTTACATAAAAGACACCTTCACCATAAAGGATATACACCAACAGAAAGAACACAGGAAAACAAATGAACCCAAGAAACAAACAACCAAAAATGTGGGTAAGGCAATAAACTTACAACAGATCAATAACACAAAAAGGGTATCCGCAGAAGGCACACAAACAAAAGAACCTTATAGGGAAAAATCAAGAAAACCCAAGAAACAAATCAAACACAAAATTGAAGCAGAAACTATTGAGATCTGATAAACAAACCTTAGTTTGTGGGTTCCAAATTAGTTGTCTGGGCAGTTGAATGTTGGAGTGAGTTGAAGGATCTGTTGGGTCGTTAAAGTCGGGGAAAGACTTCACTCAACATCTGTAAAATCCACAAATAAATGCTTTGGCTGTGTACTCTCAAGAATCTTGAATTATCTTTTTTTACAATACTAAACCACCCCTCTTCGAATCGTTTTTGGTAAAACAACACCTTTTAACTTTTGAGATTTAATGTACACATACATTCACCACAAACCTTTTTAAGGATTTTAAGTTAGTAACTGATGATCAAGGAAAAACTTACTAGATTCATTCAATATTATTTTAATTAAAAAAAATATCTACGATATTGAATAAAGGCACTCTTAGTTAATAGTTTGATAAAAAAATATTCTCTATAGTAAGATTTATTTTTGACCCTTTTCCATGCTTTAATTATTTTTAGGAGGTAATAAGATGCTTAGCTAATTTTACAAATAGTATTATCTTATTCTTGTCAAATTATTTATGTTCTTATAAGTCTCTTTATTTTGATTTTTTTGTTTTATTTTGACTTGACATAGACTTTAAAAATATAAAGGATCCTTTTGAATTCGTGTTCATAAACTAAAGATATGTCAAATAATCTTTCATCATGTGATCTTTAAATATGTCACGTGAAAATTAAAACAGAAGAAATGTCAATTTAAAGAAAGAAATATTCTTTTAAAATAAACTAAGAAGGAAAGTGTGGCAAACAAATTAAATTGGAGAGAGTAACAAGTAGTTAGTGAAAGTAGTTAGCTGAACAAGAAAGTTAGTGAGCATTATGGTTAGTGGTTCAAATTGACAGGTCATAGAACATTACATGGATCATAGTTTTTTGGTTCGTGGATGAGATTTATGACTTCTACGACAGAGATTCTATGGGTCGTGAAAGTGATTTCATACAAAAGCTTCAGAGATTTAATTTTAATATTTGATTTCTATGGATAGGGTTCTATGGTTCGTAGAAGAAACCACGGTCCGTATATGACCCTTGTGGTCACTGGTCAAAATTTTTTGTCAGGATTGTTTTAGATATTTTCCATGCTTCTACTATTAAAACTCGTTGTTTCCAAGCTATTTCTAAGTCCTATAACTGATTTTGTACTTGTAGTTCCACTTATTCGTTCTCATTCATTCCGTATCTAAAATTCTCTCAAGGTTTCTCTCACAAGGTCATGTTCTTTATCAAGCTAGGATTCTAAGGATCCAAGTCATATTCTTAGGTTCTAAGGCTAGATTTCACCTCTAATATGTGGGTATTGATTAATGAATTCCTTTTATCCATGAAATTTAAAATAATTATCTACTTTTCATGAATTTTAGTGTTGGAATCTAGGAATTCGATGATCTAGCATTGAGCTCTATTAATTATGTTTTTACTCACTTTCATTGATTAAATTATGCACGAATTGACATTAATTTGGCAATTTTAAGATTTTTCATACAAGTCTTCCAAATTTCATCTAGGGTCTATGAAATTCTTTATGGGTTCTTTCAACCATGATTTTATTAATGTTCTTCTAAATGATCATGCATAAAATTATCAAAATTACATAATTTAAAGTTGATTGCCTACCAACCCATACAACTTATCTTAGTTTTTATCATGAATTGACAAGAATTTCATGCATGCTTTATGAAAATGGTGAATTATAATTTAATGAAATCTCTCAAGAATGAATAAATGATTGTAAAAGATATGTTCACACAATGAATGATGGTGAAAAAACTTTCTCACCTACTCATGGACTCAAGATGTTGAGACGACAATTTTCATATTGATTGAATCAAAGATTTATAAACTATTTTATGATGATGACTTAATAAAAATTGGACTGATAATTAGATATTGTCTTTCCCCAAGATATAACTTAATGATTTATGATTTCTATTTTGTTGGGATTTGACTTAGATTGAAAGGACTTTGTAGTGGAACTTGGTCCGAAAACTCTAAAAGCAATCCAAGGGAGATTTGGTAATGACCTTTAGTCCCGAACTACGTATCCTTGTAGGTTTTCCTAAATTCTTAGCTAGTGGATC
Source organism: Solanum rostratum (assembly GCA_029948455.1). Classification (NCBI taxonomy): domain Eukaryota; kingdom Viridiplantae; phylum Streptophyta; class Magnoliopsida; order Solanales; family Solanaceae; genus Solanum; species Solanum rostratum. The sequence goes on from CM057049.1 coordinate 20,907,895, forward strand.
CACATATATATCTCATAATGTTAATGTTCTCCCGAAGTCTACCTTGAGAAGTAGCCTATCTATTTTTAGTGTAGGAGTAATACTGCATCCCATGTTGTAGCTCACATGCTCTTATTATGGATTATGGTTGATCCCCACAAGTAAATATGTTATCTAATGACTTGTGCTCTTTCAAGATTACTAATATGATTCTTAAATTCCATTGACGTTGTTCATATTTTATTTCCATGCTTTAAATGAAATGCTTATCATAATTTCTAACTTGGCCAATTGCACGTATGACATATTTCATAATGTATTGCTCACATTCCAACACATATTGTTTTCTACATTGTATCATAATGTAGGATTTCACGAATATCACTCTTATCTCGCTCGTGGCTAGTCTGAGTTCTTGAAGTTCACCTTGTTAGTAAATCCTCATGCTTTTTAAACAATCCAATGTGAGTATTATGCTTTCTTGTTTGGCTTTACTTCTTATGTTAGGGTGGTCTAGGGCTTGTTCTATGCCCCATCTAGACTAGCAGAGGCATGTTAGATTATTATGTCTATCTTGTCCCGTTCATTCAGAGATTTTTCTTGAATTCTCATATATTTGAGACTTCTATTTTGGGACTTTTATTTTGCATTATGTTTCTCATTGATGTCTTTGCTTACCTTATGTATATGGTGTATGCCAAGAGGCTTAGTTACAATTCTTCAAGATTCTAATCTCCATGTTACTCCTAGGATCTAGCTTGAGTTGTGGCAATCTTGATATCATAGCATAAGGTTTTAGGTGACTTAGGGAGTCTTACATGTTGTGTTGAGTAGAATTTTATTCATGAGTGTAAAGCACACCACACTTATGAATATGACATCACAAGGAGTTTAGAAAACTTTACTTTTTCTTTAATTTTATCATATAATAGGGTTGTACTGTATGATTTTTCCTGTCTAACACTTATTCTTTGTGATTACAGATATATGTCTCTATGAAGATCTCCTGTTAGAAAAGAAGTGGACCAAGAGGAGGAGAACCAAGCCCCTCAAGCTCCTATTGATCCATTCGTTGAGCAAGTGTCACATGTGGATTTTTTAGCCGATTTTCAAATAGTTTCCCAAGCTGTGGCGGCACAAGTCAATCAAGAGGTGATTGCACCCATGAATCCCAATATGGGTATGACGACAACAAGAGTTTGTGATTTCACAAGGATGAATCCCTTAGAGTTTCATGGCTCAATGACGGATGAGGATCCCCAAGGATTCATAGAAGGCATCTACAAGATTATTGAGATCATGGGTATATCACTGATAGAGATCAAAGATTTTCCACTTACCAACTTAAAGAAGATTCCTGAATTTGGTTTGATCAATGTAAGGATGAATGAGCTAGAAAAGCTGGTCCTGTTGCTTAGGAGAAGTTCAAAAGGGTGTTTCTTGATCGTTTCTTTTCCTTTTAATAAGGTTCTAGAGTTCATGTAATGACCTGGTTGGTCATTTTTGGCATTTTTGTGAAAACTACTGTTTAACTCTTTCGTAAGTTGCTTTGGGCCTATTTTTAACTATTTAAATGATTAGAACTGGATTGTTGAGTTTTAAAAGTTGAAAATATGAATTTTGGCTTTTTTGGAGGCTTAAGTTATTGAAAAAGTGATTATTGTGTCATTTTGAGTTTCGAAGGTCGGATTAGGGATCCATCAATTCCATTAGTTCTCCAAGAAGTTGCAGAACTGAATTTAGAGTTAAAATGGGGATTTTAGGCCCAAAGTTGTGATTTTAGTCGTTTTCAGAATCAAAGTTTGACTTCGGTCAATATTTGTAATTCAGAGCTCGGATCGAAATTATGATAGTTCTAGATGGTGAAACTAACACTAAAAATGGTCTCGTCATAATTTTCAGAGTTGCCGATGGTAGTTTTGCTATTTTGAGTTTAACTAGTTTTATAAACTTGCATTGGTAAATATGTCGTGGAGACCTCAAAATCGAATTTCGATGATTCTGTTGAGTCCGGATCGTTGTTTTTGGTATGGATACATATAAAGTTTGTGAACTTCTAAGTTCGGATGAGTTCCGAGGATCCGTTTTGAGTTTTGGCAACTGCTAGTGTGGGGTAGCTGGTGCAGCCCATCTTTGTTCTCCGCCTTTGCGGACAAATGTCCTCCTTTGCAGAGGTATATGCTTTTTTTCTTCTTTGCGATCGCGGATAATTGTCCGCCTTCGCTGAGTACATTAAGAGAGTTTTCGAAGAGATCTTTTGAGTAAGTGTTTCTAACATCGTTTTGATTAATTTTCATGGTTTTTATCTTGATTTAAACTTGAATTTCATGATTTTGAAACTCCAAAATTGGGGATTTTGGGTATATGATCTTGAAACTTTAAATGATGATTTTTCCATCGATTTGAATTTGATTTTCGTGAGATTTTCACTCACGAACTCTATTTTTTGTGTAGAATCCAATTTTGAAGTCAATTTCCAAATTTGAAACTTTCAAATTTTAGCTTTAATTTTGACTATTTTGTCCCTAAGCCAAATACGCCAATATGAGTATCAAAATGCACCTCTTGATGCGTAATATCCATTTTTGATAGTGGTTGACCGATCCGTGGATCATTTGGAGGCTTGAGTTGATTGAAAGCTTGTTTGAGTATGGTTTCAACATTGAGATAGGTTTGACTAACCTTTTTAGGACTGGATTTGAGCTATTAAGCATGTTTATGTGATAACTGTGAGATGTATATTGAATTGTGATATGATATAATGATGTGATTAAATTTTATGGGAATATGAGGTCGGCTATGCCGAATATTGAGTAAATTACGATCCTATTAACTAATTGAGATGAATTCTTGTGGTTTGAAATAATTGGGGTATCATAATGACAAAATAAGACTTGAAATAATTATTTGTTAATGTTGTGGCTAATTGATGATGAGTATGATCAATGTGAGAGTTATGAGTCCATTTGGGGGTACTTGTGGAGATTGTTTCAATGACATATGGTTAATTGTGAGTGGTGATGAGATGATACATGGTATAGCCGTATAATGTTTATACATCATTGTTGCATTGGTATGCACCTATCTTATATTGACTTTCTGCATTGGTATGCACGTGTCTCGTATTGACTAGTTGTATTGGTATGCATAGATCTTATGCTCCATTGTCATGTTGTTATGCACAGATCTTATTTCCGATTGGGTTGCATTGATATTCACACATGTTATATATGACTGATTGCATTGGTATGCACACCTTTAATACATATTATATGCATTGTCATGCACATTTATCACCATATTTACATTATATGAGATATTATGATGCATAATGAGATAGTGGTTACGGCTTGTGACGCCTTATTATAAAATATATCTCAGTACATGGCCTGCGATGCCCCTAGATTCTATCTTGTAGCTTCATCTCGATAGATGTGTACATCGGCCCGCGATAGTCGTGATTTCACCTCATACATGGCTTGCGACGCCCTTGCATTCATGCATAGCATTGCATTGCATCATTGGATTGGTTTATCATCTATAATTGCCATTATTCATGACTTACTGTATTGTACACTAACCCTTTTGATGCAGGTGATAAGATTCTTTGTTATTACATATTTGTTCAATTTCTCATACCCAGTCAGTTCAACCTACTGGGTACACTTCGGTGTGCTCGCCCCTATTCTGTTTCTTCTTGTAGATTGAGCATAGAGACCCGCACAGGGTAGTTGATTCACTCTCGTTGGACTTTTCTACATCCATCCTGATCCTACTAGTGAGGCTCATACTTCGAGTCACCATGGATCCTTAGGATTTTAGACTATATATCAGATATTATGATACAATATTGTATTTACTTTTGAGACAGTTGTATTTTCCCTTCAGTACCATCTTAGTTGCTCTTGTAATCATGAATTCAGATTTTGGGAGGTTTCTTATATCTTTTGAGTTTTTTTCCGCTTTATTTCTCTTTCTTTAGTTGCGATCCACTTTGGTTTTTGACAAGTTTTGTATCAGAGCTCTAGGTTCGTTGGGCTTATGAGTCAAAAGCAGGGTGTCTAGTAGTTTCTCGCAAATCCGTGTGTAGACGTTCACACCCATTTTCAAGAGGCTACGGGACACTTGTTACAAAAAATTTTCACATCTTGTTTCCATTCGTACGTTCCTTTGTATTATCCATTTTGAAAGTATCTAATCTACTCATTTTGCGTAAATGTCGACTACCAGATCCCGTCGATCAATAGGAGAGCCTGTGGCAGCTGATGTGGCTCCCATCCGAGGTCGAGGTAGAGTTAGGGGTAGGACTGGGGATAGAGGACATGTTAGAGGGGTAGCTCCACCTCGAGGGAATACTAGATCGACTTCTCCAGAGCTTGTTCATGAGCCAGAGGGGCCTATGGATTCTATTCTACTGCCCTCAGCCCTAGAGACTATACCCTCGGTTTAAGAGTTACTGATGAGGTTATTGGCTAGATTAGAGGGAGCTCCTCCAGCCCCAGCTACTGTTGAGACACCAGTTTCTACCACACGGTTGGTCCTTCTAGTGCTCTACCAAAGCCGGCTATGATTCATTTGGGTCCTTTTTCAGCTCCAACAGACCCTCCTGCAATTGTTATTACTCCACTTCAAGCATCTAGATCGAGTTTAGGTACTCAACTTCATAATTTGGCTGTTGGTCCATCTATTACACCTCCCTTGTTTGTGGTGCCGCCATCTTTCGCCAGTCCAGCCATGTCTATAGCGGAGTAGAAGAGTTTTGAGAGGTTTGTATGGTTGGCTCTATCACGATTTGATGGCACTCCTGGCGATAGAGCTTATGATTTTTTGTCAGAGTGCCAGGACCAGTTATGCAATCTGGCTATTCTTGAGTTGCATGGAGTTGCCTACACTTCATATCAGTTCACCGGCCTTGCCAAGGAGTGGTGGAGGTCAGTGGTAGCTTATCGATCTGTTGGATCTTTGGCTATGACCTTGGGATAGTTTACTGAGATATTTTTGGAGAGATTTATGCCCTACAGCCTCCGAGACAACTACCGAGATGAGTTTGATAGGATACATCAGGGATCTATGTCTGTTTCTGACTACGAGGCTAGATTTTATGCCTTATCCAAATATTCCTTGTCTAGCATTCCTATTAAGTTTGAGAGGATTTGCTATTTGCCAAGGGTTTGGTAGGGTATCTTCAAGAGGCTATGACTTTCTTGGTGTTGGCTGGAGGTACTTTTTAGAGTGTTGTGGATCACACTAGTATGATAGAGCGCATCAAGCCAGATAGACATGGTGGCGGGAAGAGGTTCCGTCGACACAGATAATTTAGTGGACACCTGCCATGGGACCGAGAGATTCAGAGGTAGGGCCATCAGGGCCGGGCAGTTAAGGTAGCTCTTCCAGCATCTGATAGTGTTGATAGGTCCAAATCTTCTCAAGTGGGTAGTGCACCTAGGCATGGTGGCTTTTCTGGGCATCCATCTCATAGATTGGAGACCAGGGCTTGTTAGAATTGTGATGAGATTGGGCACTTGGCTCATCGTTGTCCTTACCATATACCTCATTCTTAGACTCCAGGTTCTCAGCCAGCTCGTCCAGCTTCAACTGGTGCCAGAAAAGGTCATGGTATAGTGAGAGGTGGTGCTCGTGGTAGTTCACAGGCTAGTGGTGGGCGTGGAGTTTGTTATGTGGTTCCAGATAGAGCTGAGGCAGAAGCCTCCGGAGCAGTTATTACAGGTATGGTCCCAGTGTGTCACCGTTTGGCTTCAGTTTTATTTGATCTAGGCTCTACTTCTTTATATATGTTGGCATATTTTGCTTTTGATATTGATATTATACGTGAGCCGCTCGCCGAGCCTATTTGTGTTTCCACCCCGGAAGGTGAATCTTTAGTAGTGAATCAGGTGTATCGGGGTTCTGTTGTGTCTTTTATGGCGAGGGATACTATTACTGATCTGACTGTTTGATATGGTTGATTTCAATGTGATTTTGGGTATGGATTGGTTGTTGCCTTATCATGTTATTCTTGACTATCATGCGAAGACTGTGACCTTATCTTGCCCCAACATGCCTCAGTTGGTATGGATTGGAACACCTTGCTCCTATAAGAAGGGTGTTATTCCTTATATGCATGCGTATTGGTTGATGGAGAAGGAGAGCACTATGCATATGTGGATTGATTATTGTCACCACTTGAGGGCGGTACTCAAGAGATAGATGGAAGAGAAGTTGTATGCTAAGTTCTCAAAGTGCGAGTTTTGGCTTGAATCTATTGTATTTCATGGCCATATTATGCCAAAAGAGGGTAGTATGGCCGATCTGGCCAAGGTAGTAGCTGTTCATGAGTGGGATAGGCCTACTTCTATGACTGCGATTTGAAGTTTCCTTGGTTTAGCAGGGTTTTATCTACTTTTTGTTAGAGTTTTTCATCTATAATAGCCTCGTTGTCTAGATTGACTCAACGACTGTAGCATTTTAGTGGTCGGATGATTGTGAGTTGAGCTTCCAAAAGCTCAAAGATTTGTGACCTCAACACCTATTTTTACTTTGCCTGAGGAGGGAGTTCCATTTGTGGTATATTGTGATGCTTCAGGTGTAGGTTTGGGTGGTGTATTGATGCAAAAGGGGAGAGTGGTAGCCTATACTTCTAGACAACTGAGGGTAGAAGAGCTACCCTACCCATGACTTGGAGTTGGTTGCAGTTGTGTTTGTGTTGAAATTGTGGTGACATTATCTTTACGGGATGCATTGTGAGATTTTTACTGATCACTAGAGTCTCAAATACATCTTTACTCAACCTAATCTGAACATGAGATAACGTAGGCGGTTGGAGTTGCTTAAGGACTATGATATCTCTATTCCATGTCATCCTGGGAAGGCTAATGTGGTGGCAGATGCTTTGAGCTAGAGGGCCACTAGTATGGGAAGTTTGGCATTCTTGAAGGCTGAGGAGAAGCCCTTAGCTTTGGAGGTTCTGTCACTTGCTAGACAGATTGTTCACTTGGATGTTTCTCCTCCTCAGAGTGTTTGGGCCTTTGTTGAGGCTAGATCTTCTTTGTTTGATCAGATATGTGCTCATTAGTTTGTGGACCCTAGATTATACAGGATTCATGAGAAAGTGTGGAGAGGTGAAACCAAGGTGTCTATTATTGATGTTGATGGTGTATTAAGGGTTAATGGTAGAGTTTGTGCACCTAAAGTTGGGGATTGGATGAGATTTATATTAGAGGAGGCCTATTTTGCTAGATATTCCATCCATCCGGGTGTGGCTAAGATGTATCATGACCTTAAACAACATTATTAGTGGTTTGGCATGAGGAGAGACATAACTAAGTTTGTGACCAAGTGTTTGAATTGCCAACAAGTGAAGTATGAGATTAAAAGCCTGGTGGATTGATGCAAAGGATGCCCATTCTCGAGTGGATATAGGAGAGAGTGACTATGGATTTTGTCATAGGTTTTCCCCTGGCCTTGGGCAAGTTTGATTCAGTTTGGGTGGTCGTTGATCGATTGACCAAGTCGGCACACTTCATACCGATGAAGACTAGCTATAGTGTGGAGCAGTTGGCTAGATTATATGTCCGGGACATTATCAGATTGCATGGTGTGCTAGTATCTATAGTATCAGACAAAGGGTTAATGTTCACTTCTCACTTTTGGCAGGCTCTACAACGTGGTTTGGGTACTGGAGTGGATTTGAGTTCAGCTTTTCACCCTTAGACTAATGGGTAGTCAGAGCGCACTATTCAGGTATTAGAGGAGATACTTAGGGCCCATGTTATTGACTTTGGGGCTCGATAGGACCAATACTTACCATTGGCAGAGTTTGCATATAACAATAGTTACCATTCCAGCATCCAGATGGCACCATTTGAGGCCTTGTATGGCCGAAGGTGTAGATCACCCATTGGATGGTTTGATTCAGGTTCTGCTGAGGTGTTGGTGTTGATTTGCTTTAGGATGCCATGGACTGGGTCCGACTAGACTTTTGATGGCCTAAAGTTTCCAGAAAAGTTATGCTGATAAGAAGGTTGGGCCTCTTGAGTTCTCTATTTGGTGATAGTGTTTGGCTTAAAGTTTCACCTATGAAGGGTGTGATGAGATTTGGAAAAAGGGGCAAGCTTAGTCCCAGATTCATTGGCCCATATGAGATTTTGAGGAGAGTTGGTGAGGTAGCTTATGAGTTGGCTTTACCACCGAGATTATCTTCTGTTCATCCTGTTTTTCATGTTTCTATGCTCCGCTGACACATTCCAAATGAGTCCCTTGGGATTTTCTTGTGACTCTGTTGAGTTGGGTCCATATTTATCCTTTGAAGAGGAACCTATGGACAGGCATGTAGGCAAGTCTGGGGATTGAGATCTAAAGATATACTTTCTGTGAAGGTTCAGTGGTGACATCATTCTGTTGGTGAGGCCACTTGGGAGTTAGAGTCTGACATGCGGGCTAGATATCCTAGCCTTTTTGAGGCATCAAGTATTTCTCTTTTTCTTATGTTTGAGAACAAACATTCTTTTTAGTGGTGAATGATGTAATGACTTGGTCATTTTTGGCATTTTTTGTGAAAATTACTGTTTTACCCTTTCATAAGTTGTTTTGGGCCTATTTTGAACTCTTTGAATGGTTGGAACTAAAATCTTGAGTTTTAAAAGTTCAAAATACGAATTTTGGCATTTTGGAGGCTTAAGTTATTGAAAAAGTGAGTTTTTGTATCATTCAGAGTTTCAAAGGCCAGATCGGGATCCGTCGATTCTATTAGCTCTGAAATGTCAAAACTGAACTACAAGAAGTTGTAGAACTGAATTTGGAGTTAAAATGAGGATTTTAAGCCCAAAGTTGTGATTTTAATCGTTTCCAAAATCAAAATTTCACTTTGGTCAGAATTCATAGTTCAGAAGCTCGGATCGAAATTTTGATAGCTCGAATAGTTTCGGATGATGAAGCTAACACTAAAAATGGTCTCATCATAATTTTTAATGTTGCCGAAGGTAGTTTTGGTATTTTGAGTTTTAAACTAGTTTTATTGACTTGCATTGATAAATGTGTCGTGGAGACATTGAAATCGAATTTTGATGATTTTGTTGAGTCCGGATCACTATTTTTGGTATGGATACATATAAAGTTTGTGAAATTCTGAGTTCGGATGAGTTCTGAGAGTCCGTTTTGAGTTTTGACAATTGCTGGTGCGGGGGTATCTGGTGCAACCCATTTTTGTTCTCCTCCTTTGCAGACAAACCTCCATCTTCGCAGAGGTATACACTTTTTTCTTTCCGTGATCATGGACAATTATACGCCTTCACGGAGTGCATTTTTACTGAATTAGTTTTAAAGACGTAAAACCCCCATTTCACTCTATTTTCAATATTTCAAGCTTTAGGAGATGATTTTTGAAGAGAGTTTTCAAATAAATAATTTTGGTAAGTGATTCTAACATCATGTTGATTAATTTTCATGGTTTTATCTTGATTTTAACTTGAATTTCATGATTTTGAACGTCCAAAATTGGGAATTTTGGGTCTATGATCTTGAAACTTTAAATGATAATTTCTCCATTGATTTGAACTCAATTTTATTGGGATTTTCACTCATGAACTCCATGTTTTATGTAGAATCGGATTTTGAAGTCAATTCCCAGATTTGAGACTTTCAAATTTTAGCCCTAATTTTAACTGTTTTATCCCCAAGCCTAAAGTATGCCAATATAGGTATCAAAATGCACCTCTTGATGTGTAGTATCCATTTTTGATAGTGGTTGATCGATCCGTAGATAATTTGGAGGCTTGAGTTGATTTAAAGCTTGTTCGAGTGCGGTTTCGGCATCGAGGTAGGTTCGGCTAACTTTTTTGGGACTAGATTTAAGCTATTGAGCATGTTTACGTGATAATTGTGAGATGTAGATTGAATTGTGATTCGATATCATGATGCGATTGAATTTGATGGGAATATGAGGTCGATTGTGCCGAATATTGAGTAAATGGCGATCCTATTAACTAATTGAGATGAATTCTTATGTTTTCAAAAATTGGGATATTATCATGATAAATAAAGACTTGAAATAGTTCTTGGGTAATGTTGTGACTAATTGATGATAAGTATGATCAATATGAGAATTATGAGCCTATTTAGGGTACTTGTGGAGCTTGTTTCAATAACATAAGGTTAATTGTGAGTGGTGATGAGATGAGATATGGTATAGCCATATAATGTTTATACTTCATTGTTGCATTGGTATGCACCTATCTTATATTGATTTGTTGCGTTGGTAATCACGTATCTTATGTTGACTAGTTTCATTGGTATGCACAAATTTTATGCTCCTTTATCGCATTGTTATGCACATATCTTATACTGGACTGGGTGCATTGGTATGTACATATCTTTTTTCTAATTAGGTTGTATTGATATGCACACATGTTATATAGGACTGATTGCATTGGTATGTATACATTTGATACATGATTGTATGAATTGTTATGCACATTTATCACCACAATTACCTCATTTGAGATATTCTGATGCATATTGAGACAGTGGTTATGGCTTGCGACACCTTATTATATATATACATATTAGTACATAGCCTGCTACATCCCGGGTTCTATCTTGTAGCTTCGACTCGATAGATGTGCACATCAGCCTCGCGACGCTCGTGATTTCACCTCATACATGGCTTTCGACGCCATTTCATTCATGCATAGTATTGCATTGCATCATTGGATTGGTTTTCATCTATCGTTGCCATTATTCATGACTTATTATATTGTATGCTAACCCTTTTGATGCAGGTGATGTGATTCTCCATTATTACATACTTGTTCGATTTCTTTTACCCAATCGGTTGAACTTACAGGGTACATTTCGATGTGCTCAACCCTACTCTATTTCCTCCCTGCAGATCGAACACATGGACCCGCACAGGGTAGCTGATTCACTTTTGTTGGACTTTTCTACACCCATCCTGATCTTATTGGTGAGGCTCAGACTTCGAGTCGCCGTGGATCCTTAGGATTTTCTTTACTTGTTTTTAGTCTATGTATCAGATATGATGAGACAATATTGTATTTTCTTTTGAGACAATTGCATTTACCGTTCATTACTATTTTAGATGCTCTTGTACTCATAACTACAAGTTTTGGGAGGTTTCTTATATCTTTTGAGTTTGTTTGTACTTTATTTATCTTTCTTTAGTTACGATCCATTTTGGGTTGTGACAGTTCATTAACTTAAAGCAAGAAAGTATGAGTGTGAGGGAGTATGTCCTCAAGTTTACACAATTGTCAAAATATTCTCCTTTTAAGTCTCCGACTCTAGAGCTTGGATGAGAAAGTCTGATTTGGATGTATTAGACTTAGTGTCCCAATAGTGCAAAATTTCTATGTTGATAAAAAATTGATATCTCAAGGATCAGGACTCATGCCTAGCAAATTGAGGGGGAAATCCTTAAGGAGAAGGCTAGTGAGTCTAAGAGGGCAAGGACCGACGGCGGTGACTTTTCTCATTCTAGGTCCAAAAGTGATGGTCATCAATAATTTGATTAAACATTCCCCGATCAAGTTCTTCAAACACTCGGCTCCAAAATATGACAAGGATAAGGTGTTTAACCCTAAGGATCAAGAAGGAGTTCTGTGTTGACAAGTTCTTCCCGTATGTAAGAAGCATGGGAAGAACCATAGAAGAGTGTTCTTGGTAGGGTCAAGTGCATGCTATAGGTGTGGCAAGTTAGGTCATCATGTAAGAGCTTGTAGACATAGAGGTGGTAGCTCCATCCTTAGCCTCAAACTACTACAGGCTGACAGGTTCTAACATCTCTCAAAATGCCTTCATTCGGCCTAATGAATGATACCTTACATATCACATTTTCCATAATCTTTTCAGGACATCTGAGGCTGAATTCTTGTTTAAGAGGTAAATTTATGTGAGAAAATGGTCTCTTTTGATTATTATATCGGCCATATTGAAAAATAATTTTTGTAGGATATTGTTTATCCAGAAGAGTACACGATGAATCCGGCCCGTGGAGAGGGTCTCGTTGAGTATAAAATTGATTCACATGCATTCTTAGGTCAAAATAGAGGAAAGTTGAACTTTGCAAGAACATAACCTATGGGGAAACAAGTCCGCGTCGTGCCTGGGTCCCTTACGATTCAAAATTTTTCAAATAATTCCAATTTGAAGTGAAGTCGTTGGAACTCATTCCTAACCGACTTAAAAACATATTTGGACAGTTTTTGGGACTTAAAACCTATTCTATATAAAAACCTTAACCTCCAAACTAACTCATTATTCATTAAATCACTCCCTACAAAAATTCTCTCTCTAGATCAACTTTCAAGGGCTTTCATTTCCTATAAGCAAAATACTTTTAAAGATCAAGTGAAGAAAAATCCCTCATTTTCTTTAAACTTTCCAAGTCAATCACTAAAGGTATGTGAGATTCATCCAATAAAATCATTTCTTCTATGGAGTCCCTCCTCAATTCTCTAATTTGATCTCAATTAGATTATGGAATTGTATGGGTTTTTCCCTACTTCTACTCCAATTCTTCAATTATGAATGAGATGATGAATATTGATATATCCTACTATCAATTCAAGTAAATTGCATGAAATTGATGATTTTAACATAAATTATGTCATGAATATGATGATTACGAAATTTTTAAAATTGTTGTGGGTTCCTTTACAAATGAATCAATGTGATTTCAGTTGCATGATTCCTATATGGTTTTTATCTAATAGCATAATTGTAACTAAATTGTTCATGAATCCACACGTGACCCTAGTTTTCTATGATAAAACTATGATTTTTATTGAAGTATGATTCTAAGTGTGAAAAGTATGTTTTAATGATGATGATGATGATGTTATGATGATTACGGTGATATGATGATGAGGGTGACTTAAGAACCTAATGTTTATGATGATGATAAGATGGAGAGTATACCCACACTATACGAAAGTTTATGTAGATGGACTATTCCTATGATATGATGAGGCCATGATGACTATTTTACAAGCTATGAGAGTATCATTTTGACAAAGTATGAATTATGATAATGTCTATGTATATGCTTGATTATGTATTCCGTGGGATATGACTTAGCACCAAGAGGGTATTGGTAGATTCTATTGTTACATATTATATGCCCCCATATGAATGATGTTCATGTTTATATGCCTTAAAAATGTGCTAATGGATCTACATAGATTTTGATAGACACTCACTGTGCTAGGATAGAGTCTAAAGGTGGGGGTCAAATGATGGGTCCTCACCATGCTAGGTGATGTGTTGTCAAAATACAACACTTTTGATGCTTAAAATGTGGAATTTTGTGTGTACTCAATGCGATGTTAGTTGGTATTATGTGTTTTTGTGTTTATATTTGCAGGATTACAGGTTGGCCTTAGTTTTTAGGAAAAAAGTGCAAAAGTTGCTGATTTTTGCTGCTATACGAGACCCTTTATGAGCCGTAGGTCATTTTACAGGCCATAGGGTGGTTTTGTGAATAATTCAGTGAGGGGTTATTTTCTGAAGTTTATTCTATGAACATGCAAATGAGCCATAGAATGTTTTACGAGTCGTAAAAATGGTTCGTGCCTTGAGGATCAGAGATTGGGACTTTCTAAAGTTCATTAGACGAAACCCTTTTTATGGGTCGTAAACCACTTTATGAGTCATAGAGGGGTGTCATAGAGTTGAAGTACAAATTTCTAGCAGTGGAGTACGAGACCCCGATTACATGCCATGAAATGCAATACGACCTGTAAACCCCTTTCATATGGTCTGCCGACCAGTTCTATTTTGTTTAGGACTTGTATTTTACTTATTATAAATAGGGTTTTTAGGTTATTTTTCGAGAGTAGAGAGAAGGGAGAGATGGTTTGAGAAGTTTTCGTCTAGTACTTAGAGAACTCAATAATTAGAGGGAGAAAATTGTAAGATCATATTTGAGAGTCTTTGAGAACACTTATATTTGAATTTCATCTTTTATCTTGTGATTTTTATTGAAGTTAGATTTGCTTGTTTTTAATACTATTGTGTAAGTGTTCAATTATGTTTTATCAATCCATAAATTCTTGCATCTACACAAAGCATGAGTAGCTAAATCTACAACTAGGGTTGTGCGGGACCACGAAGAACTGACAAAGTAAAATTGGATAATTCATAATTCTTGAAAGGTGTATATGCATGTATTAATTAACTCTCTCCGTTTTGCATATTTTCTGATGGTGGCCAACATTAGAACCCGTCAAGTGTTATTGACTGGACCAAGGTAGTAATGAATAGGAGAAGAGATTAATTAAAAGGATTCAATTGATGCGTTCTCATCTAATCAACCAAACTACGCCAAGGGGAGGTTGTATTGTGACTAACAGGTAAGGGTTAGTAATGTCAAATTATGGAGACGGACCACGTCACGTAGTGAAATTTGCCTATCGCCTGGGGCAAAGGGTTTGGCGAACTTAACTTACCATCTTGCATGTTTCACATTAGAAAAGGATTAAGTTATTTGGTGATATATATTTAGGGAATCATGGGGAACACAATACTCTAGTTTCTCTCAATAGTAATGCACACTATGGAGATGGTCCAAGTTGCATAGTGAAATTCACCTCTCACCTTTGGCAAAAGGGCTTGGTGAACATAACTTTTTGTCCTGCATGCTATATACTAGAAAAGAGTTAGGTTATCGGTGATACTAAGTTGAGGAACCATGGGGAACACAATATCGCAGTTTCTCTCCATATTGGCTTCTTTCTTGTGTTAGTTTATTATATTTTTCATTGATTATAACAAGAACCCCCATTTTGGGAAGTAAGTCGGTTAACCATTCAAATTGCAATCATTGAATTCTCTTAAGTCTACATATTCCCTGTGGGTTTGACCCTAACCTTTGTTAGGTTTTATTTCTTGATAACGACCATTTTATCCTCTAAAAAAGAGGTGTAACTTGGGCGATATCAAGATTTTGGTGCCGTCGCCGGGGAATACGACTAGACTTAGTGAATTCATCAGTAAATCGGGTGTTAATCCTTAGTTCCCCTATTTTACCTTTGTTTGTTATTTTTGTTCTTTTTGAGGTGTGAGCATAGTGTATGCCCAACACTCGAATCAAGGCAATCCCTTAACTATGTTTGATCCAGAAATCCACATAACATTGAGGAGAATAGCCTGAGATAATGCCAACAACATGGCGAATGCAACTCTGAACAAGAACAAAAATGATAATGCTGATAATGAGAACCCACCTCCTCTGGAGAACATTGCTCCACAGCCTCAGGATTTCAATGCCAATTCTTACCAGTGGAATCCATATAGGCTGAATCCTATGGCTATGGAGGTGGTCAGAGCTATTATGTTTCCACTACTATCGACAATTTTTTCACAGTCTCGAGTGGGTTACTTCAGATGCTGCAAAACCGTGGGCTATTTTCGGGCTTACCATCGAAGTATCCTCATAGCCACCTACACAATATGGAATTCATTAGCAAGAGTGTAATGGGAACACAAAATCTGTCCATGGATACTATGAGACTTCGTGTCTGCCCTTGTCTCTTGCAAGCAATGCAGTATTATAGCTATCTGAGCTCCCGCAGAGTTTGATCACCAGTTGGGCAGACTTGCAGAAGGCCCTCCCTAAATCTAAGAAGCTCAAGTTGAAGGACCAGATCAATAATTTCAGTAACTTCTTGGTGATTCAATCAGTACTATATGGGAGCAGTTCACTAAATGTTTGAGGAGTGTCCTAGACCACAAGATAGTTGATGATGCCTTGGTGGAGATCTTCTATCATGCCCTTAATGAGAACCGTCAGGCCTATGCTGATACTATCATGGGGAGCTTAGATCAACCATTTGCATAGATTACAGAGCGAACAGAAAGAGTGGTCAAGACTAATCATGCATTGGGACAGAGAGACAGAGCATCCACTAAATGTTCATGTGTTGTGAGCGTGGGCCTGGAGTAAGCTAGAATCAATACAGAAATCATGCAACAACTTGCCTAGATTCGCACAGGTATGAAAGTAATAATAAAGTGGAACCAAGAGCGAGTGAATGAAGTAGTTCATCAACTTCCATGTGCACCCATGTATGATGAGCCATATTATGATAAGAGCACGTGTTTTGTTGCTGATCAGACGGAAGATTTTTGGACCAACGCTCAAAGGTCCAATCAGGACTATTGGCAGCAAGGTCAAGGAAACCAAGGCCGAGACTTTAACGGAGATAAAGCTTACAGGGACAGCCGTGGAGGATATTATGATACGAACTGGGGTCCAGAGAGAGATGCAGATTGGGGTCGCCGAGAAGGCTTCAGAAATGGTCCTTATGTGCCATTGCATAACCACGACGTAGGTGCAAGCAGTTTTAGAATTGAGGAGATGTTTGATCACCTGTTGAAGAAAGTTGAGATGTAGGTGTATGACAATAAAATTCGCGTCGAGAAAATAATAATCAAGGAATGAAAAACATTACAACAATCATTGTATTTTATTTCAAGGAGTGAGTTCTACAATCTCTATGAATCCTTTGATTTCCCTTTTCAAATATAAATCCAAAGGCTTTTTAGCTTGGTCTTGAATCTGGTGGAACTTGATCAATTTGATTTTGACTTGTATTTGAATTCAAGGGCTTTTGGGCTCTCTTGAATTCAGTGGTCTTGATCTCGGTTAAATGGTTTGATGAACTTGAATTTGAACTTGATATGAACTTATTTTTGAACATGATCTGGATTTGTACTTGAATTCAAGGGCTTTTGGGCTTGTTCTTGAATCCAGTGGTCTTGATTTTGATGCGTTCTTGACCTTGAATGCTTGATTTCTTGAATTCTTGTTGCTTGTAAAGAAATATGTGGCATTTTATCCACGAGCTCTCTCTAGCTTCTTGTTAGAATTCTTGATGTGAATTCTAAATTATGAGACCCTATATATAGTTGTAGAATAGAGGAGTCATGATGGAATCAAGCTTTCTTCCGGCCAATGAAATTTAAGTGACATGACATATTGGGCTTTAATAAAATGACTTGTCATTTTGACACAAGGCATAATCCTATTGGCTTCTTTGTTTGACTTGGCGTGTCACGTCATCCGACACATGGCATCAAATGGGCCTCTAGGATGAAAAGGTATTGGGCCAAAAAAAGTGGGTCATCTTTTGTAGTCTAAATGAATTTAGGCTTTTAATTAAATCCACATTTTATTAGACTTAATTAATTAACCCAATTATATTAAGCCACAATATTCATTTTTTCCTAATATATTTTGAATCATTTTATAAAATTTATACTTTAATAAATTTTATATGATTACAAATCCCCCCTACTTAAAGGCTTGTCAAAATATTTCATTTTTGGAGACTAGGCTTGAAGTAATGTCTACACAATAATTACATTTAAAGTGGATCATTAATATATTTAATTAATAACCACTCTATATATTTGGGTGGAAAATAATCCCCACCACGTGGCAAAGTTGTGTAAGGACCAGAGTTTTTGAATGAATTTATCGGATCTCATAACGTTGTCCCGAGAGACAATTTGAGCAAGTGTCGCTTCATGGTAGGCCCACACAACCAGTGTGAAGCCATATGGACTATGTGACCTTTATTGGAGAGGTACTTGGCCATAATTTCAATTACGGGAATTCAACATAGAATTTTGGACTAAGTGAGGGCACACGGCCACCCAAACGGTCCTTGTGGTGTGTCACGGGCCGTGTGGCCCACCATATGGCTCGCAACGTGAAATTTTTCTAAGTACAAAATTACCGTCTCATAACTTTTTCGTGTAAGAATTTTCTAAGTGTTGCCACATGGCTCTTGACAGGACCTGTGTAGCGTCACACAGGTCGTGTAGCCGTCCTTATGGCACCCCTTTTCTTCGAAAAAATTCTAAGTGTTGAGCATCACGATATTTGTTTAAGTGTCACCTCACGGGCACTGTTCACGAGCCGTGAAGTGACTCATGGACCGTGTAGGTTCTAGTGAAGCCGTGACGGTCCATTTTCCATCTGTTTCATTAATGGCTTTTACGTAATTACAACCTATTTTAATTGTGTTTTATGACCTTTTTGCCTAACCTAGACCCCTAAATCAGTTGATACACTTCTATTCTAATTCTTTATTATTGAAAACACTCTCACACAAAAATAAACTCCCAAAATACTCTCTAAATCCTTCTCTCAAGACTTAACCTAGGATTCAATTGGGGTTTCAAATTCAAGCTAAATTCTTCTCGAATTCATCTTCCTAATCAAGGTATATGGTATTGATTCTTCGTCCTTTTCAACCAAGAAGACCCAAAACTACTTTCAATTGATTTCATGAATTTTAGCTTACTTTAAATGTGAGTTTTCATTATTTGATCTTATTAAATCCAATTGTTGTATGGGTTGTACTTTATCTATGATTTTAAATTACTTTAAATCCCTATCATGATGATTTACATTGAAGTTATGAAGTTATGAACATGCATGACCCCTTCAAAGTTGATTTATGCTTGTGTGACTTATATTTTGATTTAGATATTGATTTAATTATGGATTCACTCAATTTCATATTATGATGTTGATTTTAGCCTGAATCTATATTACCCATGCCATTCTCACATCATTCATAGCATGTTCATTCATGGACATTGATTTTTATGAAAATTATGAAGTGGGTTAAGCCCAATTATGTTTTATGAAATGATTCTGATAAGATATTGGTTATGACAAGAATGTGATCACATATATGTCTTATGATTATGGATCTTTGAACATTTTGGGTGCTTGCACTATCCCATATTTGTAATCGAGCTAGTCCTATGCATGAATATTATAACTACAAGCTATGATTTGGTGAGCCTAAATGTGCGTTGATTGAATTTTAAATGACTATTGCCTTTTTGAAAGTATGGGATGTTGCCTTAGCACTGATGGATTGGGGGCGTCAAGGCTATCCCCAAGGGTCCTCTCCCTTTCCTCGAACTATGTTCCTAGTATATATTATGAGAATCCTATCCAAAATGGGATATTTTTCTATAAGGAAGGTTGCTTCATACGAAATGGGATATGTTCCCGTAAGGTGAAGTATTATGATATGATATGAAAAATCCTTTCCAAAAAGGGATATGTTCCCATAAGGGGGTTTCTTCATACAAAATGGGATATGTTCCTGTAAGGTTAAGTATGTTTTACCTTTAGTAAGTAGACCACCTCTGTACCGGTGAGGGAATTTCATCGGGATTCCAAGTACTAGCTTACTTGGTCTTACACATGTCCGTTGAGGTCACATCCCCACTAAGTATGATCATCATCGCATTCATGCATCATGAATTTCATGGCATATTATATACTATTTTCTTTGATATATACTACCTATATTATGTACCCTTGTCATCTAACATTGAAGTGTAGGTTTGATAATTCATATGCATTGTATGCCTGCATCTTAGTACATTCAAACATACTAACACATACTCTATGCCTACATGGTTTTACCATGTAGGGGTCGAGCGCTACGATTATCCACCATTTGACAAGTAGCTCAAATTCTGAGGGTTGAACTTGTGGTGAGTCCCATCTTCTAAGGATAAGCCACCTTCCTCTATCTTTGTTATCCTATGTCTACTATCTTATTTGAGTGTGAGCCTGGGACATGTCTTGGCTCTCATTCCATCTTATGACTAGAGATATTGTTGGACATCTTGTAGACTCCCGTAGATTATTATATATATATGCTATATGATGTATTTGGAGCTTATGTTATTGGTTACCTTTTTGAAATGGTTATTATGGGTTGATTACGAACATATGTCATGTTTGCATGTTCGGTGTGGAAATATGGAAGGTCCTAAGTCCTGTTTGCCCCCAAAGCGCGAGTCCTACTCACCTGCCCCTTAGTTCTTGTATGCTAAGTGCTATGTGATTCCATGTGCATCCCTTTCCCCTCAATATCCCCATAGCGTGAGTCCTACTTACCCATCCCTTAGTATTATATGATTATTATTTGATTGCGCTTCCGAACCGATGATGTGGATTTGGATAATTCGTGGCTTGTTTGGGGACTCTCGAGTTCCCATTCGCCGTGTCACATCTAGACCCTAGTCTCGGGTCATGACAAAAGATAGTATCAGAGCCCTAGGTTTATAAATGGTCCTCAGAGTCCAACATGCCACATCAAGTAGAATCCTGTTCATGGGTGTGAAGTGCACCATACCTATGAGTGGGAGGCTATGAATACATTCTAGGAATTGCCTTACTTTTTCATGTCTTACATCGTTCTATGGCTCGTATATTTTGGTCTCCCTATCTTGGCAGTGTCTTTGCTCCATTTCAGAAGATGCCTCGAGGAAGACCCTACCCACCAAGGCCGGCTCTAGCTGATGAGGATCAGGCACCTCAAGAGCCTATGGATGAACCCATCTTAAACGATGAATTTCGTACAACCTTTGTTATGCTATCCTAGGTGGTGACATCTCAGACAAGGCAGGCTAACCTGCTACGGGATCCTACACCAGCTTCTAGGGTAAGGGATTTCACCTGAATGAATCCTCTAGAGTTCCATGGGTCGAAGGCTAATGAGGACGATCAGGAGTTCATTGATGAGCTTACCAAGATATTGAACATTATGGGTATTACTTCTGAGGAGAAGGATAAATTGGCTGCCTACCAACTGAAAGATGTGTCTCAGTTGTGGTATACCCAATGGTCTATGGAGAGGGTTTGTGGTGGTGATGTCAATTGGGAAGAGTTCAGACTTGCGTTCTTGGATCGCTTCTTTCCGCTTGAGCTTAGGGAGGCCGTGATGACTGAATTTATCAACCTCAAACAAGGAGGTATGAGTGTGAGGGACTATGCCATCAAATTCACAAAGCTTTCCAAGTATGCTCTGTCACTTGTGGTTGACCCCCGTGCAAGGATGCACAAGTTTGTTTATGGTATCTCTGATTTGCTTGTAAAAGAGTGTCGTACTGCCATGCTCATACATGATATGGATATTTCTAAACTCATGGTGTATTCTGAACACATCAAAGGGGAGAAAATCAAGGAGAGAAGGGTATATGATCCTAAGAGGGCCCATTTTAAGGGTGGATTCTCTGGTTCGCTGAGTGGTGGCTTAGTTCACTTCCAATAGGGCCAAGGTTTTGGTGCTCGGGTCGCTAATGCTCGGGTACGTCCTCCTAGGCACCAGTTGGTAGTGGACAGGGGTATCCTCTGTGTAACAAGTGTGGGAAGTCCCACACGGGTGTTTGTTTGAGGGATTTGGGTGTTTTCTATGGGTGTGGTGGTAAAAACCACAAGGTTGCTGATTGTCCTAAGCATGCCCTTAGAGGCCAAGGTCAGGTAGCTCAAGGCGGTCAAGGCCAACAAAGAGCTCCCCAAGGTGTTGCCCCACGGAACAATAGGTTCAATGCGCTCCATGCCCGTTAGGATGTTGAGGAAACTCCAGATGTCGTGACTAGTATGTTAAAAGTCTTTGATTTTGATGCTTATGTTTTGCTTAACCGGGGTTCAAATTTGTCTATTGTGACTCCTCTGTTTGTTGTTAAATTTGGTTTGAGTCCCAAGATTTTGAAGGATCCTTTCTCAGTTTATACTCCTGTGGGTGAATCTTGCACATAGAGTCTATCATGGTCGCCCGATTTCTGTGTTGCACAAAGTTTTGCCGTATGACCTTGTGGAACTTGAGATGTTCAATTTTGACGTGATTCTTGGGATGGATTGGTTGCATGCATCCTATGCCTCTATAGTTTATAGAAGCTGGAAGTTCAAGTTCCAACCTCTCGGTGAGCCCGTTCTTGAATGGAAAGGTAGTGACTCCTCGATTAAAGGTCAGTTTATTTCATATCTCAAGGCCCAAAAAATGATTTCCAAGGGGTGCATTTATCATATTGTAAGGGCCAAGGATATGGAGTCCGAAGCACCTACACTTGAGTCGGTTCCTGTGGTGAGTGAGGTTTTGGATGTGTTCCCAGAAGACTTTCCTGGTGTTCCTCTTGAAAGGGAGGTAGATTTCAGCATAGATCTTCTTTCGGACAACCTACCTCTATTCCTCCTTATCGTATGGTGCCGACATAGTTGAAAGAGTTATAAGAGCAATTGAAGGAGTTGTTGGAGAAAGGATTCATTAGGCCTAGTATATCATTGTGGGATGGTCTAGTGTTGTTTGTAAGAAAGAAGGATGGATCCCTTTGAATGCATATTGATTATAGGCACCTGAATAAGGTGACCGTTAAGAATAAGTCTCCGTTACCCAAGATTGAATACTTGTTCGACCAACTTCAAGGGGCTACTCATTTCTCAAAGATTGATCTTCGTTCTGGGTATCATCAGTTGAAGGTTAGGGAGTGTGACATTCCAAAGACAACCTTTCGAACAAGGTTGGACGATTTGAGTTTGTGGTGATGTTGTTCGGCTTAACTAATGCTCCGACCGTGTTCATGGATATGATGAATCGGGTGTTTGATCCATTTTCTTGACAGTTTTGTAGTAGCCCTCATTGATGACATTCTGATTTACTCCCGGAGTGAGCAGGAGCACAGAGATCATTTGAGGATGGTTCTACAAACCTTGAGAGTGAAGAAGTTGTATGCCAAGTTTGACAAATGTGAATTTTTGTTGGGTGAAGTGGCTTTCCTTGGTTATATGGTGTCCAGTGATGGTGTCAAGGTGGACCTGAAGAAGACTGAGGCCATGAAGAATTGCCCCAGACCGTTGACTCCTTCGGATATTCGAAGCTTTCTGGGGTTGGCTTAGTATTATAGAAAGCTCGTTGAAGGGTTCTCATCTATTGCATCTCCATTGACTAAATTGACCCAAAAGAAGGTGAAATTTGTGTGGTTAGATGAACGCTAACAGAGTTTCTGAACCTTGAAGGATCGACTTACGTCGGCTCCCATCTTGGCTTTACGAAATGTCTTGGAGGGATTCATGGTGTATTGTGATGCCTCGCAAATTCGGTTGGTTTATATGCTTATGCAACATGGTAAGGTAATAATGTATGCATCAAGGCAGTTGAAGGTGCATGAACGTAGTTAATGCATGATCTTGAGTTTGCGGTGGTAGTCATTGCCTTGAAGATTTGGAGACACTATTTGTATGAGGTTCATGTTGATATGTTCATCGAACATAAGAGTTTCCAATATGTATTCACTCAAAGGGATCTCAACTTGAGGCAAAGGAGATGGTTAGAACTCCTAAAGGATTACGACATGAGTGTTTAATATCATCCCAACAAGGCCAATGTTGTAGCCGATGCTATTAGTAGGCTATCTATGGGAAGTGTGACTCATGTTGAAGAAGAAAGAAAGGAATTACCAAGGGATGTTCACCGGTTGGCTAGGTTGGGTGTCTGGTTGGCTGACTTGGGCGATGGTGGTATTCGTGTTCAAAGTGGGGCAGAATCTTCTGTGGTAGTTGTTGTAAAAGCTAAGCATGATTTAGACCCATTGTTGCTTGAATTGAAGAAGTTGGTTGCCGAAAAGGAGATCGACGTGTTCTCCAAAGGGGGAGATGGTGTGCTCTGGTACCAAGACTGGCTTTGTGTTCCAGATGTGAATGATCTTAGAAGAGTGATCATGAGTGAGGCTCACAACTCTCATTATTCTGTTCACCTGGGGTCTACTAAAATATATCGAGATTTGAAGGAAGTATATTGGTGGCATGGTATGAAGAAGGACATAGCTAAGTTCGTATCCGAATGTCCAAGTTGTCAAAAGTAAAGATAGAGCACCAAAAGCCCGGTAGCTTGGCTCAAGATATTGAGATTTCCACATGGAAGTGGGAAGATGTGATATGGGCTTTGTGGTTGGTTTGTCTCGGACCCAAAGGCAATTTGATTCCATTTGGGTCATTGTTGACTGGATGACCAAGTTAGCTCACTTCCTACCAGTCAAAACTACCTACAGCGCCGAGGAGTATGCGAGGTTGTACATCCAAGAATTGGTGAGACTGCATGGTGTGCCTAGATCTATCATATCAAACCGTGGCAGCCAATTCACTTCCCACTTTTGGAGGTCATTTCAGAAGGGACTTGGAACTAAGATTAAGTTGAGAACCGCTTTCATCCTCAAAGCGATGGGGAAGTTGAGAGGACTATTCAAACCTTGGAGGATATGTTGGGGGCTAGTATGTTGGAGTTTAAGGGTAACTGGGATGATCACCTTCCCCTCATTGAGTTTGCCTATAATAATAGCTTCCATGCTAGCATTTTTATGGCACAATTTGAGGCCTTGTATGGGAGGAGGTGTAGGTCACCGGTGGGGTGGTTTGAGTTGGGAAAGATGGCATTGATTGGCCTAAATTTAGTGTTGGAGGCTATGGAAAAAGTAAAGGTAATTAGAGAAAGATTGAAGACGACACAAAGTTGCCAAAATTCCTATTCGAATGTTAGGAGGAGGGATCTTGAGTTTCATGTTGGTGATTGGGTATATGTGAAGGTTTCTTATGAAGGGTGTGATGCATTTTGGTAAGTAGGGCAAGCTAAGCCCCTGTATGTTTGCCCTTATGAGATCATTGAGCGGATCAGGAACGTGGCTTATGGGCTAGAGTTGCCTCCGGACTTGAGTTCCATTCACCCGGACCTCCATGTGTCTATGTTAAGGAAATTAGTTGGCGATCCTAGCACCATTGTGCCTTTGGAAGGAATCGAGATTGAGAAGAACCTATCCTATGAGGAAGTCCCGGTAGAGATTTTAGATAGGCAAGTAAAGCGGCTTCGTAACAAAGATGTGGCTTTGGTGAAGGTATTTTGGAGAAATCATCACGTGGAGAGTGCTACCTTGGAGGCGAAATTGGATATAATGAAGTGATATACCCATCTTTTCCAATCTACTCAAGCCTAAGGTACTAGGTCAATCCTTTTCTAAATAGTCCTAATTCTCTTTTGCTCTTGAGTCTCATGACATGACATGCATACATGTGCACGAAAATGATTTTTAGGATGTTTGAATGATTTGAATACATTTGAAATGAGTTTTAAAGACTTTATGATTTTTCAAGTGATGAACCATGCATTATACTTTGTGTTCAGATGTTTCATGTCTTAAGTTAAGCTCTCAAGTCTTGTCGTTGCACATTCGGGAATGAATGTTTCCAAGGGGGAGATGATGTAAGGACCCGGATTTTCGAACGACTTTATCGGATCTCATAATATTGGCATGGGAGAAGATTTGACCAAGTGTCACTCCATGAGAGGCCCACACAGCCAGTGTGAAGCCACATGAACCGTGTGACCTTCAGTGGAGAGGTATTTGGCCATAAATTTGATTACAGGAATTTGACAGAGAATTTCGGACTAAGTGAGGGCACACAGCCACCCACACGGTCCGTGTGGTATGTCACGGGCCGTGTGGCCCACCGTATGGCTCACAACATGAAATATTTTTAAGCATAAAATTACCATCTCGTAATTTTTTCGTGCAAGAATTTTCTAAGTGTCATCTCACTGCTCTTGACATGACCCTTGTAGCATCACACGGGCCGTGTAGCTGCTCTTGGCACCCCTTCGCTTCGGAAAAATTCTAAGTGTTGAGTATCGCGATATTTGTTTAAGTGTCACTTGAGAGGCACTGTTCACGGACTGTGAAGTGACTCACGGACCGTGTAGGTGCCAGTGAAGCCATGACGGTCCGTTTTCCATCCGTTTCATTAATGGTTTTTACATAATTACGACCTATTTTAATTGTGTTTTATGACCTTTTTTGCCTAACCTAGGCCTCTATGTCAGCTGATACCCTCCTATTCTAATTCATTCTCATTGAAAACACTCTCACACAAAAATCAACTCCTAAAATACTCTTTAAGTCCTTGTCTCAAGACTCAAGGTAGGATTTAATTGGGGTTTCAAATTCAAGCTAAATTCTTCTCAAATACATCTTCCCCAAGGTATGTGGGATTGATTCTTGGCCCCTTTCAACCAAGAAGACCCAAAACTCCTTTCAATTGATTTCATGAATTTTAGCTTACTTTAAATGTGTGTTTTCATTATTTGATCTTATTAAATCCAATTGATGTATGGGTTGTACTTTATCTATGATTTTAAATTACTTTAAATCCCTACCATGATGATTAACATTGAAGTCATGAAGTTATGACCATGCATATCCCCTTTAAAGTTGATTTATGCATGGGTGATTTATATTATAATTTAGATGTTGATTCAATTATGGATTCACTCAATTTCATATTATGATGTTGATTTTATCTTGAATATGTATTACCCATGCCATTCTCACACCATGCATAGCATGTGCATTCATGGCCATTGGTTTTTATGGAAATTATGAAGTGTGTTAAGCCCAATTATGTTTTATGAAATGATTTTGATAAGATATTGGTTATGACAAAAATGTGATCACATATATGTCTTATGATTATGACTCTTTGAGCATTTTGGGTGCTTGCACCATTCCGTATTTGTAATCGAGCTAGTCCTATGCATGAATATTATAATGACAAGCTATGATTTGGCATTTGAGCCTAAATGTGCATTGATCGGATTTGAAATGACTGTTGCCTTTTTGAAAGTATGTAGATATATATATACTATATGTATTCTCGTGGGATGTTGACTTAGCACTGATGGATTGGTGGTGTCTGGGCTATCCCCAAGGGTCTTCTCCCTTTTCTCGAACTATGTGCCTAGCATATGTTATGAGAATCCTATCCGAAATGGGATATTTTCCCGTAAGGATGGTTGCTTCATACGAAATGGGATATGTTCCCGTAAGGTGATGTATTAAATGATATGAAAAATTCTTTCCAAAATAGGATATGTTCCTGTAAGGGGGTTGCTTCATACGAAATAGTATATGTTCTTGTAAGGTGAAGTATGGTTTACCTTTGGCAAGTAAACCACCTCTGTACCGATGAGAAGATTTCATCGGAATTCCAAGTACTAGCTCACTTCGTCTTACACATGTCGGATGAGGTCACATCCCCGCTAAGTATGATCATCATTGCATTCATGCATCATGAATTTCATGGCATATTGTATACTATTGCTTTGGATATATAATTCTTCCTATATTATGTGCCCTTGTCACTAACTTTAAAGTGCAGGTTTGATAAGTCATATGCATTGCATGCCCGCATACTTAGTACATTCAAACATACTAACACGTACTCTATGCCTACATGATTTTAGCATGTAGGGGCCGAGTTCTACGATTATCCGCCATTTGACGAGTAGCTCAAATTCAGAAGGTTGAACTTGTGGTGAGTCCCATCTTCCAAGGACAAGCCAACTTCCTTTATCTATGTTATCCTATGTCTAGTTTCTTATTTGAGGGTGAGCCCCAGACATGTTTTGGCCCCCGTTCTATCTTATGACTAGAGGCATTGTTGGACATCTTGTTGACTCCCGTAGATTTATAATATATATATATATATATATATATATATGTTATGTGATGTATCCGGAGCTTATGTTATTGGTTACCTTTTTGAAATGGCTATTATGGGTCGATTATGGACACATGTTATGTTTGCATGTTTTGTGTGGAAATATGGAAGGTCCCAAGTGCTGTTTCCCCCCATAGCGTGATTCCTACTCACCCGCCCTTTACTTCTTGTATGCTATGTGCTATGTGAATCCATGTGAATCCCTTTTCCCTCGATGTCCGCATAGCGTGAGTCCTACTTACCCATCCCTTAGTATTATGTGATTATTATTTGATTGCGCTTCCGAACAGATGATATGAATTTGGATACTTCGAGGCTTGTTTGTGGACTCTCAAGTTCTCATTCGACGTGTCACATCTAGACCCCAGTCTAAGGTCGTGACAAGTTGCCACTTTTCTCTTGTCCCTTTTGCCTAACAAAAAAGGGAAAAAGAGTAAGGCTATTCTTGGTTTCCATTTAGAATTAATAAAGAAAAAATATTTTTTTGTCAATCCTGTACCACCGCCCGTGAAGAGGATTACACAATTTAGGACTTACCTCACCGACTTAGATTCTCCATAAGTTCCACCTGTAGCATCCCAATTATCCAGTTAAAGTAGGAAAACACATTTTTATTTCAATATAGTTAAGGACATGCCAATTTTAATTTCTCCTTATAGATTTCTAGTTTAAAGAGAAATTATAGTTGTCTTTGGATAAGGGTTTCCTCTTTAGAGCAGAATAAAAAATCATAGAATGATGTAGGACACGGAGTTCTTGAACATCTATAAGACCTCGCTCTTTATTCTTTTAGTATCAACATTCGTGGATTTGGAGTTGCTTCTCACAAACACTCTTTGTGATCAGACTCGGAGCATCAAAGTGGGAGGTACAAATATTTTTTAATTTTTTGTGTGCTATGTCTCGTTCTGTTTTTTCTACTTTTTCTTTTATAGGGCCGTGGATCTTTTTTTTTACCTTGGATATCACATAGCTTCCTTTAGGTATGAAAAATCAATGTCCCCACCTTAAAAGGGGATTTGAAGAAATCCTTATGATGTGAAGGAATTGATACACATTCCCACCATAAGAAAGACATAATTTAGAGCTTCTTTAAGATATGAAGGGGATAAATCAGCGTTCTCACCTTAAAAGGGGATAGATCAGCGTCCCTACCTTAAAAGGTGATTTGAAGAAACCCTTATGGTGTGAAGGAATGGATACACATTCCCACCAATAAAAAAGACATAATTGAGTGCTTCCTTAAGATATAAAGGGGTTAGATCAGCGTCCCCACCTTAAAAGGTTATTTGAAGAAATCCTTATGGTGTGAAGGAATGGATACACATTCCTACCATAAGAAAGACAACTTGAAGAGATCCCTATGGTGAGAAGGAATGGATACACATTCTCACCCTAAGAAAGACAATTTTAAGAGATTCTTATATTGAGGAGGAATGGATACGCATTCCCACCATAAGAAAGAGAATTTGAAGACACTCTTATGGTGAAAAGGAATGGATACACATTCCTATCCTAAGAAAGACAAAGTGCTCTTCTTGATAGGATCATATTTATGTATTTTCTTATTGGCTGTCACTAGTGACTTCTTTTATTTCTTGCAGTCTTGGAAAGATGGTGATTTTCAGACAATATATCTCTCCTTTCAACAAACTTAAGCATCTCATAGTGGAAACTAAAGAAAGGGTGGAACAAACCAGATTCTTGACTTAAACTCCACTAGCTGAGCGATATGCAAGCCCGTGGCCTCTTTTATAAATTCTATTTCATATGAAAAATTGGACTTCAGTGCGAACTGATATTTCCAATAAGCTACTCAAGTTGTGGTCACTTCAAGCATCGGATTATCATCATGCTAACATTGAAACTCTTCTTCCAAGTTTAGGTCGTTGTATAATTCAGGATGATATTCGTTGAGAAGACACCATGACAGTTAAGGGAGAGTATCATCATATCCAGGATATTGGGAGTGGACCGAAGATGTTCTTGGTAAGAGTTAGGAAGTCTTGGGTACGGCCTGAATTTATGACGCTATTTATGCATTATGTTTTTACTTATAACTGTAATCCAAATATTTTACAAGCATTCTGCGAAGCTTGGTGTCCCAAAACAAGCACAATTCTCATATCTGTTGGTGAGTTATCTATTTCTCTATGGGATTTACACATTCTTGGAAGCTTGCCAATTTGGGGTTCTCTTTATGAAGAAATGGTGCCTATGGCTAAAACGCTTATAGGGTTCGATGAAAAAAAGATCGAGTATATTCCCGCAACTTGTGAACATTTATTTATGGCCTTTCATCATCTTAGAGATGCTGACCAAAAGGTGTCTTTCAACAAGTGGATACAATTTTGGTCTAAGAAACCTCTATAGTATGGCCTTGCTTCGTTGAGGTAGGAAAAGAAGTCTGGTCGTCTTGAATCAATGCATAATCCTAGTGGAGTCTTGCCTGATGCAAAAAAGTGGTCCCATTCTGAAGAGAGGATATTTTCTAGGCTTAGGGTGAGACTGACAAAAGAGATGAGACATATCTGGCAGCCTTCTTATTTGGTTGGTCGTGTGCTTTTGTTCT
This sequence comes from Solanum rostratum, assembly GCA_029948455.1. NCBI lineage: Eukaryota > Viridiplantae > Streptophyta > Magnoliopsida > Solanales > Solanaceae > Solanum > Solanum rostratum. The sequence continues at coordinate 20,937,822 of CM057049.1, forward strand.
TCCTAATAAAGAAGGTGACTTTATTCGTCCTAGGACTTTTAAGATGACAAGCTTGATGGTGGGTAGTAGAAAAGTCAGCCTCACAATTCCGGTGTTAGCCAATATCTATAATGATTTGAATAAGATCTCAATTGTGTTATAACACGACCAAATTACTTTCCTATTCATTATGTTTATGGATGACTTGCTCATCATTTCAAGACTCATTTTGCTTTTACTAATGGGCTATTTGTTCCTACTATGGTGGTTTACTCTTGAGAGGGAGGTGCAAGGTATTTCGACAAAAGTGACGCGAGGAAATGTATCCATGGTGGAGAGAATGTGGCTTGGACATCCCCGCATTGGAAAAGACATACCCTCATTTTTATGTGGATAATGACAATGCACCTGAGTTGGAGTCGAGCTATTTCATGAGCATTCGCTTCAACTGCCTTCCTCTTAGGTGTAAAAATTCATTTATCATTGAACCATATACTCCACATCGCTTTAGTCATCAATTTGGATTTTATCAAAATATCCCTGGCATCATGAAACATGATATTCGCAGTGCTTCTTTGGACAAAGGACTCATGCTTTGGAGAATTCGCACTATGAGTGGATTTGCGTCTCGAGCAACTTTTTCCCCTCACTAACACCTAATACAAGAATTTCTTTTGGATCTAATTATCAGGCTTGGTGGAAGAAGACTTACGGGAATTTTCTTAGTGATCATTTACCGGGTTCGGTGAATGCTGCTGGACCAACTCCTGTTGTATACTTAGTGGGTTCAGACGAAGTGCTCATAACCAAAGTCCCCAATACTGATGTACCTCCTTCTTCGGATGCCAAGGTGTCCCAACGAACATAATAAAGAAAAATCTCGACTTTCTCCGGTGGCACTGAAAGAAAAGACATCTACTCATGCTGATCAAGTTCCTAAAAGGTCTCTTCAATATGAGAGTGAGAGTAGTAGTAGAGATCATTGTTGGAAGAGAACAAGGGTATGATAGATGATCTAGGAGATGCTACTACATCTGTGGTTGAATTACATGATGAGACAAGAAGCCCTTTGAGGAATATAACAACTCCTATTAAAGAGGTATGATTTAGACTCCCTCTATCTAGTATATCTTAGCTCCCCTTTTCGATTATTTATCATTTTCTCTTTTTAATGCAGGTGAACAAAAGGTCAACTTCCATCTCTTGTTATGAGGTCAAATATACTTTGGAGTCTAATGTACACGACCACCCAATAGCCGCCATGTTGGTATTTGATGGAAAGAGAGTTGTCCTAGATGCTCAAAAGAATTTCATCTCTTCTCTTTGGACCATTATTCAAGAGAATCTCTCTGGATGTGATGTGGATTTTGCTTCCTCTCTTAAAGATGAAATTTAACTAATTATCAAGGAGATGAAATGCAAAGATGTGGATATCTTGCCTTTGATAAAACTATTAGACTCTTTCTTTAAGTTCGCTACCTCGTATGATCAACCACGATCAACCCTCCATGATATGGATGTGAAAGCTGCAAGAAAAGAGTTGTTCCAAGCAACAGGAGGACTTTTTTCAAATGACATGCTTGAGAAGTATGAGAAGGTTACAATGATGTCCTCTCTTCATTAGTCACTAGGTAACATGAAGAAAAAGATAAAGGAGCTATGAAAAAAAGGCACAAGATTTGGATGTCCTTTTAGCAACTGCCAAGGATGAAGTCGAAGAGGCTGAGCTAGCCACTGCACTTGAAGTCAGGGAATTTGACGCATGCTCTGACATATATTTTTCTGATGGTTTGGGAGAAATGAAGGAGCATCTAGAGGCTTTGCGTCAAGAGCTGATTAACTACTATTTATACTTAGACTAGATTTATTTTCCTTAGTATCTTCTTTTGTTTATTTTATTTTCTTCAAAGTCAGATGATATATTAGACAGTTTATGATAATAATATTTTTTTTGTCTTACATCATGCATCTTTATAGCCCATTTTCTTTTTTTGCAGTCTTCAACTTGAATTTGCCTTGGTTGCAAGCTTTAACAATCTAAACTTGACCCATAGCTTATAGGTCAATAAGAATAGAAATAATATAAGCTCTACTTGCAAACACTGCGAGTATTATTGCTTCAACTTATAAGATAAGCCCTAGGGACTTCCAAGGTTTGAACATTTTAGCTTTCAGACTTGATGGCCCTTTTGAATGCATTGGGAATCTTGAACTTCCACTTGAAGGCTTTAACTTATGACTTTGTTTAAAAAGACTGATTTTGTCTACATGCTTGATTTGAGATCACAACCTGTAGATTTTGAGGATTTAAACGCTTCAACTCTCATACTTGGAGGATTTGAAGGCTTAAACTTGAAAGCTTAGAATATTTGAAGGCTTCAAGTGACGTATTTGGAGGGTTTGAAGAATTTCAAGTATAGTGTTAGTGAAGCTCATATTTGATAGAGGTTTCCCCCATCAAGTCATCACCATTTGGTATGATTCTAAACGTTTAGTGAAAGGTACTCATAGCTTTAACACTCATGTAAGAGTTTAAGTGGGACATATGTTTTTTTGACACTCATGAAACTAAACTTAGAATATAATTCCAAGCACCTACATACCTTAATGAAGAGATCAAGTCACAATGTAATTCTGGGAGAGTGAGTGTTTTTTTTGGGTATGCCGCACACAGTTAATACTCTTGCAGGCCAAGAGTGACATGCAGTTATTGCTCGTATGTCATAGAGCATCATCCCACTTCAAGGGTAGTTCCTCCTGAGGAATTTTGCATTTATGGGACCAATCCTTAAGCTGTCTATGGGACCAATCTTTATGCTGCCTACATCAATAATTTTGTAAGCGCCATTTGAATACGCTTCTTGTACTACATATAGTCCATACCTATGTGAAGTGATAATAGGTCTCCTTAATGCAATGTCTTGGTCTCCGACTTGAAAGCACCTCAGACGAACCTTTTTTGTTAAAAGCATGAGATAGATGAGCTTGATAGCATTCAAGATTTTGTTGAGCTTCAAGCCTTTTTTATCTAGTGCTTCTAACTCGGAGAGACGTAGTCGAGCATTCTCTTCTTCGGTAAGTCCCTCTTGAATAACAAGTCTCAAGGAAGGTCTATCGCTCAAGTGGCAGGACTGCTTCAACTCCAAAAGCAAGTGAATATGAGGTTGCTTGAGTCAGTGTGCGGTATGTTGTCCTATATGCCCACAAGGCTTCTTCCGTTCTTTCATGCCAGTCTCGTTTAGACTTGGAGACTACTTTCTTCAGGAAATTGCATAGAGTCTTATTGAACACTTCAACAAAACCATTGGCGGCAGCATGATACATAGAGGATTTACACTGCTTGAAGCCAAAAAGATCACAAATCTTATTCATCAATTTGTTATGAAATGGCTTGCCATTATCGGTTATAACGTATCAAGAAGCTCCAAATCAGTATATGATATTCACCCGAATAAAGCTTGCAACATTCTTTTTCTTTACTTCTTTGAGAGCGAAAACTTCGGCCTATTTTGAGAAGTAATTTGTTGCAGCCAAGATATATAGATGTCCACTAGAAGATCTTGGGAGTGGTTCAACCACATCCAATCCCCAAGCATCGAATGGCTAAGATACGATAGTTGGGTGTAAAACTTTAGGCAATTGATGTATGACGTATGCATGGAATTGATAAGCCTTACACCTTCAAGCATAGTCTAAGCAATCTTTTACCATGGTCGAATAATAATACCCCATTCTCTTTATGTGAAAGTGGAGCTTTTGTCCGGATTGATGCGATCCACACACTCCCGAATGTGCTTCCTGCCGAGCTTGACTTGCTTCCTCCTCTCCCAGACGTCGAAGGAGTACCCCTCTAAATGATCTTCTATATAGTGTGTCCTTATAGTAAAAGAAACAAGGTACACGACGAAGAATGTCAGTCCTTCTTCTAGCATCTTCTAGGAGTATCCTATAACATAAATAGTCGATGATACCTTGATGCCAGTCCTCTCTGTTTGCTTCAAAAACTGTAATAACATGCTCAAGCTTATTCTCCATATGTCCATCTTCATCTAATGGTGGTACCACCTATTTTGGCAGATAGTAACTTACGTTTTAACAGGAAGAGTTAGAGTTGAAGCTAGAGTAGCTAACGTATGGTTACATCTCCGAGCCATCCCATTAACTTTTGAGCATAATAGTGATATGGGCGTAGTTCAGGCTTCCTAACCTCATAGGTTCCCAAAAGCTATTTAATCACTAACTGAGAGTCACCAAAGACTTGCAATTGTAATTGTTTCATGTTGACAACCATTTCGAGACCAAGTATCGATGCCTGATATTCTGCGACATAATTAGAGCAACGTTATTTCAATGTGAAAGAGAATGGTAGGACCTCTCCTTGTGAAGTGACAAAAACCACTGCAATGCCAGCTCCGCCAGAATGTGCAGCCCCATCAAAGTACATTTCCCAAGGAGGTGGTATTTCAATGGCCATTGCATCTTCATCAGGGAGTTCATTAGTTAGCTCCCAATCATCTGGTATCAGATAGTCTACCAAGAAGTCTGCTAATGCTTGTCCCTTTACAGCCTTTTGAGGGATGTACACGATCTTGAACTGTTGGAATTGGAGATACCACCTTGCCAATTGGTCATTGAGGACTGGTTTCGACATGAAAAATTTGTTAGGATTTGCTTTATATATGAGACAAACAACACGAGCTTGAAAATAGTGCTTCATCTTTTGAATTGAGAATACTAGAGCTAAACACAAATTTTCGATTGGCAAATAATTCAACTCATTTGGCGTCATCATTCTGCTCAAGTAGTATTCGGAGTTTTCTTTGCCTTCACTATTCTCTTGAGCTAATAGTGCTCCTATGGACCTTTCTTTTGCCTCAATTTAGAGTATCAATGACTTTCCAATTATAGGGCCGCTAGAACTGGAGCATTTGCCAAATATGCTTTGATACTTTTAAAAGCTTCGCTACATATTTGGTCCCACTTAAAAGGAACACCCTTTTTCATAAGATGACTTAATGGTTGACATCTTCCAGCAAGATTTGAGATAAACCTCCTTAGGTAAGCTAACTTTCATTGAAGGCTTTTTAACTCATGAATGTCTTTAGGCTGGGGCATCTTCAGGATGGCATCAACTTTAGCTTGATTAATCTCAATTGCTCTATGTCGCACAATAAAGCCAAGAAACTTGCCAGAAGTAAACCCAAAGGCACACTTCAATGGGTTCATCCTTACTTGATATCTTTGGAGTAATTCAAATACCATTTTAAGTCTTTCAAATGCTTTCCCTTCTTTCTTGACTTCACCCCTAAGTCATCCACTTAACATTTGACATTTTTAGGTAGTAAGTCATCATGTATATTCTGCATAGCCCTTTGATATATGGCACCGACACTTTTTAAACCAAAAGGCATCACTTTGTAATAATGGATACCTTTAGGGGTGCAATGGTCAGTTGCTTATCCTTTTTTGACATGCGAATTCGGTTATAGCTAGAAGAACCATCCATGAATGACATTTCCTCATAACCAGTTGTAGCATCAATCATTAGCTCTAGAATGGGCAGCGAGAATTCATCGTTAGGGCATGTATTGTTGAGATCTCTGAAGTCAACACGAACTCGAATTTGTCCATTCTTCTTCTTCGTAGGAACAATGCTTGAAATCTAGTAAGGTCTCGAATGAAACCTGCCTCAATGAGTTTGTTGACTTCTTTTTTGATCAATGGGATCAACCCTGGCCTAAAACGTCTTTGGGCCTGCTTCACAAGACGAGCACCTATTTTGACTGCCAATTAGTGGGCCGCTATTTAAGGATTTAAGCCATGCATTTCCTAGTAACTCCAAGCGAAGAAATCCTTATACTCTTTGAGTAGATTCATATAAGTGCTTTCTTCATTAGCTTCTAAAAAGGCACTCAAGTAAGTTGGCCTTTAGTCTTCATCAGTGCCAAGGTTAACTTCCTTTAAAGGATCAATTATGGTTTTCACTTCTTCATCCAGTTCTGGTGGAACATCTCCAGCATCTTCTTCCTCTTGTGGATTATTCTCACTAATAGATGAATTGTAGCACCAAGCAATGTATTCTAATCCTACATCAACCTTTACTTGAGATGGGGCATCGAGCTCCCTCAAAGCTGTAATATGATACAATGAGCCTACACTTTCTTTGTCTTCCTCACATTCTTTGGTGTAAACCACGATGTGAGTCTTTGGCTTTAGCACCTCTTCACATGAAATCATGAGTTCCACTTTTTGCTTCATTGTAGAGGAAATTGTGCTTTGGATATTCTTTTGGATAAGCGGAGCAAGTGTCATCACCCTTAGGTAACTTCTCTGATGCTTCTTATTCTCCTTCTTCACTTATCCCAATCTCTTAAGCACAAAAGTTCTCGTAGTGGGTTTTCCAAGTCAATCGAAGATAGAAGGCCTTTTATTAGAAGAAGCAGACTCATCTTCGATGGTGATGTAATTATTACTTGATCTTCTTATGGAGATACAGACTGCGGGTGGTTGGCTATACCCCAAACCTTCGTGTGCTTTCTTGGTGGTATCGTCTATGGGAGTTTCGCTAATTTAGATGGCTCATTAGGATTGTATCCAACATTTGGAAGTAACTTTGTAAGCATTTGGATCAAAGCCCTTTGTACGTTTCATAGGGAGTGGAATATCTTGAGGTGGATTTTGAGCCACAAACTCTCCCAACAACTTTGATAATAAGTTAATTGGATCAATCTGTTTGATAAGAAGAGTTATCCCTCCCAGTACATTTCATTGAACATTAGGTGAACGACCTGCCTCTTTCTTTACCTTTGGAACATAGTGGGGTACAGAAGTTGGCTTCTTTTTTGAGGTCATGATCTTCCCTTTATCTAGATAGGAATCGAACTCCCCAATATTGGCCTTGACCTTTCAACAACCAAATCAGTTCTTTTGTTGGTAGGCGTATCGCACTTGGTCGATTTGACATCGTCAAGTTTTGCTTCCTTCAAAATATAATTCTTGAGATAGAATTTTGCATCAGCAAAGTGTGACTCAGCTTCAGTGAAAGGATTATCATGAACAACTATTTTCTTTTCAATTCTATCTTGAAGATACTTCAAACATTGATAGTAAGAGGATGAGACAATTTCGCTCTCATGTACCCAAGGCCTACCAAGCAATATATTATATGATGTCTTTGCATCGATCACATGCATCCATGCACTAGATCGCAAATCACCAATATGGATTTCTAACTTGATGGAGCCTATAGACCTCTGCCCCCTTGATGAATCCTTGTATTAACATATGACTTTCACTAAGTTCCTCAGTCATAATGCCCAATTCTTTCAATGTATGGATGGGCAGAATGTTAACTCTAGATCCTTCATCAATCAAGATTCTATTAATCCTCTTCTCTAGTACATGACTCACCATGTACAAAGGATGATTATGTAGCTTTTCACAAAATAGGAGATCATACTTCATAAATGTGATTTTTGTATCACATGTATATGCTACTCGAGAAAAGGGTTCTACAGGCTTCTCAGAAGATAAGGGAGACGCTTTTGATGAAGTTTCTCCCATTGTTTCTTCTTTATCCATGAGAGACATCTTTGATGAAGTTTCAAAAGCTGTCTCTCCTTTTTCAGTGTTAAAACATGATGCCCCATTGTTGTCTTGGACAGTTCTAATGTGAAACCATCTCGGCAAAGACTCTCCAAAAGTCACAGGGCGTCACGGCTCCTAGTAGTGATGCACTTCCACCTTTGCTTTCTTCGAAAGCGTGAATAGCTTTTGCTTCTTTGGTCTCCTCACCATCCTTCCTCTTGTCGGTTTCTTAGATGGTTCTCTTTATGAACTTGTCTTGTCATGTGTCCACCTAGTCACAAGAATCTAACCTTCATCATTATCTCTATCAGTTTGGATTTTCTTTGGCTTTAATGACTTCTATTTTTCGGAGGTAGATATTTGAATTGGGTCAAGTGTGCCAAAATTTATATAGATTTAATTAGAACTAGCTTTCTCATCATCAAGGACGATCATCTCTTTCCTAGCCAATTGCATGACTTTGTCTTTGAAGATGAAACACTTTTCTAGAGGATGACCTAAAAGCCTATGATATTTGCAGTAGTTCTACTCATCAGTCTTTCTAGCTTCATCAGACCACTTCATCTCTAAAAACTCGATGAGCTTTAACTCAACCAATTCATCAAATATTTGAGAAATATCAGAATCTAGAAAAAGGTATTCTTTTTCTTGCATCTCCTTTAAAGTCAACTTTTGATTTGGATGCCCTTGAAATGTTGTCTTCACACTTTGCTTCTTGCTTTCCTTCGTAGTGAAATTCACGAGCGATGTCTTGACATTCATGGATTCCTTGTTGTCATTTTTAGCACAAATTTGCTCCATTTCTTTGGTTCTTGTTTGGCCTTCCCTTTGCGAGGGTCCTGAACAAGCATTCCATCTTTTCCTGCAGAAGAAATGCTCAACTCCATATCATGAGCATGAGTAGCTAGATCCTTAAAATACTTAGGTTTAATCCCTTGTAAGATGTAGAGAAGCCCCCAGTGCATCCCTTGGCAATGCATCCCTTGGCAACACATTTCTATAACAGATGCTTCACCAAGTCTGTCTTTGCAATTAAGGCTCATATTCCTCCATTGATTTGTGATGTTGATAACTGGTTCATCTTTCCTTTAGTGAGTGTTTGTGAGTTCTACCATGCTCATTGTTCGCCTTGTGCTATAAAGCGATTAAAAAACTTATGCTCTAGTTGCTCCTAACTATTAATGGAATGAGGCTCAAGATATGTGTACTAATCAAAGGCATTTTCTTTCAAGGAGTGGATGAACTACTAGACAAGATAGTCTCTATAGGTCTCAGCATTATTACATGTCTCCACAAAGTGTGCAACATGCTGCTTCAGATTTCCCTCGCCCTCGAACTGTTGGAATTTGGGAGGTTAATAACTAGTAGATGTTTTAAGGTTATCAATCCTTGTAGTTTAGGTTTTGGCATACATATGGGAGGACTTAGCGGAGACTTTATACTTATCTTTGATGGTCCCTTCGATGAACTCCTTTTATTGACCAAGTGGGATCATCCCTTTGGCAGAAATTGTCATCTCCTTGATAGATGGTGCTTACTTCAGAGGATTTTCAGTCTCTTGAATTTCAATACCCTTCCCGGGTGCATGGCTAAATTTTCCATCTAGTAAGTTATCTACCATATCCATCAACTTATTAATGCGAGACTCTGGGTGTTTTACATGCTTGGTCAAGCCTTCGATCATCTTTACCAGATTTGTGAGTTGTTCCTCCATGGATGAAACAGTTATCATCGCTTGCAGAACTGTTGGAGGAATTGAAGAGAAGCGCGGATTATTATGAAAGTTGATCTTCAGATGGCTTCCATTATGCGATGCATATGGAGAAGATTCATTGGAGGAGTCGCGGTCTTTCTTTGCAGTAGATTTCTTGGAACCAGAGACCTCAAGTAGAGATAAAGTCTGCTTGATCTTCTTAGCAACACTACTTCTTCCTTCTGAAGCATTTGTAGAGGACCTTTCTGCCTTTGGGGTTGAAGATCTGAAATCAGGAGTCGGTGCGGATGACACTTGCAGTGTTTGTTGTCCTAGCATAACGACTTTTCTCCTTGTAACAGCTCCAACACTTCCAAATGTAACACCCAGGATTCCCTCTACTCCGGCGGAGAACTTGGAATCAGTAGCCTTGGAAGAGATCTTCTTAGAAGCCATTTCAATATTCTTTGATGCTTGAAAAGTTGAGATGAGAGATAGAGATTGTCCCATCGGGCGTGCCAGAATTTGTATGACAATAAAATTTGCATAGAGAAAATTATATTCAAGGAACGAAAAATATTGCAACAATCATTGTATTTCATTTCAAGGAGTGAGTTCTACAATCTCTATGAATCCTCTGATTCTCCTTTTTAAATATAAATCCAAGGGCTCTTTAGCTTGATCTTGAATCTTGTGGAACTTGATGAATTTGATCTTGACTTATATTTGAATTTAAGGGCTTTTGGGCTTGATCTCAAATTCAGTAGTCTTCATCTTGATTAAATGATTTGATGAACTTGAACTCGATATGAATTTGTTCTTGAACGTGATCTTGATTTGTATATGAATCCAACGGCTTTAAGGATTGTTCTTGAATCCGGTGGTCTTGATGTTGATGCATTCTTAAACTTGAATGCTTGATTTCTTGAATTCTTGTTGCTTGTAGTGAAATCCATGATGTTTGATCCATGAGCTCTCTCTTGTCTTCTTGTTAGAATTATTGACGTGAATTCTTAATTAGGAGACCCCTATATATAGTTTTAGAATAGAAGAGTCATGATGGAATCAAGTTTTCTCTCGGCCAACGAAATTTAAGTGACATGACATATTGGGCTTTAATTAAATGGGCTTATCATTTTGACACATGGCATGATCCTACTGTCCTCTTTGTTTCACTTGGTGTGCCACGTCATTTGACACGTGGCATCAAGTGGCCTCTAGGATGAGAGGGTATTGAGCCCAACAAAGTGGGTCATCTTTTGTAGCGCAAATGATTTGGTGTGCCACGTCATTTGACATGTGGCATCAAGTGGGCCTCTAGGATGAGAGGGTATTGAGCCTAACAAAGTGGGTCATCTTTTGTAGCCCAAATGAATTTGGGCTTTTAATTAAATCCACATTTTATTTAATTTAATTAATTAACCCAATTATATTAATCCACAATATTTATTTTGAACTAATATATTTTGAATTATTTATAAAATTTATACTTTAATAAATTTTATATGATTATAGTAGGATGAGACTCTAAGGGCATGAAATTAGAGATTTCTAGTATAATTTAGAAATTTGATCTCACTCTGTGGCTATCAAAGAGCTTGAACAATAGTTCAATTAAGTGTCGGCTAAACTTAATCAGTGTCAGAGGGGTACACTGCCTAGTAACACAGTTCAAAATCTGAAAAATGAAAGGCAGTGTATGGTGGTTACTACTCAGGGCGGAAAGAGCACCATTGATCCTCCCATGCCAACTGATGAGGGAGATGTTCGAGAGGAGGTAGTTGCATCCAAAGATGGTGAGATAGGAGATGATCATGGCAAAGATGGGGTGAGTCAAGCTGCTGATGCACCATAGAAGTTGAAGCTCATTCCTAGGCCTCCTCCTCCCTTCCCTCAAAGAATAAAAAAGAGAGAGCAGGAAGATAAATTCAATCACTTTCTCTCAATGCTTAAATAGCTCTCCACTAACGTCCCTCTCATCGAGGCATTTGAGAAGATGCCATGGTTTGCGAAGTACATGAAGGACCTGGTCACTAAAAAGCGCACTGTGAGTCAAGAGCTCTCCCAAGAGCTTCAACATTGCAGTACTATTGCTACAAAGTCCTTGGCTCAAAAGCAAGAAGATCCCTGTGGTTTCACCATACCCTGCACTATTAGAGATGTGGCATTCGCAAGGGCACTATGTGATCTAGGTGCCAATATTAATTTGATACCTCTTTCAGTCTACAAGAAGCTTGGATTGGGAGCCCCTACTGCGATGAGTATGTGATTGTTGATGGAGGATCGCACAGTGAAGAAGCCTGTGAGGTTACTATATGATGTGCTGGTCAAAGTTGAGAAGTTCATATTCCCCGTAGACTTTGTGATCCTAGATTGCAAAGTCGACTTTGACGTCCCAATCATCTTGGGAAGACCATTCCTAGCCACTGGTCGAGTACTAGTGGATATTCACCTCAAGTTTAGATTAAATGAAGAAGAAGTCATCTTCAATATCTGTCAGTACATGAAGCGTCCAGATGATTTGAAGAGTGAAGTCTGAGTAACCAATTTGTCCAAGTCATGCTGCGGCATTAAATCAGGCAATGCTTGGGAGGCAACCCAAGGTGTACAGAGGCGCTTAGGTACCCAAGTATGTTTTTTGAGCCCTATATGTTTTATTTTGCTCAGGCTAAGAAAGCGTTTCATCCTTCTTCCCTCATTTGATTTGTACATTGGGGACAATGCACATCTTTTTTGATGGGGGTATGGGTAATTATGGGCCTCAGTGAAGTTTGAGTAGCTTAGGTCTATAACTACCCCAATTTTTGATCCCAGGGTTTTCATGCCTATCTTCGTTTTCCCCGTAGATATTTAATTTCTATTGAACCGACATGTTTAGGTTGTTTAGATAGTATTTGTAGCATATAGTACCAATACTTGTGTAATATAACATGTTTGTCGTGTCTTCTTTGAAAAATGACACCCACCAAATTTTTTTTTATTAGTAGTTAGATAGCAACCATGTATGTTTAGGATTGTGAAAATATTTGTTCTGATAAGTAAGGATAAATTGATGTAAGAAGCATGATCTGAGAGTCTTTTATTGATGATGTATGTAATTCCATGTGAGTGTGAGCTTAATTTGCCAGATTCATGTGTTTTGTCCTAATTCAGAACTTGCCCTATTACTCTAAGTTAGGTTGTAGATTAATTGGATTTGGAAAGGATCTTAGGCCATTGTTTTTAATAGTCCACGCAGCCTAAAATGACTAACAAAAACTATGACATATCCATTGTTCTTAATTTTTGAGCCTAACATGTACCTATTCTTTGGAAACACTTGTTAACCTAACCTTGTTAATTGAAAAATCCTGAATTGGACCTAGTCCTTCCTTGAACATTATGCACCATGACTGAGACAAAAAGCCTAAGTTGAGGGTGGCTACCAAAAGTGGCCCTAGTTCTTAGGACAGATATTGTGCACCTCAACACAGGCTAAAATCTTTAGTTGAGGGTGGCTGGTTTAAGGGTGAAACACAAAACTGAGGGGGTGGATTAGTGTTATAGAGAAATCATGTACTGAGTGCAAGAAAAACAACTAATGCCTTAGTTGTGAGCTAAAAAGCAAAATGAAGTGTAGAAATAAGGCAAAAAGCTGAAAAAATGAAAAGAAAGCACCTAAAAAAGCTTGAAAATAGGAAAAAGGGAGAATACGGAGAAAATAATAGAGTTGGTAGGGAAAAAGTGTAGAAATATGCAGTGTCAAGGAGGGCCTTTAGTCACTATGTTCCCACAATGTCATACCAAAGCCCCCTGAGCCTACATTACAAGCCTAGAAAGTCCTAAAGTTATCCTAGTCTAGTTAGTTGAAAGTCTTAATCATGAGTATAGGGGCAAGCCTATGGTATTAGGCATGATGTATGAAGATCTTTTGTGAGAGTGAGTGATTTTGCATAGTCCGAAGGTTATACATGAAAATGTCATTGAGTGTTATATATAAGACTTCTTTCTGTGAGGGCACTTGCATTGCATTGTTAGCATTAGACTTGTTTATTGATTGTGGATCATTGGTACTACCTCGCTTGTCATAGTTGTGTTATCACATGCACCAGTTTGTATTGGTTTGCTAAATAGCTATCTGATCCTGTTTTGAAAAGTTAGTGTCGGTATGTGAGTTTGAGATTTATGTGATGTATGCCATGGGGTTGAGGTCTGCGTGTTGTTGTATTATGTATATAGATTGAGTACGTCACTTGAGGACAAGCAATAATTTTAAGTTTAGGGTGTTGATATGCTACCAAAGTACAACACTTTTGATGCTTAAAACTTGGAATTTTATGTGTTCTCAATGCGATGTTAGTTGGTTTTATGTGTTTTTGTGTTTATATTTGCAGTATTATAGGTTGGCCTTGATTTTGGGAAAAAGTGCAAAAGTTGCTGATTTTTGTTGTTATACGAGACCCTTTACGAGCCATGGATCATTCTACAAGTCATAGGGTGGTTTCATGAACAATTCCAATTAGAGGCTATTTTTTGAAGTTTATTCTATGAACATGCAGACTAGTCGTAGAATGTTTTACAAGTTGTAGAAAATGGTTCATGCCCTGAAGATCAGAAATTGAGATTTTCTAAAGTTCATCAGATGCAACCCCCTTTATGGGTCGTAAACCACTTTGTGAGTTATAGAGGGGTGTCATAGAGTTGAAGTCCAAAGTTCCAGCAGCGGAGTACGAGACCCCGATTACGGGTTGTGGAATGCAATATGACCCATAAACCTTTTTCATATGGCGTGCCAACTAGTTCTCCTATTTTGTTTAGGGTTTTATTTACTATTTATAAATATGTTTTTATGTTATTTTTCGAGAGTAGAGAGAAAGGGGGAGAAGTTTTTAGAAGTTTTCATCTAGTACTCAGAGAACTAGTAATTAGAGAGAGAAAATTGTGAGATCATATTGGACAGTCTTTGAGAACACTTGTGTTTGAATTTAATATTTTAGCTAGTGAATCTTATTGAAGTTTGATTTTCTTGTTCTCAATTCTATTGTGTAAGTGTTCATTATGTTTTCTCAATCTATAATTCTTTCATCTACACAAAGTATGAGTAGCTAAATCCGTAACTAGGTTTGTGATAACCCTGAAGAACTGAAAAAGTAAAACCAGATAATTCAAAATTCTTGAAAGGTGTATATGCATGTATTAATTAACTCTCTTCATTTTGCATGTCCTTTTATGGTGGCCAACATTAGAACTCATCTAGTGTTACTGACTAGACCAAGGTAGTAATGAATAGGAAAATAGATTAATTAACAAGATTTGATTGATGTGTTCTCTTCTAATAAACCAAATTGGTCCAAGGGGAGGTTGTACTAGGACTAATAGGTAAGGGTTATTAATGCATACTATGGAGATGGGCCAAGTCTCATAGTGAAATTTACCTCTCACCTTTGACCAAAGAGCTCGGTGAACATAACTTACCATCCTGCATGCTATATACTGGAAAAGAATTAGGTTATTCAGTAATACTGAGTTGGGGAATCATGGGAAACACAATACCCTAGTTTCTCTCTATATTGACTTCTCTCTTGTGTTAGTTAGTAAGTTATATTTTACATCGATTATTGCAAGAATCCCTTTGGGGAAGTCAGTGGGTGAACTATTCAAATTATGATCATTGAATTCTCTTGAGCCGATATATTCCCTGTGGGTTCGATCCTAACCTTTTTTAGGTTCTATTTCTTGACAGCAACCACTTTATCCTCTAAAAGAAGGTGTAACTTGGGCGAGATCACTAGGATAGAACCTATAGGGTGAGGATTGGGTCTACCTTTTGGCAAGTAGATTCCACTTTTACTCGGTGTAGAGGGAATATTAGGATTCCATGTAATTGTCTGCATGGTCTTGTTGTCAGTTATGTTGTTATTCCCACATATGAATGCCCATTAGGATATGAAATATTTTATGATGCTTCACATATGATCTCAAATATCCATTGCCCATGCATATTTTGTCCTTGCGTTGTTGCTTATGTCTATGCATATTGCTATTATGTACGATTTTTATTGATTCATTGCACTCTTACATACTTAGTACATTACATTTTACTAACATATACTTTTTCATACATGATATCATCATGTGGAAGGGGGGGGGGGGGGTTTGATGATTCTATTCCTCACTATTATAGCTAGCTTTCGGACACTTGCTATTGAAGATTTGTAAGTTCTCATGGTTTCGGGGACATGCCCTTATATTTCTTGCTTATGTTGTTATTCTAAGACTTTTATATTTTTCTAATCTTGAGGGTGAGCTAGTAAAGCTATGTTCTATTCCCCACCAAGATCTATGATGTAGACGCATGCTTTGGACACTGTGTTGATGTAATACCCTTTAATGGGAAATGTTGACTTTATGATGCTATGTTCCACTTGCTTACTCTTATGAATTCTTATTTTACCTTATGTATGCTTATGATATGAACAAGAGGCTTGGATGTGGCGCTTTTAGGTGTCATATTCGTCGTGTCACGGCTAGGCCCTAAGTTCAGGTAGTGACAAACCTTCTGTAATGCCCCGCTAAACCAATAAAACTCTTTACCTCAATAATAAAAGTGCGCGTAGCCCAACCATAACTAGCCTCAATCTCAATTGGATCCACCATAATGCCATCTTTGGACATCACATGCCCTACAAATGCCATGGACTCTAATTATACCTCATATTTGGAAAAGTTGGCATGCAAGCAGTGATCCCTCAGTGTCTAGAGTACAATCCTCAAGTGCTAGGCATGCTGCTCCTGGCTCTGGGAGCATACCATAACATCTTTGATAAAGACTATCACATAAAGGCTGTAGGGGCGCTAGTCAACTTGAACAACATAACTAGGAACTCATAATGGACATAATATGTTCAGAAGGTAGCCTTAGTAATGTCTACTAGCTTGATCCTCAAATGGTGATAAACCGACTATAAATTAATCTTAGAAAACACGACAACCATTGAAACTAATCAAATAAATCATTAACATGTGGCAAGGGGTAACAATTCTTCACCGTCACCTCATATAGCTATCTGTAATCAATGCATATACGTATAGTCCCATCCTTCTTCTTAACAAAAAAAACAAGAGTGCCCCAAGGAGAAACACTTAGCCAAATAAAACCTTGATATAGAAGGCCATGCAACTAAAAATAGAGTTCTTTAAACTTTGTAGGGGCCATCTGATAAGGAGGAATAAAGATGGGGTTAGTTTTCGACTCCAAATCTATGGTGAAATTAACATCCCTCTCTGGAGGTAACCTAAGCAAATCAACAGGAAACATACGTGTGTACTCACAAACTATGAGAGCTGATGCAACGGAAGAAGCCTCAACTGAAACATCACAAACAAGGGACAAATAATCAAGGAAACCACTAGAAATCAAACTCTCGACCTATATATATAAGGTAATACTAATCGATGTGTGGCTAATGTATCCCTACCATATCAATGGAGGTATACTAGGCATGGCTAGGGTAACGGTCTTAACATAAAAATCCAGAATTGCATGATAGGCGCTAACTAATTCATACCCAGAATAATATCAAAGTGCAACATATCAAGTAAAAACAAGTCTACCCAAGTATCCTGCCCCTGAATAGTGACTAAACACTCAATCTACTACTACAAAATCTCCTACCAAAGTTTAAACAAGAAATGGTACTGATAGAGGTTCGAGGTTCACCCCCAAATAGGAAGCAAAATAGATAAATACATATGAATAAGTAGATCGAGATCAAATAAAGCTGATGTTAGATGCTAACATAAGATAATCATACCTATGATAACATCCTCAGGCGCCTCAACCTCTGATCGCGCTAGAGTAGTGTAGAAATGACCCTAATGGCCTCCTCTGGCATAACCTCTACTACCAGCTCTAGCGCCCGGTTGATTATCTCTGGACTCTCACTGGTCACCCTTGTGGCCATAATCTCGATCTCTGCCTCTAATAATCAGGGTGTGAGGCTCTCGGGCTTGCCTAAGAAGCTAGACTTTTATTTTTGTATGGGACACTCTCAGGACTAGTGAACCAATTCCCTATAATCATAACAACTTGAAGAAACTTAATCACCCAGAAGGCGATTACTACGACTTATAGTATTTTTCTTAAAAACCATAACCCTTGGCTAACTGACTAAGAGGGCCTAGTCTATCCTAAAGCCACTATACCTTGGTCTCTCGGTCTTCATCGGGTAGGATAAGGAGGGCCACTCTGTTTGGAATTACCTGTGATTGAGGGCTACACTCAAAAGCCTGCAGTGAAGCCTAGAAGGAATGGCTAGACTTACCTTACTGGAACCTCGACTAAGATCTGTTATACAGTCTCTTGAATCTGGCCTATGCTCTATTGTAATTGCACTCATATTGAACCCGCTTGTCATTGCCCTTGTAGGCCTCATGACGTAGTTTCCTAATGGTATGGGCATGAGCAACAATATTTAGAAAGGATCGACTTGTTGTCACTAGTGGCTGGGTCTCTGTCCATAACTTAGTCCTCAATCCTCTAACGAAGCATTTGATCCGCTCTTCCTCTAAAGAAAATATAGCGGTAACATATCTGGACAACTCATGAAATCTAGCCTCATACTCTAACATGGTCATCGATCCCTGTGCAAGCTTGGATAATTGATCGCAGAGCTTATCTCTAAGACTCCTGGCATGAATTAGGCCAAAAATGCCTCAGAGAACTCTGTCCATGACACTAGCGGTGACCTAACTGGCCTGGTGTCTAAGCATGCATGTTACTATTGTCTCGTAGCTCTATCTAACTAATAGGCTGCGAAATATGCCCCCTGGACTATAAAAATAACAAAGTCTATAGACTGTTCTGACAAGTTGTCAAAAACTCATAGGCATCCTCCCCAACTATTTTAAAATCCTTAGAGGGCCCAATCTGAGAAAATAGCAAGCATTCGTTGACCTTGATATGATCTAGCACCCTCTAGGACATTTAACTGAAAAGTAGGGGTTATATACTCAGCTCGAGCGAGAGCTGAGGGTTGCACTAGCTGTACTGGTGGCGCTAGTACCTGCTGTGCAACCCCAAGAGATACAAGTAGCCAGGCAATAACTGCTTGAACTATAAGTATCATAATAAGGGCAGCTGGGGGCGGTGCCACCCCTAGTCTCCGACTGTGGTAGAATAGGGGAATCTAGATGCTTTTCGATATACTCTGGGGAAGGGTCCTAGTTCTAAGATGGTGGTGCATCCCCGTCTCCGTTGAAGGTCGATCTCTATGAGCCATAGCAGCAAGATAATGAGCCAAATAAGATTTTATGAAGTAAACATGATAACTGCATGATGGATACAATCACAAAAACATTTCCTAACACATCCTGTAGCCTCTTAAAGATGAGTCATGAACGTCTCTACACCCATCAACAAGACTCTACTAGATGGTAGATCTGTACAGGTGAGGCCAACAAATCTAGGGATTTGATACCAACTTGTCATGATTTGACTTTACAAATCATGATAGCACCTACCTTAATTCTCGATAGGCAAGCCTAATCCTAACCCAAAATAGCTAATAACTGGTGTGAGGGAAAAAGAGAACCCATCAGACATCAACTAATAAACTAATTAGATAGAAATATAACTAATATTGGGTATATGCACAATAAGCATACTACACCCTTCTAGGACCAGTCCTAGAAGTCACCCATATAAAACTACTATAGACATGATACAACACACTAAGCCTTAGTATTGTAAGGACACGGACGTTGTACGACATCATTGGAGCTTAGAAATTTGGTCCTTGAAAGTTTAGACTAAAGCGTCGCTCCATGGAATCCCTTACGATCTGTGTCAGGCTATACGGACCGTATTGAGTCTCCTTGGAGTGACCCTTGGCCTTGTGTGGGTTTTTGGAGATTTAAAATGGAGTTTTAGACTAAGGCACACCACACATGGTGCCCACACGGGCCGTGTGAGGCTTCACAAACCATGTGGAGGGCAGTGTGGTGGCCTTAGCCTTGAAATTCTACAGTTTTAGAACCAAGTGAAGTTGGACAGCCAAGTATACTTTCCGTATGTGGTGGTACAACCCATATACCTTCCCGTATGGCTTACGAAGTGAAATTTTTGAAGTATTGGATCACCACCTTGGAAATTTGTTGTGAAAAGTTTTCTAAGTTAAGTGGGACGGAGGAGTACACGGACCATTTGGCTTGGTATGACACGTGAAGCCCTCTGTATAGGTGTTGGCGTCAAATATTTCTAAGTATGGAATCTTCAAGATCAAGACAAGTTCACTTTTAAGCCCTCAATTCAAGCTTATTTATGTTGTTTAAGGCCATCATAGGTCTCCTACATCATGCAAAGTTCAAAGGAATTCCATTGGCTAAGCTTTTCATGAGTACCGATAGAAGGGTCAACTTTAAAAGATTATATCTCTTAGCTCAAAAAGAAACAGGTATCCCACAATCTATCAAACGAAAACTCTTCGAATTATATTTCCAACGCATTTGGTTTCACCTCATTCTGAGTTCGGATCAAGAAGTTACGCCTATTTTCGTAAAGTCCGTCTATGTAGTATTTTATGAGAATTGACTAAGTGAGGTATTATGGGAGGGTTTCACAGTCCGTGAAACCTTGTACAGACCATGAAACTTCCTCGCGGGACCCTGGCAAAACATGTTATTTTTCTTCATTTATGATTTTTTTTGTAATTGTGGCTTCTCCTAAGGGTCTTTTATGATTTTCTATGCTATCTTAAGACCTCCAAATGACCTAAACTCTATTCCCCTCATTCAAATTCATTCTCACACTTAGAATTATTCAAATTCTCTCATCTAAAGAACTCCCCTGAAGTGAGCCATTGGAGATTAGTTTGGAGCATAAGGGTCTTGTTCTTCATAAAATTTCTTCTAATTTCTTCATGAATCTTCTCAATTAACGAAGGTATGTGGGATTGATTCTTGGTCCCTTTCAACCAAGAAGACCCAAACTTTTTACACTTGATTTATGAAATATTAGCTCACTCAACATGGGTTTTGAAGATTATTATTTATTAATTTCAATTGAAGTATGGGCTATGTTTAATTGTTGATTTTAAAGTGATTTAAGCCTTAATATGTAGAGTTGCATGAATATTATGAAGATTTGAATATGCATTGTCCCTTTAAAGCTTGATTTAAGCATGGGTAATCTATATTGTTGTTTAAATGTGGATTTAATCATGCTTTCACTTGAATTTCATGATATATTATTGATTTAAGATTGAATCTATTACCCATGCTATTCTCTCATCATTCATGGCATATGCATATATGCGTATTAGTGTTTATGAAGGATATGAAGTAGGCTAAGACCCAAATATATTGATAAATATGATTTTGATAAAAGTATGGTTATGAATGAGTTACTCCTATGCATGAAAAGTATGGATTGAATTGTGATTTGGCTTTTTAGCCCAAGTATGAATGATTATGCAGAATGTGTGACTTTTAAGCATAAATGTGCATTGAAATGATTTGAAATGACTATTGCCTCTTTTGAAAGCATGTATATGTGTATGTATTCCCATGGGATGGTGACTTAGCATCGAATGTTTATGACCTTCTTGGATGATTATGTTAGGTTATGGAAATCCTTTTTGTAATGAGTGTTATTCCTATCAGGTAAGGTGGTCTCCGAAATGGGCGTTATGATTATGATATGTTATGGAAATACTTTTCTTAATGAGTGTTATTCCCATCAGGTAAGGTGCTTTCCAAATGAGTTGTAACGCCCAATAAAAATCACCAAAATACTCCTAGAGGAAGGATATGCACATAACGCATCTTCCAATACTCGTATGGAAAATTCGAGTCCAGATTTGTGATCAGCATGAAAGGTTGAGCTGGAAAATGGTCTCGGTCAATTTTTAGAGCGGTTGGATTGAAAGATAATTTTTTAACCCAAAAATGAAAATAGTGAGAGTGCGCGATGGAGGAGCGTCACACCTCTGTAGCGGACCCACACTTATGTTTTTCTAAAATTTTTCGACGGGATTGGGAAAACTCGTTCAGAAATTTTTGGTAGAAAATACACTGTGCGCGACCAGTCCGCATCGCCGACTGGGCTTTCCCGAAGCTGAAAATCTTCTAAATTTTGTGTAGGGCATTCAGGTCAATTCCCAACCCCTCCTAAACTCAATACACGATCTAATTTGATTTGATGTTAAAAGGGTCTAAAACCCCATTCTAAGCCCTTTTCTAACAATTGGAGAAGATTAGGGCTTGATGAAAGAGGGGAAGAGCTTGAGATTGAGGAATTCAAGAGGGATTCTTGAAGGTGATTGTTGATAGCTTCATTCCAGGTATGTAAGGCTAAACTAGAAGCATGAGATTTTCCTCTCATGTGCCCCATAGATGGTCATAGAGGAGTTGAATATTCATGAGTCCCCATGCATGTTCTTAAATTGATTCTTTGAATATCTTCTTATAAACTATGTATATTTTCATATACTTCCGTAACTCTCTTGAATTAAATATTTTCATGAGAAATCGCATAACCCTACATGACTATTTTGAAAGCATAACGAATGAACTTAAGAATTGAGTCTAGAGCCTTGATTCGAAGATGTCGATTGTGATTGTGGTTGTGATGAAAGAATGATGATGAGTTGATAGAACTTGATAGTCCTGTGAGTCTCCATAAATGAGCTCCACTGATTGTCTATTTGATTGTTCCCATACGATTGTTCTAAATCCTGTGAGTTGTTGATTGAAATGTTCTTTGATGGGAGGGTTAAAGTCCCTATAAGATTGATTGATGGGAGGGTTAAAGCCCCTGTGAGATTGATTAATGAAAGGGTTAAATTCCCTGTGAGATTGATTGATGATAGGGTTAAAAGTCCCTATGATTTGATTGGTTTGATTGGATTATGAGCATTGAGTCATGGGAGGAGTATCGAGCACCGAAAAAGTAAGAGTTAGTTGGACTTGCACTCGTCAAACTACGTCACCAAAAGTAGGTGAGGATTAGAACCATCACAATATATTGTGGTTCCCTTTTGATTAGAAGTCCCTGAAAACAATAGAGGACTTAGTTGATTGATGTTTCCCTTAGTGAATTCTATTCATTACCTACCTGGAAAGTTTGGAACGGCTGTGGCAACATCATCTTTACTGTTGTACATTCACTGGCTCATAAGTAATTGTTGTTGGATAAGAGAAACTCTTAGAATGTTCCTACCTTTAGTACTCTGAGTCGAGATGAGATGAGATGTGATAAGATGAGTCCCATTGAGTTGATTTGATTGATGAGGTTGATTGATGGGTCACTTGTCTACTCTTTATTCTTGCTTTAGATAGACATTTGACATGTTGATTGTTTACTATTTCTGAGTTGATATTGTTCCATATTATTCTAGTTGTTTCAGTATCATTCAGCTATTTTACATACCGTATATTCCATGTATTGACGTCACTCGACACTGCATCATTTTATGATGTAGATACAGGGATTAGGGATTGTCAATAGGCCCATCATTGAAGATCCAGGATGTTCAGCTGATTGATGAGCCTCCCGTACATCGGAGGGTTCACTACCTTTATTTTATCATACTTTTGAGTTAGACTAGATTAGTCTTTTATTTTGAACTCGGTAGCCATGGGTCATTCATTGGCACCACATGATTAGTTATAGAGGCTTCATAGATGATAGTCGAATGTTGATGCTAAGATTGTGAGCTAGTTTTTTCTACTATCCTTCTATCATTGTATATATTATTTGAGACATTAGATGAGATGAGCCCCTTTACTTGTTTTACTACCGCTGATTTGTAGAGTTGTTTTATTAAATGGATTTGATGAGGCCAAGTGGTTCACTTGGGGACAAGCAATAGTCTCTAGGTGCCGGCCACGTCTTGGGTACGCTCCTGGAGAATGACAAACTTGGTATCAGAGCACAGTTCAAGTGTCTTAGGGAGTATGAAGCCGTGTCTAGTAAAGTCCTTATTATTGGTGTGAAAAGCTCCACATCCATAATTTTGAAGCTATAGGACATTTAGGAACTATTTCACTTGTTTCATATTATAAATCGTGCGATAGAGTTATACTTTATGAAAAGTTCTTCTTTAATCCATGCTTTATGCGCTGTAGAGTTGTGATCATGCCTCATAGAAGAGCCATCAGGGGTAGGGGACATCCTGCCAGGAAAAATGTTGATCATCCTGAGCTTCAAGGACACGAGGAGCCTGCAGACCAAGCTTTCCTGTTGAGCAGCCCCCGAAAGATGGGGTCTCCAATGCTGAGCTACGCCAGGCTATTCAAACTCTAGCCTAGGCTGTCACAATACCTGCTGCGAGACAAGGAGTGGGTAGACAAGATTCCTATGGCACCTCTAGAGTATGGGATTTTTTTAGGATGAAACTACCTGAGTTCACAGGGTCTGCATCCACTGAAGATCCTAAGAACTATGTGGAGGAGCTTCAGAAGGTGTTCCAAGTGATGCATATGGCTGATTTGGACAGAGTTGAACTAGCTGCCTACGAACTCAAGGGTGTGTCTAGACTATGGTTCGCTCAATGGAAGAAGGGAAACAGAGAGGATGTTCTATTATTAACTTGGGAAATGTTTCAGGAAGCCTTCTTGGGATGCTTCTTCCCAAGAGAACGAAGAGAGGCCAAGGTAAGAAAGTTCTTAAATCTAAAATCGAGCTCTATGAATGTGCAAGAGTATGGGTTGAAGTTCACACAACTATCTCGTTATGCTCTGGACATGGTTTCTAACATGACGGGAAGAAGGGGGATGTATATTGATGGGTTGAATAGAGGACTCAAGAGAGATGGGAGGGGAGCAATGCTCGTGAATGATATGGATATTGGGAGATTGATGACTTTCGTACAACAAGCCAATGAGGAGAGACAACTAGATAAGGAAGAGTTCAGACGTAAGAGAGCAAAGATATCCAGCCATGAGATAGGAAGAAAAAGTAATGGTAACCTATTCCTAGCACCATCATCTGCTAGTACACCTATGCCTAGAGGCAGAAATGATCAAAGGTCTCAGAATGTTGGAGCCCAAGGATCCCAGTCACAAGCTAGTGTGGCAGGGTAAACTACCATGTGGTAAGTATGGCAAAATGCACTAGAGGAGATGTCGTGAAGGTAATGATGTATACTACAAATGTGCCCAAGCAGGTCACTACCAGAAGAAGTGTCCAAAGTGGGCTGACCGGGCTCAATCTTTTGCACCAACCTTGCCAGCTAGAGGAAACCAAAGGGCCACTATGTCAGGCACAAGCGGCGAGAAACAAGCCGTTTGTATGCCATGGGTAGTCGCCAAGATCAGTATAACTCCTTAGATATTGTGACGGGTATGATTCGAGCCTTTACTTTTGATTGTTATGTTTTGATGGATCCTGGTGCCACATTGTCATTTTTAACTCCTTATGTGGCCAATAGATTTAATAGAATCCCTGAGAGTCTTCTTGAACCTTTAATGTTTCTACTTCAGTGGGTGAGTCTATTCAAGCTGAGGGAAATCCATAGAGCTTGTGTAGTGTCTATCCATCAAAGGGATACTCTTGCTAATTTTGTTGAGTTGGAGATGATTGATTTTGATTTGATCCTTGGCATGGATTGGCTTCACACCTATTATGCCTTTGTTGATTGTAGGCCCCAAGCGGTTAAGTTCCAATTTCCAAATGTAAAGCCTAATATAATTACCAAAATACTCCTAGAGGAAGGGTGTGCGTGTAACACATCTTCTAATGCTCGTAAAGAAAATCAAAGACAAGATTTATAATCAGCACAAAAAATTTAGTGGGAAAATAGCCTCGGTCGATTTTTAGAGCGACCGGATCAAAAATAATTTTTTGACCCAAAAATAAAAATAGTGAGAGTGCGCAATGGAGGCACGTCGTGCCTCTGTAACAGACCCACACTTACATTTTTCTAAAATTTTTTGACGGGATTGTGAAAACTCGTTCAGAAACTTTTTTGGAAAAATAGACTGTGCGCGACTAGTCCACGTCGTGGACTGGGCTATCCCAAAGCAGAAAAACTTTTATATTTGTTGAGAGGCATTCCAGTCAATTCCTAACCCCTCCTAAACTCAATACACGATCTAATTTGGTCATTTTGACATTAAAAGGGTCTAAAACCCTATTCTAAGTCCTTTTCTAACAATTGGAAAAGACTAGGGCTTGAGGAAAGAGGAGAAGAGCTTGAGATTGAGGAATTCCAGAGGAATTCTTGAAGGTGATTGTTGATAACTTCATTCCAGGTATGTAAGGCTAAACTATAAGCATGAGATTGTCCTCTCATGTGCACTATAGATGGTCATAGAGGAGTTGAGTGTTCATGAGACCCCATGCATGTTCTTAAATTGATGTTTTGAACATCTTCTTACAAATTATGTCTATTTTCATATACTTCCATATGTTGATGATCATTATAATCTTACTCTTTGGAATTGAATATTTTCATGAGAAATTGCATAACCCTACATAACTCTTTTGAAAGCATACACGGATGAACTTAAGAGTTGAGTCTAGAACCTTGATTAGAGGATGTCGATTGTGATTGTGATGAGAGAATGATGATGAGTTGATAGAACTTGATAGTCTTGTGAGTTTCCATAAATGAACTCCACTAATTTGTTTATTTGATTATTCTCTTGCGATTGTTTTAAATCTTGAGTCGTTGGTTGAAATGTTCCTTGATGGGAGGGTTAAAGCCCCTGTCAGATTGATTGATGGTAGGGTTAAATCCCCTATGAGATTGATTGATGAAAGGGTTAAATCCCCTATGAGATTGATTGCTGATAAGGTTAAAAGTCCCTATGATTTGATTGGTTTGATTGGATTGATTGTCTTATGAGCATTAAGTCATGGGAGGAGTATCGAGCGCCAAAAGTGATAGAGGCTTCGATGATAGTCGAACGTTGATGCTAAGATTGTGAGCTAGTTCTTTCTAGTAGCCTTCTATATTGTAATATTATTTAAGACATTAGATGAGATGAGCCCTTTTACTTGCTTTAATTCCGCTGATCTGTAGATTTGTCTGATTGAAGGGATATGATGCAGACAAGTGGTTTGCTTGGGTACTAGCAATAGTCTCTAGGTCCCGGCCACGTCTTGGGTACCCTCTTGGGGCGTGACATGGGTATAATTCCTGTAAGGTAAGATACTCTCCGAAATGGGTGTTGTTCCCGTAAAATGAGTGAATGTTATGAAAATCCTTTCCAAATGGGTGTTAATCCTGTAAAGTAAGGTACTCTCCGAAATAGGCATTCTTCTTATAAGGTGAGTGAATATTATGCAAATCTTTTCTGAAATAGGTGTTGTTCCCATAAGGTAAGGTACTCCCAAAAATGAGTGGTGTTCCCGTAAGGAAGAGTAAGGTCTCTCCTTTGAAAGTAATATCCCCACTATATATGAGCACTTGTGCATTTCATGCACTATTGGTTTCATGACATATTTTATATTATAGATCTTGCTATATTTGCCCGCCTATATTATGTGCCCTTATCATCTAACATTGAATGCAGGTTTGGTAAGTCGTACTGCATGCCCGCATACTTAATACATTCAAACGTACTAACACATACTTTTTGCCTACATGATCTAACCATGTAGGGACCAAAGATACCTTAACCCATCATATGATGGCTAGATTGGATCATGAGATACTTGTTGTGGTGAGTCCTATCTTTCAAGGACAAACCACCATCCTTCTACCTATGATGTTTTGCCTATATTATCTACTTTGAGGGTGAGCCCGGGACATGTCTTAGCCTTCGTCCTATCTTATGATTAGAGGCATTGTTGGACATCTTATAGACTCCCTTACGTTTATATGCTAAGTGTTATATTGAGAGATTACGTTTATGGATATGGTTATGAAATGGTTATGGTTATTATGGAATGCTTATGAGCTTATGTTATGAATTTATGTTATGATATAGAAGATCCTAAGTCCCAAATTGCCCCCATAGAGTGTGTCATACTTACTCGCCTCTTAGTATCTATGTGCTACGTGTTATGTGGATCCATGTTACTCCCTTTCCCTATGACATCCCCATAGTGTGAGTCCACTTTTCCATCCTTTAGAACTATGTGTTTACTATTTATATCTGGACTTTCAAACCAATGATGTGTGAATGGATGCTAGCTTATTTGGGGACTCTCGGGTTCCCATTTGCCATGTCACTCCTAGGCCCTAGGTTCGGGTTGTGACAAAGATGGTATTAGAACACAAGGTTTATAAATGGTCCTTAGAGTCCAACATGCTACATCAAGTAGAGCCTTACTCATAGTTGTGAAGCACGCCACATCTATGGGTAGGAGGCTACTAGATATTTTAGGAAGTGTTTCAATAATTTATGATTCATATCGTGCCATGGAATGTGTCTTAAGATTTCCTATATCCATCTCTCAATACCAAACAGGGAGAGTTACTTTAGGCTTGTAATGCAATCCAGGCAAGGAAGATGTTGTATCTGATCTTATACATGAGGTCAAAAGGGGGTTGGTGAAGGATGTGTTTTGTTTGAAACGCTTGCTCCTTCAGATATTCGAAGTTCCTTAGGTTGGTTGGTTATGATAGAAGGGTTGTTGAAGGTTTCTCATCTATCACATCTCCATTTACCAAGTTGACTCAATATAAGGCCAAGTTTGTATAGTCGAATGAGTATGAGAAGACTTTACAGGATTGTCTTACATCGGCTCCTATTTTGACTATACTGAATGGTTTAGATGGGTTGGTGGTGTATTGTGATGCTTCTCGAATTGGTTTGGGTTGTGTACTTATGCAACATAGTAAGCTGATGGCTTATGCGTTAAGGCACTTGAAGATGCTTGAGCGTAATTACCTGACTCATGATCTTAAGTTAGCAGGAGTGGTGTTTGCCTTGGAGATTTGGAGATACTACTTATATGGGGTGCACGCTGATATTTTCACCTACCACAAGAGTTTGCAATATTGGTTCACTCAAAGGGATCATAACTTAAGACAAGGGAGATGGTTGAAACTTCTTAAGGACTATGGCATTAGTGTACAATATCATCCCGACAGACAAACATTGTGGTCGATGCTCTTAATAGGCTATCTATGGGAGGTGTGGCTCATGTTGATGAACAGAAGAAAGAGTTGGCAAAATATGTTCACTGTTTGGCTAGATTAGGTGTTAGGTTGGTCAACTCTAATAATGGTGGTATTTATGATTAGAATAGGGCTGAATCTTTTGTGGTTGTTGATGTTAAGGCTAAGCAAGATATAGATTCGTCATTGGTTTTGTTGAAGAGGTTGGTTGCCGAAAATAAGATAGAGGTTTTCTCCCAAGGGGGAGATGGTGTAATTCGGTACCAAGATTGATTGTGTGTTTCAGATGTTGATGGTCTTAGGGAATGATCATGAGTGAAGCCTATAACTCTCATTATTCCATGCATCATGGATCTACTGAAAAGTATCAGGACTTGAGGGAAGTGTATTGGTGGCATGGTATGATGAAAGACAATGCCAAGTTATATATTTAGGAATCGTTTAGACTGGTGATGTGCCTACTTTTACTATATTGGATTGTGGTATCCAACTTACTTCTCACTCTTGAAAATCATCTCAAAAGGGGCTCAACACTAAGGTGGAGTTGAGTACACACCGCTTTTCATCCTCAATCAGTTGGGCAAGCTGAGAGGACATTTAAAACCTTGGAGGACATGTTGAGGTCTTGTGTGTTGAAATTCAAGGTTAATTGGGGTTGTCATGTACCACTTCTTGAGTTTGCTTACAACAACAGCTTTCATGCTAGCATTGGTATGGCACATTTGGGGCTTTATGTAGTAGAAAGTTTAGATATCCGATGGGATGGCTTTAGATAAAATGACTTTTAAAGGCCCAAATTTTAGTATTGGAGGCTATGAAAGAGTGAAATTGATTTGGGAAAAGTCGAAGATGGTTCAAAGTCATCAAAAATCTTATTTGGATGTTAGAAAGAGGGATCTTGAGTTTCATATTAGTGATTGGGTGTATGTGAAGGTCTCACCTATAAAGGGTGTGATGCATTTTGGGAAGAAGCGCAAGCTAAGACCCTGGCATGTAGGTCCTTATGAGATTGTTGAGCGGATTGGGAATGTGGCTTGCAGGTTGGATTTGCCTCCAGAGTTTCATTCTATTCACTCGGTTTTCCATGTGTTTATGTTGAGGAAATTGATTGGTGATCTTAGTAAAATTTTACCTTTTGAGGGTGTGAGGTGGAGGAGAACTTGTCTTATGAGAAGGTCCCATTATGATTTTTGTATAGGAAAATGGAAAGGGCTTCGTAAAAGGATATTGCTTGGGTTTAAGTGCTTTGGAGGATCCAATATGTTGAAAGTGCTATGTGGAAAGTGGAATCAAGTATGATGCGATGATACCTCTATCTTTTCCAATCTACTCAAGCCTAAGGTTTTAGGTTTTTCCTTTTCCAAGTGGTATAAATTCTTTCACTCTTGAGTTTCATGACATGACATGCATACATATGCACGAAAATGATTTTAAAATGTTTTGATTGATGTGAATATGCTTGATATGAGTTTTAATGACTTTATGATTTTCAAGTGATCAAATATGCTTTGTCTGTTGTGTTTGAATGTTTCATGTTCTAAGTCAAGACTTTCAAGCCTTGTTCTAGAACATTCGAGGATAAATGTTCCCAAGGAGGAGATGATGTAAGGACCCGGATGTTGTATGACCTCATTGGAGCTTGGAAATTTGGCCCCGAAAAGTTTTGAACCAAGGTGATGCTCCATGGAAGCCCTCACGGTCCTTGTGATGCTATACGGACCGTATGGAGCCTCCTTGGAGTGACCCTTGGCCTTTTGTGCGATGTTGGAGGTTTAAAGTGTAGTTTTAGAATAAGGCACACTACACATAGACCCCACATAGTCAATGTGAGGCTTCATAGACTATGTGGAGGGCCATGTGGTGGCCTTAGCCTTGAAATTCAACAGTTATGGAACCAAGTGAAGTAGGACAGCCAACTATGCATTTTGTCTGGGGTGGTATGGCCCATATACCTCCCCATATGGATTCTGGAGTGAAAATTTTCTAAGTATTGGATCACCGTCTCGAAAATTTGTTGTGAAGAATTTTTTAAGTTAAGTGGCATGGAGGAGTACACAGACCGTTTGGCTTGGTACAACTTGTGAAGCCCTCCATATGGGTGTTGGCGTCAAATTTTTCTAAGTATGGAATCTTCAAGCTCAAATCTAAGTTCACTTTCAAGCCCTCAATTCAAGTTTATGTAAGTTGTTTAAGGCCATCATGGGTTTCCTACATCAAGCCAAGTTCAAAGGAATTTCATTGGCTAAACTTTTCACAAGTACCGATAGAAGGGTCAACTTTAATTGGTCAGATCTCTTAGCTAGAAAGGAACTAGGTGGCCCATAATCTATCAAACAGAAACCCTTTGAATTATCTTTCCAATGCATTTGGTTTCACCTCATTCCAACTTCGGATCAAGAAGTTATGACCATTTTTATAAAGCCCACATGTGCAGTGTTTTTTTGAGAATTGACTAAGTGAGGTATTACGGGAGGGTTTCATGGTCCATCAAACCTTGTACGGACCGTGAGACCTCCTCACGGGACTCCTGGCAAGACATGTTATTTTGCTTTATTAATGTTTTTTTTCTTTTTGTAATTGTGACTTCTCCTAAGGGTCTTTTATAACTTCCTATGCTATCTTAAGACCTCCAAATCACCTAAACTTTATTCCCCTCATTCAAATTCATTGTCACACCTAGAATTATTCAAATTCTCTCATCTAAAGAACTCCCCTGAAGTGAGCCATTGGAAATTAGCTTGGAGCATAAGGAAGGGTCTTCTTCTTCATCAAATTTCTTCTTGAATCTTTGTTATTAGCTAAGGTATATAGGATTGCTTGTTGGTCCCTTTCAACCAAGAAGACCCAACTCTTTTACACGATTTATGAAATTTTAGATTACTTTAAACATGGATTTTGAATATTATTATTTATTAATTTCAATTGTAGTATAACTATGTTTTATTGTTGATTTTAAAGTGATTTAAGCCTTAATATGTGAAATTGCATGAATATTTTGAAGATTTGAATATGCATTGTCCCTTTAAAGCTTGATTTAAGCATGAGTAATCTATATTATGATTTTAATGTGGATTTAATCATGTTTTCACTTGAATTTCATAATGTATTATTGATTTAAGATTGAATCTCTATTACCCATGCTATTCTCTCATCATTCATGGCATATGCATATATGAGCATTGGTGTTTATGAAGGATATGAAGTAGGCTAAGACCCAAATATATTGATAAATATGATTTTGATGAAAGTATGGTTATAAATGAGCTACTCCTATGCATGAAAAGTATGGATTGAATTCTGATTTGGCTTTTTAGCTCAAGTATTAATGATTATGAAGAATGTTTGACTGTTAAGCCTAAATGTGCATTGAAATGATTTGAAATGACTATTGCCTCTTTTGAAAGCATGTATATACACATGTATTCCCATGGAATGGTGACTTAGCATCGAATGTTTATGCCCTTTGTGGGATGATTATGATATGTTATGGAAATTCTTTCCGAAATGGGTGTTGTTCTCGTATGGTAAGGTGCTCTCTGAAATAGGTATTGTTCTCGTATGGTGAGTGAATGTTACAGAAATCTTTTCCAATATGGGTGTTGTTTCCATAAGGTAAGGTACTCTTCGAAATGGGTGTTATTCCCGTAAGGCGAGTTACTGTTATGGAAATCCTTTTCGAAATCGGTGTTGTTCCCATAAGGTAAGGTACTCTCCGAAATAGGTGTTGTTCTCATAAGGTGAGTGAATGTTAAGGAAATCCTTTTTGAAATGGGTATTATTCCCGTAAGGTAAGGTACTCTCCAAAATAGGTGGTGTTCTCGAAAGGAGGAGTAAGGTCTATCCTTGGAAAGTAACATCCCCATCATATATGAGTATTTGTGCATTTCATACATCATTGTTTCATGGAATAACGTATACTATATCTTTTGCTATATATCTCCTTCTATATTAGGTGCCCTTGTCATCTAACATTGAATGCAGGTTTGGTAAGTCATATGCACTGCATACCCCCATACTTAGTACATTCAAATGTATTAACGCATACTTTTTTCCTACATGATCTAACCATGTAGGGATCAGAGATTACCTTCATCCACCGTACGATGGCTAGATTTGATCTTGAGATATTTATTGTGGTGAGTCCTATCTTTCAAGGACAAAACACCATCCCTCTACCTATGACGTTTTGTCTATATTATCTACTTTGAGGGTGAGCCTGGAATTTATCTTGGCCCCTGTCCTATCTTATGATTAGAGGCATTGTTGGACATCTTGTAGACTCCCTTACATTTATATGCTAAGCGTTGTAGTCAGAGATTATGCTTATGGATATGCTTATGTAATGATTATGGTCATTATGGAATGATTATGAGCTTATGTTATGGATCTATGTTATGATGTGGAAGATCCTAAGTCTTGAATCTCCCCATAGAGTGAGTCATACTTATCATCCCCTTAGTATCTATGTGTTATGTGTTATGTGGATCTATGTTACTCCCTCTCCCTATGACATCCCCATAGCGTGAGTCCACTTTTCCATCCCTCAGAACTGCATGTTTAATATTTATATATGTGCTTCTGAACCGATGATGTGTGAATGGATTCTATGAGGCTTGTTTGGGGACTCTGGGTTCCCATTTGCCATTTCACTCCTAGGCCCTAGGCTTAGGTTGTGACAAGTATAACTCTCTCTATATATATAAAACCAAAACTATATACAAGGAAAGTCTTGGGTAATAAAAGTCAACCACTTATACCGATGAAGATCGAAAGAATCCACGGACGTTTAATGCTCACCACTAGTCTCTTGATATGATAGCTACTACAAGAGGAATCACCGTTGCTGGCTCGTGCTAGGACTTGTATCACGAAATAGATGTAGAAGGTAGGGATAAGTACCAGAAATATGGTACCCAGTAGGCATCATAGGCCGACTTAGTATGAAAAATAAATAAGTATGCTAAGATAGAGTTTATAATCTATAATACCTAATCATATGGGCCAATACTATATGCCAACAATGGTGGAAGTACCCAGAACCGAGTGATGGGTAGTGATGTACGTGGATGTAAGGTCGTACAGTCTATGATTGTACGCCAATGGGACTCCCATAAGCCACAAGGTACACCCACACATAATTAGCAGTTAACATGGTGTATGTAAGAGTACCGTTAAACCATGACAAGCTCTGAATGATGCCCACAACACAGATGTAACTTCGTCCCAGCAGAACATCCTATCTTAGCCTCTAATCAAACTATAAACCAAGACCTAGCTTCTAACCCCGATTAATTCTTGACCTTTAATCCAGGCTAATACCTGACCTTTAATCCAGGCGGTGCCCTGGCCTCTACCAGGATAAGGTCATGCGTGGCCAGTGGTCTACCTGAGCCCTTCAGCCTCGGACTAGTCCAAAATATACCTACCATCAGTATTTCCTTTAATGGTATATCCTATACTATAATAGTATAGCCTCTACTGTACTGTATGGACTCTACTTTATAGCCTTTAACTAGGGGTATACAGAATGCCGCTTATCCTCTTTCGTACATTTCTCTGTGGCAGGATATATGCCCAATACATGGAATGCTCAATCCTCTAACTGTATGAAGCTGTTCTTTGAGCATAGTGTTACATCATCGGCCACCCTATATTCGAGTTGAATCTAATGAACCATTGGACGACCCTAAGAAGACCAGCAAACAAAAAGAAACATTTAGGTTTTAAGCTCATCGTAGCCTTTCTGAGATTCAATTCTACAAACTTTGGTCTACCTATGCCTCAAAAATCATATGTAAGCATAATTGTACAACAATCCCGATCAATGCAGGTCTAGGGCATCATTAGCCTCACCTAGATTAAGACCAAACAATCATCAAATAATTAGAAGTATCGAAGATAATCATAGGTGCAACAAACACTCAGTATATCAGCCACAATGGAACCTCAGCAAGTCAAATAGCCACTCTATCAATCCTCAATAATAGCAAGTATAATAAGAAGTCAATATGCCAATAAATAAGTATCCTCGACATGCTAACAAGTACCTAGACAATCACAAGTATTAGTTAATATAATCATGTTCAACACATATAGACTCTAACCCATACCCCTACCCACTATTCATTCCCAATAGGATTTATACATTTAACTTAGTCTAGAAGAGGGGGAAAGAACGTAGCCTATCTGTGTACGCTGATCACGTGCATTCCGATTCAATCCATGGGCATTTTACCTTCCTGAACAATATATAAACATCGCCAACGCTGCCAAAACAGAGGAACAATATAAATAGGACCCTCCAATAACAAAATCATAAGACAACGTTTCTTTCTGGATAAAAATACAAATAGGCAGTACATCTATTACTATTACACCTTAAATGCCATTCAGTTAGAATATACTAATCATACCACAATGTATGCCTTGAAAAGTACTCAAAATTGACCTAAAATTTACTGAATTCTAACTCAAAATGAATAAAAAATCAATTTCCAAAGTTTACAAACTCAGCACCAACTTACAACGACGTGCCAAAATAATTTTTGACACCCCTATGATGTTCTCAATGAAATTCTAAGCAGTTTACCCTTTTGAATGATTGAAATCGGCCTTAAATTGATCTAAATATTGTTGTTTTTGCTCTATTCTTTGTCGAAATCTAGAAATTAAGCTCACATATATCCTTCATGGGTGTCACTGTAGTGATACTGCAGTCGCTTTCGCAAACCAACTCTAAGGGACAATTGTCTTTATAGCGAGCCAGGGTCGCTATAACAACCTAGCTATAATGGAAAGCGAGTCACTCAGTGACCTCGCTATAAAAACTTAGAGTCACTTTAGCGACGACACTAGATGCCTCAGCCGCAACTTTATTCCTTCCCAGTTCCTATTTTCTGACGGGGTGTTTGGGATCCAAAACATTCAAACAAACTATGTAACCATACCAAATTCAATATTTTAGATCCTATAGCACAATCAAAATTCCCATATGAAGCCGTTATGATCAAATGTAGGTCCAACTTCCCAATTCTATAACTTAATTTTCATTGAGGTGCCTAAAATGAACTCAAATACCTCGAGAACTGAATAAAAGGTCATTCTAGACTAAACTTAACGTCCTAGAGCTAACTATGCTATCAGATTTTTCATTTGGGCACATTTTCTTAGAATATTTATCAAAGTCAACTATTAGCCTATTTTGAAGGTTAAAATGCAAAACTTGATATAAACTAACACCAAAAATCTCGGTACTCTAACCGAATATGCTACCAGCCTAATTTGGCCATTCTGAAACTGATGGAACTATCAAAATTTTGTTTCAAGATCGTTTACTTAGACTTTACTGCTAAACTTATTTTTCAAATTTAACAGGCCTCTCAAAATAAAAAATGAAACAACATTCAAATGGATGACTAGGCGACTGAACTATTAGTGCCACCAAGTCACAAATGACTTGAGGTCACTATAGGAATGCTCTATCAGTTCTAAAATATGCAAAAAGGCAAAAATGACCTAAAGGGTCATTACAATATGAATCCATGATTAGGTAAGGGTTTTCCTTTCACCAAATATTCATTCATCATTCATTTAGTCCTGAAAAGGCTTCCGTAATTTCTTTCATAGATTTCATGAACATTTGGAGAAGCCTTTATCTTCCAAACAAGCACTAAGGGGACATAGAGTAAAAGCTAGGTGTATCTAATGCATTTAGATTTTAAATCATGCAATGCATGGAGATTAAGCATGAATATCATGAAATTCATCAAGTAGGATGATTAATAAAACAACCTACCATGAACTTTCAAAACCCTAATTAGCTTGTCATAAGAACATCATGTAAATCATTAACTTTTCATAATGGAATATAAATTCATAGAAAAATACGTCATATAACTATAGATAAATCATAATACATGCATTTGAAATCAACCCATAAATATCCGTGAAACTCACATAAAGAAAATTAGAGAATTTAGTTGGAAAATGCTTGGTTTTCATGGGCGGAAAGAAGCCATGAATGAAACCCACATACCTTGAATGAAATCTATGGAAGAAACTTGAGCTTGCCTTGAAACCTTAGCTTGATCCATGAAGGAACCTTGAGGGAATTGAGGGAGTTTAGACTTAGGAACTTTGGGAGAATGATTTGGAATAAAAGGGTTTAGGGTAGTTTTAGGAGCTAAATAATGTCATTTAGGACTTAGGATAAGGGTTAAGAATCTAAAACACCCTACATCAAAGACTATTGAGGGATACCATGACCATAGTCCATGGGTCATAATCCCGCACAACTCGTTGATAGGGTTTCATCTTGGTTACACCCCAAAAGTTTAGATAGGGTTTCAATCAGACAGTTTTTTTATCAACTCTTACCAACAAGAGTGTAAACTGATTAAGGCTCTAACAAGACCTTAGAAGATATATTACATCTCATGACAAAGTAAGGAATAACAAAATACAAGTTGGCACCCAGATCAAGCAAAACATATACATTATAGTCAAAGACCCACAACGTACTCGTGACCACATCTAAAGACTCTTCCACATCCTGTCTAGCCTGGAGTGAATAAAACCTATTATGGGGTTGGCTACTACCACCTGATCCTATAGCACCCTATTAAACCTACCTGTCTATAGTAAATTGCCTTTGAGGATGACCCTCTGTCCCCTTGTTTGCAAGGTTAGGAAAATTGAAGATCTTGCGTCCTACTTTACCATATAATCAAGGATTTACCCCTATGATTCTTTCCATACTTGGGATACTTTGGGAAGGTAGATCCACTAGCACCACCACCTTGGAACTTAGGGTTGGGCACCCTGTAATTTGTCAAATCTTTGGCCTAAAACTTGTGAAGAACCTTGGCTACAAAATCCTTGGCCTTGTTGGAAATGACCATTGCCACCACTAGATTTTTATTGAGAAAACCCACCTTCAAAATGAGCCCTTTTGGACGCCCTCACCTTCATCTCCTTAAGATTCTTCCCTTTTCAACATAGTTCATGAGCCTAAAGATGTCCTTGTCCTTAATGAGCATGGCATCACAACATTCTTTTATGACCTAGTCTGACACCCCTAAGGTAAACTTACTTATTCAGGCACAGGAGTTAGCTACCAAAGAAGGATCACAATTAGACAACTTCCTAAACTT
The DNA here is from genome assembly GCA_029948455.1 of Solanum rostratum. Lineage (NCBI taxonomy): Eukaryota > Viridiplantae > Streptophyta > Magnoliopsida > Solanales > Solanaceae > Solanum > Solanum rostratum. Next base: position 20,975,285 of record CM057049.1, read on the forward strand.
TAGGGAATACTTCCTCAAACTCATGTTCCTTTGATTTATATTGATGAACTCCAACTCTTTTGCATCCCTCAACTCTAGTGAAAGAAGCCTTGCAGAAAAATAACCTTGAATCCTTCTAACCTATGGGACCCTCTTCAACTCTCTCAATATTTCATTGGGTTTACCATACGTAAGCCACACCTTTGAGTTCATATAATGACAACCCCTCCTTCTTCTCTAAGGATACCCCCATGATAGCAACAACCTTGTAAACCACATTAATGGAATTTCGTAAATCCTCATCCACCTTAGACATATGGAACTCAAGAGGTTCCATTCTTGTGGAGTTCCTAACCTTTGGAGATGGTGTAGCCACATTTGGGGGGGGGGGGGGGTACCTCCCCTTGATTCACTTGATTTGTCATAGCTTGAGCAAGCAAAGAGATAGCGATCTGGAACTTGGTACTTGTCACTCGATTGGTAAGTAGGTCAATAGGGGCTTAAAGGGCTTGCCCATAATTAGCATTAGATCTACTCTGGATTGTTGCTCATTGTGGAGTCATTTTCTAAAATAGCAATGAATGAGTGTTTAGAGGTTAAATCTTAGAGTACTTTTCCTCACATGACATAGATCATGAAAGAAGTTAAGATTTCCTGAAATGTGTCATAGTCTCCTATTCATAAATGTGGTATGTTACGCACCCATGAATAATACTATACTTAATATGGCATGTTATACTCCCTAGGATAATTTAAACCTTTTGCTCGGATGCCCTGTGTGAGATGCCTTGTTTCTCATCTTCTATTATATAAATAGTGTGGCGTTATATAGGGCATATGTGATTTTTGCTAGCACCTAGGGATAACAAGGCTGAAAATAATAGGTAATATCAAGGACTTAACGTTTCAAGTCAAAGGAATACCCAACATACACATCTACGATTAAAAAAATGGCCCGAGTGGCATTCCCCCTTTTTGGAAGGTTTAAATTAGGTTTCAAATTTCATATGGGACTAAAAGTGTATAATTTTCTAATAATGGATTTTCAAAAGTTTTTTTAATAGCACAACGGTCATACATTATGTTTTGGAATCAAGAAAGTTGCAAGACAAAGGTTGGCCAAAGTTAGCGTAAGTTTCTTTAAGAAATCCTTCTTAAATTTGGGTAAATGTATCAAGTCATATCTCCCAAAATATAAGAGGTTAGAAGTCCCATTAGATATCAAATTGAAGACCTATGAGTCTAATTTGCAACGCACAAAACTGCACATCAAACCCACCTCAGAATAACAAGTTATGAAAGGTTTACCGAGACTGCCCAAGTAGGAAATCAGTTCATGGGTCGGGTTAGGTCAACCCACCTTAATGTCGGCTAAAATGAGCTTTTTAAAGCTCAAATCAGTGCCATTTCATCCCCAAATAGTGTATAAACTAAAGGAAAAGTTTCCTCAAGGTACCAAAGGAATTTGAGTAAGTTTTTTGCATTTTTACTATTAAAAGTTGTCCATGTGCCTAGAAATGCATGCCTTACGTTTATGAATTGTTTTTCCTTCCTATTAGCTGTGTTTGGAGATATTTTTTGGGCTGGAAAAAATGGTGTTCTTGCTGGTTATTCTAGGTTTGCAGCTAGTGTGTTTAGGTGGTCATCTTGGGGCTCTTTTACGATCATTTTTATGAAGTTTTATGAACGTCTACTCACGTAAATGCTATATGGCAAATCTGCCGATTAATGTTTATTTATGAACCCGTTTATAGGTGGTTATAAGTTGTGTGTATATAGTGGTTGCGAAACTTAGGATGTAAGGAACAACTTTCGTGAAGGAACTTTGAGCAATTGGGCGATCGTTGGAAAGGTATGTTAAGGCTAAGCTCCATCCCTCCTTTTAGCACGAAATCTGGGAAGTTTCCCAAAACGTCAAATGCGATATCTTACTATTCTTTTGCTAGAAAGACCTTTGTGAAAGGCCCTGGGATTACAGTTGAGTTATTTTCATAATGGTATTAGGTTGAAATTCCATTCGTTCGCTTAAACTGGACATTCAATATCTATAGATCATTTTGTCAGTTTTCCCGGCTACCTATTCATATGTTCGAGGTGGTTCTCCTCTTGTCGTAGTGCCATTAAAATAAATGTAGAATGCGAAGGGAATATAGTATTCATAATCAGTCCTTCATCCTTACAAAAATATAATTGATGCATTTAACAAGTAATGTGTTGGATTTTAATATTCTCCAGCGAAATGCTCCTACTTAAATGACTAAGGCGCTTGATCCTGTTTAGATACTTCTTTTACTAATTGACATGGGACCAAGTATAAGCATTATGTAAAGCACCTTTATCAACATTTTCAAAGTTAAAGGCTTCACTCTAAATGTTGGGTTAAGTCCCCAAACTTGTTAAAAAGACATATAAGATCCCATGAGTCATGTGTATATGCTATGACAATGATTATGATGTTATGAGAATAACTGTACCAATGAGACAAGATTGGCTAAATCACAATGATTGTGATGTTATGGTAATAAGTGTACCAATGAGCCAAGATTGACTAAGTTCTTGCTATGGCCTACTATGTGCATTTAATATTCATATCATACATTGCACATTATGCATGGACTTCGAGCTATAATCAAAGGTATGGGGCCTATTTGCCCAAATGTTTATATATATATATATATATATATATATGGTACAGATGGCTATAGGTTGGAAAATATGATGTCAGTTAGCTACCGGAAAGGACCACCATTGCTAGCATTTGGTTGGGTATGTCATGCATTTGCATCTATATATATGTATTCAGGACATGCGATACTCGAGAATACAATGCATATTTGATCACTAGGAGGTTGCTTATTACTCATTAATGCTACTTGAGTATTGGTTACATGTGGTATTTTTATTAACCTTTTTACTATGGTTATCTATGATTTTACTTTCTGCCTTACATACCAGTACATGTTTATTCGTACTGAAGTCCCTTTGCCTGGGCACGCTGCATTTTATTTTGTACATGCAGGTTCAAGTAGGGGTTTTGATTTACCCCTTCACTAGGAGCCCCATTCAGCTATGAGTTGGTAAGCTCCACCTCTTCCTGGAGCTTTCATAGTATGCTTACTTTTTGTTGTACAGTTGGGTATAGTCGGGGCCCTGTCCTGGCAGTGTTAGTGATTCTCTTAGAGGCTATTATGGACATGTTATTGTGGGTTGGTTCTTTTATACCTTTCAGTCTCCGTCATCAAATTGACATGTATATATAGTGTGTGCCTGTACTTTTACTGCTGCAGCCTTGTCAGCTAACTAGTACTCTATCGTTTTGGTTTACCTATCTTGATATAAGTGATTTCTTAGTTGACCAGGTCTTGACCTAAAATGTCCACGCTTAGTTTTTCATACATTATGCTGCCCGATTTTCTTCTGGTCCCTAGTTTAGCTAACCAGCATGTTTAGTGGCTTACCCGACCAATAATGGTATCGGGTGCCAGCTGCGCCTCCCTTTTCTTTGGGGCATGACACCTAGTTTATCATGACCCAAGCTAGGCCTTAGGTATGACATAATGATTAGAATTCTTGAGGAAACCCCAACTAAGATTCTTAGCAAATAAAGAATATAGAAGGTAAAATAAGGCAACAATAATGATGAAGGAATCATAAATAAAAGAACCGTAGCATAGAAAAGGAGGTAATATGATGACATAGACTCTTTACATTCAACATGCCTCTATTAGAACAAACATAAATGGGGGCTCAATACATATTCCTAGATCACCCTTAAGAAAAATTAAATAGTCTCAAAGTATGAACATGAGTAAATGATAATAAGAAGTAGAATATGATAAGCTCTCCCTCGAAGCATGAGGGCACACCACCAAATCTTTAAAAATAAACTCTGAAGCTAACCACATGTATGAGAAGTAGGGTGAGCGGCCTCCCCTATATTATAAAACAATGTAGTCAAAGAAGTATGTGTTAGAACTTTTGGATGTGCCAAATATGTGAGTGATGAAATAAAACATAAATTATCTATACAATCAACCAATGCAAAAAGGGCATGGTAAGGGAACAATTTTAAATGCATAAGCAAACCATAGATGCGGTCAATATATAATAAAATCATAGTAAGATCAAGAAAAGAATATGAATCATGTTTATAATCAAACATGTGACATAAAGAACCATATGAATTGAGGATAGAAACCACAAGAGACAATAAGACTATGCGAGCTATTATATGAAATCCCGATGTCTCTCTATACAACAGAAAAAAGGAGAATCTACTTTCTAAGATAGACTCTATCTGGCTATGTAGGTAATCATAAACATGTGCTACATGTGGATCCACTAGCTAGGCCATATTCACAATAAATCCTATGGTGGCAACATAATTTTGGGACTAGAGATTGCTACTAAGGACCCATTGGGTTGAGTCCTCACCTCAAAGTCCTCTCGGTGCTAAGTTCAAAATCCCATGGAATACTTAACATATTCATGAGTTATACTTGTCATAGAACCTGTCATAAATTGTAATACATACTTGTCGTAAATCATAGATCTTAATATATAAAATTTATAGAATAGCTTATTTCATGTGATTCATGTAATGTGGATGTAAGCCTTTCATCATTAGGAATCTAACCTCATTAAAAAGTGATCTTAGATCACCATTATCATAAAGTTGCTTGAAGACTCATAAACCATATCGATAATTTGTAAGTAAAAACTAGTGCTAAGTATGGGTTCACATGTAGTTAACTTAAAATCATGAATTTTGATTAAAAACTTACATAATCAGATAAAATAGCATTAATTGAATCAAAGTTTAAAAACTGAAATTTGCACCTTAACTTCATGGGCTCAATCTACGGCCAATCAAAATTTCTGTGGCTCGATCCAATACCTCATAAATGTGAGACCCCGTATTTCTCATCTTCCATTGTATAAATAATGTGGCATTACAAATGACATATGTGATTTTTGCTATCACCTAGGGATAATAAGGCTGACAATAAGCGGTGATATCAAGGACTTAATGTTTCAAGTCAAAGGAATCTCCTAAATACACATTCAGGATTAAAGAAATGGCCCGAGGTGCCCTTTTGGATGGTTTAAATTAGGTTTCACATCTCAGATGGTACTAAAAGTATATAATTTGCTAATAATGGATTTTTCAAAGTTATTTTAATAGCACAAAGGTCATACATTAAGTTTTGGAATCAGGAAAGTTGCAAGATAAAGGTTGGCTAAGGTTACCGTAAGTTTCTTTAAGAAAAACCTTCTTAAATTTGGGTCAAATGTAACAAGCCATATCTTCCAAAAAATAAGGATTTAGAAGGTACATGACCTATCAAATTGAAAATCTATGAGTCTAGTTTGCAACACATAAAACCGCGCATCAAACCAAACTTAAAATAAAATATAATAACAGTTTTACAGAGATTGCCCAAGTAAGAAACCGGTTCATGGGCCAGGTCGGGTCAACCCACCTTAACGTCGGCTAATTTGAGCTTTTTAAAGCTCAAATTGGTGCCATTTCATCCCCAAACAGTTTATAAACTGAAGGAAAAGTTCCCTCAAGGTACCAAAGGGATTTGAGTAAGTATTTTGCATTTTTATAGTTACAATTTGTCCATGTGTCTAGAAATATGTGCCTTACGCTATATAATTACTTTTCCCTACTATTAACTGTATTTGGAGCTGTTCTGGGGATGGACAAAATGGTTTTCTTGCTGGTTATTCTAGGTTCGCAGCTGGTGTGTTTAGGTAATAATCTTGGGGCTCTTTTATGATCATTTTAGGTATTTCTCTTCTTTGTGTAGTGCCATTAAAATAAATGTAGAATGCGAAGGAAATATAGTATTCATCTCAGTCCTTCTTCCATACATAAATATAATTGAAGCATTTAACAAGTAAGGCGTTGGTTTCTAATATTCTTTAGTGAAATGCTCATATTTAAACTACTAAGGCACTTGATCTTGTTTAAATACTTTCTTTTACTAATTGACATGGGACTAAGTATAAGCATTATGTAAAGCACATTTATGAGCACTTTCAAAGTTAAGGCTTCATTTAAATGTTGATGAAAGTTGTCAAACTTGTTCAAAAGACGTGTGAGATTCCATAAATTTGTTTTAAATTCTACGACAATGATTATGATGCTATGAGAATAAGTGTACTGATGAGCCAAGATTGGCTAAATTTATACTATGCCCTACTATGTGCATTTAATATTCATATCATACATTGCACGTTACGCATGGACTTCGAGCTATTATCGGAGGTATGGGACCTATTTGCCTAAATGATTATATATATATATATATATATATATATATATATATATATATATATATATATATATGGGGTACAGATGGCTACAGGTTGGCAAATATGATGCCAGTTAGCTACCAAAAAGGACCACCATTGATAGCATTTGGTTGGGTATGTCATGCATTTGCATCTATATATATGTATTCATGACATGCGATACTCGAGCATACCATGCATATTTGATCACTAGGAGGTTGATTATTGGCTATTAAGGCTACTTGAGTTTTGGTTATAGGTGGTATTTCTATTAACTATTTTGCTACAGTTATCTATGATTTTACATCCTACCTTACATACCAGTACATGTTTATTCGTACTGACGTCCCTTTGCCCGGGATGCTGGATTTGATTTCGTGCGTGAAGGTTCGGGTAGGGTTCTGATTTACCTCTCTACTAGGAGCCCCGTTCAGCGGTGAGTTGGTAAGCTCCACCTCTTCTTAGAGCCTTCATAGGATGCTTACTTTTTGTTATACAGTTAGGTATAGTCGAGGCCCTGTCCCAGCAATGTTAGTGATTTTCTTAGAGGCTATTGTGGACATGTTATTGTGGGTTGGTTCTTTTGTGCCTTTTAGTATCCAGTCATCTGATTGGCGTGTATATATAGTGTGTGCCTGTACGTCTATTGTTGCAGCATTGTCGGGTAACTAGTACTCTATCTTTTTGGTTTATCTATCTTGATGTACATGATTTACTGTTGACCAGGTCATGACCTAAAATGTCTAGGTTGTCTTTCAGACGTTATGCTGTCTGGTTTTCTTCTAGTCCGTAGTTTAGTTAACTAGTTGTTAAGTGGATTACCCAACCAATAACGATATCGGGTGCCAGACGCGCCTCCCCTTTCTTTGGGGTATGACAAACATGGTATCAGAGCAGGTCGTGTCCTAGGGAGTCCACAATGTCATGTCTAGTAGAGTCTTGCTAATGGGTATGTTGTGCACCACACTTATAATCAGGAGGCTACGTGGAATTTAGGGATGATTACATTTCTTTCACTTAATAGATCATGTTATAGAGCAAAGCTAAGGAACATATGAAATCTATATCATGTTATGTTTTTCTTATTTAATGGGATGCCTGCACTCAGGAGATGGCACAACATGAGATAAGTATGGATCCGAGAGAAGGTACCAATCGTGTCTTGCTTGTGAGGCAGATATATTTCCCATTGAGGCACATAGGGAGTCTCCAATGCCCACAGTACCAGATTCACCAGCACCTATTGGGGCCTAAGGAGATTGAGTACCCCAAGCCCCATTTGAAACTGGGGAGCATGGGATGAAGGAGGATATTTAGCTACTAATTAGGATGGTTTCTATTCATCAGAGACAACTAGAGGCAAGTGTAGACACCAGAAGGGACAAAACAGAAAGCTCAAAGGTACGAGATTTTGTTCAGTTGGGCCATCCAGTATTTACAGGGTCCAATCCCACTGAGGATCCACATGACTTTATAGACATTATGTATAGAGTATTGAGGGTGATGCATGCCTCTGTCACCAAGGCAGTGGAGTTGGATTCTTTCAACTACGTGATATCGCCACCTTGTGGTACGAAGTGTGGGAGAGATCGAGAGGGCCTGATGCTCCGTTAGCAGAATGGGAGGACTTCACTAGGGCATTTTTAGCCCATTACTTACCACGCGAGGTGCAGGAGGCCTGTCTTGACAAGTTTATCAGTTTGAGGTAGGGGGATGTTAGTGTAAGGAAGTATAGCCTTAGGTTTAATTCTTTGGTTAGGTATGCATTAGAATTGTACATACCATGAATGCTAGAGTTCATCGTTATGTGGATGGTTTGGGGGATCATTTGATCAGAGAGTGCAAGATAGTCTCTTTATAGGATGGTTTAGATATTTCTCATATTCGGGCTTTTGCTCAAACTACAGAGGACCTTTCTCGTTGGATTCAGGATGCCCATAGAGATAGGGATAAGAATAAGAGAGCTCGTACTATGAGGTCTTATAGAGATCCACAGGGTGAATTTAGGCCCCCATTTCACTAATGTCCACCTCCGTCAGTAGGTAGTTTCCCACCACAGATGTAGGGCCGGCGATTTGATCATTATATTAGCCAGGGAAAAGTTTAGGCCAGCTTGATAGCGATCGACAGAAACATTCTGAACAACTGAGACAACCTACTCCCCTATGTATATATTAGGGTAAGCTTCCTACTAAGCAGTGTAGAAAGGGCTCAAGTGCATGTTACCATTATGGGAAGACAAGATATTTATTAGCAAATGGCCCTTTAGTCAGGGATCCCCCGAAAGGGATCTCAATTTTGTTATAGATGTTCTTCGTGACATCCAGTCTATGTCCATTCCTCCTTAAGGAATGGATCCTCTAAAGCTAAGAGACTTCAAGGAACAACTGAAGGGCTTGCTTGATAAAGACTTCATTAGGCCAAGCACATCTCCATAGGGTGCTCTAATGCTCCTTGCTTGACAGAAAGAGGGCTCCTTATGGATGTGTATCGGTTATAAATAGCTAAATAAAGTCATTATCAAGAATAAATATCCTTTTCTGCGGATTGATGGATTTTAAAAGATCAACTTGTGACCCAGGTACTACCAGTTACGAGCCAGGGATATTGATATTCCAAAGGCAATGTTTAGGATGTGTCAGAAGCTGAGCATGCAAACAACTTGCAAGTTATATTAAAGAATCTCTAAGACAACAAGTTATATGCTAAATCTTCCAAATGTAAATTTTGGTTAACTTTTATAGCTTTTCTTGGCCATGTTATTACTGGCGATAGTACCAAGGTCGATGGCCAGCAGTATGCCTGGCTGAGACCCTTGAATCCGACAGAGGTCTATAGCTTTTTGGGCTTGGCAGGATATTATAATAGGTTTGTTGAGGGATGCTCCACTACCTCTACACCACTAACGAGGTTGACACATAAAGCAACTAACTTTCAGTAGACTAAATATTGTGAACAGAGTTTTCAAGAGCTAAAGAAAAGGCTTACCATTGCACCTATTCTGACTCTTCCGGATGGAACCAAAGGCTACATTTTATATTGTGATGCCTCGAGAATTGGCCTAGGTTGTGTTCCTATGTAGCATGGTAGGGTTATTGCATATGCTTCCAGAAAGTTACTAAAACATGAACAAAACTATCCTACCCATGATCTTGAGTTCGCCGCAGTTGTTTTTGCCCTAAAGATTTGGTGGCATTATCTATATGGAGTTCATATTGATGTTATTTTACCGACCACCAGAGCCTCCAATATTTATTCAAGCAGAAGGAGTTGTACCTATGACAAAGGAGGTGGCCTAAATAACTAAAAGATTATGATGTTGACATTTTGTACCATCCCGGTAAAGCTAATGTTGTTGCTGATGCACTTAGCCGAAAGTCCACGGGAAGTCTAAGTCATGTTGAAGCTGATAACATTGAAATGACAAAAGAATAACGTCAATTAACTAGTTTGCAGGTGTGATTAGCAGATGCGAAAGGTGGAGGTGTGATTGTTCAAAATACAGCAGAATCTTCCATTATTACTAAAGTAACAGAGCAACAACATGAGGATCTTGAGCTTATGATATCGAGGGAAAGTATTCCTCAACAGAAATATCCTCTATTTGAGCTAACTTGAGATGGAGTCCTTCAATACCAGGGCCTCTAATGTGTGCCAAATATCGGAGGGCTCCAAGATTCATTTTGAGGCTTATTTTCCTAGATATTCGAATCAACATGGGGCAACCAAAAAAAGGGGGTATTGAGACCTACGACAGATCTATTGGTGAAATGGCATGAAAAAGATATTGCAAAGATGGTGGCCGACACCCCAACTACCAACATGTTAAAATAGAACATCAGAGACCTGGAGGCCTAGCTAAGTATACTGATTTTTCATTTTTTAAATGGGACATTATAAATATGGGCCTCATAACTAGGTTGCCTCATACTCCACGTAAGTATGACTCTATTTGGGTAATCATTGATATGTTGAAAAAATCTGCTCATTTCTTGCAAGTAAGAATGGCATATTCAGCGGAGGATTATGCTAAGTTTTACATTCAAGAGATTGTTTGCCTTCATAAAGTTCCATTATCTATTATATCGGATCGAGGGGCTAAACTGGGCACATTTTTGGAAGTCTTTTCAAGGGTCTGGGAACTCAGGTAAATCTCAGCACCGTTTTTCATCCGCTAAATGATGGGCAGGCAGAGTGTACCATCCAAACTGTTGAGGATATGTTACGTGCCTATATGTTGGACTTTAAAGGAAGCTGGGATGATCATCTACCTCTTATTGAGTTTGCTTATAATAATAGCTTCCGAGCTAGTATTCAAATGGCGCCTTATGAAGCACTATACAGGCGAAGATGTAGGTTGTCGATCAGTTGGTTTGAGGTTGGGGAGGCGAAGTTGCTAGGCCCTAATCTAGTTCAACAAGTGATGGAAAAAGTGAGACTTATTAGAGACTTATTGGAAATAGCCCAGAGTCGGCAAAAGTCTTGTACAGATGTTTGACGACGAGTTTTAGAGTTTGATGTAGAAGATTAGGTCTTCTTGAAGGTATCATCTATAAAGGGAATTATGCAGTTTGGAAAGATAGGAAAGCTAAGTCCTAGATATGTTAGACCGTATAAGATTATTCAAAAGTTTGGCAAGGTCGCATATGAGCTTGATTGCCTTCAGAATTGAGGCAGTCCATCCAGTGTCTCATGTATCTATGTTGCGGAAGTGCATCAAAGATCCTTCGCGTATTACACACACTAAGGATATCCATATTGCTGAAGATTTGTCTTATGATGAGGTGCCAGTGGTTGTTTTAGATCGACAAGTGAGAAAGCATCGGAATAAAGAAGTGGCCTCCGTGATAGTATTTTGGCCAAACAAAAATATTGAGGAAATAACTTGGGAAGACAAAGAAGAAATAATGAGGAATCACCCCCAGCTATTTATAACTTAAGGTGGGTCGCGTTCCAAAACTGGCAGTTATTTCTTTTTTGGAACTTAAATTTTAAAGGATTTGAAAGTATAACTTGTATGTTTTGTCGTGGGATAGCTATACAAAGCTTAGTAATTGGAGTTTTTGGAAGTTGATTATGCTTTTCAAGGGTAATAGATGTATCCAAAAAACAATAACATTTTCATAGATTGTAATGCAACAAAGGGGCTGTCTTGACACATTTGTGGACGAATATTCTTCGTCGGGGGTCGGGGCGGGGGGGGGGGGGGGGGGGGGGGGACTGTGAGACCCCATGTTTCTTGTCTTCCATTATATAAATAGTGTGCCGTTATATAAGGCATATGTGATTTTCGCTACCCCTAGGGATAATAAGGCTTACAATAAGAGGTAATATCAAGGACTTAATGTTTCAAGTCAAGGAATCTCCTAATTACACATTCGGGATTAAAGAAATGGCCCAAGTTGCACCTATCCCTTTTGGACGGTTTAAATTATGTTTCACATTTCAGATGGACTAAAAGTGTATAATTTGCTAATAATGGATTTTTAAATTTATTTTAATAGCAAAAAGGTCATATTGCAAGATAGAGGTTGGGCCAAGGTTACTGTAAGTTTCTTTAAGAAATCCTTCTTAAATTTGGGTCAAATGTAACAGGACATATCTCCCAAAATGTAAGGTGCTAGAAGATGTATGATCTATCAAATTGAAGATCTATGAGTCTAGTTTCCAATGCACAAAATCGCGCATCACACCGAACTCAGAATACAAAGTTATGGTAGTTTTACTGAGACTGCCCGAGCAGGAAATCGGGTCATGGGCCGGGTCGGGTCGACCCACCTTAATGTCGGCTGATTTGAGCTTTTTCATTTCGTCCACAAACAGTTTATAAACTGAAGGAAAAGTTCCCTCAAGGTACCAAAGGGATTTGAGTAAGTCTTTTGCATTTTTACGTTAAAATTTTTTCTATGTGCCTAGAAATGCATGCCTTATTCTTTGCAATTATTTTCCCCTCCTATTAGTTGTGTTTGGAGCCGTTTTTGGGATGGAAAAAAATGGTTTTCTTGCTGGTTATTCTAGGTTTGCAGCTTGTGTATTCAGGTAATGATCTTGAGGCTCTTTTACGATTATTTTTATGATGTTTTATGAACGTTTACTCGCGTAAATGCTATATGGAAAATCTGTCGATTAATGCTATATGGACTGTTTATATGTGGTTATAAGTAGTGTATATATAGTTGTTGTGAATCTTAGAACGCAAGAAACAACTCTTGTGAAGAAACTTTGACCATTGGGCGATCATTGGAGAGGTATGTTAATGCCAAGCTCTGTCCCTCCATTTAGAATGAAATTCGGGAAGTTTCCCAAAACGTCAAATGCGATATTTTACTATTCTGTTGCTAGAAAGACTTCTGTGAAAGGCATTGGGATTGCAGCTGAGTTAATTTCATGATGGGATTAGGTTGAAATTCCATTTGTTCGCTTAAACTAGACATTCAATATCTATATATCATTTTGCCAGTTTTCCCAGCTACCTATTCATATGTTCGAGGTGTTTCTCTTCTTGGTATAGTGACATTAAAATAAATGTAGAATGCAATGGAAATCTAGTATTCATAATCAGTCCATCTTCCATACAAAAATATAATTTAAACATATAACAAGTAACGCGTTGGTTTCCAATATTCTCCAGCGAAATGCTCCTATTTAAACTACTAAGGCACATGATCCTATTTAAATACTTTCTTTTACTAATTGACATGGGACCAAGTAGAAGCATTATGTAAAGCATATTATGAGCACTTTCAAAGTTAAGGCTTCATTCTAAATGTTGAGATAAGTTGTCAAACTTATTCAAAAGATGTGTGAGATTCCATAAATCTGGTGTATATGCTACGACAATGATTATGATGCTACGAGAATAAGTGTACCAATAATCCAATATTGGCTTAATTTATGCTATGGACTACTATGTGCATTTAATATTCATATCATACATTGCACATTATGCATAGAGTTCGAGTTATAATCGGAGGTATGGGGCCTATTTGCATAAATGATTATATATATATATATATATATATATATATATATATATATATATATATATATATATATGTATGTATGTATGTATGTATACGGTAAAGATGGCCACAGGTTGGCAAATATGATGTTGGTTAGCTACTGAAAAGGACCACCATTGCTAGTATTTGATTGGGTTTGTCATGCATTTGCATCTATATATATGTATTCACGACTTGCGATACTCGAGCATACCATGCATATTTGATCACTAGGAGGTTGATTATTGGCTATTAAGGCTACTTGACTTTTGGTTATAGATGGTATTTATATTAACAGTTTTTCTACGGTTATCTATGATTTTACATCCTACCTTAAATACCAGTACATGTTTATTCGTATTAACGTCCCTTTGCTTGGGGGATGCTGCATTTTATTTCGTGCGCGAAGGTTCAGGTAAGGATTTTGATTTACCCCTCCAACAGGAGCCCCGTTCAGCTATGAGTTGGTAAGCTTTACCTCTTCTTGGAGCTTTCACAAGATGCTTACTTTTTTTTATACAGTTGGGTATAGTCGGGGCCCTGTCTCGGCAGTGTTAGTGATTCTCTTAGAGGATATTATGGACATGATATGGGTTGGTTCTTTTGTGCCTTTCAGTCTCCAGTCATTAGATTAGCATGTATAAATAGTGTGTGCTTGTACCTCTATTGTTGTAGTGTTGTCGGCTAACTAGTACTCTATCTTTTTCATTTACTCATTTTCATGTACATGATTTACTGTTGACCAGGTCATGACCTAAAATATCCAGGCTTAGTCTTTCAGATATTATGCTGCCCAATTTTCTTTTGGTCCCTAGTTTAGTTAACTAGCATGTTTAGTGGCTTACCTGGCCAATAGTGGTATTGGGTGACAGTCGTGCCTCCCTTCTCTTTGGGGCGTGATAGTAGGATCCCCCCTATGATAAATTTTCACTCCTTAACACCCACTATACAAGCCAAAACTATAGTATGTACATTCTTATATGTGTCATAGTAACTTTTTTGTAGACTACCTTAAAATTTTTAAAATATTCCCAAGTGTTGGTGACTTTTACGATACCAATCCTTTACACGCAAAACTTTATGCGATGGTACAGGGTCTTCGTTCTTTCAAGTTCTATTTTCCAATATCAAGAGATCATATATGTGATCGATCGATGAGTTGTATCTCAAGCTGTGACACATACAAGGCACTCATAAAATCATCAAAATTTTCCCAAAATATTTCTAAGTTTGAGAGTAATTTACGAGACCCCTATCTATGACCTATAAACTCTTTACAAGCTATAGATTTGGCTTATGGTCCTTGCACCAGTAACCTTTTTTTGTATTTTTCTTTCTGGTTCTAACTTTCTAACTTATGAGTGTTACACTATATTTGAGTTGAATATGAAAATATCATGGTTTACATATCTTAAAATATTTCATTGCATTTATGTTATTCTACTAGATATTCCTTCTACTCTATTCATGCTAGCTTTAACCTTATTCGAGGAAGGTTGTTTCCAAAGGAGAGATAACTGAAAGTTGGATAGATGAAATTGGAAAAAGAAAAGTGTAAAAAATTGATGTGGCGCTTGGTTTATGAGAACTATCAATGAACCCTAGACTAGTTCACGTATAACTTGGGAGTTCAAACATTTATAAATTTAAATCCAGGTATACAAGCAACTTTTATGGCTTGTGATTTGATTCACGGGTCGTAAAAATGGTTTCGCATTTTGGACCCAAGAATTTAGATTCTTAGTACTTTGGTTTGCGAGTGGTTTTACGGGATGTGGAAGATAGTAGGGGTCATGGTTCATGTTAGGTAGGTGAGATTCAAATGTGGTATTTCTCGGTGCTTGATTTTAATGTTCGGACTTAATAGGTTAAAGAATATTCTATGGATCATAGTTTTTTGGTACGTAGATGACATTCAGACACCTGAAAAATTATCATAACTCTTACGAGAGGGATTCTACAAATTGTACTTCCATATACAGTAGTGAAAAGTGGTTTTATACAAAATTATTAGAGACTTTATTTCAATGCTTGATTTTTATGGACAGGGTCCTACTATCCATAGAAGAAACCATGGACCATAGATGGCCTTCATATTCATTGATCAACACTCTTTACCAGGGTTATTTTAGATATTTTCTATTATTCTCATATTTAAGTTATGTCATTTATATGATATTCCTAAGCCTTATAACTAATTTTGTACTTCTAATTCCACTCATTCACTTTCATTCATTCTATACCCAAACTTCTCTCCTTGTCTTCTCTCCCAAGGCCAGTTCTTCATCAAAGTAGGGTTCTGAGGATGTAATACATTTTTATAGGTTCCAAGGCTAAATTTCACCTGAGCTATGTAGTTATGCATTCATGGATTCCTTTCATCCATGAAACCCAAAATAATTCTCTACTTTTTTATGAAATTTCAATTGAAGAATCTAGAGTTTTGATAATCTAACATTTAGTTCTATTCGGAAGGAGGTGTCATGGTGTATGCTATTCGCAGATGACATAGTACTAATTGAAGAGACTCTGGCTTAAGTTATTGATAGATTGGAGGTTTGGAGATATACTTTGGAATCCAAAGGGTTCAAACTAAGTAGGACCAAAATAGAAAACTTGGAGTGTAAATTCAGTGTTGCAAGAAATGAAGAAGACATTGAAGTAACACTTGCCACTCAACCTATTTCAAAGAGAAAAATCTTTAAGTATCTTGGGTCTATCATCCATAGTAGTGGTGATATCGATGATGATATGACACATCATATTGGGGTAGTATGGACAAAATGGAGGCTTGCCTCTAGAGTATTGTGTGATAAAAAGATACCACCTAAACTTAAAGGCAAGTTTCATAGAATGGTGGTTAGACTGTTTCTGCTACATGGGGTGGAGAGTTGGTCAATTAAAACCTCACATGTTTAGAAGATGCAAGTTATGGAGATAAGGATGTTGAGATAAATGTATGGACATATCAGGAGTGATAAGATTAGGAATGAGACCATTCGAGAGAAGTTAAAGGTGGTACCTATGGATGACAAGTTGAAGGAAGTGAGACTGCGATGGTTTGGACCTATTCAGAGAAAAAGTACCAATGTTCCGTTAGGAGGTGCAAGAGGTTGGATTTAGGGCTTGCATCGAGTGATAGAGGTAGACTGAAGAAGTATTGGGGGGAGGTGATCGACAAGATATGGGAAAACTTAATTTCACCGAGGATATGACCTTAGATAAAAAGAAGTAGAGGTCGCGTATCAGGGTAGAAAGTTAATAAGCTAGTAGGGGTAGGTTGATATATGGTCTTGTGATATAGTAGGTTAGTAGGATTAGTCGTGTCTTTATATATTATGTTGTCATTATTTGTCTTTTATTTATTACTTTGATCATATTTACATGCTATCATTTGCTTTTCATTATTAGTCATTTTCCTTTTTTGCTTTCTTTTTTTTTCTTTTTCCATATCTAGTGTCTTTTGCTTGTGGGACTCAATTTTTTTATATGAGGATTTTCAGAAATAACGTCTCTATCTCTATGAGCTAGTGGTAAGATCTTAGTACATTTTTCTAATGACCGGATTGTTCATGTAACACCCCTCATATTTTTAGTACTAGAAAACTAAAAGACAGAAAGTTTATGATGATCAGGGGTTACGACCTAGTTTATGGCCCGTATGCTAACCTATGAGCCGTAGGTGGTGTCGAGGAAAGTGCCCAGTGAAGATGGAAAATTGAAGGATTTCTGGAATGTGACTCACAAATTAGCAAATGAGTCTTATGTTCTCCCATGACATATAGGTAGGTCTCGTAGGTGGAGGCCCTAAGGAACCAAAATTTGTTTATGTTTGGGGGATTCCTACGAAGGGTGCCGTAAGTGTATCTATGAGTCGTACTACTTGTTCGTGAATTTAAAGATGCAATTCAAGTAGCTCATTTTTGTGACACCCTGATCTACAAGTCAAGTTACGAGTCATAAGCATTTCAATGACCCATAAGTGGTGTTCCATCGACGGCTTCGACAATTTAATGAAGGGTGTTTTTAACTTTTTCAATCCATTTAATGTCCTAAACTGCTCGTCTTTGCTATTCTAACTACCCTAACCGACCTAACTCTTATAAAGTCCTATTCCCAAGTTATTCAAAGCTTTTAATTCTCAAAATTATCTCAATGATTTTCAATAATTCTCTCTCTAAGTCGAGGGTTCCATTGAAGAAAAAGCTTGAAGGTTTACTGAGGAATTCCAGATTTTTTTTCCAATTCTAAAGATTCTACTTGAGGTAAGTAGGGGTTCATTCATGAATTAGTTTCATCCATGAAGCCCATTCCAAAATCTCCCTTTTTATCAAAACTCATAATGATTTCTTATGAGTTAATAAGCTATGATTCCTAATGCATGAATTATGAGTCCTACACGATGATTATGACTAGTTAAGCATGAATTATGATAAATTTCATGATGTATATGATTTTCAAGATAAAGTATGTGATTTCAAATTATGCATAATTAGGGCTTAATTATTTGATGTGGGTTCTTTTTTAATGATTCTTTTAATTGCATGTTTTCTCTATGAATCCTAATCAATTACATGACTTTGACTCAAATGTCCATAGACCCACACTTAGCCCTAGTCTCTTATGATAAAGTTCAGTATTTAATGTCTATGATCTCCATTATGAAAAGCATATTATAAATAATGATGATGATGATATTATGATGACAATAATGTATATGAAAGATATGAGGACACTAAGATAAAGAGAGTGATGAATATCCTAATGAGTATGATGATGTTAAGGTGGGAATGTCCACTCACACTATGATAAAGCAAGTAAAAAGGGATTATTCTTATAACATGGCATTTTATAAAAGACTTATGATGATTATATGATTTTTAATCAAGTATAAGCTATGTCGAAAGCTATGTATATGTATGTTTTATGCATTTCTGAGATATGACTTAGCACTGAGAGGGCTTTGGTAGATACCATGGTGTCATAACTATGTGCCACCATAGGAATGATGTTTATGTTTTATGCCTGAAATGTGTGCTAATGGATCCAATTTAGCTTATATGATGGATACTCACCATGCTAGGTAAAGCCTAAACGGTAGGGTCGAATGATGGGCTCTCACCATGCTAGGATAGAGCCAATCGGGTGAGGATTAAGTTTAGACTCCTCTTGGTTCAATCTAGAGTGAATATTGGGATTCCATGTAATAGCCCACATGGTCTTATAAATGTCAGTTATGGTCTTACTCCCACATATGTATATGTATATGAATGATTTATGATGCTTCTTCTTATGATTTTTAAGTGGCATTCCCATGCATATTCTGTCCTTATCTTTTTGTTATAATTATGCATATTGATATCATTGTGATGTCCTTTGATTCATGGCTTACCTACATACTTAGTAATTTATGTGCTAACGCATACCTCTTAGCCTACATGACTTAATCATGTATGGACGGACGATGAAAAGATTACTCTATATTGAGGCGAGCATTCAGATTCCTAAGCTTGAAAACTTGTTGGTGAGTTCGCATGCTTCGGGAACAAGCCCTAGCTGTTTCTTTTATATTAAGACTTTAGCATTACCTGTTTTGATGTATATCTTGAGGGTGAGCTAGTAAGTTATATGCTAGACCCTGCTAAGATCTATGATGTAGAGGTATTATTTGAACTATGGGTTGATGTATACTCCCCTATGGGAGCTATGATATTTTATTGCTATATACTTCTGCTTGCTAATTCTCTTGTGTATGCTTATTTTACCTTACGAATGCTTATGATATGAACACGAGGCTTGGATGGGATGCCTTCGAGTGTTGCATTCTTCGTGTCGTGACTGTGTCATAGGTCTAGGTCATGACAAAAGTGGTATCAGAGCCCAAGATTTTAAAGCATCCCAAGGAGTCCAACATGTTGTGACGAGTAGTGTCTTATTTATAGGTGTGAAGTGTGCCACATCCATGTATAGGAGGATATGAGATATTTTAGGAAAACTTTACTTCTTTTGAACTCTATGTCGTGCCTTTTAAGCTTCCATATCCTAACATTTGTCCCTTGGTGTTTTCAGAAATGGCTCCACGACATGCTTTATTGCTAAGGGGAGATAATGTTAATATGAACAAAGCTCCCCAAGTCGCTCAAGTATATGAAGTGTCTACTGATGAGTTTAGGGTCGCGATCACTATGTTAACTCAAGTAGTTGCCTCACCAAAGACTCCTACTCTGGCCCTAAGAATAAGATATTTCACTAGAATAAATCCCTCGTAGTTTCATGGTTCAAAGGTGGGTGAGGATCCACAAGAGTTCTTTAATGAGGTGTACAAAGTGGTGGAGGTTACGGGCTTATCTTTTGAAGAGAAGGCCAAACTAGCAGCGTATTAACTTAAGGGAGTGGCTCAAGTCTGGTTCGCTCACTGGAAGTCCGAGAGAGTTGAAGAAGGTTCTATGGATTGGGAAATGCTTAAGGCCACCTTTCTCGATTGTTTCTTCCCTCTTGAGTTAAGGAAAGCTAAGATGATGGAGTTCATGAACATAAAACAAGGAGGCATGAGTGTGAGGGAGTATGCACTCAATGTCACTAAGTTTTCCAAATTTTCTCCTTCTTTGGTGGCCGACTATAGGGCCCGTATGAATGAGTCACTTTGGATGTCCGATTTGGTGAAGATGGAATGTAAGCCTGCCATGCTCATTAAGGAGAAGTATATCTCTAGACTCATGACATATGCTGAACAAGTGGATAGTGAGAAGTTTCAAAAGATGAGATCAAGGGAGTCCAATAGGAATCGATATGATGGTGGGTTTTCCCATTGTAAGTCTGGTGGTGTCCAATTCCAACAAGGCCAAGGGTCTTCAAAGGGTGCTCCTCAAAGGTTCCGCAAAGGGAAGGGGGCTAATCCTAAGGCTCAAGGTGATATTCTGAGAGGTGGTACTATTCCTCCTAGATGTCCTAAGTGCGAGAGGAACCATGTTGGTGAATGTCTGAGAGGTTTCAATGCATGCCATGGTTGTGGAAAAATAGGGCACAAGATTTCTGAGTGTCCGAATGTTACTAATAAGGGTAAGGAAAGGCATTTCCAAGGTCAAATGGCTCAAAAAGGGCAAGTGCAACAAGGTGCCCAAGCTCAAGGTGGTGATCCACGTGGTAATTGATTCTATGCTTTGCATGCTAGACAAGAAGTTAATGAGGCTCCCAATGTGGTTACCAGTATGTTGAAAGTCTTTGATCATGATGTATATATTTTGCCTGATCCCGATGCTAATATGGCCTTCGTTACTCCTTATATTGCCATAAAATATGAGTCTTTGGAAGTCTTGTTAGAGCCCTATTCAGTTTATTCTCCTATTGATGAGTCAATCTTAGCCAAGAAAGTCTATAAAAGTTGTCCTGTGCCGATCTTACATAAAGTCTTCCCATGTGATCTAGTAGAGGTTGATATGACCAATTTCAACGTTATTCTTGGTATGGATTGGTTGTATGCACCCTACACTTCTACTAATTATAGGACCCGCAGGGTCACATTCCAAGTCCCTAATGAGCCCATCTTAGAGTGCAAGGGAACCAATTATGTGTTCAAAGGTAAGTTTATCTCCTGCATGAAAGCTATGAAAAAGATCTCTAAAGATTGTGTATATCATTTTGTCCAAGTCATGGATGTTGAGTCTTATGTTCCTACGCTTGATTCGGTCCCTATCATAAATGAGTTTCCCGATGTCTTTCCTGATGATTTACCAAGTATTCCTTCAGTAAGGGAAATTGATTTTGGTATTGATCTCATGCTTGACACCAAACCTATTTCTATCCCTCCATATATAATAGCTTGACGGAAGTGAAAGAACTGAAGGAACAACTAAAGGATTTACTTGATAAGGGTTTTATAAGGCCTAGTGTGTCGCCACGGAGTGCTCCCATATTGTTTGTAAAAAATAGAGATGGTTCACTTCGGATATGTGTAGATTATCGGCAATTGAATAAACTAACCATCAAAAACAAATATCCATTTCCAAGCATCGATGACCTCTTTGATCAATTGCAAGGTGCAAGCTACTTTTCTAAGATTATCTGGATATAAACAATTAAGGGTGAAGGAGGATGACATTCAAAACTCGGTATGGTCATTTTGTGTTTTGGTTATGTCCTTTGGACTAACAAATTCCCCTGCCACTTTTATGCATTTGATGAACATGAGCTTCAAACCGTATTTGGATATGTTTGTGATAGTGTTCATAGATGCTATATTGGTCTACTCAAGGGATGTGAAAGAGAATGAAGATCATTTGGGGATTGTGTTGCAAACATTAAGAGATAGACAACTCGTTTCCAAGTTCAGCAAGAGTGAATTTTGCTAAGAGAGGTAGCTTTTCTTGGTCACATTATTTTGAGCGATGGTATTAGGGTGGATCCAAAGAAGACAGAAGCTGTGAAGAATTGGCCTAGACCATTATTGTCATCAGATATTAGAAGCTTTTTGGGTTAGGCTGGATATAGAAGATTTTTTGAAGGATTTTCCTCAATCACATCTCCTTTCACAAAGTTGACCCAAAAGAAGGCGAAATTCCAATGGTCCGATAAATGTGAAAAACGTTTTTAAATATTGAAGGATTGTCTTGCTTCGGCTCCTATTTTGGCATTGCCCGAAGGTTCAAATGGTTTATTTGTATATTGTGATGTCTCACATATAGGCTTGGGTTGTGTGTTGATGCAACATAAAAAGGTTATTGCCTATGCTTCAAGGCAATTGAAGGTGCACGAAAAGAACTATCGGACGCATGATCTTGAGTTATTGGCTATTGTATTTGCATTAAAGATTTGGCGACACTATCTCTATGGGGTACATGTTGATGTATTTACTGACCACAAGAGTTTGCAATATGTGTTTAGCCAAAGCTATTTGAATCTCAGGCAAAGAAGATGGTTGGAACTTTTGAAGGATTACGACATGAGTGTGATGTATCACCCCGATAAGGCTAATGTTGTGGTTGACACATTAAGTCAAGTGTCTATGGGAAGCATGACACATGTTGATAGTGGGAATAAAGGATTGGTCAAAGAATTATACCATTTAGCCTATCTATGTGTAAGTTTGAATAGCCTGCATGATATTGGTGTGTTAATATCTAATGGGGCAGAATTGCCTTTGATGAAAGAAATTAAAGCAAAGCAAGATATGGATCCTACTTTGGTAAAGTTGAAGAAGTTGGTGATTGGAAAAAAGGTAGAAGTCTTCTCACAAGGGGGAGATGGGGTATTGCTCTATCAAGGGCGATTAGGTGTACCCAATATGGATGGACTAAGGGAAAAGATACTTGATGATGCTCATAATTCCAAGTATTCTATTCATCCGAGATCCACCAAGATGTATAGGGATTTGAGAAGTGTATTAGTGGAATGACATGAAGAGAGACATACCAAGATTTGTGATGAGATGTGTAAATTATTAACAAGTTAAGGTGGAACATCAAAGACCTCGTGGTTTGACTCAAGACATTAAGATACCAAATTGGAAATGGGAGATAGTAAACATGAATTTTATCACAGGGTTTCCAAGGACTAGAAAGCAATTCGTTTCCATATGGATAGTCATGGATAGAATGACAAATATAGCCCAGCTTTTGCCGGTAAAGACTTCCTATGGTGCAGAAGATTATGCCAAGGTTTTCATCTAAGAGTTGGTGAAGTTACATGAGGTACCATTGGCTATTATATCTGATCGAGGTTCTCAATCTACTTCTCTTTTTTGGAAGTCATTCCAAAAAGGCCTTGGTACGAAGGTGAAGTTAAGTACCGCATTTCATCCTCATATGGATGGACAAGCCGAAAGAATAATACAAAAATTGGCAAACATGATAAGGGCTTGTGTGCTTGATTTCAAAGGAAGTTGGGATAATCATTTACCTCTTATTGAATTTTCTTATAACAACAATTTCCATTCAAGTATTGGTATGGCTCCATTCAAAGCATTATATGGTAGACGGTGTAGGTCACCGGTGGGATGGTTTGAAGTTGGAGAGATGTCCTTAATTGGATCAGATTTGTACTTGATACTATAAAGAAGGTAAAAGTCATAATCGAAAGGTTAAAGGCTGCCCAAAGTCGTCAAAAGTCATATGCCGATGTGAGGAGGAGAGAACTAGAATTTAGTGAAGGTGATTGGGTATATTTGAATGTTTCGCCAATGAAAGGGGTGATGCATTTTGGTAAGAAAGGAAAATTGAGTCCAAGGTATTTTGGACCCTATTAAATAGTGAAGTAAGTTGGGAAGGTGGCTTATGAATTAAATTTGCCTAGGGAGTTAGCTATGGTTCATCCGGTGTTTCAAGTTTCGATGCTAAGAAAATACTTGGGTGATCCTAATTTTGTTGTTCTACTAAAAGATGTGTCCATTGAGGAAGACTTGACTTATGAAGAAGTACCGGTGTAGATTTTGGACTAGCAAGTGAAGAAATTGAGGAATAAAGAGATGCATCAGTCAAGGTATTATGGAGAAATTCACAAGTTGAAAGTGATACTTGGGAGGCTGAAGTGGATATGATGGGACAATACCTGTACCTTTATCCTTCTACTCAAGTTGAACGCATTTACTACGATTCCATTCCTTTAAAAAATTCTCACAAATGTGTATCCCTAATTAAGTTGCATGCACGCATGATCATGAAACTATTTTTGAATGATATTTGATGTATAAGTTTGATGACTTTATGAAAAGATGATTAAGTTGCATTTTTGCATTTACGTTATGATGATGACCGTATTCCTATTCTATTCAAGCATAATTCTAGCTCATTCGAGGACGAATGATCCCAAGGGGAGATAAAGTAACACCCTTTATACTTTTAGACTTGGAAAACTGAAAAAGATAGAAAGTTTCTGATGATCAGGAGTTACAACACAGTTTATGGCCCATATGATAACCGATGAGCCATAGGTGGTGTCGTGGAAAGTGCCCAGCGAAAATGGAAAATTGAAGGATTTCTGGAACTTGACGCACAAATTAGCAGATGAGCCATATGTTCTCCTATGGCCCGTAGGTAGGTCTTGTAGGTGGAGGCCCTGAGGAACCAAAATTTATCTATGTCCGGGGGCTTCCTACGAAGGGTTTCACGGCCCGTAGTTTACCTAAGGGGCTTCCTACGAAGGGTTTCACGGCCCGTAGTTTACCTACGAGCCATACTGCATGTTCATGGATTTGAAGCTTCAATTCTAGTAGCTCAACTTTTGTGACACCCTGATTTATGACCCATGTTAGGAGCCGTAAACCTTTCCACAGCTCGTAAACGGGGGTTTGTGGATGGCCCTGACAATATTTAATGAAGGGTGTTTCTGACTTTTCCAATTCATCTAATGTCTTGAACTATGTCATTTTTGGTACCCTAATTACCTTAACTGACCTAAATCTTGTAAAGTCCTATTCCTATGTCATTTAAAGCTTTTAATTCCCAAAATTCTCTTAAGGGTTTTCAATAATTACCTCTCTAAATCAAGGGTTTCATCGAAGCAAAAGCTTGAAGGTTCACTTAGGAGTACCAGATTTTCGTCTCCAATTCAAAGGATTCTACTTAAGGTATGTAGGGCTTTATTCATGGATTAGTTTCATCCATGACACCCATTCCAAAACCTCCCTCTTTATCAAAATTCATGATGATTTCTTATGGATTTTTATGATATGATTCTTAATGCATGGATTATGATTCATATATGATGAATATCACTAATTAAGCATGAATTATGATGAATTTCACGATGTATATGATTTTCAAGCTAAAGTATGTAATTTCAAAGTATGCATGGTTAGGGCTTAATAATTTGATATGGATTCCTTTTTAATGATTTTTTTTATTTTAATTGCATGTTTTCTCTATGAATCCTAATCAATGGCATGATTTTGACTCAAATGTCCATGAACCCACACTTAGCCCTAGTCTCTTATGATAAAGTTATGTATTTTATGCCTATGATCTCCATTGTGTAAAACATGTTTTAAATAATGATGATGATGATGACATTATGACGATGATGATGTATATGAAAACTATGATGACGCTAAGATAAAGAGGGTGATGAATACCCTAATGAGTATGATGGCGTTAAGGTGGGAATATCTACCCACACTATGATGAAAGCAAGTAAAAAGGGACTATTCTTATGACATGACGTTTTATGAAAGACTATGATGATTATGTGATTTTTAATCAAGGCCAAACACATATGTAGCCCCTTAGACTTGGCCCTAGATTTGGTTTTGGCACTTCAACTCAACATTGTTTTATTTTAACCCTTCATCTCCAATTTACATATTACATTTTGATACTTCTATCCAAGGAATCAACAAAATGGGGAAGAGTGTACTTCACATGCCATGACATGGCATAAAAGCAAATTAAAAATATATACATAACCCGTCTAACTTGACTTTATTCTTTATTTTGACACTTTATCTTGGCTTTGTTCTATTTCAACTTTTCTATTCATGTAGCTTTTAAATAAAATTACTAATTTTATAAATTTTTTATTTTTATATTTTTTTCATTTTTTTATTTTATAATCAACATTTGTTCATTAGTTTAAAATAATTTTTTAAAGAATTAATAGACAATTTTTTAAATAAATAAATAAATCTTTTTTAGAGTTTCTCTATAATTTAAAAAAAAATTAACCAAGAAAAGTGTATCGATTTTCTTTTTCAAATAACTAATTAAATTAAAGAACATCAAATATTTTTTTTTCACATTCAAGCTTAGATTTAACTCAAATACTAATTCATGTTTTTTGTATCCACACAAATTTGTGAGTTAAATCTACAAAGCTTGAATATGAGAAAAAATAAAATATATGATGTTATTTAATTTATTATTTAAAAAAGAAAACTAATGCACTTTCCTTGGTTATTTTTCAAAAAGAAATATAGAGAAACTCTAAAAAAAAAAATTTAAGAAAGTTGTCTGTTAATTCTTTAATATTTTTTTTTGAAAACTAACGGACCAACGTCGATACTAAAATAAAAAAATACAAAAATAAAATATTATAAAATTAGTAATTGTGTTTAAATGCTACATAAAAAATAAAGTTGGAAGGTTAAAATTGGAACAAAAACAAGATAAAGTGTCAAAATAAAAAATAAAGTCAAGTTAGAGGGGTTGTGTACGTATTTTCAATTGGCTTTTATGCCATGTCATCGCGTGTGAAGTACAATCTCTCCCATTTTGTTGATTTCTTGAATAAAAGTGTCAAAATAGAATATGAAAATTGGAGTTGAAGGGTTAAAATGAAACATGGTTGAGTTGGAGTGCCAAAATGAAATTTAGAGCCAAGTTTAAGGGTCTACATATGTGTTTGGCCCTTAATCAAGTATGAGCATTGTCAAAAGCTATGTATATGCTCTTCTGCAAGTCTGCCCAATTGGTGATTGAACTCTGTGGGGGCTCAAATAGCCATAATGTTGCATTGCCCGTAAGAGAAAATAGGAAGACACGAAGTTACACAACATCCATAGACAGATTCTTTGTTCCCATTACACCCTTGCAGACAAATGCCACATTATATAGGTGGCTATGAGGATCCTCCGATGGTAAGCCCACAAATAGCCTACGGATCTGCAGTATCTAAAGTAACCCACATGAGATTGTGAACTTTGTGTCTTCTGGTAGTGGTGGCAACACAATAGCTCCAGTCACCTCCATAGCCATAGGATTCAGCCTGTATTGATTCCACTATTAAGCATTGGCATTGAAATCTTGAGGCTGTGGAGCAATGTCCTCCAAAGGAGGTGGGTTCTCATTATCAACATTATCAGTGTTGTTCCTATTCAGAGCTACATTGGCCGCGTTGTTAGTGTTATCTTGGGCCATTCTCCTCAACATTTTATGGATTTCTGGATCAAATGGAGTTAAGGGATTGCCTTGACTCCGGGTGTTGGGCATACACTACACTTACACCCTAAAAAGGAACAAAAACAAAAAACAAAAATAAAATAAGGGAACAAAGGATTAACATCTGAATTACTTATGAATTGACTAAGTCTAGTCGTTTTCCCCGGAAACAACGCCAAAATTCTTGATGTCGCCAAGTTACACCTCCTTTTTAGAGGATAAAGCGGTCTCTGTTAAGAAATAAAACCTAACAAAGGTTAGGGTCGAACCCATAGGAAATACGTAGACTCAAGAGAATCAATGATTGTCATTCGAATAGTTAATCGACTTACTTCCCCAAATAGGGGGGAGGGGGTTCTTGCAATAATAGATAAAAAATATAGCTAAACTAACTAGCACAAGAGAGAAGTCACTATAGGGAGAAACTAGGGTATTGTGTTCCCCATGATTCCCCAACTCAGTATCACCGGATAGCCTAATTCTTTTCTAGTATATAGCATGTCGAACGGTAAGTAATGTTCACCAAGCCCTTTGGTCAAAGGTGAGAAGTGAATTTCACTATGCAACTTGGCCCATCTCCATAGTATGTATTACTAACCCTTACCTATTAGTCCCAGTACAACCTCCCCTTAGCCTAGTTTAGTTGATTTGACAAGAACACATCAATCGAATCCTGTTAATTAATCCTTTTTCCTAAACATCACTCCCTTGGTCCAGTCAGTAACACTAGGCGGGTTGTAATGTTGGCCACCATTAGAAAACATGCAAAATGAAGAGAGTTAATTAATACATGCATATACATCTTCCAAGATTTATGAATTAGATTTACTTTGTCAGTTCTTCATAGTTTCCACAACCCTAGTTGTGGATTTAGCTATCATGCTATGTGTAGAGGCAAGAATTATGGATTGAGAAAACATAATTGAACACTTACACAATAAAATTAAGAATAAGCAAATCGAACTTCTATGAGAATCATAAGCTAAAAGATAAAATTCAAACACAAGTGTTCTCAAAGACTCTCCAATATGATCTCACAATTCTCTCTCTAATTACTGAGTTCTCTGAGTACTAGATGAAAACATCTTTAAACTTATGAAAAATAAACTAAAACCTTATTTATAATAAGTAAAATACAAGTCCTAAATAAAATAGGAGAACTAGTCGGCACACCATACGAAAGGGGTTTATGGGCCATATTTTATTACACGACCCGTAATTGGGGTCTCATACTCTGTTGCTACAAATTTGAACTTCAACTCTATGACACCCCTCTATAATTCATAAAGTGGTTTATGACACATAAAGGGGGTTTCATCTGATGAACTTCAAAAAGTCCTAATCTCTGATCCTCAGGGCACGAACCATCTTCTATGACTCGTAAAACCTTCTACGGCTCATTTGCATGTTCGTAGAATAAACTTCAGAAAATAGCCCCTCATTAGTATTGTTCACAAAACCACCCTACGGCCCGTAGAATCATCTACAACTCGTAAAGGGTCTCGTATAACAACAAAAATCAGCAACTTCTGCACTTTTTCCCAAAATCAAGGCCAACCTATAATCCTGCAAGTATTGACACAAAAACACATAAAACCAACTAACATCGCATTGAGAACACATAATTCCATGTTTTAAGCGTCAAAAGTGTTGTATTTTGCAGCGTATTAACACCTTAAGTTGTCTAGAAGCATAGGCAACAACTTTACCCCTCTACATCAATACGCATCCCAATCCCATTCTCGAAGCATCGGAGTAGATAATGAATCCATCCATCCCATCAGGCAAGGTCAACAATGGGGCAGTAGTCAACCTCGTCTTCAGCTCTTGGAAACTCTTCTTACACCCATCAAACTATTAAAACTTGACCTTCTTCTATGTTAGTCTAGTCAACGGTGTGGATGTGGAAGAAAATCCTTCAACAAATCTACGGTAGTAGCCAGCAAATCCCAAGAAACTTTTTATATATGTCAGAGAGGTTGGTCTTAGCAAGTTCTTAACCACCTTAATCTTTTGTGTATTCACTCGAATACCTTCTCTCGAAACTATATGGCCTAAGAATAACATAGACTTGAGCTAAAACTCACACTTCGAAAACTTTGCATATAACTCATTATCCCTGAGCGTCTGCAAAACAATTCCGAGGTGATTGGCATGCTCCTCCTCACCTCTGGGATGCACTAAAATATCATCAATAAACATGATGACGAATACGTCAAGATACTGTAGGAATACTATGTTCATCAAGTCCATGAAGGCTGCAAGTGCATTTGTCAACCCAAAGGACATTACCAAGAACTCAAAGTGACCATATCATGTTCAAAAAGCCGTCTTTAGGATGTCGCATTCTCTCACTTTCAATTGGTGATAGCTTGATTTGAGGTATATCTTGGAGAAAACAGTGGCACCCTGAAGTTGGTCAAACAAGTCGTTGATCCTCGGAAAGGGATACTTGTTCTTGACTATCACATTGTTCAATTGGTGGTAGTCAATACACATTCTGAGGAAACCATCCTTTTTTCGCACGAATAAGACAGGAGCACCCCATATAGAGATACTCGGCCTGATAAATCCCTTCTCTAGCAAATCTCTCAATTGTTCCTTCAACTCTTCTAACTCTGCAGGGGCCATCCTATATGGCAGAATAGAAATAGGTTGGGTATCGAGGAAAACATCAATTCTGAAGTCAATCTCCCTACCAGGAGGGACTTTAGGCAGATCCTCACTAAATCCATTAGGAAACTTGCTCATGATAGTGACGGGCTCAAGAGTAGGAGGCTCAAAATCATCAAACTTGACTCACATAAGGTGATAGATCCATGCCTTGGAGATAAGTTTTTGGACCTTGAGGTAAAGAATAAACCTAGTCTTCCACGCAACAGAATCTCCCTTCCGCTCAATAACGAGCTCATTTAGAAACTAAAATTTCACTGTCCGGGTTCTGCAATTAACAAAGGCATAACAAATGTGAAGCTAGTCCATGCCAAGGATCACGTAAAAATCAACCATCTCTAACTCAATCAAATCATCAAGAGTATCCCTATGATAGATGGACACCACACAATCTCCATAGATTCTCTCGGCTCGAATGGACTCACCAACAGGAGTAGAAATAGAAAATGGCTCAAGCAAGCACTCAGGAAGGATCTCAAATCTACCAGTCACATATGGCATCACAAAGGAAAAAGTCACACCCGAATCAAGTAAAGAATAACAAAAGAAAGGTAAAGATTCAAAGTATGCCCATCACAACATCTGGTGCAACCTCTTGGTCTTATCGGTTCCCCATCACATATAGACGATTTGTCTCACCACCTGTCCCTAGTGCAATACTTCTCTGGTTACCTTTTGCTGGTGGTGCTATGGTACAGGATTGGGCCTTACTGCCCCACATCAGACACTCCCTCTAAAAATGGCCCGGCTAGCCATAATTGTAGCAGCCATTCCCTCCATATCTACATTCTCCCAAGTGCATCCTGCTACATTTTCCACAAGGTGGCTTCCCTTTAGAGACAAGGGTCACACTTGCCCGTGAACCCTGTGCCCTAAAGTTTGGCTGACCTTAGGGCTCTTTGATCATACATGTGGCTCGGGGCTGGTGCACTAACTGTAGATAGTGCATAGCTAGAGGACCTCTTCTAGAAGTAAGACTTATCTCTCTTACTCTGCTTAGTCTGATTGGGCTCAGGCCGTGCTGACTTGGCCTTTTTACTCAGATGCTCCTCTTTATCTTTCTTCTTATCCTCCTCATTTTGTTGGGCATAGACCATAATTTTAGAGATATCCATACCTAGGACCAGCAATGCCGATTTGCACTATTTCTTCACATGTTTACCCTATCTAGATACAAATTTCCTCATCCTCGCTCTCATATCTTGGACCATCTTTGGGGCATACCTGGGTAACTGGATAAATTTCAGGTGATACGCTTTAACAGTCAACCCCTACTATTTCAGATTCGAACTCCTCAACCTTGGCCTCCCTCAACTCCTGGGGAAAGAAGTGGTCACAAAAGGTACTCTCGAACTCATCCCAAACAGCAGGCTCAACATCCCTACCTTGACTCTCCTCTCATTGATTGTACCAAATATTAGCCACATCCTTAAGCTGGTAGGCAGCAAGCTCAACTCCCTTAGTCTCAGTCGCATGCATGGTTTTCAGCACCTTCCACATCTCCTCAATAATGTTCTGAGGGTCTTCCTCAACCTTTGACCCGATAAAGACTGGAAGGTTCATCCTACAAATGTCTCTTAGTCTGGTGGCAATGGTTGGCTCTTGAGAACTAGAACTAGGAGTCTGTAAACCCCAGTACCTACTCTGAGAAGCTACCATTTGGGTGAGAATATTAATAGCTCTTCTGAAGTCAGCCTCTGTGGTAGGAGCAGGTGGAGCAGTAGGTCTCTCGAGAACACCAGTGGCTTAGGCCGGTTGACCTCTGGCCCTCGTCTCTATCTGGTGAGGCACCTAATGTCCTATAGCCTCCTGCTTATAATGTGTGGTGCACAACGCACCCATAAATAAGAATCTACTAGACATGGCTTCATAGACTCCCTAGGACTCTTGAACTCTGTGCTCTAATACCAAGTTTGTCATGCCTCAGGTGGGTACCCTTGGCATGGCCGACACTTGAAAAACCATTGTTGATTCCCCAAGAGATCCACCTAGCCTCATTGTCACATCAAATCAACAGTGGAAGAAATACATCAAAATAAAAGACATGATAAGGATAAATATAACTCTACTAAAACATAGTTTCCAATGAATAAGTCTAGAAATAGAAGTATTCAATAATCCTCTACTCAATGTCTATGAAACCTCTAATCAATAATCTAGATGCCACCATGAAAAGTCATGAATATCTTAAACTAAAGAAAGAAAATACTAAGTCAAAACATGAATAAAAGGTCTCCTCCGGAAGGTAAGTAGGGCTCACCAACTTTGGGAAATGCACTGATTCGGACCTCAACAATGTGCGGGCTGAAGTCCTTTATCACCTGTATTTGCAACATGAAATGATGCAGGTCTAAATGGACATCAGTTCATGAAATACACTAATAAGTAAAATGGCTCCCAAAGGTAAAGCTCAACTCACTCACCTCGACTCAAACAACTCATGCTCAACTCAATATATGCTAGTTTAAAGTAAATCATACTTTTAAAATAGACTCACTAGAATAAACTCAGTTCAAAATATCTTGCTTAATCAATATTTTCTTCGGTGTTTCTATTAACCGACATCCAATCCCACCACCTTTAGTTTGGTGATACACAACTAAGGCAACATCATTGCCACGCCCATCCTAAACTTGCCAAGGTAAAGGATGATCGACTCTCTCATGAATCCATAATAAATGTCCATCTTTTGGGACATGAGTCGCCAGAACATGTCGTACTACCATCCTACACTGGCAACATAATTTTGTGGGTTAGAGTATTATTTACTCGCTCTCATATCGGTGGTCGATACTCATCCCAAGACTAAAACATGTTCAATTAATCAATAAACTCAATTCTCAATGCTCAGTCAATCAACTCAATTCTCAACCTCGTTAGGTTATCTCACCTCAATTTCTCATCAACTCAATCAATCAATGAAGACAATCAGACTCAACTCAAACTTAAACAGTCATTCAAACCTGCTCAATTACACTCATCATGTAATGGAGGCAAGAATACGGAATAGTGTGTGTGATGAAATCGATAATGCTCAAGTTACTCAACTCAAATAATCAAACTCAAACCTCAATTCAGTCCATCGGAGAATTTCATAGAATTATACAATTTAGGGTTCAAGCTATCAATTATAAAATACATACGTCAATCACATATCTATGATCATGCAATACAAAAATTATCTCATGTAACATCATTAGACTTCATGATAAATGCAGGGATTCAGTAATTTGATGATAGAATTTTCAAAACTCAATTTTGTTTCTCAACTTTGACTCAAATAAGTGAAAGGGGCATGTAAACAAACGTAATTCCACACTTTAGTAAGACATACATACCGGGAAATAGAGTAAACAATCAAACTTCAATTAATCCTCGCTCTTGAACTTGAAACCCTCGCTCTTCTCCCTCTTCTAGTGTCCTCAAGAAATCCCTAAGCGTGAAGATACCCTTAGGATTTTGTTTTAGGACTTTAATTAAGCCCAAAACATCCAAGGGTTGGATTAAAAGTGATAGGAATAGAAAAAAATGGATTTTAAGGTATATACGTTAAAAAAGCAATGGGAGATTTTGGTCAAGAATGCAATGTTGATCTTTCAAATTCACCCATTGAAATGGATTTTGCCCACAATGATCCCATTGATGTAGCTGTTGGTGAACCTTCAAAAGAAGTTGATATTTCTGAACCGGTTGCCAAGGTTGTTAAATTTATGATACATTAATTTGATCTAACTTTTCACCTCATGCATTAATGTATCATATAAATTTATATAACATAATGATGATAGAATTAAAAATCAGGAAGAGTTGGATGATGCAAAAGGAAAACGAACTGTCATAGTTCATGCTCATGCCCCTGTTGAATCAATTACTCAAAAAAATGAGATGGTAATCACACCCCTAACTTCTTAGTGCATTTTGATATTGAGTACAAGATACAAATAGTACATATCTAGATACATAATTGGCTGAAGTAAATTTATTTCGTATCTTATACACAATTATTGATATAATAATTGTGTACTTTATACATCAGTTCCTTATACAATATTTTGTGTCACTATTTATTTTGTCTCAAATACTTGAGGTCATTGTGTACCCATCTTTGATGTATTGATACAATTTTTTGCATAAATCAAGCAATTTTTGTCTCTCCTCTATGTTGTAGGGGAAAAAATGAACTGTGTAAAATATTGTCTCAAAGACAGCAAGAAGGAGTACAAAATGACTTCAAGTATTTTTTTTATCTAATACAATGTCATTGATACAATAATTCTTCAATGCAGGTTGTTGATCCATCCACCAATCAACAATAAAAGGAGAATGTACCAGCACTCCCAACCCTACCAACCCATAGCGATGTTCCAGTCGACTCAATCCACGTACGCAACTTAATATTGTAACTCACCGAATATATAAATTTCAAGAATATTCGCACAAAACTTGAGAACTTGAGGACCATCACTTGTATACTCACTTAATTCGAGAACCAACATATAGACTCTGGGGACTTTAGTTTGGGGACTTTGGGAACATGAGAACTTCAACCTTCAAACCTGATCAAATTTGGAAACGTCAAGCATGCCATCGAAGAAACTCATATTCCATAGGGCTTTGCCCCCCATAAGGAATCAAGTAGGGGCATATAAATTTTTAACACTCATTCAACTAAACTTAGAATATAATTCCAAGCGCCTACGTACCTCAATGAAGAGGATCAAGTCACAACGTAGTTCTTGGGGGAGTGTTATTTTTAGGGTGTTGTACACAGTTTATACTCTTGCGGGCCAGGAGTATCATGCATTTTTATACCCAAATTTCAAGGAGCATAATTTTCCTCAAGGATAGTACCTCTTAATGAATTTTGCATTTATAGGATCGATCCTTATGTCATCTGCATCGACAAGCTTGTAAGCACCATTTGAGTATACATCTTGCACTACATATTGTCCATCCCACTTTGAGGTGAATTTTCCCCCAGACTTATATGAAGTGATAATGGGCCTTCTTAATACGAGAACTTGGTCCCCAACTTGAAAACACCTCGAGCAAACCTTTTTATTGAAAGCACGTGACAAACAAGCTTGATAACATTCTAGATTTTGCTGGACTTCTAACCTCTTTTCATCAAGTGCTTCTAAATCCGCAAGACGTAGTCGAGCATTTTCTACCTCAGTAAGCCCTTCTTGGATAGCCAGTCTTAAGGACGGTATTTGACGCTCAAGTGGAAGGACCACTTCAACTCCAAAAGCAAGTGAATATGGGGTTGCTTGAGTTGGTATACGATATGTCGTCCTATATGCTCACAAGGCTTCTTCCATTCTTTCATACCAGTCTCGTTTGGACTTAGAGATCACTTTCTTCAAAAGATTGAATAGAGTCTTATTTAATGCTTTGGCTAGACCATTGGCGATAGCATGATACGCAGAAGATTTTCGCTACTTAAAGCCAAAGAGATCGCACATTTTATTCATCAACTTGTTATCAAATGGCTTGCCATTATCTGTTAACATGTGTCATGAAATGCCAAATCGGTAGACAATGTTTACTCGAATACAGTTTGCAACATTCTCCTTCTTAACTTCTTTAAGAGCTACAACTTCAGCCCATTTTGAGAAGTAATCTGTCGCAGCCAAGATGTACAATTGTCCACTAGAAGATTTTGGCAGTGGTCCAACAACACCCAGTCCCCAAGCATCGAATAGCTAAGATGAAATAGTCGGGTGTAAAACTTCAGGCGGTTGATGTATGAAGTTGGTATGGAATTGACAAGCTTTGCACTTTCGAGCATAAACCAAGCAATCTTTTACCATGGTTGGTCAATAATACCCCATTCTTGTTATGTGAAAGTGGAGCTTTGGCCCGGACTGATGTGATCCACACACTCTTAAATGTGCCTCTTGCAAAGCCTGAGTCACTTTTTCCTCCCCCAAACACTGCAAGAGCATTCCCTCAAATGATATCCTATACAATGTGTCCTTGTAGTAGAGAAAATGAGGTGCCCAACGATAAATGTTAGTTCTTCTTTTTAGCATCTTGTGGAAGTATCTTATAACATAATTAGTCGATGATAAGTTGTCGTCAGTCCTCTTTATGGGCTTCAGAAACTTCGATACATGCTCAAGCTTATTCTCTATATGCTCGTCTTCATCCAACAATGGTACTACCCATTTTTGGTAGATAGTAACTTGCGTCTGATCAAGAAAAGTTAGGGTTGAGGCTAGAGTAGCCAACGCATCCGTTGTTTTATTTTCCTTCCTTGGCACATGTTGGAGGATCACATCTCCAAATCCCATCAACCTTTGGGCATGAAAGTGATATGAGCGCAGCTCAGGCGTCCTGACCTCATAGGTTCCTAAGAGTTGTTTAATCACAAATTGAGAATCACTAAAAACTTGCAACTACAATTCCTTCATGTCAATGGCCATTTCGAGTCCAAGTATTAATGCTTGATATTCTGCAACATTATTTCAATGTGAAGGAGAATGGTAAGACCTTTCCTTGTAAAGTGACAAACACTACGCCTGCACGAGCTCCACCATGATGCGCAGCCCCATCAAAGTACATTTTCTAAGGGGTCGGATCTGGATGGCCATTGCATCTTCATCAGGAAGCTCATCAGTTGATTCACAATCATCTGGTATAGGATGGTCCACCAAAAAATCCACTAATGCTTGTCCCTTCACAGCCTTTTGAGGGATGTACACAATCTCAAATTGTTTGAACTGAAGGTACCACCTTGCTAGTCGGTCACTAAAGATTAGTTTTGACATAACAAATTTGATGGGATTTTCTCTAGTAACAAGATGGACAATATGAGCTTGAAAATATTGCTTCATCTTTTGAATCGAAAAGACCAACGCCAAACACAACTTCTCGATTATTGAATAATTCAGCTCATTTGGTGTCATCATTCTACTCAAGTAATAAAGGGCATTTTCTTTGTCTTCATTATTTTCTTGGGCTGGTAAAGCTCCCACAGACCTTTCTTGTGTCACAATACAAAGTATCAGTAGCTTTCCAGGTATAGGAGCTGCTAAAATCAGAGGTTTCACCAGATATGCGTTGATACTTTCAAAGGTTTTGCTACATGTTTGATCCCACTTGAAAGGGACACCTTTCTTCATGAGTTGACTGAATGGTTAGCATTTTCAAGCTATATTCAAGATGAACCTCCTCAAGTAGGCTAATTTTCCCTGGAGACCTTTCAACTCATGAATGTTTCGAGGCTCGGGCATCTTTAAAATTGCATCGACTTTGGCTTGATCAATCTCAATTCCTCGATGTCGCACGATGAAGCCAAAAACATTCCAGAAGCAACCCTAAAGGCACGCTTTAATGGATTCATCCTCAGTTGATATCTTTAAAGTTACTCAAACACCATTCTCAAGTCTTTCAAATGGTCGCTCCTTCTTTTTTACTTCACTACAAAGTTATCAACATAACACTCAACATTTTTGTCGAGTAAATCATCACATATATTTTTCATAGCCCTTTGATATGTGGCACTAGCATTCTTCAAACCAAAAGGCATCACCCTGTAGCAATAAATTCCTTTAGGCGTACGAAACGTTGTGAGTTCTTCATCCTTTGGTGACATGCAAATTTAGTCATAGCCAGAAGAACCATCCATGAATGTTATTGCCTCATAACCAGTTGTAGCATCAATCATTAGTTCTAGAATGGGTAGTGAGAATTCATCTATAGGGCATGCATTGTTGAGATCGCTAAAGTCAATGCAAACTTGAATTTGGTCATTCTTTCTCCTTACAGGAAAAATCCTTGAAATCTATGTGGGGTATTTAACTTCATGAATAAAGCCCACCTCAATGAGTTTGTTAACTTCTTTCTCGATCAACGGAACCAAGTTCGGCCTGAAGCGTCTTTGAGCCTACTTGACAGGATGAGTGTCGTGCCTGACTGCTAATTGATGGATCGCAATCTTGGGAACCAAATCGGGTATTTCTTTATAGCTCCAAGCGAAGACATCCCTGTATTCTTTGAGTATATTCATATAAGTTGTTTCTTCATCAGCTTCTAGGAAAGCACTTAACTAAATTAGTCTTGGGTCTTCATCAGTGCCAAGGTTAACTTCTTTTAAGGAATCGATCATGGTCTTCACTCCCTTTTCAAATTCTGGTAGAGCATCTCCAGCATCCTCCTCTTCCTGTGGATCATTATCATTGATATATATATATACACACACGATAGAACCAAATAATACCTCCAAACTCTTCATCAATTCTTAGTTGACACAAGGCATTATTCTCAATCTGAGTTGTAACATGACATGAGAAACCTAAGGTTTCTTCATCTTCCTCTCTCTCTTTGGTGTAAACCACAGTGTGAGCCTTCGCCTTTAGTACCTCTTTACATGAAACTATGAGTTCCACTAGTCGCTTCATCCCCAAAGGAATTACGCTTTCGAAATCCTTTTCGATCATAGGTGAAGCAAGCATCGTTACTCTTAGGAAACCTCTTTGATGCTTATGATTATTCTTCTTCAATAGAACCTAACCTCTCTAATACAGAAGTTCATGCAATACGTTTTCCAAGTCGATCAAAGAAAGAAGGTTGTATATTAGAAGAAGCACACTCATCTTCTGGATATTGTTATTGCTTGTCCTTCTTATGGAGATACGCACTGGTGGTGGTAGTCTATAACCTAAACCTTTACGTGCTTGCCTAGTTGGGCCCTCCGATGGGAGTTTTCCTAGCCTAGACAGCTCATCAGGGTTGTACCCAGCCTTTGCAAGTAACTTGTAAGCATTTGAACCAAAGCCTTCTATAAGTTTTGTGGGGAGTGATGTATCTTGTGGCGGATTTTGAGCCACAAAATTTCCCAAGAGCTTTGAAGATAAGTTTATTGTATCGATCCATTTGATAGGAACAGTCAACCCTCCTAGTACATTCCCTTGTACATCAGATGATTGACCCTCCTCTTTCTTCACCTTTGGGACATAACGGAGTGTAGGGGATGGATTTCTTTTCGAGGACATGGTCTTCCCTATATTTAGACAAGTACTAGGCTCCCTATATCAACTTTGGCCCTTTCAATGGACGCATTGATTTCTTCGCCTATCAGACTTGGTCGGTTTGACACCCTCAAGCTTTTCCCCTTTCATTATATAACTCTTCAAATAAAACTTGCATCGGTAAAATGTGACTCCACTTCAGTGACAGGATTATTGTGAGCAACTATTTTCCTTTCATTTCCATCTTTGAGGTACTTCAAACATTGATAGTAAGAAGATGAGACAATTTTATTATCGTGCACCCAAGGCCTATATTACATGAAGTCTTTGCATCAATCACATGCATCCATGCACTTGATCGCAAATTATCCATATGAATATCTAGCTTAATCGAGCCTATAGACCTCTGTTCCCCTTTATTAAATCCTTGTATCAACAAGCGCTTTTCGCTAAGCTCTTCAGTTGTGATGTCAAGCTCTTTCAACATATAGATGGGTAGAATGTTGACCCCAGACTCTTCGTCTATCAAAGCTCTATTTATCCTCTTCTCTAGCATGTGGCCCACCATGTACGAAGGACGATTTTGTAGAGTTTCACCAAATAGAAGATCCTCGTCTGTAAATGTGATCTTTGTGTCACATGCATGTACTTCTTGAAAAGAGGGTTCCACAGACTTTTCAGAAGATGGCGAAGATGCCTTTGATGGAATTTCATGCACCACTTCGTATTTGTTAGCAGGGGACACCTTTGATGAAGTTCCACTCATTGTTTCTGCCTGGTCAGCAATGAAACATGATTCCTCGACATTGTCTTGAGGGGTCTCCACACAGAACCAACTTGGTAAGAATTCCCATAAAGTCACAGGACGATGCGGTTCCACCTTTGCCCCTTTGGATGCCAGACCAACTTTTACTTTCTTGCTTTCTTCACTACCCTATGTCTTATCGATTGTTCAAGTGATTCTTTTTGTGGACTTTTCTTTTTGCGTCTCTGCCTAGTCATGAGAATCCAACCTTCATCATTATCTCTATCAATTTGGATTTTTCTTTCTCTAATGGCCCTTCTTCTTTAGGTGTACATATTTGGACTGGATCAAGCGAGCCGAACATGATAGAGATTTTATTAGATGTTGCCTTTCCATCATCAAGGACATTCTTCTTTTCATTAACCAATTGCATAACCTTGTCTTTGAAGACAAAATACTTTTTAAGAGGGTAACTTACGAGTCCATGATACTTACAATAATTTGGGTCATCAGCCTTCCCAACATCATTGGGTCATTTCATCTCTGGCAACTCAATGAGCTTTAGCTCTACCAATTCCTCAAAAATTTCAGGAACATCAGAATCCAGAAAAGGGTATTCCTTTTCTTGCATCTCTCTCAAGGTTAGCATTCAGTTTGAATGCTCTTGAAAAGTTGTCTTTACACTTTGCTTCCTACTCTCTTTCATAGTAAACTTCATTGGAGACATATTGACATTCATGGATTATTTGTTGTCATTCCTAGGCATGACATTTCTCCATTTCTTGGGTTCCTATTTATCCTTTCCTTTGCGAGAATCATGAACAAGCATTCTATCTTTTTCGGCAAAAGACATGCTCAACTCCGTATCATAAGCACGAGCCGCTAGATCTTCATAAAAATTAGGTTTGATCCATTGTAGGATGTACAGAATCCCCCACTACATCCGTTAGATACATATTTCTATAGCAAAAGCTTCACTAAGTCTGACTTTGAAATTAAGGCTCATGTTCCTCCGTCGATTTATGTAGTTGATGAACGGTTTATCCTTCCTTTGGAGAGTATTTATGAAATCTACCATGATCACTATGCGCCTTGTGCTATAGAAGTGATTAAGAAACTCATGCTCTAGTTGCTCCCAACTGTAAATGCAATGAGGATCAAGATCTATGTACCAATCAAAGGCATTTTCTTTCAAGGAGCGGACGAATTGTATGACGAGATGGTCTCCGTAGATTCCAGCATTATTACATGTCTCCACAAAGTGTGCAACATGCTGCTTTGGATTTTCTTAGCCTTCGAATTTCTGAAATTTAGGGGGTTGATAATCGACAGGTATCTTGAGGCAATCAATCCTTGCAGTGTAAGGCTTAGCATACGTATGGGAAGACCTTTTGGAGACTTCATAGTTGTCTTTAATGGTTCCTTTAATGAATTCCTTTAATTGATCAAGTGGGATCACTCCCTCGGCAAAAATTGGTAGCTCCTTGCTAGTCAGTGCTT
Source organism: Solanum rostratum (assembly GCA_029948455.1). NCBI lineage: Eukaryota > Viridiplantae > Streptophyta > Magnoliopsida > Solanales > Solanaceae > Solanum > Solanum rostratum. The sequence continues at coordinate 21,016,326 of CM057049.1, forward strand.
GCTTCATAGGACTTTCACTCTCTTGAATCTCAATACCCTTCCCAAGTACATGGCTAGAGTCCCCATCTAGTAAGTCGTCTACCCTATCCATCAACTTATCGATGCGAGTCTCTTGGCATTGTACATGCTTGGTCAATCCTTCAATCATCTTTACTAGATTTGCAAATTGCACATGCTTGGTCAATCCTTCAATCATCTTTACTAGATTTGCAAGTTGTTCCTCTGTGGATGAAGCACTATTTGTTGTCGCTTCCATGACTGTTGGAGGCATTGAAGAGTAGCATGGATTATTATAGAAGTTAATCTTCATAAGGCTCACATTACGTGATGCATATGGAGAAGATTCATTGGATGAATCCTGGTTTTTCTTTGCACTAGAGTTCTTGGAACCAGAGACCTCAAGTAGAGCCAAAGTCTGTTTAATTTTCTCAGCAACACTGCTTTCTCTTTCTAAAGCATTTGTAGAGGACCTCTCTCCCTTTGGGGTTGAAGATCCAAAACTAGGAGTTGATGCGGATGACACTCGCGGTGTTTGTTGTCCCAGCGTAGTAGCTTTTCTTATTGTAACAGCTCCAATGCTTCCAAAAGTGACACCCAAGTTTCCCTCTACTTTTACAAAGAACTTGGAATCAGCAGATTTGGAGGATGTTGATTAGGAGAACTTCTTGTAAGCCATTTCGATGTTCTTTGATTCTTGAAAAGTTGGGATGAGAGGTAGAGATGGTCCCACTGGGAGTTCCAGAATTTTTTTGGAACAAATTTTAAAGTGGTGAAAAATAATTACAATCACAAATAAAATATAAACAAACATAATTTTATTCATAAAGGATGTAGGTACAAATTTGTTCCTCCCTTGATTCTTCTCTCACAAGATTTCTCCATGATTCAAGGGTCGTTAGTGGCGTATTTCTCGAATGAAAAATGATTTTGACCTCCTTAAGCCATATCTATGGATATTTAAGATGCTTTTTCAAGGGAATATAATACCCTTTATATAGGCATGAATTAGAGTTTAGAATAGAGTAGCCTCCAAGAAACCCTGACTAAAATAGGACTAATTTTGTAGAGTCCTACAAAATTTTAATATCTACAAATGCCCCCTGCTTCAAGGCTTGTCGGAGTGTAGACTTGATGAAACTCAAAAACAGGACTTGAAGTACTCATTTTTTCCACCTCTTATCCCAACTTTTCAAGAATCAAAGAACATTGAAATGGCTTCCAAGGAGATCTCCCAATCAACGTCCTCCAAGGCTGTTGATTCCAAGTTCTCTGCTGAAGTAGAGGGAATCTTGGATGTCACTTTTGGAAGAGTTAGAGTTGTTACAAGAGGCAAAGCTAATATGTTAGGACAACAAACACTACGAGTGTCGTCCACACCAACTCCTGGTTTTGGATCTTTAACCCTAAAAGGAGAGAGGTCCTCTACAAATGCTTTAGAAAGAGGAAGCAGTGTTGCTGAGAAGATCAAATAGACTTTGGCTCTGCTTGAGGTCTATGGTTCCAAAAACTCTACTGCAAAGAAAGACCAGGACTCATCCAATGAATCTTCTCCATTCGCATCACGTAATGTGAGCTCTATGAAGATTAACTTCCATAATAATCCATGTTACTCTTCAATGCCTCCAACAGTCATGCAAGCGATGTCAACTTATGCTTCATCCACGGAGGAACAACTTGCAAATATAGTAAAGATGATTGAAGGATTGACCAAGCATGTGCAATACCAAGAGACTCGCATCGATAAGTGATAGACAGAGTAGATGGTTTACTAGATGGGGACTCTAGCCGTGCACTTGGGAAGGGTATTGAGATTCAAGAGACTAAAAATCCTGTGAAACAAGCATCGACTATCAAGGAGCTGTCAGTTTCTGCTGAGGGAATGACCCCACTTGATCAATTAAAAGAGTTTATTGAATGTACCATTAAGATAAGTATGAAGTCTCCACAAGGTCTTCCCATACGTATGCTAAGCCTTACACTGCAAGGATTGATAGCCTCAAAATGCCTGCCGCTTATCATCCCCTAAAATTCAGCAATTCGAAGGCAAAGGAAATCTAAAGCAGCATGTTACATACTTTGTGTAGACATATAATAATGCTGGAACCTATGGAGAATATCTCGTCAAACAATTCGTCCGCTCCTTGAAAGGAAATGTCTTTGACTAGTACACAGATCTTGAGCCTCATTCCATTGACAGTTGGGAGCAACTGGAGCATGAGTTTCTTAATTGCTTCTATAGCACAAGGTGCGTATTGAGCATGGTAGAACTCACAAATACTCGCTAAAGGAAGGATGAACCTACCATCGACTTCATAAATCGATGGAGGAACGCGAGCCTTAATTGTACAGACAGACTTAGTGAAGCTTCTGCTATAGAAATGTGTATCCAAGGGATGCACCGAGGGCTTATGTACATCCTACAAGGGATCGAACCTAAGCCTTTTGAAGATCTAGATACTTGTGCTCATGATATGGAGTAGAACATGTCTTCCGTTGGAAAAGATGGAATATTTGTTCACGATCCTCGCAAAGGAAAGGACAAATAGGAACCCAAGAAATAGATAAAATTTGTGCCCAGGAATGATAACAAAGAGTCCATGAATGTCAACATATCGCATGTGAAGTTTACTACGAAGGAGAGTAGGAAGCAAAGTGTAAAGACGACTTTTCAAGAGCATTCAAATTGAAAACTAACCTTGAGAGAGATGCAAGAAAAGGAATACCCTTTTCTGGATTCTGATGTTTCTGAAATTTTTGAGGAATTGGTTGAGCTAAAGCTCATTGAGTTGATAAAGATGAAACGACCCGATGAAGCAGGGAAGACTAATGACCTAAATTATTGCAAGTATCATAGACTCGTAAGTCACCCTTTTGAAAAGTATTTGTCTTCAAAGAAAAGGTTATGAAATTGGTTATTGAACAGAATATTGTCCTTGATGATGTAAAGGCAAGCTCTAGTCAAGTCTCTATCATGCTTGGCTCGCTTGACCTAGTCCAAATATGTACACCTGAAGAAGAAGGGCCATTAGAGTAAGAAAAATCCCAAATTGATACAAATGATGATAAAGGTTGCATTCTCTTGACTAGGTGGAGATGCAACAAGACAAGTCCATGGAAAGAATCACTTGAACAACCAATCAGACAAAGGGTAGTAAAGAAAGAAAAGAGGCAGAAGTCGGTCAGGTGTCCAAAGGGGCCAAAGGTGGAAATGCATCACCACCAAAAATCATGATGTCATGTGTCCTTGGGGGAATTCTTACCAAGTTGGTTCGATGTGGAGACCCCTCAAGATAATGTTGAGGGATCATGTTTCAGTGCTGACCAAGGAGAAACAATGAATGGAACTTCATCAAAGGTGTCCCCTGCTAATAAAGATGAAGTGGTGGGTGGAATTCCATCAAAGACATCTCCGCCATCTTCTGAAAAGTCTATGAACCCTCTTTTCAAAAAATACATATATGTGACACAAAGATCACATTTACAGACGATGATCTTCTATTTGGTGAAACTCTACACAATCGTCCTTTGTATATGGTGGGCCACGTGCTAGAGACTAGGATAAATAGAATTTTGATAGACGAAGGGTCTGGGGTCAACATTCTTCCCATCCACACGTTGAAAGAGCTTGGTAACACAACTGAAGAGCCTAGCGAAAGTTGTTTGTTGATACAAGGATTCAATCAAGGGGGAAGAGGTCTATAGGCTCGATTAAGCTAGATATTCATATGGATGATTTGCGATCAAGTGCATGGATGCATGTGATTGATGCAAAGACTTCATATAATATATTACTGGGAAGGCCTTGGGTGACAAGAACAAAATTGTCTCATCTTCTTACTATCAATGTCCGAAGTACCTCAAAGATGGAATTGAAAGGAAAATAGTTGTTGACAATAATCCATTCACTGAAGTAAAGTCACATTTTGCCGATGCAAAGTTTTATGTAAAGATTTATGTTGTAAAACGGAAAAGGTCTGAGGGTATCAAACCGACCAAGTTTGATAGGCGAAGCACCAATGCGGCCATTGAAAGGGCCAAAGTTAATATTTGGGAGCCTAGTACTTGTTCAAATAAGGGGAAAACCATTCCCTCAAAAAGAAAGCTATCCCCTACACTTTGTTATGTCCCAAAGGTAAAGAGAGAGGAAGGTCGATCATCTGATGTATAAAGGAATGTACTAGGCGGGTTGACTCTTCCTATAAAATGGATCTATGCAATAAACTTATCTTTAAAGCTGTTGGGAAATTTTGTGGCTCAAAATCTTCCACAAGATACATCACCCCCCACAAACGTATAGAAGGCTTTGATCCAAATGCTTACAAGTTACTTGCACAGGCTGGGCACAACTAGGCAAGCATGTGAAGGTTTAGGTTGTATCTAACCACCACTGATGCGCATCTCTATAAGAAGGGCAAGCAATAACTATATCACTATAGATGATGAGTGTGCTTCTTCTAATAAATGGCCTTCTGTCTTTGATCGACTTGGAAAACTTGCTGCAAGAACTTCTGTGTTCTAGAGGTTAGGTCCATTGAAGAAGAAGAAGAATAAGCATCGAAGAGGTTACCTAAGAGTAACGATGCTTCCTTCACCTATGATCCAAAAGGATTTCGAAACAAAAATTCCTTCCAAGATGAAGCAACGAGTGGAACCCGTAGTTTCGTGTAAAGAGGTACTAAAGGCGAAGGCTCACGCTATGGTTTATACTGAAAAGCGCGAGGAAGATGAAGAAAACGTAGGCTCCTCATGTCATGTTACAACTCAGATTGAGAACGATGCCTTGTGTCAATTGAGAATTAATTAAGAGTTTGGAGGTATTATTTGGTGCTATCATATATCTATCAATGGTAATGATATACAGGAAGAGGAGGACGCTGGAGATGCTCCACCAGAATTTGAAGAGGGAGTGAAGACCACAATCCATCCCTTAAAAGAAGTTAACCTTGGCACTGATGAAGACCCAAGACTAACTTACTTGAGTTATTTCCTAGAAGCTGGTGAAGAAATGGCTTATATGAATATACTCATAGTATATAGGGATGTATTCACTTGGAGCTATAAATAAATTCTTGGTTTGAATCCCAAGATAGTGGTTCATCTGCAAGCTCAAAGACACTTTAGGCCAAAATTGGTTCTATTGATCGAGAAAGAAGTTAACAAACTCATTGAGGCGGGCTTTATTCTTGAAGTTAAATACCCCACGTAGATTTCAAGCATTGTTCCCATGAGGAAGAAGAACGGCTGAATTCGAGTTTGCATTGACCTTAAAGATCTCAACAATGCATGTTCTAAGATTAATTCTCGATACCCATTCCAGAGCTAATGATTGATGCTACAACTTGTTATGAGGCAATAACATTCATGGATGGCTCTTCTGGCTATGACCAAATTCGTATGTCACCAAAGGATGAAGAACTCACAGCGTTTCGTACGCCTAAAGGTATTTATTGCTACAAGATGATGCCTTTTGGTTTGAAGAATGTTGGTGCCACATATCAAAGGGCCATGCAAAATATATTTAATGATTTACTCCACAAAGATGTTGAGTGTTATGTTGATGACTTGGTGGTGAAGTCAAAAATAAGGAGGAACCATTTGAAAGACTTGAGAATGGTGTTTGAGTTGCTTCGAAGATATCAACTAAGGATGAATCCACTAAAGTGTTCCTTTGGGTTGCTTCTGGAAGGTTTCTTGGCTTCACCATGCGACATCGAGGAATTGAGATTGATCAATCCAAATTCGATGCAATTTTGAGGATGCCCGAGCCTCAAAACATTCATTAGTTAAAATGTCTCTAGGAAAAATTAGCCTACTTGAGGAGGTTCATCTCGGATCTAGCTGAAAGATGCCAACTATTCAGTCATCTCATTAAGAAGGTCGTCCCTTTCAAGTGAGGTCAATTATGTAGCAAAGCCTTTGAAAGTATCAAAAAGTATTTGGCAAAACCTCCAGTCCTAGCAGCTCCTATATTTGGAGAGCCATTGATACTTTACATTGCGGCACAAGAAAGGTCTTTGGGAGCCTTACTAGCTCAATAAAATAGTGAAGGCAAAGAAAATGCCCTGTATTACTTGAGTAGAATGATGACACCAAATGAGATGAACTATTCACCAATCGAGAAGTTATATTTGGCACTGGTCTTTTCGGTTCAAAAGATAAAGCACTATTTTCAATCTCACATAGTCCATCTTATTTCTGGAGAAAATCTTATTAAATTTGTTTTGTCAAAAACAGTCCTTAGTGACCGACTAGCAAGGTGGTACCTTTAATTCTAACAATTTGAGATTGTGTACATCCCTCAAAGGACTATGAAGGGACAAGCATTAACAGACTTTTTGGCTGACCATCCTATACCAAACAAATGGGAATTGACTGATGAGCTTCCTGACGATGACGTGTTGGCCATTGAAATCCAGCCTCTTTGGAAAATGTACTTTGATGAGACTGTGCATCGTGGTAAAGCTGTTGTAGGAAAAGTGTTTGTCACTTCACAATGAAAATTCCTACCATTCTCTTTTACCTTGAAAGAGTGTTGCTCCAATAATGTCGCAGAGTATCAAGTATTAATACTTGGACTCAAAATAGCTGCTGACATGAAGCAATTGTAATTACAATTACAAGTCTTTGGTAACTCTCACTGAGTGATTAAATAACTTTTGGGAACTTGTGAGGTTAGAAAGCCTAAACTGCGTCCATATCATTGTTATGCTCAAGAGTTAATAGGATGTCTTGGAGAACCCCTCCAACATGTGCCAAGAAAGGAAAATAAAATAGTTGATGCCTTAGCTACTCTAGCTTCAACTCTGACCCTTCCTAATCAAACGGAAGTTATTATCTACCAAAAATGGGTAGTACCACCGTTGGATGAAGACGAACATATGGAAAATGATCTTAAACATGTTTTCACAGTTTTTGAAGCCAAAAAAGAGGACTGACGACAAATTATCATCAACTACTTATGTTATGGATACTTCCAAAAGACGCCAGAATGCTTTAATGTTTGAATTCTTGAATTTGTAGAGAAATTTGTGGCGTTTGATCCACAAGCTTTCTCTAGCTTTCTGTTAGAATTCTTGGTGTCCATTCTAAATTATGAAGGCCCCTATATATAGTTGTAGAATGGAGGAGTCATGATAGGATCAGGCTTTCTCCTGGCCAATCACATTTAAGTGACATGGTATATTGGGCTTTAATGAAATGGGCTTGTCATTTTGATATATGGCATGATCATATTGGTTTCTTTGTTTGACTTGGTGTGCCAAGTCGTTTGACACATGGCCTCAAGTGGGCCTCTTGGATGAAGGGATATTGGGCCCAATGAAATGGGTCATCTTTCGTAGCCCAAATAATTGCATTTAGACTTTTAATTAAATCTATATTGTATTGGACTTAATTAATAACCCAATTATATCAATTCACAATATTCATTTTGGACTAATATATTTTGAGTTTAATTTATTTTGAATCATTTTATAAAAATTTACATTTCATAAATTTTAGATGATTATAGTCACATTATGTTGAAAAAATTGTGAAAGATAACTTTATTAGTTGTATGAGTCTTGCAACTCCTTTTACTTCAATTATATGAAAATGGTATGGCAAAAGAAAAGGAGTTTGCTAGCTTAAAACTATGAGATATGTGACTAACAACTTGACTTGGTATTGTGTTTATAGTAAAATTACTTGGAAGGTACAAGCAAACCATATGAGAAAATTTTGGTGCGATTTGTGAAAATGGGAAAAGTAAATTATTATTTACTAACTCTACCAAGGAGGTTGAAGTAAAAAAAATTTAGCTTCAACTAGTGAAAAAGTGAATTGATTTTATTATATCAAGCTCTTTATTCTGAGATATTAATTTTTCTTATTTTGTTGAATTGTGAAAGCACCAATGAATTTGGTAGAGTACAAAAATCATAATTGCAACGATAAATTCAGATCATGAGTAGAAAACACAACATTGTGATATCATATTAATCAATGGTATACCATTTACTAATTGTGTTAAATCTTGCAGATTCATAGACTAAGGCCTAAGTAAGATAAGGGTCTGCAGCACATCGAGGGGGATGATATTGAAGCCCATAAATATTGAGTCATATATGAGGAAACCCAACCTGGTGACTAAAGATCCTATAACCAGGTACAATGGGAAAAACAAATCATATGATGACTTTTTGTGAAATGCATTAATACTGATTTTGTACAATCCCTATGATGTGAGTGAATTATCCTATAATGATTTGTGGAGGTTGAGTCTATAAACTCTAAATGAAAATCTATATCTTGTATGAGTGGGTGTCAAATTATAGGAGCACTCTTGACAGATTTCACTTATGTGAGTATGAAAGTAGGTCGCTTTCTATGAGAATGGGCTTGTTGTCAAAAACACTCATGAAAACCGAGATAATCATAAAGCCGTAATGTGCTGGCTATTAAAGCTTATGTCAACGCCTTGATTATTTCATGTAAGTAGTAATACTTTATTTCCCTGAAGCAGTCATAGTTCAAATGTGAGACCACTACTGACTCTGGAGTTAAGGTTATTGTTTTACTAAGTGGAGGTTCAATGCAGAGCACACCTTCATTACGCATAATAGTCTACCTTCAAATAAATTGGTGAACTCTCTTATTTTAATATTAAAATGAGTGGGAGAATGTTGGTGTATATGCATTTTATTATTAAAATAAAATATTAAGTGCATATGTTAGTAGTATAAATTGTGGTAGAAAATGCTTATTTGTTTTTGTAACTTATATGACCATTAGTTCTTGTAACTCTTATAGTCATTAGTTTCTTGTAACTTATATTACCATTAGTGGCTTATAACTCATGTAAGCACTAACCCATGATCTACCCCATTATGTCTAGTAACTCTTGTAACCTCTAAGGCATAATGCCTCTATTCATTTACCTATATTACTATCTACATTAATCATATTCAAGACAATGATGAATTTCTCATCTATAACTAGTGATGTTTCTTCCTTTATGAAGGGTGCGATATGCAGAGAGAAAAATGTGAAGTGTGGATAAAACATTGTAGTGTGTGGTGAAGTGTGCAATAGTGAAAGAGAGAGTTGAGACAAAGAAAATATTCTAAGTCTTCAACTATATTCACTATATAAAAAAGAGATTAATTTTGTCATGCCCCAGGAGGGTACCCTTGGCGTGGCCGGCACTCAAAGACTATTGCTAGTCCCCAAGCGAACCACTTGGACTCATCGTCACATCATACTCGATAGTGGAAAAAAATGCTCAAGAAACGATTGTAAGGTAAGTAAACCAAGTGTTTAATAACAAAGGAATTTCCAACAAACAAGAGTTTTGAAAAAGCCAATACTCAACATCCTCTACTCAATGTCTATGAAGCCTTTACCTCTAACATCGAGATGGTATCATGACAGGCCATGGCTACCCAACTCAAAGAAAATAGAAGTAACGAATTAAATAAATAAAGGCTCCTCCGAATAGCAAGGAGGGCTCACCAACTCGGAAACTCTAAACTTCAACGGTGCACCTACCGAAGTCCTCTATCACCTATATCTGCATCATGAAACAATGCAGTGCCAAGTGGTGCCAGTACGTGGAATGTACGATATGTAAGATGGCTAAAGAAACAAGTAAGGCTCAGACTCAATCAAATGATTCGACTCAAGACTCAACTCCTCATCTCATGTCTCATCTTAATTAAATAATGCAAGTTTAAAATTTAAAATCATGCTCTTCCTTATCTCATATGTCAACTCAAATAAATGATGCAAGTATAAAGTTTACAATCATGCTTTAAAATTTGACTCACTGTTTAATGCAACTCAATTTGAAAATCATGATAGGCCCAACTCAAGTGTTGCTTGAAAGTTTCTCTAACTGAAAACTCCCCACCACCGAGGGCTTGGGTGGTGTACAATGAAAACACGTCATTACCACATTCGCCCTAAACTTGCCACGGAATAGGGCATCAACCTCAAACTATCTCTCTTGGATCCAAGGAAAATGTCCATCTATTGGGACATGGCTGCTAGAGTTAACTGCATGACTAACCTACGCTGGTAACGTAGTTCTTGGGGTGCCCCTCAATCACCCACTCGGTGCTCAATACTCCTTCCAAGACTAAAATGTGCTCATAGAAATCAACTCAAACTCATCTCTTTGACTCATCTCAATGTGCCAACTCGTTTTTCAATAACTCAACTCAGTGTCTCAATAACTCAGGGCTATCATTTATGTAATGCAACTCATGACTCTAACTCATACCATGCAAGACTCCCAATGCTTTCAGTCAAGAACATCATATTATCCAGACTCAACTCATAAGATAAAATAGGTATTCTCTATATACATATATGAAACAAGAAAAATATACTTTTCGGGTTCAATTCATGGGTTTAGAAGATTTGAATTCATACTTTTTAGTTCAGTACATAAGTAAGAAATACTAAATTTAGGGCTAGAGTATCAAATATTCGAATAACATTCATGTTTCATGATAATAACAATGCAACTCATAAATTGACTCAAGTAAATTCATGAAAACTCCAACATGTACAAGAATTTAAAACTCAAGAAATCACTAGATTTAAAGCATGCGATTTATACTCATGATCATGAATCAAGAAGACGAAAAGGCGCGTGGATGAACATAGTTCAAAGCTTTAGGTAGCCTTACATACCTAGGATAATGTTAACAACAATCTCCCTCGAAAATCTTCTCTTGAACTCCTCAATCTCAATCTCTCCTCTACCTTCCTCAAGCCCTAGTCTTGATGGTTTGTTAGAAAAGGACTTAGAATGGGATTTTAGAGACTTAGAAAAGACCTAGTCTTGGTCATGTACTGAGTTTAGGAGGTTTTAGGAGTGGACCATAATGCCCCTCGTAAAATTTAGAAATTTTCAGCTCGGAAAAGGCCCAATTCGGGACGCGGACTGGTCGCACACTGTTTATTTTCAGAAAAAGTTTCTGAATGAGATTTCTCAATCCCATCAAAAGATTTTAAAAAAATAAGTGTTGGTCCGTGAAACAGGCGCAACACTCTCCTATCCCGCATCAACACTGTTTTGCGCTTCAGATCAAAAAATTATCTTTTGATCGGATTGCTCTAAAATCGACCAAGACCATCTTTCCACTCAATGTTTTGTGTTGATCACAAATCCGGCCTCGGATTTTCCATAAGAACATCGGAAGATACATTACGTGCATACCCTCCCTCTAGGGATATTTTGGTAATTTTACTGGGCGTTACATCATCTCCCCCTTGGGATTATTCGTCCTCGAATGATGAGTAAAGGTGGATATCAAGGCACGAATAAACTCAGGACTCATCTCAATACTCGCTCAACAACTTAAACTCTTGACTCCTCCTCAACCTCAATCAACTCTACTCAGACTCAAGAATTGACAATCAACTCAAGAAAAGGTAAATCAATTTAGTCAAGGGCAAGGAATTTACCTTCGACGTTCTTATCATTTGGCACGAATAGGTGCGGATATTTGGTCTTCACCTCTTCCTCATCTTCTCATGTGGCTTCCTCAAAGAATTGATTTCTCCACAAGACTTTGACTGAGGCTATCTTTTTGTTCCTCAATTTACGAATATAACGATCAAGGATTTGGACCAGAACCACTTCGTAAGACAGGCTATCCTTTGCTCCATTGCTATCAACAGGGATCACCAAGGCAGGATCTCCCAAGCATTTCTTCAACATCGACGCATAGAATACCGGATGGACTCCATCTAACTCGAAAGGCAACTCTAACTCATAACCAACCTTCCCAATCCTCTTTACAATCTGATACGATCCAATATAGCATGGACTCAGCTTTCCCTTCTTCCCAAATCTTATGATACCATTCATAGGTGACACTTTCAAGCACACCCAATTATTTACCTCGAACTGTAAGTCTCTCCTCCTCAAGTCGGTATAAGATTTCTGGCGACTTTGCGCAGTCTTCAACCTCTCTCTAATGACCTTAACCTTCTCCATTGATTGATGGAGTAGATCAGGCCCAATCAACTCTGCTTCTCCAACTTCAAACCACCCAATTGGTGATCTATATCATCTCCCATACAAGACTTCACTGGGAGCCATCTGAATGCTGGCATGATAACTATTGTTATATGCAAATTCAATCAATGGTAGGTGATCATCCCAATTTCCTTTGAAATCAAGCACACGGGCTCTCAACATATCCTCTAATGTTTGAATTGTACGCTCTGCCTGCCTGGCCATCCATCTGTGGGTGAAAGGTTGTAATCAGGTTCACCTTAGTACCCCATCCCTTTTGGAACGATCTCCGAAATTGGGAGGTGAATTGAGCTCCTTTGTCCAAGATGATGGACAGGGGGACTCCATGCAACGTCACAATCTCTTGGATGTACAAATTGGCATACTCCTCTGCAATATTAGTCGTCTTGACTGCCAAGAAGTGAGCTGATTTAGTCATCCCGTCCATAATCACCCACATCGAATCATGCTGCCTTCGGGATCTCGGTAGGCTAGTAATAAAGTCTGTGTTAATCATTTCCCACTTCCATTCTAGAATCTCAAAGTTCTTCGCCAATCCACATGGCCTTTGATTCTCAACTTTCACTTGCTGGCAATTCGGGCACTTTGAAATGAACTCAGCAATATCCCTCTTCATTCCACTCCACCAATAGACCTCTCAAGTGGTGGTACATCTTTGTAGAGCCCAAATGAATGGAATATCTAGTGTTGTGGGTTTTAGCCATGATTCTCTCTCGAACACCATCAACATCAGGGACACATAACCTACTCTGGTATCTTAATACCCCATCTCCCCCTTTGGAGAAGACCATCACTTTTTGTTTGTGGACAACCTCCTTCAATTGGAGTATGAGAGGATCTCGATCTTGCTTCTCTTTTACCTCTGCTACTAGGGATGATGTAGACCCGCTCTGAAAATTGACTCCTCCCTCATCATTCTCCTTGAGTTGGACTCCCAATCGAGCCAATCTATGCACTTCCTTCACTAGCTCTTTCTTTTCTTCCTCAACATGGGTCGTACTACCCATAGATAACCTGCTAAGAGCATCAGCAACAATGTTAGCTTTACCTGGGTGGTAGAGGATGCTCATGTAATAATACTTGAGCAACTCCAACCATCTCCTCTATCGCAGGTTGAGCTCTCGCTGACTGAAAACATACTGAAAGCTCTTGTGGTCAGTGAACACATCTACATGCATTCCATACAAGTAGTGGCGTCAGATTTTAAGTGCAAAGACCACCGCCGCGAACTCAAGATCATGGCTCGGATAGTTCCTCTCATGAACCTAAAGTTGCCTAAAAGCATAGGCTATCACCTTCTCCCTCTGCATCAACACACAACCCAACCCAACTCTTGACGCATCACAATATATTACAAAATCTTTTGTCCCATCAGGCAAGGTCAAAACAGGTGCAGTAGTCAACCTAGTCTTCAACTCTTGGAAGCTCTTCTCACATTCCTCAAACCACCGGAACTTGACCCTTTTCTGAGTCACTTTGGTTAATGATGCGGATAGGGAAGAAAATCCGCCAACGAACCTGCGATAGTAGCCTGCCAACCCCAAGAAACTTCTTATGTCAGTTCGAGAGGTCGATCTTGGCCAGTTCTTAACTGCTTCAATCTTCTGGGCATTTACTCGAATACCATCACCCGAAACAACATGCCCTAGGAAAGCAATTGGCTTGAGCCAAAACTCACATTTCGAGAACTTTGCATACAACTCATGATCCTTGATAGTCTGAAGGACAACTCTTAGGTGATTGGCATACTCCTCTATATTCTTTGAATACACCAAAATGTCATTTATGAACACTATTATAAACATGTCGAGATAGGGTCTGAACACTCTATTCATCAAGTTCATAAAAGTTGCAGGTGCTTTCGTCAACCCAAAGGACATGACCAAGAATTCAAAGTGGCCATATCTAGTTTTGAAAGTTTTCTTTGGAATGTCACACTCCCTCACTTTCAACTGATGGTAGCCTGATCTGAAGTCTATCTTCGAGAAGCATGAGGCACCTTGAAGTTGGTCAAATAGGAAGAGGATATTTATTCTTGATCTTGACCTTGTTCAGTTGCGTATAATCTATGCACATTCTAAGAGACTCATCTTTCTTTCGCACAAACAGGACAGGAGCACCCCAAGGAGAAATAATCGTCCTGATAAAGCCCTTCTCTAGCGAGTGCTTCAACTGCTCTTTTAACTCTTTCAACTCAACAAGGGTCATCCTATACGGTGGAATTGACATAGGTTGTGTGTCGGGAAGGACATCAATCACGAAGTCGATCTCCCTATCAGGAGGGACTCCAGGTAGATCCTCAGGAAACACTTCTAGAAACTCACTCACAATCGAGACTGACTCAAGAGTAAGAGGCTCAACATCATCAGACTTGACTTGCACGAGATGGTAGATGCACCTTTTAGAGATTAACCTTCTCACCCTAAGGTAAGAAATAAATTTTCCTTTAGGTGCAATAGAATCTCCCTTCCACTCTATAACAGGCTTATTTAGAAACTGGAACTTGACGGTTCAGGTTTTACAGTCAACAGAGGCATAGCAGGTGTGGAGCCAATCCATACCAAGGATTACATCAAACTCAATCATCTCTAACTCAACCAAATCAGCAAGAGTATCCCTATGGTAGATAGATACTATGCAATCCTTATATATCCTCTTGGCTATGATAGACTCACCAACAGGAGTAGAAACAGGGAAAGGGTCAAGTAAACACTCAGGGGAAATCTCAAATTTTCTAGCCACATATGGCTTCGCAAAGGACATTGTTACCCCTGGATTAAGCAAAGCATAACAATCAAAAGTAAAGACTCGAATCATACCCATCACAACATCTGGTGCAACCTCTTGGTCTTGTCGGTTCCCCATTGCATAAAGACGGTTAGTCCCTCCGTCGGTCCCCGGTGTAGTGCCTCTCTGACTGCCCTTGGGTGCTGACATCATAGTGGAAGACTGCGCGTTATTACCTAGAAGTGGACATTCCTTGAGGAAATGACCTATCTATCCACACTTGTAGCAAGCACTCCCTCCGTCCCTGCACTCTCCTAAATGCATCTTGCCACACATCCCACAAAGTGGTTTCCCTTTCGAGCCAAGGTCATACTGGCTTGCAAAACTTGTGCCCTAAATTTGGACTGACCTTGGGATCTTTGGTCATTCCTGATGCTTGGATTTGGTGCACTGACTGATGATGGTGCATACCCCGAATGCCTCTTCTAAAAGTAGGACCTATCTCTCTTATCCTATTTGTGCTGGCTAGGATCATGCCCAGTGGACTTGGCCTTCTTACTTAAGTGCTCCTCTCTATCTTTCTTCTTGTCCTCCTCAGTTTGTTGGACATATACCATGATCCTAGAAATACCCATGCCCGGGATCAGTAATGCTGCCATGCACTCCCTCTTTACATGTCTACCCAACCCTTACATGAACTTTCTCATCCTTGCCCTCATGTCCTGGACCATCTCCGGAGCGTATCTGGACAACTTAATAAATTTGAGGCCATACTCTTTGATGGTCATTCCCCTTTTCTTTAGGTTCATGAACTTCTCAATCTTTGCCTCCCTCAATTCTTGGGGAAAGAAGTGGTCAAGGAACGCACTCTCAAACTCACTCCACTCAGCAGCCTCAGCATCCTCACCCCGACTATCTTCCCATTGGTTATACCAGACATTCACCACATCCTTAAGTTGGTAGGAGGCAAGCTCAACTCCCTTAATCTCTGTCGTGTGCATAGCCCTCAACACCTTGCACATATCGTCAATAAAATTTTGTGGGTCTTCCTCAACTTTCGACCTCGTGTAGACTGGCGGGTTCATTCTCAAGAAGTCTCGTAGCCTAGTTGTGACAATGGGCTCTTGAGAGTTGGAGTTAGGGGACTGGGAACCTCAGCTATTACTAGGGGAGGCCACTAGTTGGGTGAGCATAGCAATGGCTCCTCTGAAGTCCGCCTCTGAGGTGGAGGTTGGCTGACCAGGAGGTGCCTACGGAACCTCAGCAGTCCTGGCAGGTCAACCCCGTCTCCTCGTTTCTGCCTGAGTGGGAGTCTCTAGTGGAGGATTCTCAGTGTTTAGGCTTGAGCATCTCGTTGGGCTATTGTATGCTTAGGAGGCATGTTCTGCAAACGCGCAATGCACGAATTAGACAGGGATTTATAAAGTTAACCTCTATCGCACGATCTCAGAATATCAAAGAAGTGTAACTATTCCTAATGTCCTATAGCCTCCTGCTTATGTAGTGTGGTGCACATCACACCTATAAACAAGACTCTACTAGACACAGCTTCATAGACTCCCTAGGATACTTGAACTTTGTGCTCTGATACCAAGTTTGTCACGCCTCGGGAGGGTACCCTTGGCGTGGCCGGCACTCAAAGACTATTGCTAGTCCCCAAGTGAATCACTTGGACTCATCATCACATCCTACTCGATAGGGGAAGAAAAATACTTAAGAAACGACTGTAAGGTAAGTAAACCAAGTGTTTAATAACAAGGGAATTTCCAACAAATAAGAGTTTTGAAAAACCCAATACTCAACATCCTCTACTTAATGTCTATGAAGTCTCTCTACCTCTATCATCTACATAGTACCATGATAGGCCATGGCTACCCAACTCAAAGAAAATAGAAGTAACTAATCAAAAAAAATAAAATAAAGGCTCCTCCGAATAGCTAGGAGGACTCACCAACTCGGGAACTCTGAACTTCAATGGTGCACCTACCGAAGTCCTCTATCACCCATATTTGCATCATGAAACAATACAGCGCCAAGTGGCGTCAGTACGTGGAATATACGGTATGTAAGATAGCTCAAGAAACAAGTAAGGCTCAGATTCAATCAACTGATTCGACTCAAGACTCAACTCCTCATCTCATGTCTCATCTCAATTAAATAATGCAAGTTTAAGTTTAAAATCATGCTCTTCCTCATCTCATATGTCAACTCAAATAAATGATGCAAGTTTAAAGTTTGAAATCATGCTTTAAAATTCGACTCATTGTTTAATGCAACTAAGTTTGAAAATCATGATAGGCCCAACTCAAGTGTCGCTTGGAAGTTTCTCTAACCAACAACTCCCCACCACCGAGGGCTTAGGTGGTGTACAATGAAAAGACGTCATCGCCACATCCGCCCTAAACTTTCCACGGAATAGGGCATCAACCTTAAACACTCTCTCTCTTGGATCCAAGGAAAATGTCCATCTATTGGGACATGGCTGCCAGAGTTAACTGCACCAACCAACCTATGCTGGCAACGTAGTTCTTTGGGTGCCCCTCAATCACCCACTCGGTGCTCAATACTCCTTCCAAGACTAAAATGTGCTCAAAGAAATCAACTCAAACTCATCTCTTTGACTCATCTCAACGAGCCAACTCATTTCTCAATAACTCAACTCAGTGTCTCAATAACTCAGGGCTATCATTTATTCAATGCAACTCATGACTCTAACTCATACCATGCAAGAGTCCCAATGATTTCAGTCAAGAACATCATATTATCCAGACTCAACTTATAAGATAAAATAGGTATTCTCTATATACATATATGAAATAAGAAAATATACTTTCCGGGTTCAATTCATGGGTTTAGAAGATTTGAATTCATACTTCTCAATTCAGTATATAAGTAAGACATACTAAATTTAAGGCTAGAGTATCAAATATTCTAATAACATTCATATTTCATGATAATAACGATGCAACTCATAAATTGACTCAAGTAAATTCATGAAAACTCCAACATGTACAAGAATTTAAAACTCAAGAAATCATAGGATTTAAAGCATGCGATTTATACTCATGATCATGACTCAAGAAGATGAAAGGGCGTGTGGATGTATATAGTCCAACATTTTAGGTAGCCTTACATACCTGGGATAATGTTAACAACAATCTCCCTCGAAAATCTTCTCTTGAACTCCTCAATCTCAATCTCAATCTCTCCTCTACCTTCCTCAAGCCCTAGACTTGATGGTTTGTTATAAAATGACTTAGAATGGGGTTTGAGACCCTTTTCACGTTAAAATGACTTATATTGGTCGTGTACTGAGTTTAGGAGGTGCTAGGAATGGACCGGAATGCCCCTCGCAAAATTTAGAATTTTTTAGCTCAGGAAAGGCCTAGAAAAAATTTCTGAACGAATTTTCTCAATCCCGTCGAAAATTTTTAAAAAAATTATAAGTGCTAGTCCGCGACACAGGTGTGACGCACTCCTGTCACGCACCAACACTGTTTTGCACTTCAGATCGAAAAATTATCTTTTGATCGGGTCGCTCTAAAAATCGATCGAGACTATTCTCCTATTCAATTTTTCGTGTTGATCACAAATTCGGCCTCGAATTTGCCATACGAGCATTAGAAGATGTGTTACGCGCATACCCTCCCTCTAGGAGTATTTTGGTAATTTTACCCTGCGTTTTAAATTTATATGTTGAAGGAAGGTGTTTTTGTATGGAGCTTTGGACTCTTCAACTAATCCGGAGTTGTTTGAGTCATACAATGTTGTTGGGTTGTTGTATCCTGGAGGCGACAATTCAAGAGTATTACTGCTGGATTGATGTATATTATGACGTGGTGGGCTTGAATCTCCTTAAAAAGAGTGAGATAATATATACATACATACATACATACATATATACATACATACATACATATATATATACATACATATATATATATATATATATATATATATATATATATATATATATGTATATATATATATATAATGTCTTATATTTATTTCAGTTAAAAAATGTATTATGTGTTAAAAAGAAATTATGCATATAATATAGATGTATTACACTATGTAAATAAATGCTTTTTCATGCAATATAGATGTATTATAAGTGTCTTTAAATGTATTAGATTTTTTTAAAAAAATTTGCGTTATGTATTAAAAGTGAATTATATATGTATTAAAATAATATAACTATAAATGGTAAATATTTTTTAAATATAATATATTTAGTTAAGTTTTTTTCATATTGGTAACTCTAATAAAACTCAAATAAAAAATCAAATTGATATTAATGCTAGAAAAAAAAATTAATTCAACACTAAAACTGACAACAATAATAAATATTTGTTCTTTAAATTTATATTGGTTTAGAAAATTAAAATATATAACCTAATTTTAATGTTTTTTAAATTTACTTATGTAATTAATAAGTATTTATTATACTTACTAGATTCACAATACGTATGTTGCACGTAAATATTAATACATGTAGTATATATTTAAAAATAACTATACATGAAAGAATTAATACAAGTTATGTGAATGGTCAATACTGATCATCGTATCGTCTTTGGTTATTGAAGTCGAGATGATTGACTATCATTTGAACTATAGAGATGAACAATAAAAGTTTATATAAATACACAAGATTTGTCCTTATTCCAACTAATGGTAATTTCAGTGTTTTTTTTTTTCACTTTATATGAAATTCTATGCGTAGGTAAGAAAATTCAAATTGAACCTGAAATTCTAATAGAAATTTGAAATTTTAAAGATACCGTAACTTATGTTTTGCACTATTCACTATACTACATTTTCTTTTTCAAAATTTTACTCAAAATATTTTATTATTCTGAAAATAATTCACTTAAATTATAGTTCATATTTAAATCATATTTCATCTTATTCTTTAAGATAAGTACATTTATGCCACCAAATATTGTTCACAAGGATTATAACCAAACACAATTCTAACTTCAAAAATTCTAAATGAAGTAAAAAAATATTTGTAATAGTATATAGTAACTTGTATATGAGATCTAATTTATGACATTGTGTTTTATTATCTATTAGAGATTATTCTTCAAAATTTAAATTCTATGTTTCACATAAATATCAAGTTAGTGATTTTACTACTTTTTAGAAATTTGGGGGGGGGGGGGGGGGGGGGGGGGGTTGTTTTATAAATTGAATCATATTTAGAAAATACAAACAAATTTTAAATATCATTTGCAAAAAGCATGACAAACACAGACACAACTTCAACTCCAACTCCAATTTTTAAAAATTTCAAATAAAGTGAATAGTATTTGATTTTTATAGTCAAATTCCACTAACAGTAACAATAAAAATCTTCTAAGATGTCTAAAAACATTGTTAATATGTGTGCAATATAATGTAAATAAATTGTGTGCATTATAAGATAGTTGTGGTAGCTTTACTTTCTTTACCTATCAATAAAATCTTCATTTTTCAGGAAAATAAAAGATCGCTCTTCTCAGCGTATTAATATAGAAAAAAATCTTTTTTTTCTAGTTAAAATACACCTTGGCCATGAAATGATAATTTGAATTTGATGAATGCAAAAGCATGTGGACGGATTGATTTTAAAATTTTAACATGAATAATGCAAATATATGCCAAATTAACACGAGAGGACAATGTATTGAATATTTAAATAGAAAAATTAAAAAAAATAAAATATCAATGGGATGGGTAAGAGATGATTGTTGTTTTACTGCATTAGTGATGGCAAGAAAATAGATGACTACTTTAAATTCTTGCGCAACAATATCACCTTATTTAACCATCATCATTAGCATCTTTAAAAATTGTTGAAGGACGTTTTTCACAAAACACTTTTGATTCATTATCTTAAATATGTCAAGTAGACTTGAATTTAAAGAATTACTATAATAACATGCCAAAGAAAATCCCAGAAAATGTGATTTGAAAAAGATAAGAGTGTACACAAACTTTACCCTATATTATAGAGATAAGAAGTTATTTTTTAAAAACATTCAGCTTAAGTAAAACAATTTAAATAGTCAATAAATATGAGAAATAACATTCGTTTTAAAGTAAAGCATGTAAATTAGAATAGATAAATAATATAGATGTTAATAATTCCATACCATACCTTAGTAAAATAACCCTAAACTGTAACATCCCAAGTCGTTTTAGCTAAATTTGGTTGGAGCATCAAAAGAGGTACAAAATATGTTTAGAAGTGGTTTCGATGAAATTTTTTATCAAGGGCTTCGAAAGATTATTTTTTGAGACAAAGTTGCAAAAATAGAAACGTGTGTGACGCGGACTTGCCCCACAATAGTTTAATTTTTACTCTGGGAAATTTTATGGAGAAAATGAACTGAGATGGAACAAGTCGACGTCGCAGACTTACTTCATCACGGTTCTCGATTTTCAGTTTTAAGTAAGGGCATTCTCGTCTTTTTCCCACCCCTCCTAGACTAAAAGTCCATCATTTTAAGGCTATATTCACCCCTATATAAATACCCTAAGTACAGTTTCTCTCAAATTCACACACTTTTTCAAACGAATAGAAGTTCGGGAGAAAAGAAGAGGGCTAGGGTTGAGAAAGATACTTCAAATTCCCAAGGAAATCTTCGTGCTACAGGCATGTAAGGCTCTCCAAAAGTTGTTTTAAGTTTGTTTTAGTACCTATTGACTATCAATTTACACCCAAATTAAACTATGGGGTGAGTTCAAGACTCTTTCTTCGTTTTGAGTAGATTCTTTTAAATTATATGCATATGCAATTTCTTGAAGTGAATTATTGTATTACACTACTTTATGGTCAAATTAAGTTATTAATGTCAAGACAATATGTTGCATTTATTTAGAAAACGAAAGAATTCATGTAAAACTATCAAGTCAAAAGTATAAATTAGGTTAAAGAAGTATCTTGAGTTATAAGCATGAGTTCTACAAGAAGTCTATTTACTATATTTTGAACATACATATGAGTACCCCTAAACAGTAATTCTGAAATTTAGTTGAGTATTACACTATTACTTTATGTCTTCATTGCATTGAGATTCTATCCTTTTAAAGAGAAGTGAAAAGTTGAGAAAACAAAAGTTGGGCTAAGTCCCAAAAGATTGAATGGGTATTTGAGAAATTTCACTCTTAAGTTATGAGCATATAAATAATTTAGAGAGTAGTATTGAGCACCAATATAAGTAAGAGTAATAACAACTCGAACTCATAAACTATATAGCCAACGTAGGATAAGATCGTACCTATAATTGTATGACTCCTCATATCGACTGAGATGACCAAGTTAGATAATCCATAAGTTAAGTTTCATCCCTTACCCTGGCGAGATATTGGACGGTTCTAACAACATCGGCAAGAAGTTGTATCATCAAGATGCTCATAGTGATTGTTGTCGATTAGAGAAACATCCCAAATTAAAGTATATTATTTTCACATGTCTTGAAATATATTTATTTATGAATTTAAACTATATGCTTCATTAACATTGCATTATTTTCGTTATTGGGTTATTTCTGAGTTAAGCCTTTGAGTTGAGCATCTTATCCTGGGTTCCTTTTTGGGCATTTTACATACTAGTACATTTCACGTACTGATATCATTTTGACCTGCATCCTTTTATAGAGATCCTCAACGAGTGCTTCGTTGAAGATCCAGCTTTCCTGAGTTGCTGTTGGTGAGGCCTCTTTGTAGTTCGAGGCATTTGGTGACTTTATTTTCTTTAGTTATTGGTTCATTCAAGTTGAGGTTGCTATGGTCTTTTCATGGTATTTGTTTGCTGGGTTTTGATATTGGTGAATGGGAAATGATGGAATGGAAAGTGAAAGGAATATAAAAAGTCCTTTTGCTTTGGGAATGTTCCTTTTGCTTTGGTTAAAGCATTTGTCCCACATAGGAAAAAGAGAGGAAAAGAAAGGTGTATTTATTACATTACACCTTATCTAGTTGCTAAAAGGGTTGAGGGGGTAGGGACCCCTCGCGCCGTCGCCTTCGCCGTCGCTCGCTCGGCTCCGCTT
This sequence comes from Solanum rostratum, assembly GCA_029948455.1. Classification (NCBI taxonomy): domain Eukaryota; kingdom Viridiplantae; phylum Streptophyta; class Magnoliopsida; order Solanales; family Solanaceae; genus Solanum; species Solanum rostratum. The sequence goes on from CM057049.1 coordinate 21,039,123, forward strand.
CGGCTTCGGCTTCGGCTTCGGCTTCGGCTTTGGATTTGGATTTGGATTTGGCAACGATTGATTGATTATCTTTTTGGACAAATTTTTCTTTGATTATTTAATTAATCAATTAATTATTTAATTAAATAGAAAATCCAACGGTAGAAAATCCTACGGATCGATCCTGACCCACGCGTGACCCGCATGACCGACCCGGTCCGTTTTTTATTTCCCGGATTTTTTTTCTTTTTCGAATTTCCCTCCAAAAAAAAATTGGTGACTGATCTGAATGGTTACAAACATTCAGAATCAGTACCTCCAACAACTGGTGACTAATCTGAATGGCTGCAAACATTCAGAATCAGTACCTCCAACTCTATAAATTCCAGTTTGTTTCCAGAATTTAAATGAATTTTTCTGAAATCAAACTTCCTCTCAAAATTCTCTCTTTCTTTATTCTGTGTGATATACAATTGTTGAGTGGTTCGCCGCTACCAGAATTCGGAGTACTACTATTCTAGTAAGATAATCGTTCTATCCTGGGAGGGGATATTCCATCAACCTCGAGTACTGTGAGGGGAATAATTTCCTTAAGGATACACTTTGAACTAAGTGGGCTCGATTATAATCTGAAAGTTTTTCTTCTACGTTACTGGTTTTTAAAGTTTTTGTATTTAAACTGTGCAATCTGTTTTACTACGTGTTTGGCAGATTGTATTTAAACGGATTTTAAACATATACAGATTAATTATTTTTCAGCAAGAATCTTAAGAAAATTAGATATATATTATTATAATCTGTATTCTGTTTTGGAGACTAAAACCTGTGTGATTTTCTACTCCGTATGAAATTTTGTATTCTGACTTGAAGATATAAAAACTTCGTTGGAATATTAAAGTTCATACTTGTACAACGATTTGAATAACATAAAAACTTCATTGTTGTTGATTTTTCTTTTTCTGATTATTAAGACAGTTTGTCAATTTTTTACAGTGAAAAGAAATGGCAATTGACACTGCTACTCCTTCTGCGACTGCAACTCCTTCTGTGAATGTTGCACCAGCGGTTACTCCTACAACCCGTACCGCTGTGCCACCGGCGGAGAAACCTGCTAAGTTTACCGGTACCAACTTTAAGGGATGGCAGCAAAGAATGTTCTTTTGGCTTACTACCCTTGGCATGCAGAAGTTCACCAACGAAGACCCTCCTGTGCCTGCTGCTGATATGTCGACCAATGAAAAATTTATGGTTGCTGAGGCATGGAAACAGACTGATTTTTTGTGCAAAGGCTATATTTTAAGTGTCTTAGAAGATGACTTGTACAACGTCTACAGTGCAGTAGAGACCTCCAAAGAACTATGGAGTGCACTTGAAAAGAAGTACAAAACAGAAGATGCTTGCTTGAAGAAGTTTGTGGTTTTCAAATTTCTAGACTACAAAATGGTGGATGAAAAAACTGTTGGAACCCAAGTTCAAGAGTTTCAACTTATCTCTCATGATCTTATTGCTGAAGGTATGGTGGTTAATGAAGCATTCCAAGTGGCTGCAATGATTGAAAAGTTTCCACCCTCATTGAAAGATTTCAAGAATTATCTTAAGCACAAGAGAAAGAAAATGAAGTTGGAAGATCTTGTGATTCATCTCAAGATCGAGGAAGATAACAAAATCGCTGAGAAGAAGTATCGTAAGAGTTCACCGATTGAAGGGAAAAACGTCATTGAACATGCTGCTCCGAACAAGAACAAGAAAAGGAATAGGTCTTCTGCAAAGGAGAAGAATCCTAACAAGAAAAAAATTCAAGGGCAACTGTTATAATTATGGTAAAGCAGGCCATAAATCTCCCGACTGTCGTGCCCCCAAGAAGAACAAAGAGAAAAATAAGGGCCAGGCAACCACTGTGGAAGATGTTGATGACCTGTATGCAATGTTGTCTGAGTGTAACCTGGTTGGTAACCCAAAGGAGTGGTGGCTTGATTCTGGCTGCACTCGACATGTATGTGCCTTAAAGGAAGCATTTGCAACCTACACTCCCGCTGGACCTGAAGAGGAGCTATACATGGGAAATACTACAACAGCCAAAGTTGAAGGATATGGAAAAGTTCTGTTAAAGATGACATCCGGAAAAGTGCTGACTCTCAAAAGCGCCATGCACGTTCAAACAATTAGGAAGAATCTAGTTTCAGCCGCACTATTAGTGAAAAATGGGTTTAAGTGCATGCTAGTTAGTGATAAATTTGTACTCAGTAAGAATGATATGTTTGTAGGAAAGGGCTACCTCACCGAGGGTCTTTTCAAACTTAATGTAATGGTTGTTGACAGTATTAATGGAAAATCTGCTTCTTCTTACTTATTGGAGTCAAATATTTTGTGGCATGCTCGTTTAGGACATGTCAATTATAAAACCTTGCGAAAAATGGTTAACCTTGAAATATTGCCTAAATTTGAGTGTAATATATCTAAATGTCAAATATGTGTTGAATCAAAGTTTGTTAAGCAATCGTATAAGTCTGTTCAAAAGAGTTCGAATCCTTTAGACTTAATCCACATTGACATTTGTGATATAAAGTCAATACCATCTCGCGGTGGAAAAAAGTATTTCATAACTTTTATTGACGATTGCACTCGATATTGCTATGTTTATTTGCTAAATAGTAAGGATGAAGCAATAGAAGCATTTAAGCAATATAAGAATGAAGTCGAAAATCAATTGAATAAAAGGATTAAAATGATTAGAAGTGATAGGGGTGGAGAATATGAATCTCCTTTTGCAGAAATATGTTTAGAATATGGAATCATCCATCAAACCACTGCCCCCTACACACCACAATCCAATGGAGTTGCGGAAAGGAAAAATCGGACATTGAAAGAAATGATGAATGCTTTACTAATCAGTTCCGGTTTACCGCAGAATTTGTGGGGGGAAGCTATCCTTACCGCTAACCGAATACTCAACAGAGTACCCCACAGCAAAACAAAATCTATTCCTTATGAAAAATGGAAAGGAAGAAAACCCAACTTGAAATATTTTAAAGTGTGGGGGTGTCTAGCAAAGGTACAAGTTCCTTTACCCAAAAGGGTGAAAATAGGATCAAAAATCGTGGACTGTGTTTTCATTGGATATGCAACAAACAGTAAAGCATGTAGATTTTTGGTTTATGATTCTGACAATCCCGAAATTCATAATAATACGGTAATTGAATCTGATAATGCTGAATTCTTTGAAAACATCTATCCGTACAAAATTGAATGCGAGTCGTCGAATGAAAGATTTAAACGACCACGGGAAGAACCAAAGGAGAATGCCCCTAGCGAAGGAGATCCACGGCGTAGCAAACGTCAAAGGACGTCTACTTCCTTCGGTCCAGATTTTGTGACATTCTTGCTTGAAGACGAGCCTCAAACTTTCAAGGCCGCTATGTCATCTTCTGATTCAACATTTTGGAAAGAGGCAGTCAATAGTGAGATTCAATCAATCTTAGATAACCACACATGGGAAGTGGTTGATCTTCCTCCTGGAAACAAGCCTTTAGGTTCTAAATGAATTTTTAAAAGGAAAATGAAAGCTGATGGCACCGGTGACAAATATAAGGCAAGGCTTGTGGTCAAAGGTTATAGACAAAAGGAAGGTCTTGATTATTTTGACACATACTCGCCTGTAACAAGAATAACGTCTATTCGGGTGTTGGTGGCTCTGGAAGCCTTGTATGGTCTTGAAATTCACCAAATGGATGTTAAAACAGCTTTCTTAAATGGTGATTTGGAGGAAGAAATTTACATGGAACAACCCGAGGGATTTGTTGTTCCTGGTAAAGAAAAGAAAGTGTGCAAACTTGTAAAGTCACTTTATGGACTTAAACAAGCACCCTAACAATGGCATGCTAAATTTGACCAAACCATGTTAGCAAATGGATTTAAAAATAATGAGTGTGACAAATGTGTTTACATTAAAACACTCTAGGCCACGAAGTCATTGTTTGTTTATATGTTGATGACATGCTGATAATGAACAAAGATATGGCAGATATAAATGCTACAAAGTGCATGCTGGCAAGCAAATTTGACATGAAAGACTTAGGAGTCGCTGATGTAATCTTAGGAATCAGAATTCATAGAACTCCACAAGGTTTAGCATTATCAGTCTCACTACATAGAGAAAATACTTGACATCAAGTTCAAGTACTTGGATTTCAAAATTGCCAGAACTCCAATTGATGTGAGTTACGCACTTCAAAAGAATAAAGGTGAAAGTAAATCACAAGGGGACTATGCGACAGTGTTGGGAAGTCTGATGTATATCATGAATTGTACACGACCAGATATAGCATGTGTTATTAGCAAACTGAGTCGGTTTACAAGTAATCCCGACCACACGCATTGGATGGCAATGAAACGAGTTTTGGGGTATCTGAAACATACTCAAGACTATGCTTTGCACTATAATAAATATCCCGAAGTCATTGAGGGATATAGTGATGCAAACTGGATCACTGGATCATCTGAAGTTAAATCCACAAGTGGATATGTTTTCACAATTGGAAGTGGAGCAGTGTCTTAGAAATCATCCAAACAGACTTGCATAGCCCGTTCCACTATGGAATCTGAATTTATAGCTTTAGACAAGGCTGTTGAAGAAGCTGAATGGCTCCGGAATTTCCTAGAAGATATTCCATTCTGGCCTAAACCTTTGGCTCCTATTTGTATACATTGTGACAATCAAGCAGCAATAGGTAGGGCAGGGAGCGTAATGTATGACGGAAAATCTCGTCACATACAATGGAGACACAATACCGTTAGACAACTCCTCTCTAGTGGCGTTATCACGATTGACTATGTAAAGTCAAGAGATAACATAGCGGATCCGCTTACAAAAGGCTTAACTAGAGAAGGAGTTAGTAGATCATCAATGGGAATGGGGTTAAGGCCGAGGACAAGTCATCATGGCGGTAACTCTACCTAGTAGACTGGAGATCCAAGAGCTAGGTTCAAAGAGATCAAACAAAGTTGTGAATGACGGTTCAACATTGTCAAATAAATCAACCCATTCTCGGATGAAGACAATGTTCAGAAATAAGGATAAAACTTTATGGCTCAACAAAGCATTAAAGTTTTTTTTTTAATGATTATCTAAATCTGGCAGTGGATGACCAGATAATGTGGCTAAAGAACCACATGTTTAGAAATCACCTATGTGAGGGTTAAGTGTAAGCCGCTTTTAAGGGGAATGACAGTGAAGGCCCATTCTCTATGCTCTCATGAAACCAGGCGGTGTTCATGGCTGAAACGAACACAACCGTGAGAACCATAAACAATTGAGGGTTGATTGTGTGACTTATGTTGTCTAGATATACAACAAAGTTCAACGGTTCAAAGATATCAAATCTACCGATTGATCGAGTATATCAGATATAAGTTCACTACGGAAAGTTCAAAGGGAAACCTACTTATCCAGATGCAGTCAATCTTCACCAGTATATCACACTCGTCCGCGCATCCATTTATTTTATGGCCATTCCCCATTCATGTGGGGGATTGTTGGGTTTTGATATTGGTGAATGGGAAATGATGGGATGGAAAGTGAAAGGAATATAAAAGGTCCTTTTGCTTTGGGAATGTTCCTTTTGCTTTGGTTAAAGCATTTGTCCCACATAGGAAAAAGAGAGGAAAAGAAAGGTGTATTTATTACATTACACCTTATCTAGTTGCTAAAAGGGTTGAGGGGGCAGGGACCCCTCGCGCCGTCGTCGTCGCTCGCTCGGCTCGGCTTCGGCTTCGGCTTCGGCTTCGGCTTCGGCTTCGGATTCGGATTTGGCAATGATTGATTGATTATCTTTTTGGACAAAGCATCTGTTTCCCGTATTTTTTTCTTTTTCGAATTTCCCTCCAAAAAAAAAATTGGTGTCTGATCTGAATGGTTGCAAACATTCAGAATCAGTACCTCCAACTCTATAAATTCCAGTTTGTTTCCAGAATTTAAACGAATTTTTCTGAAATCAAACTTCCTCTCAAAATTCTCTCTTTCTTTATTCTGTGTGATATACAATTGTTGAGTGGTTCGCCGCTACCAGAATTTGGAGTACTACTATTCTGGTAAGATAATCGTTCTATCCTGGGAGGGGATATTCCATCAACCTCGAGTACTGTGAGGGGAATAATTTCCTTAAAGATACACTTTGAACTAAGTGGGCTCGATTATATTCTGAAAGTTTTTCTTCCCTGTTCATCTTTTAATTCTATACATTACTGGTTTTTAAAGTTTTTGTATTTAAACTGTGCAATCTGTTTTACTACGTGTTTGGCAGATTGTATTTAAACGGATTTTAAACTTATACAAATTAATTATTTTTCAGCAAGATTGTTTTCAGAGGCTTCGTAGACTAGTTAACACAACATTTGCAATTTATTGCTTGGTGTTACCTTTAAACAGCATTGGACAATAATTTTATTAAGACATTCTAGCGGAGCTTGGCAGTTTATTTGAATCTTAGCCCATTCTGGTCACTTTAATCTTTTGCTGAGTAAGTTAATCAGGCCAAATGATTTGTTTGGAGCCACAAATAATTTTTGAATGTCTACCACGTCTAGGATGTAGACTCGGAGCGTGACATAAATTTTCCCTCTAGAATAGGCTAGAAAACAATACACAATACTGTGCTGATCAAAAACGAAACTGTCATGTGCTCCCGCAATTAAAATATAGGTCTCAATTGAAAGGAAATATAAATATCTGAGTTCTCTGTAAAATAAAAAAATAATCATTCAGCACTCAAAGAAACCACATTTTTAATAATAAACATTCAACCATGATTTTGTTTATAATGATAATTTGTTTGAAGGTGTTTTTATTTTGTATAAAGAATATAATATTTTGCGGGATAACTTGTGTGTTCAAGCAACTCGAAAATAGGCATATAGGTCGACATGAGTCAATGACTATATATATTGTTATTTATACCATCTGTTAATTTGTGTTTAAATCTATACATATTCCAAACTTAAATTTGTATTGATCTTTTTAAAATTAATTATTTTTTTAAATACTAACCGTTCAAGTCATCTAATTAGATGAGAGCATGCAAAAGCTATAATATCAACAAGCTACACATACAAAAACAATCAAACCTGACCCATACATTTTACCACGATCATCTGAAAGGTTATGTAAATGCGCATTATGAGCAAGGTTGTTTGTTAAAGAAGCCTGAAAATATCTGACACTTGGGGACTGTGTTTTGTTTTACGCTGAAAGATTCATGGCATCGACGTCAGTAACGGAGCCATACTTTTAAAATATGGATGGGTGATTTTTGTATCATGGGTGTTCAACCATTGATATATATCAAAATATCTATATTTAAGTTATATATTCGAAAAAAATTTCGATGATCGAGATCGCTTGTCAACTCCGCCAACAGTTGTATCTGCTTATGGAATAGGAAGCAGGGGCTTTGGGTTTATTGCATTTGGGGCTAAGAAAGTGAATTAGAAGAGTGGCCGAGGTTCCTGGGACTCTTCACGATGATAGGCCAATGAAAGGATAAATTAGTGATTTGGGCTTCCAATTTTAATGGCGTACAGATTTTAGCATGATTTAATAATATAGAATTACTTATTTATTTGTAATATTTATTTTATGCAATTTCATTATTATTTTTTGTTGAATATTTTAGTAACATTATTCATATCATATTTTGTACTTTCTTAAGAAACACCCTAGATATTTGTATTTTAGTAGAACTAAAGAAATATTTGAAGTACAAGTTAATTATTTGTTGTTATGAATACTCTTACCGAAAAAACCAAAATTTTGTGAATCCGAAAAAATCTGAGTTTTATTAATTTGGTTTGGTTTATATTTTTAAAAATTCAAGATAGATAATTTGGTTTAGTATTTTGAAAAATCTTGAATCAATCCAATCCATGTACACCACCAGTATATGAACTACACATGTTTTGTGTGGTCTTGTTATTTTTTCATATGAACTGCCCATGTATTTGTGTGGTTTCCGCTAATTTTTTGACAATTTTTAAAAAAGGGATGGAAGTTGTTAAGTTTTAAATACTTGAGGACTACCAAAGGATGTGGTGCAGCGAATGAGATTGCTCCTTTAACCAGAGGTCTGGGGTTCGAGCCCTGAGAATGAAAAAATTCTTGGTCGGGAGTGCTTCCCTCCAAATGGGGCCCTACGCAGCACAAATCCAGATCTACGTGGACACCGGACACTAGGTGAAAAATTAAAAAAAAATTACTTGAGGGATATTTTTTTGTTAGAAGGAATAAGTTAAAGAATGTAGTTTAAGTTTGGAGTATATTTTAAAAATGTTTTTGGCCAAAAACTCAATCATTCAATATGGTAGAGCAATACATATGTAGATGCAACATACAGTAACTGATTTGATGTAAATATTATTTGCGGATAAATATGTTACTCTACTTAACACTTTAGAAAAGTCGATATATTGCTTCATTCTAACAAAATAAAATAATTAAATATCCGAAATGTATTGAAAATGATGGGGCAAGCTTTAATTATTACATTTCTGAAAAAGCAGTAAAAAGTGAATAAGGAAAATATAAAATAAAGTAGTTAGCAAAGAATGGAGACTAATCTGGATAATAGGAAACCCGTGAAAATGTAAACGTGATCCCCATTTTTCGCCCAATAATTGTTTTCAGAGCAATCCCTCTTAACTATTTTGTGTGTTTAGCTTTTATATATGAAACAGAAAATGAAAAGGGGAAGCTTGATTTCATGATCACAGCTAAAGCCATAGGTACCTACCTAATTCATTAATTTTTCTATGTATTCATGTGTGATTTACATATGTTTGTGATGCTTGTATGATTTTATGTGTGTTTCTATTATAATCTTTGTTTTGGCTCTCCTATGAGATGGAGAAATAAGCAAAATATTTAAAGGAATAACCCTAGAGAGAGGATTGAAAATTTATGGCCTCAGGAAAAGTAAGAGACCAATGGATTTATACCACTATATGAATAAGTAATAACATCCTACAGCAAATACTATAAAAGCTTGAGCAGCAGTTAATTACAATTAAACAATACATTTGATATATTCAAACCTAAAATGACCTTAAAAGAATGAACCATCCCCATAAATTTGCTTATAAAAAATCGCAGAAATGAGAGAGGGGGTGTATGTATATGCCTAGATGCTTGGACAATGGGGGTCCAAGCAGCTATGTACACAAATTAATGACTGGAGGCTATATAGGGTAAGCAAATGAACCAACAAAAAGGGGAAAACATCACCACTAGAACTCAGGTTTGGTTCCCATGACCAGTTGATTTAGTGCCAGAGGACTCGTGCCTGTTTTCCTCTTCATCTTTAGACTTGGAATCTCCAGACTTTGATTCAGCGGATGCATTAATACCTCCTGTGCCACAAAGTATGCAAGGATTTGAAGGTCTTTGGGAGCACCAATTTTCTGGAACACTTGGGAAGTATGTGTCAATAAACTTTCTAAATCTCTTTTTATACTCCCTCGGAGAGAGAACAGTAGGAAGCTGATTCTTGGGAACCACAAGTGAGGATTTGACCCAATTCTCAAGTTGTTTGTCCCATGTGTACTGCCTGAGATAGTCAATGATACCACAAACAAGTTCGCGGTGCTGAGAATCCACTCCAACAAGTAAAGAGTAGTCCATCACATTGACTGACTGTTATTCAGAAAAAGGTACCAGTTTAGAAGCTAAGTCATAACATTGTAGGAGTGCATGTTTATCGTAAGCAGATATCGCATGTTTTTTAACACTACAAAGATTTAACAAATACGAGCTATAGGTAATTCATCAGTAGAGTTCATGCAAAACTTACATTGAGGAAACCACAGTCATTCCATACAGCTCGTTGCAAGTTCCACTTTGATCTCGTACCAACATACAAAGGAGAGATGTTCATGTCATTCACAAAATTTTGGTCTAAAAGAACATCTCCTGCAGTATTGACAGCTGAATTAAACCGAGCATGCAGAGCTCCTTTTAGATCATACTGCCTAGTAATATTTCTTCCAAATGAAAGGTTCTCCATCACCATGAGATCATGCCTCGTCTCTTTCCCACTTTTTGTTGGCCTTACATTGACCTGCAAAACACAAATATTGAGACCAAAGTCAAAAAGAGCGTATTGGCAAGTAGAAAATCAGTTCCGTGCTAACAGCCAGAAATGAAGTTTATAGTTAATTAAAACACCTGATAAATGCCAAGAACTTTTGCAAGGCAGGTCTGATTTCCCTTCTCATAGCACTGTTCCATGTACTGAAAATAATTGGGACCAAACTTCAAGAACGAGTCAAATTCTGTTCTCTGTATTTCCTTGATGATAAAACGGTCATCGAGAGTTTTGGCAAACAAGGATTTACTTTTTCCACCTTTAGCATCCCACTTCCTACACCTACTTAGGGAAGCAATATAATCAACTTCAGATGGGCAACATCGACCTCGCAAACGAGAGAATTCGCTAGCATAGAGACAGATAACTGAGTATTTACGCTTCCCAGGCAGTTTCCCAGAACCCATGGAGACTTCAGGATGAAGAGTAGAAAGAGAAACCAAAGAATTTATATCTAACCCATTAAAACTCAATGAACGTGTTTGTTCTGAAACTTGGACAGACTGGATCCCTTCTAAATCCAAAGAACTACTTGAAGAGAAATGAGGAGCCAGTGAGAATAATCGCATTAAGCCTTGAGAACTTTCATTTGCCTTATCATCAACTCCTCTATCTTTTCTTCCATCATCTCCAAGATCTTCACACACAATTGGTAAATCCTTCAGCGATGCTAAAGCGCAAGCAATGATGCTAGAAAATTCATCTTCATAATCAGACACAATGTACTTATCACTTCCAAGGGGAATGTGCAGCCTTGCGCCCTCATCAGCAACAAGTTTATAAGCTGTAGTTTCTACAGCATGGGTTGTGATGGATCCTAATTTTGGCAGGTAACCTCTCTGCAGATCCTTCATGTATTCATGCCGAATTTCAGGAAATGGAGCCCACCACCCCTTATCATTCTCAGTATTGGATAACATTGAGGCAAGGGATCTACTCCTTTGAGGACCCATAGAATCACTAGCAGTCCACCCATAAGCACTAGAAAAACTTGGTTTATCCAACTGCAAATGCGTGGGTGAAGGAAGATTGGTTTGTAGATTATTTTCATCATCGGAGTGTAAGCAATTAAATTTCAGTGCAGGATCCTCGATGGATGAGACATTTCCAGTTGATTTTGTTGCGGTTGATAACTCAGTAACTTCAGTAAAAGCAGACGCATTCGGTGATCCAGTTTGTTCTTTATACCCACTAACAGCATCAACAGGAATTTCTACAATTAGAGAACCGTTTACTTCCGTAGATACCAAATTCAATTTCACATCACAATTACGGTTCAAATTTTCACAACTTTCTTTAATAGTTTCTGCCTCATTGTTTTCCTCTGCAGAAGAATCTGCAGCGAACTCGATATTCAGATCATGACAATCTTCCAAAGCTTTGTCACCTCCTCCCAAATTTGCTTCTGCCGCATTAGCATCTCTTTCAACACTGCATTCTCCTTGTTGCTCCTTGTGGCTAATAGTTTCAGCATCTGGCAGTGTTGATTGCTTTAGGTTAATGGTTTTGGAATCACCATCCACATAATAAGATAGTAATGAATGAAGACGGCGATCCCAAACACACGATTCAAGCAGAAGATCTAAGCGTATTCTATTCAAACTTAGAAGTTTATATACCACAACATCCTGAGTTCCATCTTTGACTGCATTTTGTATGTCAACCTGATATTGAATCCACAAATATATAAGACATAAAAAAAAGGTTTAGATATAGCTATTTTAAATGTCTGGATTGAAACCCTTAAGAGAAGCACAATGAGAGAAACACAAAAATTGTTCACATAACTGCTGTTTAAGGCACACTTGACGCAAGGCACAAGACAAGCACTTCCCGTTGCTCATACAGTACTTGAGTTGCTCTTGAAGGGAAAGCACAATACAAGCACCTCTTTCTCTAAAATTCACATATTTCTTTATTATTTATGAATTCGTAATTAATAACCTTGTTCGGAGATTAGTGGAGAAATACAGGAAGAGAAAGGACCTTCATATGATGTTCAATGGCGTATATTAGAGTGACAAAGGACATGTACGACGGAGCCAAAACTCGGGTAAGAACGGTGGGAGGAGACTTAGAATATTTTCCTGTTGAGATGGGACTTCATCAAAGATCTGTGTTGAACCCTTTTCTGTTTGCTTTGGTGATGGATGAGCTGACACGATCTATCCAGGAGGAGGTTCCATGGTGTATGCTGTTTGTAGATGACATAGTACTGAATGATGAGACCGAACCAAAGTTAATGATAGGTTGGAGGTTTGGAGACACACCTTGGAGTCCAAAGGATTCAAACTGAGCAAGACCAAAACAGAATACTTGGAGTGCAAATTCAGTGTTGCGAGGGATGAAGCAGACATTGATGTGAGGCTTGCCGCTCACCCTATCCCCAAGAGGGAAAGCTTTAAGTATCTGGGATCCATCATCCAGAGTAGTGGGGATATCGACGATGATGTCACACATTGTATTGGGGTAGCATGGACAAAATGGAGGCTGGCCTCTGGAGTATTGTGTGATAAGAAGATACCGTCTAAACTCAAAAGTAAGTTTTATAGGATGGTGGTTAGACCATCCTTGTTGTATGGGGTGGAGTGGTGGCCAATAAAAAATGCACATGTTCAGAAGATGCAAGTCGCAAAGATGAAGATGTTAAGATGGATGTGTGGTCACACCAAGAGTGATAAGATTAGGAATGAGACCATTCGAGAGAAGCTAGAGGTGGCCTCTATAGCTGACAAGATGAGGGAAGCGAGACTGGGATGATTTGGATATGTGCAGAGAAGGAGTACCGATGTTGCTGTTAGGAGGTGTGAGAGGCTAGATTTGGGAGTTACGCGGAAGGGTAGAGGTAGACCAAAGAAATATCGGGGGGAGGTGATCAGACAAGATATGGTGAAACTTGATCTCACCGAGGACATGACCTTAGATAGGAAGGAGTGGAGGTCGCGAATTAGAGTAGCAAGCTAATAGGTTAGATAGGTAGGAGATGTCCAGTGCTGTATTTATCTGCCTTATATATGTTAATTGTCTCATATTTACTTGCTATCATGTGCTTTTTGTTCTTAATCGCTCTTCCTGTTCACTTTCTCTTGTTCACTTTCTCTTTCTCTTCCTTTCCTGTTTTCCATATCTAGCTTAAACTGCTTATGGATTTTTGTGACGAGGGTTCCCAGGAAACATCCTCTCTACCTTTATGAGGAAGTGGTAAGGTCTGCGTACATTCTTCCCTCCCAGACCCCACTTGTGGGATTCCACTGGGTATGTTGTTGTTGTTGTTATTATTATTGTTATTATCAAGTTGATAATTGTCAACTTCATATCCTAAATGCACTGCACCAAAAAAATCGACAACATAACTACTCTTTCTGCTACCATCTTTACATATTTGAGATAAATGAACATAATTATAACCTTAACACATACCTAGACATTGCATCAGCATCAGTATCAAAATCGTTCATATAAAAAGTGACTAAACTTTTGCAAGGAAGCTAGGAAACTATGTGACAAACATCCCAGGGTAATTTAGAATCACAATGATGACACCACCATTGTTGAGAAAAACATAGTGTACCCAAATTTTAGTGACTCAATTATGATAGATAAATCCACCAGGGTCGATCAAGTTAAATCCTATTGGAACATTTAATCCTAGAACATTAGCAGAAAAGGAACTAATATCATGCTGAGATGTCTCTTAGATACCACTACAACAATGCCTCAATCCAACATGGTTAATCAAATAAAAACTATAAAACAAGTACTCCTAGAAGGTAGCAGAAAAGAACTAACCTCAAAGTGAGATCTTTCTTCCTTCAACATGTTTTCAATTTCAGAAAATTTCTTAATTGATCCTTGAAGATTTAAAACTGTTCCGACATGAGACTCTACTGCCTTCAGAGCTTTTTCTACATCAACAAACATCATGATCCCTTTCAAGTACACCTGGTTTAAGCAACAAAAGAAATCCTAGGTCAATATGAACAATACCACATGCAGAGTACACACACAGCCAAATACGTAAAAGCATGGGGACATAAAAGATAATGTATCACTTGTAAGAGCACATACATCATTGACCTCCTGCTTAAGAAATTCTCCTTTGATGAAACTGCTAAATTCCAGCTTCTTGGGAGGAAGAAACACGGAATAAGTAGTAAGAGTAGAGTACTTGAACATTGCAACCATTCGCCCTAATCTGCAAGTGTTTCCAGGTGACATGCTTCAGAGAGGACAGAAACAACAACAATAACATACCCAGTGAAATGTTACAAAGTGGGGTTTGGGGAAGATAAGAGTGTACATAGGCCTTATCCCTACCTCTTGGAGGAAGAGAGGTTTTTTCCAATTTTCAGAGAGGACAGAGAATATAATAAAAATCCTCTCATGCCCTAAAATGGCTATTTATCTCATAGGAAACAACGTTGATGATTAATACGAATAGTAATGTCGCCATGTCAAAGGGAAAAAGGGGGACAGAAAGAGCAGCTGGTGATGGGTAATGGCCCTGGAAACAAATGTATAAAAATAACAAACTACTTCACAAAGAACTGAAAATAGAAATACGTTAAGTGTTCATACCCAAAGAAGTAGATAAAATCCTTATCAAAAGAGTGACCACATGCAGACAGTCCACTAAAGAGAGAGGAATTTGAGAAACTGAGCTCCAAAAATTTTCCAAAAGAAAACCCACGGGAGCCAGTAGATATTAACACTCTTTTAGTGGATAACGAGCTTCCATTCTGGGATTTGCATTTACAGCAACGACCCCACATCCAGAGTTTGCCTTCATGTTCACCTCGCAGACCCTTGTCCATGGGAAGGCACCGGACTTGAATTGTAAGGAGCTTGTTGTGATGCGCATAATGAAAAATGTGAGCTTCAGGGGATTCACCACATGTCTTGCACTCCTTCTGCACAGCAAAGCTTCTTTATAAACACAAGCAAATGTTGCCAGCTAGAGAAAAAACACATTGATACAACAAAAAATGTCCTTCAGCAACATCTTTCTCATAAAGACATACTGAGTAAATTCTATTGGATACGTTTAGATTAGTAAAGCCACAACAAATGATGTACTCTGCAAATGAGTGATATCATTCTAATAGATTTGGTGAATTTAACTGAAAGGTCCTTTGCAAAGAAAGAGTTACAAGTGGAGAAAGTTGAGATATATGCACCTGGTTTAGCAAATTATCCTGCAAAAACTTTTCAAGGGAAATGTCAAAATCTTGATAGAACTTGATCCGAGAAAAATGACTATGCTCACACATAGTCCCTTTTGAAGCATTCCGACGGGACATCAGAACCAAAATACTCTCAGAATCCAACAAAGATGCCATAATATCGTTCATATGTTCTTGGTCCTCAAGCTTTTCACCAGATCCATCTAATTCCAAAGATTCCACCTGGCTCACAAGTGAAGTATGGTATTTCTCCTTTTCAGGGGCCTTCACGTCATCAGAACTTGCCTTTTGTTCTGCATCACTGTGTACTACATCAGGCACATTAGAAACTTGACCATCAGCTTGCACCTGATCATCTTTCGTGGCTCCGTTAAGACTGAGATACGAGGACATAGATTGATGAGAGGTGGAGAAGAGAGGAAATTTATCCCCCATGATCCTTCTGACAGAGGATGAGATAGATGATAATCCAGAGAGAACGACTGGGTTGTATGGCTCATATTGTAGAGATTCACTTTCTGCGTCTAACTTATGACTTACTTCTTCATGGAAGCCATTGGATATTGGAATATCAATTGTACCAGATGAACTGGTTTCACCAACAAGCTCCTCAGCATTAGAGATAACTCCTTGGCCGTCACTAACGGATGGTGTTTCATTACCAAGTGTTAGATTGACCTCCTGTCTAAGAGGAAGAGTTGAGAACATCGCTTTTTGATCCAAAAGGAACGACGTCTCTAGGATTAAATTGTATGCCACGATTATAGCATCTTTGAGTACATGCTTAATCTTCTTCAACTCATCACTGTTCGATCCCATTAACAATATCTGCACAAAAAATTAACATTCAGTGAAGAAACAACTTAATACCTCAGGATGTAATGGAGAAGAAATAAGAAGTGTTTTACAAGGCAGGCACACAGTAAGGGCATGCGGGACATTTTACGTAGAACGGGGCAAGGCGTAAGACCCATGGATCTTTAATTTTTAATTTATAATAATATAGTAAAATAGCACTAATAACAAAAAATTACTAAAAATATATTAATAATTTTAAAAGTTTAAAACATGATTAAAGAAACTAATAGAAAACAAAATTTTGAACATCATTTTACAAGTAGATAAATGCAATGATATAAAAATTATTACAAGATGCAAATCAGATCTAACACCTTAACTTTCAAACAATAAAAGAATCACAATTTCTTAAAATATATCACTATAATACTATGCAATTACCTCCCTACGAGAAATATCCGATAAACTATTACCATTATAATTAAAAACATCACTCCTTTATGAATAAAGACAAAATACTTCCAAATAATAAAATTATGGTAATGTTGAGACGGAGAACAAAAACATGAAGATCAATTACAAGTGAATACGTAAAATTCAGCTACGTATTTTAAAAAGAAATGTTAAGCGATATTCACCCTCATGACATTCTCAAATAGTAAATAAGCAATAACACGACTTATTATTTGAGTTATTGTATTTTATTTCTAGGGATTTAAAAAACTACTAAGCATCATTCATTTATTAAAGAATTATGAGGATCAACAGTGTTGACTAAGGAATTCGACACATAATTTGTATAAGAAATGTCAGGGCGAGACCCGAGTATTTGGCATTAGGCATGTTTAGGGTGTATATTCGAACACTTAGGGCATAAGCCTCACAAAATTAAGCCTCACACATGAGCCTCAAGGCGTTTTGCAACTTTTCTTGGTTATCAGTGCATAACCACCTCCTTAAAGATGAACTCTAATCTTATAAAACAATCTATTTTAATACATTGATGATAACCAATTATTCTTGTTACACAAGCTTATTATGATAAACCAATTATTTTGGTTGCACAAGCTCTGAGCCCATCTTGTATGTGCCATGTGATCAATCCTTCTTTTGATAAGTTATGTCATCAAATCTCAAGATAGTTGTAACAAAGAATTTGACAATATGTCTACAAGGCACAACAGAGGAAAGATTCGAAAGGTTCACAATGCAATATCTATACTTTTTGTCAGGTAGTGGAGAAAGGTAGCTCCTGTTCCAACTTATATTGTTCATAAGAAACCTAACAGATTGTTGCATGAACCCACTATCAGTAACACCTTAGATAACATTAATGAATAAAACAGACATTAAGCAAACACACTCACTGTACATCCCAGACGAGTAGGACAGCCCTCAATAAACATCAATGTTTTGCTAGGCTTTTTCCCAGCATCTCCAGAAGCAGAATGTTCTTCTACAAACTTTTCAAAATGAAAGGAATCACACTGCCTGAGCTTTCGGCTAACCAATATATCAGCAGATAATGAACCTGTGCAACGAGCAACTTTCTCCAAGCGATGTTGTTTCATATCAAAGACTAAGGTGACTCCTTTCTTCAAAATAGACTCCTGTATGTCACGAGAAACAGCATTCTCCACTAAAACCACATTCGGTTGGTACCTTTCTATCATATCGAGGATAGATTTCGCGCTATCTTTCTCCTGTTATTATAAATAAACAAAAACAGTCGGTCACAAGTCAATGAATATGCTCATTTTGATAATTTGAAAAAGCTGCAGATTTGTTTACCTGTTGCACGGACTCCTCGAATGATGACAACTCACTTTTCCTTGAGAGCCCTAGTGCACCCTGGATCAACAATAACCTAGGTTTATCGTACTTGGTTGGCATGTGTTTGTGGGCAGCATGCTTTTTAAAGACCAAGCCTCTGACAAAACGACTACAAAACATAAAGATATCTGGTAAGCCTGGAGAATTTAGTGGTCCATCCATCCTGAAGTCTTAGTCTGAACAAACACATAAGTCGCAAATTTTATAATCAGACTCATGTTACAGTGAGTGGACTCGAATTAGACATAAAGCTACTGTTTGATAAAGCTGCAAGAGTCTACAAGAACAAATAAAGGGTTATAAACTTACTAGTTGATACGTGATGTGTAAAGACCTTACAAGAATTATGACTTTTGAAGAAGAATTATCACTCAAAAAGTAATGAATGGTGGGTAAAAAAGAGGTTCCAAATTCAAACTTCTTTGGGCCATTCAACTGAGGAGACAATCTTTTTGTGATTAACGAAGTAACTAAAATTGACAGAATTGCTCAAAGACATAGATTAGACACCAAATTTGCCTGTTGCTATCAGCATTGATCTTTTATTTTGTTTGGCTATCTTTTCTCACTCCTAATTTTATCTTTTTACTCTAATTTTCTTTTCTTTTATTATTCTATTTATATTATTATTATTTTATTTTACATTGTTATTCCCGAAACCCACTTGTGGGATTACACGGGTATATTGTTGTAGTTATTATTTTTATTAAAGTTGTGACATAATTATTATCATCCTACCATAGAATGCATCATTTTTACTGTTGTTGGAGACTTTTAGTTATTTAGAACAGTAGGGGAAAAACCGGAAGATAATCCAGAAAGAAGATAAGAAAACAACAAGCTCAAAGCAGAACAAAGTAAAAAAAAGCAGAGAATACAAAGGTAAGAAGGTAGTGAAACTGGAAAAAGCATGTTACTCTAAAGGCCAAGAAAATGACTTAATCCAAGGCATAAAACAAATGCGTAGGTCGAGGCCCAGTTTGATAGAACCAGAAGGTTAGAGAGGGATTAAATTTGGATTATTTGATATTATAGAGATCATATTGGGTAGGAGAAAATTCATGTCCCCGTGCTCCTTCATGCCATCCCTGAAGGATAGCACATACACCTATGCCCCTCAGATGCTGCTATATCGTGTCCATATTCAATCTGTCTGCTTCTTCCTTTTCCTGCTTTATTGTAACCTACTCTGGATAAATGTATTCCTGATTCCAGTGCATTCACATTATCCAATGCATGCTAGTATCCATTTTTACAAAACTAGGGGTGTCAAATGGGCAGGTTTAGCTGCATTTGGGCTGGTCAAAATGGACAGATTATTGACCTGCCCAAAAGTTACTTGGCTGAAATGGGCTAAAAAACAGGTCATAACCCAACCCACCATATTCTTACTAAGTTCCAGTTTCTTTTTTTGTTCTTTTATAATTTTTTAGTACCTAACAGAATTAATTTCCCCTTCCCCAATTTATATGACTCACTTTCCTTTTTAAGTCCCAAAAAGAATAACACATTTTTATATTTAGTAATAACTTAACTTTAAAATTCCCACATTATCCTTAATGAAATGAATATAAACACATAAACATCTATCACTTATTTTAGACCATAAGTTTCAAAAAGCCTTACTACCTCTGTCCCATTTTATGTGGCACTCTTTCCTTTTAAGTCCGTCCCAAAAAGAATCACCTTACTATAACTAGAAACATTTTAACATTAAAATTCCTCTTTTACCCTTAATGAAATGATTTACAACTGCACAAATATCTAAGAATTGTTTGAGACCACAAGTTTTAAAAGTCTTCTTTTTTTTTCTTAAACACTGTGCCAAGTCAAACGGTGCCACATAAAATAGGGCGGAAGGAGTACTTTCTTTCTTAAACTATGTGCCAAGTCAAACTATATGATATAAAATGGGACGGGGGGAGTCTTATTTTTCTTTATTATGCTAATCCAGATCTGTTAGAATACAGCTTATGGTTGTAAACTGGTGAGCTGGGCTAGGTACGCTGATCTTTGGGCCGAGCTCACAGTCAACAAAAAACCAGTAGTTTCGTCTTGAAATTCAATTGGGAGAACTAAAGTACATAGTAAGCTAACCTCAGGTTTCTCACTTAATCAAGGAAACTAGAAATGAAAAACTTCGAGCTTCTGATACAAAAAACACTTAAGAGAATTACAAACTTAAGTAAAAGCTAATTGGTTCAGACTTCAGTATTAGGTTGACTACGCAGACAAGGCTTATGCATGATGGTTCAAAAACCTAGGACATGATTTTAATCGCTTGTGATCTAATCTTTAGCAAAGCATATAGGTTAGAGCACTGGATGAGTCACATTCAATCGGATGAAAGAGTTAAATAAAACTTATGCCCAAAACATAATTAATTGGGAGGTGATGAACTTCAAAACCTAATCCCACTAAGTGAAAAACCAAGACCAAAATGAGTCTCAGAAAACACTGAGAAATGCTCAGTTGAAGTTTTGGATAGAACTTAAGCTGCCTATCATTGAAATGTAATATTGTTCATGACTCGGATGAATGATATCTCTCTTTTGCCATTTGAATTCAAAGGATAGTTATACTAGTTTTGCATTAATCTAGAATGAACAGGATTATCACAATTACCTGAGAGTTATGAAAATCAAAACACTTTTTCTGTAATCATTAGTTAAAGTTCAATTCTCCCCATTCATTTAATATGGCTTTAACAGTTAGCCATTACTTTCACTTTTGCATGAATGCTTAACTACAACTTGGAAGATTAACTTAAATTGGGTAGATTAATTGATATAGCGTACAATGTGTGTCTAACATCTTTTGTTAGCCACAGAACCTCCTATAGTGAACTCTTTTTTCTGCAAAAAGAAGGTTGTCAAGTGATTCAAAAAGGTGTTATTTGGTTCAAAGACCTAACACAATTAATCGATTCAAATCATCCTCTGTTTTAGGGAAAATCCAGACTATCTGGAACCATTTTGAAGTATAATGTTACAATTCCCCTGCACCTCTAATTTCAGTATTTCAAAACAGAGCTTAATTGGCAATAGTAAACACTAATGAAAGCACAGCAGAGGAAACACATCACATAAAAAGGAGAATAGCTGAAAATACACATTACCCAATATCTAATTTGCCTAGAATTGTGAATGAATGAGAAATGGAGAAATACAACAGAGATGAGAAAATGGTGGTTGGAGTGATACCTTTGGCTGCGAGAACCAGTTGAAATGCATTTTATCTTCACATATTCAATAGGATTCATCTTTCCTTCCATAGAATCAGGCTTCACAAAAGACGCAGCCTCCCATGACAAGGAAGTGATTATATCAACCCAATTATCACCTTCTTTCACTGAAGCAGCGAAGCCAAAAGATTTAAGGTGGTCACTAACAAAGGCCTTAAGCTTCCCGTTCATTACTTCTTGTAATGCCTTTTGTCGTTCCTCTTTAAACTTGTAACTACCAAAGTCTTCATTACCAAAGCTGATTAAAGAAGCTGTCCTACCCCATCTCTGACCATCACCACATTCGTCGTCGTCATCATCATAATTAGCCACACTGTCCTCAATATCATCATCATGGTCTTCTGGTTGTGGGGGCAGCCAGAACTGAGCATCAAATTTATCATTACAAGAGGTTCCAGCTTCATCATCGTCATATCTTTCATTTCTACTATCTCTGGGTTCCTCATAATCACCAGTTCTCGTTAGTTCTGCATCCCTTCCAACAGCAGAAGTAGTATCCTCTTGACTGCTATCTGTACTACATTCATCAACATATACCCTGATAATAAAGCCATAGGGGAACCAAGTCTAAATAAGTTGGCTTATTCATTATTCAAACAAAACAATCAGCGCCTTTATTTAACCTCCACCTAAGAAGAATATTGATATAACTAACTACAACTAACCTCACATCTGAATTTGCATCAACAGAAAAGTCACCTGAAAGGTCACATAATAGACTTCAGGGCCATGGTAAATGTAACTAATATGTCAAAGTATGAGATAAAGAAAGTAAGCAGAGCATACTGCAACATGAGCCAGAGCTGTTTATGCTTGGTAATGAAGCAGCTGCATTGACCATCAAACTTGCATTATCTGACATTTCGCCACATAATTGGCGAGATTGTACAGAATCCCTGCCGTTAAACTGTAAGGAATTCCCACTTTCCAACTTCTCCATGCTTCCACTTGACTTTGTTAATTGAGTACCACCGTATTGACACAACTTATATTGGATGCTAGGAAGATCTTAAACCTGCAAACTTACAACAGCCGAGACAATAACATGAGCAACTTAAACAAAAAGAGAGCCATCCTCTCAACAACAAAGATTTATATGAGCAGCAATCTAAATCTTTCATACGAAGACGACCAAGACCATGAGAAAAGCTTAATGACTTCATGTTGGCATTATTCCCATCATCAAGTATTTTCTTTAAGAAGCTATCTCTAAGAAATTTTGCGTAGGCCAATGTACGAAAAAAATGCGCCTTTTAATGTCCTTGATTTTAAAGTATAGAGAAGCAACATACTGAAGAAGGATTTGTGAGTGTTAGAAATGATTTCTTTGGTGATGTAATTTCTAAATACCACATGGGTGTTATTAAACAGGGAGGAGCAGGAGACCAAGGTACGAGTTTGGCCAAACCCAGTAATTTTGGTCCAAACTCATGTATTTGTCTTAGGAAATCCATTTAATAGGTAAAAGATTATTGATTTAGAGCAAAGTTACTTAAAAGGGCTACAATCTTGCATCCATAAACTTCAAATCCTTGCTCCACCTCCGGTTATAAATGACAATAAGAGCATGGAGAACCTCCCATATCAAAGACTCCACCATGTGTATCACTCACCATGAATGAAACATTAGTGCATGATTCTCTTTTACGCCACCTACAAAAGCTTTGTGCACCACCTCACTGGTCCAGTCACAAATCGTCCATTACTACTCTCCCTTCTGCACCTTATACCACTATTCTTTTATCATGAGTGTTCTATTGTCTTGGAGTTTATTATTTTAAAAAAAAAAAGTTTATTTCGACATTGTTAGCACATGATTGTAATGGGCAGGCACTCTTTTCAACTTCCCAATTGTCAAGTATTGAACAAGCATCATGTTAAATCACAATCATATTTGAACTTAAGATGCTCAATAAAACCATTATCATCGATGTTTTTGACACTGTATGGAATTATAAAACCTTCCAACTTTTCTAAATGGTGTGACAACTTAAAGTTACGGAAAGGGTGTGGGTGGGGCACTTAATCAGTTTCAGTAGCCAAATTCCATAATCAGCACTTGTTTACCACTCCAGCTCCCTGAATAGCCCATTTTTCCCTCCACAGTGATAAGGGGCTAATCGAGCTACTGCATTAATGGGCATCGTAACAAACAGCTTTTGCAAAATGAAGATATAGGTCAGAGAGGTTACTTAGAAGCTAAGTTTTAAATGCTAAATAGGCATCAGTGGACAGCTCATGAAAAAGCAATTCAGAATTCCAGAAAACAAAATTGGAAAAGTAAAACCATTTATGCGAAATTAAGAAGAAATTAAATCAGCTCCAAAAGCAAACACACTTAACAGTATAAGTTGTCCCAAAAACAAACATAACCACTAAGAAACAATAATACATTCAGAACTGTAACACACTGATACATTTATGATATAAAAATAAAGAATCGACAGAAACAAACCATTTCAACATGACAGTTTGGTATTCTCACAACAATGCCAATTAGCCACAAACAGGGATATCATCTTGAATCACCATTTTATGAAAAACCTAAAGATGATATCAGTTATATTTTTCTTCTTTTTCCTTTTTTTTCCATGATAAGTAGGAGAACAGTTACTGAAATTATTTCTGTCTTTTGGCTCAAACCTCTATATCAATATCCATGAATAGAGTACGAAAAATCAATCCAGATTTAGCATCTAAAATGTCTCCCCAAAAAAAAAAAAGAAGACTTCCCCGTTACAAGAAAGACAAATATTTCCGTTCATCAAAAAAATAGACAAATATTTCCTTGACTAAGATAGGGCACATAGACTAAGATAATAAGGACACAAAATAATACACATAAGAAAGTTATAAAGAAAACCTCTGCACCACCCAGTCATATAAATGTGAAGCAGCCCGAATGTTGCACCTTACATGGCGAAAGTCCAATAGCCGAATGCATCACTAGCTTAGGCTATGACTCAAGTAGCATGGGGCACGTGACATTCCAGAAAGCCTCCCATGAAAAGCTAAAAAACTTAAAACTATGCTGGATTTTCAAATATCAACACTTCTTCGTAAATCATTCATTGATAGAATAAGTTTGTCACTTAAAAGAAAAAGGAAAAAGAGAATTCTTCTTGTTTATCACAAAAAATCCTTCCTAGATTTAAGAACTTACCACTCTACTACGAAACAAAAAACAAACAAGTTGGGGTCGGCTACATGTAACATAACATAGACAGACTAATTTCTATGTAGCAAAACTTGTACCCTATTCGGATAGTTCCAAAAATTCAGGACATCACAGAAATCACAAACTTGCAATGCCATAGCCGAAAATTGAAATTTCACAAAACAGTAAAGGAAAATTGGCAGCCCAATCAGATCAAAATGAGCAAAAACTTTCAAAATCATCCTGTAAAAGCATGAAAAACAACATAAAGATCCTATCAAAGAAGATAACATGATTATAAACTTCAAAAAATGAAAAAACAATATACATTAAACAATCGAGGATTGAAGTTTACATAGACTTACAGTAAAAAGAAGCAAATTAAGATACCCTCCAAATCAATCAGAAGCATATCTAAAATCAACCCTCCAGCCAAAAATTGGGTATCCAAAAAATGGAAAATCTTGTTGGAAAAATTAAAGAAACTTTACCATAAAGAGAGAGAAAGAGGACATTTAAATGAATTAAGGAAGACAAGAATGAACACGTTGGAAAACAATTCTCTGTTTTTTTGGTTCTAAGTGGGACCCACTAGGTGTAGGATTTTCTTTTGCTTTAATTTGGAGGTATAATATCAAATTTCAAAATAGTAGTAATGTTTTAAATATATATATATATACTCCCTCTGCCTTATTTTATATGACCAGCTTTCTTTTTAATTTGTTTCAAAAAAAATATCATCTTAATTTAATTAAAAATAATTTATTTTTAAAATTTTCTTTTATAATGATTCTCAACCACATAGATATCTAAGAATAATTTTAGACCACAAATTTCAAAAATCTTTCTGTTTTTTTAAACATTGTGTCAAGTCAAAGGGTGTCAGATAAAATGGGATGAAAAAAGTATATGTTATCTAGGAGTGTCAATGGGACGGTTCGATCGGTTAATTTTAAAAAATAATACCATTCCAATTTTTTGAGTATTTTATAATGTATAACCAAAATTAAATTTTTTAAATCATCCCAATCACATCGGTTTCTCTTCGGTATCATACCAGTAGGGTTCCGTCAATTTTTGAATTTTTTATTTTTAAAGTAGCACTTCAAAATATACTATTATTAAAATATTTTTTTGCAAATATATTTTTGAAGAATCACTTTAATTCACTAAAAAGTCAAGAATGTAAAATTTTCTTGGCATATTATTTGATTTAAAACTTTAATATAGGAATATTTGCATAGATTTTGTCATATTTGTTTGATGGAATTTCTATAGTAGCATCTTTTTATTTTAAACCTACTTAATTAATTAAAGGCTAATTAAAGAACAAAGACTCGAAATCGTCCAATCACTAGAGGCCTAAGAACTAAGTTATATGTATATTTAAAAAAAAATTATAAAATATATTTATATATAAATTTAACATGTTAATATATAAAATATATTTATATACATATAAAATTCTTCGGTTCAATTCGGGAATATTTTGGGTTTTTTATAAACTACAAAGATCATCTCAATTATTCAAGACGGGTATAAATTTAAATAAAAGTCTATGATTTTATTGAGAAAACGATAAAAATTAATTTGATAAGATTCGGTTCGATTGAGTTTTATTTTTATTTTTTTACACCCCTAATGTTATCTATTGCATGTACTCCTGTAGTTTTTATTTTAAAAAAGTCAAGAGGCAATTGCATAAAAAAAGATCTTGTTATAAAATAAATCTAGAATTAACTAGAATATATGTAAGGAGAATTAAAAGCTTAAAACTGAGGAGAAGAGAGAATAATATATTGCAGTGTATTTATTTTTCTTTCACTGATGTGTGCAAGCAAATGGAATGTTGAGGCTTATATATATGGCAATGGTAGCCACTAATGTGGACTACCAAAGCCTTGGAAATTGTAGCAAACCACTATTGTGGACTTTGTTTGGTTGACAATTCACACACAATACTCCCCCTGAATTGTCCATGTAAAGGGAGTTCTAGGTGACTTTAATACGCATCATTAGCTGCCTCATTAAAAACCTTACCAGGAAAACCCAGTGGGATAAAACCTTGGTTAAGGAAAAAAGAGTACAGCGCGTATTTCACTCCCCCTAATGAAGACTTCATTTGACACTTTGGAGACGGTGCATTCCAATCTTATATCTTAGCTTTTCAAATGTTGACGTTGGCAATGCCTTAGTGAATAAATCTGCAAGATTATCACTCGAACGAATTTGTTGTACATCAATATCACCTTTCTTCTGAAGATCATGTGTGAAGAATAATGTCGGTGAAATGTGTTTCGTTCTATCTCCTTTTATGAAGCCACCCTTTAGTTGAGCTATGCACGCAACATTGTCTTCATATATGACCGTGGGTACTATGACATCCTTTTTCAGTCCACATTTTTCTTCGATGAAATGTATCATTGATCTCAACCATACACATTCTCTACTTGCTTCATGAATTGCAATTATTTCAACATGATTTGAAGAAGTAGCAACAACTGACTGCTTTGTAGATCGCCATGATATAGCAGTTCCTCCATATGCAAAGAGATAGCCGGTTTGAGATCGGGCTTTATGTGGATCTGATAAATAACCTGCATCTGCATAACCAACAAGGTCTGCACAGCCTTTGTTAGTATAAAACAAACCCATATCAATTGTACTTTTTAGGTATCGCAAAATATGCTTGATACCGTTCCAGTGCCTTCGCGTTGGGGAAGAACTATACCTTGCTAGCAGATTAACAGAAAATGTTATATCAGGTCTGGTTGAGTTAGCAAGATACATGAGTGCACCAATGGCACTGAGGTATGGTACTTCTGGACCAAGAAGTTCTTCATCCTCTTTTAGGGGACGGAATGGATCTTTATTTACTTCAAGTGATCTAACAACCATTGGAGTACTTAATGGATGTGCTTTGTCCATATAGAATCACTTTAAGATTTTCTCAATATAGGCAGATTGATGAACAAAGATCTTGTCTGCTAAATGTTCAATTTGTAGACCCAGACAAAGTTTTGTCCTTCCAAGATCTTTCATCTCAAATTCTTTCTTTAAATATTCAATTGCCTTTTGGACCTCTTCAGGAGTTCTATTGAGATTTATATCATCAACATAAATAGCGAGTATTACAAACTCCGATTCTGTTTTCTTAATGAAAACACATGGACAAATGACATTATTTATATATTCTTTATTTATCAAGTACTCACTAAGGCGATTATACCACATACGCCCTGATTGTTTCAGACCATATAATGATCTTTGTAATGTGACTGAGAACATTTCTCGAGACTTAGTACATGCTTCGGGCAATTTGAATCCTTCTGGGATTTTCATGTAAATTTCACTGTCAAGTGAACCATAGAGGTAAGCTGTAACTACATCAATTAGATGTATTTCAAGATTTTCATGTACAGCTAAACTGATGAGGTATCGAAAGGTTATTCCATCCATAACAGGTGAATATGTTTCCTCATAGTTGATACCGGGCTTCTGAGAGAATCCTTGTGCAACAAGGCGTGCCTTGTATCTTACAATATCATTTCTCTCATTTCGCTTTCGCACAAAAACCCATTTATAGCCAACTGGTCTTACACCATCAAGGGTTTGGACTACAGGTCCAAATACCTATTTCAGATTGAATAGCTTCTCTCCATTTTGGCCAATCATCTCTGTGTCGACATTCTTCGACGGATTTAGGCTCAACACTTTCACTATCTTGTATGAGGCTAATTGCAACATTATATGCAAAAACATTATCCATTGTAATTTTTGCTCGATCTAAACTTATCTCATCACCAATAAAACTTATTGGAAGTTCTTTATTCACTTGAGTCTCGGGTTCACTAATTTTTTCAAGAATATCAGGATTTCTCAAGTCTGGATCTTCTTCAGGAAGTCCTTTTGTAGTATCATTTTTATCATTCCTTATACTTCTCTTTCTAGGATTTTTATCCTTTGAACCCACTGGTCTACCACGCTTCAGGCGTGTTTGGGATTCAGAAGCTGTGATACTGGCAGTTGGTCCCTTTGGGACTTCGATCCGGATAGGCACATTCACAGCAGGGATATGTGACTTAGTTATCCGTTTCAAATCAGTAAATGCATCTGGCATTTGATTTGCTATTATCTGCAAATGGATGATCTTCTGGACCTCTTGTTCACATGTGCGTGTTCGTGGATCAAAATGAGATAGTGATGAAACTTTCCACACAATTTCTCTCTGGGGTTCCTTTTTCTCTCCCCCTAATTGCGGGAAAATTATTTCATCAAACCGACAATCTGCAAATCTGGCAGTAAATAAATCTCCTGTCAACGATTCGAGGTAGCGAATTATGGAGGGTGGTTCGAACCCAACATATATACCTAACCTCCGTTGAGGGGCCATCTTAGTGCATTGTGGTGGTGCTACAGGCACGTATACCGCACAACTAAAAATTCGTAGATGAGCTATATTTGGTTCATGACCAAATACCAATTGTGATGGAGAATATTTATGATAATTAGTTGGTCTGAGACGTACAAGTGCTGCTGCATGTAAGATAGCATGACCCCACACGTCAATGGGTAATCTTGATTTCATGAGCAGTGGTCTAGCTATCAATTGCAGGCGCTTAATAAATAACTCTGCAAGGCCATTTTGAGTATGAACATGAGCTATCGGATGTTCAATTTTTATCCCAATTGATATGCAATAATCATCAAAAGCTTGGGATGTAAATTCTCCAGCATTATCCAGACGAATGGATTTAATTGGATAATCTGGGAATTGCGCCCTTAATCTTATTATTTGTGCCAGTAGCCTCGCAAACGCCAGGTTGCGGGATGATAAAAGGCACACGTGAGACCATCTTGATGATGCATCTATTAGGACCATAAAATATCTAAACACTCCACTAGGTGGGTGAATAGGTCCACATATGTCCCCATGTATACGTTCCAAAAATTTTGGGGATTCAATGCTAACCTTCAAGGTTGATGGTCTGGCAATTAATTTGCCTTGATGACAAGCAACACATGAAAATTCGTCATTCATAAGAATCTTCAGGTTCTTTAATGGATGACCGCTTGAATTTTCAAGAATTCATCTCATCATTATTGATCCAGGATGACCTACTCGATCATGCTATATCACAAAAGTTTTTGGATCAGTAAACTTCTGGTTTATGATCGAATGTGCTTCAATTGCACTAATTTCTGTATAATATAGGCCAGACGATAAAGTTGGTAATTTTTCTAAAATATATTTCTGGCCTGAGACACTCTTGGTTATACCAAGGTATTCAATATTCATTTCATTTAGTGTCTCAACATGATATCCATTTATGTGGATATCTTTAAAGCTTAGCAGGTTTCTTGGGGATTTAGAAGAGAACAATGCATCTTCTATAACGATTTTTGTCCCCTTAGGCAGAAAAATAATAGTTCTTTCGGAGCATTCAATTATTTTTGCACTACCAAATATTGTAGTAACATTTGCCTTTCTTTTAAGTAAAGAAGAAAAATATTTCTCGTCTTTAAAAATTGCATGAGTCGTTCCACTGTCAATAACACAAATATCTTCGCGATTGATTATTGATCCAAACAAAATTTGAGGCATATCCATTCTTCAAAGAGAAAAATAATAAAGTAAATATTTATTTGAACCTCATGTGTATTTAATGAAAAGTCTTGCATAAGTTAAATATATTATAATAAGTATAACATGCTATTATTTATTTTTATTTTTTCATTTTCACGGGATATAAAAATATAAGCGCACATATAAATAAAGAAAATTATTTTATATATTATCATGCTCATCATCATTCACATTTTTATTAATATTTAAATTTCCTTCTGGGAAAGTTAAGTAGTCCGCTACATTCAGATACATATATTCCATATTACCTTCAGACAAAAAATTTGTCTCTGGATTTTCGGCTCTTTTTAATGATGCCCCATATAGCTGAACAAAGCATTTAGATGACCGACATGTCCTTGACCAGTGCCCTTTGCCTCCACATCTGTGACATATACTTTCTGAATTTTTCTTTGGAAAAGCTTCTGGCTTTTCTTCCTTCTTTTTAGATTGCTGGTCGTGCCTCGGTGCGAGACGACTATCATGATTTCTTCTTTGACCTCGGCCACGGCCACGACCACTTCTGGGGCAATAATTTCTTTCTC
This sequence comes from Solanum rostratum, assembly GCA_029948455.1. NCBI lineage: Eukaryota > Viridiplantae > Streptophyta > Magnoliopsida > Solanales > Solanaceae > Solanum > Solanum rostratum. The sequence goes on from CM057049.1 coordinate 21,069,618, forward strand.
GTTGGTTATAATTCGCCTGATTCACTTCAGGGAGTGGTGAAGAACCAACGGGCCGACTATCATGATTTTTCATCAATAATTCATTATGTCTTTCAGCAATAAGAAGGTGTAAAAGTAATTCAGAATATTTTGTAAAACCCATACTGCGATATTGTTACTGCAGGAGCATATTCGCGGGTGGAAATGTGGAGTATGTTTTTTCAAGCTTGTCAGCTTCAGTTATTTCTTCTCCGAATAAATTTAACTGTGAAATAATTCTAAACGTTGCTGAATTATACTCAGTTATATTTTTAAAAAATCTAATAATCTTAGATTTAACCAATCATGACGCGCTTGTGGAAGGACGACCAACTTCAGGCGATCATATCTATCTTTTAGATTCTTCCACAATTTCAGGGGATCTTTTATTGTCAAATATTATAATTTTAGTCCCTCGTCAAGATGGTGGCGGAGAAAAATTAAAGCTTTGGCACAGTTTTGACTGGATGTCTTATTGTCATCTTTAATGGTGTCTGCCAGACCCATTGATTCTAAATGCAGTTCAGCATCTAGTGCCCATGATGAATAATTAGATCCAGAAATATTAAGTACAGTAAATTCAACTTTTGAAATGTTAGACATTTTGATAAAATAAATTCTTACCCCTTTTACCTGTTTACAATAGCTTGAAATGGGCAGAGCTTCATGTTGATAACGTGTTATAAAATAAATCTAGAATTAACTAGAATATATGTAAGGAGAATCAAAAGCTTAAAACTGAGAATAAGAGAGAATTATATTGCAGTGTATTTATTTTTCTTTCACTGATGTGTACAGGCAAATGGAATGTTGAGGCTTATATATATGGCAATGGTAGCCACTAATGTGGACTACCAAAGCCTTGGAAATTGTAGCAAACCACTATTGTGAACTTTGTTTGGTTGACAATTCACACACAACAAATCTTTCTTTTTCACGGTATATATGGATATTGGCTCTTAGGAGATTTTGGTAAAATTTTTGCATCTTTTGCCTTTATTGTCATTCTATCAATCGAGAATACATTTTGTAGTATTTTATAGATTTGTTTTTAATTTTATATTTTTTAAAAAAATATGTTTAGAGATAAAAGATATGAAATGTTTTTTTTTTCTGCTTAATTTATACGACCGTAAGAATCCTTTCTACCATAAATTGCTTAGCCTTTTACCTCCAATTTTTTTTTTTTTTTTATAATTGAAAATTTTCAACTTTTTTTTTTCTTTCTGTTTCAGTCTCAGAGGTTGATGTAAAATGAGCCCACTATTTTATCTTTATTCATTTAAATTTATATATTAAATGTTTGTTTGCGGTGGTGTTTAAACTCGTGACATGCTATTAACACACACAATTTTATTTTTTTAAATTTCAAATTTAAATTTAAATTTTCATCCTTGTGCCAAGTCATACTGAATTTATTAATTAGTGCTACAGTTAAGAGTTTTTACGATCGGGATGAAAACTAATTCAAATAAAAAAAATCAAATTAAATTAATTAAATAAACTAATTTTATTTAAATTTAATTTTATATTCTTAAACAATTGATAATATTTTATTTGATTTTATTAAAAATTTTGGAAAGACAACCAGACCACTGACAAACTATAAACATAGTTTTTTATTAACAATTTTAGATATCTTATAAGTATATGTTTTTCGTCAAAATTTATTTATGAAAAGGAGAATATTTATGTACATGTGTGCATGTTGTAGTTTTTGTGAGACAGAGAATGTCATTTTTTCTTTGTTTTCTAGATCAAAAGTGATAAATTTTGGATCGCTATTATAATAAATATAGTGATAGGAAGTATTGTAATGCTAATTGTTTTAATTATTATTTGTTGAATGAATTGTTGTTTTTTTATTTTGAATTAGTTATTTTTTTATTTTTATGTATGCTTAATAATCAAATTAATTCAGTATATATATATATATATATATATATATATATATATATATATATATATAAATTTAGTTAAATATTTAATTTAATTTTAATAACTTAAACTGAAAGACTCAAATCAACCCGTGAGTATGAATTATGAAATAGTTTGATACCTACTATGAAGCATCAGAAGAATGCACAACTTATTATTTGATTGTTTCAACAACTTTATTTTAGTATAAAGTCAAAAGAACGTAATCTAGAGGTTGTGGAATAAATTGAAGATGCTCCAAATTTTTTTATTTTTTTTAAATAACAATTTGAAGTGACTTACACATCTTCTTTTAAATAAATAATGAATTACATAGCCAATCACTTGTTCCATAATGGACATAGGAAATCTCTCTTTATTTTTATTTGCTTTGATGACAAGTCAATGAAAGAGCTAGAATGATTCTAAAGTGTTCTTGTATAAATCACCATAGATTTGGAGGTGTGGATCCAACCTTTTTTTCTTTTTACTGCTCTATATAAATTCATCAGTTTTAATTTGAAGGCATGTGTATATATGTAAACGCACTAAAATTATAATAAATATAAAAAAAATATGTAATTTACATAAATATAATCAATAAGACTATAAAAAATAAAAATTAAATTCATCAAATTTTTAATCATGAATTGACGTTTGCATGGAATATGAGAATATAATTTAATTTTCTTATGTTCAAGATGACGAACAAGAGAAAAAATGGTAAAATAATTTTGGAGCGGGGATAAAAGTCAAACTTCAGAAATATATAGTCCCCTAATTTTTATATTTTTATTTTTATGTAAAATCTTTTTTTTTTTTAGAGAAAAGATCTCATAACTGTAGCTAATTAAGAATATCAATAATGAAAAATTTTAATTAAAAAATATAATATAAATGTAGAATAATAAAAATTAACTTACAAATATAATATAAATGTAGAATAATAAAAATTAACTTACAAATTTGATAAGTTACAAATTTTTGGTTTTCTTTTTTTAATTTTTTGGGATTCCTTGTGTTTTAGAATCTTTTAGAATTTTTGGATTTCTTGATAATATCATTTTTCTTACCAAAATAAATATAATACATATATATATATAGGGAAGATTTCAAAAATACCATTATTTGGATAGTAAATGACTAGCCCCTACCAAAATGATTGAAATTATCAAAAGGGTACCAACTTTTATTACAAAGTAAGAGAGAGAGTATAAATTTTTATAATAAAGTTGATTAAATTATGATGTGATAGGTGTTGTAAAGGAGAAATAATTTGTTGATATTTAAAAGTATGTTCTTCAAAGTTTGAGAAAATAAATGTTAATTTGAAAACGTAATGTAAATCGTAGAAGTAGTAAATTGCTTGAAAAAAACCTTTAAAACATGGTATGCAAAATGATTGTACTATAGAGAAAAAATTAATCTTACGTATAAATGATAAACAATGCGAAATTTTTGTTGAACATTCGAATTTTTTTTTCTTAAGATTATAAAATGGTAATCGTAACCCAATTCGTGGAATTATTTTTTTATTAACGTGTTCATATAAATTTGGCTTGTTCTATACTCAAAAAAAGGTAATGTATAAATTTTGTTTTTTTAATAAATAATAAAATAAGAATTGAAGAGGACATATCACATCCAATTAATTGATTGGATGTGGTTTGGTCAGCCTAGTGTTAAAGCCTACCCGCCCCTAAAAAGGATACCACATCAAGATGTCAGCCGCCCCATGTGTCTTTCATTTTTCCCCATGCTCAAAAATTAACAAAAGAGAAATTGGAGGGAATATTTTTGTTGTATTTAATAAGTGTTTGACCAAAGAATTATATTTTGGACAAATAAGTCTTCAAAAAGAAAGATTTTTCTTTGAACAAGGGACATGGATAGCGAAAAAGTGGTATCTATTTTGTTGAAATATGATGGAAGATGGGATATAACAGGTATATCGTTATGTATATATTATATATATCGTTGGTCACTCACGTTCATATGTTGGTGAAAAACTAAAAGTTGAAATCTTGGAGTTTAAAAGGGTTGTTGCGTGCTGGAATTTTTGGTATAAAATTATGTATTCTCACTGAAAGAGAGTATAATTTTTTATAATATAGTTGATTAAATTATGATGTGATAGGTGTTGAAAAGGAAGAATAATTTGTTGATATTTAAAATTTTTTGGAAGTTGGTGTAAGACATGGATTTCTACTTTTATTGAAAAAAAATTTCTTTCTTAATAATTATTGACTAAGAATTAGTATGTTCTTCAAAGTTGGAGAAAAAAAATTTTAATTTGAAAACGTAATGTAAATCGTAAAAGTAGTAAATTTCTTGAAAAAATCCTTTAAAAAATGGTATGCAAAATGATTGTACTATAGAGAAAAAATTAATCTTACGTATAATTGATATACAATACGAAATTTTAGTTGGACTTTGAATTTTTTTTTTTTTAAGATTATAAAATGGTAATCGTAACCAAATTCGTGGAATTAATTATTTATTAACATGTTCATATATATTTGGCTTGTTCTATACTCTAAAAAATGTAATGTATAAAATTTGATTTTTTAATAAATAATTAAATAGGTATTAGAAGAGGACACATCACATCCATTTAATTGATTTGATGGGGTATGGGCAGCCTAGTCTTGCAGCCTACACGCCCCTAAAAGGGATGCCACATCAAGAGGTACGGCTGCCCCCATGTGGGTGCAAGTATTATACTATAACAATGATAATTACTTTCCATTAGTCAAAATAACAATAGCAGTTGTTTGGTGTTGTTTGATGTTGTTTGTGGTAGTAAAAAATTATAATTTTTATATATGTTTGTACGAACATGGTAGTAAAGTCGGGGAAAAAATTTGTTGCTATGACATCCAGTGCAAATATATAATTTTATGTGAATGGTGGAATAAAGAATTAACTGATTGGACTAACAAGTTCGAGACAAATATTTAAAAAATGGTATGCAAGATAATTGTACTATGGAGAAAAAAATTAGTTCTTATGTATAATTGATATTGTCATAATTGCAATAAACATACAAGATGAAATTTTACTTGGAGTTTAATGTGAATTTTTTTGTGTTTTTTTAAAGAATATAAAACGTTAATCGTAACCAAATTGGTAGAATTAATTATTTATTAACATGTTCGTACGTATTTGGCTTGTTCCATACTATAAATATGTAATGTATAAAATTTGGCTTTTTAATAATGTAAAAGGTATTGAATTATTTTTAAAAAGGACACATCAAATCAATTTACAACAAAAAAAGATTAAAAAAAACGTGTGAAACAAAAAAATAATGCAATTAATGCAAATTGTTGTGAATAGTGTCCTTCTTTATAGGGAAATGGGAAAAAATAGCTACAATTCCAAGCAACCAACAATTGCATTTAATGTGTGTGTACTTTTTCTTTCTCTAACATTAAAACATTTAATGTGTGTGTACTTTTTCTTTCTCTTACATTAAAATTGTGCATACTTTACAAAACTTTTATTACATAAAATAACCAATAACAGTGTTGGTTTTTTTACTGGTAATAGTGTTGGTATAGGTGTTGATAAGATCATGCACGTTCATATATTTTTGTAATTTTTTTATTTTTGGAATATCTGGTGGCAAAGTTCGATTACTTTATAAGTACCATAGTGAACACCAAAATTTGCAACCAACCATACATCGTAACTGACAGAGAATACCAAAAATACAACCCACAATGCATAGTGAACTACCATATCGGATACCAATTTCAACCACAACACCATTGAATACCAAAAACATATACCAAAAAATACAATATAAACTCTATTAACTGTCACAAATTCCTTCTCGTTGGTGTCACTTCCATAGTAATTTTGTCCTCTTATACAATTACAACACTGCACATTAAACCAATAAAACATATATTAAATACAAAACAGAATACCATAGGAAACACCAAAAAATAAACTGTTGAAGTTTCAACCACAACACCATTGAATACCAAAAACATATACCAAAAAATACAATATAAACTCTATTAACTGTCACCAATTCCTCTACTACAAAAACAACACTAGACATAAAAATACCAACAACCAAATAAAATACATACAATAATATCCAAAAATAAAGGGGAGAGACAGCACATACAAAAGTCACATACCCCCAATTACTATTGCATACCAAAAAAATACCACAATTTCCATTGCATACCAAAAAAATACCACAATTTCAACCTCGACAAATTACATCAAAACAGCAAACATGAAAACCCCCATCCCAATTACCAAATAAGTATACCAACAGACATAGGACAATATCATAATGCATACCATCCCCCCGGGGGAAAAATCATTGAAGTATAAAAAAACAATCCGGCATCCAAACTTAGATACCATATAAAATGCCAAGTCTGAAATTGGCAAGGGGGAAAAAAGTGAAAACCATGATAATGCCATTGAAGTATAAAAAAACCAAAATATCAACCATCAGCATGCTTAACACACGACCATAAAAAATACCAAAAATATACCAAAACTTACAATATAAACCCTATTGATGTCAATAATTACTCTTCTACAAGAACAAACAGTTGCATACTAAAAACAATCAAATTAAATACATACAAGGGGAGATACAGCACATACTAAACTCAAAGACCCACCCCAATTACCAGTGGCATACCAAAAAAAAAAAACCCGGCTAAGAAACAGTAAAATCGCAAAATAATACCAAATAATTGAAAGGGAATATCTTGAGGATATTAAAATAACAATGAATTGACTTTGTAACCAAACCACTACAAAGAATACCAATCCGAACCCCAAAAAAGTGGGATAAAGACATACCTGGAAACTATAGTGTACCCTTACACAAATCTGAAAAACGAAAAAATAAAAAGGGGGTTAAAACACATACATAAAACCAACTTCGAAATACAAAAGATTACATACATCACCAAATAACCCTCTGAAACAAAAACAAAAAACCCAAAAGAATGCAAAAAAATCGAAAATAACGAAAAAAAAGGAGTTCAGAGGAAGAACAACGACATGGGATGCAAAAAAATTCAAATAAAAAAGGTTGAGATGAACATTACACAAAATGGGAGACAACCATTAACCCACTCACTCGCCTCAAAACAAAAACCAAAAAAAAAATAAATAATGCAACAAGTACATACCTGAAATCCGCGAGAAGAAGAGAAATTGTGAAGAAGAAGATGAAAAATTCTTGCAAAACAAAAAATATTGCCAAGAAGAAGATGAAAAAACATTTTTAAGATGAAAAAGGTTAAGGTTTGTTTATTAAAAAAAAAAACATTCAAGTGTTGCATTAAATGGCTCATTTAATGAGCCGCCTGACCGCATTTAATGCGGGTCAGATCAGGCACGTCAAACATGAAAAAAAAAATCGTTATTTTAATGAAAAAGTCAGATTTTTGGACTTGGTAAAAATGTAAATTAATTGGTAGAAAAGTAAATAAATTGGAAAACGTAATTTAAAGGGGCAAAGTTGTATATTTCCTTAAAAAAACACATATATATATTCATATATAATTTTTTTTTTTGATGAATAAGTATACCTTTCATTGATAACCAAAAAAAAAACAAATAGAGATCCAACAGCCTGGACAAACTGCTCTAATAATGACTAATATAATCTATTAATTATAATGTCATTGAAACCTATATAATCACATAGAATATGTTGCCGGCCATTGTAATGCCATCTTCCATTTTGCGAAATTCCTCCCTCAAATATGGATGTGCATCACTATATCTTTTGTCACCATCTCCGAGTAAAAGCAGTCCTTCTGGAAATGACCACAATTCCTAGCTTCCATATTTGATGCACAACCAGCGCAAATGCACAACTAGTTATCTCTTCTAGACCATCCCCCTTTCTTGCCATCTGATTTGCCCACTGTATTTCAGCATTTCCATCTTGCACTTGTTTGTTGTAGCCCAGCCATTATAATATACAACTTCATAATCTTCTTGTTACACTGCACTAGAAAAATAAGTGTGGAAAACTCTTCATTCGTACTCCACAAAAAAATAGTCTGGAGGAACACTGATTCCTATTTTTTTGCAATCTGTCAATTATTGTCAATCTTCTCTAGATAGCCAGCCAAAGAATGTATATGTATCTAGCATGGATTCTAAGAGGAAGGATCAATTGTTTGTAGAGTACTTTTGGATGTTCTGGCATTAATGAACATACACTTTATGGATGAAATGTTTTTCATCAATTTGGACCTTCTCAAGCTGTTGTTGCACTGTCCGATAGGTACTCTGTCTATGCATCAATACACCTCTAGACTCCATTACCTTCCTTACCACCCATGAAGCAGTTTTAGGAATCTGAACTTGAGTAAAGTCTCCATGTTTGATATAGAAGTTATGGATCCATTGGACCCAAAGATATTCCTTCTTCCTGTGTATGTAACCCATATAGGATTATGACTAAACATATCAGCATTAAGTTCAATATTCAGTTTCTCAAAATTAGTGGTCTATTTTCATAAAAATTAAGCCCTGCTTGCATCTCTTTTTCCTTATCAGAAGTAGATCAAAATTTAAAAATATAGTACCGATCATCATGATATAGGATCTAAAGAGTATCAACGAAGCCCGAAACCTTCTTAGCATAGTCCTTCATTTGATTTTCATATAGATAAATCTCGATGATATAGCCTATTAATGCATTTTCTGCATACGTATATCTTCCTCTTCAATTTGAATTGTAAGTACTCATTCATTTATCACTGGTGGAATGAAACTCAAGTTTTTCCCATTGCTTCGATTCCTCATTGCAGTTCGATTATCTTTTGGAGTAGGTTGTATTGAAGTTCCAACTTAAAAAAAATTGTAGTTGCCTCTTCGAAGTAAGTTTTCAGTTACCTCTAAATGGATATCATCGATCTTCTAGGCTACTCTCATCATTTTCTTCTGCAATAGATTGAAATTTCTGAGGAAGGAAGCTACCAAATGCGAGAGATTGCAGTTGTTGAGTTTCTCCAGTCGACTAGTTTAGGCGTGGTTGTAGGCGATGGTTGATGTTGGCGAGCCATCAAGACGTGTTCTCAGTGCACGCTTACTTCCTTGCTAATGTACACCGAGAGCATTTATTACTAGTTAATGTGCACCTGCTTGATTCAGTGTTATTCATATATAATTCATTTTAAATACATAGTACAATTGTTATAGATAGTAAATATTTTTTAGATATGATAAATTTAGGTAATATATAAAAAAATATATTTAAAAATAATAAATATATTATTAAAGAAACTCAAAAAGGTAATCATCTCTACTAATATTTATGGACTAATAATCTTTATTTGACTACTCAAAATTCTAACTCATACTTGAAATACTTTTATTCATAAAATAAAAATTTAATATATATATATATATATATATATATATAATTCAACATAAATCAAGTCAAATCAAACTTCTATTCGGGTTTTTTCTCGGATTGACTCAATTTATGATTTGATGCAATTTTTGAGTTGAATTTATTTATCTTAACTTGATCGTTTGAAGGCTTTAAAATATTCAATAATAATAATAATAAATAATAATAGTGGAAGGAAGGAAGAATTGAAAAAAAATATATGAATAAACAGGCACAAGAAAGGATACTATTATATAATTGCCTTAAAAACTATCTCATTTCACAATGATGGCAATTATCTCACATTAATAGATAAAAAGATAATTGAACTTTCAAATTTAAAAGTAATTCTTTCGTAAAAATAAAAATAATTTTCAAAATAAAAAAGATTTTTCTAAAACTATTCCATTTCAGGATGTGTTTTTTTCCAAAGAAGTACTTTTGTTGAATAGCAATTTATATCTGATTAATCAATTTTAAGAACACTTTTATTAATATTATTACAACAATTTGTATTTGACCAATATTATTAAAATGCTTCAAAAAAATCCACCTTTTCCAATTTTTTAAAAATAATTTTCTGCTATTAGTTATTACTCCTCCTGTCTCATTTTAGGTGGCACCTTTTGACTTGGTCCGAAAAAAAAAGACTTTTAAAACTTGTCATCTAAAATTATTCTTAGATGTTTGTGTGGTAGAGAATCATTCATTGAGGATAAAAGAGGAATTTTAAAGGTAAATTGTTTCCAATTAGAGTAAGATACGGACAAAAAAGAAAATGGTGTCACATAAAATAGAATGGGAGTAACACTTAATTTTTCTTATAAACTCGGTCAATTACACTAATTATTTTAAATAAGTGCTTTTCATCTCTCAAAAAATCGAATAAACCGCCTATAAATGGATCAAATTGGGAGGAAAAAAAAGAGAGAGGATAAATAAGGGAAGAGAAAGGAGAAAAAGAGAGGAAGAATGATTAGAATAAAATAAGGATTTGTTCCTTGTACGTAGATTCCGTAAAACATGGTTCAATGCCCCTTCTAAGATTGGCCTTTTGTCCCATACAAATCATATATTTATTTACATTATTAAAAGGACCCATTCATTAAATGACTTATTTTACAAAATCAGATACTCTTAAGAGTGTGTTTGGTAGGGACCTTCTTTTTTTTTTTTTTTAACAAGCGCATGGTCTGTTTAGTTTCTATAGTATTTGATAAATAAGCAAGTAATATTATTTCTATTAACAAATATGCTTAATCAATCTAACAAAATATTATAGGGGTGAAATGCAGTGGGCATTTGTGGGTGATGGAGGGATAGCGAATGCCGCAGGGTGGAACTATGATAGTGTCACAGTGTCCAGTTAGACATCATAAAAAGATTACACTATATATAAAAAAAGATTTTTACTATATATTGATATATATGGTATTTTGGATATTATTAAAAAAATAAAAGGAAATTCGTTGCGTAGTGGCTAGGGTGATCACTAAACTAGACGATGCCCTTAGATTCAATTCTTGGCAACCACATTTTTTTTTATTACTATTTGTGTATGGCTTGAAGCTAATAAGTAGATGAAAAATATCAATTTTTACGTTAATATGTCGAAGTTGCATGTAAGGTTATCCAAGATCAAATCTCACTGAGTGTGTTTTTGTGATTTTTATTTTTACTTTAACTTAATTTTTAATGTTGTTTAAAAAATATTACCATTCAATGTTTGGACACCCTTCCTGGAACTTTTTAGTACGGTTGGGCCATTGGTTGGGTGGGGAGGACTGATGAGATAGTGAACTTTGACATATCATCGATTAAACTTATTTTTCTTATTTTCATTAAAAAAAAGTCATTTTCTTTTTATTTTTAAGAAGTTTATTTTGCTAAAAAAATATATTTTATCAATCAAACATGAGAGTGCCAAATACACCTTAATTTTTCCCAATTCCTAGGAAACAATCACTACAAATATTAGAGTTTGCTTTAGTTTTGATTTTCCCTACCCAAAGATACGCATACAATTAAAAAATTTTATATTGTCGATATGCTTAGTATATATATCTATGTTTGATGTTCAAGGTCGATTCAATATTTGGTCAAAGTCATTTATTTTTATGGTAAATTTGTAGTTTTGGTAGTAAAATGATGTAAATTAATTGGCATTATTTCCTATCTAATTAAATCATTGTTTTGTTTCATATAGTTATTTATACGTTGAAGTTTTTTTTACGAGTGGATTATTTTTTCCCCTTTTTTTTTTAAAAAAAGTAATTATTTATTCCGTTTCAAAAAGTAATTGCTTATTATTTTAATCATTAAAACATTGGTTAAACTTGAAAGCATACATAAGATTACTGTTAGATTAATAACAAGAAATAACCTTGAAGCATCATAAATATTTTTTCTCATATAAAAGTGTTCTAGCATACTAAAGCTTCGTCCATTTATTCAATTCTTCCAATATGTACTATTATTAACTTAAATTATGAGAAACTTTATCCTTTGTTTTGACTTTCTTTTGTAGATTCCCTTTTATTAATCTTTTGTCATTTAATTTAATTTTTTTTATGCTTCATGAGTTGTGACGGTGAATAAAATAATGTGTGCTTTGAACATACATTTTCCTTTTGAAGATGCAAATTCTGGATGGGGAGGGTGGTTGTCTCATGCAAAAGTTTTGATATTTCCACCTGTCTAATTGTTTTTTAATAACAAATTTTTTCTCCATTTTGAGAATAATGAATTTTTTTTTAATTTAAATAATTATCATGGGTTTCCTTCCTCTCATAGAGTCATAACTCATAATACATCAAACCTATATTACTTTTAAAAAAGAAATGTAATATTGTCTTTCATGTGATAAGATTGAGATCACAGTTGTTTGGCTATTAACATATTTGTTGAATTGTTCAATCCTGTTAATTTCACTCCTATTGAGTTAGGGGGTTAATCGTAACAATTTGGGCCCCACCTACTTTATTTGGTATTCTCAAATATAATTTTTGAACTAATTTATCTCATATGAGAGATCACATAAAATAATTCTAAATCAAATAAAATAAGATAGCTATTTCATAATTAAGTTTAAAATAAAATTTATCTTATGTTTAATTGATGGTATTAATTTATTATGTAATAAATTTATACTATCAATTAAATATCGTATAAATTTTGTTTCAAACTTAAATCTAAATGTACTCCACTTTATTTTACATACCAAAAGCCCTTATAGTCCCATGCCTAAACCTGCCAGCCCCAAGCAACTATTTGGTATAGTTCTTTGTTATCCTTTTTAGTTCCTTCTTCCACGTAAATAGAGATAAGTATAAAAAAAATATTTGATTTTTTTTTTGAGTTTCATATTTAAGTTATTTAGAGTGTGAGTTTTATACTTAAATTATCATTTATTAGTTTGAAAAATACATTTTTTTAAATTATGTAACTAGGCAACATATGGTATATATTTACATTATACCACTTTAGTTTGAAAAAATTATAATTTATAGTTATAATTGGGATTTTTGTTGTCATGTTCTCTCTCATCTCTTCGTTTTTCTCACCTCTGTCTCTTGCCAGATATACAAATACATATATATATCAATTGCATATACACAATTATTTAACAGATATACAAATTCAATTCGACAGATATACATATATGATTCGTCTCTCTCCTCTCTCTCCTCTCTGCCTTCTCCTCCTTGCCTCTCTCCTCCCTCTCTCGATCTTGCTAGCCTCTCTCCTCTATCTCCTATTCTCGCTTTCTAGATATATAAATACATATGTATATTAGTTACGTATATACAATTATTTGGCATATATACACATACAATTTGACAAATATACATATACAATTCGCCTCTCTCCCCTATCTCGCTCGCTTCTCTCCTCCCTTTCTCGATCTCGCCCGTCTCTCTCCTATAATATGTAGCTACAAATTGTAATTTTAGCAAATTATAACTATTTTTGCCTAATTATGTTTCAAGTGTTTGTTCTTTTTGAAAAATCCTCTTCTTTTATTTCACTATCACCATGGTGTGTGTACTACACTTTTCTCTTTTATTAAACAAATGCCACATCACGCTCTACACAAAAAAAATATTTCACGTTGACAAAAAATAAATAAATCATAATATTACTTAAAGTTAAATATTAAAGTATTATTATTTTAAAAATAATTATAAAATAAATTATACAATATTTTTCTAACCCAACTCCACCACTTCCTTTCACCATAACACCCCCCCCCCCCCCTCCCAAAAAAAAAAAAAAAACAACAACCAATATTTTAGTGTTTTTGTAAACTTCCTTATAATTTTTTAAAAAAGAAATTATTATTTCATTCCCCTCCCCTTTTTAAAATGATAATTTAGATATTATATTAATTTTCTTAGACAAAGTAATTTTATCCTACCTACCTAATCCTCCACTTTCATTTTCTTCCTCATTTTTAAGAATTATTTTTATTTGCCGCAAGAATTTTTTAAAATAAATTATTTATTTTAGTTATATTCAATACACAAGTAGAATTTTTTTTTTAAAATATGTGTACATATTTATAAAGAAATAAAAAATAAAAAAATAAAAAAAATTAGGAGCGGAGGTTTAGATTGGGGTGGGATAAAATTTTATTTGTTTTTAAAAAAAATAATATCATTTTTTTAGGAAGGAGGGGGAGAAGGGTGAAGTTTGAATTTTTTTTTAAAAAAAATAAAGGGTAAGGATTGTTTGAGGTGGGGGGATTGAGGGTAGGGGGGGAGGGATGGAGTATGTGAGAAAAATATTTTAATTTTTTTTAAAATAATATTTTTGAGAGAATATTAATACTTTAATTTTTAACTTTTAACTAATATTAAGAGTTTATCTATTTTTTATGAAGGTGGAAGACTTTATTCATGTGGCAATGCCATGTGGTTGTTGACACACAATTACGTCCCATAATATATTAATTATCGAGTTTCTTCAATCTGTCAACAATTAGAAATAATTATTTTGAAATTTTTTTAAGTCATTTTAGTGTTAATCTTTTAATTTTTATATTACACACACACATGTATATACATGTATGTATGTGTATGTATATATATACTAGTTAAGAGTATGTCCTTTGCACGTGTATATTGTGTTAGTTAAAAATAAATATATATAAAAGAATAAATGATTATGTATTTTATTTGGAAAAAATGACTTTATTTCGAAAATTCGATTTATTACTTAATTGATTTAAGCAAACCAAATTTTCAAAATTTCATAGTCGCCACTTGATTTTTAAGGGAATATCAAGAAACCATTAAATCATTTTTAAAAAGATGTAAACAGAAAAAATCTTTTTTAAAATCCAAAGAAAGGATTTGGGTTCATATTTCCATCTCAAGAAGGTTTTACGTACTTGAAATGGTTGCTAACACGCGGTTATCCAGCGATTAGAAAATTTTGACTAATTTAAAAAGATTCAATTTAGAATAATGACTTTAAAAAAATCTAAGTAAAATATTAAAAGAGTCAACAAAAATTCTAACACATTTTTAAATCTAACCTACTTAGTTAATTTAACAAATTTAGCAAATTAGGCCGCGTTACTAGAATTTTAAAATCCTCTGAAGTGGCTAAATATTAAAAGAAAGAAAAATGAATATTTTTTTAAATAAAGAAAAAAAAATACTTGAATATATTTTAGAGAAAATCCATAAAGTCTAGTTTCCTAAAAAGGATTTTAACACCAAAAAATTCATAGACATTAAAAAAAATTAACACAACTGGTTGAATTTTTGGGAAAATTTAATTAGATTAAAAACAAAACAAATACTAATTTAATGTTAGGGTTAGAGTTAGAAAAACAATAAATATCACAAATAAATGGAATAAACATGAAGAAAAAGAAATAATAATAATAAAAATTGAGCTTGGCAGGCCCAATTTCCACCAGCCTTAATTCGAAAAAAAGTTTGGGCCTGCCTGATCATTCTTCAAGTGTTGCTCTGTTTAGTGTATATTTGATGTATATCAGTGTATATAAGTATATACAGTTCCCTTTTGGCCTTCAAAAACCTGTAAACCAGCTCCCTTAATCTTTCAAGTGACTCCTCAAACCAGCTTGAGCCTTCATGGCCCCGAGAAATGCAAGGTAGGAGTCTCGAAGACTCAGACAACTGTTCGGGAGCAGGAACCGGACAAGACGAGCTCGAGAAGTGACTTCCTATCTCGTTAACTCAAGAGACCAGACCACAACGCCTTTGTCGTGAAACCATACAACAAATTCTTTGAAATTTTGAAACTTAACAAACTCTAAAAACGTCTTTTCATCACCCGATAATCGACCCTTTTTTCAGTGAACAAACAAGATATTTATAGGGGAAGAATTAGCGCATGATTCGGGGGAGAAGAGATGAAATTTGAGATTTTTGAATTCGAGATGTTCAACGCTTTGTGAGAGACGTTGGGTTGTTTAAAGCTGTCGTGCCGTTGCTTTTGCTGTTCTTCAAATGGGGAACGTTAAGGAAGAAAGGGCGTGCATTGTTGCATCGTTGCTTTTTCTGCTCGTCGAAGCTTTTTGCAAGTTGCTGTTGCTCGTTGTTGAAGGATTTATCTCTGACTGTTCTTCATTGTCATTGGGTCGGTGTTTTGGTCGCGAAGAAGAAGAGAAATGGTGTGGGGTGTGCGCGTGTGAGAGTGAGGAAGAAAGAGGAAAGAAAAGATTGGGGGCGCGTGGGTCATGTGAAGGGAGTATATATGTAGATTGGGAGTTGGGCCGCGTCGAGGAGTTGGGCTGAGTCTGGGAAGAGTTGGGTTGGGGTTTAGGATCTAAATTGGGTATTAGGATTTGGGTTGAAATTAAAAATTGAAAGAATGGGTTAAGGAAAAATTTAAAAATTAGTCACTTTAATTGCAATTGTGACTAATTAAATGTAATCAAATTGAATTTGATTGGCTAATTTGATCACAAGGTGAATCAATACAAATTAATCGAAGAGCTTTCAAGAATTAACAACTTGAACTAATTGAATTAATTTGTAAAATAATAAATCTTGAAAATAAAAGTGAACTTGATTCGAAATAAAATATTTTTTGCATTTTCAAAAGCTAATTATTTCAAATTATTAAAAATTAAAAGCTCGATGATTAATTATATTGTGGAGGGTAAAAATTGAATGCCAACAATTGTCCCTTTCTTTGGGTATGATTGATGAAAGAGATCGTGGACAAAGAACCTTGACTAATCCAATTTTAGACCGACCACATCTTAATCTTTTCAAAAGGCTCTTGGTACGGACTTTGAAAAATTGTGGCCGGACCCTTGTCTTGGGTTTCCTATACATCTTAGGTTACATGAGAATTCAGGCTACTTGTAGTTCAAAATGCTTGATTCTTGCGCACGATTTTGAAAAATTCAAAAGCTATCCCAATATCGAATTATGGAGAAATTGAAATGCTTGGTAATGAGATTTTAAGAGAAAATGTTAGAATATAACCGAGTTTCAAGATTGAGCCCGCCTATATATCCTCGAACTTAGAAATCAGGCTGCTTGTAGTTCGACTTTATCGGTTGAAAAGTAAATCTCATATTCTGAGATAACCTATGGTTCAGGAGGAGTGACAAACAAATCGAATTATGAAAAATAAGCTTGCAAACTCTTAACCATAAATGTGGTGCACTTCACACCCATAATTAAGAACTTACATGGACATAATTTTTGAAACTCTTGGTACATTGTCACTCGGATTGAAATATTGCTTCCGGTGAGAGTTGAGATCACTCGGATGCAAAACTCAAAAACTAACAGACTCAAAGAAAATACCTACATGCCTTCTGACAGAGGCGTGGTTGGATTGTGGTAGGATTCACTTCTCAGCTCGTGTCCGAAGAGTTTTGACTCCCCTCTCCAGACTATGTCTCAGTTCGCTGCTAAGAAAGGTTTCATGTTGTGCTGCATCCTATTTGATGACGTCCACACCTGTGGTTTGTTTTGAGAATTCATCCTTTCGTATGCTCTCGTAGAACTAAGAAAAAAATTGTTAGTAAAAACCATAACTTAAACACAGGGATGATGTCTTCTACCATGTTCGACATTTTCTTCTTTTCACCTTGATAGATAATGAGTCGATGCGGTGTGGCATGATGATGGCCCTCTTGGCAATGAATAATGCAATGGCCCTCTCGTCAACTTGGAAAATAAAATGACCCTCTTGGCAATGAATAATGCAATGGCCCTCCCAGCCACTTGAAAAATAAAATGGCCCTCGACGATGAATAATGCAATGGTTCTCTCGGCAATGAATAATGCAATGGACCTCTCAGCAATTTGAAAAATAAAAGCCCTCTTGGCGATGAATATGCAATGGCCCTCTAGGCAGCTCGAAACATAAAATGGCCCTCTTGGCGATGAATATGCAATGACCCTCGCGTCAACTCGAAAAATGAAATGGCCTTCTTGGCAATGAATATGCAATGGCCCTCTCGGCAATTCGAAACATAAAATGGCCCTCTTGGCGATGAATATGCAATGACCCTCATGTCAACTCAAAAAATGAAATGGCCTTCTTGGCGATGAATATGCAATGGTCCTATCGGCAACTTGAAAAATAAAATGGCCTTTTTGGCGATGAATATGCAATGGCCCTCTCGGCAACACGAAAAATAAAATGGCCTTCTTAGCAATGAATATGCAATGGCCCTCTCGGCAACTCAAAAAATAAAATGGCCTTCTTGGCGATGAATATGCAATGACCCTCTCGACAACTTAAAAAATAAAATGGCCCTCTTGGTGATGAATATGCAATGACCCTCTTGGAAACTCGAAAAATGAAATGGCCTTCTTGACGAAGAATATGCAATGGTCCTGTCGGCAACTTGAAAAATAAAATGGCCTTCTTGGTGATGAATATGCAATGGCCCTTTCGGTAACTTGAAAAATAAAATAGCCTACTTAGCGATGAATATGCAATGGTGCTCTCGGTAACTTAAAAAATAAAATATCCCTCTTGGCGGTGAGTTGCTGTGGATTTGAAGTGAGACAAAACTGTTTATGTCTCGGCGATTCTTTCGTGAATAATACCTGCATATATTTTCCCTGCATCCACAGATAATTTCTTAGTTTCAAAGCGAATTGATCCGTGTTGATTCTTTGGTGTTCTGATCCTTGTCTCGTCTTTTGGTGGACCGCTTCGATCTCCCACCTCTTGGTAGACAAAAAATAACGTATGCATTTGACAAGATATTTGACACACAAAAATTATAGAAAATGGTAAATCTAGAAGAGAAATTTTCGAAGAAAAGGTCAACTGCCAATTGTCATGTCATGTAAAAGCTTAGATGAACACACTCAATTTCTGAGATGGCTTCTTTGATGCATCACAATTGTAAGGAATTTCTGCTTAGGCTGAGGACCTTCAAAGTTGCTTTCAGATTTCTAACGACACTTGATGAAATTTTATAGGACGATCTCAAAACTTTCTGTCTCAGTTAAATGTCGTAATGAATCAATAGCTTTTGGAACCCTTAGAATTTTGAGATTTTCTCAAAAATTTTGTCCTAGTTGAAATTTTTGATGTGCTGGGGATGGACCTTCTTGTTCAGAATTTTTGAGTTCCTCGCAAAAATTTTGTCCCAGTTTCCTTTATGGGAATATGACCGAGCCATTGTAGCGCCTATATATCCCATTGAGTCAGGAATCAGGTCAAACGTAGTTCCCCCCTCGGGAGGTAGAGAAAATATAAATTTAAGTAAGAAAATGACCGAGGCCGACATAGGTCGCGCACATATCTCATTCTTGAGAATTCAGGTCAAACGTAGTTCAAATGCAAAAGGGATAAGGAAAGGGGATAAGGGGACGACCAAGGCGGACATAGGCCACCTACACATCTTATTCTTGAGAATTCAGGTCAAACGTAGTTATTATAAGGAGAAATAATTTCAAACTAAATATAGGAACAAATACAAGTAAAATAATGCAATCACGGTGAAAGAAATAAAGAAAATTCTAAATCTTCAAACATAATATCTCTTGACAGCATCTGAATTAATTGTTTTTGGCCACTCTTGACCGTCCATCTCTGACAAAATTAATGCTCCTCCTGACAGAACTTTGCGAACCATGCATGGTCCTTGCCAGTTTGGTGCAAATTTTCCTTTGTATTCATCTTGGTGGGGAAATATACGCTTGAGAACCAATCACCCAACTTTGAACATTCACGGTCTTAATTTTTTGTTGAAAGCACGAATCATCCTTTGTTAATATAACTGACCATGGCAAATGGGTGTCATCCTCTTTTCATTGATTAAGTCCAAATGCTCAATTCGATTACGAACCCAGTCTGTATCACTTAACTCACCTTCTTGAATAACTCTCAAGATGGTATTTCAACTTCAGCCGGTATCACTGCTTTGGTTCCATACATCAACAAATACGGAGTTGCCCCAATTGATGTTCTGACAGTCGTGCGATAACCCAGTAGAGCATAGGGTAGTATTTCGTGCCATCCTCGATGCCTATCAATCACTTTTCTTAAGATCTTCTTGATATTCTCGTTGGCGGCTTCTACGGCTCCATTCATCTGAGGACGATATGCTGTTGAGTTTCGATGAGTAATCTTGAACTGCTCACATATCTCTTTCATCAAATTATAGTTGGGATTCACCCCATTATCGGTGATGATAGAATCTGGTATCCGAAATTGACATATCAAGTTGTTGCGCACAAAATTAGCTATCACTTTCTTTGTCACGAATTTGTAGGAGACTGCCTCTACCCACTTGGTAAAATAATCAATGGAAACCAAAATAAATCTATGACCATTAGAGGCAGCCGACTCTATTGGACCAATAACATCCATGCTCCAAGCTACAAATGGCCAAGGAGAACTCATAGCCTTGAGTTCGTGAGGAGGGACACGAATCAAATCGCCATGTATCTGACACTTATGGCAATTTTTTCACAAATTTGCAACAGTTGTGTTCCATAGTCATCCAAAAATAACCGGCTCGGAGGATTTTTCTCGCCAAGGTGAGTCCATTCATATGAGTACCACAAACTCCAGCATGTACCTGTTCAAGCAGTTTCATGGCTTCTGCGGTATCAACACATCTAAGGAGAACTAGATCTGGAGTCCTCCTATAAAGAATTTCCCCACTTGGAAAAAAGTTGTTAGCCATTTGGCGTATAGCCTTTTTTTATTGGAAGTAGCATTTTCTGGATAAGTTTCGGTCTCCAAATATTTCTTTATGTCAAAATACTTTTTGTTGCGTCCCTAGCACACGCAGGTGTACGTGGTCAATTCAAGTAATACAGTGGCTCTTCTTATGAACCGGATGTTGAACCCAAGGGATTTAAAGATTACTGGTTTCTCTTCAAGTTATTATGCTAATTTGATATCCACAACAATTTGTGATGAGATTTATGGAAAACAAATTTTACTAAACTCTAAGATAATATGGAATAGAGATTTATCAATTTAAAGGTGATCCTGGGATTATAGCCACAATGACTTCGCGTTTCTCAATCCGTATTCATGCACCTGGGCTTACATTTATTAGTTCACAGGGTTAAATTTACCTAACAGGGTTGTACGCCTCTGCAGGCCTACTTCTATTGACTGCCCACTTACATCGTTGAGCGGGGATAGATAGATCACCAGAAATGCATTAAATTTATCTTCCTGTATTATGAACTAAGCGAGGTGTAAGGGTAGTTGTCACGATTCTCCCTTACACGAACTAATCTAATAACCTAGTCGGACAAGCTCCTTATTCCACTGTGTTCTAATTATTCCAACATCTTTCGAATCCAGAATAACTAACCCTTTTCCTCCCCAGTTGATCAGGCTAAGAAGTATTAATTAAAGTGGCACAAGAATAAATGATAAACCCATTATACATAAACCAAAGATTAAGAAATCACATTGTCTAGGGCTACAATACCAGAATATGGGAGAACTAGCCTCTCATGATTCGTTCCCACATCACGAATAAGTTGATAAACATGAATATGCAAGAAAACAAAGATGAAAATCAAACCAAAGTAGACCTAGGTTGTCTTCTCTATGCCTCCGTCTATTCTCTGCTAAAAACCAATATCCAAAAGATGAATAATACAATAATTAATAGTCTCCTTTTCTCTAAAACCCGTAACTCGTATTTCCACTTAAAAACATGCAGTCCGCGACGCGGACTAGTGTATATTGACTTGGTCTGTTAAGTTGCTGACTGGACAGATTCGCTTCCTTTTGCACACTGGTCCGCGACGCGGACCCTGCAACGCACTGGGCCTTTGTGCATTTTTCTTCTTCTTTCCAGTTCTGCTGGTCTGCTGCCAGGTCCGCGACGCGGACTAGTGTTTCTGCTGCTCTTCCTTGCTTTCTGGGCCGCTTTCATCCTTCCACTCTGCACATGACTCCGGACTGCTTTAGTTTGGCCAATCTCTGTAAAATGCAACCACATGGAGTACTCGCCTCCTAGATTAGACAAATAACGACAATCACATTAAAAACAGCTGTTCTCTTTATGTTTACCCTCTGATTCAACTCCTTTTATAGGTTTATTTGGCTAATTAGGCGTATAAATACGCCTAAGATCACCACCCCACACTTAGAGTTTTGTCCGTCCACGGGCAATTACGACACTCATGCATGAGACTCGCTAGGCAACATATATCCCCCAGACAACTGATATGAATGGCTCGCGTGCATCAAAGAACCCAAAACCATACTAGATCCTGACAGTATCTCCTTTATCTAATCCTTGCCGCGTAACCATGAAATCATGTAGCACATTAGTCAATACTATCATCTGACTGCTAACCTTACTCCAGGTTGTGCCCTCACCAGAAGAGTTACCCATTCATACTTCTCATAATGACAGATACAACAAGCACACGGCTGTGGGTATTCCCTCAACTCTCTCTCTCTCTCAAATGATGTCTTGTGTTGGGTCTAGTTCCTATAGGCTTGCCCTGAATGTACATCTCCACTAATTAAGCATGCTTGAATAGAATCAAATAGGACTTTTAATGGGTTGTAATGTAGGGTAGGGGTGGGTAGGAAACTATATAATAGTGACTTACACTTCCCTAAGCACTTTGCACTTTTAGACTTTCTTACCCATTATCTTCTTTTCTTTATTTTTCAACCCTCTATTCAATAATTATTTCACCAGCAATCTCATCTCATCAAGAATGTTTCACTTTTTCTTTTTTTGAATTTGTTTTTTTTCTTTTTTTTATGACACATTCTTTCAAAGAGGGCTTTTTCATCCCATGCTATCATTGATCACCTTTTTACCACTTAAATATCCTTTTTCTTCAAATTCAACAATTTTAATTAGTCTATGCTACAGTGCTCAAGGAAGCAGGCTGCAAAAACTAGGGATTCAACAGAATTGGATCAAGGCAAAAGTATGGCTTTCAACAAAAAGCTATAGGCTCAAAACTGGCTAACTAGTGATATAATATCTGAAAAGGCTAAACTTCTACAGGACAAATCAAAGAAGGCCTATTATCATCTCCTAAACAAAGCAATCCTTTTTATTTCGCTTCAATAACACGTACGGCAAGTTCTAGCAACTATTCCAACACAGACTTATACAATTTCGCTTACCACTCTTGGTACACTCCCTTCATAAAGTTAACTCAAGATTCAATGTTGCCTAATGCACAGGATTTCTCGGTTATTTCATTTTATTTTGAAGTATTAGAATGAGGTGCTACTTTCAGGTCCTCTAGTGGTTACGTCCGTTAATTTACACGGCCATTCTACCCTACTTGGTTATATCACTGCACACACATCTCTACACTACATGTCGCATCAAGTAAACAGAATCATAACCAGAGAACATCTCATGTACATAACGATTCCATAGTAGCAAAAAGGACAAATATACATACTAGGCATAAGAAAGGAAAACAAGAAAAAAAAGAGGTGTCTGCATTATACATGCCACTGAATATGTAAAACAAAAATATAAAGCATAATCCTAGCCTTGGCCATCCACCACCCCACACTTTAGGATCAGCACTGCCCGCAGTGCTGAACATGGCAAACCTGCAGTGGGCCTGGCTACTCTTCATCATCCTGGTCCAGTAAGATTGGCTCACCCCCCGTGGCAATCGGGACTCCATCCTCCACCTCATCCTCCTCAGTGTCGGAGTCCACCTGGGTTCTTCCGGGTCTGTTGGGACGTCATCATCCACTGGCTCTATAAAGGTAGGCCCGATGCCCAATACAACATTAGCATGGGCATTGAGGGGGTAGGTAGCGACGACCTCATCGAGCTCCAACTGGGTAGAAGGGCGACCACCCACCCTGTGCCTAAGCATCTCAAGCCCGAACATGCGGGCCATGATAAGCTCATCTCTATGGTTCCGCTCGGCGGTGATGAGAATTGGCCCTGTAGCTTCCTCCGGCCCCTTGATATTTGTGACATTATATGGTGGGGCCTCAATTTGAGGCCAATAGTCGAGCTCCTCTGTGGGGACATCTGCACGATTACAAAGTTCAGTTATAAGGCCCCCAAACGCATACCTGTGACCTTTGTGAACGCGTGCCTTCCTCATGGCAGACTTGAGGATAGCCCCAAAATTTAGCGCCATGCCCGTCATGAGGGCATACACAAGGCAGGTGCGGTCTCTGGTCACAGCCGTGAAGTGCTGGCCCAGGAAGAAAGAGTGCATGACAATCTTGACCCACACCCTAGCTTCCCTGTTCATGTGTGCGAAGGGGAAGCTTTGGTGGTACCCGCGGCCTGCATGCCGAATCCACCGAGCTGTTGATTGCACGCCAGCCAGTGTGTGCCAGATAAGACGGTAGGGAAGGCGGAGCTGCAATTCATTAAAATCACCGGCGGAGACATCCGCCGTTCCCAAGATATTGTTGATGGCCAAGGGTCCAAAATTCACCTCCACCCCGCGCACTACGACCACCTGCGTCCGGGACTCCTTTTACATGTTTGCATAAAACTCTCAGACGATGCTCAAATTGCAAGGCAGGGGGTCGTTGAACAGAAAAAGCAGATGGTAGTCCATGCAGCATTGGTAGATGTTGGGGAAGTCACGGGCGAGGGATTCTGCATCAATGGGGACGTTAGGGAAGTACTTGGTCTCGTTATGAGCCCTGTACCATCTCTGCCCTCTCGGTCCACTGCCCGAAGGCCATAACGAGTTCTTTGCCCGTGGTGGTCAGGGGTTCGGGGCACCTCCGGGACGTCCCTGGCACGCCTGCGGCTGCCTGAGGCACCAGCTTCGCTTGTTTGACCGGTCTTGCGAATTCTAGAAGCCATCTAGCCCTGCAACACAACCACTTAGTGTCTCAACCATCATGCAAAGGGGGACCGTGGGCCGGGATAGGGGGTGCCCACCCCACACTTAGATCACAGCGTACCGGGTGAAGCGGATACTCAGACTTCTCTACTTCACCGGTGACACATGGCACCACGGTTCACCCCACAGTGTATCACAAAGAGAAAACCCAACAGTCACTTTCTTCCCCATCCAAACCATACAATCACAAGTCAAGAAAAGGAAGCATAAACTACCCACAACCAACAATTCTTAACAATTTAAGGTAGTTAAATTCGCAAGAACTCAGCCCCAACAATGATAACACGTTTTCCCCAAATTTTTGCAACCTAGGGTTTTCACCCTACAATGATTTTGCCAAAAATTCCCCTTTTCCCCATGATTACCCCCAAGAATTACACATGTAAGAAGGATCTATTCCCACTACACCCCCATAAGGAATTTGACTTCCTACCACTCACCTTATGCATGTATATGTTCAAACAAGCACAAAGAAACCCTAACCACCCATAAAATTAACATGAAGATGAAGAACACTTACTTGAGAGGTCGGGAGATGATGTGGGAGGGGGAGTGCGTCGCGTAGATCTTAGAAGGGGGGAAAAATTTGAGAGAAAAGGGAGAAAAATCACGTGAGAAGAAGAGGAAAGAAATAAAAAAATGGGTGGGGTATATAAAGGGGTGAGGCTGCACAGAAAACGAGGCCCAAAACTGAACGGGTCCCCGACGCAAGCGCGACGCGGACCTGTCACGCACCACCCCTTGTCCAATTTTTAAACCTGGGCAAAAGTATTGCACGAGTGCGCGACACCTCCGCGACGCGGTACAGTCGCGGAGGCTCACTGTTTCGGGGCCAAAATTATTTTTGATTTTTTAGCCATGGTCCCCGAAAAATTTCACGCACCTTGGACTAGGCTTCAACATAGCAAGACATGTTAGTTCAGTGAAAGAAATGAAAAAAAACACATAGAATTAGAGCAAAATCGACGCTACGTTCTCTCCACCCAGAGTAGTACACAAGTGTGGGTGTGCGACCTCTCCGCGACGCGGTCATATCGCGCAGAGACACTGTTTCGGGGCCAAAATAATTTTGAATTATTAGCTACGGGCCCCGAAAAATTCACCGAACACCTGAATATACGTCAACACACTTACCCATGTTAGTTCAGTAAAAAAATAAGGCACAACATACCTCCCGGGTCGATCGAAATCGACGACACAATTTGTATCCTGAAAACAGTGTGCAAGTGCCTGTCCGCGACCTCTCCGCGACGCGCTCCTGTCGCGGAGAGACACTGTTTTGCGGCCCAAAATGAAATCCGAAATCGATCTACGGGCCCCGAAAAATGCAACTAGCACTTGAACATCCTGCTAAACACCATCCTAATGTAATCTAAACAAAAAAATTCCAAAATTAAACGATGGATTACCTGGAATCGGTGATGGTCATTTACACCCCGGGAGTAGCCTTCTGCGCGATACGTCCGCGACGCGCATGCATCGCGGACAGCCACTTTGTGCTGTTCTAGGTTTTTTTTTAAATGATAAAAACAAAAGAAAACTTACCGTACTACGGGTTTCCTCCCGTACAACGCCTGAGTTACCATTGCGGCACGATGCAGCACTCCTCGTTCGTCATTGGCCAACTGAATGGCCTCTTCGTCTCTGTTGGTGTCAGCACCATAGTAGTGCTTGACACGCTGGCTATTCACCAGAAAAGTTTGGTCTGAATCAGCCCTCTTTAGCTCTACAACTCCGTGTGGTGTGACGTTCACCATGGTGTACGGTCCACTCCACTTGGACCTCAACTTCCTTGGAAACAATTTCAAACGAGAGTTAAAGAGAAGTACCTGTTGACCTGGTTCAAAGGTTCGAGAAATTATGTGCCGGTCATGCCATCTCTTGGTCTTCTCCTTATACAGTTTCACATTTTCATACGCGTGAAGTCGGAATTCATCCAACTCCACCAGCTGCTCCAACCTTTTCTTTCCCGCATGCTCAGGATCTAGATTTAGCCTCTTAATTGCCCAATAGGCTTGATGCTCGAGCTCCACTGGGATGTGACATGCCTTCCCATATACCAGTCGGTATGGGGATGTGCCTATCGGTGTCTTATATGCTGCCCGGTATGCCCACAAGGCTTCGTCAAGTTTAACTGCCCAATCCTTCCTGGTAGCATTCACGGTTTTCTGGAGTATCTGTTTCACTTCCCTGTTCGACACCTCTACTTACCCACTCGTTTGCGGATGATACGCAGTGGCAACTTTATGACACACCCCATACTTGGCGAGCAAATTCTTCACTGTTTGGTTGATGAAATGAGTGCCGCCATCACTAATGATGGCCCTTGGGGTCCCAAATCTGGTGAAAATTTGCTTCCTCAGGAATTTACTCACGACCTGTGCATCATTCGTGGGTAAAGCTGCTGCTTCCACCCACTTGGAGACATAATCCACAACCACTAAGATGTACTGGTTCCCGAAGGATGGCGGGAATGGCCCCATGAAGTCCATCCCCCATACATCAAAGATCTCCACTTCCAAAATGTTGTTGAGGGGCATCTCGTGTCTTTTAGAAATGGTGCCTGTTTTCTGACATGCCTCACACATCCTCACGAACTGCACCGCATCCCTAAATAACGTGGGCCAGAAAAACCCGGACTGTAGCACCTTATGCGCTATTCTCTCACCGCCGTAGTGGCCCCCGTAGAGTGAAGCATGATAACTTTCTAGAATCTTTTGCATCTCTATCTCCGGCACATATCTTCTCACCATTCTGTCCGGCCCTTGTTTAAATAAGTACGGCTCATCCCATATGAATGCTTTTGCATCATGTGCCAGCCGTTTTCTTTGCTGATACGTTGCTCCAGGTGGGAACACCCCACTCACCAGGTAGTTGACAATATCTGCATACCACGATAACTCCTCCACCTCTAAGGCCATCAACTGCTCATCTGGGAACTCTTCTTTGATCTGCAGTTGTTCCCCTATGTGAGCATCACTTTCCAAACGGGACAGATGATCAGCAATCTGGTTTTCACTCCCTTTCCGGTCCTTTATTTCGATGTCAAATTCTTGTAATAGATAGATCCAGCGAATTAGCCTGGGCTTAGCTTCCTTCTTATTGAACAAATACCGTACCATTGCATGGTCGGTAAACACTATCACCTTGGTGCCCACTAAGTATGCCCTGAATTTGTCAAAGACATATACTAATGCCAGCATCTCCTTCTCAGTTACTGTGTAATTACACTGCGCTGCATCAAGTGTTTTACTGGCATAATATATGGCGTGGAACACCTTCTCTCGGCGTTGGCCCAGTACCGCCCCCACAGCATTGTCACTGGCATCACACATCAGCTCAAATGGGAGTTCCCATCTGGTGCTGTCAATATTGGGGTCTCGGCTAACTTCTTCTTTAGCATTTCATAGGCTTGCAAACATGAAGCATCAAAATTGAAAGTTACCTCTTTCTCCAGAAGGGTTGACAACGGCTTGGCAATTTTCGAGAAATCTTTTATGAACCGCCGATAGAAACCCGCATGACCCAAGAAGCTCCGGACTCCTTTTACTGATACTGGGGGTGGCAACTTCTCTATAGCCTCTATCTTTGCCTTGTCCACCTCTAAACCATGCTTTGAGACTTTGTGCCCAAGAACTATCCCTTCTTTTACCAGGAAATGACACTTCTCCCAATTAAGAACTAAATTTGTTTCCTCACATCGTGCCAATACTCTGTCTAGATTCTGTAGGCATGTGTCAAAGGACTCCCCAAACACCGAGAAGTCATACATGAATACCCCTACTATGTCTTCCACCATGTCGTGGAATATAGCCATCATACACCTTTGGAAAGTGGCAGGTGCATTGCACAATCCAAAAGGCATGCATTTGAAGGCATACGTTCCATATGGACAGGTGAAGGTTGTCTTTTCTTGGTCCTCAGGGCCGATGGTGATCTGATTATACCCCGAGTATCCATCCAGGAAACAGTAATACTCTTGCTCAGCCAACCTATCCAGCATTTGGTCAATAAACGGCAATGGATAGTGGTCCTTTCGGGTGGCATCATTTAGTCTCCTGTAATCCATGCAGATTCGCCACCCTGTCACTGTTCTGGTTGGAATCAACTCGTTCTTGTCATTAGTGACAACCGTCATCCCCCTTTTCTTAGGCACACATTGCGCCGGGCTTACCCACTTGCTATCCGATATGGGGAAGATGATTCCTGCATCTAACCACTTGATCACTTCTTTCTTCACCACCTCTTTCATAATGGGATTTAGCCTCCTCTGTGGTTGAGCCACTGGCTTGTGGCCCTCTTCCATGTAGATCCTATGCATGCATAAGGCTGGGCTGATACCTTGAATGTCTGACATTTGCCATCCCATAGCTTTCTTCCTTCGCCTTAACACTGCCACTGCTGCTTCTACCTGGGCTGCAGTCAAAGACACAGACAAGATTACGGGTAGCGTTTCATTTTCTCCAAGGAATACATACCTGAGGTGCGATGGCAGAGGCTTCAGTTCTAGTTTAGGTGCTTCTTCAATTGAAGGTTTGAGGGGCGGTCCTAGGACTCTGTTCAATGGCTCTGCTTCTTTTTTTCAACATGCTGACATTGTGGCCATTTAGTACCCTCTCTATTTCTTTTGCTTCTGCATCGTCCACCAACCCTTGGTTCAGTAGAACTCGAGTCAGTGGGTCTGTTATCTCTCCCCTGCTCACTGCAGCTGCCGTGTCTAACACGGTAATAGCTGCCAGATCCTCATAAGCTGCGGGGAGCTTCATGGCTTTATACACATCGAACACTTCCATTTTGTCATGAGCTCTCACGGTAAGCTTCCCCGCTGCTACATCTATCAATGCTCCACCTGTTGCTAAGAACGGGCGACCAAGAATAAATGGGACTTCAGGATCAGGTTCAAAATCTAGGATGACAAAGTCTACTGGGAAAATGAGTGATCCCACTTGGACTAGTATATCCTCAATTACCCCGTCAGGTCTCGCCACCGATCGATCTGCTAGTTGTTGTACGATTATGGTCGGCTTTGGGCTTCCAAGGCCCAGCTTTATGAACATGGAGCTAGGCATTAGGTTAATGCTTGCGCCTAGATCACATAGCCCTTTTGCATTCACATGACCACCTATCGTTACCTGCACTGTAAAACTCCCCGGATCCTTCATCTTTGTGGGCAATCTGGATCCGTTTAAGATCCTGGAGCTACAAGTCTCTGTGAGTGCTACAGTCTCGTACTCAGCTAATTTGCTTTTGTTTGCCACGATGTCCTTCACATATTTAGCATATTTTGGGATGCCCTGCAAAACATCAATCAGTGGTAAGTTAATGTGTACCTGCTTTAACAACCCGATGAACTTCTGAAAATAGTCGTCCTCCTTTTTCTTCTTGAACTTCTGTGGAAAAGGAGGAGGTTGTTTTGGGACTGGGGTACTCTCTGCCGGAGCTAATTTTTTGTGTCAACCTCCTCACTTGGGGTAGTGCCTGCTTCAGCTTCAACCCTCTTCTTAGGGACTACTTCCATGAGTGGTCGTCCACTCTTTATACTGACTGCATTCACCTGTTTTGGGTTGGGGTCAGTGTTACTTGGAAGACCTCCTTGGGGTCCGGAATTCATATTTCCTGCTAATTGCCCCAACTGCCTTTCCAAGTTCTGCAGATCCTGCTTGTTTCTCCGAATTTCCTCCTCCTGTCTATTCTGGTTTGCGAGAATCTGCCTCAGTACTTCACTGTCAGTCATACTATTTGGATTGGCCTTTTTGGCAGGCTGTTGTGCTTGCTGATTATAGTATGTATTATTCCCTTGTGGTCTCTGCTGAAAGGCCCCCTGATTTGGTTGCTGACCTCCCCAGGGGAAGTTGGGATGATTCCTCCAATTAGGGTTGTAGGTGTTACCATAGCCTTGATAACCACTTCTATTTGCATTCCCCACAGCGTTCACTACTTCCAGATTTGACCCACAAGACTCGGTAGTATGATCTCCTCCCCTGCAAATGTCACACCATCCAGGCTGCTGTTGTTGCACTGCATTCACTGGGGCTGGCTGCTGTCCCCCACTTGCCTGCAACTGTTGCTGCTGTCCCAATGCCAAGTTGTTGAACTGGGTAGTTATCATATTCTGCATGGCAGACATCTGTGCTTGTAGAGCAGTTATGGCATCAATTTCTAGCACACCAGCTTGCTTCTGGACAGCAGGCCTACTAGATCCTCCATTCCATTCAGGATTTCCTTGTGCGATCCTATTCAACAAGGCGTACAGCTCATCATACGTCTTTTCCAATCCTTGCCCGCCTGCAGCTGAATCAAGAAGGATCTTTGTGTTTGGTTCTAGACCTTCTATGAAGGTATGAACCAGCACTTCATTAGCTTGGTAATGATGATGGCAATTGATGAGCAACGTTTTAAACCTGTCCCATGCTTGATATAAATTCTCCTCCAACTTTTGCTTGAAGCTCAGGATTTCACTCCTGAGTTTTGCAGTCTTTCCCGATGAGAAGAATCGAGTCAGGAACTTACGAGCCAAATCATCCCATGAGGTGATAGAGTTTGGTGGCTCTATCTGCAACCATCTCCGTGCGGCTCCCAACAATGAGAAAGGAAAAAGGGTCATCCTGACATAGTTTGTATTCACCCCTGCCAGAATGAAAGTGTCTGCGATCTCCAGGAAATTCTGAAGATGGACCTGAGGGTCCTCATGTGGTAGTCCGGTGAACTGCCCAGTAGAGTGCAACAATTGAACCATGTTTTGTTTTAGTTCCCACCGACCTCCAGGCTCTGGTTTCATAAAACAACTCATAACGTTGGTGGTCCGTGGGATTGCCACATCCCTCACTGGGCGCGGTGCTACCGGTACAAGAGGATTTCCGTCAGCCATTGGTTCCCTGATCAGATTTGCGTTAGTGTTGTTGGTCTCACGATCCTCTTGTGCAATAAGTTCAAGTGGAGGAGTTTGAAATAGGACCCCTGCTCTCCTTTTTGATTGTCGAAAGCACGAATCCTGGTCCTCCAGTTTAATGCTCAACTGCCTGAAATAAAGGCACAGCTAAGATCAAATGCAGTGAGCACACAAAGCACAATACTCAGAGAATAAACCAATTTACTTTAAGTACCTGGCAACGGCACCAAAAACTTGTTGCGTCCCTAGCACACGCAAGTGTATGTGGTCAACTCAAGTAATACAGTGGATCTTCTTATGAACCGGATGTCGAACCCAAGGGATTTAAAGATTACTGGTTTCTCTTCAAGTTATTATGCTAATTTGATATCCACAACAATTTGTGATGAGATTTATGGAAAATGAATTTTACTAAACTCTAAGATAATATGGAATAGCGATTTATCAATTTAAAGGTGATCCTGGGATTATAGCCACAATGACTTCGCGTTTCTCAATCTGTATTCATGCACCTGGGCTTGCGTTTATTAGTTCACAGGGTTAAATTTACCTAACAGGGTTGCACGCCTCTACAGGCCTACTTCTATTGACTGCCTACCTACATCGTTGAGCGGGGATAGACAGATCACCAGAAATGCATTAAATTTATCTTCCTTTATTATGAACTAAGCGAGGTGTAAGGGTAGTTGTCACGATTCTCCCTTACACGAACCAATCTAATAACCTAGTCGGACAAGATCCTTGTTCCACTGTGTTCTAATTATTCCAACATCTTTTGAATCCAGAATAACTAACCCTTTTCCTCCCCAGTTGATCAGGATAAGAAGTATTAATTGATGAATCCAGAATAACTAACCCTTTTCCTCCCCAGTTGATCAGGCTAAGAAGTATTAATTAAAGTGGCACAAGAATAAATGATAAACCCATCATACATAAACCAAAGATTAAGAAATCACATTGTCTAGGGCTACAATCCCAGAATATGGGAGAACTAGCCTCTCATGATTCGTTCCCACATCACGAATAAGTTGATAAACATGAATATGCAAGAAAACAAAGATGAAAATCAAACCAAAGTAGACATAGGTTGTCTTCTCTATGCCTCCGTCTATTCTCTGCTAAAAACCAATATCCAAAAGATGAATAATACAATAATTAATAGTCTCCTTTTCTCTAAAACCCGTAACTCGTATTTCCACTTAAAAATATGCAGTCCGCGACGCGGACTAGTGTATATTGACCCGGTCCGTTAAGTTGCTGACTGGACAGATTCGCTTCCTTTTGCACACTGGTCCGCGACGCGGACCCTGCAGCGCACTGGGACTTTATGCATTTTTCTTCTTCTTTCCAGTTCTGCTGGTCTGCTATCAGGTCCGTGACGCGGACTAGTGTTTCTGCTGCTCTTCCTTGCTTTCTGGGCCGCTTTCATCCTTCCACTCTGCACATGACTCTGGACTGCTTTAATTTGACCAATCTCTGCAAAATGCAACCACATGGAGTACTCGCCCCTAGATTAGACAAATAACGACAATCACATTAAAAACAGCTGTTCTCTTTATGTTTACCTTCTGATTCAACTCCTTTTATGGGTTTATTTGGCTAACTAGGCATATAAATACGCTTAAGATCACTTTTCCTTCTAGTTCTGCTTTAGCATGTAAACAATGGGCAGGTTGCTCCTTCAATTCTATCTCCAAGGGATTAATATACACCATGTTTGGATGTTGGATCATCGAAGAAATGGTGGCAAAGGCATCAGCGAACTCATTCTACACCATTGGCGTATGCTTGAACTCGATCTTTCAAAATCTTCTACACAACCTCTGTACTAGTTGTGTATACGGCACGATCTTTCGATTCTTTATGGCCCATTCTCCTTGAACTTGATGAATCAGTAAATCTGAATCCCCTATAACCAACAACTCTTGAATATTTATGTCTACAACTATTCTCATGCCCAAAATGCAAGCTTCATACTCAGCCATAAAATCAAAGTTTTGCAACCATCGGATAATGTTGACTAGATTCTGATGCCAAAACCACCCCAATACCGCTACCTTGGCAATTCACAGCTCCGTCAAAGAATATTCGCCAACCAGGGTATGCCTTGGAGGTGTCTTCTTTTACAAATAATATCTCTTCATCTGGAAAGTAGGTTTTAAGTGGTTCATATTCATCATAAACCAGATTTTCTGCAAGATGGTCAGCTAGAGCCTGTCCTTTAATCGCTTTCTGAGTCACATACACGGTGTCAAACTCGCTCAACAACATTTGCCATTTTGCTAACCTTCTTGTTAGCATTGCTTTCTGAAAGATATAGCTCAATGGATCCATCTTTGAAATGAGGTATGTAGTGTACAAACACAGATAATGTCTCAACTTTTGAGCAACCCAAGTCAAAGCACATCAATTCTTCTCCAAATAAGTATATTGAGCCTCATATGGAGTGACTAGTATCGGTGGATTAGACAAATAACTCTTGATGGTGTCGAAAGCAACTTGACATTCTTCAGTCCATTTTAATAATGCATCCTTTTTCAACAACTTAAAGATAGGCTCACAAATCGACATAGATTGGGCTATGAATCGACTGATGTAATTCAACCTTCCCAAGAAGCTCATGGCTTCCTTCTTCGTCTTTGGAGGAGGCAATTCCTGAATTGCTTTGATCTTAGAAGCGTCTAGATCGATATCTCTTCTACTGACAATGAATCCCAGTAATTTATCGGCAGGCACTCCAAAAGCGCATTTGGCAGGAATCAGTTTCAGATTGTATCGGTGTAGGCGGTCAAATAATTTCTTCAATTGAGCCATATGGTCCGAACTCTCGTGGGATTTGACGATAATATCATCCACATACACCTCAATCTCTTTGTGAATCATATCATGAAAGAGAGTCGTCATAGACCTCATATAAGTAGCTCCAACATTTTTGAGACCAAACAACATCACTCGATAATGGTATACACCCAGGGTGTAATAAATGCTGTCTTTTCTACGTCTTCTTCATCCATTAAGATCTGATGATATCCTGCAAAGCAATCCACAAACGACTGCATCTCATGCTTGGCATAATTGTCAATGAGAATGTGGATGTTCGATAATAAAAAATCATCTTTAGGTCTGGCTTTGTTGAGATCTCTATAATCAACACAAATTCTAATCTTCCCATCCTTTTTAGGCATTGGAACAATGTTGGACAGCCAGGTGGGATACTGCATTACTTCCACCACCTTGGATTGTATCCGCTTAGTAACTTCTTTTTTTATTTTCAGACTCAGCTCTGGCTTGAATTTCCTAGTCTTTTGCTTCACAGGACTGAATTCTGGGTTAATTGGCAATCTGTGAGAAATGATGTCTCTACTCAAACCAGGTATATCTTCATAGGACCAAGCGGATATGTCCATGTATTCTTTGAGAAAACCAGTAAGTTCTCCCTTCTAAGCATCCATCAAATAGACACTGATTCTGGTTTCCTTGACATATTCTTCATCTCCCATATTCACTGTTTCAGTCCCATCCAGATTAGGCTTTTCCCAATTCTCAAATTGTCTCAATTCTTTGGCAAGATGCTCGGGTACCACGGGTCTTTTTCATCATAGTCATCAAGCTCATTGTCATGTACTTTATTCTGTTCATCTAGCTTTTGACATGACATGACATTGGCAGGTTTAAATTAATTTATATTGAAATCATAAACGAACATAGTTAGATAAATAATTGAAATGATAAGATGGGTAGTAAGTGCAATTTTAAAATAAACAGAGGCTTTCATTCAACGTTAAAGGAAATATGCAAACTTTGTCCATGACCATGGGTCAATTTGCCTTTTTAAAATATTACGAGGGAAATTAAAGAAAAACCAAACAAGAGTAAAATAAGATAAAAGGTGGGTCTCGGGCCTCTGCCGGACTATCACTCATTTTTAAAATAAGTAATTAAGTAAGACTTCATCTACCAAGATGAATGGGGATTTAACAGTGGGGTAGATATCTCCTTTGACATCGTTCAGCATTTCGAATACCTGATGCCCCAGCTGTGTCATCGTCATCAATTGCATCAATCTCCTCGAATAAGCCTCAAATCCTTTCCCTAAGACCATCGTCACTGACATATTCTCGTAATGGAAATGACTGACACAGGTGCTGTATTGGTCGGGCTAGTGCTTGATCATCTTTCTGATTCCGCGTCTCCCACTCGTCTTCTTCCAAAATGACATATACCAAGCCAAATTTTGAATGCCTCGTTGATAATGGGATGGGTTCAGTAATGCCCTGCAAGCGCTTTCCTAGTCCAAAACTAGGTTCAAATCCATTTCTTAGCATAACCGTAACTATCATCTTGTAAACAGCGGGCATAGGAGGTCCAGTCACTCAATCATCCTCAGTAGCATTCACTATCTCAACCGTATAGAAATCAGACCCTCTGGTGACATCATCAACAATAGGTGCATACACGTTCGAATGACTTCTCTCACCATAAATAAGCACTTCACGATCATTCCAAACGAACTTCATCATTTGGTGGAGGGTAGAAGGCACAGCTCCAGCCATATGGATCGACGGTCTCCCTAGTAACATATTGTAGCTGGTGGTGATGTCCATCACCTGAAATTCAACCACAAACTCGACAGGCCCCATATGAATTCCTAGGTTTACTGCTCCCAATGTATCTCTCCGACTGCTATCAAATGCTCTTACATTGACTTAGATCTGACGGACTTTTCCAACATCAAAATGTAATTTTCCTGAGAGTAGACAAAGGGCATATGTTCAAACCAGATCCATCGCCAATTAAAACACGGTTTAAGATCATATCTCAACACTTAATTGTAACATGGAGTTCCTTGTTATGCATTGATCCTTCGAATGGCAGCTCTTCATCACCAAAACTGATACGATGTACTTGGGTGACCTGGCTTATCATAGTTGCCAAATTGTCACTATCGGTTCCCACAAGCACATAAGTATCCTTCAACCCTCTCATCAACACCTGTCTATGATGTTGTGAACTCATCAGTAATGCCCATATAGAAATTCGGGCAGGTGTCTTTTCCAAATGCTTCATGATAGAATATTCTTCGGGCAACATTCTTTTCCAAAATTCTTCTGCTTCGGCTTCACTTATTAGCCTTTTATCTTGACCTTTTTTGCTCACTCCTTGCATCGACCTCTCTATACTGATAGTTTCAATCATGACCTTCTTAGCAGAGACTCCTTTGGGTGCTGTAGCAATTACCTCGAGAGGTGTCAAAATCACCATCTTTGGTTTGTCAATGATACTCAAGGCTGCCACACTCTTTTCCAAACTAGCAGCGTTCTCCGGAACTATCATTTTGGATGTACACCATTCCTTCTCTTTCTCAATCATGCTAGTAGTGCCCTTTTCATGGTTAGTGATAATGTTCAAACATACTCCTCTTTACAGAATATGGACGATTGTTAGTAATATATTTACCCAACTAAGAGTTGGGGTCGATCCCACAGGGAATAGGTTGAAACAACTCTACTAGTTATTCTACTTCGGTCGTAGGTTCTACTTCTAGAAAACAAACAAGTGTAGAAAAGTAAAAATGGGAGTTTTGATTTAAGCTCCTAACTATGAGTACGAATGCAAATAAAATAAATTAAAGTTTAGACAGATTTGTGAATGTTTAGGGTTGTGGTTCCCATGACGTATAACTATTAAGAATTTAACATTGGGTTTATTGTTCGTTATATTGCATGCAAAATCTAGCGAGTTGGGTAACCTCTAGTTCTCCTCTCAGTCCTTCCTAGAAGTATATCATTCATTATCTTCCGTTCTCAGAATATTTTCAATACTAAGCCTCGCTTTGGATTTCAGAAAACTATCACCTCTCGGTCTCAAGTTCTTTAGATACAAGCTAATCCCCAAGGTAAGCATACCATCCCCTCTCGGGCTCAAGTGACTTAAACTTAGGTTGATTGCCTCCATCTACTGTTGTAATTCCCTTTTCCTAATTATTAATTTCCTTCCGGACAACCAGGAATACGAGCAAGTTCTCAATGCGTGCACTCATCAAGAAAGACTTTTAAGCAAAGGAAATCACAATGCCTGCAATACAAGTCTCAATAAAACCTTATGTTTTACCTATTTCATTAAGACGTCATGGTTCCCACAAGCCTAGTTGTGGTCTAGATTATTGAACTTGCAAGGTTTAGAACAAGAATCATTATGTAATCCATGTTAAAATTACTTACAAGGAAGATTAAATTATAATGCCCTGTAAAATTATCGAAATACCCCTAGAGTGAGGGTATGTGCGTAATGCGTCTTCCGATGCTCATATGACAAATCCGAGGCCAGATTTATGATCAGCATGAAAAATTGAGTGGGAGAAAGGTCTCGGTCGATTTTTAGAGCGACCCGATCAAAAGATGAATTTTTGATCCAAACCCAAAAAACAGTGACGATGCGCGACAGAGGCGCGTCGCGCACCTGTCATGGAAAGGCACTTGTGTGTTTTTCAAATTTTTCAACGGGATGGAGAAAACTCATTCAAAACTCTTTTCCAAAAATACACTGTTCGCGACCAGTCCGCGTCGCGGACCGTGTCTTTTCCGAGCTGGAAATTTCTAAATAATTATCAGGGCATCCTGGTCAATTCTCTACCCCTCCTAAATTCTAATACACAGCTAATAAGGTCGTTTCGATGGGAAAAGGGTCTAAAACCCCCATTCTAAGTCCTATTCCATAAACTAATTAGGTTAGGGCTTAAGGAGAGAAAAGGAAGGCTTGAATTGAGATATTCGAGAAGAGATCCTCGACGTACTCGGTTGATAGCTACATCATGGGTATGTAAGGCTAAACTAAAACATGAGATTGTTCTCTTATGTGCCCCATAGAGGTCATAGATGAGTTGATGATTGAAGAGTCTACATGCATGATTTCTTGATGGATTTTCCTTAAAATTTCATTTAAAATTACATGTTTTCTATGTTGATAATCATCATACTAATTGTTTTTCTTAAATTGAATATTTTCATGAGAATTTGCATAACCCTACGTGACTAAATTGAAAAGCATGCATATTGAACTTGAGAATTGAGTCTAGGGCCTTGAGTTGAGATTGTTGACTGTGATGATGAGTTGATGAAATTTTGATTGTTTCATGAGTCTCTATAAATGAACTCTACCGATGTAATTATTCACTTGTTTCCTAATGATTGTTATACAATCTTGAGTCCTTGATGAAATGTTTGATGATAGGGTGAAAGTCCTTGTGAAATATCAGTCATGGACGGGGAGTGAGTCCTATGAGACTGGCAGTCGTTGACGGGGAGTGAGTCCCTATGAGACTGGTTGAGGTTGAGGTTGAGGTTTATGAGCATTGAGTCAGGAGGAGTATCGAGCACCAAAATGAGTAAGAGTAAGTCCCACTCGAACTCATTAACTACGTCGCCAAACGTAGGAGAGGCTTAAACCATCACATATATATGGTTTCCCTCGAGGTGTAACAGTCCTTGAAAGCAATAACGGATCTGTTGAGTTTGATTTCATATCGGGTGCGCTGATATGGGTTTTAGCGTTCCTTACCTGGCAAGTTTGGGACCACTATGGAAACATTAGGATGATTATTGTACATTCACTGGCTCATAAGTGAGTGTTGTTGGATAAGAGAAACTCCTGGAAAAATTCTTACCATACTCCGAGTCTAGGTGAGATGAGACGAGAGGGGGTGAACTCCTCTGAGTTGAGTTTTGAGATGAGATAAGAGGGGGTGAGCTCCTCTAAGTCGAACTCTGGGGACTGAGTGAGGCTATTGATGAGTCTGAGTTAATGATGTGTCACTTGTCTACTCTTTACTCGTTCATAGGTAGACAATTGACTGTTTAATGTGATTCTGATGTTTATTTTTAGTTAACGTTGTTTCCATGTTATTCTACCCGTTTTGGTTTCATTCAGCTATTTTTACATACCAGTACATTCCAAGTACCGACGTCCACTCTGGACTGTATCGTTTTATGATGTAGAGGCATGTACTCGAGATCATCAACATGCGTCCTGTTGAAGATCAGAGATTCGAAGTCGATTGGGTGAGCCTCCTCTACTCCGAAGGACCCACCACTTTTATTTCATCATGCTTTAGAGTTAGATTGGACTATTTCATTTTTTTTTATTTGGGTAGCTATGGGTCTGTCATTGGCACCACATGATTAGTGATAGAGGCTTCATAGACGGTGATCAAGTATTGATGTAGAGATTGTGAGCTAGATCTCCTACTAGCCTTCATTGTTTTATATACATTATTTTGTGACTTTGGATAAGATGCGCCCATTTATTTACTCATATTTTTTGCTATTCGGCAGAGTTATTTGATTGAATGATGTGGTGAGGCTAAGTGGTTCACTTGGGGACTAGTAGTAGTCTCTGAGTGCTAGCCACGCCAAGGGTACCCTCCCGGGGCGTGACATAAATCAATTGTTGAAGCCATACAAAGAATCCAGGGACAAACTCTTGATCTAAACGACATACAATAACCAAGACGAGCAACTAAAGTTGCTGGAAATCTGCTACTGTCCAGCCATGTTGTTGATGAAAACTTTCTGGCAAATTAATGTAAAAATCATGCAAGAGCAGCCCCCCCCCCAAATCGTGGGGTGCAAGATGTTAAAATATATAAAACCTAGCTCTATTTATAGTCATAAAACAATCCTAAAACGAGTAGGAAAAGTAAGCCTAAACTAAGTAGGAAAGGAGTCCTAATTGGACTTGGATTTCCAGTCGCTGCAGGTGTACGACCTTCACCATGACTCATGGTGATTTGTACATTCATTTTGGCCTCCTGTGGTCCTTTACTTCGTGCAAAAACTTCCCAAAATCAGCCCCTCTTCACGCACACTTTCACGACTCGTGAAGGCTTAGATGAGTCGTGAAAGGTGTCCTTGGTGTTTGCCTCTGCAAGTTTCACTATGTTGCTGCCCTGGTGCTTTCCACGAGCACCTTCACGGCTTGTGGAGGGCACCACAAGTTGTGAAAGGGCTCATGGAGCAGCCTTCAATGACGTAAGTTGAAGCCTTCAATTGGACGGGCAGTGTCACGACCTTCAAGAACTCCACAGGTCGTGAAGCCCCTCGTGGAGTGCTTCCTTGCTCCTTTTTGTTCCATCTTGTCTCCAGCATTCCTGAAAACTCCTAGCCCTTTGTTGCTGTTGTGTTGCTATTTTGCTTTGCTTTCCAGCCATATACAGGTATCATATGGTGTGTCAGATCATCCACTAGCAGTGCTCTTCCACGATTTAGCCAATTTTAGCTCCAAATTAGTCCGGCGTCCATAATTCCATGAAATTCTCCTTTTCCTCCAAAACAAACATAAAACGCATATTAAACAAACAAATGCGCTTAAGAACTCACAATAATCCTATGTATTAAGTGTCATAGAAGTCGTATTTTCACGGCTTATCAACACCCTCAACGTAGAAATATTGCTTGTCCTCAAGTGATGACCACAGACAAAACATAAAGACACGCAAAGACAAGTATTTAACAAGAAGACAAAACCTAACGACATGCAAAGACAAGTGTTTAACAAGAAGTACATAGCAACCCCCAATCATCAAACTCATGCCCAAAAAGTAAACTTGCAATGTGTTCACATCCAAGCAGACTCTCATAGATCAAATTAAGCATTACACCATATCCCATTGGCCCAAATAGGCTCAAGAACAAAGATGAACCAGTTAGTGTAGCAATCAAATAGTGCAAGGATAGTGCTCTCACTACAAAGAAGTGTCAAACATAATATGTAAATGCAAAACAGAGACTAGAATGTAGACACTCACGCTCACAAAGATTTTCAACTGACACACAAGTATAGACCATATGCTTGCCCTTATTTTCACCACCTTGACTCTTGGATGACCTTTTTAGGATTACTTTAGGACTTTTGTGGCTTGTAATGTAGGCTCGGGCTAGGGTGAGGTAGATTTAATATCAAAGTGACTACTTTTCCCCTCCAAGACACTGCTTTGACTTAGCTTCTACATTTGGCCCCCAAACTTCTTATTGCCCCTATTTTTTCAACTTTCTTTGCAGTTGGGAGTGATTTCCATTTCCATTCATTCATTTTCTTTCTTTTTTTTTTTGCTCTTTTGTTTTATTCACAGTCACACCCCAAACTTTTCTTCTCCTCTCGTCACTTGGCTTTTCTCCATACTTACTTTTCTGTTTTTCTTACAATAGCCACCCTCAACTTAGGCTTTTGGCCTGAGTTGAGGTTCACAATGTCTTTTTAAAGGACCAGGGCCAGTATAAGCCACCCTCAACTTAGGCTTTTGGCGTAGGTTGAGGTTCATAATATCCTTAGAGAGACCAGGGCCAAAGTAAAGATCTGCGGATAGAATAGGAAGGTGATTTGGGTGATTAGAAAGAAAAGGTCTATTAAGGCTCAACTTTTGGTTCAACGGGAACAATTTCATTTGGTTGGTTGATTTCAGGCTAAGTGACTTCACAACAAAAATGGCCTAAGATCCTATCCTAATCCAATCATTCAATTGTTTAAGTGGGACTAACCAGGCAAGTTCTAGCTTACAAGTGCATCAATTGAATTAAGCAACTAAGCTCACACGCACATGACACATGTCCCACACTATTCAGTACTAACCAACACAGTCATACTGCAATCATCAAGATGCCAACTAGACAATGTATACAATGCTTTACAAGGATCACATAAGTTAGTCAGGATGGGATGCATGCATATACAAGCTTTATGTATTATTTTTAAATTGGGGCATTTTTTTACAATAATTATGGGTTACTATAGACTCTTATAAACACTAATATTTACATAAATGAAATAACCTAAACATGCCAGTTCTACTATATAATACACCTTCAGAGAAAAGAAACATGACAAGAAAAACTCCAAAGGGTTCAGGATGCCCCACTTCCTACAAAAATTTATGCATTGTCCCCGATGCATGTCAAACCAATATATAAAACAAGGGAAGTGATCATACCTGTGATGCCCGAGGCATCAGTAGTAGTGTACCTGATTACTCAGACTTCATAAGGTATCCACATGTGTTGCCTTCCACTTTTTCTTCCACTTTAAACTTATGAACTGCACCCCTAGCTTCTTTTCCAAATTTTTACTATGCTCCAGGGGTGGTGGGATAAAAATAAATAGACCAATTAATAGAGATCGTACCTTGTGATTTTCAGCCTTTAAATGAGGAATATGATTTTTCAACTTTGACCCGACAAATTAAAAAATATAAACAAATTGTCCCTCCTCATATTC
Organism: Solanum rostratum; assembly: GCA_029948455.1. Taxonomy (NCBI): domain Eukaryota; kingdom Viridiplantae; phylum Streptophyta; class Magnoliopsida; order Solanales; family Solanaceae; genus Solanum; species Solanum rostratum. Next base: position 21,112,411 of record CM057049.1, read on the forward strand.
TTTCACATGTTCAAATAGTTTGATTAATATCTCATCATCCAAACATAGGGTAAAAAATAATTGGAATGAGGTCCAATACATCCTAACTCATGAATTCTGTCATTATCATTATTCTCGCCCTCATTTTTACCCGCACTAGAGTTTTTAAAAGTATAATCTACTGCCTCACATAACTCTAGTGTACTCTTCTCAACAGGCACAACATCCATAACAATATGATCAAGTAGATGACCCTCCAATTTTAGCTCCTCAAGTTGTCTCACAAGCCTCTTTTCTTCCTCAAACAAGATGGCACTAACCTGTTGGGTATCAAAAGCATGAACCCTCACGCTCAATAAAACATCTAAATCATCAATATCTGAGCCAAATATTTCAACCTCATCAATTAGATCCATTCTTGCTTTTAGAAGGTGTATTATCGAAGATTTCATAGTCTCATGCAACTCTTCGAATAGAGCTATCAAATCCCTGCAAGAACCAATGCTAGTACAAAGCTTATTAGAAAGAGAAACCCTATCACCACAGACTGCTTTGAATGTCATCATTTGTTTAGCAGTACTTTATCCCCTGTAGTAATCAAAACAAAAACAAAAACAAACAATAAAACTAGAAATAGAACTATGACCTAAATAGAAAACTAGTAGATTATCTTAAAATCGTATTCCCCGGCAACGACACCATTTTTGATAATGTTCAAACATACTCTTTTTTACAGAATATGGACGATTGTTAGCAATATATTTACCCAACTAAGAGTTGGAGTCGATCCCACAAGGAATAGGTTGAAACAACTCTACTAGATATTCTACTTCGATTGTAGGTTCTACTTCCAGAAAACAAACAAGTGTAGAGAATTAAAAATGGGGATTTTGATTTAAGCTCCTAACTACGAGTACGAATGCAAATAAAATAAATTGTAGCTTAGACAGATTTGTGGATGTTTAGGTTTGTGGTTCCATGACGTATAACTATTAAGCATTTAACATTGGGTTTATTGTTCATTATATTGCATGCAAAATCTAGCGAGTTGGGTAACCTCTAGTTCACCTTTCAGTCCTTCCTAGAAGTATGTCATTCATCTCCTTCCGTTCTCAGAATATTTTCAATACTAAGCCTCACTTTGGATTTCAGAAAACTATTACCTCTCAGTCTCAAGTTCTTTAGATACAAGCTAATCCCCAAGCCTAAGCATACCATCCCCTCCCGGGCTCAAGTGACTTAAACTTATGTCAATTGCCTCTATCTACTGTTGTAATTCCCTTTTCCTAATCATTAATTTCCTTCCGTACAACTAATGAATACAGGCAAATTCTTAATGCGTGCACTCATCAAAAAAGACTTTTAAGCAAAGGAAATCACAATACCTACAATACAATTCTCAATAAAACCTTACATTTTGCCTATTTCATTAAGACGTCACGATTCCCACAATCCTAGTTGTGGGTCTAGATTATTGAACTTGCAAGGTTTAGAACAAGAATCATTATGTAATCTATGTTAAAATTACTTGCAAGGAAGATTAAATCAATTGTTGAAGCCACACAAAGAATCCAGGGACAAACGCTTGATCTAAACGACAAACAATAACCAAGACGAGCAACTAAAGTTAGTGGAAATCTGCTACTGTCCAGCCATGTTGTTGATGAAAACTTTCTGGAAAATTGATGTAAAAATCATGCAAGAGAAGCCCCCCCAAATTGTGGGGTGCAAAATGTTAAAATATATAAAACTTAGCTCTATTTATAGTCTTAAAACAATCCTAAAATGAGTAGGAAAAGTAAGCCTAAACCAAGTAGGAAAGGAGTCCTAATTGGACTTGGATTTCCAGTCGCTACAGGTGTACGACCTTCACCACGACTCATGGTGATTTGTACATTCATTTTAGCCTCCTGTGGTCCTTTACTTCGTGCAAAAACTGCCTAAAATCAGCCCCTCTTCACACACACTTTCACGACTTGTGAAGGCTTAGATAAGTCGTGAAAGGTGTCCTTGGTGTTTGCCTCTACAAGTTTCACTAAGTTGCTGCCCTGGTGCTTTCCACGAGCACCTTCACGGCTTGTGGAGGGCACCAAAAGTTTCACAAGAGCTCATGGAGCAACCTTTGATGACATAAGTTGAATCCTTCACCTGGATGGGCGGTTTCACGACCTATCAAGAACTCCACGGGTCGTGAAGCCCCTGGTGGAGTGCTTCCTTGCTCCTTTTTGTTCCATCTTGTCCCCAACATTCCTAGAAACTCCTAGCCCTTTGTTGCTATTGTGTTGCTATTTTGCTTTGCTTTCTAGCCACATACAGGTATCATATGGTGTGTCCAGATCATCCACCAGCAGTTCTCTTCCACGATTTAGCCAATTTTAGCTCCAAATCAGTCCGACGATCATAATTCCATGAAATTCTCTTTTTCCTCCAAAACAAACATAAAATGTATATTAAACTAACAAATGCGCTTAAGAACTCACAATAATCCTATGTATTAAGTGTCATAGAAAGCGTATTTTCACGGCTCATCAGTTAGGCAAAGGATAACTATTGACGTTGGGAGCGACGGTCTGAAGAACGACCACATCGCGGTCAATTAAATCCTGGATCTTGTGCCTCAAGTTTATACAATCTTCAGTGTCATGTCCAACACTGTTGTAATGGTAAGCACAAGCGTGATCGCTCCTAAAGAAGCGAGACTTGTATCCATTGCTCTTGAAGGGGCAGGATGGATCGACCCTACAACCGACAATCTTTCAAATAATTTCGTCCGGCTTTCAGCGAGTGGAGTGAACACCTTAAGAGGTATCTTATCACAGTTTGGACAAGGAGGGTTGTAGTTATTTTATGGAGGTGGGGGGACTCGATGGTAATTTGGAGGGTTTTGGCAAGGAGGGATAGGAGTCTAGGGTCTTGGGTATGATGGGGTATGATAATTTGGGGATGGAGTTTGGTGATTTGGAATTAGGTAACTAGCACGGGGAGTCTGATAAATAGGTTGGATATTAGAGAAATTTGGGGATTGATGTTGGTAGTTTGGGTGGATATTTAGGTATTGTGGGGAATGGTATTGAGGGGGAGGGGTTTGTTAATTTAGGGGTAAAGTCTGATACCCCGGTAGGGTATATTAAATTGGGAATGAACTTGAAGTAGGTTGAAAACGATTTCGAGGCGGTGTGGACTTTTTGGGGTTACTGCCAGCTGACACATCTTCCTTTCTTTTCTTCGACAATCCTGAAAATCCGACTAAATTTGACACGAGTAGTGTTTCCCGTCTTAAGTCCGTCTTCAATGGTTTCACCAATTTTGGCTATAATATCCACGAGCTTGCCTCAACGAGCAACAACATCCTCTCATAAAACTCCAGCTCTTGGGAGCGCACAAACACTTCAGTAACCTTTTTTTCCGACATAGGAGGCCGAACTCTAGCGGCCTCTTTCCTCCATCTGTAGGTGTAATCACGATAGCTCTCTATGGCCCTTTGCCTTATCCTTTCCAAAGAATAACAATCTGGAACAACTTCCACATTATTTTCAAACCTTTCTACTTGAACCCTTCTGGAAGGTCCAAATTAGGATGAATGCATAGATCTTCACAATATAGACCTGCGATATCTGGCGCATAGTGATATTGTCTTAGGGCCCTTGCTATCTCTTCCTTTATTCCCAACTTGGTTATCTCCACCTTGGCCTTCCATTCCTTCTCTTTCTTCTCATAATGGTCAATCTCAGAGTAAGTGGCATGAGGAATTTGTGGTTTGGTGAGGACCAGAATGTGAAAGATGACTTTAGGAAGCGAGGTTTGAGTGACAGACGGGTTATATTGATCAGGGATTTGGTGTTCAGGGTGGATTATCTGGGGGTGAGTATTGCTGGGAATTGGAGAGGAACTATAGGCTTGGGCACTACTAATATTTGGGTGTTGAAGAGGAGGTGGTGCTTGGTGTAATGGATTGAGATGACATGTATTAGGGGTAGTTAGATTGGCGATGAGGGTATTTTGAACAGGTGTAATGGGTGGTTAGTTGATATACGAATAGGTTGATGTGCTAGATTAGGAGGAGGAAAATGGAATGGTGGCCTCCTGTCGTCCAGACCGGGAAGATTAGCGCTAATAGCCAAACTTGCCAATTCTTGAGTTTTCTTCATCTCAGCCTTCATTTCAATAATCTGCTGCATCAGTTATGCAATCAGTTTATTTTGCTCCGCGGTGCCAGCATCTGTCACGGGAATCTCAGTTAGGCCCATATCGTCACTGTTCTCTGTCATTACTTTTTTTTCCGTTCAACTAGCTTTGGTTGGGGAAGGAATCTTTGCAAGATTCTGATCAAGTGAAATATGGATGGTCGGCAGCTTTATCGACACAGATCAATTCTGATCACCTGTAAGAAGAATTACTCAAAGGCAAGTATGTTAGTTTCCTTGGATTAACAGGTAAGCACAAAATAGCACACCTAATTCAATAAACACACAATTGTTGTTTCATTTAGAGATAAACTAGCCCACAAGTGCAAGAAATATGGTAAGCAGACAGGACTTTGCCTATATGATTTTGGAAATGGCATGTCACAGTATTTTGATTTTTCTCTATCTTGACTGCAAGTGCAACCTTTCTGAGATGGAAGAGTAGGAGTTTAGAGGTGGATTAAGAGATTCGTACTTTGTTGAGAAACTTGGGACTCGAAGAATATTTGGTCATACTTCTGATAGTGATGAGGATTTATGCTTAGGAGGCTCTAATTTTTTCTTGAAAAGGAGTGAGCTAGCATTTCTCTGAATAAATCAACATAATCACATAAACAGTTATAGCAGACAGCACAGAAACAATTATTGTGCATCCTAGAGAATATGTGACCCTTTATGCCAAGGGTTGGCCTATAGATTTGGAGGATGTATCATGTCATTTTAAATATTTCATTGTTCCCCAAAAGCAAATTCTATAAATAGATAAAAGACATTACAAAACGTCAATAATAGGGGATACATTTTAGGGAAAGGGGAAAAATGCAAATACAAAGAAAACATTTCCACGCAGGGGATAAACTAACTAGAAGAAGATCTTGCTTCATTTCTGGCTTTCTCCACCTCTCCCCTGATGTGGTGTCGATGCAGTATCAAGAAACGTTCAGCTAGTAAGGCTAAACTGGGTATTGGTGTTTGCTGAAGAGTAGTGATATATCTTTCCAAACTCTGATCTAACTGAACCAGGCACGTTCTTACGTCAGCTAACTCTTGTGTCCGGAAGGCTAAAACTCTGTAACTCTCATACTCTCTTTGCTGAAGCTCTTGCTCCCTTCGCAAATAGTCTTGTTCTCTTCACTGATATTCTTGTTCCTTTTGCTGGAATTTCCGTTCCCTGTCATCCCATTGCTGTTGAAAAAGTCTTCTTTGGACCTGGATTTTTGCTTCTATGTCTTCTAGTCGAGGATTAAGGTGGGGCCCTGGGATGAGTTCATTGCTTAAATTTGCTTTTAACCATGCTTTGTACCCTTCCTTGTAGCCTGCATCGTACCTGTCCTTAGCAATGCTCTCTTTTTCTGAGAAGACACACACGGACCATTCCTTAAGAATATCATCTGCATAGGGCACCTTTTTACGATCCTCATAGTCGATAACATATTGGTTGTTGTCCCTGGTCTTAGGTTTGACTTGCTTTCTCCCAAATTATCTCATCACTCGGTTTGGAGAGTAGGGCCTCATGCCTTGAATACCCAAAAGGACCAAGAAAGGAAACTGTCTCCCCTGCATTGCCACCCTTTTTTGGACATGAAGTCATCGAACATCCAAGCGACATTATCCTCTTTCAGATCATAGAGGGCTTAAGCCCATCCTTCTTTCGACTTTCTCATTTTGAAATTTTAGATAGTCAACAAGAGTTCGTGGTGAGCCAAAGCATTTCTCCCATCCCGCTGTCTCAAGTCTTGTTCCCACTTTTCAACTTTCGTGGCCAAATGTAAAGACATCCACCATTGAAGTAGCAGGTTGCACCCTTGAAAAAATCCATACCGTTCTTACATAACCCAAGAGATCGGTAGATGTCGGCCACAATGACTGGCGCCAAATCACAGTACTTCTTTTGACTGTCTTTACCAAGGTCGTAGAAGATGTTGTGTGTGACCATGAAGATTCTGGAATCTATTATGTTCGTCTGATCCTGGGAGAATACCATGGTCCCTAAGAGGTATATGGAAAAAGCTAAGGCCTGAGTATTGATCCAAGTGCCATAATCATGAAATTCATTGGGGAATTTCTCCAAATAGCTCCTGTGCCCCCAACGCTCAAAGAACTTCAAGAACGGGATTTTCGAAGCATCTACCCAATCGGCTTGTACAAGGAAGAGCATGTCATTCATTTTCTTGCCGGTTGGTCTACTCAGTATCAGAATGTTACGGTCGGGGCATTCCTTCCTCTTTTCATATAACCCCTTAGACTTTAGACAATCCCAAATTTCTTCAATTGTAAGCATTAATTCAACATCCCCGAATCGGAACACCATCCTCTCATCGTCCCAAAATCGAGTAATGACATTGATAAACATGAGGTATGCCTGAAGGTCCATCAAAGAGGGTAAATGCCCTAGATGTGCGGTGACTTGATTTTGTGCATATTCACTAAGATTGTTCCACCAAACGCAGAGAAGATCCGGGTTCTTGGTAACCATATCAAACTCTGGGAATTGATTAGCCATTTATAAGAAACAGAATTGTATTAGAAATAACCCCCCAAGCACGCGAACAATGATTTATTTAAATGACATATACATCCTTCAAATTAATCAAACAATATGATCGTCCCATTGGGCCGGAGGCCACTTTGGACTAAAGGTGGGCTACTAATGGGCCCAATACCCCTAGGGTATTGGGTCGACCTAGGCCAATGCACCTACAGGATTTTGGTTTTGCTCTATCCTGAGTGTCTAAGAGTGAGTTTATTTTGACTGTGAAAAGGTGACCTAGGCGGACAACCTAGACTGGGAAAGTTAACGACCGTTGACCCCGCAAGATCAACTCATTTCGTCAGGGTACCCCGCTGGAAAATTTGATTAAACAACTGCGACCCGCATAATCGCCATTTAGTGGAAAAGAAAAAAAATGTCAAGTGACGGAAAATGCCATGCATGAGATGACAGTTATATTATTGAAATTAAATAGATAAAACAAATAAGGAAATTAAAATTACTAAAATATTACAAATCGAATAGTTAGTCAAACAACCTAATCTAGTAGTTAGACCTAATTTAAATTCCCCAACGGAGTCTCCATTTTTGTTATTTGGAAAAAATAATTTTATTTCGAAATTCGATTTATTACTTAATTGATTTAAGCAAACCAAATTTTCAAAATTTCAAAGTCGCCACTTGATTTTTAAGGGAAAATCAAGAAACCATTAAAGCATTTTTTAAAAGATGTAAACAAAAAAATCTTTTTTAAAATCCAAAGAAAGGGTCCGGGTTCATATTTCCATCTCAAGAAGGTTTTACGCACTTGAAATGACCGCTAACATGCGGTTATCCGGTGATTAGGAAATTTTGACTAATATTGAAAAGATTCAATTTAGAATAGTGACTTTGAAAAAATCTAAGTAAAATATTAAAAGAGTTAAGAAAAATTCTCACACATTTTAAAATCTAACCGTACTTAGTTAATTTAACAAATTTAAGAAATTAAGTTGCGTTACTAGACTTTTAAAATCCACTGAAGTGGCTAATTATTAAAAGAAAGAATCATGAACATTTTTTCTTAAAAAAAACACTTGAATATATTTTAGAGAATAAATGGAAATAAAGAAAAAGAAAAAAAATAATAATAATAAAAATTGGGCTTGGCAGGCCCAATTTCCACCTGCCTTAGTTCTAAAAAAGGTTTGGGCCTGCCTAAGGCTGGCAACGGAACCGATAGGTGCCGGTTCCGGACCGGTTCAGTACCGGGGGGGGGGGGGGGGGGGAGGGGGGGAGGGTTACCGGGAAGGGTACCGGAAAGGGAGGGGTAGGGTGTACCGGTTATTACCGGTATCGGTTTACCGGTTCTGGACCGGTATTACCGGTTTTAAATTTTTTTTTTATTTTTTAATTAAGTTACCATTGGGATGGGGCCCATCAACGGTAACAAAAAAAATTGGCTGTTTTTATTGTTTTTTGATTTTTTTCCAAAATTTAATAATTTCTCAACTATAAATATCCCTAAATCTTTCATAATTTTTCAATCCAATTCTCTGAATCGTCTTAAAATTCTCTCAATATTCTCAACTCACTCATTTCTCAATTCTCTCCACGATTATAAATTTATAATTATATTATACATACTACTCTCAGATTTATTATATATTAATTATTTACTCTCTCAATTATTATAATAATATTATTTAGTTTGGTGTGTCAATTGCAATTTGGAGCAAATTTTGGTGGATATTCAAGCTTCAATTTTGGAGCATATTCAAGCTTCAATTTTCATCAATTTTGGCTTCTATATCTGTTTTTACACAGACGTTTGGTACCTTCGTTCCTACTTATTTGTTCTTCTAATTAGTTATTTGATTACTTGTCTACTTGAATTAATTTTTTTATATTCATAAATTATAAGTTCATATTTCATAACTTGAATTTTTCATATAATCTTTACCTTTTAATTAAATTTAACATGGATTTCGGTGGAAAAAGGAAAGGAAAAAAAGTACTTTTTCGTGGAATAACGAAAGCTTTAACCGATAAAAAATCTGGTGGTAGTTCATCTAAATCTACAAGACAACCACCACTTAGATTTAATACCAAAGATTTTACACACGTAGACGACACATGTTTTAATATTGACTCTAACACGAAATTAAAACACGAATTTCTTGAACGTAGATTTTGCTTTAATGAAGATTTACCAGAAGATGATTTTGAAATTAATGAGGACGACGATAATTTTTATGACGATGAAACTCAACTCCCACATACTGCTACTACTCCCCCCTCTCGCTCCCCCCGTACAACCTTCATCATCTAATAGGCCTAAGACAAAACGTGTTAAAAAATCTGTTGTTTGGCAATTTTTAACACAAAATGAAGATAAAACAAAAGCGATTTGTAACAAATGTAAGCATGTTTTAAACCATAAACTTCGGGAAAGGGGGGTGGGACGGGTCATTTGAAAAATCACTTAATGCATTACTGTAAATTAGAATTTTTGCATGCCCAAGCCATTGTGGATGCCAAAAAATATGGAACTCCCATTCCCGAAGAATCGGTGGGAGGTTCAAATATGGTGCAATCGTAATTAAACCCTACTAATATTTCCGGTCCTAGTACATATTGGCCTTATAATAGACAACATAACTTAGACGAGCTTGCTAAAATGATTGTTGTTACTGATTTGCCTTTTAGTTTTGCTGAAAATCCTAGTTTTATTCATTATATTCAAATTGTTTATAACCCGTCTTTTAATGGTTTTTCTAGAAATACAATTAAAAAAACTGTTTTTGATTATCAGGCACGACATGTACAGTATCTTAAATGTTTATTTTCTTATACTACTTGTAGGCTAGCAATTACTTCTGATATGGGACGTAGTATAACCGGTAATGATTATTTTACAATTATCGGCCACTGGATAGATGAAAATTGGAATATGCAGAAAAGAATTTTAGGATATAAAAGTTGTGAAATGCGCAAAACAGGTTCTTATATTGCACAAACTATTCTTGATGTTTTACAATTTTTTGGTATATCTAGTAAAATAATTAGTGTAATTTTAGATAACGCTTCTAGTAATAAACGTGCTGTAGATTATTTAAGACATGTTCTTAGTCCAATTTACAAAGATGGTTTTCATATAAAATGTGTTGCTCATATTTACAATTTAATTGTTAGAGATGGTGTGTCATTATTTGAAAACAGTTGTAATAAAGTAGAAATAACATGTCATTTTATATTTAAATGTCAAGTAAAGGCTAGGAGTAAAGAATTTGAAAGTCGGTACATTGAATGTAATTCGCCTGTTAGAAAAATTCCTAAAACCGTAGCTACTAGGTGGAATTCATTGTATGAAATGCTAAAAAAAGTAACTTATGAATATAGGAGACCAGTTACAATGGTTTGGAATGCACATAATGCATATATGACCTACTGGCTAGATGAAAATGATTGGAATGATATTAGGGATTTAATTGAATTTTTAAGAGTTTTTTATTTAGCCATTAACAAATGTGTGGTCTTTATTATCCTACGATTTATTCTGTTTTGCCTAATATTTTTGCTATTTGTACTAAATTTTCTTTGTTTAGAAATAATCAAAAATTTAAAGAACCTGTTAAAAAAATGATAGAACAATTTAGGAAATACTTTTTTCCAATTCCTCAGATTTATCTAACTGCTTGTTTATTTAATCCCGCTTACAAAGAAGTCGGGGCATTTAGAATGGTAGATAGTATATATGCAAACTTAGAGATCGAATTCGATGAAGAAAATCAATCATATAATTTAAATGTAGTTAAAAGTAACATTAGAACAGAAGCTAGAAAACTGTATGATTTAGAAGAGTATAATTTAGTAGAAAATGTACAATACCAAGAACCACAACCATGTAGGCCTAGATACGAGGATGATATTGACGCCATGTTAGAATTTCAGCTCGGGCTAACCGCTAACGAAAACACTGATTTTGATGAATATCTTAACCAGGCTACAGAAAGCATCAAGGATACAGAGGGAAGCAACAGCTTTTGGCGTGGTGGAAGAATCGTGGAAAAGCTTTTCCAAGACTTCAGCGAGTGTTTCGTGATGTCCTTGTAATTCAAGTATCGTTGGTGGCTTCGGAAGGCACTTTTAGTGCTGCTAGATTCTAATTTGGACCATAAGCATTCACTAGCAGCTGATAGCTTGGACGTTTCAGTCTTATTCCGAAATTGGATAAATGCGGAGCGCAGGAATTTAGGGCGTCCAACATTGCCTTCTCAGTTTGAAGCCAAAGCCAATATCGATAATATTTTATTGGAATCAAGTGAAGACGGCGTGGATTTTCTGGAGGAACAAGCTCAAGAGCCGATTCCAGAAAATGTAACACTAGAAATGTTAGAAACACTTAGGCAAGAATTTCAAAGTGGTTTAAGATATTAGTGATTAAATTTTATTGTATTACAAATTTACAATAAATAAGACCTAGTTGAAACAGAACCCTTCCTAGAAGGTGCCTGCGTAAATTAGGTTGATTTTTAATATCTTACATCACTACATTGTACAATTTAAATTTTAAAATTACATAATAAAATTATAGGCTATTCGCTTATTTTTTTTTTAATGTTATTATCTTGATTCTTGACTTAAATTTTAATTTAAGTTTTAACTTTTTTTTAAATATATTTGCCCCCTTATTTCTCAAATCTTTATTAACTTTAAAGTATAAAATATAAAAAGAAACATTCAAAATTTAAACCTTAAAAATTAAACTTTATAATTTTATATTTAAAAAATTAGAAATTTAAACTTTTAAAGTAGAAAGTTAAAAAAATTTGATTTCACACTTTAAATTTTTTATATAAGTATAAGTACTTATAGATTTAAAACTTTTACACTTATATTTTATGACTACTTTAATTAAACTTCATTTTAAATTTAAAAAAAAATTATATAATAAATATTAATACTATTTTAAAATTTTAATTTAACCTTTAACATTTTAAACTTGAATTTAAATTTTAAATATTAATCTTAATATAACATATAAAAATTACACTTCAAATTGTAATATAGTAATATAATTAATTATTTTTTTTAAAAAAAAATTGGATTACCGGTCCGGTCTCGTACCGGTAGGTACCGGACCGGTAAGGTAAGAGGGAATTTTCCCGGAACCACCGGTACCTGTTCCAAAAAAATTACCCCCCCCCCTTTACCGGTGCCGATCTGGTATTGGTAATTATCGGTCCGGTGGTGCCGGTACCGAACCCGTTGCCAGTTTTAGGCCTGCCTGGCCCATTCTTCAAGTGTTGATCTGTCCAACATTGGGATTTCGGCCCATCCCTCCTTGTATATACACGGAGTGCGTATTTGATGTATATAAGTGTATACAGTTCTCTTTTGGCTTCAAAAACGTGTGAACCAGCTCCCTTAATCTGCCAAGTGACTCCCCAGACCAGCTTGAGCCTTCATGGCCCCGAGAAATGCAAGGTAGGAGTCCCGAAAGACTCAGACAACTGTTTGGGAGCAGGAACTGGACAAGATGAGCTCGAGAAGTGACTTCCTATCTTGTTAACTCAAGAGACTAGAAACAAAGCCTTTATCGTGAAACCAGACCAAAAATTCTTTGAAGTTTTGAAACTTAACAAACTCTAAAAACGTCTTTTCATCACCCAAAAACCGGCCCCTTTTTCAGTGAACAAATATGTTATTTATAGGGGAAGAATTAGGGCGTGATTCGGGGGAGAAGAGATGAAATTTGGAATTTTTGAATTCGAGATTTTCAATGCTTTGTGAGAGACGTTGGGCTGTTTAAAGCTACCGCGCCATTGCTTTTATTGACACTGCTGTTGCTTTCGCTGTTCTTCAAATGGGGAACGTTGAGGAAGAAAGGGTGTGCACTGCTGCGCCATTGCTTTTTCTGCTCGTCGAAGCTTTTTGTAGGTTGTTGTTGCTCGTTGTTGAAGGATTCGTCTCTGACTATTTTTCATTGTCACTGGGTCGATGTTTTGGTCGCGACGAAGAAGAGAAATGGCATGGGGTGTGCGCGTGTGAGAGTGAGGAAGAAAGAGGAAAGAAAAGATTGGGGGCGTGTGGGTCGTGCAAAGGTAGTATATATGTAGATTAAGAGTTGGGCCGGGTTGAGGAATCAGGCTGGGTCTTAGAAAAGTTGGGTTGGGGTTTAGGATCTAAATTGGGTATTAGGATTTGGGTTGGGTATTAAGATTCAAGTTGGGTATTAGGATTTGGGTTGAAATTAAAAATTGAACGAATGGGTTAAGAGAAAATTTAAAAATTAGCCACTTCAATTACGATTGTGACCAATTAAATGTAATCAAATCAAATTCGATTAGCTAATTTGATCACAAGGTGAATCAATACAAATTAATCGAAGAGCTTTCAAGAATTAACGACTTGAACTAATTGAATTAATTTGTAAAATAATAAAAATCTTGAAAAATAAAAGTGAACTTGGTTTGAAATAAAATATTTTTTGCATTTTCAGAAGCTAATTATTTCAAATTGTTAAAAATTAAAAGCTTGATAATTAATTTGTAAAGTAGAGGGTAAAAATTGGATGTCAACAATGTATACATTATATCATTAAGTATAATTTTAAAAAAAAAACGTAAATTCTGTTGCATTTTCAGAAACTAATTATTTCAAATTGTTAAAAATTAAAAGCTTGATAATTAATTTGTACAATAGAGGGTAAAAATTGAATGTCAACAATGTATACGTTATATCATTGAGTATAATTTTAAAAAAGACGTAAATTCTGTAAGATAAAAAGTGCACTTAAAGAGGAACATGATAATTAATCATTAGACTAAGGAGCCGTTTGGTAAGAAGGATTAGTGGAAATAATCCAGGGATTAAGAGAATGGTATTAGTTAATACCATGTTTGGTAGAAATTGGACGCATGTATTAATTAATCCATGTATTAGTTAATACCTCTGTCACACCCCTATTTTTATCCCCCGCGTGGGCATTTTGGAAAATAGAGTTTTTCCAATTAAAGTGGCATTTTGAAAAAGGGATTATTTTATTTATTCAAAGTCGCCACTTGGAATTGAGCTTTGGTGTTCCAAGTGACCTAATTTAAATCCCTATTCAAAAAGAAATGACTCTTTATTTTTGGTCTGCGAAATAAAGATCGAGCAAGTAATTCTGTTGACCGAGAGGAAGGTGTTAGGCACCGCTCGAGTCCCGTGGTTTTAGCACGGTCGCTTTATTGACTTGTTTATGGCTTAACTTAGTTTTGAACATGTTGTATTTTGATAAGTTTTATAGAAAAATGCGTTGTTCACCCGCTTTCTTTGATTTATTTGAAACTAGTTTAAAACTATCTTATTTTATTGATGTGGTATATTGGTAGCAACGATTTCCAACCTTGCCACAAATTATTTATTTAGACGTATTTTCCAATAATATTTGTTCAATGTTATTGAAATCTTAATGTTTGCCTATTTTTATTGCCGGTCTAATCATGCTCCTAACAATTCAATTTTAAAAATTTAATTACAAAAACTATTTAACGTTTGAATTTTTTTCTCAAAGTCAAAAGACTTTAAATTTTTTCTTTGGGTTAAGTGTTAATCATTGTGACTCATGAAAAACATATTTCAACAATCCAATAAAAAAAATCATTACTAAAATGAGATGCAAAAATGTTACAAAACTTTTCATCATTTTTTTTTATGTTTTTCTAAGAAAAATTAAGTATGATATTAGTAAGAACACCCCAATACATTTTTAAACAAGTTTTACACATTTTTGCATGTTAGGAATTTTGAATACCTACAATTTTTCTTTTCTTTATTTTAGTCATAGAAAAGAAGAATCTACAAACTAAGAACAACATTTTACACAATGAATTTATTTTTTGTCATTTCTATTTATGAAACGATAAACATATATCATCATACAAAAATGAATATGAAAAAGAATAGAAATTTAGACAATGAATTTACACCACCTATGTGTTGTTTAAAGATGAAATAAACACATAAATAGAAATAATCATATAATATGTCAATTTTACTCTAAGCTTAACAATTCTAACATACTTTAATAATATAATGTCAAAATTAAATACACATAAAATTTGAGCAACTTTGTAGCATTAGAACATGTCTTTACAATTGTGACTTCAAATCATACAATAAAATTTGAATGTTACCTTTGGTGAATATTAATTCATGAGAAGGAAAGGACCACAACTATGAGCCCACGAATCCGGAATCACGCAAACAAACCTTGAACTCAACTTTTGCTTTTCTCTAGTGATTTTTTTTTAGAGTTTTTCTTTGGTATCTTTCTTGTGCAAATTTTTCTAAGGTTTTCTAGAAGTGTTTAAGATGTGTGTAAAAGAAGAAAGTAGTAGATGGTTTTTTTCTACTCTGTGTGTGTCTTTTTTAGAATGTGTAGAAAGAAAAAGATGGATGAAGAATTTTGTGTTTTTTTCTTGTGTGTGTCGTTTTTTTTTCTTTTTTTGTTTTTGTGTGTAGTATATAGAGGGAATATGTGAGAGTGGAAAAGTAGGAGTAGCGGGGGAGGAGTTGGAATTAATGGATAGTTTTAGAATTATTTAATTTTCTTTTTATTTCATTTTGTTTTGAAAAGAAAAGAAAGAAAGAAAAAATAAATATGTTAGAAAACTATTTCCAATTAAAAAATAAATAGAAAAGTTAACTAGAAAAAACATATACTTTTTTATAAATTTTCTCTTTATTAAGCAAAACTTACATTAAAATGTGACTATGTTTTTGTTGTTTTCAAATTATTCTAAATAAGATGAAAATATCTAATTTAGACTCAAAACTAAATATTTAAATATTAAAAAGTAAATAACCTAAGTTTGGTAAAAAAATTAGGTGCTAACAACATCATACATGGTATTAACAAACTCAAAACTATATCAAATTTTTAAATTTTATTTATTTGTGGTTTCATATTTACATAATAGACAAAAAAAAAATACTTTGCCATGTCAATTTTTTTTATAATTAATTTAGTTGAATGATTTTATTGATACAAAACAAAATCCAATGATGTTAAATATAATTTCAAAGTTGAGTGACCTTGTAAGATATACACACTATATTAAAATTACAATTTTCAAATTTTTATGTGTAAATATAGATTGTCTATTTTTCAATTGGTTACCATCTTTTCTACTTTAATAATAGATGACCTATCTTTATTAAAATAAAGATTGACATTTTATTAGTGATGAATTTATAGAGATTATAATTATTTATTCTCAAATAATTCAAGTGAGAAGATAGCAGACCTAATGAGAAAATTATTATTCTCCTAACTAGTTAGAAGTCACAAAAAAATAATCTACTTTGATTTAGTTACATCAAAATAGAAATTCTCATAATAGTTTAAGGGCATAATTGGAAAGAAACTTTTTATAGAATTTTAAACCAAACACAAAATTAAATGTAAAGCAATAAACCAAACATGGGCTAAAAAATAATCCTAACATTACTAATACCTGCAAAACTAATCCATGCATTACTAAACCCTGTATTACTAATCCTTGCATTATTCATTTTTGTACCAAACGGCCCCTAACAATTAATGAGCATAATTAAATGGAAAAATTACATGGGCTAATAGCCCATAACTTTTGTTTACATTTTTTTAGCCCAAGTTTACTTAATTACTCAAACTAGCCATTTTGGCTATTTCTGCCAGATTCTTCTTCTTTTTTTTTCTTATTTTTCGGATAAGCTCCTTCTTTTCCCTTTTTTCCCTCCTTTTTCGGTATCTATTTTTTTTAGGGAATGGGTGAATTAACATCATTTTTATTTAGCTATTTGACTTTTTTTTTCTTTTCGATTTTTTTAACATAAAAAAATTTATATTCAATTTTTTTGTTGTTCTTTTTTAAAAAGTTTTCTCCCCTTTTAAATCGTTTCACTTCTTTTGTGGAAAACATGAATATTTATGTCCTTTTATTATATCTTGTTTATTTTTATTTTATTAAATTTGGAATGCATGATAATCAAATAAATATCGATATCGATAGATTATATAATTATTTATGTAATATTGATACACAATTATGCACCATTTATATAATGTTGATACATTCCACACCTATTTATATACTATTGACTCACATTTGTATACAATTTATACAATATCGATATACGTTTACAAACTATTTATATAATATTGATGCATGATTATACATAATTTATACATTAAAAAAATATGATTTTCTTTTACATAAATGTAAAAACTACAATTAAAATAAAAATAAATTATTTTTAATAAAATATAATGTTGCCCAATAACATGAGTTTTTTTTTTTTTTTTGAAAAAGAAACATTTTATACCTATTTATATAATATTGATACATGTATATATATAATTTATACAATATCGATACACATTACACTATTTATATAATATTGATACATGCTAATACACAATTTTATACAATATTGATATATTACATAGCTATTTATACAATATTAATACAAGTTTATATAAGTTTATATAATATCAATACAATACATATATACCACATAAGTATTTATATAATATCACTATATTATATATACACAGTAAAAAATATTTGAAAAAGTTCTTAAAAACTGATATTTTTTATTTTAGAAAACATAGTAAAAAATAATTAAAAAATAAGTTTATTTTTTTTATAAGAAAGAATTCAATGTTGGAGAGGAAGAGAAAATAAGAAAGAAAAAGAAAGGAGGCAAAAAAAAATATATAAAAAAAATAGCCGGGGCAATTTTGAGTTTAAGAAAGAAAAATAGCTGGGCTGATCTTGATCTTAATAGTTGGATCGATTTTGGACACAGTAATTGGATCGATTTTGACTATTTTTATGTAAATAAAACATGGGTTATATTTGTTGTAAATTAATTATTTTTTTTTGTATATTTATGAAATTTCCCCTAATTAAATATAGTGAACTAAATTGGATCGTTGATATATGAAGTCTTTACCACTACCTATCTGAGTTAGAGAGATTTTTGAAAGACCCTCGTTTCAAGCAAATCACAATAGTGATAAAATGAAAAATGGATAGCGGGAAGAAACATGGCGATCAATAATAAAGCATTGTGGGCGCATATATGCAAGGAACCATAGCAACACAACAAAGTGTAATCACCTAAACATAGTAAACCGCATACGATATCAAGTATCAAAAGTCAAAGACTATATTAATACTACAACTGACAGGTACTCTATGGTACTACTAAATCAAATACATGAATAAGCTAGTAATAGGACGTCTCTTAACTATATACTAACCTTCTACCTTTGCCTATGACCCCCATACCCCCTATCTAAGGTCGCGTTCTCAGTAAGCTTAAAATGCTTCATATTGTGTCTAATTATCTCATTCCAATACTTTTTAGATCTACCTCTACCTCTCCTTGACCCCACTATATCCAACCTCTCACAGCTCCTCATTAGGGAGTCCGCACATCTCCTTTTTATATGTCCGAACAAACTTAGTTTATCTTCCCTCAATTTGTCATCACAGAATCCATTACACTATATGTTGGATATCATCATTCCTGATCCTATTTCTCCTTATATGCTGACATATCCACATCAACATCCCCGTTTTCACCATTTTCATTTTTGAGTTTGAGAGTTCTTAATTGACTCACATTCCGCCTCGTATAATAAAGTCGACCTAACTATCACTACACAATACATAACTTTAAGTTTTGGTGATAGTACTCTCTTGTCACAATGACAATAACAATCACAACAATGACAATAATAATAACCATAATACCAACAAGAATAACAATAATAATAACAACAACAACAACAATAAACAATTCATAGAAATATTAGCTATGCCAATTATCCTAATTTTTACAACCAGTAAGCATCATCAAAGACAAGGAAAAGATTTGAAGGAATCCGCATAATCATAATGACACACCACATGCTAGAATTAATTTGGGAAAAGAAAAACGAGTCAAAATTAATTGACAACGATAGTCGATTTTTCTGATAATTCAGCAAAGTCACAAAAAATCATAAAGAAATTATCATGCAAAGCAGATATTTTGTAATTTGAGTGATTAACATGCGCACCATGTACATATTTCAACTTAAAAAGAAAATGTGGAATCCAACCGAATTTGAGATGCATCGAAACCCATAGTATTTTTGAATCAGTTTTGATTTGAATTTGCTTCGTCGACATCATTTGCTACTGACCCATGTCCAATTCTCATGAAGCTCTGACGGGTTTGGGGTCGTTTCACTGGATGGGTTTCGATTAGAGGAGAAAGAGGGTCGTTTAGTGGTGGTTTTCGGCGAGGTTGAGGACAGGAAGAGGGAGAAACGAAGAGGAGAAGAGAGGGGTGCCAATGGCGTGACCTCGGCGCCGGGACAAAGAAGAGGAGAAAGGGGTTTTCGCGAGGGGAGAAGAGAAAAGGGCCGACGAGGTTCTGGTGGTGACGTGAGGGAGATGGGTGACAAGATTTTTGGGGTTCTTTGGTGGAGGTTGACAAAAAAGGAGGAGAGAAAGGGGAGGAGATGAGCAGCAAGAGAAAAGGGTGGCACAGATGGCGGTGTCGGCGCCAGTTTCGCCAGTGAGCCAGCGATGAAAAATGGAGAGGGGTCGCCGGTGTTGGTTGAAGAGAAAGGAGAGATGGAAAAATATTTTTGGGATTTTAGGTATTAGGGTATTAAGATGGAAAGAATAGGAGAGTTAATTTGGACCATCTGATCAAGAGTAATCAACGGATAAGATTAAATCTTGACAAAGATGGGTTAGAAATTTAAAATTGAGCCACAAATTGACTCAATCTAGGCTAGAATTGAAAGAATTGTAAAGGAACCAGCTAGAATTGAAATAAATTTCAAGGAAATCCACTAGAATTGAATGAATTTGATAGAAAAGGCTACGAATTGAAAAAATTGGGATAAAATTGAATAGATTGTCATTTAATTAATTATAATATACGCACAAATAAAATATATAATATTTTAAAAAATAGTATTTTTTTACGTAAAGAAAATACTTAATATATAATGTGTAAAAATATTTGAACATATTAAAATATTATTTTAAATTAAAAATTAAAAAAATAAAATGGAAAACATTATATTTAAAATATGACACTAAAATAATAATAACTATATATATTATTAACAATCTAAATAACAAATATTACTATTACTATTACCATTAAAATAATAATTACTATGATAAAGTAAAAAAATAAAAATAACAACAACAATAATGAAAGTAATTTATAATAACATATTTTTTTTTAAATATAGCAAACAAGTTTTGGAAAGACAAAAAGTATTAAAAAATACGTAATTGTTGGATAAAAATTGAAAATAAACTAATTTATTTAAAAGGTTTTAAAAATACCTATTTAATCAATTGATAATCTAAAATGAGTTACAGGATGCTCAAAATTGGGTGTCAAACGCTGCCCCTTCTTTGCTCGGGGATGAAATATGAATTGTTAAGCAAAGAAAGTTGATGAAGTAGTCGATTTTGTCCGACCGATGAAATATTATCGAAGGGACCAAACTAAACAACAAGGGGTTGTGAAAAATATTATGGCCGAGACTTCGGTCTTCAAGTTGCCTACATATATTTGGTTATACGAGAATCAGGCCGTGTATAGTTCTGGATTTAGGAACGAATGAGATTCCTAAAGATAAAATTTAACAGTCCGGGACTTGAAGTAGGAACAATAGTAACTTGAATTGGAAGGATCAGGTATAAGGCGGTATAAGTGACAAGTGAAAGTGCGAGAACAACTTATGATAAAGCAATTTCGTAGGAATAAGGAATTATGTATAAGAGCTGAGACTCATTTCGAACCATCTTTTGCTTTTAAGCATTCCATACCTACAATGTCTAATATAACTAAATAAAAATGGTTAGTTTTCTAATTATAGACATAATTAAGAATATGAGTGAGATAAGAGATCATATCTGTTCAGGAGGAATATGCTTAGTCCATCCGGCGTTTAAAAAATGGTGTTTGACCTTGTGTGGCTTCTTGAAAGGTAGAGCTTTGACTAATCAACTTCCGAAGGACTTTGCTGAGCCTCGGGTAACTTCTTGAAAGATAGAGCTTAACCAGTCAACTTCCAAAGGACGATGCTTAGCTTTGGGTAACTTCTTGAAAGGTAAAGCTTGACCATTCAACTTCCAAAGGACAGTGCTTAGCTTCGGGCAACATCTTGAATGGTAGTGCTTGACCAATCAACTTCCAAAGGCAGTTCTTGGCTTCAGGCAGCTCAAAAGGTAAAGCTTGACCAATCGACTTCCAAAGAACATTACTTAGCTTTGGGCAGCTTCTTGAAAGGTAGAGCTTGACCAATCAACTTCCAAAGCACAGTGCTTAGCTTCGGGTAGCTTCTCGAAAGGTAGAGCTTGACCAATCAACTTCCAAAGGATAATGCTTAGCGTTGGTAGCTTCTTGAAAGGTGGAGTTTAACCAATCAACCTCCAAAGGACAATGCTTAGTCTTGGGTAACTTCTTCAATGGTAGACTTTAACCAATCAACTTCCAAAGGACAATTCTTAACTTTGGGTAGCTTCTTGAAAGGTAGAGTTTAACCAGTCAACTTCCAAAGGACAATGCTTAGCCTCGGGTAGCTTCCAATCATCTTCCAAAGGACAATGCTTAGGTTCAGATATATTTATACCTGTAATTCCTACACTCAAAGAAAATTGTAAGTTTTAAAAAGGGAGATTAATTCGTGCCTCGACTCATCTTTTGCTTTCCCGTTCAACCATAACTTTTGTTGTTTTTGAACTTGAACTCAATCTGGATGTCTTCATGTGCAACCTGCGATGAAATTTTTGAGGACCTCTAAAATATTTTTGCCCCAGTTCATTGTCACGTCAAGCTCGAGCATGTAGAGATGCTTATCCATAGAATTTTCAAGATCCTCTAAAAAATTCTACCCCAGTTATTCTCAAAAAAGGGAGATAGAAATTTTTTATTATGATATGACTGAGCCCCATAATAACGCCTATGTATCCCTCTTAGATGGGAATCAGTGTCACGCCCCGAGAGGATATTCTTGGCATGGCCGACACCTAGAAACTATTGCTAGTCCCCAAGCAAACCACTTAGTCTCATCGCATTTATTCAATCATATAACTCTACTGAATAGTGGAATTTAAAATATGTGAATGGGCACATCTCATCTAAAGTCTCACAATATATAGATAATAATAAAGGCTAGTAGAAGGAAACTAGCTCACAATCTCAACATCAAAGTTCAACCATCGTCTATGAAGCCTCTATCACTAATCATGTGGTGCCAATGACAGACCCATAGCTACCCAAATCAAAATAAAAGAATAGTCCAAAATCTAACTCTAAAGCAAGATGAAATAATCATAGTGGATCCTTCGGAGTAGGGAAGGCTCACCAAATCAGTTGCAAATCTCAGATCTTCAACGGAGCGCGTGTTGATGATCTCTAGTACCTACCTCTGCATCATAGAACGATGTAGTAAAAAAAGAACATCAGTACTTAGAATGTATTAGTATGTAAAATAGCTGAGTGAAACAGAAACAGGTAGAATAATATGGAAACAACATCAACTCAAAATAAACAACAAATCTCATCAAATCGTCAAATGTCTATCTATGCAAAGAATAAAGAGTAGACAAGTGACCCATCAATCAATCAACCTCATCAATCAAATCAGACTCATCTCAAAGGATCTCACCTCTTCTCCTCTCATCTCATTTGAAAGGATCTCACCTCCTCTCACCTCATCTCATCTCATCTTATCTCAACTCAGAGTACGTAAGGTAGGAAATTTATGAGAGTTTCTCTTATCCGACAACAATCACTTATGAGCCAATGAATGTACAATAATTACGCTGATGTTGCCACAACCGTTCCAAACTTGCCAGGTAGGAAATGAATCGAAACCATATCATCTCACCCAATATGGAGTCAGTTGTCAATAAGTCCGCTATTGCTTTTAGGGACTTCTAATCAAGAGGGAACCACAGTATATGTGATGGTTCTAAGCCTCACCTAGTTTGGCGATGTAGTTTGACGAGTTCAAGTCGGACTAACTCTCACTCTTTCGGTGCTCGATACTCCTCCCATGACTCAATGCTCATAAAACCTCCATCTCAACCAATCTCATAGGGACTCGAACCTCGTTATCGGTCTGTATCTAATAGGGACTCGAACCCCATCATCATTCAACTCATAGGAACTTTAACCCTTTCATCAATCAACTCATAGGGACTCTAACCCTTTCATCAATCAACTCATAGGGACTCTAACCCTTTCATCAATCAATCTCATCAATGACTCAAGATTTAGAACAGTCATTAGGAAACAATCGAATGGACACATCAGTAGAGTTCATTCATAGAGACTCATAAGGTAATCAAATTCTATCAACTCATCATCATCTCTCATCACAATCAACAATCTCAACTCAAGGATCTAGACTCAATTCTCAAGTTCATTATGTATGCTTTTCAAATTAATCATGTAGGGTTATGAAAATTCTCATGAAAATGTTTAATTCAAAGAAAACAAATAGTATGATGATCACCAACATAGAAAAACATGTAATTTCAAATAAAATTTTAAGAAAAACCATCAAGGGTTCGTATATGTAGACTCTTGAACTATCAACTCATTTATGACCATCTACAAGGCACATGAGAGAACAATCCCATGATTTTAGTTTAGCCTTACATACCTGGGATGCAGCTATCAATCAATCACGTCAAAGATTTCTTCTCAAATCTCTCAAACTCAAGCTCTTCTCCTCTTTCCTCAAGCCCTAGCCTTGTTAGATTATAGAATAGGACTTAGAATGGGGGTTTTAGACCCCTTTTACATCAAAATGACCTTATCAGATCGTGTATATAGTTTAGAAGGGGTTGGGAATTAACCGAAATGCCCCTCCTAAAAATTAGAAATTTTCAACTCGGAAAAGACTCAGTCCGCGACGCGGACTTGTCGTGCACAGTGTATTTTTAGAAAAAGTTTCTGAACGAGTTTTCTCAACTCCGTCGAAAATTTTCAAAAAATATAAGTGTTGGTCCGCGATGGGTGCACGACGCCCTCCTGTCACGCACCAACACTATTTTGTGCTTCGGATAAAAAAAAATATCTTTTGATCAGATCGCTCTAAAAATCGATCAAGACCATTTTCCCACTCAATATTTTGTGTTGATCACAAGTCCGGCCTCAGATTTGCCATACGAGCATTGGAAGATGCATTACGCTCATACCCTCACTCTAGGAGTATTTTAGTAATTTTATCGGGTGTTACAATCAGGTCAACCGTAGTACACATTACATCAAAGAGAATCATAAAAGAAACATAATCTTGCTCCAAGTGTGTATCACCACTTCCTATTGAGAAAGCTTAAAGTAATCATCCAAGTGCTTGAAAATTTGAGAAGGAGAAACAACTCAACTTCTTCTTTATTGATGTTCATGCTTAGAAATCAATTATGACCGTGGTCAGAATCTTTCACATGTATCACCTTTGTGTTGATCAACGTTTGAATTTGATCTCTCAAATTTTGACATTCTTCTGTGGTATGTCCCTTCATCCCTGAATGATAAGCATAAATTTCGATGAGATCGAGCCATTTTGCATGTGTCTTCATCACTATTTTAGGAATAGGAGAGATATAGCCAGCAACCCTCAGTCTTTCATACAATTGAGCTATGGGTTTAGCCAAAGGAGTATATTGCTTGGATAGACCTTTCTCCATATTGGCTCGTGATCTAGCAAATTGAAGGGATCATTGACGCCTTGACGATTTTCTATGAATCTTTCGTTCATTACCTGCAGGTGGAAGGACTTGATATATGGGTGTTGGTCGCTGGAGTAGGGGTGGAGGCACTTGACAAATCGCAACATTCACTTCTTTCTCGCCTTTGTTCTCACTGGTCCCACCAAGCTGTGAAGCTTGCAATGCCTCTAAATCCATTTTTATACCTTCTTCGATCTTCTCACCTAACTTGATAATATCAGAAAATTTATGATCTTCGATGTGCATCATTCTCTCTTAGTACTGCGGCTTTTGGACGCGAATAAGGAATTCTTTCATTTGAGATTCCTCTATCGGAGGTCAGACCCTGGCAGCTTCAGACCTTTATCTTATTGAGAATTCTCGAAATGATTCTATAGGATCTCTCTTTAAATTTTGAATCTAAAACCAATCACGAGCATTCTCAAAATTAATTCAAACCTTTTCATTATATCAGAGGCCATATCACTCCATTTTGACCATTTCTTTGAATCTTCTGCAATATACCATGATAAGGCCTCTCCAGTGAGACTTCTCACAAATAATTTCATTCGAAGTCATTCATTTTTTTCAACTCTAATTAACTTATCATAGTATGTTCTTAAATGTGCCTTTGTATCTCCAAGCCCATTGAACATCTCAAATTTAGGAAATTTATATTCTTCAGGCAACTCGACATCGGGATGTACGCACAAGTCTTCAAAACTTAACCATTCTATCTCCTTATCTCCTTCAACATGTTGCACTCAACTGATCAACTCCTCCAATCGCTCTGTTATTGTTTGTATCAACATGTCCTTTTGATAGGGTTTGACAAAACCAAAATTGTGTTTTTCTGAAATAGTAGTAATAGAAGTTGGTGGTATGTTTTGAGCATGAGATGTAGCTTGGGAATGTGAGGCATTTGGTGGAGCTAAGTAGGTGAGGTTGGGTATATTAGGCTTATGTTGTGGTGGATGCATGTAATATGGATATTGCATATTTTGGGGAAGAGTGGGATTTGAAGTACTTTCAGGGCATAAGGTAGGATGGGGTAAAAAGAAAGGATTTGTAAACGTTGTTTGAGGTTTGCCAGTAGCATTTACTCCAATAAGCGGTGTATTCAAATTGCGAGCATTAGAGAGTTGTTCCTGCATCTGTCTAATATTATGTTCTAACCTTGAGATCACCTTATTTTGTGCAGGTGGATACTCTTCTCTCAAAACATCTTTTTGAGTTGGCATACCAATCGTTTCATTAGCATTATTATTATTCTCCACAGATCACGATGAAATAGGAAAAGCTTCTGTCAATTGAGAGTGATAGGTACGAATCAAACTTAGAAAGGGAGAAACAAATTAAAAAAAAAGGAAAAAAAGATCAAATTAGTGGCATGATAATATAGAACACAAAGATAAACATATTGATTTTTTGAAAAATAAATGTCCTAAATGCAAGGAGCCTCATTGAGCCAGAGGTAGGCCTAAAATAACAAATAAGTGATTCATGATAATTGATTCAAGCCTTAACTTGTTATTTGGAGTTTAGAGTTAAAAAATAAAAAATGAACCATTCCATTAATAACGATCGTTACAATTTTGGGTAGTAAAAAACTACATGTATGAAATCTAAGGGATAATGGGATAACAAATGGGAATAATCCTAAACTTCAAGCCGTTCTCCAACATGAATTCAGCATCATAAATCTGCAAAACAAAAAGGTAAACTTTTCTAAACTCCACTATCATAAATCTGCAAAACAGAAAGGTAAACTTTTCTAAACTTCACTTTAACACTATCTAAGTCTTGAGTTCATTATCGTGATTCACATTGACACA